>CM053792.1:52603153-54101903 GCA_028749045.1 Cupressus sempervirens | reverse complement strand
CCCCTCCCCTCTTAGTAACTTAGCCTATCATATATTTCCAACAATTGGTATTAGAGCATTGTGGTTCTTAGAGAAAAAGTTTAACAAATTGAGCAAAGATCAAAGGCTATGAAGGTATTCAGAGTTGATAAGGCTATTGACAATGAAAAGCTAGATTTGGAATTGGCTATTGGGAAACTCAAGAAAGCAAAGAAGCAACTCTCTCAACCCTTGAAAAGAAGAAAAGATCTTGCAATTCAGATGAATGACAAACTATACATTGAAGAAAGAATTGAAGACATCCATTCATATGAAGCTAATGAAGCAATAAAAAAACTATTAGAAAGGAATGGTACACTTTAAGAAGAAGTAAGAAAGCTAAAAAGATAACAAGAAATTTAGTTAGTAAGATTGTGTGAAGTCATGGAAGAGAAAAAATAAATAAAAGAAGAGTTATAAGGAAAGAGTAATGAAATTTAGCATCTATCCCTTTAGCAGGAAAACTTCATTGATAATCTTACTACTACAAATGAAGAAATCATAAATTTAAGATTAGAGAATGAAAGATTGTAGAATGATCTAAACACTAAAAGGAAAACCAATGAAAGGATGATGAAATCTCAAGTAGACATGGATCAACTAAATGAAGAAATCTAGTACAGAAAAAAGGGCAAAACAAGAATCAAATATACAGAAGAAGGTGAAACATCCAAGTAAGGAGCTCAAAAGAATCAAAGACGTACTTGTAATCACCATTGTAAGATAGGTCATACATCAAACAAATGTTGGAGTAACGGTAAAATTAAATTCAATGGAAAATGCTACAATTGTAATCAACATGGTCATAGAGCTAATGAATGCAAAGAGAAACCTAAATTTTAGGGCAAATGTCACAAATGCAAGAAGTATGGGCACAAATCTTCTAAATGTAAAACTAATATATTGAATCCAGTAGAACATATTGTAAAAGCTATATTTGGTTGGGACTACAACACTTGGTGCAAATGTCATTACTGTGGAGAATTTGGACACATTGGAATGACTTGTGTAAAACATCACATGAGGACAAGAGACACCACTAAAAGATGTTTTATTTGTACAAAACTTGGACACCTTGCCAAGAACTGTATGAACACTGGAAGAATTGAAGATGAAAAGAAAGCCAAGGTTGATAACATCAGAAAGCAAATGAGACAATAGTGGATTTTGGAAGCTTATGAGAATGCAAGTATGAGAAATGAAGCACATGTCACTCAAGAATTGGGTGGCTCAAGCATTCTACTTGATCTCCTACAAGGAGAACTGGAACTAGGATTCTAAAGCAAACATCTTACATCAATTCCAGTTAGCTAGAAGGAAAGATCCATATCAACATTCAAGATGTAAAGGGATCACTAAGTATCTAAAGAAATTTTAAACATTACCGAGCGAGGTCGAGTTGCAAGACCCTACTGAGCAAGGTCGGGAGTTACTAAATTGTTATGTGGACACTGAGTCATGAATGTTTCTATTAAGCAATTAATTCAAGCCAAGTGGAAGACAATTTGTCATCAACCAAGCAAATGTACCAAGCATTTATGGTGATTGAAAGATGAAATTTTTTAAAAGGGGCCAAATCAAATTCATTTGACATCATAAATTTTCAAGAGCGATTTTTGTGCATCTGAACAATCTGTGTGAATTATTGCTAAGATTTTTTGTGTTTTCTCAAACCCTACTGATCGATAGCATCCTCCAATAGAAAGACAAAGAAAAGATCCAAAATGTTGGTTCGAGGCATTGAATGGAAGGCACTTGATTTCAAGCTTAGTCCAGCTATTTCGGAAACCCTTGATCCCACTGGAGCACAATCTCAAATTCCATCAAAGGTACTTCCGATAAATGATATTTTCTCACATTTTTTGATGTTCTATCCAAGATATAGGAACCTTAGAAATGGATGAAACTTTGGAGGAGATGTGTATGAATGGTGTGTTAAAACTGGAATATCAACACCTAGAAATGAAGGGTTTGACCCACATTCCACCCATGCCTTGAGATTTCTAGATAAAATGGATAAGATTTATCCTTAGCCATGTGCACAATGGGAAATTATGGTTGGAACAACCTATTTTGATAACAAAGAAAATGATTCATCGGATCATAGGGCTTCCAATGCTAACAAAGGCAAAATCCACCAAAAACCTAAGTCAGGTGGAACTAGAGAAGTAAGCCCTTGTCGAATGGGATGGAAGGGGTATTTAGATCAGTTCTGTTACTAATATGGGGTTGAAGTTTAGAATACATGTAATTGTAGACAAGATATATATAGCTCTAGCAGACTAAATAGTGTATCATGTGAAGCTGTGGATCATGCTTTCAAAGTAGTCAAGAACAACATGTCCTTTAACCTTGCTGAGTTGATGTTGAACTAGTTCAACAAAAATATGGAAAGCATTAGAACTTCTAAGAATAACCCCTGTAAGTTTCATTCACTCTTAACCTATTTATTTTTCTTTGTGAAAAAGTATTTCTTATCAAAAGGTACAATTGTATGGAGAAAAGATGTACCTATTCTTTATCAAATCAATGAGTGTATAGTAGAAATGGGAGAAAATTATGTTAGTATCATGGACAACTACTTTGATGGATTTAAGGATAAGATGAATAAAAGATTCAAGATACCAAAGAAACTTGTAGAAGACTACAAGGACGATATTTGTTTTATGGTAGATTGTGACAAAGTATATATACAAGAAATCAAACCGAGAATTGTATGGGTCAAGACTCTAGATTATGAGGTTAATATAGAGGACACCAAGGATATTATTGAGGCATTGTTAAATGAACATGTTGATCCAAAGGCTGCATATTTTGGAACATATGATGAAGCCAAAGCCAGAATTGAATTAGAGATAAAACTCCCTCAAGCTGTCAACAAAGGTAAAAAGAGGATAGAAAAATTGAAACAAACTAGCTCCACTCTCCTATTGATAGAAGGTAAAGGAGATGACATGGAAGAAGATGATGTAGAAGATGAAGAAAAATTAGAGGAAGAAGAGCCAGTCAAGAAGAAAGGTAAGGTTATTATAACCAAACTTGCCAAGACATCTACTGTAGTGTTTACAAGAAGATCATCTAGGAAGAAACTGAAATTTGGTAAAGAAGGAGGAGATGTTATTTTCAAATTGCCTCCACCCATATTCCAAGGAAAATTGGAAGAAATTGATTCTAGAGCCAACATGGCAAACTTTAAATCATTAAGGTATGAGATAAGGATTGCAAAGGGGAAGAAGCAAGTTGAAGACATGGTTATGTCTAAAATAGGTAAATGGAAATATTCTCTAGACCAACTTGCACAAAAAATTCCCAATGAATGAATGGATAAAATTAAGCCAAGAAGGGAACATGTAAAGAAAACTGCAAAAGACATATATGAGTAGACCCTGAGGCAACTCGTGTCGAGCTTAAGTGACAAAAAAGTAAAAGAATCCATCAAGCAAAATGAAGAAAAACTTATGTTGAAAATTTAACACTTGTTTGATATTCATCAATGGCATAGAAAATGTGGTAAGGAATGCCAATAACACATGGAAGAACATTTACAAGCTTCATAAGAAAAGTGATTTTGTGGTTAATGTTAGTGACAAGGATGATGATGAAGAGGACAAAGATGATGAAGAAGAAACTAATTATGAAAATAAAGATGATGAGGAATAGGAACATGAAGCTACCGAGGAGAATCTCCCTGATATTAAGAGCATTGAGGAGACTGACCCTGAGAGGATTATAGCAACAATTATAGCCTCACTTCCTCACTCTTTGAGAAAAGCTTCAAAGCTATCTAGCTCAAAGAAAGATACTACTGAGTTAGTTGTGTCAAACGTTGTAAATCCAAGCACTCAACCAATCTTTGCACTTGTCCAACTGAGTACTTCATTAATTGAAGTGATCATCACTTCATCTACCAAGTAATCAATACTTCCTCCTCCATCAATTTTGGTCACTCAGCAACAAGGTATTTCTTCAATAAGTGCCATATCTACGTTTACTGTTAGTCCTTCTATTTCTACCATTGTTTCTATTCCAAGCATGCAAATAATAAGTATTAAGACAGTTGAGAGCAAGCTTCAACCGAGTGCAAAAGTTTCTAGCAAAGGAAAAGAAAAGGAAGAAGACATTGATCTTGATGAGGATATAATTATCTCAAATTGGGATATCTCTACCCTAAATCCTAATCAAATGCATATAGTAGGAGAACTTCTACAGAAGAAAGCCAAGCAACAAAGGCTCATAGAAGAAAGGAACAGAGAGAAACAAGTGCTTGAAGATGCAAAGAACATTCTTGCAAAGGCACTCAGCATTGAGGTTGACACTTCTCAACCTATTTTGGCTCAGTTATGAGAAGTGGTCCATAAATTTAATGAAGATTTAAATGGACAAGAGAATTTTTTGCAAACAGTAGAGAAGAAATTTGAAAATAAAGTGGAGCTAATTGCATAGAAGATTGCAATATACCAAGTAGACCTGTCTACTATTCTAGGCTCACTAGAAACCTCTTGCAACATTGTGACTTCTCTATTCAATAAACTTTGTGACACATCCATTTTCACATAGGAAATCAAAGAGAAAAACTCCAAGATTAAAGAAGATATGAAGGCAAGTGCACATCAATTGTCATTTGACCTAAGCTACAATTTTGCTCACTATACAAAGATCAGATTTCTGACTGATATGTAGGTAGAATTGCTAAGGGAAGAAGCCGAGATAAGGGCTACACTTGTAGATATACAAGGCATGATTCTTCCAAACATGGATGCATTGTAGAAACATATTGCACATGCTAAAACTCTCATCCATGATAAAAACTTCTCCATTGTTGATCACATGATAGAATTATGTCTAGAAGTTTAGATTGCATTGCACACATGCAAGGTGTTGCAAGAAAACTTGGACAAGACAATGGCACTAATTATAAAGGTACATTCTTATTTCTTGTCACATTTTGGCATTACCATGTAAAATACACCTTTAGCATTTATGGCATTACCATGTAAAATACACCTTTACCATTTATGTCAAAAAGGGGGAGAAGATATAATATAAGATGTAATATACAAAGGGGGAGAAGATGTGATATAAAGGGGAAGAAGATAAGAAATGAGAAGATGTATATAATGTAAAGTATATTGAATATATATGTATGTGGGAGCATCATAATATTATACATATACATGTATAGATATTTAGATAAACATTTCTTACAAAAGCAATTTTGAAAAATATCAAGAAAAAACAAAGTATGTTACCGAGTTGAAGACTAAGGATTGTTTGAAACTTTTTGAGAATTTAGTTTTGATTGATATGTGTTTTTGTCACTAATGCAAAAGGGGGAGATTGTTGAAATTTTATTCAAGTTTGTGTATTAGTGACACACACTTATTTAGATGGTATCTACCGAGCTTCTTAGTGTTTACCAAATTTCTCAGTGCAAACTGAGTTCTTCAATGCTAACCAAGTTCGCAGTTTCAGTAATGTGAATCTAGTGTTGACCAAGCGACACAGTGTCAACCAAGTGATTCAATTTATATCAATCTCATAGTGATAGTATTGACCAAGCTATGTAGTGTGAATAAAATGATTCAATTTATATGTTGAGTTTTGTAGTATTCACCGAGTCACCAGTGGCAATTGAGTTCAAACTAATTGGAAGTGATGAGTATGAACTGAGCTTCTACATCTACCAAGTGCATGATGCTGTTGAGCATTGACAATGGTTTCTAAGTATCAGAACCTCATCGAGTTTGTCTTCAGAACTCAAGTACCTACAATTGGGTAGACTTTGTGAATTTTGGTGAAACTTGTATTGTAGCCGACTTTGATGAATTTTAAATTGGATTGGTATATATGTAATGTATTGGATCACATCCAATGAGATATATCAAGCATGAAAAGAAGATTCTTAAGCAGGAGTGTGAATTAAAAGGCTACAACAGTATAAGGAGCAACGAAGATTTATCTATCACAATAAGGTGATTATTACACTCAAAGGAATCTCATTTAACAAATCAAGTTGCAAATCAGAGATCAACCACTAATTCATCCTAATAGGTGGAACAGTTAAATCCTTTCACAAGGTAGACTTAACAATCTTTTGTAAATCTCTTTAATGAGTGCATACTTCATTGTATCTTTGTAAATCCTTTTACAAAGTGGACCCAACAATCCTTATTGCTCCTAACAGGGTAGATCATCAGAAGTGATCATTGTAAGCCTTAACAAGCCAACTTTATACTATAGTACTAAAGCTTGTGGGTATCATCCCCACCCCAATTTTACTTTCTATTTGGAAGGCTTCTGGGTCACCATATTGTGTGTCAAAGCATTATGAATGTTTTAATACTTTCAATTTTTCATGCATGCAAATAGATCAAAATATTCATGAAGGATTAATTGGTAAATAAAGATTAAGTTTTATTGGTTACTAATTCACCCCTCCCCTCTTAGTAACTTAGCCTATCATATATTTCCAAAAGAAGTTTGGTCCATACTGATCACTTCGAGTATCATGAACTCAATTAGCACTGTAGGACTCAGTGAACATTAAGAAACTTGATAGATATCGAATCACTCAGTTGACACTGCATGACTCGGTCAACACTGGATTCACTTTGTAAACACTACGAGCTCTGTAAACACTATAGAACTCGGTTAACACTATAGAGCTTAGTTAACACTAAGATCTTCATCACTTCTACTGGATAGCTTGGTAGACTCTGCTATGCTCGAGCTATACTGTAAACTATCTCATATGCATGGTAGACACTGTGAAGCTTGACATGAATTATATTTTGGCTACTTAGCTTGGTAGCAATTGAAACACTTGGTTAACACTGTTGGATGAATGATAAGCTCGACAAAAACTGTAGATCTTAGTAGTAATGTAACCAACTGACTAAGTGTTAAGTCACTAATAGAAAAATTAACCTTAATGTCAACATTGCCATCCAAGCCAAAGATTAAGCCCACAAAGAACTAAGGCTAGCTCAGGAAGCTAGACAATGAGCTGAAGATCTGGTAAAAGAAAAAGGAAAATGAAATAGCTCCCATGATTGAAGAGCACAAGTATGTAGAGGAAAAATAAATAAATACTAGAGGAGTATGATCATGAAAAAAATGAACAACTGAGTATTTTGATTGAAGATGCCATCCAGATGGAGGAGTAAATTTGGCAGCCAAATAGTGAAATGGGAGTAGTGGAAGAAGAGTGTGACAAACTAGCCAAGACAAAAGAAAATAACTCAAATGAGGAAAAGGCACTAAACACTCAAGGATGAGTAGCTAACTCAACTCATCAAGGATTCCAAGGAATACATACATCTGAGAGAGGAGAATCCTCAAAGACCGATGACTCAAAGTCCACAAAGAACAAAGGGAAAGTGAAAATAGGTATTTCACCTAACAAATCCACTTGTCTATACTATGGTAGAACTGGACATAAGTTAGATAAATGTTGGCATAGGAAAGTGACAATTGGTAGAGAAAATATAGATAGAAAATTATGTTATAGTTGTTACTAGTATGGACACAACTCATGTGAATGCAAAGATCTTGCAAATGAAGCAAGAGGATAAAAATATTACTGCTACTGTAAAATGTATGGTCACAATGAAATGAACTATATATTAAATGTTGAATCACACCAATCATCCCCTTCAAATAAAAGAAAGATTTGTTTTTCCTATGGAAATGATGAGAACATCACATCAGAATGCAAGTGGTGTATGAAACATTAGTGATAGGAAAGACCATGGAACAACAAAAAGACATGATACTGATGTCATAAGGCGGGACATGTAATCAAATATTGTTGGGTAAGGTAGAGACCTAGATAGTGTAATAATGGTGATAAAGAAAAAGGGAAAGCCATTGATATCTAGAAAGTCAACAGGGACTTCACCAAGGTGTGGAGCAAGAAACAATCAAATAACCTCAGAATAAATATTGGAGAAGGAACAGGTTCACCATTAAGTGGTGAGTCCTCCCAATTAATTTAAGCAATGGTAAGCTTAATAGGGGTCAAAAAAGAAAGATGGGTCTTGCACAGGTCCCCTCATGCAAACTAGTAAGTCATGATTAAGTGACTCAAAAGGCAGTGGCTGAGCCACACCTAAAAGTGGAAGATATGCTATCTTTAAAATCTTATCATTGGACTGATCACTATAAAACATTTATTCCACAAAGGCAGAGGTAGGTAAGAAACAAGGTTGCCATTTGGAGAGTAACATTAAATTTTCTAATGGATCTATAAATAGGTATTTTACTGAACAAATATCACTTTTTGCAATCTTGAGATCAATAGAGCTCTTACATGTGAAACTTGAATAGTCAAAAGGCTATTTTGTGAAGAAAGTTTGTGTAAGAAATTAACAGTGACTTTGAAACCCTAGGTTACACTCAGTGTAAAAGATCAAGAGATAGAATCAAGGCTAAATAGTTTCAATGGCACATGTAATATCTACCCCTAGTTTAGTTTCATCTTTGTTATAGGCTTCCAAGAGTAAGCCTAAGTCTAGGGGGAGTGGATGTAATGCCTACCCCTAGTTTAGTTTCATCTTTCTTGTAGGCTTCCAGGAGTAAGCCTAAGTCTAGGGGGAATGGATGTAATGCCTACCCCTAGTTGACTTTTCTAATTATATTATCAGATTCTTTTAGGCTTGTTTTATGTTTATGTTTATGATTATTGGTACTTGGTTACTAGATTAGATTAAATGTATTTCATATTTAGTTGATATATGTGTTGAGTTACTAAGTTATTTCATGTATTCAGGATTATTTCTATGATGATATATGTATGTTCATACATCAATTTCAGTTATTGCATGATGTTAGTTAGATGAATGATTTATATTTAGTTTTATGGATACTTAATCCATACTTGCATGTGTATAGTGAATGTGTATGTTTTACTTTATGATTGACGATCTTGATGTCGTTGAGGGAGGGAGTCATAGTCACCTACTATTCGGGATCTACACGATGTACCACTCCCTACCATTACATGTTTAGTTTAGAATATATGGGTATATACATGCATGCATTTTATGTAGATTGTTGGTACTGAGTATTGACTTCCCTGAATTGCTAGGATGAGTGTACCCTATCATAGTATCTCAATGGTATAAGTGGGGAGATAATTCTTGAGCCAAATACTAACCTAAGCCAATTGTCCTAGAAAGTAGGACAAGTATCTAAATTGTTTACCTGTCTAAATTCGTCAAGTGACATGAATTCATGACTTTGACCATGGAGTTTGACTTTGTGCTTTGTCTTTCAGTTGATCTAGTATTTTGTACTTTTAATAGGTTTTCGTATTTAGTCTATGGGTCTGTGATAATTTTTTGTTATAATTAAATCAAATTAAAAGAGTATTTAATGATTTAATTAATGGAAATTTTATAAAGAAAATTTGAAATTTTATTATGTTTAATTAATTGAGAAATTAATTAAATAAAATAATTAAATTTAAAAGATTTTATTAAAGTTCTAATTTTGGTGTATTTGTATTTATTTAATTTAATAATAATTTATTTAGGAGTTTTATTTTAAATAATAAAATCTAAATAATATTATTAGTTAAATTAATAAATATTATATTAAAAGCGTCTCATGATTTAATAAGAGAGAGAAAACATTAATTTAATAAAGTTTGTTTTAATTAAATTGCATAAAGCTTGCGCTTGAAATTAAAATAATAAAATAATAAAAGAAAATGTTTTTCGTGTGATTGCACAATTAGAGCCCTAAATTTGGGAAAAACTTTTTATTAGAGATTTAGAGTTCATTTCTCAAAAACACAGATTTGGAGGAGCCAATTTCCAAGAAGAGGGTTTTTGAAAGAGAAGGAAAATTCTACGTGTTTGGTGCATTCGTTATTTAGCATAAGATCCCTATAGGATCTTGTGAGTTTTGCACAAAAATTCGTGCATTGAAAATATATATCTTCTTTGTGTTTTTTGTGTTTCTCCTTTGGATTGAAACCCTTGTATATGATTTTATTGTTCTTCGTTTGAGAAACCTCTGATATGAATTGAGAATTTGAAACCCTTGCGATGATTCTATTGTTTTTCTTTTCTAAATTTCCTGTAAACAAATGAAGATTGAAACCCTTGTTGAGAAGAAATTGATGTCCGTTATTGTGTTATCTATGATTTAATCTGAAATCTATGTTGTGAATCTATTGTTTTCATTTTTAAAACCTCTGTAAACAAATTGAAAAGTTGAGACCCTCACTTTTTAAATTTTAGAGAATTATATTTTATTACGGGTAGGGTTTGAATAAGAAATCAAACAAATTTGAGATGTAAAATCCGTTTGGTTATTCGTAACTTCCCTATTAGTTTTATTATGAAAATTGTTTTACAAATATATACACATATACATATGTATATATATATATATATATATATATATATATATATATATATATATATATATATATATATATATATATATATATATATATATATATATATATATGTATGTATGTATGTATGTATGTATGTATGTATGTATGTATATATACATACATACATATTATACACACACACACACACACACACATAACTACCACAACAAATTTATTTACTGTGATAATTTTATATACATATATTCTTTTTTTTTATGCTGTTGATTTTACTCATACAACTTTGGATTGTCCAAAGTTTATTTTTTGGGCGAATTAAATTTGAAGGGGGTGTTGCTGTTTTGTTTTGAATAAAATTAAAAAATAAAATAAAAATTAAGAAGCGGGTTGTGAACTCCCCCCCCCCGACTGCAATGGTAGAATGTTGCCAAAGCAACGGTTGCTACCAAGGCAGCAAGTGTTGTCGAGGTAGTGTACGTTGTTGAGGCAACAGACCGCCAAAGCAGCAAGGTTTATTTATTTATTTAGTAATTAAAATTAAACGTATTTATATTAAGTAATTAAAGATTATTTAATATAGTTTTAATTAATATTTATTAAATATTAAATATTATTAACATTATTATTATTAGTGATTATTTTTTTTTTATTAGAATAATAATTATTTTATTAATAATTTAATATAAGTTATGCTATTAATAAATTAATAATTATTATCTTTAATAAGTTAATGATTAATGATTAAATTTTAATAATATTTAATTAAAGTCTTTAATTAATTTATTATTAAAATATATTTGTACAATAAATTGTGAATTGAAATTTGGAAAATGATTATTTTAGTAAACTCGAGTTTTGCTTGACTATCTAATTTTAAATAAAAATCATTTCTATTATTAAGGGAAAACTATTACATATTTTTATAAATGTGAAGACCTTAGAAATCTTGATACTTTGAAAAGATGAAAATTGAAACCCTACTTGCATATCAAATCTTGTGACTTGAAAATGAAAATGAAAACTTGAAACTATAGTGAAAATTGAATTGTTGTGTTTTCAAAACCTAATGTATTGAGAAAGTTACATTGTATGTACTTTTTTTGATGTGTGGTTTATTGTTATGGGTTTCAGGGTTGACTTAGCTTTGACCAGTCAGGATGTTTACCAAAGGCTTGGGGAGTTTGTTTTATGATGATGTTTTGTATCCGATCTTTTATACCTGACCATTATGATGTAGTCAATGTCTTCCTTGATGAATTTGATCTATTGGTTGCTATTGCTTTCCAATTTCCCTGTGTAGAATTGAAGTGAATGGTATGAATTTTTTGGTATAACCTTTGAGTCTTCAATTAGTTATCTTTGGATTTCTTTCCAGTTGCTTGTTTAGGATTGAGGTGATTATTGTGATTTATTTTTGGTGATGTCATGTGATGTCATGGGTTGGTATATGTGTACTGGATTTTGGATAAGTCCTGTTAGGATGATTGTATTTGTGAAATCTGTGATTTTGATTAGTGATTGTTCAGTGCTTTCTTGTTGCTTGTTTAAGAACTGATGTGTATTTTATGATCTTATGAGATCTTTTGCTTTTGTTGAGCTTAGGGTAGGTTATCTGTATGTGATTTTGGGAAGCGACTTGCAATGGAGGTCGGAGCCCTAAAGAGTCTACTTGGGTAACCCATTGTAGGTTGTTTTAATATGTGATAACATTTCATTAAATGTGTTTAAAATGAATTAATAAGATATCAATGCCACATAAAGTCACTAGGGGTTCAGAATCTTGAGAGATTGCCAGAGTAACCTTAGAGTTAACTCATTAGTATGCCTTGTCTATATGAAAGGATATTAATGTCGTATAGAGACACTAGGGGGTTGGAGTCCATAGAGGCTTTCAGGGTAACCTTAGAGTTTGCTCATGTTATGACACTTTTCCACTTACATAGTAGATTTCCTATGTGTTTTTTTGCCTTTGAGTTTAGTTGATACTTGTGTCCTGGTACCCTTTGAGATAGTTTTCTTTTAGGTGTTTCATTGACCTAGATGTAGGAGTCAAATTTTGAGTTTGTTATCCATGTGGGACTTGAGTTTCTCTCCTCAACATGGTGGGAGTGGGCCATTTAGGTTCCACAAGGTCAGGTGGTAGTGCATTTTTCTTATACTATTGAGATCCGACCATTGGATGTCATTGTTGGATGTACTTATGTAGTTGATCCTTTCTTTCTTATATTTTTTTTTTTATGGTGGTTATATTATGCTATATTATATTTTATTTCATAGATCTTATGAGATGATGTAATCTATCCTATGATGTATATTCTTTTAGCCTTTCATACACTGTGACTTGTGTAGTGGATGATTGTGCATTTTGGTTATGCCAAGTGATAACTTATATAATTGTATATTTATTTAAATAGATTCATACTTGTGATTATTCCATGATGTGGATTTTGGTTATGTGTTAGATTTAATATTTATAAACTTAAATATGATTCAACATCACGAAACCTTAAGAGATGTAATCTATTTATGATGGTTGTTATGTATGTGAGTTATTGCTTCCACTATTTTATCTCTTGTTATTATTGTTTCCACTATATTATATATGTTGTTGTTGTTTATTATCTTTCAAAAAGACAAACTTAATGACAATTTAGGTTAATTTATTTTGGGTTCCTTGGTGGCATGTTACAACATAATACAATGATCTATTTGATGTTGAATTGGTGGACATACAAGATGCGAAACCACCTATCTATGAGCCCATACTATTAGATTCTAACAAAAGGGATATGAAAGGAGCCCTATCTTCAATTCCAATTAAGTAGTGTGCTACTGCTAGAGGATGTTGATGAATATCTAAAGACAAAGATAGTAGAGATGGGAAATGAAATGATCAAATGCATATATGAGGATATCTGAGTAAAGGAAACATGTGAAAAGAACGTTAAAGAAGTGGGAGCCACTATCCTAAATTGAATACCCTAGATATTGCAAATTTCTTCAAAGCACAATAGGTGAGATTTGTACTTAGACAAGTACATGACAAGTACCTATGGCTAGACAAGCCAAACAAAATCACAAAAGAAGTGATCCAAAGTGTACTAGGGTTCAACAAAACCAAGTAAAAGTTAACCACCAGAGCCCATACAATAACATATTTGGCTAGATTGATAGGATGTTGCGTAGATGGAAGAATGTGCACCATCAAATATATTCGAAATGATAGGATTCAATTTATAGTAAGATTAATAACACATAAGATTTAATAGTCAAGCCGTGCTAATAGTGTACCTACAGGAGAAGTGTACGGAGTGCATCCAATAATAAAAAAGAAAACCAAGCTAGATCTCATTGACTAGTTGTACGGGCAAGTGATGGGAAGCCTAAGAAAGATTAAAATAGATAGTGCAACTCATACTTTCAAATTTGGAGCCATATTGGTATGCATCTTTTCCTATTTTAAGGGTGAGTACCCTTGATACAAGAAATTTTTGTGGATGTCAAAGAGCAATATTACTGCACAAATAACAAGCATGCACAATCAATTAGGAGAGAAAGACATAGAGAAATTTTAAGTTTACTTCAAGAATTCTTAGGAAGATATGCAAAAAATAATGAGGATACTAATTAATCAGATAAATGACTATAGGAGTAGCATTTTCTTCACGAAAGACACATACAACTACTTTATACAAGAGGTTGATCCAAGAACTCATTGGATTACTAAACTTCCCCATGAGATAGAAGAAGAATCCATTAGAGGCCTTATAAAAAAACTACTAGATAAGCTAGTTGAAAAACAAATATGAAGGTTTGGAACAATAGAGGAGGTAAAGAAAAAGCTCATTGAACAAGAAGCAAAAGCCTCAAAGCAATTAGAGACAAAGAAAAAGAAAGGAGAGGAAAAGACAAAGAAAATGGATGGAGAGAGTCCACAAACTGAAGCAAAGAGAAGCTCTACTCCATAACCTAAGTTGGAATAAGGTGAAGAAGTGAATAAAAATAGGAAAAAAGCAACCTCTAAACCTACCACTATGGAGACTTACAAGAGGAAAGGAACAAAATGAAAGAAGAAACTCTCCACTCAATTAGAGGAAGAGGAACAAGAAAAAAAATCTAATCATGAAAGCCTAAAGTCCACAAAAGGAAGTAAGAATCTTTCATTCCAATATATCTTAGAGGACACTAAGAACAATGATAATTAAAATACTATTAAAGATATATTCTTGAAGTTAAAAAATTTAAATAGAAATAAGATAGTACACTCTGTACTAGTGAGTTTAAGAGCACTTAGCAGAATGCCACAAGATGTAGAGTCCTAATTTTCATAAGAGGTATTTGGAATAATCAAAGAGAGGTGGTTCAAGCCAAAATTGAATGGAAAAACATGTTGGAAGAATCTCTCACAAACATAAGGTCATATTTGAACAATCAAGAAGTTGTCAAGCTATTAAATTCATGTAAAGAAAGCATTAACCCACCTGAGAATATAACATTGATCACAACAAGATTAAAGACAAATGCATATGCCAATGCAAATAATTTTTGGTCACAAATATACAAGCAAGAGAAAGAAACTCTTGAGAAAGGAGGAGGTCAAGGCCAAAAAGACACAGAGAGACCTAAAACTATAGGTCCTAGAACCACCAAAAGGAAGCCAATAGTGACACTTGTTGAACAAGTCAAATAAAGGGCCTAGATCAATCAAGATCTGAATCAAAAGCCAAAAGAAAGTTAAGAGACACAATAGGCCTCTACAAGACCCTCCACTATAGTAGAGAAGTGACAAGAACATCCCCAAATCATTAACATAACCATAGGGGAAGTAAGAGAAAATGTGCAAGAAAAAATCGCTCAAGATGAGGGCACATGTTGAGAAGGAAAGGGAGAAGCACTCAAAAAAAAGGAACCATAGCAAGAAATGGAGGATACTCAACTACTTCCCATGGTGTAGAAAATGTGAATCAAGGGTATAAAACCTAAGTTCATCACATAATACACACACACACACACACACACACACACATGTATATATATATATATATATATATATATATATAAATATATATATATATGTATGTTCACACACACACACACACACACACACATGTATATATATATATATCACATATATATGTATATACATATATATTGTATACACACATATATGTGATATATATATATATATATATATATATATATATATATATATATATATATATATATATATATATATATATATATATATATATATATATGTCTATACATATATATGTATATACACACACATATATGTGTGTGTGTGTGTGTGTGTGTGTGTGTATGTATACACATATATATGTGTGTGTGTGTATACATATATATATGTATATACATACACACACAAACACACATATATATGTATACACATATATATGTGTATACATACATACATACATACATACATATATATATATATATACAATATATGTGTATACACACATATATACACACATATATATATGTATATATATATATGTATATACATATATATTTGTATATATATATATACATATATGTATACACACACACACACACATATACATATATATTTGTATATATATATATACATATATGTATACACACACACACACACACACATATATATATGTGTATATATATGTGTGTATACACATATATTGTATACATATATATATATATATATATATATATATATATATATATATATGTATGTACATACATATACATGTATACATATATATAAAAGTATATATATACATATATACATACATATATACATATATACATACATATATACATATATACATATATACATATATATACATATATATAAAAGTATATATATACATATATACATACATATACACATATATATATATATATATATATATATATATATATATATATATATATATATATATATATATATGTATGTATGTATGTATGTATATGTATATGTATATGTATATATATATTTGTTGTCTTGTATTGTGAGTGTGTGATATAGAAAGGGGTTGATAAGGAATATAAACACTTCAATCACAATTCTAAAGGACTAGGTCTAGTGAGATTAATGCTAATTGAGCAAACAAGGAACACTACTGAAAACTAGATGTAGAATAATAGGGGATAGATAGCCAAAATCCTTAAAAACCCTAAATGCGTGTATATGCTCAATAGGGATGTGTTGAATTGACAAAATAGGGAGCAAGAACTCATCTTTGAAGTCTAATTTTTGCTTGCTATAGTGATCAAAATGAGAGAAAACCTTTGGATCCAGGACTGAAACTATGTGACAAAAAAACCTAGAAATATTTTGACAATATTTACAGGGAAAATTGGTGCCTTAGGGGAGAACTGGTGCATCCCTGATTGGTTGTATCTAACGTTGATTCTATTTTTGCAGTTTCGAAGAAGGTTGAAAAGGGTACTCTAATTTGCAACTTGTTCATTGATCTAAGATCTGCAACTTTCAATGAAATGGGGTTTTCATTATTGATGGGGGGTTTTCGTAAGTCAAAACCTAGTTTAGGAATTAACCTTGAATTGAAATAATTAAAATAACATGAATGTAAATTAAATGTACAAATTCACCTTATAAAGTTGAATATCTCAAATTAAATACAATGTGCTTGTCTTCACCAGTGGATTTGGATCAATAAGATGAAGATGAATGAATATATAAGATGTACCAAAGGACCTTGAAGAATATATTTCTAAATAAACTCATTTAATTTCTTGAGTGCTCAAATCCTTGATCTTCAATAGAATGCTTGAATTGATGCTTGAAGGCTTGAACTTGAAAACTTGAGTGTTAGAGATTATGGATGAAATTTCTTGATATAATATGATTATGTATGGATACTTTGGTATGATCTTGGATGCCTAGATATGAAAAATGGAGCAAATAGAGGGGCTTATATAGAGATCAAAATCAACTAACTCCCATAGATTGACTAATAAAGGAGTTTGTACTTGATTGTCAGAGATACAAGACTCAAAGAAAAAAGACCAAAATAGGGCCCTATCAGGGGTGCAGTGTACCCCTAACACATCAATAGCTTATTGCACCCCTAATTTCTAGGTAAACCCCAAGGATAATTTGGGGAGCCTAAAATAGGTTCCAGAATCTATAAATCATGCCAAGATTATGAGGAAACCTTATTTTAGTGCCAGGATCAAATTCCAAGTGGAAAGGTAGATGAAAAGGAAGGACCCAGGGGAAAATAGATCCTACCTTAATCTTAACACCATAAAAATAGGAGCTTTAAAGAGTATCTATTATGTTTTACTCCAATTCCACCTAAGAGAAAGGATGGAAAAGGGAGGATGAAATGAAAGAGAGGGAGAACATGATGATCTCACATTAAATAGGTGCTAAACCTTCATTAAATTGGAGTGCTTCCAATTTAAGATGGTATAGTTAGCCCCCACTTTAGCGAGAGGATGGAATCGATCCAAGCTCTTGGCAAAGTAGAGCACAAGGCATAAGATACTCTTGTTAAGATCTAGAAGAGAAAGAATCAAGCCCCCAAGGGTTTGAAACTTTTCTAACTCCCAAATTATAAACAAAGAGATAGTTGACTAAAAATTAAGGGGTAAATATCTCACCTAGTAGAGTGCCCACCCTACTGTGAATCATCCAAAGAGCTGTTGCAAAAGATGGTGTTCAAATAGTCTAACAGGGTGGTAACCCACTAGTCAACCCATTAGATGGCCCACCTATATTTTAATGTTCTATGTATCACCATGGTAAGGTTTATAAAGGATGTGTTACACATATATATGGGACTTTAGAAAATTTTTATGCATAACCCATAGATGCATGTCAAGGAAAGAGAGATCCAATGTCAGCAGTTCTCGCTTCTTGGATTAAATGTATGCATAGATAATATGTTCTTTAGGATTGTGCACAATCCATAAAGAGATTCATAAATTATGTGCATTGAAAGAAAAAGGATGAAGTAATAATGTATAGATTTGAGACTAACTTAGAAAGCATACTAAGAAAATAAGGCTAAAGTACCCCAAACTAGACAAAATCCATGTTTACTACCCCATGATTGGAATGCAAGAATGAGTAGAGTATACACCCCCACGCTAAAGTCATTACTAATGCTTTAATAGGAGAAATGGATTTAACAAAGTATATGTACAATGATTGAAATATTTTTCCACTATGAGATGCCCCCAAAAATAAACAAATCAAGAGAAATAAAAACATAACATGCAAGAACACAAAAGGGATCTACTAACTCTGGGGTCAATCTAATCATATGATAATATGGAAGTATTATATCAAATGTGACATGTCATCACCCCCTAAAGGAAGTAGAACTATGACACCATGGAAGAAAGACACATAATATTTATGAAAAAGAGTCTTTTTGGATTATCATCATGGAGACAAAAAGAATTGGTACTACCATTTCACAAATCCAAACATACTACACAAGGAAACAAGTACGAACAATAGCACATGTGCAACATAACAAAGAATGACAGATAGAAGAAGTAAGATACAAATAGAAGAATGTGACAACACTATGATTTCTTTATTGTCTTGTGCTAATAGAGAAGCAAAAACTATTTAAAGAGATCTGAACAAACATTTAGCAAACAATATACGTGGGAAGCATAGAACAAAAAGAAAACACACAATGCTACTATGCAAGAGCACTCACTTCAAGCATGCTTCCCTCATCCCCTATCCTGGTCAATAGTAATAAGAGAAGGTGGATAACTTGAAAGAGGAGCTATGTCCAACACAATTGGAATAATAACTAAATCTAAAGAAGTACTCTTATGAGAGTCACTATGCTCAGGTTGAGATGTAGGTATCAATTGCATAGTGTTAGTAGTGTTTTGAGTCACCATTTTTCAAAGGTCTTTCCTTCAAATTTTTCCTATCCCTTTGTTGAAGTCTTTCCCTTGTCGCTTCACATATTCACCATCTCCTAAAGTGATTATTTGAAGTCCTTTTGTCCCCGATCGATATCTCTTCCTTTGAACCACTTTGAACCACTTCGAACCTCAGTTCAAAGTAGTTCAAAGCAGTTCAACCAAAGGTTTTGCTCGAACAATTTTTCTAGCGGGTGATATGCATCAACTTGGCAGGGATCTCTTTTTGAATCACTTTGAATTGCTTTGAACCTCAATTTGAAGTTGTTCAAAGTTGTTCAACAGTAGAGGTGTGTTGGCATATTAAAGTATGGTGTACGATGCACTGTAATCCCACAAGGAAATTAATGATCATGTCAGAGAACAATGAGTAGGACACTTCTATTCCTGACGAGGAAAGCCATTATTATGGAGAAAGTGGGAAATCTTCAGCCAAAAAAAGAATTGGATGTCGCATTAAAAATAATCATTACCAATGCATCTGAAAAGGAAATCATTAAATGGAAAGTTTATACAACAAGGCTTTCGAACATGCAAACGTTAACAAGGGGTGATGTGTCATTAATGTTGTATTATGAGCATGTACTTCCACACATAAGTAATTTCTTTTTAAAAATTTGCTTGGCTTTCTTTTTTGTTTATCACATGAAGAACTGAAAGTGTGGAGAAGAAGCTATTAAGGAAGACAGAGAAAACCATTGATTTTTCAGCAGAATACAAGTGAGAACTTGGCAATTCTTGTTTTGTTCTGCAATCTCTGCATTTTTGAAGCCTTGTTGTTTGATTAAGAATGAGGTCTGTATTGCATTTCTTCAGTAATGTCACAAGTATAGAATGTAGAAAACTAGTCATTTGTGATATAAATTTGCAAGGGGTGAAGTTGGAGAATTTACAGGAAAATTTTATTGAATATGCTAATGAGGTGAATGGTTGTATGGAAGTTCTAACCAATGGGTTAATTGAGGCTACTACTTTTCCCTCATCCTTTGTGAGTCTTGAACTTCTTTAGGTTTGTATTGATCACTATAATGTTAAAAGCAAGAGCATTGTAAGTAAAAGTGGCAACACGATACTCTCAATTTCAAGAGACACTATCACCTCTGTACTGTGGTTGCACGAGAATACCTTTGCTAAATTTTCCCTTGTTCAAGCCTAGGCCAAATATCAAGAAACCCCAAATCAATTTTGCAATACCATGGCTAGCAAATGGACCAAGACCATGTATGGTGGAGGTTCTAGGCTACCCAAGGTCATCACTAAAGACCACCTAAAACCCCATATTCATGACCTGATGGTGTTCTTACATAGGGTAAAAGTTTCAGCCAATGTACTTCTTTTTGAAGAATGGATGTATAGGTATATAGAAATCATATTGAAGGGTGAACAATGGATGGATTGGGTAGAGATTATTGCTAGTTCATCGAGGTCTCAACTTGGACGGTCTAAGGAATTCTGGGAGGATTTTTATATGGCTTCCTATTTAACTTACAACATTTCTTGTACCTGTGACCTTACCCCTCTCCCTCATGGAATATGGAGTGAGGAAATAACAATTTTTCAGTATTGCCCTTTGCTACAAAAAGATAGAGTCTTGGAAGATTTCAAGAAGGTTCATGACCTACTAATCGAGAATGTTTATATGTCTCTAAAGGAAGTGTTGATGTCTTAGTTGTCTCCTGAATCCCAAAGATTAATTCAGCAATATGGAAGTCACTTCATACAATTCCCTAGGTTCACTTACTTGAGGATAGGTAGATTCGAAGAAGAACCTACAAAGTTGCCATGACATGCTTTGGACTATTTTATGTTGGCCGAGATATGTAGGAAACTTTTCTCTATTATAAAAGATAATTTACCACAAGAGGATTGGGAAACAACTTTTCTTATCAAGCTAGGTTCATTGGTTTGTAGTAGCATGACCAATGCTTCTATTATTGGAAGTAATTTGCTTGGGTTCAATCTTGGTTCTTACCATAGCAGAAGAAACTTTGACAGTAAAGGGTATGTAGTCCACATTCTTGGCCTTGAAGTTCACTCGCTGACAACTTCACAGTTGGAAGACCTATGGCAAGATTGCAAGGATGAAGTAGGAGTTTTGAGAAAAGATCATTCAAGGCTAACTTTGCAGCAAATTAATTCTTTCAGATTGAAGTTCAAAATAAAGGGAGTGGTCAAAGATGGCTCAGATATAGTTGAACCTGGTTGAGAAGAACCTAATGAATTGAAGTCTCTCACAGTTGACTAGAATAAAGATGAGGAAGATGATATCAATCTAAGAGTTGGATTTATACTTACCTTCATAGATGACTGGTTAAAGAAAAATAGCAAAGGAATTATCAATGAACCCTCTTCAGAGGTGGTTTCTTTTTCTGAACCATCTCCATCTGATGTCCCACTTTCTACTATTGCAGGTAGTATATTGGCTTAGGATAAACAAAAGAAGATGCCCCTTCATTTGCAAACTACAGCTCCAAGAACTAGATCTCAATCTAAATCTGAAGCCCTAAAGCAACATAAAGTTCATAAGGAGAGAATGTCAACTCACGGGCAAGATTCAAATGACGGCCTCCATTCCTCAGATGGTACAGATGGTGATGTTCAATTCATCAAAGCTCCTAAGGTAAATCAGCCCAGATTCCTGACTCCTACTATAGATGCCTAGGAAATGTCTGTGAGCCTTGCTATTCCTTCTTGGCTATCTAATACAATCAGCAAGAAAAGGAATTTGCAACTAGTGTCCACACCAATGAAAGACATCGCCACTAAATATGCAGTCAGAGGTTCGAAGGTAAAGAAGCTAAAGATAGATGCTCACCTCACCAAAGACCTGGTAAGTGGAAAGATTACCGCTAAGATAGCTATCTACAAACAAAAAAGGGAGTTAGGGGATATTGATGATGAAGGCTTCAAGGTTACCTTTGTTGAATTGGGGACTATTAATAGAAGCACCGATAACCATTTCTTTAAATTCTCTACTGATCATATGTTGACATAATCTAAAAAGGATAGTAAAGAGAAAAAGGAGCTAAAGGGCATGGTAACTAGAATGGCTGCATATATTGATTCTCTGATGAACCTCAGTGCATTGCCAATTGTTCAAGCCCCACAACCCTTTGATCCTAATTTTACAGGAAGTCAACAATTAATGAAGCAAATGCAAAAGGGTAAGCTGTTAGCTGATGTCGTAAAGGACTAGGTGGACACTATCATGAAAGAAGGTAATAAGTTTATTTTAGAATTTGTTAATGTTTATGCTGAGGGAGAATCATTGTTGGGAGAGATCCAAACTTTAGTTCCAGCTTGGGCAACAGAGTTGGGCCGATGTCAAGCAGTTGTTTTTTGGGTGGCTAAAGTCAAGAGGTTCAAGGTCATCAAGTTCCTAAATGAGAACCCAATGAAGAATGTGGATCCCTGCATGTTGTTCATTGTGAATAACAATATGGGCTAGAAGGAGTCAGTTTACGAGGAAACAATTAAAGAAGTGCAGGGCATAGGAAATAAAATCACTGAAATGCACGAAGAACTCCTCAAGGATATGAAGGTAGTGAATCCTATAGGGATCCTACAATTTGATGATGGGAACATGGATGTTGAGACACTAACAAAGAGGTTCAATGAAGTCATGGAACAAGTTAGGGATGGTGAATCTCCAAGTGCCAACGATTTCACTGCGTTGGCAACTATTGAATCGATGTTGTGTCTCAACAAGAACTTGATGCCGCATCAAAGTTTAAAGATAAAGGAATTCAAATGGTAGAAGGATGCATGTCCTGATTACTGAGCCTGAAGAATCTACACTCCCACGTGATGCAAGAATTTATGAATACCTCTCGAAGCTAGAGGCTAGTACGTCAGCTTGTTGGCGAGGAGGAGAAAATTGGCGATGATGCTTGAATTGAACCGTTGCTTTCAATTACTTTTTGGCGCTCATTTTTTAAAAACTACTTTCTTTTTTTGTAACTGTTCTTGTTTTAATCAAAATGGTTGGGTTTTGATGGAGGCCTTTCAGGTTTGTATTGAAAAACTATAAATGTTGGGGCATTGAACTGGTTTAAGGTTAGCAATAGATAGTTAGAAGATAGATAGCTAATAACTCTGCTAAGTAGATACTTTTACACAGTAATCAAAGGATAGTATATGGATGTTTTGCTTTTGAATGACTATGTGCATGCTGAAGGTTTAACACAAACATACACGCATACACATACACACACATATATCATCTTGAATTCAGCTTCAAAAATTTGTATTCAAAGTGTATAAACCACTGTTACTTTGAGAACTCTGGTTTATTGGTTTGGGATATTTGATTGCTTTTCTTACTGTAAGTTCTTTTCGATTAAGATATTTGGATGATTGATATAAGTTTATGGTGTTATTCATTCTTCTAAAGTTGATTTTCTGTATAAGTATGTTAAAATGGATGTTTCTTTGAGATTTTTAAATTGATTTTTACCTCACTACCTAAGAGTAGTTGAGAGATCCTTACATGCTTTCGAGTAAAAGTGAAAAAGATAATTTGAATTCTTTGCAAATCTAATAAGAGAGCTGTACCTTTAGAAAATTTAGAGAGAAAGTTAGATAATATGAGATTTTCTCAACTATTGTGGACATTTTGTAATTTTTGAACCTTGGTCATAGAGAGAATTTATTAAAATCATTGAAAGGACAATATGTTCACCAACACATAGAAAGCATGTTAGGTAAATCAACATCAATATCAATAATATCATGCTCATCATCTAAAATATCTTCCTCATATAAATTAATAGTGGTAGAATGTAAAACAAGAATATGCATATCATTAACCTCTTCAATGGACATATGCTGATGAGAAGCATTCATACAAGATTAATAGATCTTTTGATGTTCCTGGGCATGTCGATTACATTTAGTTTTATTAGAGATGTGTTGTGAAGACAAAGGAGGATCAACAACCATAAGTTCATTTCCTTTTGATGACATAAGAGGTGGAACAAAAGAAGGTTGAGATGTAGAAGAAGGAACCACTTTATGATCATTAGGAGATACAAGGGGTGGTTGACCATTAGAAATAGAAGAATTAGACAAAATAGGTGTTGAAGTGATAGGAAAAGGACCATGAGGTTTACTTAACTCAAAAAACTTTTGACATTTATATTATTGATACGAAGGGAACATATAGTCTGGATGAGTAGGAGGTGTAGTAGGAAGAGAAGGAAAAAATAAGTCAAGGGTAGTACAATGTCGAGGTCTAGAAGGATGATGAAGACTATGATAGATCATCTTAATCTCACCATCATGAGGAAATTTAATACATTGATGAATAGGAGAAGAAATAGATTGCATGGGAGTCAACCAAGGTAAGCCAAGATTCACTTGAAATGAAAAAGGTAGCATTCACCACTTTACCATAGAGCTCAATAGGAAAAGAGATGGAACCTTGCAAAGGATACAAGAAACCATTACAAGTTTGAATCCAAGTATCAATTGATTCATAAAGTTACATTGTTTCCTCATATTAAAAACATGTTCTTTGCTAATGATGTTAACCATAGAAGTAAGGATCAACAAGACACCCATAAGAAGGATATTTAGCAATTTGTGTAGTAATATAAAGAGGACCATGTGAAGCCTTAAACTTATTAGCATTAATGAATGAGATAGTAAGGGTTCTAGTATGCTTATGTTTTGGTTTAGATTGGTCATTAGATGCAAATGGAATCTCTTCTTTAGGTGGAGGTGGAGGTTTAACTACATGTTCCACGACATTAACAATATTATCATTCTCTTGTCATAAAGTATTACAAGAAATATTTACTTTAGGACAAACAAAAGAAGAAGAATGTTGAACAATAGTGTTTGTAGTATGCCGAGGTAAATGATTAGTATAAATTTGAAGGTTTTGATGAAGAGGTGGCACAAATTTATTCTCACTATCTTGACCCTCAATAGATAAAGCATTAACATCAATCAAATCTTGAATCTTATGTTTCAAAGAGTAACAGGCTTTGATATCATGTTAGGAAGGCGATAAAATTGACAAAAAGCTTTAGGATTGAAATGTGGACTTGATGTAGTAGAAGGAAGAAATAGTTTTACAAGAGGAAGTGTAATTATATTAGCATTAACCAACCTATTCATAATGGAATGTAGAGACTCAAAGAGGGGAGTAAAATTATAGTTTATCCAAAAAATAGAGGAAGAAGCAATGACACTCCATGAGGCAATAACTACTTGATAATATAATGTATTCATGGTTTTATTAATCTTGACATAGTTGTTAGGTTTGTTAATTTTTTTATGATTAGGTGTGACATACTCTTATCAATGGGTACATGAGCCATTGGAGTGGTGCTCTCAAACTGACTCACTTGTAACTAATAATGATGAAGTGTTGCACAAAGTGGTGAAAAAGAGGTAAACTTAGTAAGCATAATCTTATCTAAAATACATTTTTGTAATGTTGTATATCAATATCAGGCACATGATAAGAAAAATGAACATGAAACTTCTTAAATCTAACAATAAAATTAGTAACTTTCTCCTTAGGACCTTGCTTACAATGCATCAAATCAGTCAACGAAATAGAAGGACCAATATTATTTTGAAATTTTTGTATGAAGGCATTATCAAGTTTATGAAATGAACCAATAGAATAAGGTGGAAAATATAAATACGATTGCAAATCTTTGTCATAGAAAGTGTGAACAAACAACTTAGCTAAAATCCTATGGTCATGAGCATAGTCACTACATAGAACTTGGAAAGTCTTATGATGTGTTATAGGATCACCTTTACCATTGTAAGTATTAGGGTGAGGCATATCAACTTGTAAAGGAGCGGTATTATGGATAATGTCAAAAGACAAAAGACTACCCATATCACATGTGGGAACATTGAACTTAGACTGAGTGAAAGGAGTGAGTTGTTATTGCAAAGAGGATACTGTCTAAGCCAAACTAAGGATATTGGAATTATTAGAAGGGACATATGTGAGGCACATTTGACACACTAGGAAAAGTGTATGAATTAGCTAGAATGCAAGAAACCATAGGTGGAACATTGGAAACCACATTAGAAGGATTAGGATAAGTGAAAGGAACAATGTTATATGAAGGTTGTGAAGTTGGTAATGGCACAAGTGGAACACTCATAGGTAAGGAAGGATTAGGAAGACCACTAAGAGTATTAGATACCTAAACAAAATTAGTCATGATAAGAGGAACATAAGTGGAAATTCTAGAGATAGGCACAAATATAGGAAAAATAGGCTCAAGAGTAGAAATGGGAGGAGGTAATCTAGCTTCAGAAGCAACTTGAGTCAAAGAATTAACATGAGTATGGACAAGATGAGTAAGACCATGCAAAATATTAACATCATGTTCATCATTATGGATCAATTTTTTAAGAGCATCAAAAGAAACAATAATTTTAGTGTTGTGATTTTCTATAAAATCCAATCATGCATTTCATCACTCTCAATAGAAAGCTTATGAACTTGTTCAGGGGGAACTCTTAAAGCCTCATTGTCATCATGAGATGAGTGAGAAGAGTCATGGTCCATAGAAGGAGTTTGTGAATAGGAGGAGAAGAAGAATCTAGATAAAAAAGAGCCATGAGTCTACGACTTCTCCTAATGGGAATACTATAGGTAGGACTAAAAGTAGTAAATATCATACACTAAAAAAGGCAAGAAGACCATTATGATATGAACTCCAAACTAATAGAATATAAAGCATGCAATGATAGTTTTAAAAAAAATCAAAAAATGTAGAGGATAATCTAACACCACAAACTAATTTCAAAGACCTACAAAGATGGATCTCAAGCACATACATTCAAGAAGGTTTTGGTTTTACTTGGATTTCCTTTCTAGGGTTTTTGAAGTTGAGTCAAAGCTATCACATCTACATACTTGATTACATTCCAAGTTGAAGAGCACATTAATAGATTTTCATTACTTCATGTTAGATCTATCACTACTAATTGTTATCATTCAATTTCAATCATTTCAATTCAAGGTTAATTCCCAAACTAGAATTTGATTGAGTCACCCCCCCCCCCCCCCCCCCACAACAAAAAAAGAAGGAAAAAATAAAATAAAAATAAAACAAACAAACAACTCTCTTTGAATTAGGGTTTTAGGGACCCTTGCATCCTTTCTCCAACCTTATAACCATTAGATCTTTGTTTTTATTAGTGTTCCTTTATCACTTAGTTGGCACTAATCTTCCTAGATATAATTACCTTAGAGTTGGGATTGAAAGGATCAATCTCTTTGACTCCCTCTTTGAGCTGTGTAAGAGGGATTTTTGATGAACTTTGGGTTTTACTTCTTTGATTCACAT
Organism: Cupressus sempervirens; assembly: GCA_028749045.1. Taxonomy (NCBI): domain Eukaryota; kingdom Viridiplantae; phylum Streptophyta; class Pinopsida; order Cupressales; family Cupressaceae; genus Cupressus; species Cupressus sempervirens. Next base: position 54,074,267 of record CM053792.1, on the reverse strand, counting down.
TTCCTAGCCCCCACTTTAGTGAGAGGATGGACTCGATCTAAACTCTTGGTAAAGTAGAGCAAAAGACATGATATAATCTTATTAAGATCAAGGAGACCAAGAATCACCCAAGCCCCCAAGGGCCAAGGGATTAAGCCCTTGATAACTAAAAAATTATAATATGAGATAAATCATTATCTCATTGACTAAAAGGAAGTAGAGAGGGGAGGGGAGTGATTGTCTTGCCTAGTAGAGTGTCTACCCTGTTGTGAATTACTGAAAAGATTTGTTGCCAAAGATGAAATTGAAATAGTCTAATAGGGTGGTAACCTAGTAGTCAACCCATCAAAAGGCCCACCCGTAGATCAACATTCTTTGTATCACTATGGTAAGGTCTAATAAGGATGTGTTACCCATGTATGGGACTTTAGACAATTGTTATGAGTAGCCCATAGATGAGATTTAACATATGTGTGTGCAAAGGAGAGAGAGACCCAGTGTCAAGGATGCTCTCTACCAACAAAAAATTCATGCTTTAGGATTATACCTAATCCATTAAGGGAAAATATGTGCAAAAAGGAGGAATGAAGTAGCAATGCATAGGTTTTAGGATAGCCTCGGAAGCATAGAAATCCCACAAGGACAAAGTACCCTAAGCACTACTCATTATTCACATTTACTAGTCCATGAGAAAGATTTGAGAATGTGCAAGGGTAGGTTAAATAGTCTAGCAAGTGTGTGTATCATGTTAGTCAACCAAATCCAAGATGTATGAAAATAAGGGTGATAAGTATGCCTCCTTTAAGATGGAAATATAATTGTTTATTTTGGCATCTTAAGGAAGTGATGAAGAATGATAAAGCAATTTCAACATCAAGATAGTATTCACAAGCAACACCCAGTCCAAACCAAAGAGGTCACAACTCCTACGAGGTCACGGAAGGGTAGAATGTGATGAGACATTTTAAAATAAATAATAAAGTTAAATAATTGAAAAGGATAACACACTATTATGAGTCTCCAAGGTAAGTGATCTATCTACCATGAAAACCCACTTGCTAGTAATATAAGTTTGGATGTGACATGATAAATAAATAACACTCAACCATAGGAAATAGTGGATCCTTGAAAGAATGAGAAAGATGGACAAAATTCCCTTGCCCCCAAGTGTAGGGACAAAGAAAAATATGACCTATTATGATAGTCACAAAGTGAACCATGCATGACAATGAGCCCCCAAGAGAGAGGCTAACAATGTTACATGGCTTGAAACAACATAATAGGGACCTAAATGTTATTTAAAGAAATGAAGATTAACATAGATCTCATAATGAGGAGATATAAAAATAACCTTCTTATCAATAAGTTGTTGAATCTTGTGATGTAAATCTTGACAATAATTAGTAGAGGTATCATGAAAATGATGATACATGCAAAATGGAAGATTCATAAGTTTTTGACTATGTTTCTTGCAACCTTTAGGTCTAATAATCATCTTAGTATGGAGAAGCTTAAGAAAAACAAGTTCTTGATTTGTAGAGGGTGGTAAAGGAGAGGATGTGGACAAAGGATCACTTGTTTTCACACATCCTAATGCATGAGCAACTATGTTGTTGAAAGAATGCTTATGCATACTAGGTTTAAGAGAGTCATCATGAATGGAAGTAGAAACAAAGTTAGTAAAAGATAAGAGTGACTTGGTTTCTTATAAATAAAAGGTCATTAACTTTATAATCTCTAATAAAAGTTGGATTAAAATTGAATGTACTCCAATCATCTTTAGAGATAGTAGAAGAAGGAGGGTTTTTGCCAAGTTCAAATTTTTGCACTTCTTGTGCATGAGGAGAGACTCAAGCATAGTCTACATTTAAACAAGGATTAGGTGCACCATCACCATGAAGGGTATACATAAGATGATTATAAATGAAACAAACCTTGCAATGAAGAGTATAAGGAACAACATGCATATAATGCAACCATGGTATTCCTAAGGGAAGATTATAATTGATAAGTCTAGGCATAACATTTATAAGAGTATCCAATATCACTGGACCAAATTTCATAGGAAATGTTATAATATCCAGAGTGTTTTTATCAATGTTATCAAATCCTCAAATAAATGTGTCATCTGGTTGAATAGTAGAAAGATCAACATTCATGGCCTTTAATATATCTATTGTACAAATATTCAAACCATAGCCAATATCAATGGAGTCCACCATATAGTCATTTTATTAATAGACACTGCAAACATAAGAGGGTCATTATGTTCTTAAATCTCTTTAGAAGGAAAATCCTCATGAGTAAACACAATCGTAGGTGGAATAAGAGTAGTATGCATACATTTTAAAAGGGCATTAATGTTATCATGATTGGGAAGTGGAAAAAAGATATTGGATAAAGATTTTTTCAAGGCTTCATGATATGTAGGGGATGTTTGAAGATGTTCTCAAAGAGAAATCTTGGTCGGGTTATTACATAATTGCGATACCAAATCATAATCCAACCCAGAATTTTGAGGAAGACTTGGTGGAGGAGGTAGAATGGGTTGAGAAGGTGGAAGAGAAGTAGTAGGTTGAGTTTTATTCCTTGTATCATAGTTGTGAGACACTTCTTGAGAATCTAGAGGGTCACTAGATTTTCCATTAACAATTAGAGGAGGACAACCTTTAACAGTGAGAATAGGGTAACCTTTAATACCAAGGATGGGTTGAGCAACATTAACTTGATTAAGAGCTTGAATCTCCATAGATTCATTACAAAAATGGAGAACATGAAGGAGATAACCATTATCATATTTTTCTAAGGAATCCATAGAATAGGGATTGTGGATATCCATTAATGTGTCCTCTTTACTAGGAGTATCATATGAAGGAAATGTCACATTGAGAAAAATATTGATAACATTATCTTCCCACTCTAGAATATCACTAGGATATGGGCTAGGAGAAAAATAAATATCCAATTTTTCATGTGGAAAAGAAAAGGCATCAATCATCATGTTATTTTTGTCACGAGGAAGAGAATAATCAATAGTATCATTGAGAGGTTCATCATCATCCACGGGTAGAAGATAACACACATGCGAAGAGGAAGGAATATCTCTATCAACGGTCCCACCCCAAATAGAAGTATTATCATGACTTAATAGAGTATGATCATAATCATCGTTAACAATATGAGCCTCAATGAAAGAACACATTCGACTATCATCGTATTCATGAAATGGAAAATCTTGAAGAAAGATCCCCATTGAAAGAAAATGTAATGACTAAAAATGCAAAAAAAATTGTATTTTCACAATGAAGATATATGAAATGCAAGGAGATCTAAATACCAAAAATTCAAAGAAAGAAGATCTAGATACACCATGAAATCTAACTTTAAATTGAACAAAGAAGGCAATCTAATCAACAAAAACAAAACTGGAAGTATCACATCTCGAGTTCACCAAAGAGAGATGGACACACAATGCTAATAATCTAAATCTTAAAAAAAAGGGCATGAGGTTGGGTTCACCAAAGATGTATTGGAGGAAATATAAATCAAGGAAGTAAAACCTTAAGTTCATCACAAATCTCTCTTACACAACTCAAAGAGGGAGTCAAGGAGATTGATCATTTTAATCACAACTTTAAGGTAACTAGATCTAGAAAGATTAGTGCTTACTAGGTGATAAAGAAGAACTAATGAAAATTAAATATCCAATGGTTATAGGATTGGAGAAAGGATAAAAAGATCCTTAAAACCCTAATTTAGCAAGAGCTATGAAGAGAAATTAAGTAGATGTGCAATGTAGAATTGAGCAATGATAAAGTGTATTTAAATGAAAGAGGGAAGTATATATACCTTGTGAAAAGCCTAAAAAATGGGCTATCAAATGATCTAAAGAAGGGTCAATTCTCTTTGAACTATAAAAAAATGATGCTATAGACAAAACCTAGAAACCATTTGATGAGAAATCAAGGTGACCCAGTCAAATCAAGGGTTAAATGTGAACCTAATTGGTCCATAAGGGGTTAACTAGAATCTTCAGGGGTGAATTGGATCATTAGGGGTGCAGTGTGACCTTGATCATCAGAGGCAAACTAGTTCATCAAGGGTGTAGTACAACCCTAATAAATTGTGTCTGATTCTGATTCTAATTTCATAGTTCTGTAAAAAGCTGAAAAGGGTATTTAGATCTGCAACCTATTCATTGATCCAAGATTTGCAACCTGCCAAAGAAATGGTTTTTGTTTGTTGATGGGGAGGGTTTTCCTCTGTCAAACCAAATGTAGTGTGCTCAATTCACCAACTTATTTGGATCAAATGTAGATCTCAAATCAAATGTAGTATGCTCAATTCACCAACTTATTTGGATCAAGAAGATGAAGATGAATGAATGTGGAAGATGCAACAAATGATCTTGAATAGATTGAAGGAGATCTTGAAGATGACTCCCACAATAGCTTGAACATTGGAATCCTTGATCTTCAATGGAGAGAGTAACTTTACATCCACTTTGCATTCACTTGGTTTACTTGCATTGTAGCTTCATGACATTCTTAGCTTAATTTTCTTTATGCTCGAGTTTAGATCACATAGCTTAATTAGAAGGCTTTGTAATGTTTTCATTCTTGTTAGTTTTATCTTTCATTTACATCTCTTAGATTTTCTCTTTCATTAGCTTGCACTTGCATTTAATCTTATCTTTGATTATTGGATACTAGCATACTTACTTTTGTCTTGGAATCTCTCATTTTATAGTGCATCTTGCAAGGGCTGCATACTAGGTTCATTTGAGATCCATGCTCTCATAGCTCTTGTGCGTCATAGATAGAGAGCTCTAATTTTCCATTCAAGGTTCCTAATATATTGGATCCCTTGGATATAATGTATTAGAGAAGACTACTATTTTTGGTATACATGTTTTTGGTGCCCATTATGGGGCTTGAACCAAGTTTCTAGCTCCATTTTCTTGTATTTTTTGAGCTTGGTAGCTTTTTATTGTATTTCTCATTTCTAATTTTGTACAACCACCTATTGGATCTAATCAAGTGGTTTTGCATGATTCTTACTATGGTTTTAAGGCCAACCCTTATGCATATTGACTTGAAGGCAAAAACTCTAGGTTTTGAAAGATTTGATTATTTCTATCAAATAGCGTGTTATTTGGATCTAAAATTTTTTGGTAGGTTTTAGGTGGAGCAGAGATGTCTCAGTCCAAAATTTAGAATTTTTAGATCTTATTTCCATGAGTTATAATTTTTTATTTAGTTTTCATGAGAAATCATTTCTAGTCTCAAATTAATGATTTTTTTGGAAAATTTATATTTTTGGAAAGGTCTCTAAATTCTACAAGTGGGTAGTTCTTTGTGTTTTGAATTTATATCCAATAAAATGGCTCAAAAACTTGATTTAGAAAAACTGGTAGGTTTTGATAAAATAGGTCTCTAGATCACAAATTACGAGATATTGCTAAAATTCTTGCATTTTTGGAAAGATCTTTGATTTTTATTATAGGTATCTTCTTTGTATTTTTATTTTTGGGGTCAAAATCCTTGCATACAAAACCAAACTTGTTGACTAGGTCAAAAGCAAAAGAGAAAAGAAAAAAAAAGAGCATTTGGTGATTAGCTTGCACTTTATTTGCACAAAGTTTGATGCATGATATCAATTTTAACTTAATATGGAATCAACAAGTTCAACGTACTTTATTTAAATTTTCCTATTTCTTAATGATTTCATGCACTTGATTGAAGTTTGTGAAGGCAACTTGAAAAATGGAAAAAAATGAAAAGCATGAAATCAAGGCGCATATATTCCAAACCTTTCTATTTTCATTGTAAATAGTGATCATTTTTCTCTTTTCATCATCAAATAATTTCTTTCTTTTTGTCAAATTTTTTGGTGTGTCTTCTCAACATTGAAAATAGGGCTTAAAATCAGTCATTCACACTTGGATTTGGGCTTAAAATAAACCCTTTATCTTTTAATCCTCATGATTTTGTTGTTTTTATTTTCTTCTTACATCATTGTTAAGGAGTTTAAGGGGAACATAAATAAGGGATCTTGTCTTCTTTTCTAGGGGGGCTACCTAGAGAAGTGATCATTCTAGGGGATGACCTCAACTCTCATGTTCCAGTGGAGTAGAAATAATGAGGCTTGAATCTAAAGATAAACATCTTTGAATTAGCAATATTGTCAATCTTGGCTAAGGCCCAAAGAACTTTATACTTTTGTGAAGTGAAGGTGCAAATTGGGTTACCATTTACTCCCAACTATTTGGAAATTTTCTCTTTCATCTATAGATTTGGGCCTCACTTACCTTGCATATATTGAGGACATCCCCTAGTTGAGCTTATGCATCCGAGTAGAAACCTAGAGAAGTGATCATTCTAGGGGATGACCTCAACTCTCATGTTCCAGTGGAGTAGAAATAATGAGGCTTTAATATAAAGATAAACCTCTTTGAAATAACAATATTGTCGATCTTGGCTAAGGCCCAAAGAACTTTATACTTTTGTGAAGTGAAGGTGCAAATTGGGTTACCATTTCCTCCCAACTATTTGAAAATATTCTCTTTCATCTATGGATTTGAGCCTCACTTACCTTGCATATATTAAGGATATCCCCTAGTTGAGCTTATGCATCCTAGTAGAAACTTGAATAGGTTATTGGTGTGTTTGATGTGCTTGAATGTTTAACACCTTCCCCACTTGGAATAAAAGGGGACACATCATTCAAATTGAGCCTTAGGAATTTTTCCTTTTGCATGCTTTAATTGTGTGTTTTCATTCAAAAAGATATCAAACAAGATCATAAAACTTCAAAACACAAAAAAACCAAAAAAAATAAATTCAAAAACTCAAAAAATAAGTCCAAAACATTTTTCTCCAAGTTTAAACATCAAGTCTAAACATTTTTCTTGTGTTTCTTACTAGGGGTGTTCATCATTTGACTTTGCTTTTCTATCTCTAATGCTTGAATTGCCTAAAATGGCTCTTTGGTCTTCAACTCATGGTATTTTCTATTCTATCTTCATGATCTATGTTAGCATACCGAGACCTTCTTTTTGTTGAAAAATTACCTTGATCTCTTAATGAAACTACTTGATTGTGAGACTTGTTCAATCATTCTTTCTTATTTATCTACTTGGTTATTGGGCTTCTTGCCTAACTCTCGATTCGATTCACTAGTGGTGTAAGTTGATTGGACACTTTTCTTGGAAATTCACTCTTTCATTGCTACCTCTCTTTGGAAAGTGATACTCTATCTATCTAGCTTGGACATAAAGTTATCTTGTGTCACCTTATTAGCTTCTTCTAGTCACTTCATGCTTGTATTTCCATTTCTCACCATGGGGTTCAAACCTTGCACTATCACACCTCAGCAACCTCTAGATGATCTTGATTTTCTTGATCTTTATAGGAAATTGTAATGCATGTACACTTGATACAACATAATAGAAGAAACTAATGACCCCACTTACCTTAGTTCACTAAGAACCTAATAAAATCATACTATTAATTTGAAAAAATGGTAGAGAGAGAAATGACATCATCACATGATTCTATCTTGAGTTTTCCATATGCATATGAGTCGTATTCTCCAAGGTCATTCTCTTCTTCTAGGTCTACTCTCTCTACCTATGACTCAAACAAATAAAATGATTGTAGAGGAAGATTTTGGGCACCTAGACCTAAAGGTGACTTTACCCCTTTGGGAGAATCATATGATGTGATACTCATAAGATAGCTATCTCTCTAGATATTTGTTAGAGTGGGGTTTCCATTGCACCAAAAGACCAATTTGTTAATGCTCGATACAACCACTCAAATTGTAATACATAAGAGGTGGTTAAGCCCCTATCATGAATCTTGAGGGGAGCACTAAACATTTTTTCCAACAATCTCCCCCTCAGCGCTACTTGAGGGTCTGCGGATTTGAACCTATGACCAAGCTCTAATACCACTTGTTAGAGTGGGGTTACCATTGCACCAAAAGACCAATATGTTAATGCCTGATACAACCACTCAACTTATATTACACAAGGTGGTTAAGCCATTGTCACAAATCTTGAGGGGAGAATTGAACATTTTTCCAACTATAGTATGCTTGACCTTTCAATTTTCTCTCTAGGTCAATTTCTCTCCTATTATTTAGTTTTGTTGCTAACTGGTTGTGCATTCAGGATCTACTATCTCTTTGTGCTTTGTTCTTCAGAGTCAAATCTCTCCATCATTTACTAGCTTGGATTCTTCATTATTTGACTCAATGTATTCCTAGATTGATCACACATTAGTCAAAGAGTGGCAAGTGTAATCTTCCAAAAATGGTCATCTAGACTATGAGCCCCCTTTCTAGCATTTTAAAAAAAAATTATTCATTTTTTTTTTAATATCTTTTATCAAATCATTACTTTTCTATTTATTTGATTATAACCTATGGTTTGGCCACCTTTACCTTAGGTCTTCTAATTAATTGAAAGAACTTACTCCCTTTTAATTAAATAAATCCCCAAAATCCCACTTATCCTAAGTGTGCACATGATAGGGCATTTTCCTATTTCAAAAATAAAATAAAAGACATTTTTGTCTCACATGAGGGGCACACTTTTCTATGTGATAGGAATATTTATTTTCAAAATAGTTTTCATCCTCCCTTGCACATTTTTTTCCTCTTAAAGTCAACTACTGATCTTGCTTAGGTGAAATTCTTGTGTAAATGGATCACCCAAGGCTCATTATCCACCATTAATTATGTCTCTTAATCTCTACCGTCCATTCCTCTTTAAAAGGAGGCTCTCTCCCCAGTCTCTCACCCCTTGTTCATGTATGCTATTGTTATGCTATAGGTTTTCTTGGTAATTTTGGAGCATTTGGACCACTCATCTTTCATTCAGTTTGCACCCACTTTTCATTCACATGGTTTACTTGCATTGTAGCTTGATATCATTCTTATCTTAATTTCCTTTATGATCTAGCTTAGATGACATAGATTAATTAGAAGGGTTTGTAATACTTTCATTCTTGTTAGTTTTAGCTTGCATTTACATCTATTATCTTAGATCTTGCATTAGCTTTCATTTGCATTTCATCTCATCTTTGATTCTTGGATACTAGCATACTTGCTCTTGTCTTGGAATCTCTCATTCTATAGTGCACCTTGCAAGGGTTGCATACTAGGTCCATTTGAGAGCCATACTCTCATAGCTCTTGCATGTCATAGATAGAGGGATCTAAGTCATCATTCAAGGTTCCTAATCTATTGGATCCCTTGGACAGAATGTCTTAGATAAGTGTACTATTTTTTGGTATTAAATTGTAGGCATAGCTTCAAAAACCTTATTCTAAAGTTATAGGATCCATGTGAACTAGAGCTTGGTAAAGTGTTATTTCATCTTGACTACCATTTATTTATATGGAAACAACTTATCATCATTTTCTTGATACTCATCCAAGACTTGTGTGATGGTGAGTTGGAAATTACCAAAAACTTATAGTTCTGCTATGTTCCATTTGATGGTTGTTCTAAGTCTTGCAATTTGAGCATCATATTATGATATGTTGTCGGTGCATATGAATCTTAGTTTGAAGGATTTGAGGATGTAATCACCTTGAGGGTTGACCAATTGTATCCTTACTCCTGATCCATTAGATGTATAAGATCCATCAAAGTAAAGTTTCCATGGAGGTTGTTCTTATGTCATATAGATATATTCATCAGGGAATTATATAATTAAAGGATGATCATCTTCTAAAGGTACATCTACTAACTAGTATGTAATAACTCTCCCTTTTATTTCTTTTAAATTTACATAATTCATGTCAAACTCATTGAGAAGCATGACCCACTCTGAGAGACACACTATGAGAGTTGCCCATGAGATCATGCATTTCAATGGGTTAATATTTGAGATGAACTTTACTGTGTGACTAGGCATGTAGTGGCAAAGTTTTTGAGAGAAAAAGACCACTACTAAGTATGAATTTTCCATAGGTGAATAGTTAATTTCATATCCCACCATATTATGACTTATGTATTATATGACTCTCTCTTTTCCATCATCATTTAGTTGAGATAATAGTGCCCCCAATGTTGTAGGTGTAGTTGTTATGTACAAGATCAATAGTTTTTTTGGCAATTTGTGGTATTAAGATTGGTGGGTTTTTTAAGATACTGCTTGAGTGTTTTTAAGCTATGTTGGCAAATGGGATCTAACTTAAAGATTTGATCTTATTTTAGTAGATGTGTAAATGGATGACATTTTTCCATGAGTTGTGAGATAAATATGTGAACTAATTGTAACTTTCCTTGTAAGCTACAAATCTATCTTAGTATCTTGGGAGGAGGCACATGTCCATTATTGCTTTGTCCTTTTTTGGGTCAATCTATAGACCTCTCCTTGAAATGATGAATCCTAGAAGTTTCCTTGATGTGACACCAAAGGAACACTTTTTTAGATTCAACATAAGATGATATTTTTCAAGATGGTTGAAGAGCTCTTCTAAGTGATACATATGATCTAAGTTGTCCAGTGACTTGACCAAGATATCATTGTCATAATCCTCAAGAGTTTAGTGGATTAGCTCATGGAAGATAACTTTCATTTCTCTTATTTATGTTTCCCCTACATTCTTTAATCCAAATGGAATCATGTTGTAACAAAAGGTCCCCCATGGGTTTGTGAATGTTTTCTTATCTTGATCTTGTTTTGTAATGTGGATCTATTTATATCCTAAAAATACATCCATGAGTTACAACATCTCATGTCCAACTGTGAGATCTACAACCATGTCTATATTTGGTAAAGGAAAATCATCTTTAAGACATGCTTTGTTGAGATTTTGTGAAGTCAGTACAAATTTTGATGACACGTGATGGCTTGGTAATAGGTACCATGTTGGAGATCCACTTTGAATAAGGGAAGGATGACACTTTTGGCCTATTATCCTATAAGGAAAGGATGAAATCTCCACTTCTAGTTCCTTGAGGAGGTTTTCATCATCAGATACATCTTTTATTTCTATTTTTTTAATTGAGTCTAGTGGTGCTCAAGGGGAGTTTTCACCAAGAGACCCTTTGGTTTTCTAGTTTTTCTAGTTTTATCTTTTATTGTCATTTTTGTGAATAGAAATTTCCTCCTCCCCAAAGTATCCCTTTGGATCTAGCTTGTAAAAATATGTTGATGGTAGTTTGACCTTCTTATGTGGTGTTTCTCCTCCCATGAATCTTAGGAGTTCGGTCTTGCTTGGAAATTCAGTAATATGGAGCACAATTGGTTGACCCCAATCAATGAGTTTGGTGGGAGTTCAATGAGATTAATGATATTTCATAGAGTACATATTCTCCTAGAAATATTTTATTAGGTATATTATTGTAGGCTCTCTTTGCTACCTCTTTTGGGGTGTATTTGACTTCAATGAGTTCATTTTAGATATTAAGGAAAGTGTAGTCATTTTTATTAATGCACCTAGTTGTGGGTAGTCCAAAAGCAAGGCCTTTTTTATAATTTACAATCTTATATTCTCTTATAGTTTCTATGATTCTTGTTTCTTTTTTGCCTAAGATACCACCTTGATAGTCCCATTGTTCTATCAAAAGTTTATGTGAACATGGATATTTGTCTTTCAAATGATTCAAAAGACATTTTCCTTTGGAGGTGGTTCCCTATATAACCAAGTTCCTATATTTGGTGTCATTTATTTCCTATTTAAAATACCATCAAATAATAATGTGCAAGGGCCAACATGTTTGAGTTGAGGGGTGGTGTCATTTTTGCCTTGATGCAATGGGATCCCTTGTGGATGTGGATCAAGGGGTAAGGCATAAAATTTAAATGCATCTATGAGGACATATTCACAACATCCATAGTGGTTGATCTTAATAGTAGTTAAAGTGCAAGAGAGGATGGTGTGTGAATCATGGAAAGTGTTGGAAGAGATGGCAAAAAAAGTGTTAATTTAAATTCTGGGACAATGATTATTGTAGGATTCTTCTACTGCATTGCAATATGCCAAAGGGTTATGTATCAAAATGGATGGTTACCTTAGTGCCTAATGTAGAAATTTGATGCACTAATGATATGTAGATGGAATGACCTTCATTAGATGAATCCAAGCTCAATCAAGGAGGATGTTAAATGGTAGGGTTAGATCAACTCTATGGTACATTATTTCTTGAATAAGTGACCCAACTTTGGTAGGTAATAAAATAGTTCCCTCTGATGTTCTATAAAGGTTTTCATATGCCTTGATTGTGACTACCTCATCCATATCAACCTCAATGTACCCTACTTGTTTGATAAATTTTATGGTGCATAAGTTTAGGGCCAAGCTATTATCTATTATGATTATTTTGATGGAAATTTTGGAAACCATGATGGTAATATGAAGTGGGAGGATATGATCTAGCTCATCTATAAGAATGTCGAATAGTTTCAAAGATAATGCACACGATATAGATAGGTGTTCCTCAAGGTTTTTGAAATTAGTGGTAGTTATGTTTGTGGGGACACAAAATCCATGGAGTGTGTTGTTTAGTATTTCCTAATGGAGTGGTCTTGTGTGAAGAAAATCTAGGATAGAAATTTGGGTCAATGTGTTCCTAAAATTTTCCAAGATATTATACTCATCTCCTGAGGTAGCATTTGTGGATCAACCTTGGGTTCTCAAGGTAGTGGTCATTGTTGGGCCCACAACATTTATTTAGTTACACCAAGTTGTAAGAACACATTGAATTTCAATGCCTTTGACATGTATGACATTCACTAAAGGTTCTTGTTGTCACAAAAGTCTGCACCCTTGCCTGAAGTTTGACCCAAAGGGAACCTTGTGAAACATGGAAACAATCTCCAAGTTGTGGGACTTCAACAATGAGATTGAGTCTCTGGAGAAGACTGACTTCCTTACTATCAGGGTGTATCTAACTACTTCTTGAGAGGAAAAGGGAGAAGGAAATGCATGAAAATAAAACTACCTAATCTAATCTAGAGGGGGTGATACACCAAAATAGTATGTTTAGTCTTATCTCTAACTAAAAATGCACCATTCATCAATATAATCTCAAAATACATAGATTTAATCCTTTCTTAACTCAACACCACATGAAGACCAGAGATCAATAAGATGTTATAAGGAAGAAACTTCACTCTATATTATTCACAGGCCAAATAGATACAATCATATAGCCAAAGAATGGAGGCAGTACATCAACATAAGGCAAGAAGACATTGCACAATATATTAATGGAGAAAGAGGTACAATAGAGAAATATATTCATTCAAAGAAAAAGGGAAATTATAGTAGCAGAGCATGCAATACAACTACTATAGAATCAGAGAAAAGACTAACCCTTGGAATGGTTACAAAACTTGCTTTTATAGCTCAAGCATAATTGAGAAAACTTCTAACAAAAACCAAAACTCAACTACTGCCATTAAGTTTATAGAGAATAATCACTGCCAATCCCATAAAGATGATCGAGGTACACTTCCATTAATGTAGAAATTGGATCTTACATGCAATTTTAGCCTTGAAGAGACATAAGTGATGATCATAATTGCATGGTTGGATAGATGGATAACCCAAGGCAGGGAAACTAAGAAATTTGCATTTAACAAGCATAGAGAACACCAAAAAGTGGTTGCAGATGATCAAAGAATCAATTTTCTATTAAAGGAGCTACTTAATAGCATGTTCACAAATGTCAAATCAACCAAGTCAACAAGTCAAATTGAATTCAACCATCTACTCTTGCCACATGGCCTAATATTATTTAAACATTTTGCCACTTTGCCCAACATTCTTTCTATTAGGGTGACAACTTGACTACCTCTATTCATGGTTGCAACCTATTTTCTTATCTAACTACTTGGTACTTGTGAAACCATGACCTCTCATTTAACTTTTTATCTTTGCTTCATAGCCTGATGTCTCCTTAGCTTGCTAACTGTCATGACTTTGGGATAACTGTGAACTTGACTGTGACTATTTTACTTGACATGCACTGCATGCTCACTTTCCTACATTCATTAAATCTTGTGCATCTTCAAAAAGTGGGAATATGCCAACTATAGATCTACCAAGATCTAATGGTCATGATATAACTGAAAACCTTTGGTCTACTTAACATCCTTGACCAATTAGATGTCACCAATCTGTCACTGCTATGACACATCCCTTTTTTGTAGCCCACATACTAAATTTGGTCCCACATGTCCATGTGGTGAGTGCTCACTTCCCTGCTTTTGTTAAACTTCCTACATCTTGACAAAGCAAGAAAATGCCAACCGTCGATCAAAGAAAATTGGATGGCTACCATGAAACTAAAAATCTTTTGTCATGTTAGTACCTCTAACCAGTTAGAGCATAGCTTTATGCCAAATCATTTTGACACCTTTCCTTTGCAGCCCATAGCTAAGTCAGGTCCCATCGAGTCCACATTTCGTCACCTCACTTCCTGGCATTCGTTAAACCTTCTACACCTTTGAAAAGTGGAGAAACACTAGTCATCAATCTAATAAATATCTGATGGTGTCATGAAAATAATAGCTCTTCATCAAAACTGACACATAAAAGCAATAGAATTGTGCCACTTGGACATGTGCTGACACACCTCCATCTTTGTAGCCCACATACAGGGGTCGACCCACCAACTCCACATGTTAGCTAGTTACTTCCCCACATTCATTAAATCTCCTGCATCTTGAGAAAGTAGGGAAACACCTAGCATCAATCTAATAAGATCTGACAGTCTAAGGAAATACATTGTTTGAAAACTAGAAAGGGGCCTGCAAGGACAGGTGTCAACTACTTGTATTCTAGCTTTAGGTAAACTTCATGCATTTCAAGAAAGTGGTAATATGCCAACCCTAGATCTACCAAGATCTAATGACTAGGAGGAATATCTTCAGATGCCCTTTGACTTTCACAATTTGAAACTTGATGTTAATGCTTATCTACATCACATAATCATGATTTAATTGACAGTTAAGTGATAAACTAGAGCAATAAAGAAAAAAATGTTGTCACATGTTCACAACTTGAAATTTCATAAGACCATACCATGCAATATGAAAGATTTAATGACCTAGGGATATAAGGAGAAAAGTCAAAGTTTTACATATCCCAAATAGGCTTGCATGACAAAAATAATTAAGTCAAAGGACATAGACATGGCCATCACCCTGGCTTTTATGAGATTCAACAACATTGAACAAATAGGGGGGGGGGGGGGGGGGGGGGGCACTAAAATGGTTAACAATTTTTCTTTGGATATACAATTGATTAGATTGTAATAATTGATTTAACATGTAGTGTAGTCCTTGTTATCTCAGAAGTCACCTTGCTTGTGTTTACCATTGTCATTGTTATTGTTTCTGATGTTGTTTTTGACAGGTGCCTTTAATATGCTGTGGTGAGTTTGTAGTGAGGTGGGAAATATTTTTGGCAGATATGTAGTTTTCCATTAGGAGAGGTCTGTGCATTCCCTCTTACTATGATTTCTTTGTGATCAATTAGCTCTTGTACATAGTATTTTAGTTTAATGCACTTGAGAGTGGTGTCCCCTTTTAATCGATGATAAGTGCAAAAATCATTTTCTTTGTACCATAATGGCTTAGGTGTGTTTTCATCCATATTATATGTATGCGGGAAGACCACTATATCATTTTTTACCATTTTGTCAAATACCACATCTATACATTCACCAAGAGGAGTAAAAACTCATTTAGGATCATTCTGGATTTGTGGTGTTTTTCTTCATACAATATATATGGTATTTGTTTGATTTTTGTAGGCTTGTTGTTGGTATGCCCTTGTATTTTATTGGTACCCCTATTTTTGATATGGTTGTTGTTGCTAATAGGTTTGTTGTTGCTTGTAGGATTGTATTTGTTGATATGGTTGTTGTTTTTGTTGATAGGATTTTTGTTGGTAAGATTTATGTTTCTTATAAGTAGATTTTAATTTATTATGAGTGATGCCTACCACATTAATGTGTTTTATATTGGTAATGTCATCAATTACCACATTTTTGTTTTTGTTCCAGTATCTAGATTTATCATTGGAATGACTATGATTCTAGGTGTTCTTTTTGTATAGTTTTATGATTCCATCATCAATGAGTCCCTACTCAAGTTCCATACATGTTTCTCTAACATACTTGTATATTTGTAGACAGTTCATGTGCACGTGATGTGCAAGTTTAGGATGTCTATTTCTGATGAACATTTAAATAGCTTATTTTTCAAATAGGTTGCACAATACTTAGGTTGTGAGAGTTTTCCACCTCTATAAGATGTTAACAAGGATTTCACCTCCCTTCTACATGGTGTGGACTAGGCCCACCAGTGATAGCTCTATCTCAACTAGGTGAGTGTACTATGTAATAAATGTCTCAAAAAGTTTAGGAAAGGTATATATAGTCCCATAAGGTATATGGTAGAACCATTCAAGAGAATGACCCCTAAGACTCTTAGGGAATAGAGACATGAGGAATATGTCATTGTATGCCACTTCTTGACAATGCATGTATAATTCTTTCACATGTGTTATAGGGTCTCCTTTTCCCCTAAATTGATCAAATTGGGGTATCTCAAAATGTTTCAGGAAGGGTGTTGCAGTGATAGACATGTCAAAAGGATAGGGGTATACAATCTCAAATTTGAAAGTCTTAGGTTCACTGCCTACTTTGAGTTCCCACTCTATAGGTTGTGTGTAATATTCCCCCATTCCAAGTGCCCTTGGTGGATGATACAAATATGATAGAGTAGGTAAATATGGTGGGTTTTGTTGTATAAATTAACATGGTTGAGATGATGATTTCCCTACTAGTTGGAAATGATTTGGTATTTATTATGGATGTGTTGGGATGTATTGTTGCTATAATATGCATATTCTAACACTAAGGAAATGGGTTAGTATTGCATCCATGGATGGTTTTGTGTTGGGATATATGGTATATATTGTTGTCGTGGGGTTTGTTAAGGTGGAGGAGGTTGCACATAGGTTTGAGTGGTTATATTTTTCTCATCATATGATGGTAGTCTATCAGTATGAGTAGATACATGGGTGTTGGATGGTGAAAAGTAGTCGATAGAGGGGGTCATCCCCATCTAATGTTGATGTGGTGGATGAGTATTGTGGCTACTTTGAAGTGGTGGCATCATGAAGTAGTGGTGATAGGGGAGGTACACTTGCAGGTGGTGGGGGTTGATGAAGGTTTATTTGTGGTGAAGTTCAAACAGTGGAGGTGAAAGTAAGGATGCCTACAACATGCATTATGATTGGCCCTATCCCCATGGTGCAAATGGAAATGATGTGGACATTCTTAGATTTTTTGTGAATGGGTTGGTAGTAGTTGTAGATGATGGAGTAGTTTGACTAATGAGCCTTATAGATGGTATCCTTGTAGTGTATTAGGATTTAGATTATGAGCTTTCCTAAGATGTAATGGTGATATTAATAGTGAGTGGAATGATGGATGCAAACATGGTGGGTTGGATGGCAATATTTTGTCCAAGTGTTGGGGAAGAAGTAGACTCTACAATATTTAGTGGGATAGATATAGGTTGTACAAAAACAACAGTGGAAATAGGAATTTTTGTCTATTCTACTTGCATTGTGATGGTTTGTTGTGGCATGGTATGGATTATAGATTATGCAATAGGAGATGAGTTATTTTGGGTGATGGGAGTACTTATTTGGGTAGATACAACAATTGGATCTATAAATGGTTGTATCAATGGCTAACTTTTTCTTATAGGTAGTTCTAGATTGATGGGTTCCCATGGTGTTAATATTCCAAAGAGAAGATGAATGAGATCTTTGATAGTGTTGGATGGTGGTATTTGTCCAAAGTCAAAGCCTTTGATAATCTCTTTGCAAATTTTCCATGATAGTATCTTTTTTCTCCTCAATAATGGCATTTCCAAATGTTGCATTCTCAGGGTGATCTATGAATGCTTCCATGGAAGATGACATAGGTTGTGAACTCATTATGTTTTCAATGTTAGGTTTTGGGTTTTGAGATTTTTGGTCCTACAATGCTTTTCACAATGTTGAATCACAATACAAACACTTCAAAAACACACTATCCCTAAGGTCAAATTAGATAAATTGTCAAAATATTTAGAATAACTGTGGGGGGGTGAATCACTTATCCTTAGGTCCAAATGTACGAATTTAACTTTCACTAACTCCAAACAACTTAAGAAATTCCATTCAAACACTCAATTCATATAGCAACTCATCAACAACTTAACATTATGTTCATTACTTAACTCTCTATTCAGTATACTCCGACCAATAGTAAAATAAAAAATAGTAAATAACATGAATCACACATAAAACATTCACATACATATGACACCTCTATTTAATTTGGAAACCCAATTTGGGTGTTTAGGAACAAAGCTTGATGAGAATGGTGAGATCACAAGAAATAAGGCCAGACTAGTCTACAACGGGTATGCACAAGAGGAAGGACTGGATTATGGGGAAACATTTGCCCCTATTGCAAGAATGGAAGGAGTAAGAACACTACTTGCATACGTTGCTTATAAAGGTTTTAAAGTCTACCAAATGAATGTGAAGTCCACTTTTCTGAATGGTATACTGGAAGAGGAAGTCTACATAGAATAACCAGAGGGATTTGTTGATGACAACAACAAGGATATGGTTTTCAAACTACATAAAGCACTCTATGGTTTGAAGCAAGCACCTAAAGCATGGTATTAGAGACTGCACACATATCTTGTGAAGATAGGATTTGAGAGAACATATGACAACAACAACCTATATATCAAGGTAGAAAAAGGTACAAAGATTCTGATATCTAATATCTTTGTTGATGATATAATATTTGGAGGAAAATATGTTCTTTGCATAGATTTTGCTGATAAGATGAAACATGAGTTTGAGATGTCAATGTTTGGAGAAATCAAATTCTTTGTTGGATTGCAAGTACATCAACTAAAGCATGGTATATTTGTGACCCAATCAAAATATATCAAGGAGATACTCAAGACATTTGGTCTAGAAGATTCAAAATCAATCAGTACACCAATGGTCACATGACATAAGTTATCCAAGAATGATAAGTCAGCTGAAGTGAATCAGACATTGTATAGATCAATGATTAATAAATTATAGTATGTTGTGCATAGTAGATTAGACATTGCATTAATAGTTGGAATAGTGGCCAAATTTTTTGCTAACCAAAGATAAAATCATCTTATGGAAATAAAATGAATATTGAGGTACTTAAAAGGAACTGATGACTTTGGCTTATACTATAAGAGAAGTGAAAAGTTTGAGTTGAAAGCTTACACTGATGTAGATTGGGAAGGTAGTATTGATGATAGAAAGAGCACCAGTGGAGGAGGACTTTTCTTAAGCAAAAGATTGGCTACTTGCACCAGAAAAAAGAAAATTTGTACCTCACAGTCTACAACAGAAGTTGAGTATGTTAATACTGCTATTAACTGCACCAATATTGTATGGATCAAACATCTGTTGCAAGGTATGAAGGAAGAGGTAATTAAACCTATGATACTTTATTGTGATTACACAAGTGCCATCAACATATCAAAGAATCCTATGATGCATGCAATTAAGTATCACTATGTAAGAGAATTGGTGGAAGACAAGCAAGTGAGAATGAAATATGTTAGTTTAAAGGAACATATTGCTAACATCTTTACAAAAGCATTACCTAAAGATGCATTTTAATATCTTAGAGGAAAGTTAGGGGTGATACCCCTAGCCAAGGCTACTTGAGTAAAAGCAAAGATTTCCCTACATCAATTGAGTTGATTGTTGAAATATTGTGAATTGATGCAGAGGATACTTACTTTAGGATTTTTGCTTGAAGTAATCAAAGTGCTAAAGTTCCAAATCAGTCACAAAGAAAGGTGATAGAGGGAGAAATTGGAGTACCTGTAGATGCTATACTTGCATGATAAGATGCTAAAAAATATGTCTTTGGCATTGTTTTCAAAGAGGGAGAAGTAGCAAGAAATTGATCAACAACATTCAATTAGATAGAGGGAGAATCTATAGGATCAAATGGACAGAGAGAGAAGTAGCTGATACCAGAATAACAGAACATGATCAATGCATAAAAAGGGAGAAATAATGTAAGAGGGAGTCAGGAATAGTACAAGATCAAAGTGAACACTGGTAAGCCACAAAAAAGTGAAAGAAAAAGGAAACAACAACTAAGAGGGAGAAGTAGAAAATTGATGGTAACACTTTTTCTTTTTCTTTTTGGCATTTGATTTACTATTTTAACCTAGTTAGCATTTTGATAACTTGGTTGATTAATTTGGTTTTCCATCAATGCCAAAGAGGGAGATTTTTGGAAATTTGATTGAAAAAGAGTACTATCAAAGAGGATATTGTTGAAAAAAAGGAAGATTGTTGATAGAGAATGTTTTCAATTATTGTTTTTTCACTGATGTCAAACCTACTATTTGCTGGAATGACAATTGCTTATAAGATCCAAGTATTATCACTTAGTTTATTGATGAAGAGGATTTAATCAACAAGATGTAACAAAAGTACCCAAGGGAAAGGTTGAGTTATGATTTTGTAATGAAGTACAAGGATCAGTTAAGACAATGATAAAATGATGTATTGACAATATACTTGAAGATACAAATGTTGGACACACTTAAAAACACTGGAAGAATAAATTATAACAAGGTAGTCTGCAAAGCTTAACTAAGTTCATTAGTAAGTGTCAAGCAAGCTAGTTCATGCTGAGCAAATGCAAAATCTGGTGTATGCCGAGTGATATAGAAGAAGCTAAGCATGTTTAGGTGCCAAGCATCAAAAAAATTGAGTGGATGCTGAGTGAATCCATAAAGAGGATTCTAGACTTGTATTTAAGGAGTCACATGCCAAGAACCTAGAGCTGCTGGTGTGTCAAATTGTGAAGTGGTTGTAGGGTATCGAGGAGAAGGCATCAAGGATAAGAAAGAATAGAGCACAGAGACTCTACTTTGATAAGTGGTCACATAGAGATTGCACTGGTACATTGAGCATGGAGACTCAAGGAGACAAAGCTTGAAAGGAGGATAAGTTGTTAGAGTTGCAAAGACTGAAAGCCAGGCAATGTTATAAGCTAAAAAGTGATATGAAATCTGCCTATTAAGTTGTAAGCTGTATCAGGTGAAAAGCCCTTGTTGTTACTCTCTAACAATTGTGTCAGCTAGGGTAAAATCCTATAGACTTAGGTTGGTTTAAAAACCATTTGTAAATCCTTTAGTAGGGTGACATTCCAAGTGAATGTTCTAAAGTCCTCTAACTAGGTCCACTTCTAACAGGGTGGTTAAATCCTTTAACTAGGTCACATTTAATAGTGTGTTGTAGCCTTTAACAGGGCATGCCTTTCATAGGGCATCACTTTAGGAGAGTGAAAATTGAGTAGCATGTTACTAGTGATTTTTCCTAAATTGTGCTTCCATATAAATCACTGTGTTATGTGTTGATTCTTCATGTGTTATGCTTGCATGTTGATTTACAACAACTTGCTAAGTAGGAAAGTTTAAGCTTAGATGAATGAACAGTTTAATGGACTCACTTTACTTGATGAAAAAGTTTTATTAGGACATTATGACCTTGAATAACTAATTCATCCCCCCACTTAGTTATTCTAAAGCATTTCTAAAAATTGGTATTAGATCCATCTACTTATTTAGTTTAAAGGTACTAGAATCAGGAAGATCAAGATGTCCAAGAGAGAAGTTCCCAAGTTCAACAGAGAAAACTTCACTGCATGGAAAAGTCTTATGAAGCTACACCTTGGATCAATAGATGATTATGCAAAAACCTCAATTATAGTGGAACATGTAGATCCAGTTCAAGCTCTTATTGTAGATGATTTGAACAAAAGGAAGGAGCATAATTAGGCAATGTTAGAGATTGCCTTTGCCCTCAACTATGCTAAATTTGATGATATCAAGGGATGTGACTCTGCATTCAAGATGTGGAAAACTTGACAAATATCTATGGAAGAGATCAAAATATTCAAAGAGAAAAAAGAGAAAGCCTCAGAGGAAAGTTTGATGACGTGAAAATGGAGGAAGGAGAGAATGCTGTCCAATATGCCTCTAGAATGAAAGAAGTGGTAAGTGCAATAAGAAGTTTGGGTGGTCATTTGGAAGATGACACTATTAATAGCAAATATTTAAGAAACCTGATCCCCATCTATGCTATTAGAGTTTTAGCCATCTAGGAGTTAAGATGTGTAACATGAAACACACTAACCTTGGAAGGGATAGTAAGAAGACTCCCAGCATTTGAGTTGACCAACTTTGATAACTACATACTTGAGAACCTTGAATCTACTTTCAAGGCCAAGCTGACATTGAAAGACACTGAGGAGGTAAAATCGAAGAAGAAGAAAAAGAGAAAGTATGCATCTAGTGACAACAACATAGATGAGGAAGATGTGGAACAATTGGAAGCATTATTGGCCATAAAATCCCACAGAGGCAAAGGTAAATTCAAAGATACGCTGCCTATCATATATTTTAACTACAATGAAGTAGGTCATATTGCTGCAAGATGCACTCAGAAGAAGAACTACAAAAAGGAAACAAGTACCAAAACAAAAGAGAAGATGATAACAGAGATTACAAGGACAAAGGTAAAAAGTGCTACATTGTTGAAGAAGAAGATTCTGATGATAATGATGATGAAGTAGTCTATGCAGCCATGAAAGATGAATCAGATGAAGATGAGGCAACAACACTGGTAACCTGTGTGAACAAAAATGACAAGTGGATCATAGGCAATGGATGCACACATCACATGATAGGAGACAAAAGTAAGTTTATTAACTTTACTCAGTATGATGGAAACAATGTTAGATTTGGAAATGATGCTCCATGTCAAATCAAAGGAAAAAGGTTCAATTAAACTTATAGAGAAAATCTCATGTGATAATGCATACTATGTTGAAGGATTGAACTACAATTTGCTGAGTGTATCACTGTTAGGCAATGTAGGTTGCAAAGTAGAATTTAGAAACAAAAATGTCAAAATCTATGATACTGATGGAAATCTGATAGGAAAAGGTGAACAAACTAGGAGTAATCTATTTTACCTAAATATGAAAGATGCAACCTATCTCATTGTAAAACTTAATGATGTGTGGTTATGGCATAAAAGGCTATGTCATGTTAATTTTGATAATTTGATTAGTATTAGCAAAATAAAGAAAGTCAGAGGTTTGCCAAAATTGAAGAAGCCTAAAAATACAATGTGCAAACAATGTCAACTAGGGAAGATGACCAAGTCAAGTTTCAAAAGCAAAACCTACACCTCCAAAGAAGTACTAGAGCTAGTCCATACAGACTTATGTGGCCCAATAGAAGTACAAAGCTACCAAGGAGACATATATATATACACAATGTTGTTTGTGAATGACTACTTTGGAATGATGACTGCCATGTTCCTAAAACAAAAAATTGATGCATTTCAAATGTTTAAGTGGTATTTGGCCAAGGTTGAAAAGGAAATAGGAAAGAGTCTGAAGTGCCTAAGATAAGATAGAGGAGGAGAGTTCACATCAAAAGAGTTTGAGACATTTTGCAATGACAAAGGAATCAAGAGACAAACATCAGCACCAAGAACTCCCCCACATAATGGTATTGCAGAGAGAAGGAACAGATCAGTGATAGACTGTTGTAGAACTTTAATGATGGAGAAGAATGTTGCACTAAAATATTGGAGAGAAGCTATTAGCATTGCAATCTACACACTGAATCAAGTTTAAATCAAGAAAGGTACAAATGCAACACCATTTGAATTATGGTATGGGCATTCACCTAATGTAACACATTTCAAAGTATTTGGTTGTAAATGCTATATTCTTAAAGATACTAGAAATGGAAAGTTTGATTCAAAAAGTGATGAAGGCATATTCCTTGGATACTCCACTAGAAGCAAAGCATATAAGTGTTTGAATACTAACACTAACAAGATTATGGAGAGTGCAAATGTAAATTTTGATGAGCATGCAGAAGTCCAAGTTGATGAATCTAAGAAATCAGAAGAGTATAGATCTTTTGTATACTTCTACGAAGAAATGCCTACTGAAGATGAAACTATCAATCAGGTTGGGATTCAACAATTTTTTTTAATATCAACAGAGTTGCAGCCAGTGAATGCCAAGCTGCATTCAGAAGCTAAGTTGCAGAATGAAAATAATGCACATTCTAACTCTAAAGTCAGTACACATGAGAGAGATAATGGTATACTAGAAAGAGATGTACATAGTGACTTTGAAGCTGAAAGATCAAACATGGAAAGAAGGACAGAACTAAGACTATCCAAGTATGTGAGAAGACATCACCCTGTAGAAAAAATCATCGATGACAAGGAAGCCAGACCAATGACAAGGAATAGACTAAGAAATGAATCATGTCTGATGAACAAGATTGAACCTAAAATAGTAAAAAATGCACTACAAGATGATGACTAGTATAAAGCTATGGAAGAAGAAATAGATTAGACGAGGAAGAAAAAAACTTGGACTTTAGTTCCAAGACTAGCTGATAAGAATGTGATTGATACCAAATGGGTGTTTAGGAACAAGCTTGATTAGAATGGTGAGATCATAAGAAATAAGGATAGAGTAGTCTGCAAAGGTTATGCACAAGAAGAAGGACTGGATTATGAGGAAAAATTTTCCCCTATTGCAAGAATGGAAAGAGTAAGAACGCTACATGCATATGCTTCTTATAAAGGTTTTAAAGTCTACCAAATTGATGTGAAGTCTTCTTTTATGAATGGTATACTGGAAGAGGAAGTCTACATAGAACAACCAGAGGAATTTGTTGATGACAACAACAAGGATATGGTTTTCAAACTACATAAAGCACTCTATGGTTTGAAGCAAGCACCTACAATGTGGTATGAGAGACTGCACAAATATCTTGAGAAGATAGGATTTGAGAGAATAGATTACAACAAAAACCTATATATCAAGGTAGAAAAAGGTAAAGAGATTCTAATATCTGAGATCTTTGTTGACGATATAATATTTTGAGGAAAAGATGTTCTTTGCAAAGATTTTTCTCATCAGATAAAATATGAGTTTGAGATGTTAATGTTTGGAGAAATCAAATTCTTTATTGGATTGCAAGTATATCAACTGAAGCATGGTATATTTGTGACCCAATTAAAATATATCAAGGAGACTCAAGACATTTGGTCTAGAAGATTCAAAACTAGTCAGTACACCAATGGTCACAAGACATAAGTTATCCAAGAATGATGAGTGAGCTAAAGTGAATCAAACACTATATAGATCAATGATTGGAAAGTTATAGTATGTTGTGTATAGTAGACAAGACATTGCATTAGCAGTTGGAATAGTGGCCAAATTTTCTGCTAACCCAAGAGAAAATCATCTTATGGTAGTAAAAATAATATTGAGGTACTTAAAAGGAACTAATGACTTTGGCTTATACTACAAGAGAAGTGAAGAGTTTGAGTTGAAAGCCTACACTGATGCAGATTGGGGAGGTAATATTGATGATAGAAAGAACACCAGTGGACGAGCACTTTTCTTAGGCAAAAGATTGGTTACTTGGACTAGAAAAAAGCAAAGTTGTGCCTCATAGTCTATAATAGAAGCTGAGTATGTTGCTGCTGCTATTAACTACACCAATATTGTATGGATTAAAGGTATGAAGAGGTAATTGAACCTGTGATAACACAAGTTCCACTAACATATCAAAGAATCATGTGATGCATGCCAAAAGAAAGCATATTGCAATTAAGTATCATTATGTAAGAGAATTGGTGGAAGACAAGCAAGTGAGAATGGAATATGTCAGTTCAAAAGAACAGTTTGCTGACATCTTTTTTAAAAGCATTACCTAAAGATGCATTTGAATATCTTAGAGGAAAGTTAGGGGTGATACCCCTAGCCAAGGCTACTTAAGTAACAACAAATATTGCCCCACATCACATAAGTTGATTGTTAAAATATTGTGAATTGATGCAGAGGATACTTACTTTAGGATTTTTGCTTGAAGTAATCAAAGTGTTGAAGTTCCAAATCACTCACAAAGCAAGGTAAAAGAGGGAGAAATTGGAGTACATGTAGATGCTATACTTGCATGATAAGACACTGAAATAATATTTCTTTGGCATTGTTGTCAAAGAGGGAGAAGTAGCAAGAAATTGATCAACAACATTCAATTGGATAGAGGGAGAATCTATATGATCAAATGGATAGAGAGAGAAGTAGCTGATACCAAAATAGCATAACATGATCAATGTATAAAAAGGGAGAAATATATAAGAGGGAGTCAGGAATAGTACAAGATCAAAGTAAACATTGGTAAGCCAAAAAAAATTGAAAGCAAAAGGAAACAATAGCTAAGAGGGAGAAGTAGAGGTAAAATAATCAAGATAGTAGATTAGAGAGGGAGAAGTGAAAACTGATGTTAACACATTTTTTTTTTCTTTTTGGCATTTGATTTACTATTTTAACCTAGTTACCATTTTGATAACTTGGTTGATTAGTTTGGTTTGCCATCAATGCCAAAGAGGGAGATTGTTGGAAATCTGATTGAAATAGAGTACCATCAAAGAGGGAGATTGTTGCAAAAAAGGAATACTGTTGATAGATAATATTTTCAATCATTGTTTTGTCACTGATGTCAAACCTGCTATTTTTTGGAATGACAATTTCTTATAAGATCCAAGTACTATCACTTAGTTTATTGATGAAGAGGATTTAATCAACAAGATGTAACAAAAGTACCCAAGGGAAAGGTTGAGTTATGATTTTGTAATGAAGTACAAGGATTAGTAAGGATAATGATAAAATGATGTATTGAAAATATACTTGAAGATACAGATGTTGGCCACACTTAGAAACACTAGAAGAATAAGTTGTAACAAGGTAGTCTACAAAGCTTAACTAAGCTCATTACTAAGTGCCAAGCAAGCTAGTTCATGCATACCAAATGCAAAATTTAGTGTGTGACGAGTGATATAGAAGAAGCTGAGCATGTTTAGGTGTTGAGAAAACTTCAGGTGCTAAGCATTAGAAAAACTTAGTGGATGCCGAGTGAATTCATAGCAGGTGTCAGGCACTAGTAAAATGTAGTTGGTGCTAAGTAACATAGTATGTACCGAGCACCATCATTTTAATAGTGCTAAGCTACTACATTATGAGAAAAGTCAAAGATTTGCCAAATTTGAACTGACAAGGTTGTTACCTTGAATTTTGTAAACCAGATGGAGGATAAGGATGATGAGCTAGAGGCACATAATTTTAGATAAACCATTTTAGGTGAATTCTAGAGGATTCTTCATGATGTTTCTAGAAGGAACAATATATGGGTTAGATTCATTGAATCCTACCTAATCCATTCAAATTAAAATTAAAGGAGGAAATAATCAAGCAAGAAAGAGGATTCTAGACTTGTATTTAAGGAGT
Organism: Cupressus sempervirens; assembly: GCA_028749045.1. Classification (NCBI taxonomy): domain Eukaryota; kingdom Viridiplantae; phylum Streptophyta; class Pinopsida; order Cupressales; family Cupressaceae; genus Cupressus; species Cupressus sempervirens. The sequence goes on along the minus strand of CM053792.1, from coordinate 54,046,832 downwards.
CATAGGCCAAGAAGTTAGAGCTACTAGTGTTCCAAATTGTGAAGTGGTTGAAGGGTGTCGAGGAGAAGGCATCAAGAAGAAGAAAGAATAGAGCACATAGACTTTGCTTTGATAAGTGGTCATATAGAGATTGCACTAGTACATTGAGCATGGAGACTCAAGGAGACAAAGCTTGAAAGGAGGATAAGCTTTTAGAGCTACAAAGACTAAAAGCTGGGCAATGTTATGAGCTGAAAAGTGATATGAAATCTGCAAGTTAAGTTGTAAGCTATATCAGGTGAAAAGTCCTTGTTGTTACTCTCTAACAATTGTGTCAGCTAGGGTTAAATCCTATGGACTTAGGTTGGTTTAACAACCATTTGTAAATCCTTTAATAGGGTGACATTCCGAGTGAATGTTCTAAAGTCCTCTAACTAGACCCATTTCTAATAGGGTGGTTCAATCCTTTAAGTAGGTCACATTTAATAGTGTGTTGTAGCCTTTAACAAGGTAGGCCTTTCATAGGGCATCACTTTAGAAGAGTGAGAATTGAGTAGCATGTTACATGTGGTTTTTTCCAAATTGGGTTTCCACGTAAATCACTGTGTTATGTGTTGATTCTTCATGTGTTATGCTTACATGTTGATTTATAGTAACTTGCTAAGTAGGAAAGTTTTAGCTTGGATGAATGAATAGTTTAATGGACTCACTTTACTTGATGAAAATTTTTTATTAGGACATTATGACCTTGAATAACTAATTCACCCCCACTCTCAGTTATTCTAAAGAATTTCTAACAATATCAAGTCTTCTATATACAACATATTGCATTTTTCCAATCATTGACCTATAATATTTGATTCACCTTAGCAAAATCATCATTCTTTGACATTTTATGACTAGTAACCATAAGTGTTCCAACTAGCCTTGAATATTCCATTCCAAAGGTCTTCAATATCTCCTTGATATAATTTGATTGTATAATATAATTACCTTTCTTCATTTGATAAACTTGTAATCCAACAAAAAACTTGAGCTCACCAAAAATTGACATCTCAAATTCTTTCTTTATTTCATTAACAATTAACTTGCACAACAGATCATGTCTTCCAAATATGATATCATCAACAAAAGGTTTAGCTAGCAATATCTTGATCTCATATTCACTTTTTGGAAACAAATTGCTATTGTCATTTGTTGTTGCAAAACTAATTTTTACCAAATAAGTGTGTAACCTTTCATACCATGTTGTAGGGGCTTGCTTGATTCCATATAAATATTTTTATAGTTTACATACCATATTTCTCTTGCTGGGACCAACAAATCCTTCAAGTTGATCAATGTAGACTACTTATTCTAAGATTCCATTCAAAAATGTAGATTTGAAATCCATTTTCTACACCTTTAATCCTTTGTAAGAACTACAGGAAAGACAAATTTCTCACTCCTTTCAACCTTGCAATTAGGGAAAATGTCTCACCATAATCAACTTCTTCCTCTTGTGCATGTCCCTTACGAACTAGTCTTATCTTGTTCCTTGTGACTTCACCTTTCTCATTCAACTTGTTTCTAAAAACCCACTTGGTCCTAATTACATTCTTATCCTTTGGTCTGGCTACCAATTTCCATGTCTTATTCTTCTCTATTTGACTATAAAATTTTTGTATAGCTCTAATACCATGTAAGTATTAAGGCAATAATTCAATGCCAAGATCAAGAAGCTTAGTAGATAGCACAAGAGAGATAAATAATAATCAAATGAAAATGGATATCAAATGATTGGATGTTAGATAAATGGATGAATACATTATAGAAGTGCCTTGTATATAAAGGCAACTGATATGACTAGGAGTTAGCAAAGAGATAATCATCCAACTAATCACATGTCCACCAAGAGTGGATTATCCTCCATTGTGCATGAATGCACGTGCAACAAAGAGAGGATAAGAATGAAAAGGTGTATCTCATAAAGAGATGTGGTAGACAATATGTGCTCAATTGGAGCGCAAACTACTATGTTGTCTAAATGAAAACTCATTTGAATATGCAAACTCCTAGGTGTCTACATGACAACAAATATTAATATGCATTATCCTAAGTAAAATTAAGTAAAGTGTAATAATAATTAATTATTTACACTAGCACCCCCATTAAGTACAACTTAGGGGAATGCACTTAAGCTCACAAAAGCTACATGATAATGCAAGATGGGTCCTAGCTACTAGGCCATGTTAGGTACCCATTTACAAAATGAAAAAAGAATGAAAGCTCTCTTAAAGTGGAGAAAGATAGAAAACCTCATGGGAAAAACCCTCCCCCAAAAAGAGAGATGAAAAATCAAGACGCATGGATGGATGGAGTAATTAAGACCCCCCATTATTACATACATCATGCATACACAATAGAGAATCCCTCCATAAGAAGGAAATAAGGAGAAATGAAATCCCCCCATAGTGAATTTCAAGAATCCAATGACGAGTGCTTGAAGACAAAAAATAATCTAATGACTACAAACAACATTTCTCCCTTTAGGAAGAAGATACACCAAATAAAAATGCAAGAAGGCTTCCCATTGTGGATAGGAAGATGGAAGGGGAATCCATATGAAGTATGTTGTCTCTGAAGTCTAAAGATGTGTCACCATGTCCTTGAATACTAAAGATGTCATGAACCAATCAAGATCAAGTACAATAGAAGATGGTGATAGACAAGGAACCAACGGTAAATGCTCCATATAGGAATTTAGTTCAAACTCCAAAGACCAAGATACCTCCTTAATGTGTAGAAAGAATCTTGAAGATGAATGGTGCCTCTAAAACCTTCTCAATTATCCCTATGTCGATATTGATAGCCATCCCTTCAAACACTGCTTAAAAGAACAAGTTCATATCTAGCAAGGATTAATGCAGAACATATCCCAAAGAACCAACTGTCTCCTCAATTGATAAAGAGACCTGCTACAACTACTGTACATAAGGATCCACAATCATATCAACCTTGTAAGACTGATCATGTAGAGAATGGACAAGAGGGTTAGAGTATTCCCTTGCAACAATTGAAGAAGGATTTTCTTCATCAAAGAGAAGATATATATCATCAATAATCTCTCCCAAATCTGTTATGTAGGACTTAACAAGCAAATCTTAAATATCTGTTATGTAGTCATCCCTTGATTTTGGAACTAGAAGACAAGGTGTACCCAACTATACTGAAATATATGGACCTATCATTGTAGCAATGTATGCATGTGGAATTTTTAGATGTTGTGATCTCATCCTGCATCTGTTAATAGGATCCCCCACAAGTGAACCTGTTGAATCACTATCACTATTGTAACTATCAGTTTCCACAATGTATGAAGTATGGAGAGGATTAGAGGATAAGCTAGGTGAACTTTCTTCAAAGTGAACATTCTGTTAGTGTAGTTTTTTATTTTTCTTATTTTGCTAGGTTTTTCCTACACTTTTAATAATCTCACTTAGGTTAATAAAGCATGTCTTATTAGGTGAATGGTTGTGAGGTGTCACCTTCCTACATGTGAGCATCAATTAGCTATCTTGAGAAGATACTTTGCTATCTTTAGTCCGATAGATGGTTGCTCCTCATTGGTTGGTGTTGCCACCTCCTCCCTCTTCCTAGCCTATATAAGCATGCTACCTAGCTTGTATTTGTATCTCTTGTTTTTGCATCCTCTTAATGCTATTTTGCTTCTAGCATTTGCATTACTCTCTTGGAGACTAACTCTATGATGCTATTTTGATTTTGTATCATTTGCATTCATAGTTTAGATATTTACTCTTTGCACTAGTTTTCTAGGTTATTAATCTTATCAGATTCTAACATGGTATCAGAGCTTTTCTATGTGCAAGAGTAGATTTTAGTTTCCTTATTTGAGAGATTCGGGAGGGGGCAAATAAAATTTATTGTATTTTTTTGAAAAATGAAGTATGCTCTTCTCTTGCATCTTTGGATGATCCTGAGAATCAGAAAAGTTTTGACAAAAACAGTTTTTCTCTGGGGTTTCAATCTCAAATCTGACAACCAACTTGCATATTTGGAGTTTTCAATCAGTTTTGCAGGTTCCAGCATACCATTGATGGACTTAGGAAGCTGATCCAGCATTTGCATGTCATATTTTGGTTGCTGGAGTCATTTTTTAATTTTTGGAGCCGTTTTTTACTGTTAAAGATGCCCAATTTACACTATAGCAGCATCTTCTGTACATCAAAAAGAAAAACACTTTCTAGCTTTTGTTTGTAGCCCCGAAAAACCATCTGGGTATCTTTTAGATTTTGCATGCAAGTTGTATATTTTTCATAATCGAGCATGCAAAGCTACAGCCATACCCCTCTCCGTTGGCAGTCGCAGATTTGAATGCAGTTTTCAAATGTCTCGTTCTTGCTCATACGAACTCCGATTTTGACGATTCTTGTTATGAACTTGGCTATTTTTTTGTGCTTTATCCACTAGTGGAGTTGTTTTTTGATTTTCATGCATGAATTTTTCAAAAATTGCAGATTCTTAGCTGTGACTGTGCACAATTCTCATTTTGGAAACTTCAGAGGATCATAACTTTCTCATACAACCTCGTATCAAGGCGATTCTTTTTTTGAAAGTGCATGATTTTTTGAGATCGCAGTGGTGCTATTTGTTTCCTTGATTATTGTGCCCAAGTTTCACTTTTAGCATATGCTCTTCATGAGGAGGCCCTGTCAATTTTTCTTCCGTAACTTGAGCATACAGACGTATTTTTTCAATCCGAAAAATGTGTTGGAAAGCTAGTTCTAACACAAAGATGATGGTACAAGTTTTTTTGATTTTTGCTATAGTCTGGTTGCCTATTTTGGCAGTCAAAGCCAGATGTTCTATTTTTTCTTCCGGGAGCCATATCTCGCTCATTCAGACTCTTTTATGGGCTCACCAGATATCGTTGGAAAGCTGGTTCTATGAGTTATTCAGTTGCAGAGGTCTTTTATGTAGATTTTGCTCCAGGTTCTTTCTCCTTTGAGTTTTGCACTTTCGCACTCTAGCGGATTACTTGGATTCTACAGGTCCTGGAATCTCTTCTTCTGTTCTTTTGGCTCACTCTTCTTTCTAAATTCTAAGCATTGTATGCTTCTATTCTGTTGCATTCCTTTTTCTGTAAACACATTAAGATAAAGTGCCTACTTTTGCATATCTGGGATCTTGTACACCTTGTGTTTGTTTGTACTCGCACTTAGTTATAAAGTGCCATGGGGGGTCATGATGTTTTGCCATTTTGTGCTCATCCACCTTTGTCAAGTAAATTTTTCTTCCACGACATTAGCCCATGCAGTGTGTCGGTGACACCGCCCTTTATCCTGTGCTTGTACTTCTATTGCACTATTGGTGTTCTTGATTCTTCTTCTTGCAGATGTTTTTGGCATTGCATTTCAGTGTTCCTGTCACCCCTCTCCCTGTTCAACATTATGGGGGGGTTCACTTGTTGTTCTATGCTTCTTTGGTTGATGGTTCGTGCCTTGTATTTCCATGGAAGTTCTACAGATCAACATTTTGATAGAGTTTGCAGCTTCATGCTTCGAAGATGCTTCATGCTCTTTTTTGTTCCTCTCTTTGGAACATTTCCTAGATTGGAGGCTTAGTTTCCTTCATCTAGTTCTTTTTCTTGTATTGGGTACCTGATCAGGCCTTGTTGCCGGGACCCATTTCTACATCCACCTAAGCTTCGCTTATGGGGGAGTGTTAGTGTAGTTTTTTATTTTTCTTATTTTGCTAGGTTTTTCCTACACTTTTAATAATCTTGCTTAGGTTAATAAAGCATGTCTTATTAGGTGAATGGTTGTGAGGTGTCACCTTCCTACATGTGAGCATCAATTAGCTATCTTGGGAAGATACTTTGCTATCTTTAGTCCGATAGATGGTTGCTCCTCATTGGTTGGTGTTGCCACCTCCTCCCTCTTCCTAGCCTATATAAGCATGCTACCTAGCTTGTATTTGTATCTCTTGTTTTTGCATCCTCTTAATGCTATTTTACTTCTAGCATTTGCATTACTCTCTTGGAGACTAACTCTATGATGCTATTTTGATTTTGTATCATTTTCATTCATAGTTTAGATATTTACTCTTTGCACTAGTTTTCTGGGTTATTAATCTTTTCAGATTCTAACACATTCCTCTCTATGAATATCTCATGAGTCTTAGGATCCATAAGTCTAAATGGCTTAACACTTTCATCATATCTAATGAAAGTACAAGGTTGTGGTGGTGGTGCCTTGTATTCCCTTGAAGAAATGTGTGCCCATGCTAAACAACCAAAAACTTTGAAGTGTTTCACAACTAGATTTCTACCGTGCCATGCCTCAAAAGAAGTCATTCCATCTAAGACATTATGAGGAGACCTATTAAGGATGTGATTGGCACTACTTATAGCTTCAACTTCAAGTGATGGATCAAGAAACTTAGGTCGAATCATACAACTTGCCATTGACTTAAGAGTTCTAATCCTCATTGCTGCAATATTTGTCTTTTGTGCACTAAATGCTACAAGATTATGAAGATCCAAGATTATAAAGATCAATACCCTGAAGTTCACAAATGTCTCTAAGTCTTGAGTTCACATATCTACTCTCATTGTCCATATAAAGAACCTTGATGGCTTTGCTTGATTGCTTCTCAAGGCTAGAAACTTATCAAACACTTCATTCTTGTGATTAAGAAAGTAAACCCATGTGTAGCATGAAAAGTCATCAATGAAAGTGAGGACATAGCGACCCTTGTTAACTGATGTTATTGAAAAAGGACCTGTAATAACCATGTGAACCAAATCAAGAACAATTGATGCTCTCCAAGACTTCCCTTTATCATACCTTTCTTCTAGATGCATATCCATTGAACAAGTTGAACATTTGCCCTTAGAAAAGTTGATTGTAGGTAGACCTTTGACCATATTTTTTGAGCTAAGTTGATGGAGATAGTGGAAGGCAAGATGCCCATACTGCTCATGCCATAATTTACTTTATGATTATAAATGTGTCAAAAAGGCATGTGAAGGAAACTTAGGCACAAAGTGGGAGAAATAATAAAGCCTTGTGTCATGATTGACTTTACCCATTGTAACCAATGAATCATCCTTAAGATTTCACACCATTACTAAATCAGGAAGGAACTCAACTTTATTGCCACCTCCATAGTGAGTGATTTGGTAAATTGTAAGGAGATTAGTGCTAAGGTTAGGAACATAGAGAACATCTTTGAACTCTCCATTTTCCATCTCAACTTGTCCTTTCCCTTCAACTTCCACTTGTGTATCATTCCCTATAAAGATGTGAGGTAGCTTGGACTAATTCAATGAAGAAAAGTGTCCTTTTGAAGAACCCATGTCATATGAGGCACTTGATTCAAGAATCTATTCCCTTGAAGAACTTGAACTTTCCATAAATGATTGCCCTTTTCCTTGTAAAGTGGATAAATTTGAATCCTTGGAGGCATTTGGCACATTGATTTTGTTCTTCCAAAGTAAGTTTCCCAACTCATCTATTATCTTAGTCTTGCAGTGATGCTCATCATGATTTGGTTTCTTGCAATATGTACAAAATAGTTTATCCTTCTTATTGTTGTTTCCCTTCTTATTGGAAGAAGAATTGCCTTTTTCTGAGGAGGAAGATTGTTGTGTCTCTGATTATGATTTTGGCTTCCATTGCTTTTTCTTGTTGTTGGTGAAATTTTTTCTGCCTTGAATTATTTGGTTCTTATTACTAGCCACTAATGTTGTAGACTTGGATGACTTGAGAATTCCCATATCTATCAACTTGGATAGTTCCAACATCAACATTTTTGCAAATGCATCAAATGAAGGCTTAGTGAAGGCACTTCCCATGGTCAACCTGTGAGTGTTGTAACTCAAAACAAAAGATGCATACTCTGAAGGTAGCCTCTTTAAAATGTGATGAATCAATCTATCATCCTTCATGGGATTACCAAAATCCTTAAGTAGTGCTCTCAATTCATTGGCTTTGTTGACATAGTCTTGAATTGTGTCAAAATTCTTAGGATCTAGTAGAAGTAGATCATCCTCAATTTGGAATCCCTTTTCCTCATCGACCTTACCATACAACCCTTCAAGTTTCTCCCAAGAACCCTTAGCATCCTTAAAGCTGGAAATGTGGAAGAAGAGATCTCTATGAACACAACTCCTAATAATTCCTAAAGCCTAGTTGTCTTTAACTTGCTAATCAACTTGTGTAGCAACATCAGTGGCTTTTACAATTGTACCATCAACATATAGATTTAAACCTTTTTCCATTAGTCTACTCCATACTGATAACAACTTGAATGTGAAATAATTCATTCCTTTGCTTATCATTCTTAGGAGAAGATTCTTTACTTGTACTTGCACTTATGCTAGAAGAACTTGGAGCTGATGAAAGAGATATACCTTTTCCTTTACCTTGAATCCCGGTAGCAACAATCTTTGTCTCATCTCCGGAGTTAGATCCAAGATCTTGTTGAATTATAGCAGTAGTTTTCTGTTTACCTTTGTTTCCACCATATCGCTTTGGCCTCTTTTTAGGATGTAACTTCCAACACTTAGAATCATCATGCCCTTCTTTCTTGCAATGTGAGCATGTGGGTTTCTCACCCTCTTTCTTTACTGTTGCTGTCTTTTTACCCTTTCCTTTTCCTTTGGAATTTTCCTCAGACTTAGATGGCTTTTTGTCAAACTTATCAATGAAAGTACCCTTACCCCTTAATTCTAAATGTGTTGCCTGGACACATACTTCATCCAAATTACAAGGATTCAGGACGAGAATAGAATGCCTTAGGTAAGAATGAAGACCACCTATATACTTGAGTAAGGTGTCCTGGGTATACAATGGGACATTTAATGAAATAGCCTTTTTGCGAAATTCATGGGTGTAATCCTGGACAGACTGACCTTTCCCTTGCCTAAAATGTTGCCAGTTCATCATTAACTGTTGCATATGGCCTAGGGGGTAGAATTGCCTTTTTAAAGCAATAACAAATTCTGACCAAGACAAACTAAACTTACCATGTTATGAAGTTTCATCCCGAGACCTACTCTCCCACCAAGTTAGGGCTACACCACCTAAACAAAGAGTGGCTAACTGAATTCTGTCAACATCATCTACAAGGTTTTGAACTCTACAATAGACTTCTACTTGCTGAATCTAGTCATCTAGTTTCTCAGCATTTAACTCCCCACAATATTTTGGTAAGTCAAACTTTACATCCAACTTAATTCGAGGCTTATGTCCTCCTTTGAAAATATTAGAAGACTCAGAATGGGTAGAAGAAGGAGAAGAGGGGGAAGAAGGAGAAGAGGGAGAAGAAGGAGAAGATGGAGGTGTCTTTGGTGGATCACGATCAACTCCTTTCTTTTTCCCTTTGTCCTTTCGAGCTGCACGTCTTTGCATCTTCTCTTCTCTTTCTCGTACCAAAACCTCTACCATTGTCTGCAAATTTTGAAGAGTCTTTTGAATACTCTTATCTTGAGAAGCTTGTCCACCTTCGTCTACCATTTGTGATGATGGTTTAGTCTTTTGTTTTCCAATCTCAGGATTGTATTCCTCAAGCTTTCCTTCGCCTTTCTCAATCCTGGATCTTGTTAACATTCAAATCTGCAATACTAGTCCAACAAAGGCTCTGATACCAAATTTGGAGCCCGTATGTAAAAGATATGGCAGTTTGAAATTAACAAAGAATTATAAATGGGGATGATGTCAGCATGACCTCGTTCTTCAGCCAAGTCAGCGGGTGGCAAAAACTTTATGGGATTCGAAACCTTGACCACTAATCTCCAAAGCTTAGCCAATAACCAATTGAACGCAAGCCACATTCAATGATATTAATGCACGATATTGTACTTGAGTCTGTTTAGCCGCTAATTTTGGATAACAAAGGCCGCTAGTGGTGGGGTTTGGACCGCCCACCACCGGCCATTCAAAATGGTTATCCGCCACTGTGCTATTTTAGCGCTTGGAGATAAGAATGTGCATTGTTTTATTTATTTCTTATCTCAATCCCGCCAACCTTAGTAAAATAAGGTTTTTTTGTTATTTTTAACCCCAAAATTGGTAAAAGCCAAATCTTTTAAAAATGGCTAAAGGGTTATTCCGAGGGGGAAATTAATTGAAGGACCTATTATTGTAAATTTTGTTATAGCCTTATTTTGGCTAATTTTTTGTATAAAATGGGGTTAGGAGACTCTTAGAGAGCATTCAGAAAGTGGAGAGAACGTCCAAGTGCTGAGAGTAAGGGAGATGTGATCAATCCTTTACTTTGGAATAGCGTTATGCTGTTGTACTTGAAAGGAGTGATTTTGTAAACAATTGTACCTGATATTGGAGTTAATCGAATCGGTCCCCCTATTGGAGCAGGACCCGAAGATGTAGTCCATACGGATGAACTTTGAGATCAAATTGTTTGCATCTTCTTTCTCTCAATTTCTCTTTTATCAGCTTAAACTTGTTGTTCTCTTATTTCAATTATGTTAATTTGATTCATTAAAGGTTTAAATTAACTTTATGTAATTAGTTAGCATTCCTCTGTAATAGTCCTAGATGCTAATTAGATCACATATAGTATCTTTCCATGTATTATAATTGTGTGAAGTTAAAAGTGGAGTTTTAGGTGAACCCATCATGCAAAAATTAAAAGAGCACAAGAGAGAAAGAGAGACATAAGAACACAAGACCCCCCCTTCACTCAATCAAAGAACCCCCTCAAAAGTGATGCTTTTGGCACTTTATATGTAGTGTGTTTACAATAGGTCACTTTTCAAAATGCACAAAATTTGACTTCTAATTTTTCTATTTATAACCTCCTCTTGGAGTTCAAATCTAGTACTTAGAAATGTAGCTCAGATATACAAAAAAATTGAAGTTTAATAAAAAGCAATACAATGCAAAAAATGACCTATTTCTAAAAGTGGTATTTCTATCCATACAAGGCTATAATCTAATTGCAGATCTAGAAAGTAGACATAAAATTATGCACTTTCAAAAAAAATGAAACCTAAATATGTGTCCAGATGAGCTTTAACTAAGCATTTGAAGTTGCAAAAATTGGGATTTGCGATTTGCAGAAACATTTAGGAATAGAGATCTCAAACATCCTACACCAATGTGTAGATCACAAAATTCTACCCCAAAACAAGAAAATTGCACCAAAAAAGGAGTCTGTGTGAGGGAGATATCATTGTTAGAAAATCACCTCTGCAATTATTTTTCTTGAATCACTGCCATCACACCTCCAAAAATCAATTGACTCTAAATTTCACCTTAGATGTCTAATTTTGATGAAACAAAAGTCAATTTGGGGTTTTTTTGGATCTTCTAAATATGATACCAATATTTGATTTGCACCAGCAAGCTCCAATCTTCACCTGTAAAAAAATCTCTCCTACTGGCCTAAAAGGCCAATTTTTTCTCATAATTATAGAAATAAACTACAAATCGAAAAAGAACAAATGCACAGACACAAATGAAAAATACAAATCTGAAAATTAAACGCACAGATCTGAAGTGATCATACCAATTTCACAAATCAGACCTTCGGGTTCTGGTTTGCAAAACAAATTTGACTATGGCCTAGGGTAGGCAAATTTATATTCAAAATTTACTGAATCAACACTCTGAATGCAATGGTGAGGTCCACTTTGGCTCTAGACACTCCCAACAACTGCAATACTTTGGATATGAATCGAGATCCTTTGGGAGGTGAAGCAAAAATGGTCTCTAGTGACTATGTGAAGAGAAGCTCCCTCAACTCTAATACCATGTAAGAATTTGGTATAACTCTGATAAGAATTTTCCTAAGGCAATAATTCAACACCAAGATCAAGAAGATCAATAGACAACACAAGAGAGAAAAATGATGATCAAATGAAAATGGATATTAGATGATTAGATGTTAGATAATTGGATGAATACATTATAGAAGTGCCTTGTATATAAAGACAACTAATTTGACTAGGAGTTAGAAAAGAGATAAGCATACCAACTAAGCACATGTCCACCAAGAGTGGATTATCCTCCATTGTGAATGGATGCACATGCAACAAAGAGAGGATAAGAATGCAAAGGTGTATCTCATAAAGAGGTGTAGTAGACAAAATGTTCTCAATTAGAGTGCAAACTACTATGTTGTCTACATGACAACTCATATGAATATGCAAACTCCTAGGTGTCTACATGACAACGAATATGAATATACATTATGTTAAGTAAAATTAAGTAAAGTGTAATAATAATTAATTATTTACAATAAAATTGACCAATTTCTTCACTCATTGCCTTAATCCAATCTTCATTCTCAAAAGATTTTTTAACTAATTTAGGTCCAACTTCACATTGTAAACATGTATCATTCTTCAAATTACTTATTTTCATGAATCCCAAATCTTTGTTTCCAATGATTTGGTCTAGTGTATGATTCCTCCTTACATATTTTGTTGGGACAGGTTTAGTTCTTCTCTCCTCTTCATGTATTTCACTTGGTTCTACTTGCTCTTCTTCTACAAGTATCTTTGGCTATAACTCGGCTTGGTCTATCTTTTGTTCGATTTCTTCTCTCTGATGTTTGACTTCTTCTATCTGTAACTTAGCTCCAATAGCTCGACTATTGGTAGTCTACTAATTCTTAGTAGATATCTTCTATTCAACCTTGATAGTACCTAGTTATTGATGCTTGAAAACCTCTTTTTGTGGTTGAGGTAAGGTGCTAGGTTCACTTTCATATTCATAGAAACAATTTATGCAATCTTTAGGTTCTTTCTTGCATTCCTCCTCATTCTTTTCAGTAAATTCATCAAATCTCACATTTGCACTTTCCACAATTCTATTAGTGTTAGAATTCAAACACTTATATGTTGGAAATAATCAAGACTAGCTAAGTTACTGAAAGGGGAGGGGTGAATCAATAACTTTAAAACTTTAAATCAATTCAGCACTAAAAGCATTAACCATTTATTTATTTAATTTATTGTATGCATGGAAAGATAAACATTCATAACACATGAACACAATGATTTGGTGACCCAGAAACCTTCCAATTAGAAAGTAAAACTGGGGTGGGGATGATGCCCATAAAACTTCAATACTGCAGCATAAAGTTGCCCCCTACCCCCTCCCCCTCTCTCAGTTATTATAAAGAATTCTAACAAAAAATTTACCCAAGAATCTTTTCAAAACCTCATTCATCAATTTCATAATAGTACTAGGTGCATTAGTTAAACCAAAGGGCATAATCAACCACTCATATAAGCCTTCATTAGTCTTAAAAGAAGTTTTCCAGTCACCCTATTCTTTAATTTTGATATGATGATGGCCACTTTTCAAATCAATCTTGGTAAAATACTTTGCTTGACTCAAACTATCCATGATGTCATCCATCCTAGGAATAGGAAATCTATATTTCATGGTTATCTAGTTTATAGCTCTAGAATCAATGCACATTCTCCATTATCCATTCTTCTTAGGTGATAACACAACATGTACTGCATATGCAATTAAAATTTTTCTAATCGGACCCTTCTTAAGAAATTCTTGCACTTACCTATTCAATTCAACCTTTTCATTAGATGTCAATCTATGTGGTTCTTTATTAGGCAAATTATCTCTAGGTACCAAATCCATACAATAACATATACTTCTCACAGGTGATAAAATCTTAGGTACATTATAAAAAATTATGCCTTGGAACTTTGATAATAGAGACTCAATCTTAGGTGCATGCTCTAACTCATCTTGTTTCTTAGTCTTTCTAGGAATCAAAGCAAAACAAACATTATGTTCCTTCATATCTCTAACAAATTGATTATCTTCAACCAAACATACTCTGACTATGGTACAATGATTCTCTTCAGGTTTCTATACCAAGGGTAACAATATTTATTTCTTTCCATCTACCAAAATAGTATATTGATTCAATCTACCATCATGAAAAGCTTGTATATCATACTACTAAGGTCTACTCAAAAGAATATGCCAACAATCCATAGGCATAATATCACACAAGACTTCATCATGATGATTCCCTATTTTGAATTTAAAAAGGCATTGTGCACTTGCAAGTAATTTATGCTCCTTCTAGATCTAAGAAACATGATAAGGCTTAGGATGTCTCAATCTTTACAACTATAATTTGTTTATCAGCTACTCATATTTAAATTGTTAAAACTTTCACTATCAATGGTAACCTTGCAACATTTTCTAGCTATTTTACATCTAGTTTTGAACATACTTCTTCTTTAAATAGGTTCTCCGTCCATTTCCTCATTCCGCAAGATCCTTCTTAGCATTAGGTTCTCAATGTTTTTAGGTTTGTTAGGTATTTCAACTTCTTCTTCACAAGCCAAAGTTCTCCTTCTATTACCTCCAATCTTCTTCTTAGAGTTTGTACATTCAAAGGTCCATGTCCTTCTTCTTTGCATTTATAACAAGTAACATTAAACCTAGATCTTTCTTCTCTTTTTCTAAAATACTTATTCCCAATGTAACTAGTATAGCTACCTCTAGTGTAGTTACCTCTTCTGCCAGTAGGTTCTTTCTTCCATTCTAATTTTTTATTATCCTAAATTGTGTTTTTAGATCTTCTACCTTCTCCATATGTTCTACCTCTACATATCTAAAATCTACCACCTCTTCTTCTTTGTCTCTTATCATGTTTCTTTGCCAATCTTTCTTCAGCCTTCAAAGTGTATTGATATGCTTCTTCCACACTATCCATCTTAACATAGTTGATCTCATCCTAAATCGATGTCCTCAAACCATTCAGGTATCTTGCCACCTTCTTAACTTCATCACCTACATGTCCAAATTTGATATCCAATTTGTAGAATTCCTTAGTATATTCCTTCACATTCATGCCCTTTTGTCTCAAATTTTACATCTTCCTCAAAAATTTAACTTGATAATCAGAAGGGAGAAACTTATTCTTCATATTTCCAATCATCTTTACCCATGTATTGATCTTTTCTTTTGCCCTTTTCTATATTTTAGTTTGCAAATGATCCCACCAAAGTGAAGGATGAACCTTCAACTTTGTGACTAGAATATTAACCTTCTTATTATCAAAAGTACCTTCATACTCAAAGTATTTATCCATCTCAACAATCCAATCTAACAAAAAATTAGTCTCGAGTCTTCCATCCTAGCAAGAAACTTCAAAAACAAGTTTATGATTTTCCCTAGACAAAATTCTTAGAAGCCTTTCCTCATCTTATTCAAACTCAAGTTTAGGGTTAGGATTTGGTGTTGCCTCTTCATCATCATTGACATCTTCAAGATGTACACATCTTCTTTGCATTGTCTCCACAACTTCAAGTATCATTACAATCTGTCTCAACATATCCACAATAGCATTATCAACATTTCCTCTACCACAAACCATCTTGACAATAGTTCCCACAAGATCGTAACCTTCTACAAGTTATATATTTCAAATCTCATAACTTCCACCCTATAACCAAATTCAACAAGGTTCTCCATGAACCAAGCCTTAAGAAAGAAAGAACTCTGATACTACTTGATGTAAGGAGGTATAAGGAAACTCTCTAAAAACATGTGGAATAAACTCAACTTGAAACATTCAACACTCCCTTCTTAGAGTTATACATGGAAGCTACACATTGATTAAAGAAAACCATAGAGAACACAAGGTCAGATGTAGCATATTTGTAGGTGTAATTATTTAACTTCACATATAGAGAAACCACAACATGCTCGAATGTAAGGCCTTCCAAGTTGTGACCTTATACAAAATAATAATTCTTTAATCTTAGAGCCTTAGCTCACATATTCTATCTTCTATTATCTAAGAATCCTACTATTCTATTCATTTATAGCCATCTAAGCCACAAGTTGCCTAGTCAAGCATTTATTTGTAATTTAGGTCCATCCTTGGAAGAGTACAAAAAACTTGCGCAAACGGTCATATGAAGTGACATGCACTTGAAGGTACATCTACATGTGTGTTAGGAGTCAACTCCTAATTTAACAAGGTGCCACATAATCAACCAAAAATGCACCAATTAGAACAACTTGCTACATGAGGTGGAACTAGTAGGAAAATAAGACCCCAAAGAATGACACAAAACTAGATAAATATAGAACATAAGAATTCATACACTTAGTAAAAGGATATAGGAAAGGTCCTCAATATGATGACAATCACACATAACATGAAAACAAAAGCAATAATGACTACTTTGGAAATAGCAAACTAGTACATAAAACTAGAAATATTTTTGGTTTATGTAAGATTGCTCAAAGACCCAAGATGCTCCTACATCAAGGTGTTACTATTATGATTATGATAATAGTAGGTGGATGCTTCCATGAGACATAATAGCATGTACATTATGTTACCAACTAAAATGGGGTATGTAAATGGTTTCCTAAGAGAAATCTAATGCAATAACCAGTCAGTTGACAAAAGTTGCAAAGAACCTCCAAAACAAGTCTTTTTTGTGGGTTTAAAATATACTACTCATCAAAGTTACTATAATCGTGCCATAAGAATACAAAAAAAAGCTTCCCCTAATAAGTGTTATGGCTTTTTTGGAATATGAAATCTAAATCAGTTCACAACAAAAGATGGAGCTTAGGTGTTTGGGGAAGCATTCATAGTTTACTTGATTGTATCTTTTCACCAATAGACTTTTAAGTCTACTTGCCCTATAACAAGCAAGGACCAACTTACTAAATTTACTTGTCGAAGTGTTTTGCCACATTGGTTTCTAATATAAATTTAATGTTAAGGTGATATTCTTGAAATAATTTCTTTGCATTTAACTTTCTAAGTTATTGTCTCATGATATACATCTATTTCATTTCCAACACTATGCCAAGTAAAGAATCATATGTAAGGTGATTTTATAAAAACAACAATATTTCATAAGAATTACGAATGATATGATCCTAAGATGGAGCTTGACCATTGAATGTGAAGGATTGTTGGTACAATTATAGTTTGAGAAGGTGATTGGGTATTGAGCTTCACTTTATTTTGAGAATACTTTACTATTCTCTACTTAATAGGGTCAACCACATAAAGATGGAAGCTCAACTCCCCCCTAGTATAACTCTAAATTCCTTGTTAACATCTAACATTGATTCCTATATATTCAATGGAAAACACAAGTGGGGAATTGAACATGAGAATTACTCGATCCACCTAAAATAACATGATTAAGGAAACACAACTCATGGTTAGACAAAAAAAGATGTAAAAACAAAACGTCCTTAAAGATTTCATTACTACTTATCGAGTTAGTGGATTTTGCAATACCTATAATTTGTGTTGAACCTTCTCTATACCTTATGTAATATAAATGAAGGATTTCAATTTATACAAGAAGCAAAAATGTGAATAAGATACTTGTACAATAGAAGATCTTCAAAGATCATCAAGATTGTGCAGTGCAATTGTTTTATGAACTATTAGTTCATAATTGGACTAGATAAAGGCAGTAGGCAATCATACTTAGAATAACTCAGTTATTATGAACTATTCTAATTATGAAAGTTCAAATTTTTTTTGTTATAAATTATTCTAATTATAAAATTTTAGTCTAATGTATAAATTAGATCATTATAAACTATTCTCTTGTTCAATGTATTCTGTGAAAGAATAATGTGCCTTGTCTATTCTTCTATATTTTGCATACATATCTACTAGTGCATTTACAACTATAAGAATTATTTGACAACAATCCCAAACCTTATTATTTGTTGTTCTTATAATTCCACACAACTATTTGATATAGAATGATGATATGCACATACTAAATTTTGAGTGTTTGTACTTAGCATTCCAAAACCATCCATTTTATACATTCATCTATACAAAATATCTTTCTAATTTCTTTCTACTCACATGCCCATTTCATTTCATATGATCAGCTAAAAATTAAGAAATTTCTAAAACCTTCCTCACAAGATATGATTATGTTATTTCATATGATCATTTCTAGTTTCTTTGTAATCACAAAATATAATAATGCCATTAACCTATTGTCTAAAACCTTTCTCATGAGATACTATGGTATGAACTCTTCATTAGTGGGATGGAACCTGAATCTAGGATATAACCAAAGTTAAGAGCATTTTTTATTCAATTCTCTTCCCAATCTACTCATAAAAACACAAGAAAACAAATGGATTTCTTCAACTACCTTGCTGAAATCTCTACATGCCCACTTACCCTTTTGTAAAATGTGATATGTGGTTGGTTATGGGGAGATGTTGTGTTGAATTCTTATATGGGTGTTAGGAAAGGTGGGACAATGGGATGATATGGGATGTATGAAAAGACATAGAACAAAGATGAATACAAATGAATCTTATGGTTAGTATGAAATGGTTCCCTTAGCCTGGTGCGTACATGTGTAAGAAGAGAATCACTATAGATAAGCTTTGTTGGTGTCAACATAGTATGTGTAAATATAATGATCATTATAGGAGAGGGAGGGAAGGTTTTGATTTTGTGAGGAGGGCTATTATAAGGTCCTCCTATGATGTATCTCAAAAGCTTAAGAGATAAAATACATGTGTGCATCAATATGTGTTTTGTCAGTAGTTGTAGAAAGTAAGTGAATGCAAAATTAGGCCATAGGGGAACAAAAAGGAGTTTGTGGTGTTGTATCTAAGATTGATAAAGGATTATTTGGATTTCCTATTTTATATTCAGTGCACATATATACTCAACATATAGATATACTAAATGAATATATCAATTCCACGGGAATGGGCATGTTTTATAGTAGGGCCAGGGGGTTGCGTTTGTGCTACAACTTAGTGCTAAAAGGAAGTCATCTAGAAAAGATTAGTGCCAAACATTGTGTTGCTCAACTGTCACAAGGGTTATAATATTCTTAGGATGTAATTCATGGTTTTTTTGCCATTCCAAGAAATTTTATTTTCAAATAAAATTAGGTTTCAAGATAAGCAATTTCATTTTCAAGTTAAATAAATGAAGCTCATTAATATCCATAAAAAATACACAACATTCATCAATATTCATTAGCACATATCATTCACAAAGATTCATGACACGTAAAATATTCAACCATTGTCAAATAAAGTACATTAAAATCATTTTAAATAATATTCTTTTCCTTCAATTCAAAATAATTTTCATTTATCTTTTTTACCTATGTGATAGATCCAATAGAACCTTTCCCACTCTATTCTCAAGGCCATTCAACCATGACTAATGTTTGTTGAACTGAGGGCCTTGCATTTTTGCCAACATCGTGATTTTTTCTCACATTATTTCACTAAAAAAAAAAATGTTTTCAAATTATAAATATTTTGATGTGATATTTCATTTACTAATACTTACAATTCATGTGGAAATTTTCACATATAATGTTTCACCTTTGACGTATGGTGGGCCTGAATGTTTCCAAAATAATATCATTCAAATATTTACAAAAAAGATCATTCCTTGTAAAAAAATCATGAGATCAATAGTCGAAATAGAGTGATCAATAAGTAAATTACAATTGGAGTATATACAATAATAACATTAAAGTACCTAGAACCATTGGTATGTTTAAGGAAATAATTTATGCATCGCTCATGAGCAATGTGTACTACTTCATCGATCCATTTTTTAATAATTCAATTAAACTAATAATTTCATAAAAAATGGAGGCTTCTCTCACATGACCACTTATCTTCTAGAGAAAAAGCTTTCAAATGAATTTGCATGTGGCTAAGCTCAAATTTGTTAGAGTAAATAAATAAATAATTATTAATTATTTATTCTATTGCTTAAGCTTACTTAGGTTAATGCATGTAGTTGAGGTTAGTTGTTGACAACACGGGAGTTTTTTCCCTTTAGCATACTTATCTTTTCCACCTCTTGTGGATGTGTGCTTAGTTGTCAACCTTATCTCTTACCTCATTCCAGCTTGTTCTACAAGCTTCCATGAGGCCTTTTTATTCGGTCCCTCTCTCATTGTAAATTCATTCCAATTCCATTTTCACATAGCAATTCTAATTTTCTATTGTGAAATATTCTTGTATGGTATTTGCTTCAAGCTCTTTGCTCCCTAGGTTTCTCTTTAGCAAGTTATTTGCATTGCAGGTGATCTTGGTGCATTATCGGAGTCAGATTCTCAACTCCTACATGGTATCAGAGCCTCCCTGCTGCTTCTTGTTCGAAAGATTTTTGAAGCCATAATTTGGAGTCACAAACCATAGTTTGTTTGTGTAATTTTTCTTCAAATCGGGGTTAGAGAAAATTTTTGGAGTATTTTTAGCCCAAACAGACGTTGCCATTGGATTCGAAACGTCGTTTATAGCTAAGATTCTTATAATTTTTTAAATTTTTGGCTTCAGGCATTTTTTTGGAAATTTTTTGGCCTCCCAAGTAGTCGTACAGACAAACATAGCGAAAAAAATAAATTAAGGCATGCCACCGTAGCAGCGCTCACATGCCACCACATGGGCACCTGTGTACCACTAGAGCACCTCCTATGCAGCGCTCCGCCAGCGACAGACACCGCAGCGCCACCCGGAGGGTACTCTGCCTAGCCATCGCCAGTGCATGGCCAATGCTCCGTCATAGGAAGCGGTGCCGTCAGGTTCTCCTCTTAGGCACCACCACCACCGGTAGATTTTTCTCCTCTGTCACCCTATGGCCACTCTGGCCAGTGACATCATCAACTCGATAGGTGACATCATTTCTAGTCATGTTGATGTCATTTTCTATCTGCTCACGTCACCTTCCCGTCAGCTGACATCATCCCGTCCGACAATCCTACTAACATCATCTTACTAGCTATTGACATCATCATTCTGATGGCTGACATAATTTTTTGGTGACAGTCCCATGACGGCCATATGGGCATCAAATTTAAGCCAGTGCGTAATTTTCCAGCAAGTTGCATTTTTGGAGCAGCAGTCAGTTTTTTGGCTATAACTTGAGCATACAGAGGTCTTTTTCCAATCTGAAAGAAGCGTCAGAAAGCTGACTTAGAAATGGAGACATTGGTGCTAGTTTTATAAGATTCTAAGTTCATTTGAGCTCCCATTTTTGGCATCAAAGTAGAGGCTTGTGTTTCCTCCTATTTTGCATCAACAAATCTAGGTTCTTTTCCAGTTTTTTGCTTTCTATAGTTGTTTTTGTGGTATTTAAAGGATATTCTTGTACGTTTGTGGGGGGTGTCTTTCTTTTCTATAATTTACTTCAGTTAAGACCCTTCTACTTTCATCTTATTCTTTCTCTCAATGGAAAATTCATCTATGACTCGTCTCACACCACACAACTACCACACTTGGAAGGCACAAATGACTAGACTTCTCATGTCAAGAGGTCTATGGTCTTGTCTGGATGAGAATCAACCTACTCTTACGCAACCTTTTGAGGTTCTATAGCACAAGAACAAGATGGATGAAGCTATGGGACTGATTGCACTCAACATTTCAAATAGTCTGCTGTTTCAACTGGATGGTTTGACTACTCCACGAGCTTATTGGTAGAAATTTCAGACTTTGTTTGGACAGTTGAATGAGTTCTGAGCACTTCAGTTGGACACAAAATTGACTTCTTTGTCGCCAAGCAACTTTCCCACCATCGAGGACTTTTTGATGAAGTTCAAATCCCTACATGCAATTTTACAGAGATGTGGGAAGAACAAAGCGGATAATGAGTGCATATTTTTGATACTCTCAAAGTTGAAGGGGCAGCATCAGGTCTTTTCTTCTACTTTCTACTCCACCATGGATGCCCTTGGAGATAGACATAGGATGCCTACATTTGAGACATTTTGTGATAGGTTGACCAGGGAACAGGCAAAGATCCAACAGGTGGATGGCTCTGGCTCTTCCAGCCAAGCATTGGTTGCTCAAAATTCTAAGGGGAAATCAAAGAAGAAAGGAAAATTGAAGAAAGACATAGAAAAATCTAATCCTAATCCTCCAGCAAACCCTCCCAAGGGTAAATATTCTTCAAAGTTGGGTGAGCCTACCTCCAAGACCAAGAAGAAATTGAGTGAGAATTGCAATTTTTGTGAGAAAGATGGACAATCAGTTTCTAGTTGTTGGACACAATTAGAAACTTTAGAGGAAGCCATGAAGGATCATCACATTTCAGCTCCTTAGTCTTCATCTCCACCTGTAGGGAAAGGTCATGCTCTTTTTGGATGAGCTACGACTTCAATGCCTTTATGGATTCTTGATTTCGGGGCTTCTCACCACTTAAAAAATACTCCTAAGTTTCTTACTTTACTTGCTCCTTGTGCCACCACACAGATTATAGTTGGGAATTCTTCACAACTTTCAATTTTGGGTTTTGGCACTGTTACTTTGGTCAGGGGCTCTCTATAGGATGTACTTTGTGTTCCTGATATTTCGATGAACCTTCTATCTATCTATCAGATTTGCCACTCTAGCTCTAGGAAGATAGTCGTGTTCTCACCACATGATGTGGTTATTCAAGAATTGCATGATTCAGAGATGATCATGGCCATTGGGAGTGTTGACTTTGCATCACGCCTCTACAGATTTGATGGATTTGAGTCTTCTGATCTTGCACATGTAGATTTAGTAAGTAGACTTTGGCATGAATGTTTTGGGCATGTCAGTTATAGATATCTTCAGCAGATGAGCACACAGGCACTTGTTCTTGGGCTTCCCCAAATTTCCTGTCCAGATGGTGTTTGTCAAGGATGTGCATTTGGCAAGCAACATAGGGATTCTTTTCCACATGGATGAGCCACTCGTGCTTTAGCACCTTTGGAGTTGATTCATAGTGACCTCATGTCATTTCCTACTCCTTCTTTTTTGGGTGCTAGATATGTACATTCATTGATGACTTCTCCAGACGCACATGGGTGTAATTTCTTAAGTACAAGTCTGATGCCTTTGACTCATTTTGAGTTTTCAAGGAATTTGTAGAGAAGCAATCTAGACTTTCTATTCGGTGCATACGCATGGATAATGGGGGGGAGTATGTGAACCAGGATTTCAAAGATTTCTGTTCTGAGCATGGTCTTCAACATCAACTTTCAGTGCCCTACACTCCTCAGCAGAATGGTGTGGCCGAGAGAAAGAATAGAACCCTTCGGGAGATGGAAAATTGCATGATTGAATCTAGGTCCATGGATTCATGTTTTTGGGTAGAGGCAGTCAATTGTGCCAATTACATTCAGAATCAGATGCCTCACAAGGCACTTTGACATATGACTCCTAAGGAGGCTTGGTCCCATGTCAAGCCTGATGTGTCATCATTCAAAGTTTTTAGGAGTACGACATACGCATTTGTACTCGATGCTCAGAGGAAAGCAATAGAACTAAAGAGCCAACCACTAATTTTTGTTGGCTACTGCGAGGATGTAAAGGCTTATAGGTTATTTGATCCTGATTCTAGAGAGGTCCTATTTTGACGAGATGTCTAGTTTGATGAGAGCCCTTTTGCAGTTTATTCCTCACCTCCAGCACCTCCTCTAGCTCCCACTACTCCCTCTTCATCTCCAATTTCATAGATGATGAGGATGATGATCATGGTGATCTTGATATACCTCCACCACAAGATCCTCCCCAAATGCCTAAATGGGCTCGAGCTACTGTTGAGGCTGCAGGATCTCTAGCTACTAATCCATCCACATACTATCACACCCATTCTCACACTACAGGTTCCAGTCTACTCAGTCATACTGTTAGTACTGATCTTTAGACTTTTGTGGAGGTGACAGGACATTCAGAATGGGACAATGCAATGGAGGAGGAATATTCTTCTTTGATGAAGAACCACACATGGGATCTTTGTTCTCTTCCCAAGGGGAGAAAGATAGTGTGTTGTAAGTGGATTTATTGCACTAAGTATGCTACTGATGGTCCCATTGATAAGTATAAGGCTCGTCTTGTTGTGAAGGGTTTTTTGCAAGTCAAGGGTGTTGATTATTCTCAGACATTTTCCCCTGTCAGCAATATGAATTCTATACACCTTGTCTTATCCCTCATAGCTTCACAGGGATGGTCAATTTATTAGATGGATGTGAAGAGTGCCTTCCTACATGGTGATATCATAGAGGAGATTTATATGGAGCAGCCTCCAGGTTTTGTGCAGGATCCCACCTTGGTTTGTAGACTTTGATGTTCATTGTATGGTCTCAAATAAGCCCCTAGGGCTTGGTATGAGAAGATGGACTCATTTCTACTTTCTATAGACTTCACTTGCTGCCATTCCAATCCCACAGTGTACATTCAACATCTTGGTGATGAGATTTTGATTCTTGTTTTGTATGTTGATGATCTTATCCTTACAGGTAGTTCATCATCCATGCTCCAAGATGTTAAGCATGCACTAATGGACTAGTTTGAGATGACTGATCTTGGTTTGTTGCACTACTTATTTGGTCTTCAGATTCATCAATCTCCTACTGGCATTTTTGTGTATTAGCAGAAGTATGCCCTTGACATGCTTCGTCACTTTCACATGCTTGATTGTAAGGCTACTCCTACACCATTTCAGTTGGGTCTTACTTTGTCTACCTCCTGCTCTTCATCTACAGTGGATGCTACTTTGTATTGGCAGTTGGTTGGTAGTCTGTTGTATCTAACACACACCTGCCTTGATCTTTCTTTTACGGTTGGCCTAGTCTCTTAGTTTTCTCATGACCAGGCATATTTTGCACTACATTCAGAGCACACTTATGTATGGCATTCATTACACTATAGGGACTCCACACATTTTTTGCTATACTGACTCAGATTGGACCGATGATGTTGATGATCGAAAGTCTACTTCTAGCTTTGTCTTTTGCCTTGGCTCTGGTCCCATCACATGGTCGTGCAAGAAGCAACATGCTTGGGCAATTTCATCTATAGAGGCTGAGTACAGGGTCGTAGTTCTTACTAGTCAGGAGGCTTTATGGCTTCGTCAATTGATGACTGAGTTTGGATTTCCTCCTGATTGTCTCACTCTTTTGCGGTGTGATAATCAGAGTGCCATCCACATTTCTCACAACCTGATGAAACATCAGCGTACCAAGAACATTGAGTTGCATATGCATTTCATCCATCAGTTGATCCAGGATGGTGTTATTGCATTGGAGTACATTCCTACCACCGATCAGGTTGCAAACATCTTCACTAAGCCTTTTGCATTGCCACACTTTCTTCAGCTATGGTCAATGCTTGGGGTTACAAAAGTTGTCCATGGGGGGGATTGGTTGAGGCCATCGTTCCTTCACTTCATGTTTTTTTCAGCATGTTGTTGTTACCTCTTTTTGGGGGAGAGTTTTTCTCGAGTGGTTTTCTCTCTTTCTCCATTTTACAGAGGTTGCATTTAGTTGCATTGTACTTGGGTACCTAAAATGGCCTCATTGTCGGGACTCATTTTGCATTTTTTCCTTTTTTTTGTGAGCTTAAGG
Source organism: Cupressus sempervirens (assembly GCA_028749045.1). Taxonomy (NCBI): domain Eukaryota; kingdom Viridiplantae; phylum Streptophyta; class Pinopsida; order Cupressales; family Cupressaceae; genus Cupressus; species Cupressus sempervirens. The sequence goes on along the minus strand of CM053792.1, from coordinate 54,021,466 downwards.
AATTCCCCTAAGTTTCACTTAAGGGGGGTTGTTAGAGTAATTAATTAATTAATTATTAATTATTTATTCTATTGCTTAAGCTTACTTAGGTTAATGCATGTAGTTGAGGTTAGTTGTTGACAACACGAGTGTTTGTTCCCTTTAACATACTTATCTTTTCCACCTCTTGTGGATGTGTGCTTAGTTGTCAACCTTATCTCCTACGTCATTCCAGCTTGTTCTACAAGCTTCCATGAGGCCTTTTTATTTGGTCTCTCTCTCATTGTAAATTCATTCCAATTCAATTTTCACATAGCAATTCTAATTTCCTATTGTGAAATATTCTTGTGTGGTATTTGCTTCAAGCATTTTGCTCCCTAGGTTTCTCTTCAGCAAGTTATTTGCATTACAGGTGATCTTGGCGCATTATCAGAGTTAGATTCTCAACTCCTACAAAATTTCCATAAGATTTTGGTCTATATAAGCTATGAGTACACACAGACATCAAAACCTTACAATTTGAATTTAGATGAGTGCAATTTTATTTGAAATCTTTTTCTTGGAAATATAATTGGTGCATTTATGGTGTAGGAGCACCTAGTCAAAGCTCCTTGTTTTGATTTATAGTTTTTATTTTGGCATGTACTAACTCTATCCAAGTTAGGAGTGTGGGTTTAGACCTTTCAAGGTCATTTTTGTTTGCTCCTAGGTGGATTGTGCTTGGTTCAATCCAGTCTAGATGTTTTAGATTCTTTGTTGTTTAGGGTTTTTTAGAGAAAACCTAGGGATAGGGGTCAAATTTCCTAGAGGTCATTGATAAGGATGGGATTTGATCTAAATATTTCCTCTAAGATGTTTTTACACCTTGTTGGATAGTTTAGAAGTCACAAATTGTCAAAAATGTTGCAATATTGCCTAGGATGGAAAAATTGTCAACTTGTACTAAAAATGGTGGTTTGAAGGTTCAAACATACTCAGACATCATTAAGGAATCATGTTAAGGGTATGTGACAAGTTCCAAGTCTTAAATTGCAAAAATGCAAAAGTTGTCAGTAACTTTGAAAAGTTGCATGACAACATTTGAGCAAGAATTGAACATGTCATGGATTTGAGGTTGATAGTTCCTATCAATGTCTAAAACCTCTTGGTGGACTTATAAAAACCATGAAATAACCCATTCCAAGGTTCAAGATTGTAAGAGAAAAGTTTTGTAATTGAAAACCATGAATTCTGCCCTAGTTTTACATGTTTTAGATTGCATGTTTATAATAAGAGATTGAGGCTTGAGTTTTTGCATTGGATTATTGAATTTCATGCTCATACATTTTTTTATTTTATTTAGGGTACTCATTTCTAGGGTTTCATTTGGGTGTGTTTTGAAAATCTTTTGTGAGTATTCTGTGTTTTGGTCCAGTTGTGACAACTTTTACAAATATGCCTCCACCATGAGTTCCTATCGTGGATTCATCATGACCTTAAAGGGAATGGAGTTGGAGCCAGTGTACATTATGTATATAGTTTCTTGGGGCTTGGAGATTTGGTTAACAATTTTTAATGTGATGCCCTAGGCAAGTCACAGTTGCTTGGTTAGGCAATCACAATGTTTTCAAGAAGCTTTGGGAGGTTTGAATGTATTAGATAGTTCAAACCAAGAGTTGAAAAATGGAGAGGGGTGAGTGATGTTTCTATATGAAAGAGGATGAGGTTTCAAGATAATTTTTGGTAAGCTTTTGAATAGACCCTAGGCAATTTTTTCTCTCCTAATTTAAAAGATTATAGGCACAAAAGTTGCTTTTAGATGTACAGATGGCTTGGGAACTCGAGACCCAAAAAATACTTTAGGTTTTCCAAAAGAGTAGTCAAATCCATTATTTTTTTATCACCTTGTTGAAAGAAATTTGGGGTTCTAGTCCAAAAACCCAAGTACGAGGGCTAATTCAATTAGACCTATATTTGATAGTTTTGAAGTAGATGCAAAGAACTTGAGGAAAATTTGTGGGATTTGTGTCCAAAATACTTGGTGAAATATTACACCTCATGTATGATCCCCTCACTCCATGTAGTTGAGGAAATGAACAAGATGGATCAAGAATTGAAGTTGTTAAGTTGGCTTGAAGAGGTATTTGAGGAAATAAGAAGCAAAACTCCTTGGTGTAGCTAGGTAGTGAAAATTTAGGGGATAGGATAGATATCCTCTAGAGGTTAGGGTACTAAAGTGAACCCTAATAGGATAAGATAAATCCTAAGAAAGTCCTTGAGAAGATAAGGACTATGAAAGAAAACTAACTAGTCTTACATTAGATTAATGTCAAAGCCACAAAAGATTGGGCTTGTGGTTAGATGTATCAGATTGAAGAATAAGTAGGTGAGTAAACAATGGTGACTGATGTAGAGTTAGCTAAAAAAATGGGTGAGAAAAAGGAGATAAATAGAATCCTTGAAGAAGCCCTAGAAGAAATGAAAAAAAAATTAGAAGTTACTAAGATAACTAAAAAGAAAGACCAAGAAGGTGAAAGTAGTAGTAAGGGTAAAGAAAAGATTGACGAGGAAGACATCATACTTATTATAGACCCTCTAGTGAATGAGGAACCATTCTTAAAATCCATCAAGGAATTAGGTGGAAAATATCTAGAAGGAATCACTTTGTTTAGTGGAAAGATGGAACTGAACTTTTAATGGAGTAGATTCAAGGGATGTAGAACCACTTTGAGTGTGAAAGTGTGACTGAAGCATAAAAGGTTAAGGTAGCCAAATCTAGGCTAAGGGGATTGGCCTTGACATGGTGGAAGTACCTCCAAGAAGAGAGGGAGAAAGTGGGGAAGAAACACATTGCAAATTGGAAAGCCATGGTAACAAAGGTGAAAGAACAATACTTACCAAAAAACTACGAAATTCAAGTACACAAGAAGAGGAAAAGTTTAAAACAAAAAGACATGGATGTGGAAACTTACACTAAAGAGTTTTAGAAGTTGTGTTTGAGACCAAGAGTAAAAGAATATGAAACTATTAAAGTGGCTAGGTATCTAGGAGGCTTGAAGTGGATCACACAAGAATAGATCAGCCTATGGACTCCTAGAATAGTCCATAAATGCTTTGAACTTGCTCTGAAGGTGGAAGAAAAAAACAAGAAGAAGGAAAACACAAATTTTAGAGGTAGAGGTAGAGGCAGAGAGGTTATGGTGGAAGAGGATCATATTCTAGGCCACAAGTAAACAACAAGTTGACTGAACAATAAGAAGGAAGTTTAGGAAGAGGAAGTTTCAATAGAGGTAGGGGCTCTAACACTAGTTGAAGAGAAAGGAGCAACAACCAAGGGAGAGGATCCTACTTTGCCACCATGAAGTGCTATCATTGCAACCAGTTAGGACACCTTACATATAGATTCCCTGAGAAAGGATCAACTTCCCAAGGGAGTACAAAAAGAGATAATTATGTAAAAGAAGAGTCTAGAAGCAAACTTAAGCAATTTGAAGTATCTTTAGAATTAGAGGAAGGGGAAAAATTGATGATAAGAAGAACATTGATCAAGGATCCAAAAAAAGAAGAACCAACTCAAAGAAGGGCACTCTTTAGATCAGATGCAAAATCATGGGGAAGGTGTGTAGAGTCATCATTGACTCAGGCTCAACATAAAACATAATTAGTGAAGAGGAAATTGGTTTGTTGAAGCTAGAAATAATTCCACATGCCAACCCATATAAGGTCACATGGCTCAGCAAAGGATAACATATTCTTGTGGGAGACTAGGCATAGGTAGAGTTTACAATAGGGAGAAAAGAGGATAGAATGCTATGTGATATTCTCCCTATGGATGCATGCCACCTTCTACTTGGAAGGAAATGGAAATTTGATAACCAAGCCATACATGATGGAACCAAAAATGCCTGCTCATTCAAGAAGGATGGTGTGACTTTCAAGATTTAATCCTTGATACAAGAAGGAGAGATGAAGACCTTAGGTTCAAGTGTGCTCATGGTTGGTGAGAAAGAGTTTTTAAATATCCTAGAGGAAGGAGATGGAGTTGGGTTTGCAATAGTTTTGAATCCCAAAGATGAAGCTACTGCCAAGAAAATAGAGATACCAAATGAAGTACAACAATTACTCAAACAATATCATGAAATTGTTAGTGATGGAAAACCTACCACCCCACCTCTTAAGAGACTTGTTAGCCACCAAATAGACTTTATTCTAGGAGCTACTCTCCACAACAAGGCTTCCTATAAGATGACCCCTCAATAAAATGAGGAAATTGCTAAACAAATTCAAGAGCTCCTAGACCAAGACCTAATTAGGAAAAACATTAGCCCATGTGCAGTCCCTACTACCTTAGCCCCTAAGAAAGGAGGAACTTGGAGACTCTACACTGATTCTAGAGCCATTGATAGAATCTCCATAAGGCATAGGTTCCCAATACCTAGAATTGAAGACCTAATGGATTTTTTAGGGGAAGCAAAATATTTCACCAAGATAAACCTAAAAAGTGGCTACCACCAAATCATAATAAATTAAGGGGATGAGTGGAAAACAACCTTAAAAAATATAAAAGGTTTGTATGAATGGCTTGTAATGCCATTTGGTTTCTCTAATGCTCCATCGACTTTTATGAGGCTTATGAATGAGGTATTGGCAGATTACATTGGTTATTTTATTGTTGTCTATTTAGATGACATATTAATTTTTAGCAAAACTAAAGAGGAGCATATCAAGCATTTAAAAATTGTTTTTAAGAAATTGCATGAAGGAAAGTTACTGATAAACTTGGAGAAGTGTGACTTCATGAAACATGAGCTAGTTTATCTTGGATTTGTTTTGTCTTAAGGTAACCTCTAAATGGATCAAGACAAGGTGGATGTCACTCTAAGTTGGCCTCCTCCCAAGATTGGCACAAATGTTAGAAGTTTCCATGGTTTGGCTCAATATTATAGGAAGTTTATTAAGCATTTTAGAGGAATATGTGCTCCTATATTGGATACAATCAAAGGAGGAATGAAGACGAAGTTTGAATGGACCCCATAATTTGATCATGGTTTTGAAACACTAAAAAAGAAGATAGAACTACCCACTCTAGTGCTTCCTATCTTTGAGAATTTTTTCCAAGTGGAGTGTGATGCTATTAATATGGCTATTGGGGCTATTCTAAGCCAAGAAGGAAGGCTAGTGGCTTTTCATAATGAGAAGCTCAATGATGCAAAGAGGAAATAATCTTCTTATGACTTAGAGTTGTATTCTCTAGTCCAAGCTCTAAGGAATTGGAGGCACTATTTTCTCCCAAAATTATTTGTGGTGTACTCAGAAAACCAAGCCCTTAGTTTCTTTAACTCCCAAGGTAAGCTCAGTAGTAAGCATATGAAATAGGTAAAATACCTACAAGCCTACACCTTTACTATCGAGCATAAGAAGGAGGTGCAAATTAAGGTAGTTGATGCATTGGGTAGAAGAATCCTTATAGTTCAAGAGGTTCAACTACAAAGCATAGGCATTGAAAGCTTCAAAGACTCATATGCTAATGATGAAGACTTTTCCCAAATTTGCAAGGTATGTAAGGAGTTCAAAAATAATTTTCATGGTGAGTTTTCTAATTATACATTGTAGAATGATTTATTGTTTAAAGGGAGTCAAATTTGTGATCCTAGAGGGTCCATGAGGGGAAATTTGATCCAAGAAAAGCATAATGTGGAAATTAGTGGTCATTTTAGCATCAACAAAGCTCAAGAGTTAGTCACTAGGCTCTATTTTTGGCCTAGGATGACTAGAGATATTGGACAGTATGTTGAAAGTTGTATAGTGTATCAATCATTTTGAATTCCTAGCAGACCATAGGAATGCATAAGTATGGATTTTTATAGTTGGCTTACCAAAGACAAGGCAAGGTTATGATAACATTTATGTGATTGTGGATAGATTTAGTAAGATGGCCCATTTTGTACCTTGCAAGACCATACATGATGCTTCTCATATTTCTCACTTATTTTTCAAAGAGGTGGTTAGGATCCATGGACTACCTATGAGCATTGTTTCAGATAGGGACACCAAATTTATGAGCCACTTTTGGAAGACACTGTGGAAAAATCTTGGAACTAACTTATCTTTTGGATCTTCCTATCACTCACATACAAATGTCCAAACAAAGGTGATTAATATGAGTCTTGGAAACTTGTTAAGGTGTCTCATAAAGGAGTATGGTCAGACATTGGACCAACTCATTAGGAAAGTTGAATATGTTAGATTATGGTGACTGATCAGGGAAGTACTATACATACTCCATAATATCAGACTCACTATTTGATGGACATAGCCCAAGGATTGGGTGAATCATGTTAAATCTTGGTGTCTCATGTTCTTTTCTGTGTGATCTATTATTTTTTGATATTGTTTATATTTTTGCATATCATTGTTATTTATGTCTGTGGTTTAATCCTAACAAGTGGTATCCGAGAGAGGTTATTTTTCAGTTATCCTTTGCAGGAAAGTCTTAGGGTTGAGTGGGAGTCTCATGGTTGTGTGGGAGCAATGGAAAATAAGGGTAAGATGAGCATTAACAAGTTCAATGGGTAGAAATTCCAGTTATGGAAGATGTAAAAAGAGGATTATCTCTATCAGTAGGATTTATGGAAGCCGTTGGAAGGAAAAACCAAGAATCAAGGATCTATGTCAAATTAAGACTAGGATCTTTTAGACAAAAAGGCATTTGGAAGTATTTGATTATGCCTGGCACCATCAGTGGCATTTAATATTACAAAAGTGAAGATGATGAAAGAATTGATAGAAACCCTAAGGAAATTGTTTGAAAAACCCTTCGCTTCAAACAAGGTATTTCTCATGAAGCATTTATTTAATATGAAAATGACTGAAGGTGGATCCATTGCAGATCATTCAAATGAGTTTAATACTATAACTAGTCAATCATCTTCTGTGGGTATTAATTTTGATGAAGAAATTAGGACTCTCTTGATTTTGTGTTCTTTACCTAAAAGTTGGAATGAATTGGTAATGGCTATGAGTAATTCTATTTTTGGATCTAGTACCCTAAAATATGATGATGTGATTAGTGTTATTTTGAGTGAGAAAAATCGTAGGAAATCCTTAGGCAAATCTACATCTAGAAGTGCTTTGAATGCACAAAGTTGAGGCAGAATGACTAAGAGAGGAAGTAATTTTAGAAATTGTGGGAAACCAAGAGGAAAGTCAAAGGGGAGGAGGTGTCAACTGAGAGGACCAAACAACTACTACTACTATGGGAAACTAGGTCATAAGAAGAAAGATTGTTGGACTTGAAAGAAAAATGAAGGAGATAAACTAGATGGAGTAACAAATCCAAAAAGGATGCTTTGCTTTTGTCTTTAGAAAGTGTTGATGATTCATGGGTTTTAGATTCTGGTGCTTCATTTCATGCTACACCTCATAGAGGTTATTTAATTGATTATGTACAAGAGGATTTTGGAATTGTTTATTTGAGGGATAATGAACCCTGTTAGATTGTTGGAATACATGAGGTAAGACATGTTCCAAGGTTGAGTAGGAATTTAATTTTAGTAGGGCAACTTAGTGATGAGGGTTGTATAGTTACTTTTAATAATAAAAATTTGAAAGTTTCAAAAGGTTCCCTTGTAGTAGAAAAAGGTGTGAAAGTAGGCACCTTATATCTTTGTATAAGTTATATTGTTCCTTCCACTTTAATTGTTTCAGAAAAAAAAGAATGTTCAAGAATAGTTGTTGCAGTTGAGTAGGGAGAACAAATAGTTATTGTAGATTCTGATACAACACTATGGCACAATAAACATGGGCACATGGGTGAGAAAGGTATGCAAGTACTTCATTCAAAGAAAGTTTTACCAAGTTAAAAATGTGTTAATATGGATTTATATGAAAGTTGTGTGCATGGAAAACAAAAGAGAGTGAGTTTTGTGAAGAATAGAAAAGAAAATAAAAGAGAGAAATTAGAGCTTGTGCATAAAGATGTATGGGAAATAGCTCAGGTATCTTCCCTTGGTGGCTCTCATTATTATGTTACATTCATTGATGATGTAACTAGAAAAGTATTGGTTTATTTTCTTAGACAAAAATCTAATGTATTTCAAAATTTTAAGAAATGGAAATGCTTGGTTGAAAATAAGACTGGTAAGAAACTAAAATGTCTCAGATCTGATAATGGTGGTGAGTATTCTAGTCATTAATTTGAAGATTATTGATCCATTAATGGTATTTGTAGACAAAAAAAATATTCCAATGACTCCATAAGAAAATGGAGTCGCTGAATGCATGAACAAGACTATAATGGAGCATGAGGTTGCATGTTGGGTTTCCCTTACACATGTGGGTGGAGGCTATCAATATTGCTATATATTTGATTAATAGAGTTCCCTCTACTCCTTTGGGTTATGGTATTCTAGAGGTAGCACAAACTGGTAAGAAGGTGAGTTATTCTTTTCTCAAAACCTTCGGTTGTGAAGAATTTGCTCATATAGATTTTGAAAATAGAACCAAGTTGGAAGCTAAGTCAAAGAAATGTGTATTTTTTGGATATGACATTAATGAATTTGGTTATAAGCTTTGGAATTTTAAAAATCGTAAAATTGTAAGAAGTAGGGATGCCATATTCAATGAGAAAGTGTTGTACAAAGATTTGTTGTAGCAACATAGGAAGAAAGAAGATGATTATGTAGTGCTAGATGATACTCCAAAAGATGATGTTCTAGCCATTTCTCATGATGTGAAAAAAATGCAACAACAAATACCACATAGACCAGTGAATATTAGATGATCAATAAGGCTAATTAGACCTCCAAAAAGATTTTCTCCCTCTTTGTATTCTATTTTACTAATAGATGTTGATGAACCTAAATGTTATGATGAAGTTGTGTAGGTGGATACTAAGATTTAGTGGGACTCTGTAAAGAAAGATGAAATGGACTCTTTGTTGAAAAATAAGACATGGGATTTATGCAAGTTGCTTGCAGGTAAAAGGGCTTTACGAAATAAGTGGGTTTACAAGCTAAAAGAAGAGGATTGAGGTAAGAAAAGATTTAAAGACTTATTAGTTATAAAAGGATTTGCATAGAAAAAAGGCATTGATTTTGATGATATATTCTCTCTTGTTGTTAAAATAACTTCTATTCACACTATTTTAATAGTGTGGCTACTAAAGATTTGCATTTGGAGCAGCTTGATGTTAAAACAACCTTTCTTCATGTTGATTTGGATGAAGAGATATATATGGATCAGCCATAAGGATTTGAGGTTAAAGGTAAGGAGAACTTAGTGTCCAGATTGAAGAAAAGTTTATATGGCTTGAAGCAAGCACCTCAGCAATGGTATCTAAAAATTGACAGTTTTATGGATAAGCATGGATATAGTAGGTTTCATTTAGATCATTATGTTTATTTTAAGAGGTTGGATGATGACAACTACATTATTTTATGTTTATATGTTGATGATATGCTTGTAGCTGGGTCTAACATGGATCATACTAAGGGGTTGAAACACCAATTAGCACATGCATTTGCTATAAAGGATTTGGGGTATCAAAACAAATCCTTGGTATAAAGATTTGTCAAGATAGGAAAAACATGAAATTGACACTATATTAGGTTGATTATGATGAGAAGGTGTTGTAACATTTCTCTATGGAGAATGCTAAAGCTGTTAGCACACCTTTACCTAGTCATTTGTGTATGCACCTTAAAATGGTCGCCTAGACTATGGGCCCCCATTATTCAATTTATCAATTTCTTGAATCAATGGTTTGTAATATTCTATTAAATCAATTCAAATCAATTTCCTTAATCAAATTCAATTATTTCATTTATAAGGTTGGTCATTTTATCCTAAGTCTTATTTAATTAAAAAAAAAACTCCCTTTTCATTAAATAAAATAAGTCCCCATTTAATTAAAGAAAAACCTCTTTTTTAATTAAATAATTCATCCACATTTAATTAATTAAGAGGAAAACCTCTCTTTTAATTAAATTAAATATTTCTTATTTAATTAAAAGAACTTGCTCCCTTTTAATTAAATAAATCCCCACTTAAAGAGAAAATAAAATAAATAAAAATTAAAAATTCCTCTACACTTAAATGCACATATTTCTAAGTGGGATTTCATTTAATTCTTTTCCTATTTTCTCATTGGTGGATCTTTATTTCACATAGATCATTCTTTCTCCACCCTTGATTAAATCTTTTTGCCTCTTAATCATGATCATCCAATCTTCTTTATAAGGGAGAGCCCTCTCCTCATTTTACATATACACACTCTATGCTATTGTTATGTTGCAGGTTTGAAGAGCAATTTTTGAAAGAATTTGAATACTAAAACTTTTTGTGGAGAACTTCTATCTTCTTGTCTTCTTCTCTCATGCATCCATGACTTCTATCATCATGATCCATCCTTACATTTTCATATTAGCTTAGATCTTTCTTTCATAGATTAGATCTTACATTGTATTGCATTGTTTTCATATAGATTAGTTTTCATCTCCATTTGCATTCATATTTTGATCCTTGAATCTCTTATTTCATGGTTTACTTGCATGGGCACAAATTAGGTGAAAATTGAGGGCCTCCGTTACAAACCCTTGCACTCCATGAATAGAGAGCTATGAGCCGCCATTCGAGACCTCATTCTTGAGAAATCTTGGATATAATGACTCATAGAAGTGTGCTCACATTTTAGGCATACATTTTGGCACCCACCGTGGAGCAACCCACCTTTACATGCTAGTTTGGACATTTTTAGATCTAACCCCCATGTACAGATTTGTTTGGAGACAAAATAACGCTAGATTTGAAAGATTTGATCATGTCTCCCAAATGGCTAGGTATTTTGATTTGAATTTTGTTTTACAAGTTGGTGACACATCGAAGAAGCTTTAGTCCAATTTTTAGATTTTTTCATGGTATTTTCAATTTTTAATAATTTTTCTTGATTTTTCATAAAAAAACATTTTAGGACACAAATCAGCACATTTTGTAGAAGTTGATGAAAGCCAACTTCACAACAATATGATATGATGTGAAAATACACTAGGAGAGCCTATTTATAAAGGCCTCTAGGAAGCTTGTAGAACAAGCTAGAAAGTGCTAGGAGATAAGTGTGACAACTAAGCATATGTCCACAAAAAGTGGATTATCCTCCAAGTAGGTGGGAGGATAAGTATGACAAGGTAGGAACAAACTCCTGTGTTGTCAACAACTCCTAGATAACAACTAATAACTATATGCATTTATCTAAGTAAACTTAAGTAAAGCATAAATAATAATTATTTATTCTAACACATTTTTTGGAAAAATTTGCATTTTTGAAAAAGTCTCTAAATTTTAAATAGGGTTGGTTCTTTGTGTTTTGATTTTAGAGATCATATTAAGGTTCAATATTTTGATTTACAAAAAATGGTCTATTTTGAAAAAATGGCTCCTTAGGGAAAAAATGAAAAGATATTTTCAAAATTCTAAATTTTTTGGAAAGCTCTTTGATTTTTGATAGGGGTCTCTTTTCTTTATTTAGAGTTTTGGATCTAAATTCATGGCATATAGGTATAATCTTGTTGACTAGGTTAAAAATCATGATTAAATTGCACTTTATTTGTACAAATTTCAATGCATGATATGAGTTGTCATTTTTCATGGAATCAAATAGTTCAATATACTTTAATGTGAATTTTCCTATTTCTTCATGATTTCATGCACTTGGTTGAAGTTTCTGAAGGTAACTTGGAGGTCTAAAGAGCAAAAATTGGAAAAAATTGGAAAGTGTGAAATTAAGGTGCACACATTCCAAACCTTCTCATTTGAATTATAAAAAGTGATCATTGTGTTCTTTTTCATTGTAAAATAAATTTTTTTCTTTTGTCAAATTGTTTGGTGTGTCTTCCCAACATTGAAAATAAGGGCTTAAAATGAATCATTCACATTTGGATTTGAGATTAAAATAAGAAATCCCTTTTGTCTTTTAGTCCCCAAGATTTTCTTATTGATGTTTTCTTCTTGCATCCTTGTTAAGGAGTTTGAGGGGAGCCTAAATAAGGAATCTTGACTTTTTTATTTTTTTAGGGTGCCTTCCTATAGAAGTGATCACTCTAGGAGATGACCTCAACTCCCGTATTTCGGTAGAGTATAAATAGCCTGACTTGAGTCTAAAGACAAGTCTCTTGAAAGTAGAAATATTATTAATCTTGGCTAAGACCCAAAGAACTTTATACCTTTGGTAAGTGAAGGTGGAGATTGGGTTACCATTTCCTCTGACTGTTTGGCAGTATTCTCTTTCATTTACATATTTGGGCCTCATGTACCTTGCATATATCGAGGACATCCCCTAGTTGAGCTTGTGCATCCTTATAGAAACCTAAATAGGTTGGTGTGTTTGATGTGCTTGAATGTTTAGAACTTTCCCCACTCTGAACAAAAGGAGACACACCCATCAAATTAAACCTTAAAGATTCTTTCCTTTTATATGCTTTCAAAACCACTATGGGCTTCAAACCCTATACTACCAAACCTTAATCAAGCTTAGACGATTATGAGTTCTCCTCTGCCATTAAAAAATATCTAGACTTACTTGGTAGTTTCTCTTTTTCAAGGTCTACATCTTCTACTCCAAGACATCAATTGTCTTCATCTTATAGATCCAAAGACCTCTTGAGAGAGAAAGTGAGTAATAACTCCTTTAAGAATATGCCAATATTTCATGATGGGCCTATCTTTGATCAAGATGAGAATGAAAAAAATGGTCCTAGATATACTTTTGAGAGAGCTTTCAATCCATTGGGATTTTCATATGACATGGTGCTTGAGTCCTTAGTTGCAAAAAAGATTATTACTTTACCATACAAATTTTCTACACCTTATGAACATGAGGTAAAACCTTATTGGTGGAGAGATGATCACTATTGCAGCTACCATACATGCAAAGGTCATAAAACTAAAGATTTTACTACATTTAAATGTATAATTCAAGATCTTATTAATGACAAAATCATTGATGTTGAAATTCCTAAAGACCTATGTAATGAAGATGCCTTTCTTGAGCAAGATCATGTTGATGAACCTATGTCTAGTGATGGTTTCCTTGATACCTCCATTTCTTCCAATACTTATTCATCTCCCAAAACTTCAAAGCTATCCAACATTATTCCATCAAAAAAAGGTTCTAATTATTTTCATGTAGTTCCCTATAGTTATCCTCAAGGGCTACCTCATAAAGAAACCCAAGATAATCTATATTTGGCTGAATTTTTTTTTCATGCTTCTAAGACTAAACATCCTCAACCTTCATGTGATGCTATGTCTACTATGCCCACTTAAACTAGTCCTTCATTACCCCTTTAAGATCCTATCATGAAAACCTCATATACTCCCTTATCCTTAGAAGTGGATCCATGTCAAGAGGACTCTCAAAAAGATAAAAATAAAAATGTCAAGAAAGATCAAGATGTCACTCCTCCATATCTTATGTCTTATCCACCTCCTAAGTATGATGAGACACTACTTCCACTATTTCCCTTGAGCTTACTAAAAATTGTGAAGAAAGTTCTATGCTTATTTTATCCAAAGAAACTTGTCAATATCAAAGAATCCCTTCTTGTTCTACTTCTCCATATTCACTTTAAAACTATGCTCAAGCTTCAAATGCTCCTATTAAAGGTGTTTCTCCTCTTAAACATACTCATGAGTCTCTTGATGGCCTTGGTCACATTTCTCACTCTAAAGATGATAGTATCCCTATTCACTATGCCTTTTCATCTCCTAAATCTATCCTTGGTCCTTATCTATCAAAGATAAAGCCTTCAAACCTTCCATATATATTGGGACCTTATGTTCCTCCATATCCTACTTTCACTTCTATCTCATCTCCTAGCTCTCCTATCATAACTTGAGATCAACAAAGAACTCATCCTTGATGAATTCTCATTCATCTATCCATATGAACCAGTCATATAATCCTTATTCATCCACAAATCCCAAGTCTTTTCGAAGCAATTTGGATGATGAATTTAAGAACAAACACAAGAATCCATTGAAAAATGAATATCATTATGTCCCATCTAATCAACATGTGAATGGAAAGAAAGAACATTTATTCAAGAGACCACAAAGGTCTACTACCCAAAGAGATAAATCAAAGAAAATATGTGTTCCTAAATCCATCATTGAAGATATGCATTCTAAAGCATCCAAAGGAAAAGAAAAATCTAAAGCTATATGGATTCCTAAGTCTCTTTTGAAAGACTTGAATATTGAAAATACTTCAAAGTTGACATTAAAGCTTCCAAAGGCTTCTACTCCATCTTATTCCAAAAATCTTTCTAAGAAGCTTCCAAAGACTTCCACTCCATCTCCTTCCAAAATTCTCTTACTTCTTCATACATCTAAACCTCAAACTATTTCCTCCATGATTACTCCATCATTTCACAACCCTTCAAGTTGTGTGTCTATGTTGATCTTCCCTACTTTATTACCTACCCTTATGCAATATTTTCAAGCCTACACTTACCTACTATCCATATTCCTTCTATCTTTCCAAAGCATAAAACCTTGTCCTCCATATACATTATCTACCTTCTCCTTTCCATCACCCTATTAGTATCTTTGAGTATACCTTTCTATGGAGTTGGCTTACCATGACTCATCTTTCCTATAGGAGCACTATTTAAATTGAAATAACTTGAGCTTTTTCCAAAAATTCAAAAAAAAATTGAATTAAAAAAAAAAAAAATTGGAAAAAAATTGAAAATGTACCTTGGTGAAAACTTGGTAATCAGGCACCTTGATAGCAAAAGTAAAGAGAAATAAATTTGTTCTATGTTGAAAATCACTCCCTTGTGGCACCTTAGATAAGTACCATGATGAAAACCTGACAATCAAGCATTATGCATAGTTCTTCTACATCTTTCATCCATTCTATCTTCTCTCTTTGATCTTGACAATGTTGACCTATACACAAACATTTGGCTATCTTGTGAGCTATCTTATGATGATCTTGTTTTCATTCCTTTCATGTTTAGCCTTCATATCTATTTTCCTCCATTCATTCTAGTCTTTCTCTATCCTTTTCCCATTTACCCCTTTGGTCTTGATCTAATTAAAAAGAGTAAAATATGATGCTATGAAGCCTCTTGTCATGTCTACTCCTTTGTATTGCATCTTTCCTACTTTTACATTATGCTTTTATGAATTATCCTATGTTTTCCTTTCATTTCTTGTCCAAATGTGCTTTACATGACAATTTTTCCCTAGCTTGGGTACTCTTGAGGAATTAGTCCTTGAAGATCACTTTCACTTGCTTCATACACTCCTTGCTTATCCATCATATCCACTAGTTTGTTGCTCCACCATGTCCTCTACCTTGCTAGACATTGGACTAAACAATGTGCTCTTGCTTGGAAGTGATGCTCATTCTGTTTGGGGGCATCCTTTGTACATATTTATTGATCCTGAAAAAATACAAAAAATGATATATTTCAAAAATCCAAAAAAATGTTATATTGTGAAAATTCTAAAAATTGGAAAATTTCCTAAAAAAATGATATCATCTTAGTAATAGGCACTTTGATGTATCTCAAAAAAAAAAATTATATATTCCAAAAATAAAAAAAATAAAAAAATAAATTCAAAAATTCAAAAAAATAGAAAAAGTGCCTTGGTGAAAACCTGGAAATAGGTGCCTTGTTAGCAAAAATACAATTTTAAAAAAAAAAGTCCTAAAAAAATAAAAATAAAAAATCCAAGTGGTGAAAACTTGGAAACATGTGCTACTTGAGGCCTTTGCACCCTTGTTTCTTAGCACGTGTCCTTGACACTTAGCCTTTCTCCATCATGCCTTGTCCTTATTGCCTCAAGGTTTGGAATTGGTCTTTGTTTAGGGGGCATAACCATGTTAGCTTCAGTCTCTTGGATGTGTTAGTCTTTAGGACACCTCGCAAACATTGTTTTTCAACACTAGCCCAATTGTATTTTTCAATACAACCCCTGACATTGAGTTTTTTTCAACACTTATTGGTTTGGTCTTACCTAGTTTTGTCATGCAATCTTACCTATCTGCAAGCATTCAATCCTTATCCTCGGAACTCAATATCAGTTAACACACTTCAATTTTTAAACATAAACACTTAATGTTTGAGTTATGTCATGATTTTTTCTTTTTGTGCTGACTGTTATTGATTTTTGTTGAGTGTCATTGTTCTTAGGTCTCTCTAGGATGCATAGCTAGAGGACTTGGGGCATGAGGCATATGTTTTATTTGCTACATTAAATTGGGTAAGCTAACATCAAAGTCATCTTGACCTTTATGTCTTTGATGCTTATGTTAGAATCTTTCCACATTCCAATCCGATATAAATCACATTCATATTTTTATAGTTGTGCTTGTGACTAGTGATGATTGTGTGATTTTATGATGATGAAAATAAGTTCTTTAACATTCTCTAAAAAAGGATGAACACAAAATCCTATATTATAGTTTCTCTATTGCAAGTATACCTTTGTATTTTTATGTAGTTTGCATTGTTAGGCTTCATGTTAGTTTGCATTTTTAGGCTGCATTATGAGTTTGAGAGGGTTTTCCCTTCATCTTTCTTGTGGACTTTTAATCAAATGTGGTCATACTTTTATCTTCATTTCCTTATCTTATTTCATGATCTCAATCAAAAATTCTATCTTAAACAGTTGATTGATTTTGGGGCATTCTATTTCTTACAAAAAAATTTCTATTCTTCTTTTTGTTTCTTTCCATCTCTTCCAAACTTCTATCTTCCATATGCTTTTACCCCACTTCTTTTCTTCTAATTCACCTTTGGGGCATAATATTTCATGCTTGATGATCTACTTTGGTTTTGTGATTCTTATATTTTTCATCTTACATCAAGAACCTTATCTTTAGTTCGATTTGATCAATTTGATCAATTTGTTGTTTCTCCTCTATCTCATTTTGATTTTCAATCACAAGGGGGAAATAATTATCAAGATTCAATCCTCAATTCAATTTTATCAATTTTATCCTCAACTTTTTCAAGTCAAAATTTATTTGTATTCTTTGTCTTGATGTGTTCCTGAATCAACCACACATCTAGGTTGTTTTGTGATCCTGAATCGACCTCACACTTCAATTTCTTTCTTTGACTACATGTATTCCTAAATTGATCACACATTAGCCAAAAAAGGGAAAATATATTTACCCTAAAATGGTCACCTAGACTTTGAGCCCACATTATTCAATTTATCAATTTTCTGAATCAATGGTTTGCAATATTCTATTAAATCAATTCAAATCAATTTCCTTGATCAAATTCAATTGTTTCATTTCTAAGGTTGATCATTTTATCCTAAGTATTATTTAATTAAAAAAAAATCTCCCTTTTAATTAAATAAAATAAGTTCCCATTTAATTCAAAGAAAACCTCTCTTTTAATTAAATAATTCATCCACATTTAATTAATTAAGAGAAAACCCCTCCTTTAATTAAATTAAATATTTCTTATTTAATTAAAAGAACTTGCTCCCTTTTAATTAAATAAATATCCAATTAAAGAGGAAGTAAAATAAATTAAAATTAAAAAATCTTCTACACTTAAATGCACATATTTCTAAGTGGGATTTCATTTAATTATTTTCCTATTTTCTTATTGGTGGATCTTTATTTGACATGAATCATTCTTTCTCCACCCTTGATTAAATATTTTTTCCTCTTAATCATGATCATCCAATATTCTTTATAAGGGAGAGCCCTCTCCTCATTTTACATACACAAACTCTATGCTATTGTTATGTTGCAGGTTTGGAAAGCAATTTTTGAAGGAGTTTGAATACTAAAGCTTTTTATGGAGAACTTCTATCTTCTTGTCTTCTTCTCTCATGCATCCATGACTTCTATCATCATGATCCATCCTTGCATTTTCATATTAGCTTAGATCTTTCTTTCATAGATTAGATCTTGCATTGATAGATTAGATCTTGCATTTTTATCATATAGATTAGTTTTCATCTCCATTTGAATTTATATTTTGATCCTTGAATCTCTTGTTTCATGGTGTACTTGCATGGGCACAAACTAGGTCAAAACTGAGGGCCTTCATTACAAACCCTTGCACTCCATGAATAGAGAGCTATGAGCCACCATTCAAGACCTCATTCTTAAGCAATCTTGGATATAATGACTCATAGAAGTGTGCTCACATTTTAGGCATACAATTTGAAGTTGACTAAGGAGATGTGTCCCAAGATACAAGAAAAGGAGGATAATATGTCCAAGGTACCCTATGCTTTAGCTGTAGGAAGCTTGATGTATGCTATGGTATGTACAAAGACAAATATTGCACATGCAGTGGGAGTCATTAGTAGGTATATGAGTCATCTAGGAATTAAGTATTGGAATGCCATTAAATGGATTCTCAGATATTTGAGAGGCACATCAAGTAACTATTTACACTTTGGAGGTTCTACTACTGATTTACAGGGCTATGTTGACTCAGATTTGGTTGGGGATATTAATACCAGGTAGAGTACTATAGGTTGTGTATTTACTATTGGTGGGGCAACCATGAGCTGGGTTTCTTGGTTACCGAAGGTTAATGCATTATCCACTACAGAGGTAGAGTATGTTGTTACAGAGGCATCTAAGGAGATGATATGGCTTCAATTATTCTTGGAAGAATGGGGACACCCTCAGAAGGATGATTATTTATTTATAGATAGTCAAAGTGTCATTCATCTTGTGAAGAATTCTGCTCTGCATTCAAAGACCAAACACATTTAATTGTAGTATCATTTCATTTGGTCAATTTTGGATGAAGGACAGTTAAAGCTAGATAAGATACACATCGATGATAATCTAGAGGATATGTTTACAAAGGTAGTGACAAGGGAGAATTTAAATTCCTCCTTAGTTTTTGTTGGTCTTCTAGACTAAACATGAATAAAAGAATAACAAAGTTTAGGGTGGTTTGATCCAGTGGGAGCCCCACATGGTAGCAATATTGCTACAAGATTAGTCTCCAAGTGGGAGATTGTTGTCTAATGTGGAGCCTGATCAGTCTCCAAGTGGGAGATTGTTAGATTGTGGTGACTGATCAAGGAAGTACTGTACATACTCCATAATTATCAATTATAACCCTAAAATGGTAAAAATACTTGTATAAAAGGGCTTAGGGTTACGGATTATTTCATAGTGGGTGATGCGAAAAATAGTTCTTGTGGTGGTATTGAGTTGTAAGGGATTATGGATTGTAATCAAATTGTAATCACTAGATCCTAAAAATATTGGACTTGTTGTTTGGTGGATGTAGTCTAGGGATTGGGTGAACCATGTTAAATCTTGGTGTCTTGTGTTCTTTTTCATGTGATCTGTTATTTTCTGATATTGTTTATATTTTTGCATGTAATTGTTATTTCTATCCATGGTTTAACCCTAACAGAATATGCATACAATGACATAGTGAATATATCAACTAGTAAGAGTCCTTTTGAAACAATTTATGGTTTTCATCCTAGTGGGGTATTTGAGTTGAGGGAGTTGAAGGATGGAGAATAAGATAGTGGCTATGTTGAGGACTTTTCCCAATCCATGAGGGAAGTCCATGAAAATGTAAGGAAGACACTAACTGAAAATGTTGACAAATTGAAGCAAAAGGTGGATATTAAAAAGGGATGTTCAATTTCAAACAGTGGAACTTGTGATGGTGTATCTAAACAAATTAAGGTTGAAAAAGGGGGTACAACATGAGCTACAAATGAGAAGATTGGGTCCTTGCAAAATACTTGAAAAATATGGTAACAATTCTTCTAAGGTTGAGCTACCTAAAGACATAGGGTTGTCACTAATATTCAATATTGCAGATCTAATTTCATACAAAGGACCTATTCAAGATGCTATTTAGAATCTTCAAGAGGTCAAACCAAGATGTAGTAGACCTACACATAAGTCCTACTCTGCCTCTGACAATAGATAAAATGCTAGATTCAAGGGTCTATAAGAAGATTAGGAGGAAGGAATACATGGAGAACCTTGTCAAATGGCTTGGAAATGCTGATGATGATGCTACTTTGATTAGAGAAACAAACATCAAGAGGTTAGGTATTGATTCCACCTTACTTAATCCAAGGATGGATTAACTTCTTTTTGCTTGGAGGAGTGTGGTGTAGGAGCACCTAGTCAAAGCTCCTTTTTTTGATTTTGATTTTTTATTTTTGCATGTAATGACTCTATCAAAGTTAGGAGTATGGGTTTGGACCTTTCAAGGTCATGTTTGTTTGCTCCTAGGTGGATTGTGCTTGCTTCAATCCAGTCTAGATGTTTTAGATTCTTTATTGTTTAGTTTTGTGAGAGAAAACCCAGGGATTGGGGAAAATATCCTAGAGGTCCTTGGTAAGGATGGGATTTGATATAAATATGTCCTCTAAGATTTTTTTACACCTTTTTGCATAGTTTAGAAGTCACAAGTTTTCATTTGGGAAAATATTGCATAAGTTGTCAAAAATGTTGCAATGTTGTCTAGGAGGGAAGAAATGTCAACTAGCACTAAAAATGGTAGTCTAAAGGTTGAAAAATACTAGGATATCATTAAGGAATTAAGTAAGGGTATGTGGCAAGTTCCAAGTCTTAAATTGCAAAAATACAAAATTTGTCAGCAACTTTGAAAAGTTGCATGACAACAATTGAGCAAGAATTGAACATGTCATGGATTTGAGGTTGATAGTTCCTATAACTATATAAAACCTCTTGTTGGACTTATAAAAACCACAAAATGATCCATTCCAAGGGTTGGAGATTGTAAGAGAAAATTTTTGTTATTGAAAACCATGAATCCTACCTCAATTTTCACAGTTTTACATGTTTTAGATTGCATGTTCAAAATAATGGATTGAGGCTTGAGTTTTTGAATTGTATTATTAAATTTCATGCTTTTAAAATTCATTTTTATTTAGGTTACTTATTTTTAGGGTTTCATTTGGGCATGTTTTAAAAATCTTTTGTGAATATTCTGTGTGCTAGTCCAGTTGTGATAGTTTTTACAAATATGGCTCCCCCATGAGTTCCTACCATGGATTCATCACAACCTTAAGGGGAATGGAGTTGGATCCATTGTAAATTATGTATATATTTTATTGGGCACTGGAGAGTTGGTTAACCATTTTTAATGTGATGCCTTAGGCAAGTCACAGCCACTTGGTTAGGCAATTATAGTGTTTTCAAGAAGCTTTAGGAGGTTTGAATGTATTAGATAGTTCAAACCAAGAGTTTTAGAATGGAGAGAGGTGAGTGATGTTTCTATATGCAAGAGGATGATTTTTCAAGAAATTTTTTACCAAGATTTTGAATAGACCCTAGGTGATGTTGTCTCTCCTAATTAAAAACCCTTTATTATAGGCACAAAAATTTCTTTTAGGTGTATAGATGACTTGGGAACTTGAGACCCAAAAAATTGTTTAGGTTTTCCAAAAGGATACTTGAATCCATGATTTTTTTATCACCTTGTTTAGAGAGATTTGGGGTTATAGTCCAAAAACCCAAGTAGGAGGGCTAATTAAATTAGGCCTCTTTTTGATAGTTTTGTAGTAGATGTAAAGAACTTGAGGAAAACTTGTAGGATTTTTATATAGAAGCCTTGATGAAGTCTAGCACCTCATATGTGATCCCCTCAGTCCATGTAGTTGAGGAAATGAATAAGATGGATCAAGAATTGAAGTTGGCAAATTAGCTTAAAGAGGTATTTAGGGAAATAAGAAGCAAATTTCCTTGGTGTAGTTGGGTAGTGAAAACTTGGGGGATATGATAAAGATCCTCTAGAGGTTAGGTTACTAAAATGAACCCTAATAGGCTAAGAGAAATCCTAAGAAAGTCTTAGAGAAGATTAGGACTAAGCAAGAAAACTACCTAGTCTTACATCAACTTACATTTCAATCAATCAATAAATATTTATCAAATATGCATCTTCAATGTTGGTGTAGGAGCACCTAGAAAAGCACCTGATCACATGTATTAAATTCATAGTTAGTGCTGAGCACCAGGGGTTTCAAATAGTTTTTTGTATTAGCACAAACTACTATGTAAATAATTTTTGGGATGACTTAAGGATTGAATTAGGGTATTTTGCTAATAAGGATGAATATTAAGTAGGAATCCCTATGTATTACATGCATCCAATTAGGTAAAGGGAAGGTTTAAGTGGAAATATGGATGAATCACAACCATTGATTCATACCTAACCCTAAGTCACCTAGGTCTTCTTAAGGAGGAAAAACCCTAAACTTTTTATGAGGGAATGAATGAATGATCAAGGAGAGTTTGCATGCACAATTAGGAAATTCATGGTGACAAAGGAATTATGATCTAAATTGCATTGCATAATCTATTAAAGGAGAACAAAGGAAAAAAATAGTGAATTGCAGAGATACATCTAATCAAGAAGGATCAAGTACACATCAGTATAGAGGTGATCTGACATCAAGTAATAGAGTGCTAATCATAGGATCATTGCTAAGACATTATAATAGGTGAATTAGTTAAATATCTTAATGGAGTAGTCCTAATAGGCTGTATTGAAATCCTCTAACAAGGTGCTTACTTAATTGTGAGTTGAAGTACTTTAACTAGGAACACTTCTCATAGGGTGTTGAAATCCTTTAACAAGGTAAGACCTAACCGTATTTGTAAGCCTTCAATAGGGCATACCTTTCAAAAGGTTGATCATGTTTCATGATCAAACATTGTAACCTTCATTGGATACACTTTATTACTATAGTAGTGAAGATTTTTGGGTGTCATCCCCACCCTAGTTTTACCTTCTCATTGGAGTGTTTCTGGGTAATCATATCTTGTGTCATATATGTGTGAATTTTTACTTATTTACATACTTAAGATGTATATTCTTTACATGGTATTTCAGTTTACTTATTGAATATGTGAGATGGATGTGTGGTGAATGCTTTTATGGGTTAAAGTTTAAAGTACTGATTCACCCCCCCACCTCTCAAAGTTTACATTTCCTATTGCAATTCCAAAAATTGGTATCAGAGCTTAGTTATTTGAAAGTGAAGCCTAACAAGTTTGAGGAATGATCTTGGAAATGGAAGTCTACAAGTTGGGAGAAAAGTTATTAAGAACCAAGAAATTGAAACACAACTCATTCTACATTGGTTGAATGAAGCAAGAGAAGATCTAAAGAAATCATTGAGAAGAAGGAAGGAAATTGCTATTGAGGAGAATGACACAATACCACGAGATGGATAGTACTAAGCTATTTTCAAATGGAAACTCCAATTAATTTGATGCAAAAATTGTAGATTTAATGGAAAAGAATAGAACACTAGCTAAAGAGATCAGAAATCTTAAGATAGAGCAAGAATCACAAGCCATATTACTATGTGAGATGATCAAACTAGAAAAAGAAAGCTATATAAGACAAAGTCACCATTGAAGATGAAAAAATAGTTTTGACCAATAGATTGGAAGAGAAATCATTAGAAGTAAATAGGATTGCTCACATGAAATTGGAAATAATGAATCAAGTCATGATTTCTAATCATGAAATAAATAGTAAAGACATTGAGATAACAATGCTGAAGTTGCAGAATGAACAATTGAGCAATGATTTGAAAAGAGAAAAGGAGTTTGCTTAAAGTTTCAATAAACCAAATAAATCCATCAAGTACTTTGTAAAATTGATGAGATCTCTTAGATCTAACAATGATACATCTGGATTGGGATACACTAGTACTGGAGAAGGAGAATCATCCAAAAGTGCTAAAGAAAGAAGTAACAAAGGTAAACCTACTTGTTATAATTGTGGTAAGAAAGGACATACTACTAATGTGTGCATGAGAAAGACTATAAATAAAAATGTTAAGTAGAAGAGCATGGGTCACTACCATAACTGCAACAAACAAGGTCATCAAGCACATGAATGTAGAACCAAGCCCATGCACACTCAATGATTTGAAGGACACTATTATAACTGTCAGGATTATGGACATAGAGCTTTTGAGTGCAGATGCAAACCCAAGTGGTCATCAAACAAGAAAAAAAGGTAAAGAACAATGGAAAATCTTATAATTGGGATTATAATACAAGGTATAGTTATCACTGCTATCAAGAGTATGGACATGTTCCTAAGAACTATATTAGAATACACTTCAAAAGTGATTACAAAAGGTGGTTGAGTCAAACCACATGCTTTAGCTATTTGAAGACTAGTCACATCAGTAGATATTGTCCAACAAGGTCAAAGGCACCAAGTTGTGAGTTCAACAAAGGAAAAGGCAAGGTAGATATTGAAAATGTTAGAGATGAGATGAATAAGGCATAGAAGAGAAAGGAGGATTGCAACACATCAAGTGAAGATGTGATCACTTCGCCCAATGGGTCAGGCGATCACACCTCATCAAAGAAAGCAATCAAGTGGTATATGGGACTGATATTTAAAAGATATACCATACATTAGTTCCAAGGATTTAGTTTTGAAAAGATTACATATTCATGAATAAAGGTGCAAAGTGTTATTAGAAAATAAGCATAAATCTTTAAGTTTTGTTAATTTTTCATGTTACTATCGAGCATGAAAAGTTTCATATGGTTTTCGAGTTAAATTTTAGTGGATGATGAGCTAATTAAATTTTTTTGTTGAGGCTGATATCATAGTGGTTTCCAAGCTTATGGAAATACATGTTGATGCCGAGTGAGCCAAAGATCAATTTATGTCGAGCTTACAACTGTGTAAGCACTTAGCATTAATTGCAATGTTTTAAGGGTTATTTGATCAATTTTTGCTCATTTAACATCATTTGAGTTTGAGAAAGAATGCAAAGAGCTAAAGGCAATTTGGAGAATTTTATCTGAGCATTTACAGGATTTTTGAACTCTTGTTCAACACCATTTTAGCAAGATTTATAAGGTATTTACTGTATGTTGAGCTACGTAGTTTTAAATTTTGTAAACCCTAGATATATGTAATGGTGTCTAGTTCTTCTAAAGAGAAAGCTATAGAGGGAAAATAGGTTTTGAATGTTTAGTTAATTAGCAATGAAATCAAACAACCTACTTTCAAGGCTATTCCAGACATAGCTTATAAGTAGGATCCCTTTGGTGCATTGTCTATGATACCTCCATGAGTCTTGATGATTCAAGATGTCAAGAATTGTTACACTTGAAAGATTGGAAGCATAGGAGACATGGAAATTAGAGAAGAATATGGGAGACTATGTGAAAATAGAGCATTGAAGGAAGAATACAAGATTTTCAAGAAGAAAGGGTTAACTCAGGTGGATTAAGATTATCTTAAGAAGAATTCATGATAGATTTGTATGGTTAGAAAATGGGCCAATTAAAATCACACAGAAAATTGTTCATAAGGTAATAGGGTATCCAACCCTAGATTAACCAAAGACCATGAGAAGTGAGTCAAAGGAAGTCATTGAAAAGAACACAAGGGCTATATGGGATAAAAGGGGAATTACCATTAACACTATCATAGATCCCTTGCTAGCTTTTGTAGTGAGGGTAATAGCACACACGTTTTATTAGTCTAGCAGATTAAATAGTGTACCTTACATTATAGTGGATATGGGATAAAAAATTGTGAAGAAGGATCATACCTATGATCTTGCCGAGTTGCAGTTGCAATAATTGATTGAAATTTGGGAGCCATAAGGAAAACCAAGAGTGCTCAGTATAAATTTGGATCTATTCTAGTATGTATTTTCTTCTATGTGCATAATAAATTTCCTACATTTGGCAAGGTTGCTTGGAAGTTAAATAAATTAATTGTAGTTCAAATAGGAGAATTTATTGAGAAATTAGGTGAAACCTTTGAGTCAGCATGACTAGTTATTTTGAATATTTTAAGCAAACCATGAAGGAAATACTAAGGATACCAGTCTCACTAGTGGAGAAACATTATGATGATGTTTGTTTCCTAGTTGATACCAATCACACATATGTTCAAGTAGCAATTCCTAGGGTGAGATGGCTAAGGCTATTAGGTTATGCGATCAATGTTGATGAGGCCTCTACAAAAGTCACAACAATACTTGTAGAAGAGGTGGATAAGGAAGCCAAAACATTTGGTAATTATGACTTGGCCAAATCAAAGATCACTATGGAGTTGAAGACTTCTTCAATAATGAGAAAGAAGAACAAATTGGTGAAGAAATTTTAAAAAAAATTGGGTCAAGGAGTTGAGGAAGAAGAAGAAGAAGATGATGAAGAAGAAGAGGACACATAGGCTCGAGCACCATTGGCACTAACACAAGGTCAGGGATAAGATCAACAAGAGGAAGAAGTAGAAATTACTAAAGGTACCAAGGAAGAAGAAGCTGGTGAAGCACCTATAACTACTAATAAGAAGAAAAGAAAGGCAAAGACACAAGCAATGAAAAAACCAAAGAAGGTTGCAAAACTTTATTAGACCAAACCAACAACACCTACCACAAGGGCTAGTACAAGAGTCACTGCACAAAAGGCTAAAGAGGTAGTTGAGTCTAAAGAGAAGGAATATGGAGCACATAAGAGACTAAGGAGAAAGTATGTTTCCAATGCTAAAATTGATGAGGATATGACTGAATTAGATGACAATAGCTAATTCTAAGTGGTGAGTCACAATACCTCCTCAGGTATAAAAAATTTATGTGAGAATGGTAGAAACAATGTTAATTTATTAGGTTTCTCTCACATTGAGTTTGATGATCTTGGAAAGATTGAGAAGAATCAAGTAGAGGAGGCAATATATGCCATGATGGATGCATTTAAGAAGACTCCTCTAGAAATTTCCAACTCCATACCTAAGAGTTTATATGAAAGAGTTGAGCAAAAATGGCATTATTGTTTGAATACAAAAGACAAATTAGGGAGACATCCCTTGCTCAAGTTATGCAAAACTTAGTAAGGTTGGAATGTCAAAATTCATTAAGAAATATGTTGTGAGATTTGTACCTAAGTATAGGGAATTTAGCATATTACAGAACAACATAGAGGATGTTGTACATAAATCCAAATAAATGTAGAAGATTACATATGGATTGTCAACACCCAAAGAAGCTGACCACATACCTATCGAGGTAGGAGAGGATGAAGAAGATGACAATGAACAAGACACAATAGAGGGAGACACTCATATGAATATTGATAATCAGGCAACAATAAAGGAAGAGCAACAACTAGAATAGAGTGTACAAGATACACAAATGCCAAGTGTTAGCCCTCCATAGGTGATAAGTGCAAACATTGAAACTATCAAAGTTAAGGATTTTTTTGATACTACTACTCAGAACATCAATCCCCTAACAGAGGAAGATTTGAAAAGGACACTTATCTAATCTACTCTCCATGCCAAACTATGTGAGAACCCTATACTATTGAGTGTAGATGAAATTTAGAAGTTAGAGACTATAATTTCATGGGAGGAAGTGAAAACATAAGAAACACTTACAATCACTCCTCAAGTAACAAGTGTACAACCTTCATAACCCATTGTTGTATATCAAATGAAGGAGACAATAGGTTACACTATCAGTACACTAATGGAAGGAACTCTAGTTTCAAAAAATGCACAATAATCTAAAAAAGACAAGGTTGAGATAGTTGGAGAAGACAAGGTGGAAACACAAGTAAATGATGGGACAAAAAGTTAAACAGGTTAGGTAGATACACCCGCACCTCCAGCACAAGATCAAGGTGCAACTAAAACCAAAGAGGCAGCAAAGGACAAGTCTAAAGAGATGAGTTTGACACCCAAGTTGAAGGAGCTAGTAGCAATCCAAGCACTACTAACATTACCAAAATCTGGTACTCTTCTAGTCAAACTCTTTGGAAGTCGAACACAGATGAAACACCTTTGCAATTCTCAGTGCTGAGTCCTAGCTCATCTAAGGCCAAAGAGGTAATTACTTATGGAGATGTTAGCCTAGATGAAGAGATTATATTGCCCAAATTTGATTATGTAGCAATAACAATTGAGCATATGGGTATACTACAAGAGGCCCTAAAAAGGAAGAAATATCAAGAACTACTCAGAAGGGAGCATAGGCAAAAGAAAGATTTGATTGATATCAAAGAGATTTTCTTAGATGCATTCAACCTACCTACTCCAGATGAAACAAAGAAAATCATTGAACAATTGACCAATATAGTGGAAAGAGTTAGTGACACAGACCTGGATACTAATGTCAAACTATTAGAATAGTCTAAAAAGAAGTTTCAAAACAAAGTAAATGAGAATATATCTAGTGATATTGCACTAACACAGGTTGCATTGGCAACTAAGATAGATAGTGTGAAGAAGGTACTAGAGAAAAATTTCTCTTTGTACACCGAACTATGTAATCCTAAACTCTTCACACAAGAGATAAGGAAGCACATCTTGAGTTTGGAGAGTCAAATATAGTAATCGAGTGCAAAATTTCCCATGTCTCTAGCTCAAAGTGAGAAACACTTAAGGACCCTTTTACAATTCCAAAGTTAGTTAGCAACATTACAAGTAGATGAAGCCAATATAAGGGCTAAACTAATCATCATCCAATCTACATTGACTCCTCAAATGGAGATTTTGCACAAGGAGCTAGGTTATGCATAAACACTTATGAATAAAGATCCCAATCTTTCTACATTAGATGGCTTAGTACACCTTACTGCCAAGTTGACCATCCAAATTAAGTATTTGGAGGTAGCTTTTGATAATTGGGATGTATCTCTTAAGTTTCTACTTGAGGTCCATAAATTTTTTTGGAAAAATACACTATTAATGTATAGCCCATTGACATCAGTGTCAAAAGGGGGGAGTAAGAGAATGGGAGTACGAGAATTGGTGGAGTAAGAGAAAGTGGGAGAGAAAGCAAGAAAGCAAAATAAAGAGAATAAAAAAATTCAAAAATCAATTTAGATAGAAAATATAGAAAGAGTATCAGTTGATGCAAATCTACTCAGCAGGAGAAATATTTTGATATAGAATATAGTACATAATAGATTAAACAACTCAGGGTGAGTAATAAGATTTTGAGGTATAAGTCATGTTGCAAAATTTTGATATTTTGAAATTTTATATAGAAGCTAAATAGACATCTATGTTATGATCATAAGAATAAGATTATTAATGCACAACCAAGTGTTTTTGACACTCATGTAAAAGGGGGAGATTGTTAATCTCATATTATTTTGACAAGTGAGTGTCTATACACTTAAGTCATTTACTCAGTTCATGCCAAACAAGTAACATATATTGAGCACAACATATAAGTTAGACCAGGCAAGTAAACAATGAGTGTCGAGTCACTCAAGTTCCAAGAAAATAACATGTATCGAGTGATACAGGAACCAAGAAAGTAGTGCATGCTGAGTCATTAAGATGTTGAGTGACAATATTGAAGTCATAGCTAGTGCCAAGCACCGAGGACTTCAAATGCTGAGTAACACAGTTTTGTCATAGTTGTTTGTATTGGCACAAACTACTATGTAAACCATTTTTGGGATGACTTAAGGATTGAATTATGATATTTTTTTGATAAGGAAAAATCTTAAGTGGGAATCCCTATGTATTACATGCATCCAATCAAGTAAAGGGAAGGTTTAAGTGGCAATATGGATGAATCACATCCATTGATTCATACCTAACCCTAAGTCACCTAGGCCTTCTTAAGGAGGAAAAACCCTAAACTTTTTATGAGGGAAAGAATGAATGATCAAGGAGAGTTTGTGTGCACAAACATGACACTCATGGTGACCAAGAAATTATGATCTAAATTACATTGTAGAATTAGTTAAAGGAGAACGAAGGAAGGAAATAGCGAGCAACAAAGAGACATCTGATCAAGAAGGATCAAGTACACATTAGTATAGAGGTGATATAACATCAAGAAATAGAGTGCTAATTGCAAGATCATTACCGAGACATTCTAATAGGTGAATCAATTAAATTTCTTAATAGAGTAGTCCTAACAGGTTGTCTTGAAATCCTCTAAAAAGGTGCATACTTAATTGTGAGTTGAAGTCCTTTAACTAGGCACACTTCTAACAGGGTAAGACCTAGCAGTCTTTGTAAGCCTTTAACATGGCAAACCTTTCACAAGGTAGATCATGTTTCATGATCAAACATTGTAACCTTCATTGGATACACTTTATTACTACAGTAGTGAAGATTTGTGGGTGTCATACCCACCCCAATTTTACCTTCTCATTGAAGGGTTTCTTGGTAATCATATCTTGTGTCATATATGTGTGAATGCTTACTTGTTTACATACTTTAGATATATATGCTTTACATGGTATTTTAGTTTAATTATTGAATATGTGAGATGGATGTGTGGTGAATGTTTTTATGGGTTAAAGTTTAAAGCAGTAATTCACCCACCCCTCCTCAAAGTTTACATTTCCTATTATAATTCCAACATGTGTATATATCATTATCATTATAGGAGGGGGAGGGGAGGTTTTGATTTTGTGGGGGGGGGGGGAGGGTGTGTGGGGGTATTAAAAGCTCCTCCTATGATGTATCTCAAAATCCTAAGAGATAATGCATGTGTGCGTGAATATGTGTGTTGTCAGTAATTGTACAAAGTAAGTAAAAACAAAATTATGCCATAGGGGAACATAGAGGATTTTGTGGGACTGTACCTAAGATCAATAAAGGATTATTTGGATTTTGTGATGTATGTACAAAGGAGTGAAGGAAGAGCATGTGGTCTAAACACCACATCAAATTTGTGTATAACAAAGAAATGCATTGTTTACTGCCTAGTCATTTATGACTATTTATATTCTTACCCACCTAGGAAAAATCCTAGTCATTTCTCATCAAACCCCACCTAGCTTTATAAATCAAAACCCCACAAACCAAAATTAAAAAAACCACAATTAGGGTGTGGATATACTAAATGAATATATGAATGTCATGGGAATGAATGTGTTGTATAATTGGGCTAGAAAGTTGTGTTTGTGTTGTAACTTAGTGCTGAAGGAAGTCATGCCAAAAAGATTAGTGCCATAAATTGTATTGCTCAAATGTGACAAGGGTTACAATATTCTTAGGGCATAATTGATGGTGTTTTTGCATATATATTTTTCATTCCAAGAAATTTCATTTTCAAATAAAATATGGTTTCAAGATAATAAATTTTATTTTTATATCACATAAATTAGGTTTCAAGATAAGAAATTTCATTTTCAAATCACATAAATTTGGTTTCAAAAAATTTCATTTTTAAATCACATTTATCATGTTTTAAGCAATTTCATTTTCAAATCACATAGACTTGAACAAATACATGTCCTTACCTAGGTAGTGTCAATAATGGCTTTGTAGAAGTGATATACATCCTTATCCAGGTAGTGTCAATAATGGGTTTGCAACATTGAGAAAAATATTTTGGTGTTTGTTTGTTTTTGAAAAATGATAGCATGTTATTTTCAAAATTCGAATGGTTAACATAATAAGTAGCCAAATTTCCAACAACATTGGGGGGAGTTAAAAAAAAACACCAATTTCAAAAAACTTGCCCCTCCGTTGAAAATTGGGCCCAAATGTAGTAGGGAGTAAATCATGCCTTGATTAATGCAAGTGATTTGGAGAGGGATTTGAGACATGGATGAGTGGGTTTTGTGTCTTAGTTAAGGTGGGTGAGGTGACTCAGTTGACTGGATGATGTGGCTAGTGGGTGGATTTGTTAGAAAAAAGGTTGGTGGAGGGGTTTAATTAAATAAATTAAATTATTTAACTAAAAGGGGAATTATTGGCGCATGGGTTGAGTTTTGCTAATTTCTTGGTTGGAGGGTTAGTTTGTGGTTGGAGGGATTTAATTATTTATTAAAGAGAACAAATTTCCACAATCCATTCTATTGCACTGATATGTTTCTGGATTTGATTGTGTTAAGATTTTTACCATCAACGTTTCGAATCACACTACGTGATCCATCATCAGGATGAAGAGCAAGAGATGCAAGAAACAATCAGATTAATTAAATAGAGAGGGGATTTGGAATTATATTAAATGGGTATGCATTTATTTAATTTAATAGAGGGAGGGGGATTTGGTTAATAAATTAATTAGATTAATTAAATAGAGAGGAGATTTGGAATTATATTAAATGGGTATGCATTTATTTAATTTAATAGAGGGAGGGGGATTTGTTTAATAAATTAGACTATAATTAATTAATTAAATTGATTGATTAGGGGATGACATAAAATTAATTAAATATTTAATATTTAATTAAGATATTCCTTAGAAGATGACTAAATTTGATTACATTTTTATGTGATTAGATTCAAGTGTCTATAACCATCATTTTAAATAAAATGAGTCGAGGTATGTGTGACACACAGGAAATAGAGGCTCTTATCATAGATACCTAGTTTATTTGATAGTTCAAGATAATTAAAATAATCACCACATACATAAATCAAATAGATCATTCCCACTATCCTTTCTTTTATAGTCTTGTTGACATGATTGCCTTTTTTCCAAGGAAGTGTGGGATTTATTTGACCTTCCATTAAACAAAACTTTACCTTATTTGATTTATTCTCTTGGAAATTCTTGATTTTCAACAAGACCAATTATCTTTTTTGGTCTATTCTTTCTATTCATATTCTTTGGTTTGTTTGGAAAGATCACAAAAAATATTTCTTTAATGAAAGAAGAATTAGCCTTACTAATTCTCTCAAGAGTCTCATTCGGCATACCATTCAAGGATAACATTAGTGGCCAATATTTTCCAATTGGAAAATTTCATTCATCAATTTGGAAAAAATAGTTGTACTTTTGGGGTTCTCATGTCACCTAAACTTTATGAAAATTGGGTCTTGTGCTTAGGTTAATCATCAATAATGATACACAATTATTTTTATTTTACTATTGACTTCCCCAATAGAATCTAATTTTTCCATGCACTAAATTAAATATTGTCACCTACAATTTCCAAGGCTTGCCTTAATCGATGGTCATATTTACCAAGGCATGGTAGAAACTTAAGTTAAGTTACAGGTTAAGTACAAGAGACTTTCCATGACACTTTTTATCCTTTCTCACTTTGGCCCAAAATATATTTGATTGTGGACACATGTATTTATTTAGAGGACTTTCTCTAAAACTTGGTGATCTTTGAAAGTTTTGCTCAAATTTGGATTTAGGGTATTGATTTAGGATAATGCAATGACTATCAAAACATTGTTTCTATATGTTATATGATAATTAATAATTTAGAGGAACTCCAAAATGATAGAAGTGCATTGAATTTAACCTTCAAGTTTGATAATTAATTAGGCTCCATATAATGATAATAATAAAATGACGGTTGCTAGGTATGTGCACTTTTGGGCCCATGGATACAATTTTATTCAATATTGAAAGATACACCAACATTTTATAGACTTTTAATATGAATGAAAAAAATTTCCAATAAAAAAAATTCCTACTTTGAAAAAAATCAACAATAAAAATTAATATGGGGAGCCTCGAAAGACAGTAATTATAAAGTCACCACAAGGTATGAAAAGATATTACATTGTCAACAATGGGATATGATTGACATCCCTCTAAATTATGTTGGGATCTAACATGTCTTCCAAAAGAACGTATATTCCTTTGGTATGCTCTTCAGAAGAGAATTCTAACAACATATAGGTTTACCAAGATGGGTTTTGAAGGACCATCTAGCTGCCTTCTTTGCGAAAAATAATTTGAAACATTTGAACACCTGCTTTATGCTTGTCCATTTCCTAAGAATTATGGGTATTGGTTATGTAAGAAATTAAATTGGGAAATTTTATTTTTGGATAACCTATTAAATATTTTAAAAAGTTGGCCGAAACATGGTTGTTCTAAGGTCTATGGTAATTATGGAAAATATCTCCTTCCATACTCCTATGAGAATTATGGAAAGAAAGGAATAAATGAATTTTTTGTAGTGAACAGATGGATCTTACATCCTTTTTTAATAAACTAGAGGCTTTTATTATTGAGGTAGCTAATAATAATCTTAGTAACTCATATAAGGAGGAAGGTTCCTTTTTAGACTGCAATGCAAAGATGCGTAAAAATTAGTTTTAACTAATTAATCCACCAATGATATACTCAAAATCCAACAAGATCTGTAACATCCCGCTTGAGAACCCAAGAGAAATAAACCTAGCATGTTTCAATGTTTGTGAAATTTTAAAAAAAAGTTTAAACAACACAAGATAACAATGCAGAAGAAATATACACATACACATACATATCAAGTACACATAAGCAATTACAAATACAATTTCCCATTCCTCAAGGGTTCCTTCATGTTGAGTCACATTTAAGAAGTTATATTAATAAGTTTAAGTTTCAATTACAATGTCTCATGATCATAAAGAAGTAATAGATACATCATCTCATAAGAAAATGCATAAGTACAACTAATATACAATGAAAGTAAATCCAATGAATATCATCCACTGCACATGTTACAGGGAATGTGGAAATAGGTATAAGTGCATCAACTGCAAGATACATGATAACACATAAATACATCAACTAAATAGAAGTCTCCAAGATAAGAATAAGAATGATAATGTTATAATTGCATCCATGAATATCCAACATCCACAAATATGAGGGGGACCCAAATGGTGAGAAGACACTACCTCTTGACCACGTGGTCACCTAATCAGTCTCCCACTTTCACTGTGCAGGGAAGATAATGAATGATCCACAAGTGGCTAATCAATCATAAAACATTCCTAGGCAATGAATCCTAATAGCCAAATCCACCTCAAGGGTAATAATCTACCAAAGAAGGAAAGATAATCCAAATAAAAAAGATAATCTAATACCATCACCACATACCAAGTCAACATACAAATACCAAGTATAAATCAAGTATCAAAACCAAAAAGATACATCCACCTCCTAATCAATGTCAAGTGTCACAAGCACAATAACCAACAAATAACATCTATCATCAATAAAAGTAAACCACAAATCACCAACTCCAACAATAAAAACACCACCAATGAGTAATTGATATTCATTAATAAAAGTCAACTGTCAATAATAAATGACATTCAATTAATAATTAAAAACTAAAAATAAATACACCATCAAAAGTAATATCCAACAAGTACACCACTAGAGGAAAACATGAAAAAAAACCATGAAGGAGACTCAAGCTACATACTAAAGAGTCTCATCACATGGTTAAACTACTTGAGTTACCCTAGACTGGTCTCTCACTAGACCTTGGACCTTCAAGCATTGAGTTACCCTAAACTAGTCACTCTAGACCCTGGACCCCCAACGTAACACATGAGAAACTAGAATATGCTCTCATGAAGATAGGGAAAACTAGTTATACCTCTCACTAGGTATCATCGCATTCCCATCCTTAGCCTATACAAGCACTCAAGGCATGGGTGAGGCAATATATCTAACTTATCTTTTTAATGTGTGTCTAAATATTTTAAATTTCTATGTTATCATTTGTTACACAACCTACAATGAGTTACCTTAGAAGCCACTTTAGGCCTCGATCCCCATTGCAAACTAGTCCCACAGAGATGCACCTAGACTACCTTCCAAAAACTCACAAACAAAAATTGTGTCCCACACCAAAAAAGTAATATTGATCAAATTTGAGTCCTTAATAGGAAATCCCAAAATAACATTGGTTTTGATGTAGGAGCATCCTAGGCTTGCTTGCAATCCTGCATGTTTGGAGGAATTTTGGTTAAGTGTTGAGGAGAATAAAGTTTGGATTTTGGTGGATTTATTATTTCATGGTTAGGAATGTGTTGGAGACACATTGGAGAACCTTTCCTCTTGATTGCATAGAGATTGGATGGATTGAGTTGAACTTTAAGCTATTTGTACCTTGCTGCTGGAATTGTGTTTTCTGGTTTCTGGGCGCCTATTGTAGGACATGTAACTAATTTTTTGCAATGAATGAGAGGGTAAAATTTCAGGGATTGAAGGGGGCCTAGACTAATATCTTTGGTTAAAGGTGAAAGTTAAAATTCATTATAAGTTGGGAGATATGGAAATTCTCCTAGAGTATCAATTTCTGGTAGTTTTGTGCGAAAATTTTCTCTACTTGACTTTCAGAATGGATGCACAGTTATCCTTGGTGAATAAACCATTGAAAATTTAAGGGGTTTTAGAGGACCTAAATTTTTTTTTTTGAAGCATGAGTTCTAATTCAATCAGAGGTAGGAGATATCATGATTTTTCTCAGATATCAATTTTTGGACACTTAATTGCTGTTATAGGCCGACTTGTGGCTCTTCAAGTTTTTAATGTTAAGTTTTATTTATGTAATTGCTAGACCAAAATTTTGGCTTAGATTGGTATAATTAGGGGTATTGTGGAGTATTTTAGTTATTGAGTTGGAATGGAAGGAAGGATAGATGTGAATTTGAAGAGCTAGAGCTTCAGTTTAGGAACTAGAGGATCTCTTGGTGGACCTGAGGGTACACGTGTGGATTCTTCTTAGTGTTCTTATCTAGTTGTGTATCTAGACTAGCTAAGATTGGTTTAAAAGTTGGATCTTGTAGAAATGATTTTGTAATTTTTTTTTGTATTTGGCCCTAACTTGGAAGGCCTTAGAGTTGGGCATATTGCATGTAATCAATTATATTTTATGAAAAAATAATTGTAATTTGGTATCAAATCTTGCATTGTTGCTTCCTTGCTGTTGTGTTTCTGCTATGTGAATATATTGCTGGGGGCTAGGACATCTCCTCTGGGGATTCTCCTACCTTGCACTACACTTGATGGTATCAGTGCGAAGGTTGTTCCTGAGTGTGTTGATAGATCACCAAAGTTGAGGTAGTTTACACTAGGATTTGCAAAGAAGGTTGATCGTCTGGTTGATTGATCTTCTAGACTGGTGGATTTGTTGCTTAGGGTTTTAAAAAAATTAGAAGATCCCTCCAAGAATATTGGACCCTAGGGAAATTTCTGATCTTAGTGATGTTGTAGAAGACTAGATCTCAAAGAAGTTTAAAGTAGATTTTAAATCTGAGATGGAGGAGGTTAAATCTAGTTTTAGATCTCAAATAACATTGATGAAGAGTGACATGATTGCTAAAATTGTAAGTGCTTTAGGTGGTGTACCTAGGCATGTGGGTACTCAAGGTAGTTATGAAGAATTTTTTGAAGACTTTGAAGTTGCTAGATTGAGTAGTGAGGATAGAACTGATCATGTGGAGAGACCTATTAGAATTAGAGGTGGTCTGTTTGCTTAACCTAGATCTCAATTGAAGTTGAAGTATAAGATGGAGGTTTCTAATTTCATAGGTACTTTGAATCCTAAATGCTTGATTGATTCAATTAGTGTATTGGAAGACTAATTTGAGCTTGAGGATATTGAGGATCCACTCAGAGTAACGTTGACACAAACTAAGTTGAAGGGACATGCTGCTCTTTGGTGGAAAGAACTACAAAGAGATAGAGAAGAGGAAGGTGAAATGAAGATCACTAGATGGAGGTTGATGGTGACTAATTTGATGGCTAAGTTCATTCCTACTAATTATGAACTTGAGTTGTTTAAGAGGTTGCAAAATCTAAAACAAAAAGATATGACTTTGAAGGATTATACCGAGGGGATTATACTGAGGAGTTCTACAAGTTGACTATTCAGTCTAGGCATTAAGAACTATCAAAAGAGAAGGTAGCTTGACATACTAATGGTTTGAGATTCAATATTTAGGATGAGGTTGGTAAACTGAATATTTCTTTAGCTGAGGATGCTTATTGGTATGCTTTGAGAGCAGAGGAGAAGCTAAAGAGGAAGAATCAAGGTAGTTCCCGAGGGAAGGAGAAGCAGGATAACTTAGCACAAGCTAAACCAAAAGTGGAAGGTGAACCAAAACCTATTGAATAGAAAATAAGGATAGGTGGAGGTGGGTTCAGAGGTAATTATTTCAAGTGTGGTCAAGAAGGGCATATATCTTTGAATGTTTGATTGCGAGGGAAATTGCTATTGTGAATGAGGTTGTAATCCATGGTAGTCAACCTGAACAAGGAGATAGTTTTCTGGCTTGATGAGTACTCGTTGGTGAGAGGACATTGGATTCTTGTTAGAGGACTAGTTTGTTCAATACTTGTTGTAAGTCTAGTGGCAAAATCTATAAGGTGATTGTGGATGGTGGTAGTACTGATAACCTTGTTGCTGAAGAGATGGTTTAGAAACTTGGTTTGAAGAGAGTAAGACATCCTTATCCTTATTGGATTGGCTGGTTGCAAGGTGAGCATGCTTTGGAAGTGAGGGAACAATGCCTTGTTGATTTCTAGATTGGACAACATAAAGATTAAGTTTTGTGTGATATTGTGGATATGAATAGTTGTCATGTGTTACTTGGTAGACCTTGCTAGTATGATTGTAGGGTTGTGCATGATTGTGTTAGGAATGTGCTTACTATTGAGAAAGGTGGTAGGAATTTTTCCCTGATTCCTTTGTAGAATGAAGAGCTTAGTGGGAGGAACCTGAGTTGAGTTGGAAGATTTTGAGAAGGTTAGAGATCAACATGGGAAGCAGTCCTATGGAACACATGTGGTGGATGTGAAGAAGAAGAAGAAGAAAAACAAGGGAAAGAGTATGCACATTGAAGACTTGGAGGACATATATGTGAAGAACCAATTTGGGATTTATGTTTTGAATCCTAGAAGATGTTCTTCCAATTACTAGAACATCTTTTCAAAC
The DNA here is from genome assembly GCA_028749045.1 of Cupressus sempervirens. Lineage (NCBI taxonomy): Eukaryota > Viridiplantae > Streptophyta > Pinopsida > Cupressales > Cupressaceae > Cupressus > Cupressus sempervirens. The sequence continues at coordinate 53,982,846 of CM053792.1, read as the reverse complement.
CTAGGGTGTCTGATGTAGGAGCATCCTGGGCTTGCCTATAATCTTGCATGTTTGGAGAAATTTTGGTTAAGTGTTGAGGAGAATCAAGCTTGGATTTTGGTGGAGTTATTTTTTCATGGTTAGGGGTGTTTTGGAGACATATTGGGGAACCTTTCCTCATGATTGAATAGAGATAGGATGGATTGAGTTGAAGTTTGAGTTGTTTGTACCTTGTTACTAGAACTATGTTTGCTAGTTTCTAGGTTCCTGTTATAGGATGTGTAACTAACTTTTTTCTATGAATGAGAGGCTACACATTTCTAGGATTTAAGAGGGCCTAGAGTAATATATTTTATTAAAGGTGAAATTTTTAATTCCTTATAAGTTAAGAGATATGGTAGTTCTCCTCGAGTATCGATTTCTAGCAGTTTTGTATGATAGTTTTCTGTGCTTAACTTTCAGAATGGATGTATAGTTATCCTTGGTGAATCAGCCTTTGAAAATTTAAGGGGTTGTAGAGGACCTAAAGTTTTACCCTTTATTTGAAGCACAAGTTCTAATTCAATTGGATCTAGGAGATATCATAATTTTTCTCGGATATCGATTTCTGGACATTTAATTATTGTTGCAGGCTAACTTGTGGCTCTTCAAGTATTTAATGGTAAGTTTTATTTAATTTGTAATTGCTAGGCCAACTTTTGGCTTAGATTGGTATAATTAGGGGTCTTGTGGAGTCTTTTAGTCATTGAGTTGGGATGGAAGGAAGGATAGATGCGAATTTGAAGAGCTAGAGCTTCGGCTTAGGAACTAGAGGATCTCTTGGTGGACCTAAGGGTACAAGTGTAGATTCTTCTTGGTGTTCTTATCCAATTGTGTATCTGTACTAGTTGAGATTGGTTTTTAAGTTGGATCTTGCAAAACTAATTTTGTAATTGTTGTTTTTATTTGGCCCTAACCTGGAAGGCCTTACAACTGGGCATATTGCATGTAATCAATTATATTTTATGAAAAAATTATTGTAATTTGGTATCAGATCTTGCATTGTTACTTCCTTGCTATTGTGTTTTTGCTATGTGGTTATATTGCCGGGGGCACAGACATCTCCTCTGGCGATTCTCCTACCTTGTGTTGCATCAAGTTTCTAAAACCTAAGTTCTCATAAATGGTCAATAGCATAAAGCTCATAAAACATAAATGTTAATTCAAATCATAAAGTATATCATGACATCCAGTCAAATAATCATAAAAGAAATCTAAAAAATGCCTTTGGTGCACATCTTAACTTGGCCAACTAAACAACCCACAAAGAAAATAATCACGAAAATAAATATCACAGGACTATAAATAGAATATAAGAAAACACATATTTTTAGCCATACGATTTAATTCCACCAATTTCTCTTGTTTAGTTTGGGCCATAAATATGCGTTTAGTAATAAAGTAAGAATGTACATATTAATATAAATTGTTATGCTAATATACTTATTTAAATCAATAAGTATTTAAATGTCAAATCTCTTTGTGGATATAAAATATCATGCAACATTTTCATGTTATTAATTTAAATAAACTTAAATCATAAACGATTTAATTAATAACATATATGTATATTATTAGACTATATATTAATATCAATTTCATTTCTAAAATATTAATTTGGCCTTTATTTATGTCTAATATTAATATTTACTTTTCTTTTAATTCATCATGCAACTAGAGATAAAATTATATATTTAATTGAATGATTTGTAATTTCTCACATAAAGACAAATAGTTATTAACTAGATGATTACAAAGTGAATTCCACCACCACTTCTCTTAAAATATAATAAAATTATAAATATTTATTTATTAACTTCTCTCCTGCATTAATAAATATAACATTGTTTATATGGAACTAAAAGCTTAACTCAACTTAAAGAACCACTAATACTAACATTCACTTTATAACTAAATGAATAATATTTATTTAATTTTTAAAATTAATTACTTTTTTCAAGAATATTTATTTTAATTTTTTTTAAATTCTGAAATTAATACTTAATCATAAAAAAATTATTTTTATTTTAAAAATAAAACAAAACTATAAATTAAATTAATTTTTTATAAAATAAAAATAAACATGAAATCACTATTTTCGCATTCCTTTGATATTTCAAATCATGTAACCATAATATACTTAGTTTTCTATCTTTAGTATATTTATTTCACATGCGTGTATTAGTTTAGCTACAACATGCTTTCCTCTTCATACCAATAAATTTTATAATTAAATTATTTTAGATGTAAGAATTATATTTCTCTTTATTTATAAAATTCATGATAATCATATGGTTCTAATGGTAACTTTAAAGTTGAAATCCTAGTTGTTCAATTTGTTGTTTTCTTCCAATCTTATTTAATCAAATGTTTCCTATATTAGAAAGGGGTTTTAAAGAATACAATCATAATAATTTTCTACAGTTTTTCGCAATCAAGTTTTCTTGATTAACAAGTTTTTCCTTTTCAAAATCTACAACACAATTGTTTATCAAAAAATCAATACAATAAATTAATAAGCATTATGCAAGCATTGAAGAAGACACGAAACATATAGACCTTTCAATAAAATTATACAATGGATTTTCAAACCCTACCTCAAAACCACAACTAAAATCTGAGACAATTTGTGAACACATGCAAATCCAAACTATCCAAAACTTTTAACAATTCTTTTGATCCAATTCTGATTTTTTCTCCCCAAAACCTATGTGTCCCTCAAATGAACTACCAATCCCCTAATAAAGACCAGCACCCTAACTAGAGTTTCTATTCTCCAATATTTCAAAAGCCACTAGCTATATTAAAAATATTAATTGTTTAATTATTTAATGCTTTCATGTACACTTAAAGAAAATTTTAATTAAAATATTCTTATATTTTCTTTTCCTCCGCTTTATTAATTAGTGCAAGCACTATTTAAAGTGTAATTTATTATTTAAATTAATGATATTAATTAATGTTAATTATTTAAGTGCAACTCTAATTTAATTATTATTGATTAAATAATTATAATAAAGTAATATTAAATCTTTAATCTTTTAATACAACTTCTTAAATTAGACTTTTAAGTTAAATCTTTTAAAACAAAGTACACATTCAATTAATTTCTAATTAATTCAATATCATCATATTTAATTTCTCTTTAAGCAATTTTCCAGTTTAGACTTTCAAATTAAGTCTTTTAAATTAAAGCACATATTTAATTAGTTTTTAATTAATTAAATATTCTCGTATTTTAATTTTTTCTTTTTTGTCAAATAATATTGAATCATTCTCAATATTATATGATCAATCCAAATATTATGATTAAATCATTTACTAAATAGATCACATTGCCAAATCCACATAAAAACAACATTACCAAAATTGACCAAAACTCAAAATTAAACAACACAGAAAAAGATAAACTCATGGGTTTAAAAATGGTGAAAAATCAAATACATGTCCTCCTTCTCAAGACAAGTAATTAGGTTATTACTGGGATTGGACCTAAACAAATGTTATCTTCCCATTCTTACCATTGAGTTATTGCAATAGGGCACGCTTATCCTCACAATTTAGGGAAGTCGATGCCTAGTACTTGCAAATTTGTATAAAATATGAACATGTACATGTGCATATATATTTAAGCTAAACAAACAATGGCAGGGAGGGGTACATCGTGTAGATCTCGATTAATAGGTGATTGAACTCCATCCCTCAACCATATTAGACACATCAAAAATAAATGCAAAACATACACACACACCATACACATGCAAGTATGGGGTAAGTATAATAGTAAATCCTATATATAAATAACATTGTATTCTAACATGAACATCTTGTCATCATGAGGACATAATAAAAATATTTTTAAGACACATAATATGACATCATCATAAAAGTAATTTCATTAACTAACTAAGAGAAATTAAAGCACCATCACTACAAAGTAGAAAATTGTTACCTTCTGACGTAATCAATTACTCAACATATCAAAGTATTGCATTTTAAATATTAATTAAGGGCTAACACATCTATAGAAGAGTCATATAGAACTTTAACAACTAAGTCTACAATGATAGAAAAGGAGAGGTATTACAAGATCGCCAGGAAATAGTGTAAATGGGAACCTCTTCCTATAGGACAGTCAAATTTAAATTTCTATGGGGTCTCTAGAGGCAATCCAGGGCCAACATGCTTAGGATCTATTATTTTTTTAAATAATGGTTTATGCCTAATTAAACATGCAAAACCTTTAGGAATAATGTCTAATAGTTTAACTGAATTAGAGGCCCTAATAGAAGGCATAAATCTAAGTAGAGAGGTAGGTATTGATAAATTAATGATTGAAGGAGACTAAAAAATTATCTTAAATGAGTTAAGAAAAAAAGAGTCCCCAAACTAGATCCTTAATTCTAAACTTGAATATGCCCTAGTCATTGTTGATCAATTCGAAGAAACAATCATAAAACATATTTATAGGGAAAGTAATAGAGAAGGAGATAATCTTACTAAAAAGGGAGAAAATGGAGAAGAGATTCTAATAACACAAACAAAATGATAAGTATAAGTTAGGCACATGTTCTTGAAGTGAAATTGGTTTAGAAATTTTATTGTCAAAATAAACATGTTAAATTTAGTTGATATCATGAAAGTTTAACATATTTTTAATTATTCAAAAATTTTCCTTATATACTATTGGATTTTAGAATTAAACTTAATATGAGATAATTTTCACTTTTGATTATGAAGCATACTTCTTTTCATTCTAACAACTTGACCACAACCAAGTTTTATTTTCATGTTATATTCACAAGGAAGTATCAAGAGAAAATTTATAAATTCATAAATCAAAATGAAGCAATAAAATTGGTTAAATTAATTTGAGATATTTATGTAAGGCCTACACTAAGGATACCTATCCATATTTTATCTTTGGTGCCCAATTTAGATGGTTTTTAAAATCTAAAGACAATCTTGGGCCTCGTGGTCTTTTACCCATAAAAAAAAATTCAGCAATTGAAATTATTACTTTCACCCTTGAAATGATGTTCAATTTACCAAAGTTCTATAAATTTTTCAAAAGAGGGATTTCTTAAAGTTATCCTTGATACCATTTTTCTGTAGGTTACACCAAATCTAAAAATTAGTGAAGATGGGTTTCTAAAGATCTTGGATGAGGGATCAACACAAGTGATGAAAGATAATATGGCATTTGATACCATATTAGTTGAATTATAGGAGTATATCAGAGAAATAATTTATAAACAAATACAAGAAGATACTCCAACCCTTACATGCACTAGCTTTAGTTGCTCCATCAATAGATGATCCCCTTCACATACTAGAAGACATGTCTAGTCCATTCACTATTTTTTAGGTCAATGGAAAAGTACTCAAGTGGTTCAAAGGGTCCCTCAATTGGACAACCTAGGTACATAAAAATGTTTATCTTTCATGTGTTATATTTTTGTAAATAATGTTAACACCTATATGATAGATAATGTAGTAGTGAAAAACTTTATAAGCAGCGACGATACATAGTGATGTAAACAATATGTATATAGTGCATTATACACTCTCATTAACAATATATATAGATGGAAAGACCGTCCTTAATTTAATATAAAACAAAAATCAAGACCAATTTTTCTCTCCCTTCTTTCAAGGTTGTTACTCTCAAGCAATTTAAAAATAATAATTATGAAACTATATTCAAAGTACTAAAACTCTTTCTATAATTGCTAGGAAAAATGATCCTTACAACACAATTGAGATGGAGGGTGGGGGTGAAACAATTGTGTTTTATATTTACAGATGTTATACTTCTCAACCAAATCATGAATGAAAGATATAATTGTGCATAACAAGATGAACAAGATAAAATCCAACGTGATATGATACAAGAATTTTATTCTCAACAAAAACCCTGCTTAGGTAAAAACCATGGAGGGGATGATACTGTTGTGATGTGGAGCTTAATTAGACTCAGAGCTTTAATTGGCATGGTTTTCTCCCCATATTATTTCTACAAGGGTTTGGGGGTAGCACCCCCAAGATGGGGTCAAGGGGTAGTAGCCCTAATTTTGTAAGAGGAAAAAGCTTGTATAAAAAGGCTTAGGGTTAGGGATTTCATAATGTAATGGTGATATTGTAGCTTCTTGTGGTGGTATTGAGCTATAAGGGATTATGGATTTTAGTCACTAGATAATAATAATATTGGACTTGTTGTTGGTGGATGAAGCCCAGGGATTGAGTGAACCATGTTAAATCTTAGTGTCTTGTGTTCTCTTCTATGTGATCTATTATTTTTTGATATTGGTTATATTTGCATGCAAATTTGATTTCTATCTAAGGTTAGTCCTAGACAGTGGTATCAAGGCCAGGTTGGTTGTCATTTTGTTTAGCCAGACCATCATCATTTTTTTTAAAGTGACCCTTTGTAGGAAGGTCTCACAATTAAGTGAAAGTCTCATGGTTGAGTGGGAGCTATGATAGATGAGGGTAAGTTAAATGTGGAGAAAGTTTAATGATAGAATTTTCAGTTATGGAAGAAGAAAATAGAGGACTATCTTTATCAGAAGGATTTATGGAAGCCATTGGAAGGAAAAACAAAGAAATAGGGAACTATGCCAAATGAGGATTGGGAGATTTTATACAAAAAGGCACTTGGAAGTATTTGATTATGCTTGGAACCATCAAAGACATTAACATTACAAAAGTGAGGATGATAGAAGAGTTGATGCAATCCCCCGTAAAATTATATGAAAAACCCTCCACTTCAAACAAGGTATTTCTCATGAAGTGTTTATTTAATATGAGATGACAGAAAGTGGATCTGTTGTAGATCATTTAAATAAGTTTAATACTATTACTAGTCAATTATATTCTGTGGGTATTTATTTGGATGAAGAAATTAGGGCTCTCTTGATTTCTTTTTCATTGCCTAAAAGCTAGAATGGCTTGGTAATGGCTATGAGTAATTTTGTTTCTAGATCTAATACCCTAAAATTTGATGATGTGATTGGTGTTATTCTAAGTGAGGTAACTCATAGGAAAACCTCAGGTGGATCTACATTAGGAAGTGCTTTGAACACACAAAGTAGAGGCAGAATAACTGAGAGAGGAAATAATTTTGGAAATCATTAGAAACCAAGAGGAAAGTCAAAGGGGAAGAGGTCTCAATCCAGATGACCAAGAGATTGTTAGTACTATGAGAAACTAGGGCATAAGAAGAAAGATTGTTGGAATCAAAAGAACAATGAAGGAGATAAACTAGAAGGGAACAAGGAGGCAAATGTTTTAAGTAAAAAATCCGAAAAGAATACTTTGCTTCTTTCTTTAGAAAGTATTGATGATTCATGGGTTTTAGATTCTTATAGTGCTTCATTTCATGCTGCACCCCATAAAAGTTATTTTATTGATTATGTCCAAGGGGATTTTGGGCTTGTTTATTTGAGGGGTAATGAACCCTATTAGATTGTTGGAAAGGGAAAAGTAAAGATTAAGTTGCAGAATGGGAATCATTGGCTACTACATGAGGTAAGACATGTTGCAAGGCTAAGTAGGAATTTAATTTCAATAGGACAACTTGGTGATGAGGGTTGTGTAGTTATTTTTGGGTGGTCATTATGCACGAGCCCAACAGTAGGAATTCATTGTGCAATTCCTCTCTTTAAAAGATAATCCTTTTGAGATCAACTCCAAGGTTCTATATTTATCTTGTGATGTACTAAAATTTGCTCAATTGAAGATAAATGTGATTGTTCATGAGGAGGCCTTTGCTAGTTCTACTATGATATCGAAATGAAGTAAATCTATTCTCTATCTCAAAATAACACACAAAAGAACAATATTTTTTGTTTTTTTTGGTTTTTAAATGAATGCAATTCTAACAGTGCAACTAAAATGAGTTCCTATTGTAACAAGGGGTTAGCAAAGAAAATAACGAAATTGAAAGCAAATAACATGAAATTGAAATCCTAAATGGACATAAGCTAAAGAAAACAACACATTGTGAGTTAAGCTTTTGAAGAAATCAATAGGAAACCAATGAAAAAAGGACTAGCACTTCCTAGAATCTAGTGATGCAATCGTCGGTAAGAAACTTTAACAATCATATGATATTTCACCTTTCATCAAATTGCAAGGCCATAGAAAGTGTGCTCATGTGAGACAAAAGGGTATGTAGACACAATTTGAGGATCTCTTCTCAAGATAATTACCTTAGTGAAATTCATAAATCTGTAACAAACACTAGAACTAAAAGATCGCATAACTAGAAACAACGCAATAAACCTTTGGCTCAATCATAATTCCATGAACAAAATTTACAAAAATATGACACATTCAAGCAAGAATAACTACACTCCAAATGTGAGCACCAAAAGCATAATTTTATTACATAATAATGGTGGCCCTTATTACATTTTACAATGGGGTATTATAAGAAATCATCTCCTCAATTTGTGTTGAGAGTGAAAGATATCTTCATGCAATAAAATACTTTTAAAACATTAAAAAAAACTAAATATATATATAGACTAACAATTAATCCAGTGCTTAGAGGGACTCCATCCATTTTTTATTCATTAATTGGATGCATGAGCCCTTTACATGTCAAAAAATAGAAAAAGCATGAGAGAGAAAGTAGGAGGAAGCCATCAGTCGAAGTGGAAGTACATGGAGGCATAAAAAATAGAAGCTGGTCCTTCACTAGGTGTGTGTCAAAGTTAAACTTTTATCAAAATGCACTCCTGATCCATGAAAGTGCTATTTTTGAAACTAGTAGTTAACTGTTAATGCCCTTCTAAATTGTAGAGCTATTGACTTGCGAAGTTGTGGACCTGCAGACCTATGCACCTCAACTTGGTCAAAAATTCAAAATTTTATTGAGTGTCAAAATTGAAATTCTAGCATCTGGGTTTTGTTCTTCTTCATCCCAAAGCTATGTTTGGATGTTTTCCCTTGAATTTTTCTATTATCTTAGTAGTTTTAGCCACATATGGGAGATTAGAGCCTCATATTTATCCTTTACATTCTATTTATAGTTGTCCACCTCAATTCGAGTTTCTGCAAAATCTCCAAGTTTGGTGTCCAACTCTAATAGTACTTCCTCTATACTAAAGGCTTGCCTGATATCTTCATCATTGGATGCTTCCTCTAATGTCTTCTTGAAATTATCTACTACTACCTCAACTGGCAATAGCTTCTCTCATTCTTCATCTTCAAAAATGTCCAAGCATGCATCACTGTACAACTTTTCTGCTTCCAAAATTCACTCTTAGGCTTGGTCCGTGAGCCAATGGATCTCCTCATGTAATGTTTCCATTACTTTATTTCCATCTACTATCTTCTCTATCCAATCATCAATCATGTCTAGCTCTTCTCTGGTATATACATCGATCAAAGTGTGGTGCCTTTTCCCTTTTATGGCTTGTAGAGTTTGCAAATCCTTGCTCCATGCCTGTACCTCATCCATGATACTAAAGTCCTACCTCAAAATTGCTATGATCTTATTCACATTCTCCTGCATAGCATGCAGTAACTTCAATTTCCTTGTGATTATAGTGACACCTCTATCTTCAAGGCTTTCTTGCCACTCCTGACAAGCTTTTAAGAATGGATTGAGCTGTACACCTTCCCCTTCTCTAAGAATGGTATTTAGAGTCTGCTTAAGGTGCTCAAGATCAAGAGGACCAACAACTTTGGCTAAATATCCCTTTAGGATCTCAATTTTCCTTTGAAGTGTTTAGAGTTCAATCTAATCTTAGTCCATGTGCCTGAGAACCTCTTTGACTCCCATAGTCATCATCTATCAGACTGAATCCCTTGTAGGCCTTCCTAACATAACATCATTTAATTCATAATCCTCAAGACTAATGACTTTTACATCTATATCTTTAGGAGGGAGAGCCACTTGTGCAAATAAATCTCAGTTCTGTACAATAGTGACAAATGTGATTGGCATTGCATCATGTAATGGAGACTTAGGTTTGCTCAAGATCTCTATAATATCACAAATGTCATCATCCAAAGCATGGAACTGAGGCTTAGCACTCCTCATTATCTCCTTTCAAAACCATCTTAGAATGTGTTTCTCTGTGACCTTGGCCCTTAATGATGAAGGGATGTGTTCAACTACTTCCTTCCCTTTATCAATCTTGCTTGGAGTCATCTCTTGTTGTGAGGACTCTCCTTCTATAGTTTATTCTTTGTAGATCCTGTAGCTTTGTCTTCAGCATCTTGAGAAGGTTGTTATGCATATTCTACCATCTATCCCTCCTTTGACACTTCATCAATAGCCCTCAGCTCTGATTGCTCCTATGATGACAGTTCCTTTGGAACCTTTTCCTCTTCTAAACTTAGAGGTGGGGGAGTTATTGACCCTTATCGACCACCATAATCTATGGTGGAGAGGGAGGAGTGAGATCAGGACCCTTTATTTTTGGTGGCATTTGCGTCCAGTCTTCCTGTTGGAGTTCACCTGTAGGGGTGTCCCTAATCTTATCCCAAATCAACTCTATACCTACGCGCATGAAATCAAAATTTGACATTAAGAAAACACCACCACTGTCTTCACTTTTCTCATCTACCCACTTTTGTACTTCATCTTCTAAGGAAGAGAGCTCTAATGCTTCTTCTTGAGTGGATGGTGGGGTACCCATGGCACTCTTTCCTCTTTGTAACTCTGTGGCTCTAGCTAGCTGAGTCCATCCCTGTAGGGGCACTTGTTCCTCTTCCTCTTTCTCCTTTGATTATATTTCTTCTTCTTCTTCATCTACCTCTAAAATTCTTTTAGGAATAGAAGGATTAGGCACTAATCTTCTACTAATCTTTTTCCTTTTCTTCATCCAAATCTTAATCCTCTTCTTCTATTTCTTGGAGGTAGAAGGAAAAGCAAGTTCATCTTGCATGGGAGGAATGGAGACTTGTGGAATCTCTTGCTCTTCTAGTTGGCTAGACACAATGGGAGGCAATTGTGGTTCATCCTGGACTAGGGTAGCTCCAGTATCTTGAGACCCTTGTGGACTTTGTTCCTATTTCTAGGAAGGCACTTGTTCTATTTGAATCCTCTAAGGAGAGGTCCTCTTTCTTTTGTTCTTTCCCTTCCTTTTTTTTTTCTTCACCAACTGAGGATAAACTATGTAAGGCCAAGCATTGGGGTCTTACATATTGCCTCTCCTATACAAACTAGGATAGTTTATACCCTCGCTGCGAGTAGGTACACTAGGTAAGAAGTCATGTAAAATTTCTTCTTGTCCTTCACCACCCTCAGTTGCTCACACAAACTTTCACTTAGTGTGGTGGCCTAGTCCAATGGTATCTTTTCTTATCTAATGGTCTCAATAAAGTTGACCATGAATGTGCTGAGGTGACCTATTGCAGGTAAGCCCATGACTCTGCTCAATAGAATAATGGAGTATCCAATGTCTTCCTTCATGTATCCCCAAGTCATATCCACTTTTTTGGTTATCATTCCCTGAGGAGGCTTCTCAATTAGGTACGAGGATTGTATAATGTCAATGGCCTCTTGTTGATGCTCCCTGTACTATCTCTTAGCCACTTCATAGGAAAGTTAGATGAACTAATCTTCTCTTGGTAGGTGGAAAACCCTCTCAATGTTATCAGATCAAAAATCTAATACCACTTCCCCTATGATGCTCTTGAGCACCCTCTCATTAAGGATGAAGCATTGTGACAAAGCCATGATTAGTTCAGCTGATTGTACTGACGCGGGATGTGATGCTGCACTCACTAATCCAGAATGGATCAATGTAGATACCAAGGCTAATCTCTCTATTAACTTGTTGCAAATTCTTAGGAATTCACCTAAATCTATGTGCCTGAGGTTAGTATATCTGATCTTTGCATAATCATCGTGGAATCTAGACTTTGAAGGTATGCCTTGGAACTTGAAGACTACTAGTTTGGATGTTGCTCTGGATGTGGATGCCATTTGATCACCTGCCCATTATGAGAAAAAATGTAAAAAATATGAATTAAAATAAAGAAAAGAAAAAAATGCCCCCATTTAGACATTTTAATTATTCTTTTCTTTAATCCCTTTTATTTCCTTTTATTTATTTTTAAATTATTTTTTTTGGTTTTTTAAACATTTAAAAAAAAAATAGAAAAAAAAGGAGGTACATATAGGGGTGCTGCATGGGTGCAAGTGACACCACATAAGTGTAGGTGCAGGTTGCATTAGTTCCCTAATGCTTATAATGTTAGGCATGCCATGTGCATGAGAGTTCAAATTGCCATCGCACTGGCAAAGTTGCCACTGCAAGTGCACATGAGGTTTAAGGGCGCAAGGCCACACCACCGCATGGGCAAAGTTGCCACCGCAAGTGCACATGAAGTTTAAGGGCACAAGGCCACACTACCATGCTAGAAAAGTTGCCACCACGGGCATGCATGAAGTTTAAGGGTGCAAGGCCGCGCTACCATGTGGGAAAAGTTGCCATCGTTGGTGCATATGAGGTTTGAGGGCGCAAGACCATGCCACTGCGTGGGCAAAGTTGCCACCATGGGTGCACATGAGGTTTGAGGGTGTAGGCTATGCTGCCACAAAAGAAAAGTTGCCACTACAGGCACATATGAGGTTTGAGGGCACAAGGCCACATCGCTATGTGGGAAAAGTTGCCACCATGGGTGCATATGAGGTTTGAGGGCACAGGCCGCACCATCACATGAGCAAAGTTGCCACCACAAGCATGCATGACGTTTAAGGGTGTAAGGCCACACCGTCTCATGGGAAAAGTTGCCACCATGGGCACATATGAGGTTTGAGGGCACATGTCATGCTACCATGCAGGAAAAGTTGCCACCATGGGTGCATATGAGGTTTGAGGGTGTAGGCCGCGTTACCATGTGAGTGAAAGTTTATGCATTACCTCGTTCAGTCGCCAAAACCCTACAAAAGATGAACAAAAACATGATGAGTGTTGGATTGGGTGAGGGTTTTATAACCATCCCCTCCATGCTGGGCTGATTGTGAGGTGCACCTTGGTGCACACATTGATGTGTGACACGCACTCCGCCTACACGATCATGTACTTGGTTTTTTTTTTTGAAATTTTTTCTTGTGTTTTTCAAATTTTCAAATTTTTTTTGTTTTTTGAATTTTGTAATGTTTTTGAATTTTTTTTGATTTTTGACTCTAAATTTCAACTTTAACAAAACTTTCTTCTTCTAACTCTCAAACTGTGAGTCTGGGAGTTGAAAAAAAAGTAGGGGGTCCCCATTCCTAGTGAGGAATGGGGTGTGTGTTGTGGATGCCACAACAATTACTTTTAATGAAAAAACTTGGAAGGTTTCAAAAGGTTCCCTTATAGTAGAAAAAGGTGTGAAAGTAGTCACCTTATACCTTTGTATAGGTCGTACTCTTCCTTCTACTTTAATTGTTTTAGAGAAAAATGAATGCTTAGGAACAATTGTTGCAATTAAGCAGGAAGAACAAACAGTTGTTGTAGATTTTGATACAATGCCATGGAACAATAGACTTGGGAACGTGATTGAGAAAGGTATGCAAGTACATTATTCAAAGCAAGTTTTACCAGGTCTAAAATGTGTTAATATGGATTTCTATGAAAGTTGTGTGTATGGAAAACAAAATAGAGTGATTTTTGTAAATAATGGGAGGGAAAAGAAAAGTGAGAGATTAGAGTTTGTACATACAGATGTATGGGGACTAGCTTAGGCACCTTTCCTTGGTGGTTCTCATTATTATGTTACATTTATTGATGATGCAACTAGAAAAGTATGGGTTTATTTCCTTAGAAAAAAATTTGATGTATTTATAACTTTTAAGAAATGGAAATGCTTGATTGAAAATGAGACTAGTAAGAAATTAAAATGTCTCAAATATGATAATGGAGGTAGGTATCACAGTCATGAATTTGAAAATTATTGTTCCATTAATGGTATTCATAGATAGAAAACTATTCCAAGGACTCCACAGGAAAATGTAGTGGTTGAATGCATGAACATGACTATAATGGAGCATGCAAGAAGCATGAGGTTGCATGCAGGGTTTCCCTTAAACATGTGGGAAGAGGCTATCAATAATGTTGTATATTTGATTAATAGAGGTCCTTCTACTCCTTTGGGTTGTAGTACTCTAGAGGAAGCATGGACTGGTAAGAAAGTGAGTTATTATTTTCTCAAAACCTTTGGTTGTGAAGCATTTACTCATATAAATTATTAAAATATAACCAAGCTGGAAGCTAAGTCAAAGAAATGTGTATTTTTTGGATATGAAATTGACGAATTTGGTTATAGGCTTTGGGATTTTGAAAATAGTAAAATTATAAGAAGTGAGGATCTCATATTCAATGAGAAAATGTTGTACACAGATCTGTTGCAACAGCATGAGAAGAAAAAAATGATTATGTAGTGTTGGATGATACTCCAAAACATGACATTCTAGCAATTCTTCATGATTTGCAAAAATTGCAATAGATATACCACACACCCTAGTGAATGTTAGATGGTCAACAAGGCTAAGTAAACCTTCAGAGAGATTTTCTTCTTCATTGTATTCTATTTTACTTATTGATGCTGGTGAACTTGAATGTTATGATGAAGCTATGCAAGTGGATACAAAGATTTAGTGGGAGTCTGCAATGAAAGAAGAAATGAACTCTTTGTTGAAAAATAAGACATGATATTTATACAAGTTGCCTATAGGTAAACAAACTTTATATAATAAATTTGGGTTTACTAGTTGAAAGAAGAGGATGGAGGTAAGAAAAGATTTAAAGCCAGGTTAGTTATAAAAGGATTTGTATAGAAAAAGGGCATTGATTTTGATGAGATAGTTTCTCCTGTTGTTGAAATGACTTATATTCATATTGTGGCTACTAAAGATTTGTATTTGGAGAAGCTTGATGTTGGATTAGCCTTTCTTTATGGTGATTTGGATGAAGAGATATATATGGCACAACCACATGTATTTGAGGTCAAAGGCAAGGAGAAATTAGTGTGCAGATTGAAGAAAAGTTTATATGGCTTGAAGCAAGCAGCTTGGCAATGGTATATGAAATTTGATAGTTTTATGCAGGAGCATGGATATACTAGGTATCATTCAGATCATTGTGTTTACTTTAAGAGGTTGGACAATGATAGTTATATTATTTTATGCTTATAGTTAGGTCTAACATGGATCACACTAAGGGGTTAAATGAATAGTTAGAACATTCATTTTCTATGAAGGATTTGGGGGCAGCAAAACAAATCCTTGGTATGAAGATTTGCAGAGATAGGAAGAACATGAAATTGACATTATCTTTGGCTGATTATATTGTGAAGGTGTTGCAATGTTTCTCTTTGAAGAATGCTAAAGCTATCAACACACCTTTTCTTGGTCATTTGAATTTGACTAAGGAGATGTGTCCAAAGACACAAGAAGAGGAGAATAAGATGTCTAAGCTACCTTATGCTTCAGCTATAGGAAGCTTGATATATGCTATGGTATGTACGAGGCCAAATATTTCACATACAGTGGGATTCATTAGTAAGTATATGAGTCATCCAAGAATTGAGCATTGGAATGTAGTTAAGTGGATTCTTAGATATTTGCAAGGAACATCCAATAAGTGTTTATATTTTGGGGGCTCTACTACTAATTTATAGGGATATGTTGACTTAGATTTGGTAGGGGATATTAATATTAGGCAGAGTACTATAGGTTATGTATTTATTGTTGGTGGAGAAATAATGAGTTGGGTTTTAGCTACAAAGGTGAAGTATGTTTCTACTACAAAGGAAACAAAGGAGATGATATGGTTTTAGTTCTTCATGGAAGAGTTGGGACATCCATAGAGGGATAATTATTTGTTCATAGATAGCCAAAGTGTCATTCATCTTACAAAGAATTCAGCTCTACATTCAAAGACAAAACACATTTAGTTGTATTACCATTTCATTTGGTTAGCTTTAGATGATGGCCAATTAAAGTTGGAGAAGATACATATAGATGATAATCTAGTAGATATGTTTACCAAGGTAGTAACAAGGGAGAAGCTAAACTCCTCTTTAGCTTCAGTTGGTCTTGTAGACTAAACATAATAAAAGAGTAGTAGAGTCCAAGGTGGTTTGATATTCCGATGGGAGCTATAGGTTTAGTAGTGCTATGATCAATCTCCAAGTGGGAGGTTATTGTTGTGGACTTTGATCAGTCTCCAAGTGGGAGATTATTGTGATTTGGAGCCTAATCAGACTTGGACATTTATTCGGAATGGTTTTCTCCCCATATTATTTCTATGGGGGTTTGGGGACAATACCCCTAAGATGGGGTCAAAGGGCAACACCCTTGCGGGGTCTTGGGGTAGTGCCCTAGGTGCTCTCCTTATCATAGTACAAGGTAGGGTCGAGGGGAAATGCCCTCATAGGGATTTTTAGGGGCAACACACTTGAAGCCAAAAATGAACTTATATTGTAAAAGGCATCGACTGCTATTTTCCTATTGGATGACTTATTCTAGCCTAAATTTTGTAAGTAGCAAAAGCTTGTATAAAAATGGTTAGGGTTAGGGATTTCATAATATAATGGTGATATTGTAGCTTCTTGTGGTAGTATTGAGCTGTATGGGATTGTGGATTGTAAACACTAGATAATAATAATATTAGACTTGTTGTTGGTGGACATAGCCCAGGGATTGGGGGAACTACGTTAAATCCTGGTGTCTTGTGTTCTCTTCTATGTGATCTATCATTTTCTAATATTGGTCATATTTTCATGTAATTTTTATTTATTTTTGAGGCTAATCATAATAGATACCCACAATATTGTACACCAATATGAAAATTTCCCTATTAGGAGACCTAACCTTGTTAGAAATTGATACAAATTATTTAATACATCATCCCTTTTTAAAGGATAGTACTCCTAAAAGCTTTACAACCTTTTTAAGAGTTGATGAAGACCAAAATGTTCATTTCTTGAGCACACTACTCAAAGGGTGAAGGTTAAATCCACCTCAAAGAGGACTCACTATCTAAATAATGGAAGGTTAAATCCAACATTGATGAAATGACTCAATGAAAAATCAATTGCCTTTAGCTCCAATGAAGTGATCAAGGAATAAGCATATATTCCAATCATACCTCTATCAAAGCATCTAACCAACCTTTAACTCTTCTCTAATATCCAACATCAAGGCTCTTATCTATACTATCCACATCCCATATCATACAACAAAGGAATTACTTTCCTTTATACATGTTACAAACAAGCAACTAGGTTGTCCTTTATGAATTCCCTAATGCAAAAATAATTACATAAACCTTTTCTAAGGTACACATGGTACTTATTAAAAGTATTTTACAATCATAATTATCAAACCATGTACAAGATCCATAATCAATGCTTGTCTACCCATAATACACACTAGGCCATCTAGTTAGTTCCCAAAGTTAATTATCCAAATGCCACATGCTATTGACCGAAAAAAACATGAACTAAATAAACCATAAATCTTGAGTCATGCTCTAATATGTGTCTTCTACCATGACTTGTGCTTGGATACAATAATTATTTCTCCCCAAGAACTTATACTCAAAACACAATAACCACCTCAGACGTAATTCCTTTATATTGATCTTCAACTAGTCTTCACCAAAACAACTACAACTCTCTCAACTCGACACAAAAATCTCTATAACCATATACATAATGTCTACACATACATAGGAATGTTGTACAATGTTCAAATTGTCTTTTATTTGATCTCTAAACCTTATGAATTTATGTTGGCATCAATAGAAAAAACTATATGTCAATAACTATATAACAATAATTCAAACTAGCGATCTCTCTAATACTCAAAAATATCCTTCATGATCAATAATCTCCCCTTTTGCATTGATGAAACCATATATGTGAAAAATCATTAACCCAAAAGTAGCATCTCAATAATTTTTTTTTGAATATCCCCAACAATGATAACCCTTTTACATAGATCCCCCCCATTAGGAAATACTTCTCTCAAATGGAGGTTTTCCTTATATACTCTCCCCCTTTGACATCAATGGAAAAGGGTGCCAACTAATGTCAATTCTAAAATGATATTTTCTTCTGACAATTCCTATAATATAATCATCATGCATGCTATCCATAGGAACGAAGTTCTACAAAATATACTAGGTTCTTTGTGTATCCTCTTAAAATGGATGCACTTTCCGTTTAAGACTTTTTAGCTCCCTCCTATTCATGATTTCTTCTTTGCAATATAGATATACCTATGTCTGCTCTTCTTTTCCTCTTCTCTCTTCCATATTTCCACCCTATCCTTCTAGCATCTTTCTTGGTTCTCTGTAGCACCCAAGACCTTTTCTCCTAGACTAGGTTGACCTAGGTCAAACTAGTCCTCCTAAGTCAACATAGCCTTGGACTAGGTTGATCCAGGTTGACCTAGTCCCTAATAGTTTCAGATCTCAGGGCCCAAAAGTTCTCAAAGGTTTAATTAGTTTATGACCATTATCCAATCAACATGTATTATTGTTCCACTCAAAAAATCATATATAAGGAGACTTGGAGGCTTAATTTTCATATCTCATTCATTCAAATATCTCATGCACTCAAACTCTTGCGCTCTAGTGAAGACTTATTACCTTTTCATTCAAGCCTTTTTCAAGCATTCAAGCAAGGAGATTTCTATCTAGCATTGAAGAATCCTTTGTGAGCATCCCCTCTTCAAGATCTAGTGTATTGTTGGACATCAAGGGAGGAGACATGTATTGAAGTATTCATCTTTTTCTTCATTGATGCATATTCATACCCATGGCACCATGATGGAATTATGGTAGACCCATTGCAAAGAGTGGAGATACTCTACATTCCTAATTCAAAATCTACAATATGATTATATTACATACACATGTGCAGGGTGAATCCTAACATTTATCTTGTTCTTTATAATCCCTTACATTTACATTTATATTTCTCAATTATGATTAATTACTTAACCTAGGGCTTGACCAAGGCAAACCCTCATCAAACCCCAAACCTAAAGCCTTTATTTTTGATGTTGAGTTGCATGTTGGGAGTGAAAAGGATTACATATCTAGAGCCTACAATTCACATTCTTTCTGGAGTCATGGACTATGTAAACTTGGTTGTAAGACATCATTCTAAGTCAACCTAGTCCTTCAGTCTCAAATTTTGGGGACATTTCTAGGTTTCATTCCTTTCATTATTTCATTCCAAGATTTGTAGACAAAAGTTGAGAAAAGATTCAGATCCAAAAATTATTGAGTGAAAAAAGATATTCCTCTACTCATTTAAGGTGAGTCTTTCATATTTCATTTTCTTTCATATCTTTACCCTAGATTTGCATATTAATTGGGCTGCTTGTATACACTTAACATCTAGATTTATATTTCCTAAGCAATTAGTTCAATTTCACATTCACAATATCCTATCAAAGGGACTAAGAGAGTGTATTTATTTTTATTGTATTCCTTTTTAGAACCTAAATTTAATATTAGCACCCATTTTCCTTTAGGTCCTAGCTAATTTGATTTAGATCATAAGTGAAATCATACTTAGAAATTGCCCTCTTTCCCTGACACACATATTTGAATGGCTTTGCGACCATGTAAAGATGAAGTCTACATCTTATTTAAAGTTCTTTCATTTTACGACTAAACACTTTGATCACTAAATTTCCTTCCCTTAAATATATCCAAAGAGCTCTATAATCTCATCTCTGACCATAGTGACTACTCCCCCTTAGGTGCAATACCCAAGTTCATCACATCCAAACTTATGATAATGCTCTGATAATTAGTTATCAGATTGATGCATTCCAAGATTATTTAGTTCTCCCAAGACAAGGCCATCACCCCAAGCATACCTCTAAGATACTCAAATATTTTTTAAGAAAAGGCTTAGTGAAAATATCTACTATTTGTTCCTTTTTTCTTCTATACTCCATCTTTACTTCATTCTCTACAACTTTTTCTATCAAAAAATGACACTTGATTTATATATTCTTAGTCTTTTAATGAAAAATTGGATTCTTTAACATTTTAATTATACTTGTATTATCACAATGAATAAAAATAGGCTTCTTAATTACAATACAAATATCCTTCAACATCCATTTCATCCATACCGACCAAGTATAATTAATTACAATAATAATGTACTCTAATTCAACAATAGACTAAGACATATAATCTTGCTTCTAAATAAAAAAATAAGTCTCCTTCCAAGAAAGAAGGCTCCTACACTAGTACTTGTTGGAAATAAAAATGGGATAGTAAACTCTAAGACTCTAAGGTGGGGGGGATCAACACTTCAAAACTTTAACCATAAAACATTCATCGCACATCCATATCACAATTTAGCATGTAAAATGAAATAGCAAAATACACATGTTCATCCATAGCATGAAACAAATAACACACCACAATAAATTTGTTACCCAAAAACCCTTCAATGAGAAGGTAAAACTAGGGTGGGGATGAAACCCACAAATATTCACTACTATAGTTGTAAAGTGTAGCCAATTATGGTTACAATAAGTTTCACCACAAACTATGATCTACCCTATGAGGGGACTTCCCTATTAAAGGCTTACAAAGACTATTAGGTCTCACAATGTTAAAGGACTTCAACACCCTAATAAAATTGTGCCTTGTTAGAGGAATTAAACTTATGATAAATCAAGCACTTGATGAAGATATTTACACAAGTCTATTATGAATACTCTCTTAGGATATTTAGATTGTATCACTTGTTAAAATTCTTTAGCACCATGATCCTTTGGTTAGAACTTTTCTTCTAGATGTCAGGTCTTCTCTTTCCTAATGAATTCTTGATCCTTCTAATCAGATATGTCTCTTCTATCCTCTCTCTTCTTTCATCTATTCTCTCTAACTGATTCTGTAATTCATAACATTATCACAAATTCCATAGCCACCATGAATTCTCTATCTACATTTAACATTCATCTCCTTCCGTGCATTCACTCTTCATACAAACTCTTCAGGGTTTTTCTCCTTAAGTAAACATAGGTGGGCTATGGTTAGGTAAGAATCAATAGTTTTGGTTTATCCATAATGCCACCTAGAACATCCCTAAATTTTATTGGTTGTATGTATTACATAGGGATTCATAATATACCTCCACACATATCTTCTACAATCGTAAAACAATTTTTGTGTTAGCCCAAAAATGGTTTACATAGAAGTTTATGTAATTATAAAAAACTATGTACAAAACTATTCACTTGACATTTGGAGACTCTAATGCTCATCTATCACTATATTCTTATTTCTATATCTCAGTTCTTGAATGACTAGCCATACTCTATTTACTCAATTCTTGAATCACTTGGTAAGTATAGTATTCTTGGCTCACGAGTGACTCAGCTCATACTAGATATATTACTCAACATGTATTGTTTGACCACTAATGTTTGACATGCTTTCATCACTTGGGTCGTATTGATTGCTTGGATGGCTTTGATCACTCAGTGTGCATTGCAATATTGATAGATAATGACTAAGTATTTTTTTACTACCTTGTCAAAACCAATCTGAGATTAACAATCTCCCCCTTTGACATTAGTGGAAAAAACATGTTGTCCTACATATAAAATCCTTATTATGATCATAACTCAGATAATATATATGTGACTCGACTCTCATACAAAATTTCAAAACTTTAAAATTTTGTGAAAAATGGATTATTAACTATCATACCTCATTTGTCCATTACTCCCCCTAAGTAGATTTATTGTACCCTATTTCTACATTATTACTCCCCCTTACTCCAAACTCCACTATCCCAATGACTTCATAATACCCCTTTTTGACACTTATGTCATGGGCGGTAAACTGATAGTGTGTTTATCCAAAAATGATGATCTCCATTATGATCTTCAAGGATGCATCCCAATTGTTGCATGCTACCTCTAGAGATTGATAATAAATGTCTAGTTGGGCAACAAGGTCAACCAAGCCATGATGAGTGGAGAGTTGGTTATCTTTCTTCATCAATGTCTTAGCATAGTCTAGTTCCTTATGCAACACTTCTATGTGTGGGGTCAACATGGATTGGATACTTATCAAGGTAGCTCTAATAATAGCATCCTGTGCTTGCATCTCAGCAAGCCTACCTTGTGTGGATAGTAGTCTCTAAAAATGAGCTTGGCTTTGACTAGAAGATAATTGAAGAGTAGTACTTATAGTTTTTAAATCTCCTTATAGTTGGTCAACATGCCTCTAAACTTCTCATGTGAATAGATTCACATCATATAGCTTGGTGCATAGAGAGAAAATATTCTCTAACACCTTCTTCACACTCTCCATTTTGGTTGCTAGATCAACTTGTCTTAGTGCAATAGAACTAGATATCTTCCCAAGTACCTTAGTATGAATTTTCCTTTCAGACCATTCACGTAACTTGTCATTTGAATCCAAGTCTTCATCGTTTATTTTGTCAATGATAGTGACAAGTTTCTCAATGATGGGTTTATCTTCATTCATTTTTGGGAGACTGAAAGCATCATAAAATATGTCTTTAATTTCATGCAAAACTTGTTTTTGTTTGTAATCCCTCCTCATCATCTCTTTCATTTTATACCTTTGTAGTGCCTCTTGCAGAATGCTTATCTTCTTAATAGTAATTTTTGCTATATCAAACTTGGGCAATTAATTACCTCATCCAAACTAACATCCCTAAAAGATGTGTCATCTGGGCTTATGGATGTACTAGCACTCGACCTTGATATTTGCATTGGTGTCACATGTGTGCTCGACCTTTGAAGAGTCTAACTAATGGAAGGAGTGATAGAAATTGGTAGGTTCACCAGGGCCTATATAGAAATTTGTTCCTTGGGTGTAGTAATCACCTTCAACTCTTCAGCCATTGCACTTGTAGTTGCTTCCTATGGTGCTTGAGTATAAGGTGCAAGACTTGCTTCCTAACTTGTATGAAATTCTATTCCATTTGCTTCTATTGTTGAAATTTTTGGCATACTTGAACTATGTAGACTAGGCATAGATGTATCTACTTGTTGTGCCTCAGCCTCTTAATATGAAATGTAATAGTGGGCATTATAGATTGTGACTCTACTATAACTATTATCTACTCAGGGTGTATACTTTGATCTACTTGGAGATCCTATTCTGGCTTCTTCTTTTCTTCTATGGATTGAGGGAAGACATTTGATGTTTATTTTGGTTGTTCTCCTATAGATGCAAGTTCTACCTTCTCAATCTTATATGTTCTCACCAATACTGGGTTTGTGCATAGTTTTTTTTCTATGGTGGAGTTAATCAATATCTTCTTGAGATCTTCCTCAGTTAAAGGATCAATGTTATGAGCTGATGTGTCAAGAACATCCTTGTTTTAATCACTAAGTCCTATTGACTCTCCTATGCTACATGTGGTGGATTGTTACTCAACACTTGTGCATCTTGTTTCTCATCCTCAGATGTGGCCTCTTATTTTGTTGTCTCCTTAGTACCTTCCACATTACCATCCTTGACTAGAACCTCTTTTGTAGTCTCTGTTACCTCTTGTTCACTTTTCTTACAATTTTGCACTTCTTGCTCACATTTTTCTTTGATTGTTGGAGAGGATGATCCATATATTGATTTCTAAATTGTTGTGCTTTCATTAACCATGTCCTTAATATTCTTATTCAAGATATGAAAAGCTCTATATTTGGGGGGAAATTTAGACTTGTTCTTTTCCATAGCTTTAGCAATCTTTCTTTTTTCCAATTCTGGCATAACTTGGGCTAGAGTTGATTCCCTGATTTGTCTTTTAGTTTGCAAGCTGTATTGTCATTTCTACTCATCTTGGTCATATAGACTCTTGGGTAGTGAGTTGGCAATTTATAGAGGAGTTGATTTGAATGTAGCCATCAGACATATATGGCTTCCTTAATAGTGTTTTGTTCAACATTCCCTAGCTTATTAAAGTCAATGTGTGTGAAACCAGATAGATCTACATTTGATTTAATACTATCACACAAATTTTCCAAATTAGAGGAGGGATTATGGCTTACCACTTTAAATTGACTCATGTCATTTGACTCTATTTTCTCCTCATCTAAATTTGGTTTAGGCTTTGAATTTTTCTTCAATCCCTTGTATGTTTTCTTATCAAGCTCACTCAACTCTGTTGTGTCATGAGTCTTCTTGCCTCTAGGCTTTGCAACTTCACTTGCTTGAAAAGTAGTTACCATTGTGCTAGACCTAGTAATAGGTACTACAGGATTCTACTGTGGCTTCTTCACAGGCTTTTCTAGTTTCTCCACTATTTGTTCTTTGGATTTCCTTTTCTTGGCCTTAGTGTCTAGTTAATGCCAGTGGAGCTTTCCCTTTTTCTTCCCCTTCTTCATCATCACCTTATTCTCCTTCTCCCCTTTTGACAAATCTCTCCTTCATCATTTTAACAAGTTTTTTCCTCTTCCTAAGAATTATAGCTATTTTCAAATCAATAGTTATTCTTGTTTTAGCTTCCTCATAGTTACCAAATGAGGTGGGACTCTTATTAATGTCTTCTACCAATAAGGTTATAATTACTATAGAGGCCTCATCTAAATTTATCTCATATGGCAAGTTCTTAAGCCATCTGACCCTAGGAATAGGTACCTGCACATATGTGTGGTTCAGAAAAAAATATCATCATAGTGTTTATCTACTAAGGATAAATGGATCCTTAACCTCTATTTCATGGATTTCTTAAAATCCTCAAAGTAACTTGTCATCAATAAATCAAAATTATCACCTAGCTACTCAATAAATTCTAAAGTCTATAGTGCAATAGACTTGTTGGTCTTCCAAGAAACTTTTCCAAATGTAGGAAATCTATTCTACAAATAGAAGAATATGTAGACCAATAAAGAGCCAAATTTGCAAGATGCACACTTTTTTTTCCTTATGGCCTCCAAGTTTTCTGATAGTTCTTGTAGTTGCAATTGGAAAAGGTCATTGGAATGGTCCCTCTTTACTATGTTGAATCCAAAATCAATAGCCATGCAAGAAAAATTGTTCAGTCCACTAGACTAGAAGAACTTGTGAGCAATCATTCTCACTACAAAGGAAATTAAGGGATTTGTGATTGTGTCAATAAACATCCCTCATTTGTTCCACACTACACCTGTGTTCTTCTCAATCACCTCCTTTGAATAAGTTCTTATGCTCTTAGGTCTATCAAGGGTAGGGTACCCTGATACTCAGTTTATTATCCTCTTAGTGAGCTTAATTGGTCCACTCTCCAACTAGATGTAATTATCATGTATGTGGCTCAAAACTCTTCTAATCCATTCTATCTTAAACACTTGGGGAAAATCTAGGGCACAGTTTGTTTTTCATGTTTTTTCCCTATATCTTCATAAAGATATATCACTATGGGTTATTGGTTTGACTATGAAAATTAGAGTTTGGTCATGGGAATATTATTTAAACCCTAAGAAAAAGCCCTATTTTAAGTATCTTTGGTACCCTCTATGTCATATGATTGTCATCACTTGGTTAAGCACAAAAATTATTTTAAAATGGTCATAATTTTTGGGAACCCTTCCTTTTAGCACTTTTATCAATGTTTCATACAAAAAGCCCACACTGTTAGATCTTTCAAGATCTATGGTAATTGGTATGTTGTGACCAAGGGATTCTGGTCATTTTGTCTTTGGCGACATAGTGACAAAATTTGTTGTTATGCTTGGGACCCAAGTAAAATTTAATGTAAACTTTTCTTGTTTTGCCAGCACTGCAAAATTTTATAATCTCAATGAAGGTTGCTATGTCATGACTAAAAAGTGGTAAGTTTTCACTGGTAGTGACATAGCACTTCCCTGCAAAAGTGAAAGATGGTAGGACTAGAAGCAAGTTATAGCACTGAGCTTTAGCATATAATTGATAAGTCATGCCAGCGTGGGAGGTTGTCAGAGGTGTCAGACACAGTAATTGGAGCCGAAGTAGAGACTTGTCATTTTATTCTTCACAGTGATTATTTTCTAAAAATTCATGGAGGTTGTTATGTCGCAACTGGAAAACTCATTGTTCCGACCGGTAGTGACATAGTGCCTTCACATTAAAGTGAAAGGCAATGAGACAAATACTTTTTTGGCACCATAAGGAGTTGTTATTTATCATTAATGCACTACTTAATCTTCATGGAATGTTAGGATAATCAATGCAATAATAGTAGTAAACATGTGCATCCCCCTGGTGTTGAATTTTCTCAAATAACCTAGAAGTTGCTATCTCACGACTGAGAAGTTCATCATTCCGATTGGTAGTGATATAGCACCTTCATAGTAAAAAAATATGATGGGAACTAAAAAAAAGGTGGCACAAGAAATATAATTAATATTAATACTTTGCTAGTGTGTCAAGGTGATGTCCTCTCATATGTTACATAGATTCACACTTAGAAAGAAGACAAATGAGCAATTGGAACCATCAGATCAAAGTGCATCAATGACTGTCGCCAAATCGCTATGAAGAGTTGCTCGATGTTTATCCCATGTGAGATAGCGACCAAAGGAAAGAACACATGGGCCCACCATAGCTTAAATAAGATGATTACAAGTACCTCACTATAAGATCTAATTTTCATCGATGGTAGGCACTAAGTCGTTATGAGAAATTGTTTAATTTTTTAATGATAGTGCCATGCCGACCAAAAGGAGAAATAGAGGGACCCACCACAATCATGTTAAAGCACTCATAAAATGTATATTGTCATATTATAGTGAATCAATGATGGTTGTTATATCACATAAGGAAATTGCTCACTGCTTAAGCATGGCAATATAGTGAGAAGATGATGCATGTACGTGAGTGCCAGTGGGTCCAAGTCAAGTTGCAAGTAGCAAATGGAAAGGCTTAGGTGGATAATTTCTATTGTGTTGATTACTGAGTTGGCAAGTGGGAAAATGAATCATCCATGATCATATCCCTAGATTGTCAGATTTTTTACAATCAACGGTATGTTTAAAAAAAAATTAGAAGGTGGTGCCACCCTGTTCTCCTTATAGTTCATTAATGAAGATTGAAGGCTCCTCATGTGAACTAGGAGCATAGTATATTGCAAAAAATTTTGCTAATTCTTCTCCATGAAAACAAATCTTTAGATTTCCAGAGAGCTCAGAGCTATTGAGAACTTGTGCTTGGTGATTAAAATGTGAAGAAATTTCTAGTAATCATGGTGTGTCGCAAAATTACAGTTATAGGATGGTGAAAAGAAAGCAAGTTTCTCAGTCCATTATATATTAAGCTTTCTAGTATTCTATAATTTTAATCGCCATGCCTCCAAAGAAATTTTTCTCAAGTAAAGTTGACTATTTATCTAGAACCTCCAATGCCAAGCCTTGATTTGACTATAGTAGATTATAGAGGAAAGGAACTAGATCCTGTAATTGAACAGGCCGGTCATCAATTTTTGTCTGATGATAGTTTTGTTAGAACAAGATCCTTCTACCAATTTGCATGGAGAGAAAATAAGGGAAAATATGAGGAAAGGTATAATAAGTTAAGAATAGACCATCCAGAAATGGAGGAGGCATCCATACATAATCAAATAAAAGAAGAAATGATGAAAGAATTCCAAAATATAACCCCTAAAGAGGGGAGACATATGGTAAAAGCATCTAATATTATACTGCTACCCAATTGGGATATAGTAGATACTCTAGTTTTTAATTCTATTTCTAATAAACTAAACACATAGGATCAAAATAAGAAAGAAATAAAAGGTGCCACCTTTAGTGAAGACTAGGCTACCTTAGTCATTTGGTCACTAAGGAAAAGATGACACTGGATTAATGAGAAATATAATTGTAAAGAGAGTGGTAGATACAACCCATATGGAGGCTACACATTTGAATGTTAGTACATCACACCTAGCTTTGGCCACTATCGAAAGAGATGAGAAGGAAAGGTTGGAGTTACAGGCTAAGTACAAGAAATTTTTGGAGGCTTACAATAAAGAAGTTCAAAAAAGAATTGAACTTTAAAATAAAATGAGGGGGTGGTCTTCTAGACCAAAGATCACCCCTCGCCCACAAATGGAGCCTTTTAAATCCATTCCCCTTATTGGGATTTTTGATACACCATAGAGGTCATAGTATTATACAACTGAAGATTTTGAAGAAGAGAGAAGTAAACTATGGGCATTACATTTAGAGTTGAATGTGTAGTATGAAGATAAATTGAGAAAACCTCTCATGTATTTGGTTGAAAAAATTGAATGGCCATTATTCTATGATCAATTATCAAAGGTAATAAACATATGGGAGGAAATAAAAGCCAGTGATGAGACTTTGAAACCCATTGTCAATAAGTGGAGCAAGAGAAGAAAATAGGTTACATTGTTGTGTTATTCTATTATAAGATCTTCAAATGACCATATTGAAATAACTTATGATGTTTCTAATGATCTTCAAGAATTTGATGATAAAAGATTTGAGCTACAAAGAAGAATTGTTAGTTACTTGGATATATACAAAAGTAAGAAATTTGATTTATTCCCACTTTCTTTGGATAAGAAGAATAAAGATGAATGGGCCAAATAATTAGATGATTTATTTTGTTTGAGGATGAATAAAATCATTAATGAAAAAGGACATGCATGGTGGGCAATCACAACAGAGGAAATAGTGAATGTCCAAATTATTCTTTAATTCTTTAAAAAAAGATTTTTTTTATATTGATAAAGAGGATAAGTATGTGATCAAGAAGCAAAATGATATTCTACAATTTAACTGGTCAGACGACACACTTTTTGACAAGTGGATGGCAGATATGGCTTCTGATGAGTAGTGGGAAGAAGTTGAAAGTGACGATGATAAGATGGATCAAGATGAAATACAGATCATTGATGCATCTTTGACAAATCAAAGGAAAGAAGAAGACAACGAAGGGAAACCATCTCAAATGGAAACTATTATGGGCCAGATGGATGATGTGGTAGAAATAAAACTAGGTATAACTGTCACCTTGATAGTACATGATGATGTAAGTGGAGGTGCTAGAGTAGAGGTAAATTTGCAAGAATTAGAGCATGACACATCATTAGCGAACCTGATAGCTACATATACCGAGGATTCAAAATAAAAAAAGGCCAACCATGGAATTTGTAGCATCTAAAAATGTAATAGAAGTGGAGGCTATCAAAAGAAATATTAAGATGAAATGTTTTTCTGTTACACACAATTTTTTCTTTTATGACAATAGAATGTAAAAATATCTTTTGTCTTAAAGGACAACTATAATTTTCTCTAAGCCTAAAGCTTGTTACATCTCACCCTTTATAAGTGAGATTCCAAGGCTAGAGAAAGGGTCTGAATTATTGTCTTTCTAAGTCTTTACTAAGTCTATTTGGTCCAGCCTTTTTTGATGAATACTTTGTGATATATTTTCTCTACAGGTTTATGAGAATACATCAATTTGATAGGATTTAGATGTTTTGTCTTGAGTCAGTCTGAGTCTTATTCAATTGTATACAATTGTTTTCAAAATGAAATTAATACAAAGTGAACTATCACCACATCTATTTTGGTTGAATATTGTCTCCATTTCTTTTACCTGGTTATTTTGAAGTTGTACAAGAAAATCTTGTCCAGTTGAATGCAATTGAATCAAATTGTATATTAATTCACCATCGCTATTAGTTCAATGAATTATATAAACACTTTAGTGGTATTGATAGCATGTCCTTGGTAATAGGAAGGATGTTTGTAAGTATGATTTTCTGTAAGAATTGTTGATAATGTTGATTGTAAAGCAATCAATCAGATCTAGGAATTGAATGGACTCTGAATCCCAATGGATGAGGCATTGATCTATTAAATTCAATTTCTATGTGAAGAAATCATAGGCAAGCATCAAACTCAAATTCAAAATCAATTTTTACTTTACTATTTGAAAGATCTCAATGTTGGTCTACACTTGTTTGCATTTGATCTCTAAGCCTTATTTAGCTACAATTGCTAGAAACACTTGTAAATGTGAGAAGAATTATGACCAAATCTACTTATAAGGGATGTGTATTATCTTAAAGTGTCATGGAATGAGAAAAGTATGTATATGTCAAAAATAGGAGATGAGAATTAGAATGAAACTAAGAGATTCTTGATCATTTGTATTTATTTCTTTGAACCATCCCTAAAGTATACCCACCTTAGTTCTATAGAGCCTAAAGAGTAGGAAATCTGTCTTGATTTCATTGTAGTTGGGTCTAGATAAGAAACACATTCAATTTTTTATAGGAAGTAGCTAATCCTTAGATTATTTGTGCTTTCATTATCTTGGTATTGAGTATTTTGTTACTTAATAGTTGAAAAACACCAACAAAATGGTGACTCTACTAGGGAGTTTCTTAACACACGTGTGTGTGTAAATGTACTACAATTTATTTGGTCCTATTGTGTACATATGTGTCAGATCATGTTGTAGCATTGTTTGTGGTTATAGTGGGCCTATTTCAATGAAATACCTTGAGAATTTAAAAAGAGAGAGAAATAACCCTAGTGCCACAGGTGTACATTGATGTACATAGCTTTTATGAAGTGTCTTATCTATCAAGAAAGAGTTGTAATCATGTTTTTTTTGTGATTGGTCCCTTATATTATAAAGTTATTTGGCTTTTTTTTCTTGTACTTTTTCCTTTGAAGTCAAAAGCTATCTTACTATCATTTTTTCCCTTAAATAGGGTGGTGACTTGGTCAAGGTTTTGAAGCTAGTGCTTATTCAACAAGAAATTCTATTTAATGGTTGATAAAAGGAAGAATACAAGAGATTACACAAGGGCCAATCTTGATGTACCCTTATATACTGGTTTGGCCCAAGATTGTAGGAAAAATTAGGGCAAAAAGAAGGCAGATCTGAATCCCACCTGGAAACCCATAAGTAATACATCAATATACCCTCAATACTAACCAATGGTAGGAAGGGAGTCTTCTTCATTAAGCTCTGAGTTGTAGACTACAAGGATTTTTGGGGGATACTTAGTACTACAGTGCAAGAAGAGCAAATTTATCATAATAAGAATGTTTCCTCAATAGGAGATATGTTCATAGATTAGATATGAACCATAGGCTAGAATATGGGAATGTCATGAAAGATCCTAGAACAATTTCATATATGGAGCCTAATCTTATAGATCTTGATGATCCTGCTGATTTAGAGGCAACTTCTATAGACCCTAAGGAAGTATGTTCAAAAATATAAGTTTTAAAGAAATGGGTCATAGAAGAGGAGGCCAAACGTATCCATTTGGAGAAGGAAAGAGAGCAAGCCACTATGAATGCTATTATTGAAAGAGATAACCTACTTAGAAGGATGGCTACTTTGAAGGAATAGAACAATAAGTTAGAAGAAAGGACCTCAGTCCTTCATGCTAATGTGTTTGGGGATATAGATAATTTAAGGTCTAAAGTTATAGAACAAGAAAAACTCATGAGCCAAAGGCAAGAACCTATCATTTCTCAAGTCCAAGCCTACAAGCCTATCTAAGTAGATCCTATAGAACCTACTGTGAAACCCACAGATAAAGGAAAGGGAAAAGCTATAGGAATTCAAATAAATGAACCCTAAGTTGCATTACAAAAATATGTAAATCCTCCCATGTCTAAACTAGACCTTGATCTTGAAAAGGCTAGAAAGAGAAAGAGGATCTGGCAAAAGAACTTGAGAAGGTTGAGAATGAAGCTCAAGCAATAGAAACCAAGAGAAAGATTCAATTTATCATGTCTAACTTGGCTTTAGCCTCCTAGCCCAAATTGTCTACTCAAACTTCAACTTTTGTGCCTACTTGTGGACCAGTAATATCTAGTCAGACAATGTCCCAGAAGTCTACCCCTGTGTCATCATCCACTACTAGTATTTTGATCCCTACTATCCAAATACAAAAATCTCAAGCCAATATTGCTCAAAATTATGCCAATATAGCAAGCACATCAAATGCTACTAGTTTTTAGAAGAAGCCTATATATATGGAAAAATTTAGACAAATATCATTCATAGGGATTCCTGGTTTCCCTCATCCCATATCTTTTGATCTAAGAGATAAAGTTGTTAAATTCTCTAGAAATAATGACATCACTGGAGAGGAACACTTGAGAGTCTTTGTAGACATGTTGAATGACTTTGAAGTTGAGCATGAAGATGTGGTGATGAAACTGTTTGTGCATTCATTAATAGAAGATGCTAGGGATTGGTTTAGGATATTACCAAATGATTGCATTAATTCTTGGAGTGATATGGAAAAATTGTTTAAAGAACAAATTGGAGAGAATATTAATGTTGGATTTATGTTGAATGATTTTAATAACATCAAGAAAAATCCTAATGAATCTACATTTGATTTCAGTGTAAGGTTTCAAAAGGGAATGTATAAGTTGTTTCAAGTTATGAGATTGAATGAGGATGTTTGTCTCACAACATATTTGAATGCTTTTGATAGAATGATGGCTTATCGGTTGAGCGATAAGGGGCCTAAGACTTTGAGGGATGCTTTCAAAATTGTAGTAAATATTGAAAATAATAGAAAAGAATCTAGTAAGTTAGGAAGAAGGGATGACCCAAAGTTGTTCAATCCCAAGAATAACAAGAAAGAAAAGGATAAAGTTCCAATAGCGAAAAAGCTTGAAGAACCCTTGATAGGAAAAGTATTGGATTTATTAAAAAAAGATGAATCCATCAACTTTTAGTTCAAACAAACCCATTCTTAATGAGAAGGCCCTATCAAATAATAACTATTTCAATAGACAACCAAGAATGCAAAATTACCCCTATACCACTCAATGGAAGGATGGTAAACCAATTCCTAACCAAACCTAGAATGTAAAAGATAAGGGTACATCAGATCCTCTACAGAGAAGCTCTATTAATATGAATAATGATGTACCATGGTGTATCATATGTCAATCACCCCACTCTATAGATTATTGTTCTGTTGCTCAGTCATTTTTCTTCAGATCAAAGTACATAACATGAGGTAGAAGAAGAAAAGAGCCATGATGATGTGAGCTATAATATGTTAAGTATGTTTGATGATTGTGTAGATTCTGATTTATAGGAACATTAGGATGATGTTACTAGTCAGAGAGTTGCTTACCAGCTACATCATCAACAAGTATTCTCAGATGATGAAAATTATGATAAAGACAAGGTATGTAATGTATCCTCAAATGTTGATAATATAAACTTGAGAATGCCTTCAAAGGAGGAGATTGAAAAAATCACTGTAGAAATGATTTCTCAAGTACACATTAACTATAACTTGAGGAATAGGACAATTAGAAATGATGGTGGAAAATCTTTTGGTATATTCATCAAGGATATTACACACAAGATGAAGGATGAGAGCAAGAAAACTCATACTGAGACAACAAAGGACAAAGATAGTAAAATCAAGAAGTGGAAGCCTAAAAAGAAAGTGCAATTTCAAACAAGTGATACCCCTAGAACAATAGTGCAAGAAAAGAATTCAGCATTTGATTTAGCCAAGAAAATCGTAGTGCCTACTATTCAAAGGACTTCCACTCCAAGTATGCTTGTGAAGCCTACATGATATCTATGTTGTCACAAATTATTGTCAAAGTACCTTTGTTTGAATTATTTAGAATTGAGGAGCACAAGAGTAAGGCCTTATTATGGTTGGGTGGGATAGGAAATAATAGTAATATGGTTAAACCAAGTGCTATTCATAAAATCCTAGTAATGGTAGATAATAATGGTATTATATCCCAAATTCCATAAATGTTTTTGGATGATTCATCAGTAGCCTACATAGAAGATATTGACCCATTTTTTTTCAATTTGATCATAAAAGGAAAAACTCTAAAGAACTACATGATAGATTGAGGAGCATCTAACACCATCATGCCTTTTAAAATTATGGAAGCTTTAGGTCTGAAGGTACTAAACAAGGCAAATGTAGAGGTATGGATGCTAGAGAAGTCCCTATTATAGGTACTATCAGTGCACTACCATTCAAGTTAGCTACATACCTTGAAGTAGAATGGACCATGTCAATCATTATGGTTGGCATTCCCCCATATTATGGGATGTTTCTCTCTAGAAAGTGGAGTGCTACTATGGGAGGTAGTCTACAATATGACTTGTCTTATGAAACTTTCCATATAGGTGATAAGGTAGTTAGGGTAGGTAGAGATCCAAGGGTAAATAAAATTCTAGGAGAAGGCATTGATAAGGATTCAACTTGCTTTTTGGACACTAGTGTATATGCTTTTAGGGCAGAATTGATCATTCAGAAGTAGAGAAATTATCTCATGTGATTGAACATGAAATTGAATGCTATATGGATTCACTAGTTTTGTGGACTATGTACTTTGATGGGGCTAGTTCCAAAGAAGGTTCAGGTTCAAGGCTAGTTTTTGTTTCTCCTAAGAAGAATACCTTTAGATATTCATTTACTCTAAAATTTTCTTGTACCAACAATATAGTAGAATATGAAGCCCTGTTGTTAGGACTGAGAGTTGCCACCCACCATGGAATCAAAAAATTGCATGTCATAGGTGATTTTGAATTGGTCATCTCACAAATAAAGGAAACTTATGCTTCAAAAAATAAGAAGGTTGAAATAATATAGAAATGCAATCTGGGATTAGATAGAATTTTTTGATGCATTTGGTATTTCATGGAGAGATAGAGGTAAGAATAAAATGGTAGATTTATTAGAAAATGTAGCAATCAAGCCTAAGGAAATGCCATTTTCTGGAATCTCACAAATTGAAGTTCAAAATAGACCTTCAATACTTGACAATATTGAAAATTGGCAATTTTTTGAAGATGACTAGGATATTTTAAACTTCATGTTAAGTGAGGAAAAATACCATGGTCAAGAAATGGATTGTAGTGATTTAATTGAAACCATTGATGGTAAGGAAACTATTTTTGGCCAAGAGATTATGCAGTTGAAAACCAACAAGGTACCTAAGGGGTTAGTGGTTTTGGAGAATATTTTTGATAATCAAGATAGAGTAAAATCTAGAACTAAGATCCTAAGCCTCAAGAATTAGAAGAAATAAATCTTGGTACTGATGAGGCTCCCAAGAAAGTTTATATTGGCCAAAACTTGCCTGCTAAAATTAGAAAACCACTGATTAATTTGCTGAGGAAGTATAAACATGTTTTTGCATGGTCATACAATGACCTTAAGGCTTATAGGGAAGATTCGTTCCAACATGTCATACCACTAAAAGATAATGTAAAGCCTTTCAAATAGAAACAAAGACCAGAAAATATCACTCTAGCCCCCCAAATGCAAGAGGAGTTGATGAAGCTAAGGGATGGAGGGATAATTAAGCCAATTAGACATTCCACTCGGGTTTCAAATTTGATACATATCTGAAAGAAGAATGGAGACATAAGATTATGTTAGACTTTAGAAATTTGAATATTGCATCCCTGAAGGATAATTATGGACTGCCAAATATGGAAGCTATGTTGCAATAGGTAACTAGTTTTGAGCTAATTTCCATGATGGATGGGTTTTCTAGATACAATTAGGTCCTTGTAAAGGAGAGTGAACAATTTAAAACAACTTTTACAACTCCACGGGGAACCTATGTATATGTGAGAATACCATTTGGTTTGATTAATGTAGGTGCTAATTTTCAAAGAGATATGGATGTAGAATTCCATGAGTATATTGATAAATTTATGGTGGTATACCAAGATGATCTTATAACATATTCCAAGAAATCTGGTGATCATTGTAGTCATTTGGAAAAGATCTTTATCAAAGCCTTGGAATATGGGGTATCTTTAAATCCAAAGAAATGTGCATTTGGGGTAACTGAAGGAAAATTATTGGGACACATAGTATCAAAGGATGGAGTAAAGATAGATCCTGAAAGAGTAAAAGCTATTGATAAGGTGCCTAAGCTAAGAAATGTAAAAGGAATAGAATCTTTCTTTGGGAAAGTAAACTTCCTGAGGAGGTTTGTTACAAATTTTGTTGTTATTAGTAGACCCATTTCAAAAATTCTCAAGAAGGGAGCTATTATCAATTGGGATGGTGAACCTTCATAGGCATTTTAGGACATTAAAACTACCATAAAGAATGCTTCAGTCCTTAGGACCCTAGATTACACAAAATCAATGCACATATTCTCTTTTGCATCTTTCCATATTGTAGTTGTAGTCTTGTTACAAAAGAATGATGAAGGATATGAACAACCTATTGCTTTCTTTAGTAAATTATCACAACCTACTGAACTAAAATATGAGATAAATGAGAAGCAAGCATATGCCTTGGTGAAGGTTGTTAAGGCTTTTAGGTGTTATTTGATAGGTGCCATTGTTATTGCATTTGTACCTAGTACAACTATTAAGGACTTTTTTCTTAGCAGGAGGTATCAAGTAGGAAATGCAGATGGATCAATAGGATCCAAGAATTTAACATTGAAATTCATATCACAAAATTGGTAAGAGGTCAAGGATTAGCTAAGCTTATGGCTCAATCCAACTTAGATGCTAATTAGATCAATATAATAACAGATGATTTAAGGTCAAACTTATGTGGCATGGACCATTATGAATGGTATACTAATGTTATTCAATATCTACAACATATGGATGCCCCATCTCATTTGACTGAAAATGAAAAAAGAAGCACTAAGTTACAAGCCATCAGATATATTATTCTCCATAATAGCTTATGGTGGAGAAATTTTGAAGGAGTGCTACTAAAATGTGTTGATCAAGAGAAATCAAAAGAAGTAATGAGTGAAATGCATTTTGGAGTCTATGGAGGACATTATATGGCCAAGACCACTGCACACAAAGTGATGAGAGCTAGATTTTGGTGACCTTCCGCCTTTTTAAAGATGCTCAGATGATGGTTATAAAGTATGAAGCATGTCAAAGATTTGTAGGAAAGTTGAAATTTTTAGGAAACACTCCATTAAAACCAGTGGAAGTTCAAGCACCATTCCAACAATGGGGAATAGATTTTATAGGAGAAATCTCTCCTAAATCTAGTACTGGTTATGCATGGATATTGGTTGCTACTGATTACTTCACAAAATGGGTAGAGGCGATTCCTACAAGAAATTCAACTAGCAAAGTTGTCAACAATTTTTTGCTAAATAATATCATTTCAAGGTTTGGTTGTCCTTAGAGGATTGTGATAGATAATGCAATGTGTTTTAGATCTGAGGAATTTATAAATTTTTGTGATAAGTATGGGATTACAAGATCAACATCTTCTCCATATCATACACAAGGAAATGGAAAAGTTGAATCCACTAATGAAAATTTGTTGAAAATAATAAAAAGGACACTGGATGATAATAAGAAAGCTTGGGATTCTAAATTATAGTTAGTAATATGGGCTGATAGGGTGACTATAAAAAATACTATAGGAGTAGCACCATTTGATATTGTCTATGGGATCCAAGAAAGAATGCCACAAAAAAATTTAATGGGATTGTATAATTACATCCAAGTGTATGATGAAGACATCACTTATGATATGAAAGAAAGAGTGGATGAATTGGTAGGACTAGCTAAAAACAAAAAAAAAGCATCTGTCAGAAATCAAAAGTTGCAACTACAAGGTAAGACACTTTATGATAGAAGAATAGTAAGAAATTTGAACTTGAAGATCTAGTCCTCATGTGGAATGCCAAGATTGAGGATAAGGGGAAACATGGAAAATTTGATCCTATATGGCTGGGGCCTTATTTAATTGAAGCCTTGTGGGGAGAGGATTCTTATTGGCTAAAAGATCTATCAGGAAACATTCTTGAGCTGCCAATTCATGGATAGTTCTTGAAGAGGTATTTTTGCTAAAATACTTATTTTATCCACGAATAGTAGTTTTTAGGTTTTTTGTATATTTTTATATCCTTTGTGTCTATGTGTAGTCCTTGTATATTCTTTTCATGGAATTGTTGCTCTCTCTCAAGGGTTGTCAAGGTTAGAGAGATGGTCGGGTTTGTGGTTTGCTTCTCCGAGGGATTTTGAGCCCTCATATGAATTTTGCATATTCATTGTCCCCAGACAGAGCCATTGTTGGTCATGTTTTTTCCCTATGTATTCATAAAGATATACCGCTATGGGTTATTGGTTTGAGTTTGCAAATTAGGTTTTGGTCATGGCAATATTGTTAAAACCCTAAGAAAAAGCCCTATTCTAACTATCTTTGGTACCCACTATGTCATATAATCATCATCACTTGGTTAAGTGCAAAAAATATTTTAAAATGGTAATAATTTTTGAGATCCCTTCCTTTTAGCACTTTTATCAATGTTTCATACAAAAAGCCTGCATCATTAGATCTTTCAAGATCTATGGTAAACACTATGTCATGACTGAGGATTTTGGTTATTTTGTCTTTGGCAACATAGCGACCAAATTTGTTGTTACCCCTAGGACCTAGCTAACATTTAATGTAAACTTTTCTTGTTTTGCCAACACCGTCAAAATTTTTTAATCTCAATAAAGGTCACTATGTTGCAACTAGAAAGTGGTAAGTTTTCACCGATAGCAACATAACACCTCCCCAAAAAAGTGAAAGACGATGAGACCAGAAGCAAGTAATAGAGCCGAGATTTAGCATATCATTGATAAGTTGTGCTAGCATGGGATGTTTTTAGAGGTTCCAAATGTAGTAACTAGAGCCTAAGTAAAGACTTGTCATTTTCTTCTTCATAGTGATTATTTTCTAAAAATTCATAGAGATTGCTATGTCACAATTGGAAAACTCATTTTTTGACTGGTAGTGACATAACACCTTCCTATTAAAGTGAAAGGTGGTGAGAAAAATACTTTTCTGGCACCGTAAGGAGTTTTTTAAATCATTAATGAACTACTTAATCTTCATGGAATATTAGGAGTAATCAATACAATAAAATTAGTAAACACGTGCATCCCGTTGATGCTAGATTTTCTCAAATAACCTAGAAGTCACAATGTTGTGACCAAGAAGTTCATCATTTTGACTGGTAGCAATATAGCACCTTCCCAGTAAAACAAAATACTGTGAGAACTAAAAGAGAGGTGGTACTAGAAACATAATTAATACTAATACTTTCCCAACATGTTAAGGTGATGTCCTATCATATGTTACATGGATTCACACTTAGAAAGAAGGTAGATGAGTAGTTGGAATCGTCAGATCAAAGTCCATCGATGATTGTCACCAAATTGCTATGAAGAGTTGCTCGATGTTTATCCCATGTGAGATAGAGACCAAAGGAAATAAAAAATGGGCCC
This sequence comes from Cupressus sempervirens, assembly GCA_028749045.1. Classification (NCBI taxonomy): domain Eukaryota; kingdom Viridiplantae; phylum Streptophyta; class Pinopsida; order Cupressales; family Cupressaceae; genus Cupressus; species Cupressus sempervirens. The sequence goes on along the minus strand of CM053792.1, from coordinate 53,943,616 downwards.
ACCATAGCTTAAATAAGATGATTGTAAGTGCCTTAATGTAAGATCTAATTTGCATTGATGGTAGGCACTAAGTTGTTATGAGAAATTGTTTGATTTTTTAATGACAGTGCCATGATGACCAAAGTAGAAACAAAGGGATCCACCACAATCATCTTAAAGCACTCATAAAAAACACATCATTAGATTATGATGAATTAAAGATGGTCCTTATATCACATAAGGAAACTATTCACTACTTAAGCATGGTGATATAGTGAGAAGATGACATGTGTACATGAGTGCCAATGGGTCCAAGTCAAGTTGCAAGTGGCAAATGGAAAGACTTGCATGGAGAATTTCCATTGGGTTGACTGCTAAGTTTGTAAGTGGGAAAATGAATCATCCATGATCATATCCCTGGATCGTCAAATTTTTTGCAATCGACAGTGTGTTTTAAAAAAAATAGAAGGTGGTGCCACCTTGTTCTACTTATAGTTCATTAATGAAGATTGAAGGCTCCTCATGCGAACCCAGAACAAAGTATATTGCAAAATTTTTGCTAATTATTCTCCATGCAAACAAATCTTTAGATTTTTAGAGATCTTAGAGCTATTGAGAACTTGTGCTTGGTGATTAAAATGCGAAGAAATTTCCAGTAATCACAGTGTGTCACATAATTACAGTTATAGGATGGTGAAAAGCAAGTAACTTTCTTAGTCCATTATATACTAAGGTTTTTAGTATTCTACAATTTTAATTGCCATGCCTCCAAAGAAAGTTTTCTCAAGTCAGGTTTACTATTTGTCTAGAAACATACATGATGACCTCCTTCAGTTGTTACCTAAGTCCACAAATGAATTCGCTCAAGTGAAGAAATTAACCACTCTGAACCCTACACTCAAAATTGCTGATGGATTGTATGATAACGAAAGTTGGGTTAGGGATGATAAAACTTCTCAAATAGGGCTTTGTCTCTTCAAAAAATGGTTCTACAAAATGAAATTATTTGCCCCTCACGAGAACATCTAGAACTTTATCTTGGGAAAACTAGTGGTCCCTAGTGTTTTCATGGATTATGACCTATTAGAGGATATTTCTAAAAATTATGACCCAGTAATCAGAGTAGTGAGAAGGTTGGATGGAAAATGTTTGATCACAATAAGGCTTGAGGAAATTTTGGAAGTTTTTGTTGTTGAGCCACTATTAGATTATCATATACCTATTGACCTACAAGAATTAGAAAAAGAATATTTATCTAAAAGAGATAAGATCAGACAGGGTGCATTGAGGGCACACATAGGCATAATTGGGAACTTGCCAATGATCACAACATCTACTAGGGAACCTTTTAAAAAGGAATATTTCAATTCCCAAGCTGTGGAGATATATAGGACTCTGTGTAGGTTTTTTGGTGAGGATGAACAAAATGTCATGCCAATAAATTTTATGTATATGCTAGCTCAAATTTCTTCTTTTGGTGTTGATATTATTTTTGATTTTGCTTCATATTTAGCAAAAGGAATCCATACAGGCTTGGTTGGAATTGCCAAGGGCAAGGTAGAAAAAACTTTTGGTCACTACTCATTGTTGGTGCACACGTTCTTGTTTAAAGGTGTGACATATTTTGGGAAGGAAATGGTCTTAAATAGAGAACAAGAGAGAGAAGCTATGCTAGTTCAATTGTGGAGTGTAGATATGACTTGGGATGTAGAGAAGGCTAGTTTTGTCAGGTTTGATAGGTACTTTGCCTCAAGCCTCATATTAAGTGACAATTTGAGAGTTCCTAAGGCACTAGTAAATTTTATTAGGCCCATGGATAATCCTACTAGTTTGAAAGTATCACATAACTGGGTAGATATTATACCATACTCGATTTCAATTGTTTTTAGAGTTTATGGTTTCAGGGGGACTCCTTGTGTATTGCCCTTTTAGGTACCTCTAAAAGTATGGATAGTTGAGATATTGTGGCAGTTGGGAGGATTGGAGGAAAACTATTTGGTAAGAAGACAAATAGGTTCAATTTTCCCAACTTGTACTGTAGTCCACCATTTTGTAATCATAAAGGGTGGTTGGTTGTCTTTACACAAATTACTAGACTAGTATAAGATGGTTGCATATCATCCCCATTTTTGTGATACTAAGGGATTCTATGATTTGGTTTTTAGATTCAGAGCTAAGTTTGGTTCCATAAAACATGAGCCTTATTACCTTTAGGATATAATAAGGAATGAGTTCTCTTTGCAAGTGCAAGAGACCAAAAAGGAGAAGTGCAGGGTTTTTTCAAGAGTTTTGGAATCTATTCATTATTTTGACAAGGATTATGAGCCTCTAGACAATGAAAAAATAGAGGCAAATAACATAAATAAACTCATGATAAATTTTCTTAAGATAATGGAAACAAGGAATGAGAAGAAATAATTCTTCATTAATGCCTATCCTGATAAAGCTAGAGAGGTTATGAGAAGGCTGGCATTCACTCCCAATGCTGGAGTAGGATAATTAATTGTCCAAAAAAGACCAGGCTACAATGTGATCCAAAATAAGAAGACCTCTATGGACAAAGAAAAGAAAATAATAGAATCAACTAGTGTTATCTTGGAATAGAGATGTGATGATCCCTTGCCTAAGAGGCAAATAATAATGAAAGAACAAGGTCCTCACATTGAGGAATATTCCCCTACCCAATCCCCTTTGTAGATTGGAGAGGAGCAACTCACTGGAGAGAAATTTGAATAGATGGGGTCCCAAGGGGGAGTATTTATTACCCAACCAAAGCTAGAAGAGGGAAATCCTCAAGAACCTCCAATGCCAAGCTTTGATTTGACAGTAGTAGATTATAGAGGAAAGGAACTAGATCCTGTAATTGAACAAGTTGGTCATGAATTTTTATCTGATGATAGTTTTGTTAGAACAAGAGCCTTCTACCAATTTGCATGGAAAGAAAATATGGGAAAATCTAATGAAAGTTATAATAAGTTAAGAATAGAGCATCCAAAAATGGAGGAGGTAGCCATACAAAATCAAATAAAAGAAGAAATGATGCAATAATTCCAAAATATAACCCTGAAGAGGGGGGACAGATGGTAAAAGCATCTAATATTCTACTACTACCCAATTGGGATATAGAATATGATCTAGTTTTTAATTCTATTTTTAATAAATTAAACATACAAAACTAGAATAAGAAAGAAATAAAAGGTGCCACCTTTAGTGAAGACCAGGCTGCCCTAGTCATTTGGTCACTAAGGAAAGGATCTGGGACTATTTCCTCATAGTCAGATGATACTAGATTAATGGGAAATATAATTGTAAAGAGAGTGGAAGATACAACCCATGTGGAGGCTACACATTTTCATGTTGGTACATCTCACCTAGCTTTGGCCACTACAAAAAGTGATGAGAAGGAAAGGTTGGAGTTATAGCCTAAGTATGAGAAAGTTTTGGAGGCTTACAATAAAGAATTTCAAAAAAGAATTGAAATTGAAAATAAAATGAGGGGGCAGTCTTCTAGACCAAAGATCACATACCCTCACCCCCCAGTGGAGCCTTTTAAATCCACTCCCCTTTTTGAGATTCATAATACACCACAGAGGCCACAATATTATACAGCTAAAGATTTTGAAGAAGAGAAAAACAAATTGTGGGCATTATATGAAGAGTTGAATGTGCAGTATGAAGATAAACTGAGGAAGGCTCTCATGTATTTGGTTGACAAAATTGAATGGCCATTATTCTATGATCAATTGTCAAAGGTAATAAACATATGGAAGGAAATAAAAGCAAGTGATGAGACTTTGAAACCCATTGTCAATAAGTGGAGCAAGAGAAGAAAAGAGGTTTCATTGTTGTGTTATTCTATCATAAGATCTTCACATGACCATATTGAAATAACTTATGATGTTGCTAATGATCTTCCAAAATTTAATGATAAAAGAGTTGAGCTACAAAGAAGAATTGTTAGTTACTTGGATAAGTACAAAAGTGATAAATTTGATTTATTCCCACGTGCTTTGGATAAGAAGAATAAAGATGAATGGGTCAAAGAATTAGATGATTTATTTTGTTTGAGGATGAATAAAGTCACTAATGAAACAAGACATGGATGGTGGGCAACCACAATAGAAGAAATGGTGAATGTCCAATTATTATTTGATTCTTTAATACAAGATTTTGTTAATATTGATAAGGAGGTTGAGTATGTGATCAAGAAGAAAAATGATATTCTATAGTTTCACTAGCTAGATGACACACTTTTTCACAAGTGAATGGAAGATATTGCTTCTAATGAGCAGTGAGAAGAAGTTGAAAGTGATGATGATAAGATGGATCAAGATAAAATATAGATCATTGATGCACCTTTGATAGATCAGAGGAAAGAAGAACACAAAGAAGGGCAACCATCTCAAATGGAAAGTATTGTGGGCCAGATGGATGGTGTAGTAGAAGTAAAACTAGGTATAATTGTCATCTTAATAGTACATGATAATGCAAGTGGAGGTGCTAGAGTAGAGGTAAATTTGTAGGAATCAGAGCCTGACACATCATTGGTGAACCTGATAGCTACATATACCAAGGATTTGGAATAGCAAAAGGCCATCCATGAAATTTGTAGCATCTAAAAATGTAATAGAAGTGGAGGCTATCAAAAGAAATATTATGATGAAAGGTTTTTCTATTACACACAATTTTGTCTTTTATGATAGCATAATGTAAATATCTTTTGTCTTAAAGGACAACTGTCATTTTCTCTAAGCCTGAAGCTTGTTGCATCTCACCCTTTATAAGTGAGATTCCAGGGCTAGAGAAAGGGTCTGAATTATTGTCTCTCTAAGTCTTTACTAAGTCTGTTCGGTCCAAACTTTTTTTATGAATACTTTGTGATATATTTTCTCTATAGGTCTATGAGAATACATCAATTTGATAGGATTTTGATGTTTTTTCTTGAGTCAGTCTGAGTCTTTTTCAATTGTATACACTTGTTTTCAAAATGAAATTAATACAAAGATGAACTGTCACCACATCTTTTCTAGCTGAATCTTGTCTCCATTTCTTTTACCTAGTTATTTTGAAGTTGTACAAGCAAAGCTTGTCTAGTTGAATGCAATTGAATCAAATTGTATATCAATTCACCATTGCTATTAGTTTAATAAATTATATAAATGCTTTAGTGGTATTGATAGGGTCTCCTTAGTAATAGGAAGGATTTTTGTAAGTACAATTTTTAGTAAGAATTGTTGATAATGTTGATTATAAAGAAATCAATCAAATCTAGGAATTGAATGGACTCTGAATCCTAATCGATGAGACATTGATCTATTAAATTCAATCTTTATGTGAAGAAATCATATGTAAGCATTAAACTCAAATTCAAAATCAATTCTTACTTTACTATTTGAAATATCTCAATGTTGGTTAGCACTTTTATGCATTTGATCTCTAAGCCTTAGTTAGCTACTATTGCTAGAAATACTTGTAAATATGAGAAGAATTGTGACCAAATTTGCTTATAAGAGATGTGTATTATCTTAAAGTGTCATGGAATGAGAAAAGTATGTATATTTCAAATATAGCAGATGAAAATTAGAATGAAACTAAGAGATTCTTTCTCATTTGTATGTATTTCTTTGAACCATCCCTCAGGTATACCCACCTTAGTCCTACAGAGCCTAAAGAGTAGGAAATTTATCTTGATTTCATTGCAATTGGGTCCAGATAAGAAACACATTCAATTTTTTATAGGAAGTAGTTGATCCTTAGATTATTTGTGCTTTCATTATCTTGGTATTGGGTATTTTGTTACTTAATAATTGAAAAACACCAACATAGTTTAACCCTTTTCATTCTACAATTTTATACTCTTCCCTCAAGACTCCATTGTTACATATTTGGTTATATGTATCACATATTTACATGTCACCTACTTCTCCTATCTTTCTTGTGTAATAACACCTTACATCTTGTATCACCAAAGCTTTTGGTGGTATCATGACAATGCACTAAATAGGTCTCCTCTGTATGTTATCTTAGGTATTGCTCAAAATGTTGGTTGTCTTACATCATTACTTATCATCTAAACATTAAAAACCTCATTTCCCTCTTTCTTAACACTTGTAAATGAGCTAGACACCATTTTAAATAACTAGGGTTTACAAAAAGTTAAACATTGCAACTCACCAATAGTGAAATTACTTTCCAATCTGATGAGTGTCTCAAGATACAGTTGAATCTAGTTTACAAAAGCTAGAATCTCTTTTCTCAATTCACCTTCATACTCTTTGTGCTCTCTTCAATCATTATTGAATGCAAATGAGTCAAAAGTTAACTATATAAACTTTCCTATTCAACAATAAATGCTCAGTTCTTATATAGATATAAGCTTGGCTATCATAGGACTTCCCACTCACTTGAGCTATACATGATTTCTAGTATGCTCAGCTAACATAGCGAGCTCAACTAACACAATTCCATCACTCATTAATAATTGTGAAACTTTTCATCCTTAGGAAAAACATGAAAACTAATAAAACTAAAGATTTTGTCCAGGTTTTAACCAATACATTGCATCTTAATTCATGCATATATAATCTTTTCAGATCTTAGATTCTTGGAACTGATGTATAATATAACATTTGAAATATCAATCCCATACATATCTCTTGATTGCCTAGTTGGGGGTGATGTGATCACTTGATCTATTGGATGAAGTGACCTCATTTGAACTTGATGTGTTGCAATCTTCCTTCTTCTTTCATGTCTTGTTCATTTGTACTTTGACCTTCTCAACATTGACCTTTTCTCTATCTTTATTGTTTCTATTGTTCAGTGTTGGTGACCTAGTAGGACAATTCCTACTAATATGACCAGTCTTGAGAAAACTAAAGCATGTAGTCTCACTAAACCATCTATTGTAATTGCCTCTGAAATGTGTTCTAATACAATTCTTAGGATCATGCCTATACTCTTGAAAATAGTGACAACTGTACCTTGTATTGTGATCCCAATCATAGGAGTTTCAATTTTTTTGTACCTTTTTCTACTTGTTTGATGTCCACTTGGCATCAAATATGTATTCATATGCTTTATATCCATACTTCTGACAATTATGGAAATATCATTCAAATCTCTGAGTGGTCAAATTCTTGGTCTTACATACATGTGCTTGATGTCCTTGCTTGTTGCACTTATGACAATAACACTTGCATTTCTACTTAGGGCTCTAATTTGCATTTTTTCTTGTGCAAAAATTTGGTGTATGACCTAACTTTCCAAAATTATGACAAGTTGGTTTGTAGTTCTTACCTTTTTTATTTATTTTTTCACCACTTTTATATGATGCACCTTCGATAGATCAGAGGAGAGAAGAAGACAAAGAAGGGAAACCATCTCAAATGGAAAGTATTATGGGCTAGATGGATGATGTGGCATAAATAAAACTAGGTATAACTGTCACCTTGACAATACATGATCATGCAAGTGGAGGTGTCAGAGTACTTAGAGGTAAATTTGTAGGAATCAAAGCCTAACAAATCATTGCTAAACCTAATAGCTACATATACCGAGGATTCAGAATAGAAAAAGGCCAACCATGGAATTTGTAGCATCTAAAAATGTAATAGAAGTGAAGGCTATCAAAAGAAATATTATGATGAAAGGTTTTTCTATTACACACAATTTTGTCTTTTATTACAGCAGAATGTAAATATATTTTGTCTTAAAGGACAACTGTCATTTTATCTAAGCCTAAAGCTTGTTGCATCTCACCCTTTATAAATGAGATTCCATGGCTAGAGAAAGGGTCCAAATTATTGTCTTTCTAAGTCTTTACTAAGTTTGTTTGGTCCAGCCTGTTTTGATGAATACTTTGTGATATATTTTCTCTGCAAGTTTACAAGAATACATCAATTTGACAGGATTTAGATGTTTTGTCTTGAGTCAATCTGAGTCTTGTTTAATTGTCTACAATTGTTTTCAAAATTAAATTAATACTAAGATGAACTGTCACCACATCTTTTCTAGTTGAATCTTCTCTCCATTTGTTTTACCTAGTTATTTTGAAGTTGTACAAGCAAAGCTTGTACAGTTGAATGCAATTAAATCAAATTGTATATCAATTCACCATTGCCATTAGTTCAATGAATTATATAAACACTTTAGTGGTATTTATAGGGTCTCCTTGGTAATAGGAAGGATTTATATAAGTACAATTTTTAGTAAAAATTGTTGATATTGTTGATTGTAAAGCAATCAATCAGATCTAAGAATTGAATGGACTCTGAATCCCAATGGATGAGGCATTGATCTATTAAATTCAATCTGTATGTGAAGATATCATAGGCAAGCATCAAACTCAAATTCAAAATCAATTTTTACTTTACTATTTGAAAGATCTCAAATTTGGTTAGCACTTGTTTGCATCTGATCTCTAAGCCTTAGTTAGCTACTATTGCTAGAAATACTTGTAAATCTAAGAAGAATTGTGACCAAATCTACTTATAAGGGATGTGTATTATCTTAAAGTGTCATGGAACAAGAAAAGTATGTATATGTGAAAAATAGGAAACAAGAATCAGAATGAAACTAAGAGATTCTTTCTCATTTGTATTTATTTATTTGAACCCTCCCTCATGTATACCCACCTTGGTTCTGCGAAGCCTAAAGAGTAGGAAATTTGTCTTCATTTTGTTGCAGTTGGGTCTAGATAAGAAACACATACAATTTTTTATAGGAAGTAGCTAATCCTTAGATTATTTGTGCTTTCATTATCTTGGTATTGAGTATTTTGTTACTTAATAGTTGAAAAACACCAAGACAGTTTAACCCTTTTCATTTTACAATTGTATACTCTTCCCTCAAGACTCCATTGTTACATAGCTGGTTATATGTATCACATATTTTCATGTCATCTACTTCTCCTATCTTCCCTATGTAGCAATACCTTACATCTTATATCATCAAAGCTTTTGGTGGTATCATGATAATGCACTAGACAGGCCTCCTTTGTATGTTATCTTAGGTATTACTCAAAAAATTGGTTGTCTTACATCATTACTTATCATCTAAACATTAAAAACCTCATTTCCCTCTTTCATAACACTTACATATGAGGTAGACACCATTTCAAATAACTAGGGTTTATGCAAATTTAAACATCGCAACTCACCAATAGTGTAATACCTTTCCAATCTAGTGAATGTGTCGAGTTGCAGTTGAATCTAGTTCAAAAATGCTAGAATCTCCTTTTTCAATTCACCTTCATACTCTCTGTGCTCTCTTCAATCATTAATTAATGCAAATAAGTCAAAAACCAACTATATAAACTTTCATATTCAGCAATAAATGTTCAGTGCTTATATAGCTATAAGCTTGGCTATCGTAGGACTTCCCACTCACTCAAGTTATACATGATTTCTAGTATGCTTAGCTAACATAGTGAGCTCAACCAATACTAACACAATTCCATCACTTGATAATAACTATGAAACTTTTCATGCTTAGGAAAAACATGAAAACTAACATAACTAAAGATTTTGTCCAGGTTTTAACCAACACATTGCATCTTAATTCATGCATATATAATCTTTTCAAATCTTAGATTCTTGGAACTGGCGTATAATATAATATTTGAATATCAATCCCATACATATCTCTTGATTGCCTAGTTAGGGGTGATGTGATCACTTGATCCATTGGATGAAGTGACCTCATCTGAACTTGATGTGTCACAATCCTCCTTCTTCTTCCATGTCTTGTTCATCTATACTTTAACCTTTTCTTTGCCTTTATTGTTTCCATTACTCAGTGTTGGTGACCTAGTAGGACAATTCCTACTAATATGACCAGTCTTAAGATAACTAAAATATGTAGTCTCACTGAACCATCTATTGTAGTTGCTCTGAAATGTGTTCTAATACAATTCTTAGGAACATGTCCATACTCTTGACAATAGTGACAATTGTACCTTGTATTGTGATCCCAATCATAGGAGTTTCCATTTTTTTGTACCTTTTTCTACTTGTTTGATGTCCACTTGGCATCAAATTTGTATTCATATGCTTTATATCCATACTTCTGACAATTGTGGAAATATCCTTCAAATCTTTGAATGCTCAAAGTCTTGGTCCTACATTCATGTGCCTAATGTCCTTGCTTGTTGTACTTATGACAGTAACCCTTGCATTTCTACTTAGGGCTCTAATTTGCATTGTTTCTACTGCAAACATTTGGTGTATGACCTAACTTTATACAGTTATGACAAGTGGGTTTGTAGTTCTTACCTTTGTTGTTTCTTTTTTCACCACTTTTATATGATTCTCCTTCCTTAGTACTGGTGTATCCCAATCCAACAATATCATTGTTAGAGCTTAGAGATCTCATTAGTTTCTCAAAGTATTTGATGGCTTCACTATATTTTTTGAAACTTTTAGAAAATTCCTTTTTTTCTCTTAGTTTATTCCTTAGTTGTTCATTCTATAACTTTAGGGTTGTGATCTCAATGTCTTTTCCATTCAATTCATGGTTTACAATCATCAATTGATTTATTGTATCCAATTGCATGTTGGAAAGCTTATGTACATTTGATGTCTTCTCTTCCTATCTGATGGTCAATGTTCTTTTGTTACTTCAATCATGACTTTTTCTTTCCCAACTTTCTTTTTCTATTCAGTCACCTCGCATAGAAATATTGATTGGACTTCTTGTTCTATATTAAGATTTTTGACCTCTTTAGTTAGGGTGTTGTTCTTTTCCATTAGATCTACAACTATTGCATCAAACTCACTTGAGTTTCTATTCTCAAATGATTCAATAGTATCTTTTACTTGGAAATGGGTGTCATTTTTCTCAATAGCCAGATCCTTTCTTCTTTTCAATGAATGTTGCAGTTCATCTCTTGCTTCATTGAGTTGGTGTAGGGAAAGTTTTACTTCAATCTTTTGGTTCTCAATAACCTTTCCCAACTTGTAGACTTCCATCTTCAAGATCTTTCCTCAAAGTTGTAAAGCTTTCCTTTGAAGAGAACAAGGTTGTGATACCAATTGTTGGAAATAACAATGGGAAAGTAAACTCTAGGGGGGTGGGGGGTGAATCAATACTTCAAAAATTTAGCCATAAAACATTCACCACACATCCATCTCACAATTTAGCATGTAAACTAAAATAACTAACTACAAATATTCATCCATAGCATGAAACAAATAACACATAACACAATAAATTTGTTACCCATAAACCCTCCAACAAGAAGGTAAAACTGGAGTGGAGATGACACCCACAAATCTTCACTATTGCAGTTGTAAAGTGTAGCCATTTATGGTTACAATAATTTTGATCATAAAATATGATCTACCCTATCAGGGGTCTATCCTATTAAAGGCTTACAAATACTATTAGGTCTCACCCTATTAAAGGATTTCAACACTCTGCTAAAAGTGTGCCTTGTTAGAGGACTTAAACTTACAATAAAGTAAGAACTTGGTTAATAGATTTGCACAAATCTATCAAGACTACTCTATTAGGAGATTTACTTTGTATCACCTGATAAAATGATTCAACACCATAATCCTTCAGTTAGCACTATGCTGCTTGATGTCCAAATCTTCTCTTTCCTGATGAATCCTTTATCCTTTTGATCATATATGTCTCCTCTATCCTCTCTTTTCTTTCCTCTATTCTCTCTAACTAATTATGCAATTCATAACATTATCACAACCTCCATAGCAACCATGAATACTCTCTCTATACTTATAATTCATCTCCTTCCATGCATTCACTCTCCATACAAACTCTTTGGGGTTTGCCTCCTTAGGGATACATAGGTGGGCTATGGTTAGGTAGGAATCAATAGCTATGGTTGATCCATACTGTTGCCTAGAATATCCCTAAATTTGATTGGTTGCATGTATTGTATAGGTATTTTTAATATACCTCCATACATATCTTCTAGAATCGTAAAAAAATCATTATGTCAGCCCAAAAATAGTTTACATAGAAGCTTATGCCATTACAAACAACTATGTACAAAACTATTAATTTAATCTAAAGGCTCTGATGCTTGGCCATCACTATATTCTTGATGTTGTAACTCAATTTTTGAATGACTTGGTGTTGAGATAATGGGTGTTACACACATTGCATAATATTTTTATATTGTATTATTTTATTTTATTATGTAATGTTGCACCTAGATGGATGTGCAAAATGTAAAGATTTCCATGGGATATTCTTGATGAGTTGTATTATAACATTGTGATAATATTTCATGTAATTATTTAATATTGGGGAAAAGAATTAAATTTCCAATATTAAATATGGGGTCAATGGGTTAGGTAGCACATGGTTTATGTAATACCACTTAGTGGTTTTGTGGGACCTACTACTATATAAGAAGCCACAAGGGTAGTTGTAGAAACAAGAAAAAAGGAGAAGGGAAAAAGACAAGAGTCAAGTGGGACAAGGCTTGATAGGTTGGTCAAGGGAGCATTCGTGAAGGTTGGATGAGTTAGAAACAATAGTCCACCAAGATAACTGGGGGGGGTAGGGGGGGTGTGAATCAATTATCCAACAATTAAAACATTTATCTTCTTTAAAAAAAAAAAGCCAATCAACCAAAGTAAACAACAACCACAATAAGATGCACATAGACAATTACACCCAATATGTTGACTAGGGAAACCCTTGATCAAAAGAAAAACCCCAGTGGGAATGATGCCCACAAGATGATGTATTGATATAAATATTTCATGTTAGAGGATGGACCCTGTTAGGATTCTATTACAACATTTAGTACAATGACTCCGTATTAGGAGACTTTGACTCCATGTTAAGAGACTTTGACCCTATTAGGAGTTGTGCCAACCCTATTAGGAGTTGTGCTATAATGTATGCAAGAAGAGCTCACTGTCCAAACATGCAATTTCAACTACAAGAAGAGCTCACTACTCAAACAAGTAATTTAATGTTATCTTCCTCTTCCTTTGCTATTTTCTCTATCATGTCAACTAAACCAATCACTATTAGACCTTGTAGACCAAGTCATGAACCTTGGATCCAAATACCAGACCTCGAATCATTCAACAAAACCTCAGCAATGAAGTTTCCTTCACTTCCACACTGCTCTTCTCAACTTCACATTGCACACTCTCTGCTACTTATCATCGATCATAAAGTCATATAATTACATGCCATGATAAAGGAAAATTTCCTTCCTTTCTATGGAGTCCGCAAAATAATTCTCTGAGTTGACTGTTAGACCTTCTCAATTAATTATTATAGGTATAGGACCACATTAAGAACACGTTACACTTTGTGATAACCTTAATCTTCCACTTTGCAGCTTGAATAACATTTCATACATGCAATATTATGAAAAGTGAGCTTAGCCATATCATCCTCAACATGTCTTCTTCATGTCCTAAATCTTGATCCTCAAGATATCAACTCTGCTAAGAGATATATCAAGTTCACTAGAACATGCCTTTGTAAACTCTCTCTCAGAAAAAACATCACCAAAACTTACATAACTTCTTCTTCCAATGATAAATACATATACTAGATACTCAAAAGTATCTCCCATAACTTCAGATAATTATAATTCTTAACTAGTCATTGGTACAAACTTGATCTTTTTGCTATTTTTCTATTAGATACCACAAAAAACTACTATGTTGACATCAATGAAAAACTCAGTCATGAATGTAACATATCATCATAGCAGTACTCCCCTATAGGAATATCATCAATATTCATGCTTCCAAAAATCTTCCCAATCTTCCAACAATCTCCTCCTTTGGCATTGATGGCAACATAGATAAAAAATATCTAGTTCCAAGAATACCAACAAAAGACTGTTAGTCTTCAAATCCTCTTTATCAATCATTCTCCCCCATTTATATACCTCAATGTGCTCTGTACCAAACTATCATTCTACATATTGTGCTTATGCTGAACATCCTCCTTAGCATAGTATTTTTCATGCCACACTTCTCCCCCATTGACATCAATATCAAAGGTAACCAACTCTTCTACATCAAACTCTGCAACAACTTCCTAGCTCAAGTGTCAAAAGACACTATTCAAAACAATATCCAACAAGATTCCTAGATGAATCTATTCATCACAGATACTCCCCCATTTAGGAAGCATCAACATTCAATTCAGACAACAATGGTGCTTTGTTACACTGGACTAATGCACTCATGCATCTTCTTACTTTGATGTAGGAAGGGGCATAACCCTAAGCATACCTCACAAATACTCAAAGGTCTCTTTGGGAAGAGGCTTAGTGAATATATCTACAATCTACTCTTGAGTGCTCACATACTCCAATCTGATTTCTTTTTCTACAATATTTTTCTCTCAACATATGATACTTAATAGAAATGTGCTTAGTCCTTGAATGCAACGCTAGATTCTTAGACATATTTACTGTGCTTGTGTTGTCACAATGTATAACAACAAGTTCACTGATTTCTATCCTTATATCCTTTAGCATCTTCTTCATCCAAACAACTTGATTGCAATTATTTTCAATTGCAACATACTCTACTTTCATTGTACTTTTTGATGTACAATCCTACTTCTTACTTAACCAAGAAACCAATCTTCCTCTAAGAAAGAAAGCTCCTCCATTGGTGCTATTTCTGTCATCCATACTACCTACCCAGTCTACATCAATATAAGCACTCATAGTGAAATCATTCGATTTGTCATACTATAATCAAAACTTAGATGTTCCCTTCAGATATCTAAATATCCTTTTTACTACTACATAATGTGCTTATTTGGGATTACCTTGAAATCTTGCAAAAATTCCAACTACATTTGTTATATCTGGCTTGTGTGAGTTAGATATTGTAATCCTCTGATCATAGATCTGTACTTCTTCTGCTTAATAGTAGGTGTCTCATTCTTTGTAGATAACTTGTGTCTAGTTACCATAGGTGTTCCAATGGGTTTACATGTTTCCAAACTAAACCTTTTTAGTAAATCCTTCTAGTACTTAGTCTAAGAAATAAAGGTTCCTTCTTTATTTTGTACAATCTACAATCCTAGGAAATATTTCATCTCTTGTATCATACACATTTCAAATTCTTTCTTCATCTCTTCTAAAACCTTCTCAGTTTCTTCATCATTTTCTCCAAATATAATGTCATCAACAAATATTACCAATATCATCAAACCATCATTAGTTTCTTTCCAATATAGATTACTATCTACCATACCTTTTATATATCCAAGTTTTGTCAAATGTTTGTCTAACCTTGGATACTAGGTTTTGGGTGCTTGTTTCAATCCATACAATGTTTTCTTTAATCTGCATACTATGTGCTTTTCATTTATCAAAGGACATCCTTCAAGCTACTCAATGTATACCTCTTCTTCAAGTTATCTATTCAAAAATGTTGACTTGACATCCATCTAATATACTTTGAATTTCTTTTGTGTTACATAGGCTAAGAATAATCTTACTACTTCTATTCTAGCCATTGGAGCATAAGTCTCCTCATAATCTATTCCTTCTTGCTATGAGTAACCTTTACATACCAATCTTTCTTTTCTTCTTAAAACTTCTCCTTTCTCATTCATTTTGTTCCTAAATACCCATTTAGTTTCTATCACATTCTTGACTGCTAGTTTGGGGATCAATTCCAATGTCTCATTCTTTACTATATGATCCAATTCCTCTTTCATATCTTTCTTCTAGTAATCATCTAAATACATGCTTCATCTACATTCTTAGGCTCAAACTTAAGATATCAAGCATATTTCTTCATTTACTCTACTTCTTGTTATCACAACTTTGTCTTTGCTTCCAATGATCTAATTGAATGGATAATTCTTTATCATATTAGATTTCTTGAAGTAGGAGTTGTTGTCTCAACTCTTGGCTCTATTAAAGGTTCTAAGATTTGTTCCTACCTTGGATCTCCTTCATTTTGCAAATCATTGTTAGTCTCGAGAAATACCTCATTATCCCTTGGCTTAGTAGCAACATCATCATCTAAATTGTAATCAACTATTCTCTCTTGTATTCTGAATTTCTCATTAATTCTCACATTTGCACTTTCCATAATAGTCACCAAAGCTATCTCTTCTAATACTTCCTTTTCATTAATTAATCTAACCTTATTATCATATTCTTTCAAGGATCTTTCCATACTTTCTCTAAATTCTTTGACTTGATTAGAAAGTAAACTCTTTCTAGTTTTCCTTAACCTCTTAGGACATTTTCTTGAAAAATGACCAAACTCTTTACATGTCCAACAATTTTTTTTTTTGTATACCTTCAGGTTCTCTCTTTGTAAGTCTTTATGTCTTCTTCTGATATGGATTTATCTTCACTTGTACAACTTTTATGTCGTATGCAACAGAGGGATTTTGGATCTGTAAAATCAATACTCTGCTCTTTACACAAATCTGATAATTCACCAAGAATTTCTATCACTCGGGTGTCAAATTTATTCTATTAGATGTAGAACTATCTTCTCTGAACATGTTCGCCATGGATCTCCCAAAGTTGTTAAATTATTTCTTCAAGGACCTGATGCTCTGATACTAATTGTTAGAAACAATAGTCCACCAAGATAACTTGGGGTGGGGGGATGAATCAGTTATCCGCCAATTAAAACATTTATCTTCTTTAAAAAAACTTAATCAATTAACCAAAGTAAGCAAAAAACATAATAAGATGCACATAGACAATTACACCAAATATGCTAACTATGGAAACCCTTGATTAGAGGGAAAACCTCGGTGGGAATGATACCCACAAGATGAGGTATTAATATAAATATTCTTTGTTAGAGGATGGACCCTATTATGTGTCTATTAAAAAATTTAGTACAATAAGTCCCAATTAGAAGACTTTTAATCCCTGTTAGGAGATTCCAACCCTATTAGGAGTTGTGGTATAATGTATGCAAGAAGAGCCCACTACCAAAATATGCAATTTCAACTACAAGAAGAGCTCACTGCTCAAACAAGTAATTTACTGTTATCTTTCTCTTTCCTTTTTTATTTCCTCTATCTTGTCAACTAAGCCAATCATTGTCAAACCTTGTATACCAAGTCACAAACCTAGGATCTAAATACCAAACCTTGGATCACTTAGCAAAACCTCGGTAATGAAGTTCCCTTCACTTTCGCACTGCTCTACTCAACTTCACATTCTGCACTCTCTACAACTTATCATTAATCATAAAGTCATATCATCACATGCCATGATAAAGGAAAATTTCCTTCCTTTATATGAAGTCCACAAAACAATTCCCTAAGTCGGTTATTAGATCTTCTCAATTAATTATTATAGAGCCACATTAAGAACACAATACACTTAGCGATAACCTTAATCTTTTGCCTTGTAACTTGAATAACTTTCTGTACATGAAATATAATGATGAGAGAGCTTAGCCACATCATCCTCAACATGTATTCTTCATATCCTTAACCTTGATCCAAAAGATATCAACTTTGCTAAGAGATATAACAAGTTTACCAGAACATACCTCTGTAAACTCTATCTCAAAATAGAATCACCAAAACTTACATAACTTCTTCTAGACTTATCCTTTCTTCTTTCGATGTTAACTACATATACTAGATACTTAGAAGTATCTCCCATAACTTTGGATTGTTATAATTCTCAACTAGCCATCCATACCAACTTGATCTTTCAGCTATTCTTTTGTCAGATACCAAAAAAAATTGCTATGTTGACATCAATAACAAACTTAGTCACGAATGTAACATATCATCATAGTAGTACTCCTTCATAGGAATATCATGAGCACTCATGCTTCTAATAATCTTTTGAATCTTCCAACAAGAAGCATGGCATGGGATGTGTGGATTCATGCTTGTTCACATGGATTTCTTGGTTGTGGATATGGTATTGAAGGCTTTCATGGTTGTAATGTAATGGTGTTTTTTGTTGAATAATACATGGTGATGGATTCTTTTGGAGGCTTGGTTATGTTGTCTATTTTCTTGCATGTGGATTTAAATTGCATATTTATTTTAGATCTATTATGGGTTATGTGAAAATGGTTACATTCTTTAGTTGCAAATTTTCTAGTGGTATCAAAGCTATGGTTTTATTATTATAACTCTAGATTGAATCCATGGGAATGCATGGGAGGATAAAAGAAAAGGCAAGATATACGAGTCATTTATTATAGATCTAAGGGTTTTGGGTTTGTTGTTATGATGGGATGTTGGTAGATTTTGAGCATGTGAAATTTTTGGACAGAAGGGTTTTTTAGTTGTTTCATTTAAATAAGCATTTTAGGGGGATCTTGCAGAAATGACCTCCTGGGTAAAAACAAACCTCACCATTAGATCCAGGTCAATGTTTCCATAAATTTTGATATATAATATGCCCTAGTTTGGCCATGTTCAAAGGAAATGAAGGATTTTTTTAGTTTTAGCCTATGATGGCCATCACATTTAATCCTGTCGAAATTTTCAGCCCAAAAAGATAAAGTCATAGTGAAAATGATAAAATGTCTATTTTAGTAAAATGACCATAACTTTCTCTCAGGATATTGAATTTTAGACTTCTTATAGGCATTGGAAAGATAATTTAGAGTAATACAACTTGGTGTATGTTTGGTTCTATGATTTTAAAATTTTATCAAGTTTTAAAAGCCTAAAAGTTAGATGTTATTTGTTTTGAGCACAAATTAGGGCATAACTTGGGCATATAGAGTCAGATTTTGGACTTCGAATAGTCAGCAAATTTTTTTTAGAGAGGTCTACATATTGGTTTAAATTTGGTATAGGTTTGGTATGATTTATTTGGTGATATATTGATCTAAATAGTTTATGATACATATTGGCTATGGTAGCATTGTGAGTTTATGACATTGCATATTTT
The DNA here is from genome assembly GCA_028749045.1 of Cupressus sempervirens. Lineage (NCBI taxonomy): Eukaryota > Viridiplantae > Streptophyta > Pinopsida > Cupressales > Cupressaceae > Cupressus > Cupressus sempervirens. Next base: position 53,924,766 of record CM053792.1, on the reverse strand, counting down.
CAAATTTAAGATTTGATGTCATTATATACTCAATTCATATTTCAGATTGGTCTCATGATGGTATGGTTCTTAGTGTTTGGTCTGGATATGTATGATGATTTATTGGGTACAAGTTGTGCAGTGTTATAAGCAATCTATACTTATAAGTTGCATTTATGGCTTGGTTATGGGTTGTTCATGCCCATTGATATTTCATTATTGATGCATATTCAGATTAGTGGCTTGGATTTGGGTTGTCTATGCCCTAAGTCACATAATTTATTGATTTTTTTCTTCATGTAGAAGGGATGAGATTTTGTTACTAGGTATAGTCATGATGGAGGGTTGTGGTTAACTATTTTATGCTGACATGTTGGACACATTGAGAGTTAGTTGCTCAGTTCATGGATATGATCATGGTACCATAGATTTTAGCATGACGTGATTGGATATAGAGGTACATCCTTGATGTTTATTGACGTAGATTCCTAATTTGGTTATGGTGGTATATCTTCTTAGTTGAGGATCATGTTATTTAGTTTCTTTTGAAGAGCTCATGATGTGGACTTTGAGTTCTTTGATGGTTTGATGCCTTGGTTGATTCTCATGATTAGAGCTTAGTTTTTTTTCATCATGATGTCATAGATAGCTTGGATACACAATTTAGTGGAAGCTTGTGATAGTGATGAGGTGACAATGCAGGATTAGTTCCTAGTTTGGTTTATATCTTCTTGGTTTGGAGATCTTGGTTTCACTTAGTATTGACACTTTGGTTGTGTGTATAGACCTAGAGGATCTTCATGTAGGAGATGAATTTTATGATGCCATAAGTGACTTAGTATCATGGTTGAGTGGGAGTTTTTTTGGCATTGATATATTTATTGAGTGTTTGTAGATGTTAGAGGTTTTTCTTAGATCTTGTTACTACAGAAGCATCTTTGACATTTGTATGGTGGAAGTGTTATCTTCATGGTATGTGAAGATGGTTAGATCTTGAGGACTCATGGGGTTCTTGGTTATCTTCATGGTATATGGAAATGTTTCTTCATGGTATTTGGAGATGGTTTATCTTCATGGTGTGTGGAGATGGTTTCATCTTGGGGACTAATGAGGTTCTTGGTAAAGGTGTGGTTTATGCTTTCATTTGACATGTTATCCCTAGTGTTAGGATGGTTTCATTTTTATGTCATGGTATACTTTTGATATGTTTTTAGAGTTTTGACATGTTATAGTATGTTCATATGGAGCATGTTATCTCTTTGATTGAGATGTTTAGATCATGTGGTCATGTTTATATTCCTTAGGCCATGGTTGGAACTTTGACATTAATCTTGGTTTAGTGTCTTGGTATTGAGTACATTGATCATAAACTAGATACTTCATGATATTGTTATGTTGCATTTGGAGTTGGCATGGATTGATTGGTTACAGGTGCTCATGTATACTTAAAGATGATTGTAATGTTGATTTCTCTTGGATTAGAGAAGTATTTTTTGGGACAATTATTTGGTTTCAGTAGGAAGTCCAAAAGGCATTCACCTGATATGGACTTGAGAGGAGATTTTTCTTAGATGAGTCTTAGTTTGAGACTTGGATATCTTGATAAGCATTCTTATTCCCCACTCTTGGTCTACTTAGCAGTTTTCTACTTGAGAGGTATACCCCATTGTTTCTCTTAAGTGTATTATATTTATGCTTATATTTCATGGATATGGATCTTGAGCTATGGTACATGAGTTAGTTCTAGAGGGTTCATTTGAGAGATGATTTAGCATTGGTTATCTCAATTTTTATATGTTTTTATGTTGGTTGAGTTTGGGAGATGGTTTTATATTGGGTATATTCCTTGATTTAGAAATTTTTTATGAGTTTGATCTTCTTGTGAGAGGCTTACATCCATGATTAGTTATATCATATGGTTTTGGTGTTATTGAGGCTTCTTGGTTAGGGTTTTATGGAGGAGATCATACTTGCATAGTTTACAGCTAGAGGTATGTGTAGAAGGACATGATACAAGTTATGATTTGTATGGTTTCTCTTTGGTCTTGGTTATCTTCCTAGATGTTCAATTTTCCTTCCATTGGATTTTATATTGGTTAGAGATTGTGATCACTAGTTTGTGCTCATGTATTTCATGTGAGTGGTGACATGGTTATTCTCTTATCTCTTTCCTCTATTGGTTGTGGAGATCTTCAGAGACTATTGGATATTTGTTATAAGAGTTGTTCTTACAGGTTATTGGTTTATGTGTTGTGGATACCTTGAGACTACATGGATCCACTTCTTTGAAATGTTGTGAGTGGATTGGTTATAGATTTGACATTATCTTTTGCAATGGGAGCTTCTTGGTATATATGTTGTAGGTATTTCTCTTGAGGCTTGTGATTGTAGGTTATAGATTGGATATGTTGATGATGTGAGATTCACTTGGTATACCTTTGGAGGTATGGATAGTTGGATGGGTTTGGCATTTGTTGTTGGTTCTATTTTAGCTATTAATATTTTGACAACTAAGGATACATTTGATTACTTTTGGATCAAGTTTTTTGTGCTTGGCATTTCAGTTGGTATAAGATTTTATGATCTTCTAATGTGACAAGTTGGGTGGCTTTCTCTTTAGATGGCTTCTATATATGTTTGGTGGTAGTGATATAATAAGAGGTGAGATCATTCATGTTTGAGATGCTGGATACTTTGATTTTTTTGTGGGTACTAGGATGGAGCACTTTGTCTACTTTGGTCCATGATGGTGGATATGCTAGGAGGGATTGCTCCCTTGTTCATTTATGTGGCTAAAAATTGACCCCATGCAATGTATATAACAAGTGGGAGTTTATTAAAATAATGGGTTTTGCACACATTGCATAATATTGTTATATTATATTATATTATTTTATTATGTAATGTTGCACCTAGATGGACATGCAACATGTAAAGATTTCCATGGGATATACTTGATGAATTGTATTGTACCATTGCGGTTATATTTCATGTAATTATTTAATATTGAGAAAAAGAATTAAATTTCCAATATTAAATGTGGGGTAAATGAGTTAGGTAGCACATGGTTTATGTAATACCACTTTGTAGTTTTGTGGGACTTGCTACTATAAAAGTAGCCACAAGGGTAGTTGTAGAAACAAAAAAAAAGGAGAAGGCAAAAAAACAAGAGTTGAGTGGGGCAAGGCTTGATAGGTTAACCAAGGAAGCATTTGTGAAGGTTGGGAGTATCGCATGAGATGTGTGGATTCACTCTTGTTGACATGGATTGCTTGGTTGTGGCTATGGCATTGAAAGATTCCATGGTTGTATTGCAATAGTTTTTTTTGTTGAATAATACATGGTGATGGATGCTTTTGGAGGCTGGATTTTTTCCTCAATGAGGGTTTTCTAGGGTATATTTTGTGTCACAATTTTTGTGGGTATGTTGTCTATTCTCTTGTATTTGGATTTCAATTGCATATTTATTTAAGATCTATTATGGGTTATGTGGAAATAGTTACACTCTTTGGTTGCAAGTTTTTTTACACTCGGCATACTTTGTTTACTCAGCTCCTAAATCACTTGAAAAGTATAGTTTTCTCATCTCATGAGTGACTCAGATCATACAAGATATATTTCATGTCCCCTTTTCAAATAATTAAAAATAATAATCTTTGCTAAGGCAGGCAGGCCCAAAAAGGTGAAGTTTTAGCAAAAGGGGATAATCTTTGGAAGCGAATGGACTAATAAATAAAAATTATTATTAAAATATGTTTTGTTAACCCCTCTTGGACGTGAGTTAGGGTTATGCCCTCTTTTAAGGGGTTTGGAGGCATTCTAGGCTCATTCTAGAACTTGATTTTTGCTCATTTCTTTTTTATTCTTTAGAGGCTGCCAAACTTGTGGAGAAGGAGACCCAAGAATGGGAGTTTGCAGGTTTCCAGGGAGACCCAAGAATAGGATTTTGTAGGTTTCTAGGAAGGCTAAGGATAGGAGTTTGAAGCCATTCCATGTGCATGCTCATGCAGAGTTTTCCTTTGTGCTGAACAGTGCAGATTTGTGAGTTTTCGGGTGTATTTTTTGTAAGAGTTTGGTGTTTCCGGTTGAGTATTTCATATCAGTTTGGGTTGCTGCTGTATATCAGACTTTTAAATGTTAAAATAGAGCTGAAAATATGTATTTGGATATGATTATACTTCTATGATATATTATTAAGTTTTTGTGGTGATTCTGGGCTATTTTGTGTTATTTTCGGGAGCCCGATGAGCATTGTTTTTGTCCTCCATTTGGGAGCTATTGTGTGCATGTTATACAGATCTGGAAATGTTATTTTATAGGCTGTTATGCTGCTCAAATTTTTGTAAAAATTTCCACTTTTAGATTTATTAATAATAGGTGAAGCTGTGAAGCTTTTGGCACTATTTTCGGCATACCCGATTTGGGGTTTCTTGAGAAATTTGGTGGATCTTTGTGATATTAGTTGTTTGATTTTGAAAATCTGATTAGAGGCATGGAATACCATGTAAATTTAGAAAAGGGACATTTCAGTGGTATTAGAGCCATGATCTTTCCAGCCTGAGGGTTTGTAGAAGTCTGCGTGTCAGTTTTGACAACTACCTAGATCTTGCATGTCAGTTTTGACAACTACCCAGATCTTGCATGTCAATTTTGACAACTACCCAGATCTTGCATGTCAGTTTTGACAACTACCCAGATCTTGCATGTCATAATTTATGGTTGCATGTTACTTCTAATCAGCTACATGTCAAAAATTATGGTTGCATTCTACTTCTAATCGTTTGTATGTTAGTTCTTGGTGAATTTGGTGGTTGCATGTTGCTTCTAATCAGTTGCATGTCAAAATTTATGGTTGCATGCAACTAAGTGAAAGAGAAAAGAGATATTTACAGCGAGAAAAGAATAAAGAAATTTTGATCAAACCTCCAGTTGAAAATAAAAGTATAAAATCCAAGGAAGGAAAAAAGTATGGCTAATCAAGATGAGATGACAAAGAAATTCTTCCAAGACATCCAAAATACTCAGAAGAAAATAGTGGATAGTTTGGAAAAAACTAGAGAGGCTTTTTGAATATTGACAGAAAAATTGCAAGGAGTTGCATCTATTAATGAGAAAGGGAGCACTTCAAAGGAGTTAAGAAATCTGAAACTCACACCCTCTCAATCAACAAAAAATATTTTTCTACATGCAGATGAGCCACCAGTGCCAAATCCAACCCTTAATCCCATGGAAGAGGTTACAGGTAACTTGATTGCATTAAGAGCTACTTACAATGGTTTAGATGATGACTTTCACAATTTAGTTCCTTTTAGAGAATATGTGGATATGATGAACACTTTGATGCCAAAGAAAGAGTACAGAAGGGAGCATGACATAAGTGGAAGAGAGCTCAAAAATAAAATATGCAAGTTCATAGCACCTACTTTTGATGGAACAAATAAAATTTCAGCTAGAGCATGGCTACAAAAATTACAGACCTTCTTCACACTTAACCCCATGAAGGAGAGTGATGCTATTCAAATTGCAAGTCTACACTTAGAAGATGCAGCCTATGATTGGTGGTATCATGGAATGACTACTCAAAGTCATGATCAGGTAACTACATTTGATGATTTTAGTCAAAGAGTGATGGATAGATTTGACCTCAAGGATGATGATTATGAGGATGTTTTTGTGCATGATGGTGAGATACCTGGTAGAGATGAGTAGGCATTGAGCATTCATGACTTTTCTGAGAGAGAGTATCAGGCACAGTTAGATGCTTCGACACATGAGGTTGAGACTGGTAGTACTTCACATGATTTTTCCAGTCAACTGAAAGTGAACAAAGACAATATTTTGACTTCATTATCTCATCATGACAGGTATGTGGAGTTAGTTGGTATTGGTCATATTACTTAGGTGAGGAGTTTTCTTGAGTTACCAGCTGATTATAGTTTACGTATATGGACTCGAGATTGTTATATTGGCATTTGGGATTCAGTTGACTGGATATCTTTAACACTTTTTGGTAGCAGTGATTGTTTGGGTGCTATCATGGATTTGATTAGTAGATTGCATGGTGTTGTCTTTTCTTGTGCCAGGAGCTTATCCGATGTTGGTATTAGTTTTTACACACCGGTGTTGGGCTTTGTTCATATATCCAGTCGACCATACTTGCTAGAATGTGTTGATGATCTTTCATATTTGGCAGTGGCTACAGATGAGTCCCAAGATCATATTGGCATTGATGACATGCAGGAGGATGCAGTGGCCAGTTGTGAAGACTTAGTTTCCTTGGGTACAGAGGAGTTGGACAACAGTGCTACAGTTTTTGATACTCCGTATGTTGATATGAGATTTAGAGTTGATTCACAGGACATGTATGGTAATACTCTAGAGACTAGTAACTTTGAGGATACTCCTTTAGACAGTGCATCAGAGGAGGTTTGTAGGAGACAGTCAAGCCAGTGCCATCATGTGTCTAATAAGTTTTGAGTTAGTGACCAAGACATTGCTATCACTTGCCAGCATTTTGATGCTGCTTGTCAGTTGTTAGCAGTTTATGGATGGGGTTCTCCTACTAGTGATGAGCAGGAAGGCAATTATCTTTCCTTGATAGAGTTCCACTCTTTATGGGAGGCTATCCAAATTTTGAGACAGGATTATATGCAGTTGGTAGCCGATAGAGATTATCTTATGGAGTGGGGTAGTACAACATATGATGCATTGTTGGCCAAGGAAGATGAGGTCAGTGAGCTTACTCAACAGTTTGAGGTGGCTTCTGAGATTCTTGAGAGTACATAGTTGGCTTTCAAGGAGTCATGGTTTCATTTGGCTAAGGTGACCATGGAGTTAGAGTGACTATAGTCTTTACCTGATTCTATACAGTCACAAGCTGTGGTGTTTGGTGATCCGAGGATGTCCATGGCCGAGATTTTCAGAGATAGTGGAGATGGGGATGCATCCATCCTTGATACTAACATTGGAATATTAGGTTCATTCCCACTAGAGTCAGGTTTAGTTGAGTTGGGTGTTGTAGCGGATTGTTGTATGCCTGACATGGTGGTGGCCTCTAGTACTGATGGCACAGAGACTAGAGATGTATCAAAGATCATGTGTGATGTTGGTGAGTCGGTAGTTGGCATGGTTCCTGCTAGTAATACTACTCCCTTGGTGATATCTTCGGAGGTAGTAGTCAGTTCCAACATGGTTAATGATCAATTGTAGTTAGTTTCATCTAGATTACAGTCTGAGCCACTAACTAATATTGGTACATTCTATCGGCATTACACTGTGAGGTACGCTCATCAATTTACCTTTGATGACCATGTTGATGAGATGATGATACAGAGATGTACTTTGGTTCCTAGTGCTTATCATCAGTTATGGGATAGTTTGATGCCTCAAGATGAGAGTCGTGAAGGGCATGACATGGTGATAGGTTCTGCAGTTGATAGCTTCATAATATGTGACTTAGAGCAGGAATTTGGGAGTGATGCTTCAGTGGGTGTTGTTATTGATTCTACTCCTTTGGCTATGACATCTCCTGACCTAGCTAGTGATCAGTCACAGTGGGTTATATCACTTGTTCATGGTTTGTTGTTGATTGAGGTTAGTTTTTTTAATGAACATTATATTGCAGGGTATGTACATCAGTTAGCATTTGATCCTTGTTTTGAGGAGTTGATGGCAGGCAAATTTGGTTTGGGTTTCATTTCTTACTCTTTATCTTGTAATGTCTTTTCACCATCAGCAGTGCATGGGAGTTATGGTTATGAGATAATGGCTGGTGATTTGCAGAGTTGTGTTGACTGTAGGAGTTGTACAATGTGTGGATTCTCCATACTTGGTATAGTTTCATTCGAGAGCATTCACTATTGTTGCAGAGTTGGATTGTACATTCTGTATAGGCTAGTGGGATGCGTTGATGGTATTTACTGTGTTGGTAATTTGATTTGTCCACTTTACTTGGATTTTGATGTTCTAAGAGTTTGTGTCTCATGGGTTTCTGACTGTGGCAGTGGTGATTTTGGAGTTTGGTTGAGCTGTAATTGTCAGTTTGATTATGGATTCCTCTTGGTCATATTGCAAAGGATATTGCAGGAGCCTGTGTTAATTGGCAGTAGTATAGTTCATGACTACATTTGGGATCCAGGTGGATTGATTGGTTTATTTTTCAGCCATTGCTTGAGGACAAGCAATATTTGGGAGGGGAGGGCTTTTCATGTCCCCTTTTCAAATAATTAAAAACAATAATCTTTGCTAAGGTAGGCAGACCCAAAAAGGCTAAGTTTTAGCAAAAGGGGATAATCTTTGGAAGCGAATGGACTAATAAATAAAAAGTATTATTAAAATATGTTTTATTAACCCCTCTTGGACATGAGTTAGGGTTATGCCCTCTTTTAAGGGGTTTGGAGGCATTCTGGGCTCATTCTAGAACTTGATTTTTGCTCATTTCTTTGTTATTCTTCAGAGGCTGCCAAACCTGTGGAGAAGGAGACCCAAGAATGGGAGTTTGTAGGTTTCCAGAGAGACCCAAGAATGGGAGTTTTCAGGTTTCCAAGAAGGCTAAGGATGGGATTTTGAAGCCATTCCATGTGCATGCTCATGTAGAGTTTTCCTTTGTGCTGAACAATGCAGATTTGTGAGTTTTCGGGTGTATTTTTTGTAAGAGTTTGGTGTTTCCGGTTGAGTATTTCATATCAGTTTGGGTTACTGCCATATATCATACTTTTAAATGTTAAAATAGAGCTAAAAATATGTATTTGGATATGATTATACTTCTGTGATAGATTATTAAGTTTTTGTGGTGATTCCGAGCTATTTTGTGCTATTTTCGGGAGCTCGATGAGCATTGTTTTTGTCCTCCGTTTGGGAGCTATTGTGTGCATGTTATACAGATCTGGAAATGTCATTTTATAGGTTGTTATGCTGCTCAAATTTCCATAAAAATTTCCACTTTCAGATTTATTAATAATAGGTGAAGCTGTGAAGCTTTTGGTACTATTTTCGGCATACTCGATTTGGGGTTTCTTGAGAAATTTGGTGGATCTTTGTGATATTAGTTTTTTGATTTTGAAAATCTGATTAGAGGCATGAAATATCATGTAAATTCAGAAAAGGGACATTTCAATATATTACTCGGCATGTATTGTCTAACCATAGATGCTCGACATGCTTTGATTACTCAGCTCTTACTAATTTCTTGGCTCACTCTAATCACTCAACGTGCACCACAATACTGATAGATAATGACAAAGTGTTTTGTCATTACCTTGTCAAAGCCAATCTGAGATTAATAACACTCTACCTATCATCCATACTTTTTCCCCTATCAGTGTCAATAAATCCATACAAAGTGAAATCATCAAATCTATCATACCACAAACCATAACCCAATGTTCCTTTTAAATATATAAATTTATTATCTTTACAACTAATAAATGAGTCATTTTAGGTTCTACCTAAAATCTTGTAACAATTCCAACATTATTTGATATATTTGGTCTCATGTGAGCTAGATATTGTAATCCACCATCATTGATTTATATCTTGTCTAAAATGTACCCAGTGAGTCATTAGTAGAAGATAATTTACAACTTGTAACCATAGGCATTCTTACCAGTTTACAATTCTCCATTCTAAATTTTTTCAACAAATACTTAAGGTACTTAGTTTGAGATATAAAATTTATTTCCTTATTCTAAGTGATATACAAACCTAGGAAATATTTCATTTCCCCTATCATTAAAATTTTGAATTAGTCCTTAAGTACAAAATTACTATTTTCACTACCTTTCTTGAAACCAAGATGTAAAAAATACTTGTTCAGTCTAGCATGTCAGGCCCTTGGTGCATATTTTAATCCATACAATATTTTCTTCAACTTGTATACCATGCCTTATTGATTGCTTGAAGGAAAACCAATATCTGATTGTTATATATAAAATTCATCTTCCAACTCTCCATCAAGAATGCATATTTCACATCCATTTGATAAACCTTGAAGACCTTTTGCATTGCATAAGCTAAATGAAATCTAACTACTTCAAGCCACAAGGGAAAAATTTTCATCAAAATAAATAGCTTCCTATTTGAATAACCTTTTCAAGCTAATATTTACTTATTCCTTACAACTTCACCTTTCTTATTCATTTTAGTCCATAAAACCCATTTAGTTCCTATAATATTCTTATACTTAGGCTTAGGAACCAATTCCCAATTTTTATTCTTCTCAATATGATCCAATTGTTCATGCATTGCTTTAATCCAAAATTCATCTTTACAAGCTTTATCAACAAACTTAGGTCATACTTGTGAAATCATAATGATTTCTCATCTTAGCCCTTGTCATTACACCTTTTTCTTGCATCACCAATAATTTGATCTTCAAAATGATTCAATGATACATATCTTGGAGTTCTAGGAGGTTCCCTTTACTCTTCAACACATACCAAAATCCCATTATCAATCTCAAAGAATTGTTTAGATTCTTGTTCCTAATCTTAATTTTGATTTTGATTTTGACTTTGGCTTACAGATGCATGATTCCCTTCATTATATTTATCATAATCATATACTCTTTCCTATATCTGAAGTATCTCATCAATCTTCACATTGGCACTCTCAAATCTTCCTCAACTTAAAATTATAACATATATATATGCCTTGCTTTAGTAGAGTCACCAAGAAATATCACTTCATCACTTTTAGGAAATGGACTCAGACCTTGATTCTAGTAATTTTGATGAGCAATGGTTGTTTGGATTTGTTGTATCAATCAAAGAAGTTGTACAAGCCAAAATCTCTAGATTGGAATTTAGGGATTGACTTTTCTTTTCAATTTATAGGCACGTGAGGGTTGTCACCTATTGACCTGTCATGACATTTATTTTCCTCAACTAGTGGATGGTTTTGCATGATCATCCTTTGGGTCACTAGAGGTAGGGTTGCTTTCCTTGCACATATTGAAAGTATTTTATCTTTTTGTCTCCCATTTTTTATTTTTGTCTCTTTCTTTAGCTAGTCCCCTTTGTTTTTTCCCTTTGAGTGATGTTATAGCTCTATTGATAAAGCATTGGCCCCTATTACCTTTGGGTTCATCCTATGCTCTTCAATGTCATTGTCCCTAGTTAGAGAAAATTATTTCCCTAGTATTTAGCTTGACCAAATTTATAAAAAATTATTCATATCAAGTAAGATCACTTGTGAATCATTTCCCATGTGCAATTATCGATATTCTTCATGGTTTAGGTGGGTCAATTTTCCTAAATTATATCATTTTTTCTCAAAATAGCATAAAAGAATGTCAAAGTTCCAACTCTAAAATGACCTATCATTTGTTCAAATATTGGTCATTTTATATTCTTGAAATCTTTGGTTGCATGTTAGCTCTGCCTTGAAATTTGAATTTTTGAAAAAGGATGCCCTAGTTAAAAGTTACGTAAGGTTAATTAAATACTACAAAATATATATTTTCACATGATTCATTACCCCAAAAAATCTAAATCATCCAAAAACATGAATCTTTATATAATTTATTAACCTTACTTTAAAAATGTAAACAAATAGAAATTAATTCTCTAAAATAAATTTTAAAAAAAGAACTAATTAACCTTTTGCAAAATGTACAAGGTTAATTAACTTGTTGAAAATATGAAAATCAAAAAGTTAATTAACCTTTGTATAAACGTTAGTTATTCTCAGTGTTCATGCCAAAATTGAGTAATTTATAGATATTCATAGATATTCATCGATATTCATCAATGTAGAAGAATACAAAAAAAGATATTTGAGTGCAAGTGCCATGACAAATATATGAACAAAACATTCTTTGTAAAGCAAAGCCAAGAAAAGATCTTTATGTAGGTTATGGACATCCATTGAGGCATTATTAGAGGAGTTGTGTAAGATTTGTATTGACTTCATAAAAGACAAAGGAAATATGCATCAACTTGTTGGTGGACTTTGATACATTCAAAATGGTAGTGATTACAAAACCAAATGCAAGATTCTTTCCGGCATTCTTGTTGGCTACAAATGAGAAAAGAATGCATACAATCAAGGAATGTATCCTTGGGGTGATATGGTTCTTAATGTCGCTACTGCTTGGCTTAGCCGACACACTTAAAGCATTGACTTCGAGTGTGACATACAATGTGGGACCCATTTATTTGGATACCCTTCTTTTAATGTTTAGCTTTTGTTCCGTTCAAATCTATTTACATAAAACCTTGAATATAAATGATGTTTCCATGGTTATGTGAAAGAGATTCTTTTTAATTTCACATGGATAAAAGTGACAAGGGAGTGTAATCTTGAGTTTTATTCGGTATTTAATTATTATTTTAATATTTTATTTAGTGAATAATCAATTTAAATAATTTTATGTATTTTTATTAATATATTAATTGTATATATTAATATTATTATAAAATAAAATAATCTTTTTTATACAATTTTTATTACAATAAAGGTGAAATAAAGTATCTAATAATTTTTTAAAAAAAATGTTCTATAATCAATTTAATAATTTTAAAATGATTAAATTCATTGTATTAATTGTATATATTAATATTATAATAAAAGTAATATTTTATACAATTTTTCTATTATAATAAACATGGTGAAATAAAGTATATAATAAATAATAAAATAAAAATTTAATAATATTTTATATATAAAGATTTATATTTAGGCTTATTGTGAGAGCTTTGTTGATGGATATTATTTTTATGCTAAAATTTTTGTAAGACTTGTTCAATGGATTTTTGATGAAACACAAAAATCCTTTCCTTTTCCATGTGTTAAAAAACAAATATTAATTAGAAACTTCCTAAAATTTAAATTTCTAAGTTTGTCACTATTTCTATAAATTATTTAGATGATTAATGTTAAAAGAAGAGTAAAACTTGAAAATTTGTTTCAATTATTGATTCTCATGTAATTTCTTGGGTTGAGCAATGCCATTTGCATACAATTTATCTATTAAATGGAGTCATTATAACACAAAAAAAAACTCTCTCCAACTAAGAAGCAAGGTATGTTTTCTTAAATTGTAAGTTTTGAGGAGATGAAATAATGTTTTGGGACAGAGCATGAGGAGCTTACTATAAAGTTATATTTTCTTTTACTTATCTGAATAATATCATCTTCCCTTAAATTTCTTCAAACCCAAAAATAAATTCATTGTAAATTGAACAAAATGAATTTATTGTAAAGCTATATTTTCTTTTACTTATATGGATAATATCATCTTCCCTCATATTGTAGACAAAAGTAAGTTTCTTCAAACCCAAAAATAAAGTGATTGTAAATCAAACAAAATGAATTTATTGTAAATTTAACAAATGTTTTCTAGTTTCTTCATTCTTGATTTTTTAATATGGCATCAATATTTAGATTTTAATTTTTAATTTTTTTTGTACAAATATTTTGGATGGGGTCAAATAGTGCAGGAAGCATTCCACTAATTGAGTGATAAAGATGCAACCTCGTTTATGAACAATAGTTTTGTTTTGTTAATGGCGAGCAATGGATCGATAAAATGCCCACTTGTTTGACAAGAACAATTGATCTTATTCCCAAAAAATGGTTGATGGAAAAAAAATGGTTTCAATGTTTCAAAAGTATTCATGGTACTTTCAATAGTATGTATTTTTTATGTGTTTCTATCCATATCATAGTAATAAAGTTTAATAAGTTCTAAAAACTAAAATATTTTGTTGAAAGTATTTTATTATAATAATGTTTAGACATAATTCAATTATTTCTTAAGTTTAACTTTAAATAAAATCAAAATTTTATACATTTATGAATTTGATTATATTCTAATATTTATAAATCATTTAATTCAAATGTAAAAATGAAAAAAGAAAGCACAACTTTTAAATCTATTTAAATTAGTCAATCAACAAACATTCAAAATTAGTATGAAATTGCTATTATGAGAAATATATGTAATAAAAAATAAATCCAATATGAAATTAGTCTTTTAAATAGACAATATTCATTTAGTAATTAAAGTTGTATTTTCAGGCAAGAGCCTCCAACACAATGGTAAATTGTGAGCCTTTTATTGAAGAGGTTTGGGTTTGAATCTACTCATGCTTAAATAATAGTACTAATTAATTGTAACACATAATAACTAATTTTGGCTTCGGCCTCTTACCGATCAAAAAAAAAAAAAAGTTGGATTTTCTAATTTTTTTCATAATGCATTTAAAACGTATTTTTACAAATTTCTAAAAAAATTATACTTCTTCAATAATGAAACTTTCCTTTTAGAATTCTCAATTTAATGACAAGTTTCTAAATTTTATTTTATATCTTTATGTAAAAATTATCCACTCACAATCTAATTCTTTTACAAGAATTTTTTTAAAGTAATTATTTATATAGTACGTTTATGTTTCAATTGTACATATCTATATTTCTAAAACAAAAATTAAATTTAATATTGTATTAAAAGAACTTTCCCCTAAATTAAGGAATTATTAGAATAATGAGAATACATTCATAGTTGTTATAGTTAACATATGCTACATTACCTTTTATTTACATATTGTATTATAGAGATTGATTTAGGTTGATGCATTTTGAAGGAGTGTCTTTATTTTTAACCTTTCTTATCTTTATCTACTTTTACTAATATGTCAACTCAACACCTTATCTACCTCTTCCTCTCCATAACACAAAAAAAATAAAAAATAAAAATCTTTTTTTTAACAAATCATTCCTATTAGCTAATTGTTTCACATACATAAACGAGCAACGGCTAGATTTTATAAATATCATAAATTAAATTTTTTTTATTAAGACTTTTTATTAGTTACCATTTAATTTTTTTAGTATTCTAAATTTAATTTGACAATATTTCAAAAAAAATTGTCTACATCCAATAGTTAGCTTAAAATTAGTAAAATAGTTAAAAAATTGTGTGCTTAGAAATAAAGTTAACTATATAATTATATAGTTATCAATAAATGTATTATATAATAAAATTATTAAGAAAAAAATTGATCTTTTTATAAAAAAACTTATAGAAAATAAAATAAAATAATTCAAACTTTAAAAAATGAAGATATGGAAATACATCTTCAATAGATTATCACATATTTTTCTAAAAAAAACATCATAGCACACTAAACACCAATTAACAACACATTAACCTCATCTACCAAGATTCAAAATATAAATACATGTTGTAATCATAATTTAAAATAGATAAATTTTATTTTTGAACTAAAGAATTTAATAATTCATATTCACATTTAAGAAATTGTGTAAATTTTATTTTGAATTTATGTTTCATATACTTAACTAAGATAAAATAGATCATGAAAAATACATAATTTTTTGTTTAGCTAAAAGAGGGTAAAATTTTATTAAGACAAAAAGAGAAACAAAAAGGAGAGCTCAACAAGGAGCTCCATCATGAGCAACAAGGTCATCTAACTCACAAGATAGATCTAAGGGTAGTTGCCCCCTATCCAATATATTCCAATCCTAAAAATGATCAAAAGCCCATTTGGCCAAACAATTGTAAGGAAACTTAGGTGCGGAAACAACTTCCTACACTAATCTCTTAAGGAAAGTATTGTGCAAATTCTTTTAAATCCTTACAATTTCAAATTCACTTTCGGTAGAACAATAATATTGCAATCAACCATGAATATAGAAAATAGATAGAGAAATAATAACACATAAACACACGAAAGATATGCCGGTCGGGAAAAACCTTTCGATAAAACAACCCCACCTCTCCAAAACTTGCACAATGTATTATCTTCAACTTAAAGGTTACAACACACTTACAGTGCAACCTCTTTCAAAACATGGAAGACTTATCCAGTAGCTACCAAGAATACATTATTCATACACTCTTCCTCAACTATCTACAGCCCTCAAAGTGCTTATATAATGCACTTTCCATTATTAGGGCATCTTCCAAAGATAGCTCTTATGTGTCATAGGAATCTGTCATAACTGTTTCAGTCATGATTTCCTTACACACAATTAAATCTTCCAAAGATAGCTCTTACGCACCATATGAATCCATCATAACCATTTTTAGTCATAATCTCCTTACACACAATTAAATATTCCAAAGATAGCTCTTATGCGTCATAGGAATCCATCATAGGAATTTGTAATAGGAATTCATCATAGGAGTCTATCATAAGAATCTGTCATAATTCAAGATTTCAACACATGCAAGTGGAGTGACACATCAACATGTCAACTAGACATGTACATTCACAGTTTATTACATTATTTGCAAAAAATATATTTACAAAAATAATAATAAGAATATGAATTATCCAAGGTTGAGACACCTTATTCCTAACATTCTCCCACTTGTCAAACACCTTGTAAGAGCAATAGGAACATAATAAGAACTAACCACTATAGGCCAAAAGGCCCATAGACTCCAAACACCATCTAAACTTCTCTATGCCCACTAGTTTTGTCAATGCATTTGCAACATTCTTTATAGTATCTACCTTCTCCAAATTTACCTTTCCATCTTCCACCATATCTCTCACAAAGTGAAACTGCACATCAATATGCTTCGTTCTAGCATGGAAAGTTGGATTCTTTGCAAGGCAAATAGCACTCTAGCTATCGCAACAAATAGTAATCTGTCCTGCACCAACACCAATATTAGAACACAATTTCCTAAGAAAAATGGCTTCCTTACAAGCATGAGTGTTCAAGACCAGATAACAAGTAGTGGCCATAGCTTTAGATCAAAACATTTGTTCAAGACCAGCTCTACTAAGCATATCCCTAGCCTTCTCCATCAGTTTCCTATTCATTCTTTCTGCAACTCCATTTTGTTGTGGGGTACAATGAGTTGTCTTATGCCTCTCAATACCTTGTTCTTTACAGAACTATTCGAACTTTGTTGAGCAAAACTCACCACCATTTTTAGTTCTCACACACTTAATCTTCTTAGGAGTCTAATTCTCTACAAGGGCTTTAAATTCTTTGAACCAAATAAAGACTTGTGTCTTACTTTTCAGGAAATAAATCCATGTCCTTCTATTGCAATCGTCTATGAAATATTAAAAAAATATAGAATTGGAGATTGAAGGAACTTTTACAAGACCAAATACATCAGAATGAATAAGAGCCAAAATATTAGAAGATTTGTGAGAACTAGAGTAAAATTGAACACGATTTTGTTTACCATAGACACAATGTTCGCAGAAGTCAAACTCAAGATTACAATCATTTAACCCCTCAACAATGTTCTTGTTCTTCAAGGTTCTAAGACTCTTCTCACTGATGTGGCCAAATCTCATATGCCACAACATTGTCTTTTCTGTAGGAATCTTTCCTTCCAATGTGTTTGCACCCTTAGGTACACATGTTGCACTGTCATCGGAACCAACAACCATAGTCTTCTTTACTACTCATTCAGATGGTGGGGATGAAGTGATAGCTACTTTCTTCTTTGAAATAGAAGAACTATTGCATTAAGAAATGCATGCATCAAGTTGAAATAGAGTACCTCTCCTAGTACCCTTACCAAGCACCATAGATCCTCTCATCATCTTACATCCATCTTTAGAAAAAACAGCATGCACATCTACATCATTTAGCATACTTCAGATAATAGGTTTCATGCCAAATCAAGGATTGTATTACCCCATTGATCCTTGATACTCATCCATTGGGGAATCTAATAGTGACCCATCCTCATCCAACTATCTTTAGGTGAGAATCATCACCCAAGTACACCTTTCCACCATCAAAAAAATCATACTTTGAGAACTAGCTTCGATGAGAGGTTATGTGGAAAGAAGCACCCAAGTCTATCAATCACACATCATCAGATACATGTGTTGCCAAGGCCGCAATGAAAGATTCACCATATTCTTGATATTTTCCTAAACTTGAATCTAAGACCTTCTTCTTCTTCTTTGGCTCTTTACAGTCTTTATGGAAGTGCCCAGTCTTATCACAGTTCTAGAATTTTGCCTTGGACTTTCTAGGAGCCTTTGATTTTCCATGAGATTTGGATCCACCCTTTCCAGACTTGTCATTTTGCTTACCTCTATCAATGGATCTACCACGAACAACAAGAGCTCCCTTAGCTGAATGTAATGACTTTCTCCTTGTCTCCTCAGATAATAATGAAGACACTACATCATCCATTCTAAAAATGACTAAAGTACTTCCAAGAGCCATCATGAGATGGTCCCATGAATCTGGCAAAGAACATAACAAGGTCATACATCGGTCCTCCTCCTCTATCTTGACATCAGATGATGTCAACTGTGCAATCAGTAAGTTAAAAGCATTTAGATGATCTATAATAGATCCTTCTTCCTCCATTCTTAGAGAATACAACTTTCTCCTTAGGAACAACTTGTTCATAGAGATTTGGCCTAATACACAAACCCAAGCCATGTCCACAAATTGTTTGCAATCTTCTCATCAAGAATATTTAGGAGAACAAAATCAGCTAGACAGAGTCTAATGAGACCCTTAGTTTTCTGATCCTTGAGATCCCAATCTACTTGAGATATTGTTGCAGGTCTCACATCAAGTGAAGTTGCCTCTCATAGATCATGATCTTCAAGAAAGTCTTCCATCTTGAGTTTCCATAACTCAAAATTACTACCATTAAATTTCTCCACCTCCACGTAAAGCATTTAGATGATCTATAATAGATCCTTCTTCCTCCATTCTTAGAGAATACAACTTTCTCCTTAGGAACAACTTGTTCATAAAGATTTGGCCTAATACAAAAACCCAAGCCATGTCCACAAATTGTTTGCAATCTTCTCATCAAGAATATTTAGGAGAACAAAATCAGCTAGACAAAGTCTAATGAGACCCTTAGTTTTCTGATCCTTGAGATCCCAATCTACTTGAGATATTGTTGCAGGTCTCACATCAAGTGAAGTTGCCTCTCATAGATCATGATCTTCAAGAAAGTCTTCCATCTTGAGTTTCCATACCTCAAAATTACTATCATTAAATTTCTCCACCTCCACGTTTTTGTATGATGAACTAGCCATCTCACTCTGCAAATAAGATTCAGAATGCACTACAGAAAACTCCCATTTAGCTTGATATTAGCTCAAAAAACCCTACCCAACAACTAGAATCAAAAGTTGATCAAGCTCTGATACCACTTGTAAGGAAACTCAGGTGTAGAAACAACTTCCTACACTAATCTCTTAAGGAAAGTATTCTGCAAATTCTTTTAAATTGTTACAATTTTAGATTCACTTCTGGTAGAACAATAATATTGCAATCAACCATGAATATAGAAAATAGATAGAGAAATAATAACACATAAACAAAAAGATATGTTAGTGGGGAAAAACCTTTCAGTAAAACAACCCTACCCCTCCAAAACCTGTGCAATGTATTATCTTCAACTCAAAGGTTACAACACACTTACAGTGCAAGCTCTTTTAGGACATGGAAGAATTATCGAGTAGCTACCAAGAATAAACTATTCACACAATATCCCTCAACTACTTATAGCCCTCAAGGTGCTTATATAATGTACTTTCCATTATTAGGGCATCTTCCAATGATAGATCTTATGCGTCATAGGAATCCATCATAACCATTTCAATCATGATTTTCTTACACAATTAAATCTTCCAAAGATAGTTCTTATGCATCATAGGAATCCATCATAACCATTTTTAGTCATGATCTCCTTACACATAATTAAATATTCCAAAGATATCTCTTACGTGTCATAGGAATCTGTCATAATTCAAGATGCCAACACATGTAAGTGGAGTGACACATCAACATGCCAACTAGACATGTACACTCACACTTAATTACATTATTTGCAAAAAATACATTTACAAAACAAATAATAAGAATAGGAATTATCCAAGGTTGAGACACATTATTCCTAACAACAATCAATAGCTCTGGAATATAATTAAAACTAAGAGACTCTAAATAAGTACAAAAGAGAAGAGTTTGATTAACAACTGAAGCCAATTGTATAAACATATGAATAACACAAAGTTAGAAATTTAAATGACTAAAAAAAAAGTCACTTAATAATTGTTTTGGTCGATAATAGGTTTATTTTTATTGATATTAAAAGCTTTACATTAAGATAAGTCTCTCCCATGTGAGAGTTTCCACATAACCCTTTACAATCTTTCTTAGAAAACCAAAGAAAAACCCCTTACAATTTTATCCCCATGGATTACAATACCCATTTTTCCTTAAATGACTAACATAAAAATTTATTACATTAAATGACATTATAATTCTATCATATTTGTATATCCACAACATAAAAACTAGCTTCCCAAGCATTACGCCATTACCCAATTCATTTTTTTTGTCACCCATTGCCTTGAGCTTCCATTTACACTTTGCAACTTCCTTCCCTGAGCCAGCAATGCTGCTCTAACCTTGTGGTTTTAATTTATCCCTTCCCTTCACTTTGCCAAAATGGGCTCTCACACACCATACAAAAAAGTGACTCCACCACCTAGACTCAACGATGTTTGTTCTTCCTCTCTGATCTTTTCCTCTTCGAAAAAACTGTTGGGACTATGGCTTTTTGTTGCCCAGTTTGGAAGTTCTTTATTTCCTCCATTAGCTCCTCTCATGTCACATGCCTCTCCCCTATGTAGGCCTATTTCTCCATCCTTTTCCTTGGCCAATTCACGAATGGGATAATGCCTTCCACCTATCCATCTTCTTCATCCTCATAACTCTCACTATAGTTGAACAACCATCTCAAGTATGCTTGCTCAAGCATAGACTCCAAATTGGGGATGATAGATTTCTTAAATAGTGTCACCTTCTACCCTTTTTATAGTCACACACATAATTCTTTGCATTAAATTTTCTTACTAGGAATAAATATAGATACCACCATTCTTAAATGCCTTCATTCTTACATGCTCGGCCTTTACATTGTCTGTTGATTTGACTCTCCAAGCCAATTCTTGCATCCTTCTCCCAAAAGATTTCCACCATCATTGGGAGTCATTTTATTTAAATCTATTCTATAGATTTCAATCATCATTCCAAATGACACCATTCTGCACCCTTTTCAAAATGTTCTACCCACAACTTTTCATTAGTGAATGATGTCGCCTATTTTGATAAAATGTCAACTTCCTTATTTCCTTCACGTCTTATGTGAGAAATCATGAATGCTTCAAATTTATTTAATTCATTTATAATTAAAGAAATTAGATTGTGAAGGTGTCAGGCATTTATTTGAAGTTTTCATATTGCCTGCACCATAATGAGTGAGTCTCCCTCTAAGTGTATTTTTTTAATGCCTTTCTCCTTGGATTAGTCTTACTACTAATAGTGTCACCATATATTCTATTTATTTTTTGGTTCCATAAGGTAAAAAATTTATCGCCATCATAAGTGTGTTTCCTCTGTCATCTCTTAGAATAACCCTTGCCCTTGAAATTCTAGGGTTCCCATGTAAAGCTCCATCAAAATTGGCTTTAACCTAGCCTTCCCTTGGAGCCTTCCACTCTATCTATGATAGTTTTATCTTACACTTTCTTGTGACTAAAGCTCTCGAAGGTGATTTAAACTTAATACTTGGCAATGCATTTTGTATAGCTTTATCTTCTTGCATGTAGGGTATTAGCATTGATTATCTTTTTATAGCTAAGGAATTTACTCTCTCCTCTACAACATTTGTGATTCTACCTAGACATCATCGTAGGGATTCTTTCTCTCCCCTGAAAATCCTTCTATTTATTTCCTTCCATAAGTCCCATATTAAAAATGATGGGGTGACTTTCTATATGTTTGATAATTTGGATAGATGTTTTGTCCTTGGCCATCCATAAAAAAAAATTCACTATTTGGGCCCTTGCGCCTTGCCATCCTAATTTGTATTGCACAAAGTCTCAGCATTTATTAGCATAATAGCATTTAACTAACACATGGTCTATCATTTCCTCATCTCTTTCTCATAAAGGGCATCTTCTTGGGCCTACTAGGCCTAATCTCTTTCTACTTTCTGCTATTAGAATTCTGTCATTGTAGGCTAGCCATGCAAAATCTCCTGCCTTTGGTAGGATTTCCTTTTCACAACATAGATCTTTAGATGCAAAAATCTCCCCATTTATTGCTCCTAGCATTTTTTATTCCAATTTAATTGAGTATTTTTCTGATTGTGATCCACACCATATAATCTTGTCAGTCTTTGTAGTTAGATTCACTCTTCTTTTAGAGAAGATTTGTTGCATTACTTGTCTATGATGTTCACTTAGAGCTTCCCTAGAAAGGTATTTCCATTTCCACACCTTTCCTTCTTGTCCCTCTTTGTCATGTCCCCTTTTCAAATAATTAAAAAATAATAATCTTTGCTAAGGCAGGCAGGCCCAAGAAAGTGATGTTTCGAAAAAAGGGGGTTAATCTTTGGAAACCGTTGGACTAATAAATGAAAATTATTATTAAAATATGTTTCATTAACCTCTCTTGGACGTGAGTTATGGTTATGCCCTCTTTTAAGGGGTTTGGAGGCATTTTGGGCTGATTCCAGAACTTGATTTTTGCTCATTCTTTATTATTCTTCAGAGGCTGCCAAACCTGTGGAAAAGGAGACCCAAGAACGGGAGTTTGCAGGTTTCCAGGGAGACCCAAGAATGGGAGTTTGTAGGTTTCCAAGAAGGCTAAGGATGGGAGTTTGAATCCATTCAATGTGCATGCTCATACAGAGTTTGCCTTTGTGCTGAACAGTGTAGATTTGTGGGTTTTCGAGTGTGTTTTTTGTATGAATTTGGTGTTTACAGTTGAGTATTTCATATCAGTTTGGGTTTCTGCTGTATTTCAGACTTTAAGGTGTTAAAATAGAGCTGAATATATGTATTGGGACATGATTAAACTTCTAAGATAGATTATTAGTGTTTTTGTGGTGTTTCCGGGCATTTTTGTGTTAATTTCGAGAGCTCGATGAGCATAGTTTTTGTCTTACATTTGTGAACTGTTGTGTAAAGGCTATACGGATCTGGAAATTTCATTTTGTAGGCTTTTATGCTGCTGAAATTTTTATAAAAATGTCCATTTTCAGATTTATTAATAATTTGTAATGTTGTGAAGCTTTTGGCACTATTTTTAGCATACTCGATTTGGGGTTTCTTGAGAAATTTGGTGGATCTTTGTGATATTAGTTGTTTGATCTTGAAGATCTAATTAGAGGCTTGAAATATCATACAAAATCAGAGAAAGGGACATTTCAGTGGTATCAGAGCAATGATCTTGCCAGCCCGAGGGTTTGTAGAAGCTTGCATGTCAGTTTTGACAACTACCTAGATCTTGCATGTTAGTTTTGACAACTACCTAGATCTTGCATATCAGTTTTGATAACTACCCAAATCTTGCATGTCAAAATTTATGGTTGCATTCTACTTCTAATCATTTGCACGTTAGTTCTCAATGAATTTGGTGGTTGCATGTTGCTCCTAATCAGCTGCATGTCAAAATTTATGGTTGCATGCAACTAAGTGAAAGAGAAAAAAGATATTTGCAGCGAGAAAAGAATAAAGAAATTTTGATCAAACCTCCAGTTGAAAGTAAAAGTATAAAATCCAAGGAAGGGAAAAGTATGGCTGATCTAGGTGAGATGGCAAAGAAATTCTTCCAAGACATCCAAAATACTCAGAAGAAAACAGTGGATAGTTTGGCAGAAACTAGAGAGGCTTTGCGAATATTGACAAAAAAACTACAAGGAGTTGCATCTATTAATGAGAAAGGGAGCACTTCAGAGGAGCCAAGAAATCTGAAATCCACACCATCTAAATCAATCAAAACTATTTTCTTGCCTACAGATGAGCCACCAGTACCAAATCCAACCATTAATCCTGTGGAAGAGGTTACAGGTAGCTTGATTACATTAAGAGCCACTTACAATGGTTTAGATGATGACTTTCGTAGTTCAGTTCCTTTTAGAGAATATGTGGATATGATGAACACTTTGATGCCCAAGAAAGAGTACAGAAGGCTCAAAAATAAAATAAGCAAGTTTATAGCACCTACTTTTGATGGAACAAATAAAATTTCAGCTAGAGCATGGCTACAAAAATTACAGACCTTCTTCATACTTAACCCCATGAAGGAGAGTGATGTTGTTCAAATTGCAAGTCTACACTTGGAAGATGCAGCCTATGATTGGTGGTATCATGGAATGACTACTCAAGGTCATGATCAGGTAACTACATTTGATGATTTTAGTCAAAGAGTGATAGATAGATTTGACCTCAAGGATGATGATTATGAGGATGTTGTTGTGCATGATGGTGAGATACTTGGTAGAGATGAGCAGACATTGAGCATTCATGAATTTTCTGAGAGAGAGTACCAGGCATAGTTAGATGCTTCGTCACATGAGGTTGAGGCTAGTAGTACTTCACATGATTTATCCCGCCAACTGAAAGTGAGTGAAGACAGTATTGTGACTACATTATCTCATCATCATAGGTATGTGAAATTAGCTGGTATTGGTCATATTACTCAAGTGAAGATTTTTCTTGAGTTACCAGTTGATTATAGTTT
This sequence comes from Cupressus sempervirens, assembly GCA_028749045.1. NCBI lineage: Eukaryota > Viridiplantae > Streptophyta > Pinopsida > Cupressales > Cupressaceae > Cupressus > Cupressus sempervirens. The sequence goes on along the minus strand of CM053792.1, from coordinate 53,900,268 downwards.
GCGGATATGGACTCGAGATTGTTATATTGGCATTTGGGATTCAGTTGACTGGAAATCTTTAACACTTTTTGGTAGCAGTGATTGTTTGGGTTCTATTATGGATTTGATTAGCAGATTGCATGGTGTTGTCTTTTCTTATGCCAGGAGCTTATCCAATGTTGGTATTAGTTTTTATACACCAGTGTTGGGATTTGCTCATATATCCAGTCGACCATACTTTTTGGAATGTGTTGATGATATTTCATATTTGGTAGTGTGTACAGATGAGTCCCAGGATCATATTGGCATTGATGACATCCAGGAGGATGCAGTGGGCAGTTTTGAAGACTTAGTTTCCTTGGGTACAGAGGAGTTGGACAATAGTGCTAATGTTTTTGATACTCTGTATGTTGATATGAGCTTTAGATTTGATTCACAGGATATGGATGGTAATACTCTAGAGACTATTAACTTTGAGGATACTCCTTTAGATAGTGCATCAGAGGAGGTTTGTAGGAGACAGTCAAGCCAGTGCCATCATGTGTCTAATCAGTTGAGAGTTAGTGACCGAGACATTGCTGTCACTTGCTAGCATTTCGATGCTGCTCGTCAGTTGTTAATAGTTTATGGATGGGGTTCTCCTACTAGTGATGAGCAGGAAGGCAGTTATCTTTTGTTAACAGAGATCCACTCTTTATGGGAGGCTATTTAGATTTTGAGACATAATTATACGCAGTTGGTAGCTGACAGAGATTATCTTATGGAGTGGGGCAGTACAACATATGATGCATTGTTGGCCAAGGAAGATGAGGTGAGTGAGCTTACTGAGTAGCTTGAGGTGACTTCTGAGATTCTTGAGAGTACATAGTTGGCTTTCAAGGAGTCACAGTTTCATTTGGCTAAGGTGACCATGGAGTTAGAGTGGCTACAGTCTTTACCTGATTCTATACAGTCACAAGCTATGGTGTTTGGTGATCCGAGGATGTCCATGGCCAAGATTGTCAGAGACAGTGGAGATGGGGATGCATCCATCCTTGATACTAACATTGGCATATCAGGTTCATTCCCACTAGAGTCAAGTTCAGTTGAGTTGGGTATTGTAGCAGATTGTTGTATGCATGACATGGTGGTGGCCTCTAGTATTGATGGCACAAAGACTAGAGATGTATCAAAGATCATGTGTGATGTTGGTGAGTCGACAGTTGGCATGGTTTCTGCTAGTAATACTACTCCCTTGGTGATATCTTTGGAGGTAGTAGTCAGTTCCAACATGGTTAATGATCAATTTTAGTTAGTTTCATCTGGATTACAGTCTGAGCCACTGACTGAGATTGGCGCATTCTATCGGCATTACACTGTGAGGTACACTCATCAATTTACCTTTGATGACCATGTTGATGAGATTATGATACAAAGATGTACTTTGGTTCCTAGTGCTTATCATCAGTTATGGAATAGTTTGATTCCTCGGGATGAGAGTTGTGATGGGCATGACATGGCGATAGGTCCTATAGTTGATAGCTTGATAATACATGACTTAGAGCAGGAGTTTTGGAGTGATGCTTCAGCAGGTGTTGTTATTGATTCTACTCCTTTGGCTATGACATCTCCTGACTTAGCTAGTGATCAGTCACAGTGGGTTGTATCACTTGTTCATGGTGAGCTATTGACTGAGGTTGGTTTTTTTAATCAACATTATATTGTAGGGTATGTACATCAGTTAGCAATTGATCATTGTGTTGAGGAGTTGATGGCAGGAAAATTTGGTTTGGGTTCCATTTCTTGTTGTTTATCTTGTGATGGCTTTTCACCATTAGGGGTGCATGGGAGTTATGGTTATGAGACAGTGGCCGATGATCTACAGAGTTGTGTTGACTGCAGGAGTTGTATAGTGTGTGGATTCTCCATACTTGGTATAGTTTCATTTGAGAGCATTCACCATTGTTGCAGAGTTGGATTGTACATTCCGTATAGGCCAGTGGGATGCGTTGATGGTATTTATTGTGTTGGCAGTTTGATTTGTCCACTTTAATTGGGTTCTAATGTTCTAAGAGTTTGTGTCTCATGGGTTTCTGATTGTGGTAGTGGTGATTTTGGAGTTTGGTTGAGATGTAATTGTCAGTTTGATTATGGATTCCTCTTGGTCATATTGCAGAGGATATTGCAGGAGCCTATGTTATTTGGCAGTAGTATAGTTCATGACTACATTTGGGATCCAGGTGGATTGATTGGTTTATTGTTTAGCCATTGCTTGAGGACAAGAAATATTTGGGAGGGGAGGAATTTTCATGTCCCCTTTTCAAATAATTAAAAAATAATAATCTTTGCTAAGGCAGGAAGGCCCAAGAAAGTGATGTTTCGAAAAAAGGGGGTTAATCTTTGGAAACCGTTGGACTAATAAATGAAAATTATTATTAAAATATGTTTCATTAACCTCTCTTGGATGTGAGTTATGGTTATGCCCTCTTTTAAGGGCTTTGGAGGCATTTTGGGCTGATTCCAAAACTTGATTTTTGCTCATTCTTTATTATTCTTCAGAGGCTGCCAAACCTGTGGAGAAGGAGACCCAAGAACGGGAGTTTGCAGGTTTCCAGGGAGACCCAAGAATGGGAGTTTGCAGGTTTCTAGGAAGGCTAAGGATGGGAGTTTGAAGCCATTCCATGTGCATGCTCATACATAGTTTGCCTTTGTGCTGAACAGTGTAGATTTGTGGGTTTTCGGGTGTGTTTTTTGTATGAGTTTGGTGTTTACAGTTGAGTATTTCATATAAGTTTGGGTTGCTGCTGTATTTCAGACTTTAAGGTGTTAAAATAGAGCTGAATATATGAATTGGGACGTGATTAAACTTCTAAGATAGATTATTAGTGTTTTTGTGGTGTTTTCGGGCATTTTTGTGTTAATTTCGGGAGCCCGATGAGCATAGTTTTTGTCCTACATTTGTGAACTGTTGTGTAAAGGCTATACGGATCTGAAAATTTCATTTTGTAGGCTTTTATGCTGCTGAATTTTTTGTAAAAATGTCCATTTTCAGATTTATTAATAATTTGTAAAGTTGTGAAGCTTTTGGCACTATTTTCAGCATACCCGATTTGGGGTTTCTTGAGAAATTTGGTGGATCTTTGTGATATTAGTTGTTTGATCTTGAAGATCTGATTAGAGGCTTGAAATATCATAAAAAATCAGAGAAAGGGACATTTCACTCTTTCAATCCCATATAATTAGAAATATGTTACCCACATCTGTCTTTGAAGTAATCCTTAAGTGATCTGAAGCACATTTCATAATTTAGGATCCTGTAGCCATCCCAGGAATCTTCCTAGATTTTCACTTGCTTCCCATCACCAACTTGCCATGAGATACAGTTTACTATAACTTTCCTACATGAGAGCATAAAGTTCCATATTGTTGAACCTTTTGGATAATCTCTCACTATTAAGATTCTATGGTTTTCCCTTGAGTCTAGATATTTACCTTTTAATATTCTAACCTAGCAAAGATGTGGGTTTTCATAGATGGCCCATATTAGTTTTGCTCCCAGGGCTTGATTCATTATTTCTAGTTTATGATCCCTACCCCACCTTTATCCTTTGGTCTACATATCTTTTTCCATGCCATTAAAGGAATTTTGTTTTCTTCATTTGATCCATTCCAAAAAAAACTTCCTCATTTTTTGTTCCAATATTTTTAAGACTTTCTTAGGAATAACTAAACACATTAGTAAAAACATTGGCATTGTTGAGATCATAGTTTGGAACATCAAAATTCTCCCTACAGAGGATAGCCATTTCCCTTTCCATCCTTCCATTTTTTAAAGGCATTTTTCTATCAAATTTTCCATAGCTCCACTTTATTTCTTCCCTCAAAGAAAGGGATACCTAGATAATTTCTTCGCATAATTCCTATTTGCATGTTTAGGATCCTACATATTCTTACTTTTACCATATATGGGATATTGAAAAAAATATCTCTGATTTATTTCAATTTATGAGTTGCCCTGATATTCTTCCATAAAGCTGCAATGTTTGTTTCATCACTTTGCATTCAATTTCATGAGCTACTCTAGCTAAGAAAGTGTCATGTACAAATTGCACATAGGAAAGAGCCTCCATCTCCTCTATTAATTGAATTCCTTTCCATGATCAGTTCTATCTTTATTTCTTTATTGAACTCCCTAGAACTCCTGCCATGATAATTAATAGGAAAGGGGAGAGAGGGTCGTCTAGGTGAATACCTTTATTATGTTCAAAGAAGCCCTAAGGGCTTCCATTTACCAACACCGAGAAACAAGGTGTGTAGATACAACTTTCAACCCACTACACCCATTCCTTCTCAAATCTAAACCTTCTTAAAACACTGAGAATAAATATTCTGTCAACTTCATTATAAGCTTTTTGAATGCCAAGCTTTACCATCATTTTTTACATCTTTGAAACTTTGATTGAATAGAATACTTTATGTGCCACCACCACCCCCTCAAAGATAGACTTGCCTAGTAAGAAACCACTTTATTCTTTTGAAATGACCAACCCCATAACCTATTTCAACCTATTTTCCATCACCTTTGATATAATCTTATACATTGTGTTGTAGAGAAAGATTGGTCTAAAGTCCTCAAAAGTCAATTGGGTTTCCTTCTTTGGGACCAAGGCAATAAAGGTATTATTGAAATCCTTTAAGACAAGCCCACCAACTCTAGATTCCTCTACTACTTACCAAAGATCCTTTTGAAAAATATGCCATAATTTCTTTTAAAAAATTACTGGGAAACTATCTAGTCTTGGTTCTTTATCCCTGCCTAAACCCCCTAAGGCCTTTCTTACTTCATTTTCAGTTACAGGGGCCATTAATCTTTTGTTTTGATTCTCAGTTACCAAAGTCGGAATGACCCCCAACACCTCCTCCACATCATTCAAATTATGTTCTACATTTACTTTCTTTTGAGAAAAGAAATTTACGGCCTCCTAATTGATTCCCTCCATGTCATGTATCAATACACCTTCTTGGTTTTGAATGTTAAAAATATGATTTGTAGCCCTTTTGGTCTTTACTAAATTATGAAAAAAAATTGTATTCTTGTCCCCATATTTTAGCCATACCTCCCTAGATGTTTGTCTCTAATTGACCTCTTCTTTGTCTTGTCATTCATCCAATTCTTTCCTCAATTGTTTCTCTTCCTAGAATTTAGCATCAAACATTCCATGTTCAATTACTTTTAGGCTGAAGACCATTAGTTTTTCCTCTACTGCTACCTTCCTTTTGAAAATGTTGCCAAAATGTTCCCTATTCCAAAATTTTAATTTTTCTTTTAAATATTGTAACTTTTTTGAAAAAAATGAAACCCTTATTACCTTTCCTTTGTGGATCTTGGTTCCACCATTGAGCAACCATATCCACAAAGCCATCTGATTTGAGCCACATTGCCCCAAATTTGAATGGGCATCGGTCTGGAGTTTTTCCATCTTGGATCCTCAAACAAATAAGGAAGTTATCAGAACCATTGAAGGGTAGAATCTTTGCATCACAGGACCAACTTACATCTACCCAATTCCTAGTCACAAAGAACCTATCTAACTTTTTTGCTATATTAAGAAAAGCTTCTCGTCTGTTGGTCCAAGTAAATTCACATTTTTTGAAATGGATTTCCACTATCCCACTATCATTTACAAGATTACTAAATCTCTCTAGCTTTCCTTGCACCATCCCCTACCCCCCTTTTTATCTTCAGGGTTCAGAATTGCATTAAAATCATCTCCCAAAATCACCATCTCATTCCCCAAAACTTACAATTTTCTAGCTATAATCTACCATAGTATCCTTTTTTTAGCATTACTATTTGGCCCATAAATTTTCACTATCGAGAAAAAACAATGTAGTTTTTTAACATAAACCTTCACCCATTGCCTATTTGAATCCAGATGTTGAACTATTATCTTGAGAAATTTTGGACACCATAGAATAGCCAGACCCCCTAACACACCTTGTGCACTTGTCAAGATACATTTTTATCTTCCAAACTTTTTCCTAAATAATTTGAAATCTATGATATCCCCATTTTGACATATAATTATTATACATAAATCATATTAATAATGATATTAAAATAATAATATTTTATAAGTAATATAATATTATAATCATATAACAATATCATATTATATATACCATATTATAATATAATGAATGAAATAATAATAATCTAATATAATGATATTATGATGATTAAGATATACTTTAATGTAGCAATACTATATTAATAAAGTATTATAATAATATATATAGTTGATATATTATTAAATTAATATATGTTATATTATTAATTATATATGTTATAAGAATTAGATGAGCCACATTTTTGTGGTGATTCAATGAGAAAAGGGTAAACTTCAAAAAAAGGTAAACTTTTTATGAATTTATATATACAATCTATGTATGCATTTTGTAAAGGAAAAAAATTACAATAATTAGTGAACTAGATTACCTCCTAATTAGACCCCCTTGATGGATGTCAAGTGTTGCCATCAAGGCCAAGAGGGCTAAAGATTTTCTCTTGGGCTTAGGTAGGATATTTAAGAAGAATAAGATTACCATCTAAGTAAATCACCTTAATGGATGCCAAAGTATTGTCATCAAGGCCAAGAGGGCCAAAGTTTTGCTCTTGGGCTTAGATTGGGAAAAGAATGTTAAGATGGACATCTAAGTAGACCACCTTAATGGAATGATAGAATATTTTCATCAAGGCTAGGAGGGCCAAAGTTTCATTCTTGGGCTTAGATTGGTCAAGTTAAGAAACATTTGACATCATATCAACTTAATTCATTTAAGAATCTGCGAAGTAGACCACCTCATTGGATGACTGATGCCTTCCGTTGAGGCTAAGGGGACCAAAGTTTTGCTCTTGGGCTTGGTAGGATATTGGCTTAGAACTAATTTATCGTGACTCATATTTTATTTGGAGATATTATATACATGCACATGCTAATAATTACTTGTTCTTGCAAGATCCATGATCAAAAAAGCATACTAGGGAAGTATATTTTGTAAATAATACCCTTTACTCTACTTCATTATGGAAAATAAATTACAAAGAATCAATAAAGAATATATGATGTGTCCGCATTGTGTATGCTTTGTGTCTTCATTTGTCTACATTGTGTATAATTTATTTTTTCATGCATTCATGTGACTACTTTGTGTCTGCTTCATGTTTTCATTCATTAAAGATGTATATCTCATAAATTTGTTAGGTCTTTTATATGCAAATATGTTTTGTATCTATGAAGGAGTTTGTTTATGAATGATTTTTCTTGAGGACAAGTGAATTTGAGAGGGGAGGACTATGATATCCCCATTTTGACATATAATTATTATATATAAAGTTATATTAATAATGATATTAAAATAATAATATTTTATAAGTAATATAATATTAAAATCATATAACAATATCATATTATATATTGTTGAAAATATAAGAGGAGTAACTAAGAGGGGAGGGGTGAATCAACTACTACAAAATAAATCCTAGATCCCTTAGATGTCAATACAAAATGTAAATAGATAACTAAATATTGTTGAAGCTCGGTAAACACACAGAATGTTGTAACTCAATAATAACTAGATTAGCTCAGTAAACATATAAACTTGTAGATGTTATCTGTGATTACCATTACTTTAACTTCATTGAAAACACATTAAGAAAATAGCATGAACACATTTAAAACTAGGATTTAACATGGAAACCCAATTTGGGAAGAACCACCAATAACAACTAGTTACTAATTTTCACTCTTCTGAAGTGAGCCCTATTAGGAGCCAACCCTGTTAAAGGTTACAAAACACATTGTTAGGTGTGACCCTGTTAAAGGATTTAATCACCCAATTAGGAGTGGCCTGGTTAGAGGTATTTGAGAACAATTCAATGGAATTTCCACCTTTTTAGAGGATTTTCAAATAGTTGTTAAGCCAACTCTATTAAGAGATTTAGATCACTGCTACAATGATTAGAGAGTAACAATGAGATGACTGAATTTGATTGCAACTAATTTTTTGATTTTAGATCTCTTTTTTGGCTTGTACTTGATCCTTCTTGATTGCATATGGCTTTGTTGCACCACAAGGATATTTTTCTTATCCTTCAAATTCGCTTCCTCTGCTCATCAATAGATCTTCAATCATATCATAATTTGCACATTCTCTTTCATACCATCACACACGCGTTGAAGTCACAACTTGACCTTATATTTATATCTTTCAAAGTCAGCTCAAATACAACTTACAATAATCAATATTCACCAACTTAGTCAGTTGGGATCAATAGATAAGTCAACTAATCTTAATACAGCAAAATAAGAAAATCCTTCATTAGCTGACCCTGCTCAGTAGAATCTAACTCTGAAACAATTTCCTTTGTCAACCAACAGAAGCTTGGTTAACACTGCAAACTTACAAAAATCCTTTAGCAACTGAGTGAGCTCAGTTAGCACTAGTTCCATCCAATTTTCCTTTGTTACCTAAGTGAGCTCGGTTAACACTTGCTTTCTGCAACTTTTCCTTCGATGCCCAAGTGAACTCAATAGACACTAAGAACTGTCTTCACCACTCGAGTGAGCTCAACATATATTGACTGATAAAGATTATGACATTTGTGTAACATCAAAGACAACACACAATTAATCAATTTTATCCAACAATATATATCATATTATAATATAATGAATGAAATAATCATAATCTAATATAATGATATTATGACGATTAAGATATACTTTAATGTAGCAATATTATATTAATAAAATATTATAATAATATATATAGCTGATATATTATTAAATTAATATATGTTATAATATAATTATTAATATAATTTATTTTATGATATTAATTAATATAACTAAGCTTATTAATATAAATATATAACTAATATAATATGATTAATATAACATAATTACCTTATTAATATAATTAATATTAATATGAAATGACACAACTCTATGAGTACACTTATATATATAATATCATCACATTGAAAAGGATATCATATTGATTATTATCAAAACTTATACAAATAAGAAGGTGAATAAATAAATGCCCTAAACAGGACATTACAAAATCCTCCTCCTTAATCTTTGTTTCCTGTAAGAGTACCAAATCCAGTTTTGATTGATCAAGACATCTCTTGATAAAATTCAAATCTTGTTTGGGGCATTGCAACCCTTAACTTTCCACAATAGGGTTTTCATGGCTCCCAGGAAAAGGATAACCCTTTTCCCGACCTTAAAATTTTAGATTGGCTAGCTGCATTGCCTGCCATTTCCAACTTAGTCCTATTGGATTTGGGACCACATTCCTTTTTTCCCCCACATTTGGTTTGAGAATGGTTGAGCATGTCTGTTCCAAAGATCATTCCTCTAGTATCCCTGGTTTATTAGATAAACCAAGATCATTCAAGTTATCAGCCTCTTCCATTTCTTCATTGACTGACTCTTCTGCCTCCACATTGACACTTCTTTCTATAGCTTCCCCAAAGGAAGTGCATAAATTCCTTCTTGGGGAGACTTTTATGTCCTTTAAAATGATATTGTAGTCAGCATTCACTAACTATCCACTTGCTTCCTACATGGTGATATTTCACCCTTATCTTTTCCCATAATACATTGCAAGTGTGGTTCATTTTTGGCTAGAGGACTGTCATCAATAAGGGTGCTTCTTTTTATGTTTTCTAGGGTGATTTTTCCACATTTTCATGACCACACGCATCATTTAGAAGCTCATAATCACACCTTTGTTGGATCACACCCTATTTTACTAAAGGGGTTTCCATCACCATTTGGGTCGAGGCCTCCTTATTTCCCTATATTCTTTCCTCTATGGTCACTTCTACTACATCTGATCTATTTTCTTCAATTTGTGGTGGTGATTTATCCTTTTGTTTATTTAGCTCTACAATGGGGATGGTTGTGTTCTCTAATACTGCCTAGTCTTTTTGGCATGCCCATTTCTCTAATTCATCTAGTAGTCTATATGCTTCTAAGCCTTTCCCTTTAGTGCACTTGCTATTCATTTTACCTTCCTCCATTGGAGAAACATCATTCCCTTCCTAGATTTCCACAAGTTGTTTCCACACCCCTTTGTCTATTCTCAAAATGACATGATCTGGTATAGGGTTTCCTTCTTCCAGCTTTAAAAGAATCCTAGGGTGAGAGGAGACATCCTCTAGGTTTAGAACTTCTTCACACCTTACAAAAGTTCTAATCATGTTCCCTTTCTGCACTAGGGTTTCCTCCCCCCAATACTCCACTAGAAAATTGTAAAGATTGATCCATGTCAGATATTCCTTTAGCTTTTCTTTGCATGGATCAAAATTTAGCTCCCAGTCTTATAGGTAAAGGCCCTTCCCTTCTATCAAATATGACCCATTGTTTAGAATAGCAATTTTTTCCTCCTTGCTAGAAAAAATCCCCATATAGAATCCATTTGTGAGGGTTTTTAATCTGCATTCCTTCCCCCATATTTCTTTGCACCAATATCTAATACTGGTGAGCAAGGGCCATGGTCCTAACCATTTAAAAAAGAAAGTCATCTCTTGCAAACAAACAATAGCTTCCAACCAATAAGAGCTATTAATTTGTAAGGATGACGTAACCTTGTATCTGATGTGATCATCCATTTTTGGGGTGTTGTTTGCTTCCTTTTTTGCTCCCTTTGGCTATTGTTTAGGCCTATAAAATTTATGTGTTATTTTGTGAAGTTAAACCGATCAAACTTCTTGTAGGTTGGCTTTTGTTTCTAACCCATTTGGTGGTTTCTTCATTTCCTCTCATTCCACCCTTTGGCTCTATTACTTCTGCATGAAGGGATAAAAGTATCACACTTTTGCAACCCTGGGCAATGTTGTTGAAACCTCATCCTATCCCATCGATTCAAAAGCCATCGGTTTTGACTTTTTTATTAGTAGGCCAATCCCTCATGTTGTTTAAAACTATATCTGGTGTCTAGATGCCATCTTTCATTCTCTGTCTATTTTGTAAGTAGTTGTTGCTTCACTAGCCTATTTCACTCTCATTCTCGCTCCATTGTTGCTATAAAAGATTGTGAATCTTTGGTGAATGTATAGTGATATAAGTCACTTAATATTAGTATTAAACATTTGAGTATTAAATATGAAATATATTAAATTATATTTAAATCTTATTTTTTTTAAATAGTGTTTCTATACACTTATAATAATTATATAAGATAAAATAAATCATTTTTCATTATAAAAATAAAATAACTTCTAAAATATTAGGAAAAAATAAATAAGTCTAACTCTTTGAAAATGAAAAATCATTTAAATTGTATTATTTAAAATATTTATTTTCTTGAACTATTGTCAAAATATTTAGAAAATTTTATGTTTATTGTAGTTTTATTATTAAAAAAATATTGATCAGTAAACAACCTAAGCCTTTGAAATTATATTAATAAAATAGTTTAAAATACCTGATTCTCTATTCAATTGGGCACTAGTAGGAAAGAACAGTGAAGAAAACCTCCTGTCTTGTTGAGGACCTAAGTCCTTTCAAATTATATCAATTAAAGCTAGGGCATACCCTAGTTTTAAATCTTATTGAAAATGTATCTCTTTTAAATTTTATTCCTTCAATTTATATATTTTATTGTAATTTAGGAGATGTCTCCAAGAGACATTCTTCCCCTTCTAATATTTATAATGATATCATTACTAAAATTAGTAATAAAACATCAGCCCATTTGATGGTTAGGATGTCATCTTCTTTCCCATTCGAATATAAATTTGATTGTCTATATTTTGTGTTCCAAATCAATATTCTATAACACAAAACACTTCAACAAATCTTTAAATGCTAGTCTTTAAAAAACAAAGGATGATCTAAAATCCATGGATGCTTGTTGTATACTGGATAAGTTAATTCCTTTTTCCTGATTATTCATTCATTTTAATGTGAGAATGCACCAAATGAAGTTTAAAAATGGTCAAATTGTTAAGTTAACAAAAAAAATTAATAATGAAATCTTAATTTTACATGGTTGAATCTCTTTTTTCCATCTATACTTCAAAATTTTGGTTAGGATTAAATATTAAAACTACTAACAATGGAGATTTGACCTCCTAGTCTGAATAGCTAGCTTGATACTAGTCTAAAATACCAACTAATTTGGATATAAAACTAATCTAAACTAAATATCAGAATGAATAGAGCCTAAACTATAAAATGAGAAGAAAAAAAAATTGATTGATAAGATTTCTATTAGTTCTAGAAAGATAAATACAAGATGGAACTGCGCATCATATCTAAAATAGTAACCTTATATTAGTGATTTGCATATGTACATGTATTTAAAAACATATGTAGGACATAGTCAAAGAGGATCAGAGAACACTGCTAAACCCATTGGACGAAAAAGCCTAACAGGGTAAGTCAAGATCAGACAAAACATTCAAAGATAAAGATAAAACTGAATGTATCTGACCACTCAAGGAAACTAAATAGAGAAAGAAACCCAGAGGTAGAAAAAGGAAACAACCATCCAATTAGCCAGCCAAACTATGAACAAAAATAATCCCAACCAAGAGCCATTGGCAAGAGAATGTAAAGAACCAAAAAACCATCTAAAAATAGGGCATCCTCCCTAAAACCTACCTAGAATATTGTAGGGTTACACATCCTCCCCTTTCTTCCAATAAACCATAATAATATCGGCTGCTTTCTCCAGATTGATTGCCCTGGACCCTGGTGGGAATACAAAAGCCAATTTCTCTTTGCTTGACTTGAACAAATTTGGCAATGAGAACTTCAATTTTCTGAAATCTTCAAAGTCCACCCCTAGTTTGATGTAGGTGTCAAAAATCTATAGATATTGAAATAACCAATTCTTGTTTTGTTCTTCTATAATTCCCCTCAGTAGAAGTAAAAAATTAATACTAGCTTCAATATTGGCCATACCTTGAAGAATTGAATATTGTCAGGAATGTATAGAGTAGGTTGTCTTGATACATTAGCTAACCCTAGACTACCAAGGGGATGAGACATATACATTTTAGGTAGAGCACTAGTACAAAAACAACAATATATTACTAAATAAATTACTAAAAATTGTAGATATGTGAGTAATTTTGGTCACATGACCAATGGTAGTTTATTGCTAGACATTTATCTCCCAACCAAATTTATGACTTAACTATTTTAATCATTGATTAGGTCATTGATTTAGTCATTTATTGTTGTTAATTGGTAGTTTATATGGTAGTTTATTTGGTAATTTTGGTAGTTTATTTGGTACTTTTTTGGGTAATATATATGGTAGTATATTTAGTAGTTGATTTGGTATTCTATTTGGTAGTATATTTGGTAGTTTTTTGGGTAGTATATATGCTAGTTTATTTGGTAGTATGGTAGTATATTTGGTAGTATATTTGGTAATATATTTGGTAGTTTATTTGGTAGTTTATTTAATCATCAATTTAATCATATTAGGGCACGATGGAATTGAACCACCATCCTCCTACTTATAAAGCAGGTGCTCTTCCATTGAGCTAGTATCCTTTAAAGAATAATGCAAAAAATTGACAAAGTTATCTTCCCAACATTAGATCCACCATGATCATGGTCATGGTAACATGGTATACTCTTCTCAAAGAACACACATTTTAGTTATTATGAAAAACAATAGTTTAAATCTTTATCAATAGAAATTCAACAATTTTAAATTCTTTTGTTCAAGCATTTTAAAATTATATTTCATGTCAATTACACTTCTCTAAATTATTGTAGTGATAGACTCTAATAAAATATAATTTGGAGCACTTTGGCCACACACAAGTATTGTTTCTTGAGCTAACTTCTCAAAAAAAGATACAAATGATTATGCAATTTATGTCAAGAAAAATAGACCTTTGCATTAAATAAAAATATCAAACAAGCATTAAAAAATCACGTCAAACTAGCTATTTTTTCTTTTCATAATCTTTGCAATAATTGAGACTAGCTTGTGTGCATTACAGAAATAGAGTCAAATGATGTAATGACAAAATGTAATCATCATAATAATACCAATGTAAAGAGCATGCAAAAGTCACGTACGGTGGATGTACAGAGGACACGTTGAGCTGTGCCAATTCCTTCCATGACCTAAGAGACTATTTTTTGGGAGGGAATTTTTCTTAGGAAAACACAAAAGACTACCAAAAAAATTGATCCAACATGCTTCCACTCCAAGAATGAAAATGCAGCCAAATTTTTTGTCCCTATAATTCCATTGTTAGACAAGTCCAAATTCATTGAAATAGCCGAGATGTGAATGTTTTGAATAACATATATTGAACCTTTGGCTCAATTAATTTTGTCGAAGACATTGGAACTATATATGATAGAATAGAAAATATAATCAAGAAAAGAAAATATTAACATCATATTTATACTCTGTATGAACAAAATTTTAAATTATATTCAACATGTATGGGTTAGAAGATGTAAATAGGGTTCATTAAAAAACAAAATGAAACAAAAAGGATTCAAGAAATGTAAGCTTTTCCAAGACAAGATTCAGAACCTTGGTTAAATAGTTATTAGCCTAATAAGAATATTAGGGACCATTAAAAAAGTTTCATCTTGAACATCTTGTATTACCAACAATTCCTTATCCCTCCATGCTACCACAGCTAAAAATTCTAGAGAAAAAACAACAATAAGACTAATTCGTTAGTAAACCCATGAATCTTAAGGCATGAAAATTGACAAGAAATACAGATTTCAAAATGAAAGATGATATCTTACCTTTACAAATGATGACTTTACCAGTAGTTTCTACAAGAGATAGAGGAACTCTGCCATCTTTGTGTTTATGTGTTTTCTTTCTCTATCTATTTTTTGTATTCATGGCTAACTACAATATTATTGTTTACATAATATCGAATCTAAAATTGTAAGGATTTAATAGGAATTTCACAATACTTTCCTTAAGGGATTAGTGTAGGAAGTTGTTTCTGCACTTGAGTTTCTTGTGTGTGTGTGTGTGTGTGTGTGTGTGTGTGTGTGTGTGTGTGTGTGTGTGTGTGTGTGTGTGTGTGTGTGTATGTGTAGATATAGATATTGTTATACATATTATTATTTTTGTTAATATATTATTAATTAATGATGATTATATATTATGAGAATGGGAGAAGAAACAAAGATATTATAAGAACAACAATGACTATATAGCCCACTAACTATTCAAAACATTGATTAAGTACTATGACTAAGATTGAAGGTCAATAAATAAGGGTTAAGAGATGACACCCAGATCAGTGTCGAAATATGGTCATAGTAAATTAGGAACATTATTACCTGTTCATATAAATAACCCATTTCTTCACAATTTGAATTTTGAGTGTATTTTGATATCTTGTTAAAGTTTGAAGAGCTTTAGAAGGCCCATGGTTTTTAGTAGTATTGATGAAACTGATATAGTTTGGAAGGGTACATGGAACAAGAGTCTCTATAATCAATTTCAAAATAACCAATCAGTCTTAATTATATTCTAGAAAGAGTGAGTTAGAACAAACTTTTATCCTCTAAGACAAAAATATTAAGGAAATAATTTCTCGATGAGAAGAATATACCACTCTATAAAGAAGTACAAGGCTATCATATTCAAGGAATTAAGAATTGGATAATTTGATCAGTAAGAATTGCATTATGAAAACTTCCAAACATGAAAGGAGAAAATTGGTGCATTCTATATTGAAATACTATGAATCCCTTAAATGCATATCTATTCTATTAGGAAACTAGTGACTATTTTATTTATTGATTTTCCTATGGAGTTATTCTATAAATCTTCATCAATTTAAGTTGGGGACATTACACTCAACATGATCCTGCCATCCTATAAATTTAAAGTGAAACAACAAAGAATTAGGTCATCCTATAAATTTAAAGTGAAACAACAAAGAATCATCAACTATAAGAGGAAAGGAAATGCCAAAGAAGTATCATGACAAGGAAAGCGTAGATACATGGAGTCAGTGAACTGGTCACCTCCAAAGACATTGAATAACAAGAAGGAAAAGCCAAAAATCATCTCCAATGCAAAGAAAGGAAAATACCAATATGAATATCATCATCAGAACAATCTCAGAGATATTCAAGAAAGATTATTCTCCATCATATTTTATGGATTAGCATACCAAGACAAGAAAGGGAATTCAGTAAAAACTTATAGAACATTACAAAGATGCATACAGCAATAACATTTGAGAAGTGAGCATAAGAAGAATATCATTCCACCTAGATTGTTTAGACTTCAGTCCTAAATAATAATAATAATAATAATGTCACTTATTTAATCCTTGAGATGATCTATAACCCATCCTAAAATGTAATACTTAATGTCTCAATAATATTTAAATATATTAATGTATATCAAAGCCATGTCAATAGCTAAGCCTCTGAAAGAGAAATTTTACCATGTTGAAAATGTATTAAGTAGAATGAAGGTCCTTGGATTAATGTGTCAATTTGTTTGAAAGTATAGCTGAAATAGAATGCATGTCTCATTTAATTAAGAGAAGTCATTTAATTAAGAGCAGCCAATAATTAGTTAATGGAATTTACAAGTGTATTATCAAATAAGAAGTAAACCCTACAATTTGTGAGATCAACATCTAGTGAAAACTATAAGATAAAGAGGAGTTTGGAGGCTACAAAATTTTTAGCAATTTTATTAGGTTCTTTCCTTGCACACTAATGTACACCATCAATGCTAGTGGTGACATTTATTCAAGATCAAATACCATCAATGCCTTGTCATAAAATATAACATGTCATTTGTGGCTGATTTAGGTTTAAAATATGGTGTAATCATAACAAGAAGATATGTCAGCCACTTTTAAACTGCAGGAAATATGGCATTGCACATCTAAAGAATTGGTCCTATGTTACCCAATCTCAATGCAAGTTTGTCATAATCTTCCCAAAAATATGAGAAAATGACTGAAATTAGGTTTAATCACCATAATATCAGGGAATTTTTGGTCAAAATTAAAAGTGAACAATTTGTAGTCTAGGCTATATGGTTTCATCAGTTTTAGAGAATGCATGATTATTTATAGAAGATACAATCCTGACATTGGAAATTTTAATTTAAAAAAATTAGCCATCCTAAATAACCATCCTTTTGATTTGTGTAGATTATTTTCTATGAGTTGATTCAATACTATCAGTTGGTAAATGCTACCCATTATCTGTTACATTATTCATGATACTCCTTTAGCATATTTTAGACCCTCCTATTGTTGCTAATTTTTTTAGTTTAGTAGTGATAGGCATGTTTTCAGAGATGGTGGAGGGAGAGAAGTGAGGAAAACCAGACACAAGTGAAGAAGCTAGTTCATGAGGGGCAGAATGAATTCATGTAATACTCTTCTTTCCATAAACTTACACAATTTTGTACTCAAGTTGATGACTTTATTTTTATCAGATACTAACATTCTAGCATTTTTACTTAACATTCTAGCAAACAGAGTGTAGACTTGTCAAGAAAGAGAAGATGTGGGAATTTTTTTCTAGAAAATGTGAAGGTATTCCAGTTTAGGATGAAATCCAATAGTGCAAGATGCTCTGATGGTATTTCATTCTCTTATACTATGCTATCAATTGTCAGATTGAATAATCAGCTTCTCCACTTCATGTATGGAAATTCCTTTGGCATAATTATGTGATTGCCTGAGAAAATATCCAATAGTCAGTAGGGTCCAATCTATAGATCAAGCTAGATTATATTTTAATCTTAGGCTTGTTCAATGGAAATTATATTATTTTCATAGCTTTTTGAAAGACTTTGTGAAGTGATACTTTCACATTTCATGAGATAATTATTTGAAGAGGCTCAATGAAGTTTTTCATGAATATACTTGTATAGTTGGGATTAAATACTTTTGTGCTGACTTATTCTATTACCATGAGTGTTGTGGCTCTTAACCCTATTTGGGAAGAATTTATTTTTTATTACTAATGTACTACAACCTTATGACTTTTTTTTAAAAAATATTACCATGTCGGGGAACTATATCAGGCTATAATTTTAATAAGTTATTGTAATTGGTGCTCTTGCAAGTAATCAAGCTAAATAATGATCACATGTACAATCCGTAAGACATCCATAATATAGCAAGGTAACACCATGGCACTAAGTTGGTCATGAAGAAGACTTATAAGTGACTTGAATGCACTCTTTGCATCCATCATGCCTACTAGGCCTATTTATGATATCTCTCAAGAGATGAAGCTAAGGAGGGGCATCTATGATGATATGACAATATATTGCATGACTTTATTGGTCTTAAGGTACTTGTTCCCTTGATGTTTAATTGTAATTGTGGTGTGATATTGTATTCAAGAAAGTAGTGTAAAGGAAGTTTACTTCACCATGAAGTGGCTATGTGGAAAGAAAAGGAAGGTCATGGGGTTTGAGTGCCCGTATTTCAGTCTAGACAAGGCATTTAACCTATCTTTGCATGTTGGCTTTCATTTTTGTTCCAGGATCTAGTACCTAACCTATGAATTATTTCAAGGCATTTAAAGAATTCTATGTAGCCCAACCTATATCAAGAAAGATGCTTTTTAATCCAGAGAACCATAAACTCATTTGGAGGAGATGTGAGCATTGCAAGAAAATTATAGGATGGACAATCAATTGTTGGATTTCATCAAATATCCAGATTGAATTCAAGTGTAGATCTAATTGTACGACATTTATACTATTAAATCTAGAATGAGTTTCTAGGTGTAGCCCTAATGGTACTACATTTATACTTCTACATTCTAATTATATACCTAAACATGCACAAATATCCTTATATTTGCAATAAAATTTAAAAAATTATCTTACAAGCCTTCTACTCGACACCTAATTCTTCTAACAAGGAATGGTATGAAAGGAAATATGATGGATTTTTTCATGACTATGTGAGCATATATTTAGATACACCAATTTTAAAATCAGATAGCAAGAACAAAGATATTAGAAATTGTGGAAAATATTTGTTCAATACAACCATATTTTCTCAGTGCCATTTTTTCTCTAGTTTTTTTTTCTCTAATGGGAGATTTGTATGCTTACCTAGAGGAGCTTAGTGGACATGTGAAGAATCAAGAAACCTTCTAGCAACCCAAAGAGAAAATGTGCACAAGAATTAGATTTGAATTATTTTATCAACTATAAACAAAATAAAACCCTAGACAAAATAGTAGTACAGAGTAAAAATTATATTGATTTTCTCACCAACACTATCATCTTGTCGCTAACTATAACCACATCGTGCATATAAAATATCACTTTTAAAATTTTCCATGACGCCAGTCATTACCATGAATAGTAGCGTAAGCTACCAAATTAGGGCTTTTCTATTATTACAAGATCTTATTTTTTTGTCGCTATGAATGGATTCATGAATTTAAGAAAAAATAAGGAAGATTATGCAATGAAGATCAGCTACCTGCAAAATTCACTCACCTCAGATCCGCAATATCTTGCGCTACTATTTTGAACCATTTTTCTTTCGATAATGATGGGATGCAATTGAGTGAACCATCACTTGCTGGTATGAATTAATCTAATGACCTTTTTCCATGCTAGATTTATGGTAGGGTAATTTCTTTTATCATTTGTCACTAAATTTCACATTTGAAAAAGAATTTATTTGCAATAGTTATGCTAATTATTATTTATAGGAAATAAAAATAATTTAAATTATATATTTAGAAGAAATTTCTATGTTTAATTATAGATTACATAAAAAATAATATGGCAAAGTTGATGCTTCCATGAATAATTATAATGGTTCTATATGTGCCCTATCAACTTTTATATTAGTTATTTATGATGAATTTATATAACTTATTTGTGTTAAATATATAATCTTTAATGGATAAATTTTTAAAAATGCATATCTTAGTCATAATCTATCTCATAATCTATAAAAGTCCATCTTTATACATCTAATGTAAAAAAATTAAAGAGACTAATTTTTTTTTACTATTTAAAATAATATCAAATTATTTCATGGATATTAAGAGTTTGTGAATCATTTTCATTCTATTA
The DNA here is from genome assembly GCA_028749045.1 of Cupressus sempervirens. Taxonomy (NCBI): domain Eukaryota; kingdom Viridiplantae; phylum Streptophyta; class Pinopsida; order Cupressales; family Cupressaceae; genus Cupressus; species Cupressus sempervirens. The sequence continues at coordinate 53,880,186 of CM053792.1, read as the reverse complement.
TAACTTTCCTTATCACATATATAATGAATAACATAATCTCATAACCAAATTTTGTTTAATTCTAATGAAGAAAAAACCCACTTTAACTTCTAGAATATTTATGAGTCATTCTCCTAGCTTAAAAAATTACCTTTTTTTTAATAATTATTATTTTTTATTACAATTTAAAGGAACAAAAATTATATTCAAGTATCTCAAAACTAAAATAATACATTATAAAATTTCTCCATAACTTTTCATAACAATAGTAATTTCAAACCATAACAAAAGCAAGAATCTTTTTGAGTAGCCATGAAGCTCTCACCATCCCTCCACATTAAACAAAGTATTTCCAAGTAACTAAGTCAAGTTTTTGGCATTAAGTTTGGTACCATATTATGAACAATTATATTTAATGAATAAATTTGATAAAAAAACATTACATGGGCCATGCAAATTAATAAAAAAAATAGTGTCAAAAAATCCATCATAAAATCCTAAAATATAAAACTTGCTTTGAATTTTTAGAGTTTGTAACTTAGAAAGCATACACAGAAATCAAGAATTTTAAGAGAAAAAAAAATTTAAAAATTCTAAAATCACATCCAAAGAAAATTGAAGTTTCTAAAATTATTTTAGAAAGATCCACCTTTTTGAGATAAAAATATCTAATAGATTTTTTTTTAAATGCAAGATTCTAATACAATTATATTAGAAATCATTTCACATATAGATAATATTAAGGTAAAAATATTTCATGAGAAAAAACTAAGCATAGTTATTAGGAAAGTTACTAATATAATACTAATAGTAAATTTTATCTAGATTTTCTTCAACAATAATTATTTAATATAATATTTGTATAATGTACAATTATGAAATAATAATATATTATTATAATTACAATATAATAATTACTTTGATTTTACAATCAACATTTATCTTGATATATTGAATGAGATAATAAAGGAGAAATTTATTAAATATAATTTTATCTAGTTCAAGAAAATTAATTTTAATTTTAAATATTTTTCTTATATTCAAAAAAATGATTTCATTATGTTTCATTTTATAAATAATACATTTAGTAAAATATTATCCAAAGAATAAGTTTTTAAGATGATGAGTGTAAACTAAAGATTTATATTCATAAATGTGGTACCATTTCCCAAAAGTTGGTGAGGAATTTACAATTGATACATTGCTTTGAAATTGGTATATAAGATGTTAAATTTTTAAGCAAATCAACATGAAAAATGTCATTATTAAAAAATATTTTTAAAAATTAGAAAAAAATTAGTTATAATTTGTTGATATATTTTATTTTAATAATGAGTTTACACAACTCATTTCAATAGTATATAGCCTATTGGCAAATACAAAAAACTCATAAAACTAAATGAACATGAAAAACTCTTTGTATTATCAAAAGTAATTATAGATATGACACTCTCTATAAAGTAATGGTTTAAATTAATAAAAGGACTAAGGATAGTGGAAGATATAACTTTAAAATTAATGAAGTATGACTATCACTTACCTTTGGCACTAAAAATGCATATGAATATGACTCTCTCACAATATGAACAACATTTTAATAGTTTAAAAAATATGAGCATACAAATAAATAAAAAATGTGAGAATTATAACTAAAATTAAAAAATATGTAAGTAATGAATGAAAACATTTCTAAAATTTAAAAAAAATAAATTAAAAAAAATGGCTCAATCTTTATTACCCTCATTTTTATGTTCTAATTTTAGATCACATATATTCTAATCACTTATTTGAGATTGAACTCATTAATTGATTTTTTAGAGGTGGCTCATGTTCACACTTCCAAAAATCATATAGATTAATTAGAACAAGTGACACCTCTTCTCTTGGGAAAAATTAATAATTGAAAAAGTGAGATTTTTTTATGGTATAAAACATTTTTCCCACATGACACACTTTGGTAGTGGTCATTGTTCAAATAATAATAATGTTTATCCACTTAAAAATTTAACCATAAATATTTATTGTTTTTAATATTAAAGTATTTTATTTCAAGTTTTAGGATTCATTAAATTGTGGTTCTCACTATTTACTAAATATTGATATATAATAATAAAATAATTTTATATATATTATAAAGTCAATTATTACATGATCTTAATGTGATTAATAATAATTGTTTTTTTGATCGGTTAAGTTATTAATAATAATTATATGTTGAGGTTGTTAAATATTTAATTGATAAGTAATCCATTTGATATGTAAAGATAGACTTGGAGTTTTATTTTGAGTTCATGAAGGGATTTAATTTTCTTTTGAGTGAAGATTGGGGTGACTGATTATTAGTGACCAGTTATTTAGTCATTTATTTGATCATTCATTTAGTTACTTATCTTTCTCTAAACATGTGATTATACCTAGTGACTAAATTAGTCATTAATTTAGTCACTTATACTTATAAATTCCAAAATATTGCAAGAATTTGATCACTTTTAGTTAGATGACTAAAGTTTTTAGTCTTGTGACTAAAAATTTTAGTCACGTGGTCATTTATTTGCTAAAATTCTACTAGTGGAGGAATCTTCAATTTCTTATCAATGCTAAGAACTGTACTCTCAAGACCCTCTAACTAGATGGGATTGAAAGATGTTTAGATAGACACAAATAATCTCCCACTTCCCAACATTGGCCCTAGCTAAACAACCTATGAAGGAGATTATGATAGAGCTATTAGTATGCCAAGAGCAATCATAATTGAAGGCCTTCTCACCTATAACCTAGCTGACAATGACCCTTGTCATATCATCTACCAGATTTAGAATTCTAATCCATCTCTTTGGTTTGATAGATCACCTAAAATCCATGGTGTATACATCCAACACATGATACAAGGAAATTTTTTACTCCATCATGATCGAGAAAATACAAAAAGATAACACCAAGTTGTACACACTCAAAAGTGATAGGAGTACACACTAAGGAAAAGATTGAATAGAATCCAAAAGCTATGAATCTATGAAAAAGACTTAGAAAGATCTAGAGAGGAGAGCGATACTCACGTTACACTCATATCAATCATTAACTATCCATTAGATACAATTGTTCAATTGTGTGTTGTCTTTGATGTCACACAAATGTCATATCAGTCATCAAACAGAGTCTACCAAGCTCAAATGGTCAACAAGGCAAAAGCTAGAGTCTACCAAACTCAAATGGTCAGCAAGGCAAAAGATAGAGTCTACTGAGCTTAGATGGTCAACAAGGCAAAAGGAAAAGTCTACCAAGCTCAGAAGGTTAGTAAAGAAAATTTGTAGTTTCTATTGAGTAGATAGTTATTATCGAGCTTTCAAGGTTAATCAAGGAAATTTAGTTGTTACTGAGCTCACTCGGTCATCAAAGGGAATTATGGCTGAAATAGTTCTTACCAAGCTCTCATGGCTAGAGAAGGAATTTAGTTCTTAATGAGTAAACTTGGTAGCCAAAGGATTTTGTAGATGTTGCAATGTTAATCAAGCCAAGACAGTTAACTTAGGAAATTTTTGGAAGCAATATTTACTTAGCAGGGTCAACCAGTGAAAGATTTCATTGTTTTGCAAAATAATGTTTATTTGTTTAAAGTAATATTTGTAGCCGACTAATGTATGGATTATTGGTAAATGTAACATGAGAATGAGCCGACTTGATAATCTGAATGGTATAAATAAGAGGTCAAGTTGCGAATTCTAAGTGTGGTAGTGAATTGATGTGATATGAGGACTGATTATTTTGGATGCGAATTTGAAGGATGATCAAAGATCATTGAGGAGCAGCAAAGCCATATTTGATCAAGGAGGATCTAATGATGCAAAATAGAGACCTATAATCAGCAATTCAGTTGCATCTTGTTCAGGTCAATTCATTGTTGCTTTCTAACAAATTGTAGCAGTGATTTCAAATCTCTTAACAAAGTTGGTTTAACGGCCATCTTGTAAATCCTCTAACAAGGTGACAGTTGAGTTGAATTGTTGTAAAGAACTCTAGCAAGGCCACTCCTAACAAGGTGATCAAAATCCTCTAATAGGGTCACACCTAATAGTGTGTATTGTAACCTTTAACAAGGTTGGCTCCTAACAAGGCTCACTTCAAAAGAGTGGAAACTTGGTAGCTAGTTACTTGGTGGTTTTTTTCATATTGGGTTTCCATGTTAAATCTAGTGTCTCTTGTGTTCATTTTATTTAACCTGTGCATGCATATTAATAATTATGAATGCTAGATGATCAATAACTAGTTAATCTACCAAGTTTTAGCAATCTTACAGTGTTTACTGAGTATCAGTAGTAAATAGGTATTTAAGACATCTAAGGGATCTGTGAATTATTTTGTGGTAACTGATTCACCCCCCCTCTTAGTTACTCCATCTATTATTCCAACACTATCATGCATTATACCTAGTAAGAAACATGATTGTTGAATCTCTTGTGATATTGATATACTAATAAAGCTCTAGTAATCAGGGCTAAGATAACCACTAATAAATTTACTTAACATTTTAAAATTAATTTTTAGACTTAAAATGGGATGAAACTTAAAAATGAAAATGACAAAGAAAGGGTAAAATAGAAAACTAATGAGAAGGGAAGGAATGAGAAACCTATTCTTGGGGCAATTCCTGAGCCAATACTGATTCTTGAAGAATAAAATCCTCTTCTTCTGCTCCTTTATTTGCTAAAGAATCTCCTTTTGTGTTACTTTATTGATATATGTGTTAAACCTTGTTTCTTTGAACTTTTCAAGTAAACATAGAACACTTTCAAGTTTTGAATTCATCACCCAATTTGGCATTTTTCATTTTTTAATGGCATTTAAAATGATTTGGGAATCCCCTATGATGATAATTCTTTTTATCCTCATTTTTAAGCTTAGTGCAATCCCCTCACTTAGAGCTTTTAATTATGCTATATTTTTATAGTGATTACCAATGGTTTAGCTCTTTTAATAACTCATCCTCCAAAGTCTGACCTAATTATACAACCTATTCCTACTTTGCCTGGGTTACCTCTTGATGCTTTGTCAAAGTTAAGTTTCATTCATCCTTTTGGTGGTGGTTCCCATCTACACACTTTTCTTGCTTTTTGATCAATTTTCTCATAGACTAATGGTGGATTGATTAGGAAGGCCCACTTCCCTTTTACTTATTTTTCCCATTCTATAAAGATCCCTTTGATTTTGACTATTTTTCTTAAGTAGTTTTTTTAATAACTTATGTTATGCTTGCTTCTACTTTGTTAAGAAAACAATGAATACTTAATCTTGTATTGCTAAATATTTTCCTAGTTCTTTCTTTCCATATTTCCCACATTAGTATGGTAGGAGATATGTTCCATAGTTTACCATATATGCTATAATTATCTTTTTTGTGCCATCCCAATAGATGACTATTAAGATCCTCAGTAAGAGGAGAAGTCGAACTTAAATTTTTTTGGAACCAATACTAGGTTTATTTAGCATAGGAGCAATTATAAAGTAAATTATTTATTGTCTCAGTATTTTCCTTACAAAGATTTCACCTTTATGGGCCTTCAAACCCCATCTTCATAAACCTATCAGCTATTAATATTCTTTTTTTTGAGTTGCTGCCCATAAGAAGATTCATGCCTATGGTAGACATGTTGGATCCCAACATAGCTTAAGAGGAATGTTTATGTTTTCCCATCTTTGTGAGTTAATAATTATATTGTATCCTATCTTAACTCAATATGATCCATCTTTGGAAGCTCCCCAGATAAGTTTGTCTTTCCCATCTTTATGTTGTACATGTCATTGTTTGAGGATACTTTATAGGCTCTATTTATCTTCAGGTGTTAAGTCTATAGTTTCCAGAGCTTTCCATGCCCAAATATCTTCCCTATTTTCCCTTCTAATAAATTTATAATCAGCTACCTCTTTCCCATTAATTTACGAGCACATTTTTGACATTTAAGGGAATATTAGTGCTATCTAATGGAGGCAATTTGTCTCAGGAGTCCTCCAAATACAATGCTTCATCACCTCTTCCTATGTCCCAAGTGGTGTATCTACTCATCTTTGATCAACATTTTATCATGAAATTTCAATATTTTCACCCTTTGGGTGGATTTCTAATTCTAATTAGTGATGTTGAGTCTTTCACACTCAAATATTTATTGTATAAAACTTTAGCCTATTTACCTTCTCTTTCTTGGTACATTCACCATACTAGTTTTTCTCCCAATGCTTCATTTTTTAGCTGAAATTCTTAATACCTAATCCACCTTGCTCCTTTGGTTGGCATATGTTCTCCAATTTGATCAATTTTTAATTTTTTTAATCTTTTGTTCTGCTCCAAAAGAAGTTTCTAAGTTTTCCTTCTAGTTTTTGTTGATATTTTTAGGTAAAGTGGTGCAGGGGCACCTAAGTGGGCTAAAGGAGGAACTAGGGATCCCTTTGGTATTTTTTCTTTTAGTGGTGCTAGTCATTCCACTAGGTGAATAATAGGGTTATTCTAGTCCTAAGGTGAGTTTTTTGTAGGCTAGGTTTCTCATAGTTGCTCAAAATTGCCAATTTGGCTATATAGAGCATTTTTGGGTTTTGGAGGCTAGAATGGTCAAAAAAGTGTTTGGAGGACCTTATTATGTTTTTTAAAGTCATTTAATGCCTTTTTCATGGTTTTACATCATTGGGAGAAAGTTTGAGAGTCAATTGCTCAAAATTGCAAAAATTGCTAGAAATTGTCAATGTTGTCATTGTTAACTTTTCTTGCAATTGAGAAATTTTTTGATTTGAGTATTCTAATTGTCTGAAATAGTTAGGAGCACTCATGGAAATCCTATATGAGGCCATTCTCAACCTATTCAATGGGTTGGAGAAGTTATTTCTTGCTTGGTATGAATTGTGAAGCAAGTTTTGAGTAACAGTTTTATGCATTTGAGTTTTTTTGGTAAACACATGGATTAAATTTGGAAATTTTTGTATTGGAAATGTTAGAGTAGGTTGATTAAAGGTTTTATACATCTTTATTTGATCATTTCACAAGGTTTTGTGTGCTTAGTTAAATTCTTTTGTTTTCTTCTAACTTTTTGTTCTGAGACAAGTTGTTTGCGCAAATGGATTCATAGGGCCACTTCCCATTGTAGGTTTTGTACAGGATTTTTGGATTTGGAACATGAATCCATGTAAATTTTTTATAGTGGAAATGGGTCCCTATAAAGATAAGGAGCTATTTATGAAGTGATGCCCTAGGCAAGTCCTACAACTTGGTTGGGGATCATAGAGTAGAGCAAGTGGAGTTAGAGGGGTTGAACATGTCTAATACTTCAACCTAAGTTTGGATTATGTTAGGAGGTGTTGATAAGTAACCCCAAACCAAATGGGAAGATTTTATGGAAGTCTTAAGGAGTGTGGAACCATCTTTGCATCGGGTTGCTAACAAAACCTTTAAAACCCTTAATGTTAGGCTATTTTGTGCCAACACTGTATAGACAATTTGAAATCCTTAGACCTCAAAATATTTAAGGACTCTAAAAAGGTTATCTAAAATGGAAATTTTTAAAACCCTTGTTAAGGATTTTTTCAAGTTAATTATATTTTTTTGTATTTCGATGGCTATTGCTTGTAGCCCTTTTTTTCAAGCATTTGGATGCATTTTTGCTTCATAGTTGGAACTTAGTTAGGGTTTCAAGATTGATTTTGCTTGAGGGTCTTGAAGAGAATCCAAATACATTCATAGAATACTATCTAACCATTTGGAAGGTCTAATGTGCATTGGGGTGTTACTTGTGTTGATGTCCAGTTAGTAAGCAAGATTGTTCTACTTGATTGATGTGTACCAATTAAAAGGTTAAGATCTACTTGGTTAGAGTCCTAAAAAGCATGGGGTGTGTGGAAGCCCTATTTGGTGAAGTGTATGACCTGAGACTACCTTGAAGGAGATTTTGGGGAAGAAGAAAGATTGGTAATCACATTAGAGTGGTATCAGAGAAAGTTAAAGACTTGGGAAAAGTAGTGTATGCATGCAGCTACTAGAGAATTAGTAGGAGAGTCTAGTATGGTAACTAATGTAGAGCTAGCCAAGGAAGTTGATGAGAAAAAGGAGAAGAATAGGTTCCTTGAAGTAGCCTTGGAAGAGGTAAAGAAAAATTTGGAAGAATTTATTGATGTATCTAAAAGGAAGGAAGAAGAAGATAATGAGAAAGATAAGGAGGTAGCAGAAGAGGATGTTGTACTTGAACCTGACCCTATCTTGAATGAAGAGTCCTTCTTGAAGGATATCAAATTCCTAAGAGGAAAATATTTGGGAGGTGTGCCACTTTTGATTAGAAAGATGGACATTGATGTAGTGATGGATTGATTGGATGGCATAGAGAACCATTTTGAGTGTGAAGGGGTATCAGAGGCACAAAAGGTCAAAGTGGCTAAGTCAAGACTCAGAGGCTCAACATTGGCATGGTGAAAGTATGTACAAGATGAGAGAATCAACATAGGAAAGAATCCTATAGCCAATTGGAATCCCATGATTACTAAGTTAAAGGGGAACTTCCTACCAAAAGACTTTGAGATCCAACTTCATAAAAGAAGGCAAGGACTGAAGAAAAAAGACCTAGATGTGACCTCTTATATAGAGGAGTTTTAGAGATTGTGTCTTAGATCCAAAAATAAAGAAGAGAAGCCAATAAAGGTGGCTAGATACTTAGGAGTTTTGAAATGGAACATCCAAGAGGAACTTAGTTTGTGGGCACCTACCACTATTCAAAGGTGTCATCAGCTAGCCTTAAAGGTGGAGGAAAAGAACATGAATAAGGGAGACTCTAATTTTAAAGACAGAGGTAAGGGTAGAAACCAAAGAGGGAAAAGAGGAGGTTACCAAGGTAGGGGAAGTGAATAAAGGAACCAAAGTGAAAACAAGTTTATAGAGAAAACCATTGAAAGAACTCCTATACGGGGTTATATCAGAGGAAGATATAATCAAGGAGGCTCAAATAGGGGCAGAGGATCAAGATAAAGTAACTCATACTTTTCTAGTATGAAATTTTACAGCTATGGTCAATTAGGCCACCCTACATACAGATGCCTTGACAAACCTTCTTCTTCTAACAATGACAAGAGGATAGTATATGTTCAAGAGGAAAACTAAAACAAGGATTCTGAGGTGGACACTATAGATTCAGAAAAGGGAGAGAATCTTATGTTTATAAGGGTGTTGATTAAACAACCTACTCGTGATGATCCTAAACATAGAAGAGCTCTATTTAGGATAAGATGTAAGATCCCAAGAAAGGTATGTAAAGTGGTAGTAGACTTTGGATCTACTGACAACATAATATCAAAGGAAGTAGTGGAAAAGCTTAAACTACCTAAGGTACCACATGTGAATCCCTACAAGGTGACTTGGCTCAACAAAGGATAGAGTATACTGGTCAATGAGAAAACTTAGGTGGACATCTCCATTGCAAGCTATAAGGATAGATTATTATGTGACACCCTACCCATGGATTCTTGCCATTTTCTATGAGGAAGACCTTGGCAATTTGATAGAGAGACAATGTATGGTGGGAGCACAAATTCCATCTCACTTAAGAAGTGGGGTAGGACATTCAAAATCCAATCTTTGTTGGAGCGAGAAGAGCCATAGAACAAGGTACCTAGTGTCTTTTTTTGTAGTAGTAATGAATTGGTGAAGGACCTCAAGGATGAGGAGGACTAGAGTTATGTAGTAGTACTAAAGTCTAAAGGAGAGAAGAATCTAGTTAAAGAACCATTACCAAAGGAAGTACAAGAGTTGCTTGAGAAATACAAGGATATAATAAGTGATGGAGCTCCTACTACACTACCACCTATAATGGTTATAAGTCATCAAATTTATTATGTTCCTGGTGCATCCCTACTGAACAAGGCAGCATACAAGCTCACTCTAGACAAAAACTTGGAAGTGGTAAGGCAGGGCAAGAATTGACGGATCAAGGTCTAATTCAAAAGAGCATAAGTCTATGTGTAGTCCCTGTGGTATTAGCATCCAAGAAAGGAGGGAAATGGAGATTGTGTATAGACTCAAGAGCCATAAATGGGATCATAATGAGGTATAGGTTTCCCATACCTAGGATTGAGGATCTCATGGATCGTCTCGGAGGAGCAATGTATTTCACTAAACTAGATTTGAAGAGTGGATACCACTAAATCAAGATTAAGGAGGGAGATGAATGGAAAATAGCATTCAAGACCACAAATGGGCTCTATGAATGGCTAGTGATGCCATTTGGTCTCTCAAATGCTCCTAGCACATTCATGAGGCTCATGAATGAAGTGCTTAAAGACTTCACAGGCATATTTTTAGTTTATATCTAGATGATATACTCATATTCAACAAGACTAAGGAGGAGCACATCAAGCATGTGGAGGCAATATTTCAAAGGTTGCATTAAGAGAATCTTGTCATCAATCTTGAGAAGTGTGACTTCTTCAAGAAAGAGCTTGTGTACCTAGGCTTCAAGGTGTCTAAGGGAATCTTGAAGATGGACCAAGAGAAGGTTGTTGCAATCTTCAAGTAGCCACCACCTACTACTTCAACTGAGGTAAAATGTTTTCATGGTCTTGCTCAATTCTATAGGAATTTCATTAGAAACTTTAGTAGCATATACACATTTTTTCTAGAGACCAAAAAGGGTGGAGTCAAGTGCAAGCATTAGTAGACCTTAGAAGCTTAAAAGCCATTTAAAATGCTCAAGAAGCAAGTAGCTATCCAACCTAGTTTTGAGAAACTCTTTCACCCTAGAATCTGATGTAGGTGGCCTAGAATTAGGGGGGTATTGAGTCAAGAAGGTGGGTCAATAGCCTTCTTTAGTGAAAATATTAATGAGGCCAAAAAAAATTATTCTTCCTATGACCTTGAACTCTATGCCTTAGTTCACTTCCTTTGAAGGCACTATCTATTTCCCAAGGAATTTATTGTATTTGCTAATAAGCAGGCCCTAAGATGCATCAACAATCAAGAAAATTTGAGCAAGGCACTTGAAGTGGATGGAGTACTTACAAGCATTCACTTTCATAATCAAGCACAAGAAAGGACTAATGAATAAAGTGGTAGATGCATTGAGCAAGAGGGTGTTGATAGTTCACAAAGTTCAGCTACATAGCATTGGAATAAAGAGCTTCAAGAGTCTCAATAAGGAGTATGAAGACTTTGGAGAGGCCTACAAGGTATGTTCAGATTTTGAGAACCACTTTCACAACAAATTTTATGAGTTTACCTTACAAAATGGGTTTCTCTTTAAGGGTAATTAGTTGTGTGTGCTAAGGGGATCAATAAGAGAGAACCTAATCTAAGAGAAACACAATGGTAGTCTAAGTGCACACTTTGGGGTTAGTAAAACCTTGGAATTGGTCCAAAGATTCTATTATTGGCCAAAACTAGTCAAAGATGTGAGTAAGTATGTGGAACAATGTATAGTATGCATGAAAGCTAAAGGAGGGATGAGCAATGTAGGTCTCTATCAGCCCTTACCAATCCCTAATAGGTTATGGGAGTGTGTGAAGATGGACTTTAAAATAGGACTATCCAAGACCAAACAAGGCTATGATAGTATCTATGTGGTTGTTGACAGGTTCAACAAGGTGGGGCACTTCACCCCATGTAAAACAACCAATGATGCAAGCCACATAGCCCATTTTTTCTTCAAAGAGGTTATGAGGATTTATGGCCTTCCATTGAGCATAGTTTTAGATAGAGATGTGAAATTCATGAGTCACTTTTGGAAGACTTTGTGGGGAATACTTGGTACAAATTTTTCATTTGGATCATCTTACCATCCTCAAACTGATGGTCATACTAAGGTGGTCAATAGGGTCCTAGGTAATCTTTTAAGATACCTAACCAAGGAGTATGGATAAACTTGGGATGTCATCATTCCCAAAGAATAATATGCCAACAATGATAGTAGGAATTGAACCATAGGTAGAAGCCCCTTTGAAATTTTCTATGGCATGCATCCTAGAGGTGTGTGTGAGTTAAGGGATCTTGGAGGAATGGAGCATAGGAGTGGACATGCTAAGGATTTTTCCCAAACCATGAAAGAGATACAAGAGCAAGTCCAAAAGACTATTCAAGACAATACCCAAAAGCTAAAAGCCAAGGTAGATAAAATGAGAAAGGACATACAATTCTCCATTGGTGACTATATCATGGTGCACTTAAACAAGGAAAGATTGGAAAAAGGTATACCTACTAAGTTGTAGACAAAAAGAGTAGGACCTTTGTGAAAGATCATAGAAAAATATGGGGCAACTACATAAAAAAATTATTTACCATTAGATTTGGGCATATATCCAATTTTTAATGTGTAAGACTTGGTTCATTTTAAAGGAACTTTGCCTACTGATGCTACCAGCAGTCGAGGACTTCAGGATGACTTGGAACCTACAGTGGTCCCCTCCACCACCAAGTTAGAAGTTGAAAAGATGTTAGACTCAAGAGAGAAGAAAGCCACTAGGAACAAGGTGTACATGGAGAATCTTCTCAAATGGAAGGACAAACTATACTCAAAAGCCACATGGATTGTTGAGGAAGCTTTCAACAAGTTGTGCATTAGCAAAGACCTCTTATTCACAGGAGTGACATAGCTTTTCTTTGTGGAGGAGTATGGTGTAGGGGCACCTAGGTGGGCTAAAGGAGGACCTAGGGATCCCTTTAGTATTTTTTCTTGTAGTGGTGCTAGCCACACCACTAGGTGAATAATAGAGCTAGTCTAGTCCTAAGGTGAGTTTGTGTAGGCTAGGTAGCTCATAGTTTCTCAAAATTGCCAATTTGGCTATATAAAGCATTTTTGGGTTTTGAAGGCTATAATGGTCAAAAAAGAGTTTGGAGGAATTTATTATGCATTTTTCAACCATTTGAGGCCTTTGGCATAGTTTGACATCATTGGGAGCAAGTTTGAGAGTCAATTGCTCAAAATTGTCAATATTTTCATTGACAATTTTTATTGCAATTGAGAAACTTTTCTGTTGGAGCATTCTAACTATCTAAAACAATTAAAGTGCTCACAAAAATCCTATATGAGGTCATTTTAAACCTATTCAAGGGGTTGGAGAAGTCAATTCTTGCTCGGTATGGACTGTGAAGCAAGTTTTGAGTAAAAGTTTTATGCATTTGAGTTGTTTTGGCAAACATATGGATTGATTTGGAACTTTTGGTTTTGGAAGTATTAGAGTAGGTTGATTCAAGATTCTGTACAACTTTAATTGATTTTTTCATAAGGTTTTGTGTTCTTAGTTGAATTCTTTTGTTTTCTTCTAGCCTATTGTTCTAAAATAGGTTATTTGTGTAAATGGAGTCATAGGGCCACTTCCCACTATAGCTTTTGTACGGGATTTTGGGATTTGGAACATGAATCCATGTACATTTTTATAGTGGAGATGGGATGCTAGATGTAAGGAAACTTAGGTGCAGAAACAACTTCCTACACTAATCTCATAAGGAAAGTACGGTGCAAATCCTTTTAAAATCTTCTACACGTACAGATTCAATATCATGTAAACAACATTATTGCATGCATACAGAAATTAGATAGAGAAAGAAACACATAACACAAAGATTTTTCGATGAGGAAAAACCTTTCGGTAAAACAACCCTACCCCTCCAAAACCTGTACAATGTATTATCTTCAACACAAGATTACAATACACTTGCAATGCAAGTTCAACATCAATAATAGAAGACTCCAACAGCACCTCAGTACCTGCAAACTTTCATCTATCACTCTATTGCATTACAACATGCAATACTCCTTTTATGAACATCTTAAGACCCAACAAAATGCCCATAATGGATTTGGGCATTTTTCATGGCTCAACCACCAAGAAACATGCACAATGCCACATGTACATCCAATACCAAGAAAAGGGTGTCCATCCCTTGAATAGACAATGACAGCTTGTCATAGAATCTGCCAAAAATAGCGGTCACAAGAGAAGTGTAATGGAATCCGTCATACCAACCTATTTTTGGCATATTCTCTTACACACACCAACCACTCATTCTTGGGCACCCAAATAGGCCTCATGTCATAAGATGCTCTTACACCTATCATAGCTCATTCCTTAAATAGCTCTTACGCATCATAGGAATCCGTCATAACCATTTCAGCCATGATCTCCTTCACACACTTCAAGATGCCGACACATGTAAGTGATCAACATGCCAACTAGACATGTACACTCACATTTACATATTATTTGCAAAAATACATTTTACAAAAAAAATAATAATAAGAATAGGAATTATACAAGGTTGAGACACCTTATTCCTAACATTCTCCCACTTGTTGAACACCTTGTAAGAGCAACAGGAACTAACCGCTATAGGCCGAAAGGCCCATAGACTCCGAACACCATCTGAACTTCTCAGTGCCCATTGGTTTTGTTAATGCATCTGCAACATTCTTCACAGTATCTACCATCTCCAAATTTACCTTTCCATCTTCCACCATATCTCTCACAAAGTGAAACTGCACATCAATGTGCTTCGTTTTGGCATGGAAAGTTGGATTCTTCGCAAGGCAAATAGCACTCTGACTGTCACACCAAATGGTAATCTGTTCTGCATCAACACCAACATCAGAACACAATCTCTTAAGCTAAATGGCTTCCTTACAAGCATGAGTAGCAGCCATGCACTCAGCTGCTGTAGTGGACAAAGAAACCACAAGTTGTCGCTTACTCATCCAACTGATGGCACCACCAAACATAGTGAACACATAACCACTGGTGGATCTCCTGCAATCAATATCACCTGCCCAAACTGAATCCACAAACCCATGAATAAAAACTGAATGTGGAGATTCAGAAGATTTACCATGATAACATATGGAGTAATCTGATGTACCCCTCAAATATCTGAATACTCACTTAACTGCATCCCAATGTATCCGTCCAGGATTAGCCATAAATCAACTTAGGACTCGCACGGCTTGGGCAATGTCTGGTCTAGTTTAGACCATAGCATACATAAGACTGCCAACTACACTAGCATAAGGTACTCTACTCATGTCCTCCACCTCACTAGGAGATTTTGGACAATCATCTATAGATAACTTTGTTCCCATAGGAATAGGAACACATAGTGGTCTACAATCTGCCATGCTGAACTTGTCCAACACAGACTTCATATACTTACTCTGACTTAACCAAAGTTTTTTGTTAGACCTATCTCTACTGATTTCCATACCCAAGATGTACCTTGCTGCCCCAATATCTTTCATCTCAAACTGTGCTGACAACTGAGATTTAAAATCAGAAATCATACCCTTACCCTTCCCAAACAGAAACATATCATCAACATATAATGCAACAATAAGAAGGCGATCATTTTCAACTCTGAAATAAACACAATGATCTGATTTTGATCCTACAAATCCAATTGACAACACAAAGGTATCAAACTTAAGGTACCATATCCTAGGAGATTGCTTCAAACCATATAGAGATTTCTTCAATCTGCAAACAAAGGATTCTTTACCTTTAACAATGTAGTGCTTAGGCTGTGACATATAAATCTCTTCCTCCAAATCACCATGAAGGAAAGTTGTCTTCACATCCATCTATCCTATCTCTAAATCATATGATGTAGCAAGAGATAACAAAAATCTAATGGATGTCAACTTTGCAATAGGAGAGAATATTTCACCATAATCTATTCCCTCTACCTGTGAATACCCCTTTGCAACCAATCTAGCTTTGTTCCTTTCAACACTGCCATCTGCACAGAATTTCTTCTTGAACACCCATCTACAGCCAACAGATTTTCTTCCTATACAAGGTCCCATGTTTTTTTTTTCTCTAATGAAGCCATCTCATCATCCATAGCCTCAATCCAAGAACCTGCATCTTCCATGCCCAAAGCCTCTTTCACAGATCTAGGCTCATCAGTGTTAGTAATCAAAGCAAAAGCACAATTAGAATCTAACATGGAATAACCAAACCTTTTTGGTTGCTTTCTTTCTCTCATAGATCTCCTCAAGGGCTGAGGTTGAGGTTGTTCTTCCTCTTCTTCTGAACTATCAGAGATGCTAGAGCTCTCCTCATCATTAGACCCAACACGGTCTCTCTGTTCAGTCTTCTCAGGGGTAGGAGGCAAGTGAACAACATATTTTTTCTTTTCTTTTTCATCTGGTTGTAGCACAATGGGAGAAGATGTTAGCTCTCTAAAAATAACATTTCTGCTATACAACACCTTACTAGTCACAGGATCCCAAAGCTTGTATCCTTTCACACCAGCACTGTACTCGATGAAAATACATTTAACAGCTTTGTTTTCCAACTTAGATCTTTTCTCCTTTGGAACATATGCATAAGCTTCACAACCAAAAACATGAAGATTTCTAATTGAAGGCTTCTTATCATACCAAACCTCCATGGGTGTCTTACCAACAAGGGCTGATGTAGGAGATCTATTAACCAGATAGGAAGCAGTGGCCACAGCTTCAGCCCAAAACCTTTATTCTAAACTAGCTCCACTAAGCATACTCCTAGCCTTCTCCATCATTTTCCTGTTCATTCTCTCTGCAACTCCATTTTTCTCTAGGGTATAAGGAGTTGTCTTATGCCTCTCTTTACCTTGTTCTTTAAAGAATTGTTCAAACTTTGTTGAGCAAAACTCACTACCATTGTCAGTTCTCACACACTTAATCTTCTTACTAGTCTAATTCTCTACAAGGGCTTTAAATTCCTTGAATCGACTAAAGACTTGTGTATTACTTTTAAGGAAATAAATCCATGTCCTTCTACTGTAATCATCTATGAAAGATACAAAAAATACAGACTTGGAGATCGAAGGAACTTTTACAGTACCAAATACATCAGAAGGAATAAGATCCAAAACATCAGAAGATTTGTGAGAACTAGAGTAAAATTGAACACGGTTTTGTTTATCATATACACAGTGTTCACAAAAGTCGAACTCAAGATTGCAATCATTTAACCCCTCAACGAGATTTTTCTTTTTCAGGGTTCTGAGACCCTTCTCACCAATGTGGCCAAGTCTCATATGCCACAACATTGTCTTTTCTGCAAGAAGCTTTCCTTCCAAGGTGTTTGCATTGCCATTGGAACCAATAACCACAAAATTCTTCACTACTTGTTTAGATGGTGAAGATGAAGAACTATTACATAGAGGAATACATGCATCTAGCTGAAACAAACTACCTCTCCTAGTACCCTTAGCAAGTACCATCGATCCTCTAATCATCTTACATCCTTGTTTCTAAAAAACAACTTGCACACCTACATCGTTCAGCATACTTACAGATAATAGGTTTCATGCCAAGCTTGGAATGTGCATAACTCCATTGATTCCCTTTACTCATCCATTAGGAAATTTGATAGTGACCCTTCCATGTCCAACTATCTTTAGGTGAAAATCATCACCCAAGTACACCTTTCCACCATCGAACTCTTCATATCTTGAGAACCAGTTTCAATGAGAGGTCATGTCAAAAGATGCACCTGAGTCAACCAACCACACATCATCAAATGCATGGGCTTCCAAAGCTATGATGAATGCATTGCCATCTTCTTGAGATTTTTTAGAACCAGAATCTGAGGCTTTCTTCTTCTTCTTAGGCTCTTTACAGTCTTTACGAAAGTGCCCAATCTTTTCACAGTTCCAACATTTTTCCTTGGACTTATTGGAAGTCTTTAACTTCCCACGGGATTTGGATCTACCCTTATTGTCAGACTTATTGTCATTTTTCTTTCCTCTTTCTGTGGATCTCCCATGAACAGCAAGGGCTTCTTTTTCCAAAACAGAAGCCTTTCTCTACATCTCCTTTGATAGCAGTGAAGACACCACATCATCCATTTTGAAGGTGACTAATGTGCTTTTGAGAGCCATCACAAGATGGTCCCATGAATCTAGTAAAGAACACAAAAGTGTGTAGCAATGATCCTCCTCCTCTAACTTGACACCAGCAGATGTCAACTGTGCAACCAACAGATTAAATGCATTTAAATGATCCGTTAAGGATCCACCTTCCTCCATTCGTAGAGAATACAAATTCTTCCTCAAGAACAACTTGTTCACCAAAGATTTGGCCTGATACACGGCCCCAAGTCTCTCCCACAAACTATATGCGATTTTCTCATCTAGAACATTCAGAAGGACTGCATCGATTAAACAAAGTCTTATAAGACCCTTAGCTTTACGATCTTTGATATCCCAAATTGCTTGAGTTATAGTTGTTGGTCTTGTAGCGCTTGTAGTCACTTCCCATAGGTCACGATCTTCCAACATGTCTTCCATCTTGAGTTTCCACAACTCGAAATTAGTGCCATTAAATTTCTCCACCTCCATTCTTCCATATGATGAACTCGCCATCTCAATCTGCAATAAGATTTAGGATGCTCTGCACAAGAGTCCCACTCAACTTGAGATTAGCTCAAAAAACCCTATCCAACAACTAGGATAAAAAGTTGATCAAGCTCTAATACCACTTGTAAGGAAACTCAGGTGCAGAAACAGCTTCCTACACTAATCTCATAAGGAAAGTATGGTGCAAATCCTTTTAAAATATTCTACACTTACATATTCAATATCATGTAAACAACATTATTGCATGCATACAGAAATTAGATAGAGAAAGAAACACATAACACAAAGATTTGCCGGTGGGAAAAACCTTTCAGTAAAACAACCCCACCCCTCCAGAACCTGCACAATATATTATCTTCAACACAAGATTACAATACACTTGCAATGAAAGTTCAACATCAACAATAGAAGACTCCAGTAGCACCTCAGTACCTGCAAACTTTCATCTATCACTCTATTGCATTACAACATGCAATACTCCTTTTATGAACATCTTAAGACCCAACAAAATGCCCATAATGGAGTTGGGCATTTTTCATGGCTCAACCACCAAGAAACATGCACAATGCCACATGTACATCCAATACCAAGAAAAGGGCATCCATCCCTTGAATAGACAATGACAGCTTGTCATAGAATCCGCCAAAAATAGCAGTCACAAGAGAAGTGTAAGGGAATCTGTCATACCAACCTATTTTTGGTATATTCTCTTACACACACCAACCACTCATTCTTGGGTGCCCAAATAGGCCTCATGTCATAAGATGCTCTTACACCTGTCATAGCTCATTCCTTAAATAGCTCTTACACGTCATAGGAATCCGTCATAACCATTTCAGCCATGATCTCCTTCACACACTTCAAGATGCTGACACATGTAAGTGATCAACATGCCAACTAGACATGTACACTCACATTTACATATTATTTTCAAAAATAAATTTTACAAAACAAATAATAATAAGAATAGGAATTATACAAGGTTGAGACACCTTATTCCTAACACTAGAAAGCCAAGGATCTATTTATGAAGTGATGCCCTAGGAAAGTCCTATCAACTTGGTTAGGGATTATAGAGCAGAGCAAGTGGAGTTATCGAGGTTGAACATGTCTAATAATTCAACCTAAGTTTGGATTATGTTAGGTAGTATTGAGAAGTAACTCCAAACCAAATGGGAAGCTTTGATGGAAGTCTTATTAGGTTGCTAACAAAACCCGTAAAACCCTTTATTTTAGGCTATTTTTGTGCCAGCACTGTACGGATAGTTTAAAATCTTTAGACCCTCAAAATATTTAAGAACTCTAAAAAGGGTATCTAGAATGACCATTTTTTTAACCCTTCTTAAGGATTTTTTCAAATTAATTAGATCTTTCTGCATTTGGAGGGCTAATGCTTGTAGCCCTATTTTTCAAGCATTTGGATGCATTTTTGCTTCATAATTGGAACTCGGTTAGGGTTTCAAGAATGATTTTTCTTGAGGGTCTTAAAGAGAGTCCAAAGACATTAATAGAAGACTATCTAACCATTTCGAAGGTCTAATTTTCATTTGGGTGTTACTTGTGTTGATGGAGTTAGTAAGAGAGATTGTTCTACTTGATTGATGTGTGCCAATTGAAAGGTTAGGATCTACTTGGTTAGAGTTTTAAAGAGAATCGAGTGTGTGGAAGCCCTATTTGGTCAAGTGTATGACCTAAAGAGACCCTGAAAGAGAGTTTGGGGAAGAAGCAAGATTGGTAGTAACATCATAAAGGAAGGCACGACATTTGATACGTAGGTATAGCTAAAAGAATAGCTTTGATTTTCATGGCTCTACCAGCTTTAGTTAACCATTTCCCTTTTTGAGTTTTTGTTTGTTTATCAATTCTGTCTAAAATGTTGTCTCATGCTTTATTCTTCCTTTCTCCTTTTTCTAAATGAATCCCAAGCTACTTAAATGGGAAAGAACCATTCTTCTATCCCATCTTCTTACATATATAATCTTCCATTTCTATTGGTGTATTAAGAAAAAAAAAAGTAGATTTTTAAGCGTTAAATTTTTGTCCTGATGCTTATTTATATTAATGTATAATCTATTTAAAATTTTGGGTTTCTTCCTTAGTGTTGATTCTTGGTAGAATAGTGTCATCAGCAAATTGTTGGTGGGTAATATTAGGGATGTTTTATGTCATAGTTATTCCTCTTATTTTACTTTCTACTTGAGCTTTCTTTATTGATATCCCAAATGCTTTAGCCATAATAATGAATAAGAAAGGCAAGATCAAGTCACCTTGACAAATTCCTCTAGATATATTAAAATAAACTTCTGGTGTTTCATTTATGAGGAGTGAGACTTTTGGTGTTGAAATACAATTGAATATTATGTTGATCCATTTGTGTGAGAACTCAAAAGCTTCTAAATTTTGACATACAAATATATAATCCACTACATTATATGCTTTCTGTATATCTAGTTTCATGAACATACACACTTCCTTGTTGGTAGAGGTTGAATGAATAGTTTCCTAAATAATTGATATCCTATCTAGAATGGATCTTCCAGGCACAAAATCAGTTTGTTCTTCTTAAATGATTTTAGGTAGGATTTCTTTTACCCAATTTGCTAATGCTTTAGATGATACTTTGTTACATAATACAATTGGTCTAAAATCTCTTGGTGCTTCTGTGCCAATTTTTTTTGGTATTAAGGCTAAGAATGTATGGTTGATTTTAGTTAATATTGAGCCTCCATTTCTTGATGCTTCTATTTCCTTCCAGAAGACCTCCCCTATGATATCCCAACATTTTTGAAAAAAAAAATGCTTGGAACCCATCTAGTCTTGGTGATTTGTCAGGCTTGAGGTTAAAAACGGTAGTCTTAATTTCCTCTATAGAAAATAGTTTGTTGAGGGCTATATATTATCTATTATTGTGATTAATCTTGGGATTACTTTTAGTAGTTTTTATTGAGCTATTCAATCTAAGAATTCAATGTTGTTAAGGATGTTTTTCTAGTAATTAAAAAATATTTATGTTATTTTAGTGGGATTTTCTTTTGCATTTCCATCTCTATTTTTAATTTTTGTTATTCTATTGATTGATCTATTATAGATTGTATATTATAGAATTTTTTTGTAATTTTGTCTCCTTCTAACCATTTCTCCCTAGATTTTTGTCTCTAAAATATCTCCTCCTTTGCCAATATATCTTCCTATTTTGCTAACAATTCTTTTTCTTTGAAGAATTTTTCATTATCCATACCTTTTATAATAACTTCTTCGTTTAAATTCTTGAGGTTTTTTTCAATTTTTTATTTTTCTACAAATATATTATTAAATTTTGTTTTATTTCATTTTAATATTTTTTCTTTGATCATTTTCAATTTAAATACAAATAAATACATTTTTTAACCTTTGAATTTCCCTTCTTGTCACCATAGTTTTATGTTTTCCATGAAGATTTATTTAGGAACCACATTTTTTTCAGATTTGAATTGGTTCCTAGATGGTTTAATATGTTCTACTAATTCTATTCTAATTGGGTAGTGGTCTAATTGACAATAGGTTGAATGGTTGCTTGAATTGCCAAATTCATGTCTCTTAAATCTCCTTTAAAGAAGAATCTATCAAGTTTTTCTACTATGTAATTGAAGTCTTTTTTTCTATTGTTCCAAGTGCATATTCCATTATTAGTTGGAATTTCCAGCAATTTATTCTTCCCAATCCATTCTTTTAAATCCATAGTTGCTCATATAATCATTTGTGCTCCCCCATACTTTTCTTCTAAGTTCAGTATTACATTAAATTCTCCTCCAATGACAAGATTTTCATTAGGGTAATTTTCTATAAATAATTTTTTTTTTCCCATAATGTTTCTTGTTTGTTGTCTATGTAGGTCCATAAACATTGATTGGGATTATTTGAAGATTATTTGTGTAGCTTAAAACTCTACATCCCATCCAATTGTTATTTGTTTCCATAATATTAAGGCCTACCTTTCATGGATTTCAAACAATTCCTAATCCTCCTAATGCCCCATTTGATTCCCTAATTACTGCTCTCCTATTTCCCAATTCCATTTCTAATTTGTCTCCTTCTTTATTCAATTTGGTTTCCTGAATTAATAAAATGTCCTATTCAAACAAGCAAGGTTATGCTTTAATAAGTGTTTCTTGCTAGGAGCATTCAGACCCCTAGCATTCCAAGTTGTAATCCTCATTGAGTTGTGGGAAGGTTCTTCCCCTTCCCTACATTTAGTATTTTGAATCTCTTTTTTTGTTCCTTAGCTTGCCCATCAACCTCTCTTAATTCTCCAAGTGATTTCCTTCCTCTGTTCATTTTCTGTTTGCCACATTTCGGAGTTCTAAAACCTTCCTGATTAATAGAAATGCCTAAATTTTCCAATGAGTGCTGATAATAATTTATGCTAATTGATTTTTTCTCTTCTTCCTTATTCTCTTGTTCTTCTATTAGCTCCGTAAAGACCTAATCTTCTAATTCATTTTCAACTCTATTTTGTTATTTATTCTCTTTGGATTGTTGTTCCATCTCTTTGAGCTCCTTTGTCTCACTTGTTTGATTTATTTCATTCATAACCCCAAACTCCTCTCATATATGACTATTTCCATTTTGATTATTTTTTCCTCTGGATCTATTGCTTCAATGTATGTTCCTACTTCTATTGGTACTAAGGGTTCCTTATTGTTCTCAATTTTATGTTGTCCTTCACTATCTCCATCTCCAAAGAGATCTCTCTCTTTTGCTAGTGATTTCCAAAATTTATAGCTTTTTTTCTTAGATTTTTTTTGAATTGTAATATTACTCCATTGTGTTGATGTAGCTATTGGAATCAAGATTCCTTGTTCCTAATTTTCTCTATTTTATTTTGCTTTTGAATTTCCTTGAATCCTTTTTTTTGTTTTGCTCTTGGAAGAATCTGTTTGAGCCTTACTATTATTGTCATTTATCATTTTTGAAATTTTTCTTTCTTTATTCCTTTTTGTCCTTTTTTTTTATTGATCCCTTTACTCTATTTTGAAGTATCCTGCTTTTCTACTATGGGATTTTCTTCACAATATTTCTTTTGGCTTTTTGATTGTTTTGATCATCTCCTAATCTAATTTCTATTTTTGATCCATCTTTATTACTTTCCCCTAGATGACTTCCCTTTTCTTCCTTACTGATTGATTATTTCTTCTTCTCTTCTTTCTGGTCTTGTAGTACCATTTTTTTCCCATGATCATTATGTATTTGTTCTCCTAATATGATTTGTTCTTCAATATCATTTTGTAAAAGAAAGATATCATGGGATAATCTATTTAAATTTTGCATGCTATATTTGATCTCTTCCAATACATTATTCTCTCTTTGGAAAACCTCACATTTTTTGGGTTTTGATAGTTTAAACTGATTGGCTTGACTATCTTCTACTCTCTTTTCTATTTATTCCAATATCTTCATTTCACATTGTACTATTATTTTTGTTGTTGATTTTCTTTCTTCTGCATGTATTTTTTGTCACATTATCCTCCCTTCTAAATTTTTTTTTATTTATAATACTTTCTATCTTTGCTTAGCTCTAGGATATCATCCTTCTATTTTGTTAATACCTCTATTCTTTTCCTCCATTTGTTAACGTTTCTTAGAACCTCTTTAATATTTGTGAGATTGGTTTCCATTGTAAGATCCGGTCTGACCATACCTTTAATTTCTCCTTCAAAATTATGAAACTTAGTTTGTGTAACTATCTTCTTTAATTTTAGTTTATTTTTCCCTAGGTCTATGTTCACTAAAAAAATTAATGTTGCTGGATGTTTTGAAATTAGATTCAATACCCCCTAATTTTCCTAAAGAATTTTTTATTTTGATCAAGATTTTGATACAGTTTAATTTAGGAAGAACCATTTTTGCATTCGTACCATTTTGAGGCATTGATTTCCTTACTATTTTGTTCATTGTAATTTGGTTCCCATGCTATAAAGTTAATAGAATACCCTTTGTAAAAACAATTTGAAATGGAAACCAATTCATTCCTAATATTGTTATTTGCGCAATGTAGATATAGTGATTGTTTAGAATAATTAATAATACTTACCTAGCTTTTGCAAATCTTTTTTAGGCTTTTTACCAGACTTTGATTGACTTCTTCAAGACCATTCCAACATACATATACTCCTAGATACGAACAACCTTGACATCATTTCTCACTAAATTTGTTGCTTATAATGAGAATATCTTCTTGCTGACTCTGATTATCTAATAGATTTTTTGTTTTTAAGGATTTGTATGTTTTAAATCCATGTTTGTAATCTCTTAGAAGTTCTATCTATTTTCTATGGGGAGGGATATACACTTTAGGGCATTTAGAAAGAGACAAAGGTTTAACAATTTCTTTACACTGATTAGGCTCTACGTACATACTAGATTCTTTAGGGCCGATGGGAATACTATTGGAAAATGATATAGTTTTAGGTCAAGGTTTATCAATATTGATTGTAATCCTACTACCTATATTTTCCTATGGGGATAAGGACACAAATTTTTCTAATCCCAAATACTTTGCATACTTTTTTTTGCTAAAGTGTGTCTTTTAATTTTCTAGCTTGTTATCTTCTTTCTTTTGATTGTTGGAAATGATTGAAAAGATCATCAATGAAGAATAATGGAACTGGTCAAGAATGCTTTCAATCATTGTTTTTTCATTGATGTCAAACTTGCTACTTGCAAGAATGACAATTGCTTAAGTGATCCAAATACTATCAATTGGTTGATTGACAAGTAGGTGGCAATCAATAAGATGTAACTAGAGCACCTAGAGAAAGTTTGAAGTTATGATTTTTTAATGAAGTATAAGGATTAGCGAAGCCTTTGATGAAATAGTGTATTGATGACATACTATAAGACACAGGGAATGGACACACTAAGACACATCAAAGATGTAAAGTTTAACTAAGTCATTTGTAGAACCTGACTAAGTTCATTTGTGAGTGTTGAGCTAGCTAGTTAAAGCCAAGCAAGTTCAACTTCAATGTGTGTTGAGCAATCCTTCAGGAGTTGAGTAACACAGTAAATATCGAGCATTAGTAAATGTAGTAGAAGCCAAGTAACTCAGGATCCAACAGGAGCCGAGCACTATAGAGTAAATAGAAGCCAAGTGACTCAAGAAAAAAATAGAAGCCAAGCAATATAGGAAAGCTTCAGGTATCGAGTAAAGAAAAAACTAAAGAGGATGCCAAGAAATCCAGAGCTAGATAGTGTCGAGCATCAGTAAACCAATGATACTGAGTTCCTGCATTATTTGTTAAGTCAAAAGATTATCCAGATCAATAACGATAAGTTTGTTACATTGAATTTTGTGAATTAGTTGGATGATAAGGATGATAAGTAGATGTCACAAAATTTTATGTAAACCATGCAAACCAATTCAAGGTGAATACTGATGGACTTATCATGAAGTTTTTGGAAGAAACAATTTGGAGGGAAAACAATATCGTTCTCTCAAATCAAATCAAATTGATGAGGGAAAAGATTTGAGCGAAAAATGAAGAACATAACTTCTTTATAAGGAGTTGCAAGTCAAAGATTAGAAGAGTGAGAGAGTGGGTTGGTCATAAGTGTGGTCATGTGAATAAGCCAAGAGAAGGCTAGTGTGAAGTGTCAAAAGGAGGACACAGTGAGGAGTAAGTATAGAGGATTAAGACTCTGAGTTGATCAAGTGACCATAGAGTGCATTGGCATAATGAGTGGAAGAACTCAAGGAGATAGATCTTGAAGGGTGAACAAGCTGTCAACACTGCAAGGAAGAAAAGCCAAGAAAAGAAAAGAAGTGAAGAGTGATCTGAAATCTACAAGGTTAGAGTTGCTATCTTTATCAGTTCAAAACCTTTCTAATACTTTCTTACCATTGTATTAGACATTGAAATCCTACATTGCTAGGTTAGCTTAACAGCTAGGTGGATAAGCCTCAGGAAAAGGATAGAAGATCCCCAAGAGAAGGATAAGAGATCCTTAGAAGAAGGATAGGAGATCCTGAGAGAGGGATAAAAGATTCTTTTGAGAAGGTGACTGTAAATCCCATGGACTTGGGTGGGCCTAATACCTCTATGTAAATCCTTTAACATGGTGGCATTCTAAGTTGAATGTTCTTAAGTCCTCTAACAAGGCACACTCCTAACAGGGTGTAGAATTCTTTTAACAGGGTCACATCTAACAGTGTGTAAAGCCATTAACAACGTAGGCCTTTAACAGGGAAAACCATTAGAAGTGGTTGAAATCTATTGCACAGTAATTTTGTGGGTATCATCCCCACCCCAATTTTACCTTCTTATTCCTCGAGGATTTCTAGGTCATCAAAATCCTTTGTGTTATGTGGTGATGCATGTTTACTTTTCATGATTGTTTAACGTTTAATTGCATGCATGATAATTTCAATTATATGCCATTAAGGATTTGACAAGAAAGTAAAAAGGCTAGAAAGAAAAAGTTGTATTGGGCATTATTGGACCTTGAATAACTGATTCACCCCCCTCTCAGTTATTATAAAAGAATTCTAACATTGATGTGAAGATGTTTCCACTTGCATTCATCTATTTGAGTTTCTGGTTTTCCTTTTCACATGGTGCTATTCACCTTCTTTTATTTCTTGTATGTTGCTTTGTTCCTTTTGAGCTTTGAGGTTTTCCTTATCCTTAGCTTCATGATAGAGAGCTAAGAATTCAAAAGTCTCAACTCTATTCATACTTTTTGGTTTATGTTTTTCTTCTTGTGTGCAGGCCAGGATTTTAAACATATTCTTGGTAATTAGTGGAGGAATAACTCACTAATTCTCTACCCTAATTCTGATTGGATTTGCTAGTTGCTTTCTATCTATTACCCATTGACATTTTCGTGATTGGTCATTTTCAATTTTTGCTTTTCTCCCATAAGAAGACTTATTTGCTTTGATCAACATGGTAATGATTTTTTTTTTTATTAATATTTTTATTACTATTTATAAAATTTATTTTTTTAATTAAATATTAAATAAATTTTTTTTAATAAAATATTTAAGTTTTATGATTCAATATTTATTATTAAAAATTAGAATGCACAAATAATTTAAAATAGTTATTAAAAATTAAGATACATAATTAATTAAAACTCATAAATATATAACCATTAAAAATTATCATTAAATACTTTATTATAAATTATGTTAAGAAAAAATAGTTAGCTAATAGGCTTTCACCTGGGTGAAAGGCCGCCAGAATTTCCTCACGATGGTGCTCCTAAAACATAATTTTTTTGCTAAAACTTTTTGGCTAACAATTTAAATGTTTACCATCGACAGAATGCTCATGACATAAGATTTTAGATGTAATTGTAGTCCACACCCTACTAAATTTTAACATTTCCAACTGTATGACACCACCATCATTTGAGATGATAGGGTTAGCATGCATGGCATATTAGAGGCATATGTGTCATGTTAATAAATGTTACAAACAACCTTGGTGTACACAGGAGTGGCAAATCACACTGGCAAACGATACGGTGAAGACAACTTCTAAGGGTTAGGGGTGAGAGAGTTGCTGCAAAATCATCGCTCCAAAAATTAGTTCCTCTAGATTCTTCTTTGGAGTGAAATGCTTTAACATGATATAAATATTTTCCATCATTTCTTGTTGATAGCACCATCTCGGCTTTATTCATCTTCACTCCTACTTTAAAACTAGATGAAACGCTTATGTGATAATGTGTATTTGATATTGTGGTCTTTCAAAAGTGAAAGGTTGCAGAGATTTCATTTCAAGATTGGAAAAGACTAAAGGCACCTGGGTCTTTCGAAGGTTCCACTATTAATGGGCTGCAATTACTAATAATATGCATTTTATATCTAGATGTTTTTTCTTAGAAAGATGCAATTTGATGAACTAAGAGGTTTTTGAAAAAATCTGCAATGTATTAGTTAGTTTTTAATATGATCGAGTTAACACATTTTCAAATTTATATATTGCATAAATTTATCCAAGAAAATTTTAGGGTTTATCCAACACACTAGGTCTTTATTTAGCAGAGAAAAACACAACCATTACCAATATCAATGAAATAGAGATGATGACATAACGCCAAATGCATAGAATGAAAGAGTTTTTAATAAGCGAGAAAGCATAACTTCAAAGCTTGGACATAGAAAGGAGGAAAGAGGAATAATATTCTACCATCATAAAATTGGCAATTGAGTGAGCAAGCTTGAGGCATCATGTATTCCATATAGAGATAATTATGAAGAGATGGGATAATTTTCCACAAATAGGATTAAGAATCCATACCTTGAGATGGAGACCATATCCCACAATATTAATACACAATGGAAAGATGGAACACTCAACACTCAATTTCTATACAGTTTTATTGTGTACCCATTAAACTCTTATATTTTAATGCACTACTAAGAAACGATTACAGGTGATAATGAAGAAAAGATGTTTGAAGAAGTCAAATGGAATGAAAAGTTGGTAGGGTCTAGGCAACAAGACCTAATAAATCAACTAGGAAAATTCTTTGTGGTCACCTTTATCACTTGCCAATTTTGACATCCATTGAGCTCCACAAAGAAGTGGAATTCAGCATCAAAACTTTTGCAAAACTAGAATGGCCGTGGAGGATAAGTGACATCAAAATTTTGGCAAAGACTTACACATTTCTATTTTTGTGAGCATGATTGACTAGGTGTCTCCTAATGTTGTTGGATTCTTCATCTTTTTTTCTCAAAGACAAGACAACTAGTTCAATCTAGACAATTGCTCATAGAATCCCAACCTTATTGATATCATGAATCTTTCAAACATGTGATGCCACCAAATATGATGAAAAATAAAGTATTTTTAATTTTTTTGGCTTTGCACATATGTGGCATCATATGAGGATTGATAACATGACTTGGCGACAGGAATGAACAGTTAGTTATGAACTTATGACTCTCTTTCTTTTAATTGGAAAAGATATGAGGCATCAGATATTCCAATATATTGAAATGACTTACAAACAATATATAAAAGAGTAGTGGGAAAATAAATGTATAGAAAGAGATGTAGATATGGTGTAATATAATAATGACACGTTAAATGAATATAGTTGTGTTGGCTAGGAAAAACATTGGTTCAATTAATGTGGAATGGTCGACTTCTCTCAAGGTTTTATGTAAATAAGTTAAACTTGATGATCTCTCCTGTGTTGGATTAGCTCCAACCAAGGTCAGACTCATCATGACAACACCATATTATGCCAAAACAAAATTGAAAAGCGGAATAATTCTGGTAGAGAAGGGAATTCAAGCATTGGGTAAGTGCACAAAGTTGTGGTGTCAAAAAAGGGGTATAAGTGGCCCTTCTTTTTCTTTCTAAAATCAAAAAAAATTTAACTTCGACAAGAATTTAAAGATAGTTACGCTCAAAATTTTAAGATATAACAAAAACAAAATAAGTATTCTTTTGAATCTAGTTTCTAAACTACTATTTTTTTTCCAAAATGGTTTAGTTTTAGGCCATCAAAAAAGGGGGTTGCAAAAAGTGGTACTATTTTTTTAGAAAAAAATAACATAGTGCAAAGTGTGCCCCCCCTAAAATTTTAACTTTTTTTGGAAATTCTATAATCACTCTAGTCAAAATTTACCTAACACTGTGTAGTTTATCCCAAAAATTTTGGGTAATATTCTAATGTGTATTTTTTTTTAATGAATTTTGTAGGGGACACATCCCAAAACTATGAAATATTTGTGTGCTCCCCTAGAAATTATTGAAAATTAATCCAAAATCCAAAATTATTTTTTTCAAAGCGTGTAGAATGGAGTCTAGTTTCTAAAAAACTAACTTGTTGCAAAATTTGATGAATGAGCTAAAATCTACACCCCAATTAGTACATGTTGGTTTTTGAGAGAAAATTGACATACATTCAAAAAAATTATAGTTGAAAGGCTTGAAATAATATGAATTTAAAATAAATTATATGATTATATAGCTAACACAGAGATCTATAATATCATGTAACATGATTTTATCGATGCTCAACCACAGGGAAACTTGAAGGAGAGCACAGAAGAAAAATCAAGCATTTTTGTATGCTTACTGCAAAACATGTCTCAAACCAATTTAGAGCCTCCAAACCTTTGGGTTGGATCCCCAAGTAAAATCCAAGCCTTAGTCTTGGTGGTATCCAATTCTTTAGATAGCACGTGCGTGCTATAGTGCGTGTGCATTATTTAAAGTATTTTTTAAATTCATGACTTAAATAGCATGTACACGCTACAGTGCATGTGCACTATTTAAAGCTTTTTAAAATTCAAGGCTTAAACAACATGCACACACTATAGTGTGTACACACTTTTTAAGCCTTGTATTTCAATAGAGAGGATGGATAGGGAGAGAGGGAAGGAGAGAGGTAGAGAGGGAGAGAGGGTAGAGAGTGGGAGAGAGTAGAGAATGGGGAGAGAGTAGAGGATAGGATGTAGAGTGAGAGAGAGGATAGAGAGAAAAGGATAGAGATGTAGTGCCTCTCCCATTTGACTTATGTAAGTCATCCTAATGGATGCAACCTTGTTGATCTTTTGTTGTGATGGATCATGATTGTGACCATGAGTGATCTACACCATAGAGGTGATTTGATTTATGTTTCTATATCAATTTCTTTGATTATGCTTTGACTAATTTATGAGATTATGATGTGATTTATGGTTCACTGAGGTTTGTGCTAGTGGTTACCAAGATTGATGTGGTATCATGAGGTTGTTCTGTGAATTCCTTGAGATGTGTGTAGAGAGTGCATTGTGTACTTTTACCCCACTACACTGGACTAAGTTCATGTAGCAGTGGTTAGTCATGTTTATGATTGTGTTCACTTATGTGTTTTAAGTTCCTTTTTCATGTTGTTTAAACAACCATTATTAAATGCTTAAATAGTTAGAAATGGATTGTCCATGTTGGATTCATTGGTTACGTGTTGCGGATATCTACTTATGTTAGGATTCACATGTGAGATGACCTGAGGGTCAAATGTTATACCTTGATTTCAATATCATAGATTTTAGACTACTATGTTGCTTAGTTGATCATATTGCATGATGATGCCATTTTGAGATGACAGTGTATTTTATAATGATATCTGGTGATCCGATATTTGGACATATCACTGATTATGTTATGTGATGGATTTAATGCTATGGTTATTTACTTCATTCCTACATTTGTATGCTTTATGCAAATGTGAGTGATGTAAATAGATTATTTTGATATAATTAAATAAATGGTTAAATTAAGTGATTTAATGCATTTATTGCTTCAGCTATGTTATTGTATGCAATTGCACTTGATCGTGTTGATTAGTGTGCAGGATTTATATCCCTAGTAGTGGTACATGGAGTTAATGATTTAGCTATTCATATTATACCAATGTCATCCCTGTATGGTCGATGTATCCTTATTTTTAATTGTTTAATTAATATTTTTGGTGATTATTAAATCCAAACTCATTTGCATTATGTGATTAGACCAGTGAGCGTGTTTGTGCATTTAGAGGTTCGTATCATTGCGAAAGTTGTTAAGGAAATTTATGTGTTTTTGGGTTTTAAGGCTTTTTAATTGATTTATTTTAATTTCTAGAAGCTTTTCCATAGATGAATTCATATTACTAGGAATAGCCTATTTTCATTTGGGTCAATTTAAGGTTTAACTAGGTTGGCTAGTTATTTACCCTAATCGATTAGTCACTCAAAAAAGTAAATAGGTATCCAAAAAGGATTTTAATTCCTCACTTCTCACTTTTAAGAAATAGAAATTTGAGAGCTATTTTGGATATCCTCTTCTGAAGGATTCTTTTTTTGTTTGTTTTGGGAGCTATGAGAGCGGGATTTTAGTGAGGTCAGTCTCATTGGATCTGGCTCAGGCCGACCTTGCTTTGTCACCACTTTCAATAGTTTCATCGGGTTATTTATTTTATCAAGTTATTTATGAATTCTGCCCCTTTTGCTACCTAGTAGGGCCTTTCCATTTTATTGATTTTTCTTTGTTTCAACTTTTTTTTTCTTGTAGTAATATGTTAGTAGGTTGAAAACTAGTGTTTCCCTCCATTTCTATTTGCTAGTTCTACCCGATTGGTTGGGTATGAATGTTTTTCCTATTTTTAGAATGGGGGTTTGGGGTTTTGAGTTGTTATGCTGGCTGATTTTACATACGGTGTCTGAACACATCTATTATTAGATTTTTTGGGATTTTGTGCCCAAAGGTCAAATGGGTTTTAATTATAGAATTTTCCAAATTTTTGGCTTTTTACCTCATTTTGTGTGCCACCCAATTTTCTCAAGTTTTCTTGGCATGAATTTGGTCGTAGGCCTTGACGATCTATTTGGATGTTAGTCAAACCTTTATTGCATTTTGGTTTTGCATTGGGATGCATGTAGCATCTATCATCCCGATTATGTTTTTGGTTGATTGACTTTCTGCTTTGTGTTCTAATCCATTCCTTTTGTTATGATCTTCATGATGGTGGTGCGCCACACATGAGTACATCTGTCAGGTGACCTACAGGGCCAGATCTTCCGTGGTACTTTCAAAAGTTTTTATCATTTGGGATGGGTTGGTAATTTTTATGCCTACAGGCACTCATCACTAGATGAGCATGGGTAGGGTAGGGTAGCATATGGAGGGGCTTCTATCTTGTAGCCTGGTGCCCATTTCTTAGTTGGCAAAGGAAGTTGTCATGTGCATTCAAACTTGCATTCAAAGAGTATGGAATATGATGCAAAGAAAGAGAGAAAGAGAGGGAGGGAGAGAGGGGGGTTAGGTAGAGTGAGAGAGTAAGAGAGAGTAGGGAACAAAGAGGGAGAAAGGAAGAAGATTGAGATAAATAGAGATAGAGAGAGAGTAGGGGGGAGAGAGAGAGAGAGAGAGAGAGAGAGAGAGAGAGAGAGAGAGAGAGAGAGAGGATAGGGTAGGGAGGGAGAGAGAGAGAGAGAGAGAGAGAGAGAGAGAGAGAGAGAGAGAGAGAGGGTGATGAGGGAAAGAATATGGGATAGGATGCAAAGAAAGAGAGAGAGGATAGGAGAGAGAGAAAGAGAGATGGAGGATAGAGAGAAAGGGAGGGAGGGGGAGAGAGAGGGAGAGAGAGGGGGGAGAGAGAGTAGGGGTTGTTGTTTTATGTGATTTTTAATAGCATGCATATGCTATGGCCTAGGCTCCACAAGCCTAAGCCTAGGCCATGGAGTGTGCACACTATAGTGTGTGTGTGTTATTGGAAATTTTGAAGAAAAAAAGGTGTCATCCTTTTTGGCACTACAACTTGGTGCATCAACCCCATTATGTAATTTTATTAATCTTGAGAATGCAACTCATAACCTCACCCTAGATTGATCAAACCAAATTAAAACAAAAAATTATATGTATATAGAAGCAAGTATTTTAACATATGATAAATTTTTGTGTGAATTAGCCCTAAATTGAACCAATATTTAGACAAGCCCCTGTCTAGAATGCAACCAAAAACTTCTAGTAAAGCAGTACAAAGGTCTTCAAGGTTCTCAAAATAATTCATCCAAATGTGTGATGTCAAGAAATGACACCTCACCTTTTTGAGAATTAAAGAGCTTAAATTTGTGTTATTATCATAATAAATTCTTCAAAATGGTGGATTATCTTTAAACACTACTTCACAAGGCCACTCATATCAAAAAAATGCACATTTAAAAATTGCATCAACTAGTTTTATTAATTGTTTGAAGTTGCAATGGAATAGATGAAAACAAGAAATATGAAGTGCTTGCAGCCTCAAATCCCATAGAATCACCAAAATTCAAACTAACTGATTCCATTTTATTTCTAACTCACATCCATAGTTTTTTTTTAAATTTTTAGGGTACATACCAAGGTCTAGTTGTAGATTCAAGCTCATGTATTCTCTTCATATGGTGATGCTAGTTTTGCCACTTCTTGAGCATCCATAGAGAATAAGATATCATTCCTACTCCAACCAAAGTTAAGATTGAATTTATTATCCTAAGAGTGTATTGTAGATAAATCCTAAATTGGTGCCTCATTACTTATTACCATTTCATCAGCTGTCATCCTTTGCTGCTATGCTCCCTTTCACATTCACTCACAATGGATCACAAATTGTTATAAAAGGAAAGAAATTGATTTTGTGATTGCAATGCCTCTACCCATCTAAAACAAGGTATTTGAATCAAATGTTTCTAACAAAAAATTCTTGGGAGAAGAAGATAAAAGAAGATCCTGAATTACCTGAACAAATTATTTCCTTATTTAAGATCAACTATAGAGCCTATTTCTCAGGAGAGACCTTCTTTTATATCTTCTTTCCTATGCATTGAATCACTTGCTGGATGGCCACTCATGAGAATGGATTTTTCAATGGATAAATAACTTTTTCCTCATACCAATGCTCAAGATATGTCTATGGTTGAATGGAAAAAGAAGCTATAAGAGAAGGGGTCATTAATGAATGTGGTGAAGGTGAGAGTTTAGAAGATTTAACTTAAAAAGAAACACTCCAAAAGAACCAAATTGAGCCTAGGATGGAAAACCTCTCATTGATAGAGAAGTTAAAGCTTCTTTGCAAAAGTAAGAGTTGCAATGAGTATTTGTAGAAGTAAGACTTGCAATGAGTTTGCATATAAGGTATTGCAGTCTGCAACCTCCAAGTTTTCCTCATGTTAAATTTGGATCCCTGACTCCATTTTAGAAGTTGGATTTTGTGTTTTTCTACTTATTTTTAATGTATATGTTGCCCCACTTTTCACCCTATAACCATTTTGCAAAGTGGGAAAATTTTGTGTCTTAGTAAAGTCTAGGTAGGTCTGAGTCTAGTTTTAAGTCCCTTTAGGTGGAAGGAGTCTTCATCAGATTTTTCATCTTTCTCTTCCCCACATTTCATAGCCAGGTGGTTTTCCTTTATGTTGTGAGTCTTATGAGTAGCTTAGTACCTAATCTGATGGAGATTCCTACAACATGCAAAGATTATTCACAAAATTGAGTTTTCTTGTGGCTTATCATATTCTCCACTAAAAGAAGAAGCTTGCAAAAAATTGGACGTTGCCTTCTCCTTAGTGGGTTTTAAACCCACGAAGGCAAGTTCCCATAAAGAGCACCAAATGATGCATATGAGCTACAATAAGAGGAAGATGAAGTGCCTTATAAGGAATTCCTATTTCCTTTATGATTATCTACCTTAAGAAGTATTAAAGATTCATCATAGCTCTCAAAATCCTCTTTGGCAAAAAAATGAAAATTGAATGCTCCTCAGCTGGTTTTCAACCCATGAAGTTTGTTTTCTCCATAAGGCAATTCTAGAGGAAATGAAATGAGAGGTGGGCCTCTAACTAAGATTCTCACTCTTTATGGACATCTCTAAACCCAAAGGAAGAAATAAGTTAGAAGGTAAAGTTGAAAAGAAGGCCTCGGTAGAGAAATGAAAATTGTCTTCGCTTCGATGGGTTTTCAACCCATAAGGACAATTTTTTGCATTTAAAAGGAAATTAAGTTCATAAGTGAATTGGACCCATATTTTACATGAAAAATATTTTAAGAGGATAATGGAAACAACCCAACCATAGCGGGAAAGATCTATTAGACATGATTTGATTTGGCGAGTATTTTCTTATGGAGTACTATGTTCATAACTACCCAAAACTTAATGGGAAATGGGAAAGTAAGTGTCAAAGGATGGAAAGTTATTGTTGGGCCAATAGAACAATGAAAGGACACCAAGTTATCCATTAAGACCCTCACATTTACTATTTCATTGGATTTATCCTTGAATTCATTTGTGTGGTGTGAATCTTGAAAATCAACGGGTGAATTGAGACTCCTATATAGATGGAAACATAAATAGTTATTCAAACTACCGCTCTTTCTTGAACTGTTATTATGTTAATTTGCACAACTTTTTCAAATAGCTTGTATTTGTAAATTCACTATCCTATTCCTCATCTAGATTCAAAATTAAATTTATTTCATTCTCAAATAGAATGGAAACAAGGTTTGCAAGTTTTGATGGGTTGAATGGAATCAAGTCCACACTATAGAATTTCATGGATACTTCACTCCATTTTTATGATATGCAAGATTTTCAAAAGAGGGTGAAATTGGAGCCAATTCATCCCATAATTCAAAAGCTCCAAGGACGTGGGCTAGTTGAAGCAGTTGGTTTCTCGATGGCAGTCCAAGCTCTAGAATTGATCTATGAATGCATAAATCACTACAATCTGGATACTAGGCAGATTGTATTGCCTGATAATACGGTATTGATTTCCATTGATAGACAAATAATGGTGAATTGTCTAGGAATTCTAAAGTGAGAGGAGTTTTAGACTTGACAATTGGTGGAGCTATCTCTGAGTTTTCCACAAAGAAAATGGTCAGGAAAAAAGAGATCATGCAGACATGGTTTCAAAAGCCACGAAGTGCCAAGAGTAAGGTCCCTAAGACCCTTTTTAGTACTAATCTCAAACTTGAGATTTTAGACATTCTAGTTCTCTTGCATAGACTGAAAGGTGAGGTAGAAGCTCTAAAATTTGTTGAACAATATTTCTTTTTGGTACAAGTTATATATTCGGATACCCAATATATTTACTAGGACCATGAGGTAAGTGAGAATCTTTCCAATTCTATCAGTGTCATGAAGCTCTACAACACCTTCTATATGTCTTATTTTCTGATTTACATGCTAGCTTCTCTACAATTATGGACAAGCCTCCCAAGGGTAGAAAATTTCCCTAATGATGTGAAGTCTTATGAATTCTACCCATGTTTGTAGTCAAAAAATAGTTATGCTAAATATATAAGAGTTAATGATGCATTTCCAATGAGAATTTGTAGAGAGCTTCAAGGATGCCTGGAGAGGAGATTCAATCCAGAGGCAATGGCCGTTATTATTTAGTTTGGGAGCTATTTTATCCAGTTCTCATCTTTTTCTTATTTATGTCTTGCAGCTTTCAATGGATTCCCCTTCAAGTTGCCAAGGTGCCCAAGCAACATGATTGTGCTAATCAAGATAGTGAGGCAAGCCATCCAAGTGAACGTGTTGAGCAAGAGTTTGAACAAGAAGGGATATGAGTTCCTTATGAAGGTGAAAGCTTTCAACTGTGAGTCTTGTTCTGATGTAAAGAAGATGCTAAAGGCCTTCAAGATGAAATACAGATTGGAAATGTATGAGGTCTTAAGACCCATGTTTGACCCAAATGGGTATGCATGGGAAGTGTTGCAGATTGGGAGTGTGATCAAGCACATCACCATGGTTGAAGACTACTAGGTAGATTGTAAAGATGAATTTGAAAGTCAGGATCGTACTTTTTCTAGATTAATAGTGGATCAAGTTAAAATATATCAAGTCAACCTTAATGTTGAAGGAATTGAAGATGATGGGCAAAATATGTAGCATAATACATATTTGACAAAGATAAGAAATACCCCTATTAGTTCAAAGCCCTATCAAGATGTTGGGGATGATTTAGATATTATAATGGCTTAAATTGTTAAAAGGACCAGGAACTAGGTAGAGTGGACTACAGCGAGAAGAAGTCAAAGTAAGAGCATCCCCACTCAAGCTTCTTCACCATCTACTCCTACCTCCTCACAAGATGACACATCAGGTGTGACCTTGACCATCACTCAAGGACTAGCTCAATCAGCGGGCAGAGGTGATCAACCTCTAGATAATAACATTCTTTTGACAAAAACTTGTCAAGATGGCTCTTCTCCAATGATTGGTACTCAATCAAAAGTTGAGAAGAAAGAAGAGGAGCCTAAAGATAGCATTGTTACTCCAGTTCCTTCACCTCATGGTAGTCCTATTCCAACCATGAGTGCTACACTTCTTCAGCCAAGTAGCCCTCAAGTGTAAGTAGTAGATTTGGGAGATGGAGGAAGCAGTGATAGTGAGTCCACTGAATCAGATGAAGTAGCTAAAAAGGCCACAAAAATGGAGAAAGGTAAAGAGTCTTAAAAACTTCTCTCTCAAGACCAAAATAATCTATTCTCCTCAACCATGAAGACAATTACTTCGGCCAAGAGGAAAATGTTGAGTATAGATTTACTCAGGACAACTTCTAAGGTGATAGGCACTAATTCTTGGTTGGAGGACACTCTGGCGAGAAAGAGAAAGAGGAAGGATGAAGGTGCTCCCAGTAAGGATACCTTATCTCTTGTTGTTCACTTAGGATCTACATTGAGTAAGGTCAAGAAGAAGAAGACATTGTCTATCCTGGTGCAAGATCCAAAAATAGGCACCTAACAATGGAGATTGTAAAACCCACCAAAGATGGGAGAATTGAAGATATGTCTACCAATGATTTTACTCTACATTCAGTAGATCTTGGAGAAGCCAGACATGACACCAAGGTCGACTTGTGGAAGTCAACAAATGAGGTAATTGAAGGATAGTTAGAGAGCCTCAAATTGTCAAAAGTTAGGATGAAGGAAAAGATAGAAGAGTTGAATAGATTTATTAGAAAATTGGTCACTCCATTGGTGAGTATCTCTAGAATTCCCATGATTAGTACTCCTACTATCACCGAGGTTCAAGCACTTATCTACCAGCTTAAGGAAGATAGAAATTTTGGCCATATTGGTAAAGAATGGAGTGACAAGCTTAAATCAAAGGGGCTCTCCATTATAGAACAAATCAAAAATGTTATCTTAAGGCTAGAAATAGAGAAAGATAACATTTTATCTAATAGAAATACCCTAGCTATGGAGAGGACTAAAAGTGATGATTGTGTGTCCTTGTTGAAGATGTTTATTCAAATGAAATCAAAGGAAGTTGTCGAAGCTAAGATTTTTCCCAAAGGAGATGAGCCTTTGTTTGAATGGTTACAAAGCATGGATTTGAAGTCAAAAATGATCTTGGAGGTAGCGAAAGGTCTAAAGGAGACTAAAGAGAAGGTAAAGAAAGATCAGGACAAAGATTATGAATTCCTAAAAGGACTACATAGAGATTCATAGACTAGTGGGCAAGGAAAAGGAGTAATTAGAGTCATTGTTATGTAAAACAATTTCTCAAATTTTATAGATAGCCTGACAAGCATATCTTTAGGGCACCAAAATAGAGTGTTTGAGCTTCAAAAACTTGGCAGGTGGATACATGTGGCCATGGATGAATCGCAAGATAGACTAAATGTCATCAAAGATTTGGCTAGGGATCACTCCAGATGGCTCTTGAGATATACTAATGTGAATGTACAAAGACATGAAGAGCTAATTCCAATTATTGTTTCCACCAAGGCCTATAGGGAAAAAGCAGAGAAAGGAAAGAAGGAAAAGTGATTCACATTTTGCCCTTTCCATTTTTATTTTGTAATCTTTGTAATAGAAAATCTAGCTCTTTACCATTTGTCAGTTTTGAGAAGATGAAATAGTTAAATTTCCTTTGTAACGGTCATCTCAGAAATCCTATATGTATGATAATGAAAGATAAATAAAAGGTCAGCAAATTTTTGGTATGAAAGACTTGCAGTTGCAGAGTCAATTGAATGGTATTTTAATATCAATCATTTTATGTTCCATTTTAAATAGTTGTTATTAGTTTGTTGTTTCTCTTTAACTGGAATTGAAGTGAGGAATAAATAAAGTTTTACTTCCCATGTTTTAATATAGTGAGTTGAACATGGTAGGAATTGTCACTTAAAATTCAAAAGAGATTCATTAGATTTTTTATTCAATATGATTTTCTCCACTAATTAGTTCCTAAATAGGTCAACTAATCTCAGTGCATGATAGTTATGAATTCATAAGATATGTGAGTTTGCTAGATTTGAATAACCCTCAAAGCATTACTTCTCATCTAAGTTGAATTTTGTATAGGTTTGACTTAGTTTTTTCTCTCATGTTCTCTAGTTAAGAACATACCCTATTTAGGTTTAGGAATGAACAAAATTCATTGCAAATTCATAATAGGGCATTGTACCTAACAATTCAAAGGAAAGTAAATCTTCAAGAGGTCACTTTCCAAACTATTGTAAATAGAATTTGTTCATAGATTAGGGCATTTGTGAGTCAGAATTGGAAAGAACAAATCTATTTACCCACAGATTTTTGACGACTCTACTAGGGAAACAAATAGTCACTTGACTAATAAATCTTATAACATGAAGGAAAATGGTACTACCTCATGAGAATATTGTCCCAGTGCTCCAACCTCATCTTGGTTTCCAAGATGACCAAGAAGACATAATTTCATCTCTTAATACGTTTGTTTGGAGAAATAGGAGGAATGTTGAACATTACAAGAATGCTTGCTAAGTATTGGAAGAAGAAGAATCTAGAGCCAAAGCATTAGAAAGAGTTCTTCAAAGGAGAGACATCTGAAAGGGTAGAAAGATAGTTGAGATGTGAAGCTCAAAGACAAAACTAACCTAGCACCCTTGAACAAACAAGGTTCCTCAGAAGTACCAAAGAATAGGGTAGGCAAGACCCTATTTTTGATAAACTTACAAAACTTGATTTTCCCATCCTAGATATTCCTAAATAGAAAGGTGGAAATAAAATTCAGAGTAGACCACCTTCCCCTATTAGCAATCAAAGCACATTACTTGGGTTTAATCAATCTTACCAACAGAATTACCAAAATCCACTAGGAAGAAATAATGATGGGAAATTCTCACAAGGTTCACAATCAAGGTTGGTGATTGAAGCCGGACCAAAAAAGGAAACATGTGTGTGTTTCATTTGATGATGGATCCTGAAAGTGAGAGTTGTCCATAAACTACTTGTATGATGTAGTTTTTATCCACCAATGAATTGAATACTACAACTCCTTGTTCAAAGTCAGATTCATACTCAAATGGTGACACTAGAAATTTATTTTGGGAGTACGAATCAAATTCTAAACCTAAGGGTGAATGTTATGTAACCATTGATGGAACTTCATACACAGTGTTAACTTGAGGTCAAAGGCTCAAAAACTAATCCTCTAGGAATGACCTCAATCCTTTAGAAAATCATATTCATGTTGATCAAGGAGCATCAACATCTCAAATAGGTAAAGAAAAATTCCCCTTTGATTTCATCCAATTCTGTGAAGAATCAAAAATCCAAATTTCCCCTATAGATTATTTGAAGTCTCATCCCTCTGAGTTGAAAAGATTGGTAGATCATTGTAAAGGAAGTACTTGATATTTAAATCACAATGTAACCATAGAAGAGGGAGATGAAACTTTTACATCTATCCTATTTAATCAAGAGGATTCTACTATCCTAGCAACCTCTCCTAAGTAAAAACCTAATTTGTTCTATATTTCACTATATATCAATGGATGCAAATTGAGCAATTACATAATAGATTCAGGTGTGTCAAAAAATGTTATGCCTTATTCTGTAGCTAAGGCCCTGGGTCTCAACCTCACTAAAGCTCATGGAAGGTGTTATTCTATGGATGCCAAACAAGTTCCCTTGCTCAAAAAAATTAAAGATGCTCAAGTAGCCTTAGCTTCTCATCCAGAAAAGAAACTCTTACTGACTATTCTAGTGGTGGATATTCTAGCAAACTATGGGCTTCTCTTAAGTGGGAGTTTTTGCCAAGACTTAGGAGAAGAAATAAATATAGACTAGTCCCAAGTAGTTATACCCATAGGGAATAAGAAATTTAAATTGGGAACTAAAGTAAAAGAAAAATTCACTGTGCTAAAGTCAGATGATCCTAAAGCTCAGTTCCTCTACCAAGAGCTAGAGTT
The DNA here is from genome assembly GCA_028749045.1 of Cupressus sempervirens. Taxonomy (NCBI): domain Eukaryota; kingdom Viridiplantae; phylum Streptophyta; class Pinopsida; order Cupressales; family Cupressaceae; genus Cupressus; species Cupressus sempervirens. The sequence goes on along the minus strand of CM053792.1, from coordinate 53,838,172 downwards.
TAGTAATTATATGTTGTTTACTAAGGAAACTCTAACTGAAAAAAGAAGTGGAAACCTAGAAAAAGACATCCTTAGTAAGAATGAAGAGTCAATAGACATTTGGACATTAGAGTTTCATGGAAGTTGTTCCTCTTCAGGGTCTAGTGCAGGTGTGGTGTTAATACCTCATAAAGGAGAACCTGAACCCATGGCTTTTAAACTAGAGTTTGTAAACACAAACAACACCACATAATATGAGGCCTTACTCCTTGGGATAATAGCTACAAAAGAAAAGGGGGTAAAGATCTTGAAAGATCGAGGTGATGTGAAACTTATTGTGAGACAAATTAAGGGGTAGTATTCTGTAAAGAACCATAAGCTTAAAAACTATAGAAATAGAGTTTGGGAAAAAATATAAGGCCTAGATGCTTTTGCTATTGAAGCAGTACTAAGGGAGATGAACACCAAAGCTAATTCCTTAGAGATTTCTACTTCTCTACTACTACCCCATCTGGAATTCAAAGATAAGAAGTCCTAGATTGAGATTGTGTATCGAGCCTCTGTCCTAGATAATATAGAATCCTAGCAAGTTTTTGAAGATGACAAGAGCTTGCTGCTATTCTTAGAAAATGGCAAGGTCACTTGCAAACATCATTCTGATGGATACAATAATGAGGATTCTAATCAGGAGCCAAAAGAAGATCAAATGGTTGAAGTCCAATTATGAGGTAATATCATTCCCCCATACTTCATATCTTTGGAGAAATTGTTTAACAGACATGATGCCTACATAAAGCAAAAGAGGGAAAAAAAAGGACCTACTACTGGTGAGTATGAAGGAGTGAATATTGGTGATGTCTATAATCCTAAAATGATCAATATTGGTAAGTGTTTTTCTATAGAGGAGAAAGAAGCTACTAGATAGCTTTTTATAGAATACTAAGATGTATTCGTCCAGAGTTATGAGGACTTGAAAAGCTATAGGGATGGGAAAGTGAAACATCAAATTCCCCTAAAGCTTGACATAGTCCCCTTCAGACATAAGCAGAGGAATTATAATCCTAAGGTAGCTGATGCCATATTTTGTGAAGTGGAAAAAATTTTAAAAGCAAGGATTATCTATCCTATTCATCATTCCACTTGGGTAGCTAATATAGTACAAGTTAGGAAGAAGAATGGAGAGATAAGGATCTGTGTGATTTTTGGAATTTGAACCAAGCATCTTTGAAAGACAATTTTTCTCTCCCTAATATGGATCACTTGTTGCAAATAATAGCTAGAGCTGAAATGATGTCCATGCTCCATGGTTTCTTAGGATACATTCAAAAAGAAGTAGAGGAGAAGGATCAACACAAAATATCCTTCACTACTCCACGGGGTACGTTCACGTATCACAGAATGCCTTTCAGACTCATTAATGTTGACGCTACATTTCAGAGATGCATGAGCAAAAAATTTGAGGATCTTGAAGATCATATTATAGTCATATGCTTGGATGACCTCACCATGTTTTCAAAGAAAAGGAAAATTCACATAGAAGATTTGAGGAAAGTGTTACAAAGATGTTGAGAACATGGAATCTCACTCAACCCCAAAAAGTTTGTTTTTTGTGTTACAAAAGGAAAACTTTTAGGTCATATAGTTTCCCAGGAAGTCATCAGGATTGATCTAGAGCAAGTGGAGGCCATTCGAAGGTTATGCTTGCGAGTAAAAAAGAAGGGGTTAAGTCCTTCTTCGGACATGTAAATTTCCTCAGAAGATTTGTCCCAAATTTTTTAGAAACTAATAAATGTATAGTAGTTATGATGAAAGGAAATTCAAGTTTTAAATGGAATGAAGCTGGGAAACAAGATTCCCAGAACATTAAGACTGCCATTACTAATGCTCTAGTATTATGTCACCTGAATTATAAATGAGATTTCATCATTTATTATTATGCCTCTGAACACACTTTATTGGCAATACTTATGTAAGATAATGATGAATGGATACAAGCCCTAATAGCCTTCATGAGTATACCTCTGAAGAATAATGAGTTGAAGTACTCAAAAATCGAGAAACATGCCTCTACAGTAGTCAAAGCACTTAAAAATTTTCAATTCTACATCTTGCATTCACATTCTATGACCTACATCTCAGATGTGGTAGTAAAAAGCATATTAACACAACAGGATGTGGGGTGTAATGCCAAAGGAACATGGATAGAAAAGACACAAGAGTATGATATAAAAACAAAGCCTACTAAGTTAGTGAGAGGCAATGCCTTGTGGAAAGAAATTGCAAAAAATAGAATTGTTGAAGAAGTAGAGGAATCAGAAGAAAAGTAGTTAATATTAGCAATAAGCATGCAAGATTCCTAGTTTGAGAATATTTCTTATTTATTGACCTACGAAGAATGTCCTAAAGGCTTAACTGCAAGGAAAAGGAGAGATCTTAAGTTGAAAGTAGCTAAATATGTAATTTGGGATGGAAAATTGTTTAAAAGGGCTATAGATGGCACTTTCCTCAGGTGCGTAGAGAAACAATAACAAGAAAAAATTTTGAGAACATTTCATGATGAAGCCTATGGAGGACATTTCTCATCCTCAGTCATAACTCTCAAAACATTAAGATAGTGTTACTACTAGCTAGGAATGTTCAAGGATGCTTATTCCTAGGTGGCAAAATGTGAAAAATGTAAGATGTCCACCAGGCATTCTCAATTAGTTTCTTTGCCTCTCAGGCCTGTCATCATCGAAGGACCTTTTCAATAATGGGATCTTGATTTTATTGGACCTATCAACCCAACATCTAGTGTTGGTCACCAATATGTGATAACTGCAACTGATTATTTCACTAAGTGGGTGGAAGTAAAAGCAACTAAGAAAACTACTTCTGAAGTAGTATGTGAATCCATTAAAGAAAACATATTAGTTAGATTTGGTGTCCCTATCAAATTGGTGATGGACAATGTAATGTATTTCTCTTCAATAAAGATTACCAATTTTTGCTTTGAGCATGGTATCACAGTCAGTCATTCATCCGACTATTTCTCACAAGGAAGTGGTCAAGCAGAATCTAGTAATAAAAATTTGATGAATATTGTCAAGAAATTAGTAGCAGATAACTAGAAAACCTAGCACAAGAAAATTCATGAAGCACTATGGGCAGACAAGGTGACACCTAAAAGGGCAATTGGTATATCCCCTTTTGAATTAGTCGATGGGACTGAATCCATTCTTCCATTACCATTGGAATTAGCCAAAAACAAACTGAGGATAGTAACTAAAGATGATATCTATAGCGATGGTTTGGAAAAGATAATTCTCTACTTAAGAAAACTCAAAGAAGAAAGGGAAGAAATTGTGGATCATATAACTCAACACCAAATGCATGTAAAGAACCTGTTCGATAAAAGGGTGAGACCATAGAAATTAATGGTAGGAAAAAGTGTGTTACTACCGGATAAACAAAGAGCTCCAAAAGGTATGCATAAGAAATTTGACACCTTGTGGAAAGGCCCATTCATAATTCATCAGGCATTCACGAATAATTCATTTAAATTGGCATATCAAGATGGTGAAGTGCTACCTCTGACCTACAATGGTCAGGATCTGAAACTTTATTAAATTTAAAACTAAGAACAAGTAACCCCTATGTTGTACAATAGTTAAGATTAGTTCCCATTCTTTGGTTTTCCTAGTTAGGTTTCCTTTTTTTTCCTTCTTGGTTTTCCCTCACTCTAGTTTTGTTGTGTGCCCCCTTTTATTTTTGCGAAATCAGAGACTTTGGATTCCTTTCTTGGGTATAGTCTACCTAAGTCCCCATTCAAACCCAGTTGTTGCCCCACTTTTCACCCTGTAACCATTTTGCAAAGTGGGAAAATTTTGTGTATTAGTAAAGTCTAGGGAGGTCTGAGTCTAGTTTCAAGTCCCTTTAGGTGGAAGGAGTCTTCATCAGATTTTTCATCTTTCTCTTCCCCACATTTCATAGCTGGTTGGTTTTCTTTTATGTTGTGAGTCTTACGGGTAGCTTAGTACCTAATTTGATGGAGATTCCTGCAACATGCAAAGAATATTCACAAAATTGAGTTTTCTTGCAGCTTATCATATTCTTCATTAAAAAAAGAAGCTTGTGGAAAATTGGACTTTGCCTTCTCCTTAGGGGGTTTTCAACCCATGAAGGCAATTTCTCGCGAAGAGCACCAAATGATGCATATGAGCTACAATAAAAGGAAGATGAAGTTCCTTATAAGGTATTCTTTTTCCCTTTATGATTATCTAACTTAAGAAGTATTAAAGATTCATCATAGCTCTTGAAATCCTCTTTGGCAGAAAAATGAAAATTGACTTCTCCTTGGTGGGTTTTCAACCCATGATGTTTTTTTTTTGCATAAGGCAATTCTAGAGGAAATGAAATGAGAGGTGGGCCCCTAACTAAGATTTTCACTCTTTATGGACATCTCTGAACCCAAAGGAAGCAATAAGTTAGAAGGTAAAGTTGAAAAGAAGGCTTGGGCAGAGAAATGAAAATCATCTTCTCTTCGGCAGGTTTTCAACCCATGAGGATGATTTTTCACATTTAATAGGAAATCAAGTTTGTAAGTGAATTGGACCCACATTTTGCATGCAAAATATTTTAAGAGGATAATGTAAACAACCCAACCATCGTGGGAAAGATCTATTAGGTAAGATTTGATTTAGCAAATTTTTTTTACTGAGTACTCTGTTCATAACTTCCCGAAACTTAATGGGAAATGGGAAAGTAAGTGTGAAAGAATGGAAAGTTACCGTTGGGCCAATGGAACAATGAAAGGGCATTGAGTTATCCATTAAGACTCTCACATTTAATGTTTCAATGGATTTATCCTTTAATTCATTCGTGTGGTGTGAATCCTGAAGATCAACGGGTGAATTGAGACTCCTGTATAGATGGAAACATAAATAGTTGTTCAAACTGCTACTCTTTCTTGAACTATTATTCTGTTATTTTGCACAACTTCTTCAAATAGCCTATGTTTGTGAATTTGCTATCCTATTCTTCTTCTAGATTTGAAATTCATTTCATTTTATTCTCAGACAAAATGGCAACCAAGTTTACGAGTTTTGATGGGCTAAATGGAATCAAGTCCACACTGCAAAATTTCATGGAGACTTCACTCTATTTTTATGATATGTAAGATTTTCAAAAGAGGGTGAAATCAGAGCCAATTCATCCCATAACTAAAAAGCTTCGAGGATGTGGGCTAGTTGAAGTAGTTGGTTTCTCGGTGGTAGTCCAAGCTTGAAAATTGATCGATGAATGCATAAATCAATATAATCCAGATACCAGGTAGATTGTATTGCCTGATGATACAGTATTGATTTCCATTGATAAACAAAAAGTGGTGAATTGTCTACGAATTCCAGAGTGAGAGGATTTTTTAGACTTGACAATTGGTGGAGTTGTCTCTAAGTTTTCTACAAAGAAAATGGTTAGGAAAAAGGAGATCATGCAGACATGGTTTCAAAAGCTACGGAGCACCAAGAGTAAGGTCCCTAAGACCCTCTTGAGTACTAATCTCAAACTTGAGATTGTAGATGTTCTGGTTCTTCTACATAGACTAAAAGGTGAAGTAGAAGCTCTAAATTTTGTTGAACAATATTTCTTTTTGGTACAAGTTATCCATTTGGATACCCAGTATGTTGACTGAGCCCATGAGCTAAGTGAAAATATTTCCAATGCTCTTAGTGTCGTGAAGTTCTACAACACCTTCTATATGTCTTCTTTTCTAATTTACATGCTAGCTTCTCTACAATTATGGTTGGGCCTCCCAAGGGTAGAAAATTTCCTTGATGACGTGAAGTCTTATGAATTCTACCCATGTTTGCAGTTGGAAAATAGTTATGTTGAATATATAAGAGCTAATGATGTGTTTACAATGAGAATTTGTAGGGAGCTTCAAGGATGCCCGGATAGGAGATTCGGTCCAAAGGCAATGGTGGCTATTATTCAATTTGGGAGCTATTTTATCCAATTCTCATCTTTATCTTATTTATTTCTTGTAGCTTTCAATGGATTCCCCTTGAAGCTGTCGAGGTACCCAAGTGACATGATCGTGTTGATCAAGATAGTGAGGTAAGCCATCCAAGTGAAAGTGTTGAGCGAGACTTTGAAGAACAAGGGATATGAGTTCCCTATGAAGGTGGGAGCTTTCAGCCATGAGTCCTCTTCTTATGCAAAGAACATGTTGAAGGCCTTCGAGATGAAATAAAGATTGGAAACATAAAAGGTCTTAAGACCCATGTTTGACCCAAATGGGTATGCACAGGAAGTATTGCAGATTGGGAGTGTAATCAAGCACATCACCACGATTGAAGACTACTGGGTGGATTGTAAATATGAATTTGAAAGTCATGACCATACTTTTGCCAGATTAATAGTGGATCAAGTTAAAATGTATCAAGTCAACCTGAATGTTGAAGGAATTGAAGATGATGGGAAAAATATGTATAGTAATACATATTTGACAAAGATAACAAATACCCCTATTAGTTCAGAACCCTATCAAGATGTTGGGGATGATTTAGATATTATCATGGCCTAAATTGTTAAAAGGACTGGGAAGTGGGTAGAGTGGACTACAGTGAGAAGAAGTTGAAATAAGAGCACCCCCACTCAAGCTCCTTCACCATCTACTCCTACCTACTCACAAGCTAACACATCAGGTGTGACCCTGGCCATCACTCAAGGACTAGCTCGATCGGTGGGCAGAGGTGATCAACCTCTAGTTAAGAACATTCCTTTGACAAAAACTTGTCAAGATGGTTCTTCTCCAGTGATTGGTACTCAATCAGAAGCTGAGAAGAAAGTAGAGGATCCCAAAGACAACACTATTACTCTATTTCCTTCACCTCATGGTAGTCCCATTCCAACCATGAGTGCTACACTTCTCCAGCCAAGTAGCCCTCATGTGCAAGTAGTAGATTTGGGAGATGGAGGAAGCAGTGATAGTGAGTCCACTAAATTAGATGCAACAGTTAAGAAGACCGTAGAAATGAAGCAAGATCAAGATTCTTCAAAGCTTGTCTCTCAAGCCCAAAAGAATCCATTCTCCTCGACCACAAAGACAATCACTTTGGTCAAGAGGAAAATGTTTAGTATAGATTCACTCGGGACAACTTCTAAGGTGATAGGCACTAATTCCTTGTTGGAGGACACTCTAGAAAGAAAGAGAAAGAGGAAGGATGAAGGTGCTCCCAGTAAGGATACCTTATCTCTTGTTTTTTGCTTAGGATCTGCATTGAGTAAGGTCAAGAAGCAGAAGACCTTGTCTATTCTGGGCAAGATCCAGAAATAGGGCACCTAACTATGGAGATTGTGAAACCCACCAAAGATGGCAGAATTGAAGATATGTCTGCCAATGATTTTACTCTGCATTCAGTAGATCTTGGGGAAGCTAGACATGACACCAAGGTCAGCTTGTGGAAGTTGACAAATGAAGTAATTAAAGGATAGTTGGAGATCCTCAAATTGTAAAAAGTTAGGATGAAGGCAAAGATAGAAGAGTTGAGCGGATTTATTAGACAATTGGTCACTATGTTGGTGAGTATCTCTGGAATGCCCATGACTAGTACCCCTACTGTCACCTAGGTTCAAGCACTTATCTCCCAGCTTTAGGAAGATAGGCATTTTGGCTAGATTGGTGAAGAATGGAGTGACAAGCTTAAATTAGAGGGGCTCTCCATTATAGAACAAATCAGAAATGTTATGTTAAGGCTAGAAATAGAGAAAGATAACATTTCATCTAATAGAAATACCCTAGCTACGAAGAGGACTAAAAGTGATGATTGTGTGTCCTTGTTGAAGATGAGTATTAAAATGAAATCAAAGGAAGCCATCAAAGCTAAGATTTTTCCCAAAGGAGATGGGCCTTTCTTCAAATAGTTACAAAGCATGCAATTCAAGTAAGAAATGATCTTGGAGGCAAAGAAAGGTCTAAAGGAGATTGAAGAGAAGTAAAGAAAGATTAGGACAAAGATTATGAACTCCTAAAAGGACTACACATAGATTCACATACTATTGGGTGAGGAAAAGGGTAATTGGAGTCATTTTTATGCAAAATAATTTCTCAAATTTTATAGATAGCCTGATAAGCATATCTTCTATGCACCAGAATAGAGTGTGTAAGCTTTAGAAACTTCACAGGTGCATACATGTGGCCATGGAGGAATTGCAATATAGACTAAATGTCATCAAAGATTTGGCTAAGGAACACCCTAGATGGTTCTCAAGATATACTATTGTGCATGTACAAAGACATGAAGAGTTGATTCCAATTAATGTTGCCGCCAAGGCCTATAGGGAAAAAGCAGAGAAAGGAAAGAAGGAGAAGTGATTCATATTCTACCCTTTCCATTTTTATTTTGTAATCTTTGTAATAGACAACCTAGCTCTTTTCTATTTGTCATTTTTGAGAAGATGAACCGGTTAAACTTCCTTTGTAACGGTCATCTCAGAAATCCTATATGTATGATAATGAAAGATAAATAAAAGGTTGGCAAATTTTTGGTATGAAAGACTTGAAGTTGCAAAGTCAATCGAATGGGATTTTTGTATCAATCATTTTCTGTTTCATTTGAAATAGTTGTTATTATTTGGTTATTTCTTTTTAACTGGAATTGAACCAGGGAATAAATAGAGTTTTACTTCCCCTATTTTAATACAGTGAGTTGAACTTGGTAGGAATTGTCACTTAAAATTCAAAAGAGATTCATTTGATTTTTCATTCAATATAATTTTCTCCACTAATTAGTTCCTAGATAGGTCAATTAATCTTAGTGCATGATAGTTATGAATTCATAAGATGTGTGAGTTTTCTAGATTTGAATAACCCTTAAAGCATTACTTCTCACCTAAGTTGAATTCTTTATAGGTTTGACTTAGTTTTTCCTCTCCTGTTCTCTGGTTAAGAATGTACCCTATTTAGGTTGAGGAATGAACAAAATTCATTGCAAATTCATAATAGGGAGTTGTACCTAACAATTCAAAGAAAAGTAAATCTTCAAGAGGTCACTTTCCAAACTGTTGTAAATAGAATTTGTTCATAGATTAGGGCATTTGTGACTCAGAACTTTAAAGAAAAAATATGTTTATCAATAGTTTAGACGCTCAAATACACACACAAAAAGGCACATATATATCTATGCTTAATCTATATGTCTGAGGGGTGCCCATTTCAAGGATATGCTTCCTTTTTTTGCTTATTATATTTTTCTCTACAATGCATTATAGTTGGGTTTGAATTTTCTTGCAGGGGATTACCTAGGAAGTAATGTCCTACATACCAAATCTTATTTTTGAATATGTTTGTTGTCCAAATTATTTATATTTTTTTCATATTCCTCACACTTATTCTTCTCATCTATATCTATTTCTTCACCATCTTCATTATATTCCTCTTCCCCCTTATTAGCAATTTTGGGCCCAAGGCCCCTAGGACTTTTCCTACACAGCGTATTTGATGGAGTAGGCATATCCTTATCTTTACTCCTTGCCTTCTTTCTAGATGAATGCAAAGCTTTGTCCTCCTCCAAGCTAATACTCTGAATCTCTTTCGAGTCTAAAGAGAAGCTAAAACTCCCTCTGTCCTCAGAGGCAGCCCCAACATGAGCCAAGGTTTTACTTCTAGATTGACTATGTTGGTGGAAGTTGCTTCTAGAAGCTCTTGTAGTATATATACATGTTTCTTGTGAAGGCAAGATGTGAGAGATAAATGGAATATCAAATAATTAATTATAAATTGTAAGAGAATATGAAATTCAAATAGCAAGAGCAATTATGATAGTAGCAACCATGAATATTGTTATTTTTTTTTGAGAAATTATGATCGCAACAACCATTAAGATTGTAATTAGCAATAAGTATATTGATGCCTTCCCCCATGGATGTTTCCTTGATGATTTGTCAAGGTTTTACTAAATGGAACCATTATTTACATTACATATAGTATATAGGTTATCTGAAAGGCCATCACTATGATCATGGTTTTAATCACTAATTGGAAAATTGTGCATAAAGTGTGCATTCACAAACAAAACTCAATAATTGTTTGGTAGTTTCCAAAAAGAGAAGTCAATATAATAAGTGAAATGATAAAGTCATTGGAAAACACTTTGAAGAAATGCATTATTGACTATAAATTTAAATTCAATTCAAAATTTGTTGAAATTATGGTTGTATGTTCCTTGGATTCAACACATAGAGTGTGGAAGCCCAAACAAAGTACTTTGATAGAAGACTCCAAAAAAAAACCACATCATGATAAGGAATGTTTGCAAGGTTTTAAGAAAAATGAATTTTTTTAATGAGATTTAGAAATCTTAACAAGTATAAGGAATGTGTAAAGAGATGTGTCATATCATATAATGTAATGATTTTTGTGTGTACACTAACAAATTATTGAAGAAAGCATTAAAAATACTAAAGTGTATGTTATCGGCTTCTATGAGATGCACTCCATAGTCTCATCAAGCACCCTCCCTTCCATATCGAAATGGATGTTAGAAATAAAGTACAAGAATCCATCACACATCAAATATTATGGTTGCAGACACTATTACTGTCAAGTGTGTGAATTATTTTTTAAAAAAATCAAATGTAGGTGATGGTTACTAGAAGAAACATTATTATTTCATAGAATGTAATGATTGTGGAATTGAAAAAACCCACCTATCCAAATGTGGACTTCTATTAGAGGAAATAAAGTAAAGAAATTGAAGATAGGGTACAAAAGTGAATTGTACCATAAAGATATTAATGTTGAATGACAAAGAATTGTGGAAACTTGGAGAGATTGGAACAAATGTGAATTATTGAAGGAGGAATTTGATATGAAGAACTGAGTACTTCTTTCAATTGAGTTGGAATGATTTTACCTTTCAATCAATTGTTGACATTGATATTTTGCTAGAAAATGGGTTTTAAATTTCCTTTTATCAATAATGGCTTTGGTCACTTTTGGTTAATTTTGCAAAGGTTATTTAACCAACTCTTTTTGTGAAAAATTGTGAGGTTAATCAATCTCTTCAAAATGCGTAAAATAAAGTTAGTTATTAACCTAGGGAGGTAAGTGGTTATATTTTTAGAGTTGATAAATACAAGTCTAACTCTAATATAAAGGGGAGGAGGGAGGGAGAACTCTTTTGTAGGAGAAATGCTAGAGAAACTTGTAAATGGACTGAGTGTTCTTAAAATTTGTATATTTTCAAAAAAAAAATAAAGGGTTCATGGTGTACTTGTAAGAAGGCGGCCTTTTATAGTATATGGAGGGTATGGTGAAGCACAATGAGGTAATATTGATGCAATTCTTCCAGACTTGGAAGGATGGGAAGGTATCTGTCAGTGGCATTAGTGTCAAGATTTCGAAGGATACCATTGTAAGGGCTAGCAAATTTTCTATAGAAGGAAAGAACTGGCGAAGGTAGGCCAAGGTCAATGAGGAAGCTAGCTTGTGAAAAAATCTTCAAAGGCAAGGAGGAACCAGAGAGAAAGTGTGGAGGGTTTTCTCAGGCTACCCTTCCTAAGCCCTGGGACATCATCTACTATGCTATCATGTGGTACATCACCTTGGAGGACGATTTCCAAGTACTAGATACTACTACCATTTCCCCATAATAAATCCTTTCAAGAATTTGGAACATATCTCCTTCTCATTTCTGTTATTGCATTCGCTAGAGGATTGTATTTTTAAGGCTAGGAGGAAACACAAGGAGGGGAAAACCTTCTACTTCATCCACCAGAAGCTGATGAATAAACTTTATATCTAGCATCTTACCGTGAATCTATCACTTTTGGTTAACCATCTTGCCTATGTCACTCCCCAAGCCTCCCTTGATCTTGACCCTGGCCCTAGCCATAGGAAGTTCAAAAAAACCCCTTACCCAAATGTCAAAATTAACCCTGAGGTTAAGATAAGTCTGATTGAGTTAGATTCAGACACTAGGAAGGGTAGGCAAAGTGCTAGGAGGTCCAACAAATGTCTCTAGATGGAAAAATTTAAGACCCAACTCTGACTCCTCCAAAACTGATGCCAAACCTACTAAAAAGAAGAGAATGCCTTAGGACAAGAAACCTACCCCAAGCCTTATAAGTCCCTCCCATGTCTTTGACACCCTTGAGGATACTCTGAGTAGGAGTGAGGGAGAAGATATTACCTCCTCAAGAAAAGAAAACCCCAAAGGTTTTGGGAAGAAGGGCAAGCATAGCCATAGCAAGGTGAGACTGGAAAGGTTGGAGAATTCCATGAGGGACCTGGCTGACAACCAAACTACTATCTACCAGAGGTTTGAGACCTTTGTGGAGTTTTCCACCAAGGTCATGCACTCTGTGGCCACCACTCTATATTTTCTACAGGCGAAAAAAGGGGAGAAGAACCTGGGCAAAGTCACTGAGACCACTTGATCCATCTATGAGTTCCTAGCTAAGGATTGGTTAAAGACCATCCTGGACAAACCGTTCAAAGCAGAAGGAGAGGATGGGGACAAGGATGTGCCTAAGAAGGATGATGACCATGGGCTCAAAAAGGGCAGCTAGCCCTGTGTCTTTCAAATGCTTATTTTTGTTGTGTTTATGATTATGCCTATGAACATGATACCCCACGGGGTCTTTATGTTTATGTTGATTAAGGGGACTTATAGCAGCAATTTTTTTAAGGTTTGTTGTTTTATTTTACAATCTATTATGCATATTAGTTTAAAGACTACTAGTACTATTAAGCTAACTATGGACATATATTGCTTTTTTTTAAATTTAAAGTTGGTATTGGTTAGTTGACTGGGAGGTTACCTCTAGCTATTTCATTAGCCTTTTTGTACTTCGAGATCAACCCCTCGTCTTGTTGGTTGCAATCAATTACTTCAAAAACAAAGGGCTCATTTAGCCATATGTCTTGAACGTGCTCATCATTTATTACATCACTTCCTTTCATATGTTATATTAGTGATATCTTATGTAATGGTGCAATTTGATAGTCTTCCTAATCTATGTATTATATTTGGCAAAACGTGTTCATTTCATGGTATCTTGTTGTGAATCTATCAAAATAGCATATCATTTCATATGTCAAGGTTTTTGTTCATATTTTTTCATCATATATTTATCTACTCAAAACCCTCTTGTAATTAGTTATCCATTGTGAAATCTTATTTGAAATGTGTATGCGCATTTCTATTATTAATCTTGTTTAGTTTTATGTTTCCATCTATATGTACTTTTAGGTAAAAAGTACAATGAAATCCTAAATACCCATGTCATACAAGGGAGTTACCCCTCTCAAACATAGAGGAAGATTGCAATTGAATAGTGATCAATTGCAATTTTTCCAACTGTTAGCTCACTTGTCATTACACACAAGGAAAACAAGGCCATTTCTGAAGAGGCACTAACAATAACAAATATGTCTACCAAAAAAATAAAAAAGCTTGCAAGTGGAAAATTTAGAACTACCACATGGGGAGAAAAACATACTACATTAAAGAATTTAAACTAGATAAGGACCATGGTGGAAAAACATATTTAGGGGTTGTTTTTAAACAATGCAAGAGTGCCAGTCACAAAATTGAGGCCAGATTACATCATCTAAGCTATGAGGTTAGAAAGTGGAAGATATCCAAGGAATCTTGGGAAAAATGAGTCTACACATTTTGCAAAAAGGCAGTGGTAAAATAGAATGTCACTTCATGATGGAATGCACAACTTATGAAGATATTCATATTCAATAGAAAAATGGCCAACAAGTTGACAATATGCACTAGTTACTTGAAGAATAAAATACCAATCATGACTAGCTTCCTTCTCCAAACTAGTAGTAGGAGGGTTCCACATGGAAATGAACATGGAGATAAATCAAGAATGTTTCCCTTGGTTCTATAGATTGATCACTCTCCCAAGTCCACCATCAAAATGTTTCATTTATTCATTCAAATAGAATACAATCTATACCCTTAACCCATATGCATTATTTATTTATTTAATATAGAGTATTAAAATTTAATTAGATTATAGCATATAAATACAATAATGCAATATAGTGCATTGTACTAATAACTAGTTATAATATAAAAATAGACATTATGCTATACTTTAAAAAAGAACTAAAAGTGATATTAAGATCCAACATAATATTTATTACTTGTTTATTTAATAAGTGGGTTCTAATATAATATAAAATATTAGTTAGATTAGGTTTTGAAACTCTTTTATATAATAGTCCAATTAAAAGTTTAATACATTCTAAAGGGTCTATAAAATCAGTTTACACTAATTTAAAATTAGTTATTCAAAATTTCCTCATAATACTAGCTTATATATATATATATATATATATATAAGCTGAGAGTTATCCTTCTCACGCCTATTTCATTAAATTGCCTCAGTGCAATAGGTGCTTGAAGAAGGATAACTCTTGGCTTTTATATATATACAAAAATATATATAAGCTAGTTTTGGCCTAGACATATTGAAATTCATTTCTCTTATAATTTAAAACAATATATATTTAAAAAGTTTAACATTTTTCCCTATGGAATGTCATAGTATAATTTTTTCCATAATTTTTATAAAATATAAATTCATTTTATTTTTTCAATACAAAATTTCAATAATAAGCATGACAAATGCTCAACTATGAAATCAACCACATCTAATGTAACTTACTTATATTTAATTATTTTTTAAATGATTAATGAAATGAAATTTTTATTTTTTTTTCTCTCTCAAATTTTCAATTAAAATTTGAGATTGTAAGAAGAAAATAATTAATTACTTTTGTTTAAAATATAAAATATATAAATTTTAGTAAGTTTGTAAAATAAATTTGATTTGTTATAAGGTTTCTTGTTTCAATTTAGAACTTACTAAACTTTGTCTATTAAAAACTATTTTAATTATTTTTTATATGAATTATACAATATATTAAAATAAAGGACTAAGCATACACTTAAGTGAACGTCAATTTTTTTCAAATGTCAAATTGTTTACAACCAAAATTGGTTACATTGTAGAAGCCTCTCGGCTTAATTAATACTATTTAATTAATATGACTCTTGAGCTTTCCATAGAAAATAAAAAATATTATTTAATTGAATTTTTATTAAATTTTAAAATGATGCATAGTGGAATGATTTAATATTTATATTTGTTGTTTTATTTAAAGTGGTTCATAGGCATCATGTTTTTTTGATGAATAATTATTGTTGATAATGAGTAATTACAATTAAATGAAATGTATCTTTGGTTTGATACCATATCAAGTACACAAGCAAATTTATTTTTGTAAGATGATCTCTTTTTTTCTTTTTTTTACTATTTTAGAGTATTCTAATGATAGACGACTTGCAATTAATTAAATAAAAAGTAAATAAAACTTTGAGGAATGGAAAATTAGGGTGTCCTATTAGTGAACCCATTCCTCAAAATTTAAAACATATGCTCTCAATAATTAATATGCTCTCAAAAATTAATGTGCAAGTACATTGTTCCAAAAAGAACTAGTTTGGCCCCACTCCCCTCAAAACTGGACTGCCAAATGGCGGAACAAGTTTGGACAAATAGATCTGCTTGACAAATGGGTGAACAAGTTTGGACAAATAGATCTGCTTGACAGGCAGGATGGTCTGTTAAATTTAGGGCGACCAAATAAAAACCGTTGCATGATGTTTAAGGGTGGTCCCTTTTGACAGAAGATGATAAATAGGCCTCAAAAACTTTGATTTTTTTTGAGGATTTTCATCACAGACAGACGGCAGTGGCGGAAAGTTTCTGCCGCTGCCGCTCATTCTCTTCCTCTCCTGCCAAAAAAAGCCCTCCCATCTCTATGGTCTTTAAACACTTTCAGTAATACGTTTTAAAGAAGTGGGTCACAACCAAAGAAGTCACCATGGTTTGCATGCGATCAGTAAGTGACTAACTTGAACTCCTTGAATTTTTTCTATAGCATCATTGGTTTTTATTAGGTTTATTCAGTGTGTTGGTTTAGATTGTGTTCTGTTTACAGGGATTTAGTTTTACACACTTTATAGGTTTATAATGCCATTAAAAAAGGTTCGGACTATGTTTTTGACAGAATGGGAACATATAGATCATGAAGAACAAATGCTGAAATTTTTTTTAAAATTCGTGTTTTATTTTCATTTTTTTCAATTTTGATCAAAGGTGTCTGGAAAATAACTGCATCCTTTTAATAGGGTTTTTTCAATTTTGATCAAAGGTACATTTTGTCTGGAAAATGTCCTTTTAATACGATTTTTTCAATTTTGATCAAAGGTACATTTTGTCTGGAAAATAACAGCGACCTTTTAATAATCTATGTTGTTTTAGGGTTGTTGTTCAATTTGAACTTTTGAGTTGTGATTACTTTCATTTATTCGAATTGTCATTTAGAACTCAAAATGGTGAACACAAAACCAAATCACTGTGTTTTTTTGGGTTGTTTTGTCTTGAGATAAGTTCTCAGTTTTGTTGTTTTGGGATTCCTGTATAGGGTTTTATGCTTTGTTTATGTTGACTGTAATCAGTGAGATATTGATTGTTTATTGTCTAAATTTATAGAACAGTGCAGAAAGCATAATGAATAACAATAATAATTACTTTGCTTGAATGACAATTGTTCGTAGATAAGTTCTATGAGAAAGTATATATATTCTGTCAGAGAAAATGTAAAATATGATCGAGGACATTCATTCTCAGAAGAGTTATCATCTCCATGGTACTTTAGCAAAGAAGAAATATTGAACTCTCCATCCAGAAAGGATGGGATTGAGTTAAGAAGAGAAATATATCTACAGAGATCTTACAGCACCTTCTTACAAGACCTTGGAATGCGTCTTGGATTGTAAGTCAATTTTTTCTGGACTAAACTTAGTTTGGATAAGGATGTCATGG
This sequence comes from Cupressus sempervirens, assembly GCA_028749045.1. Lineage (NCBI taxonomy): Eukaryota > Viridiplantae > Streptophyta > Pinopsida > Cupressales > Cupressaceae > Cupressus > Cupressus sempervirens. The sequence goes on along the minus strand of CM053792.1, from coordinate 53,821,294 downwards.
GTTGCTTGATATATTTTTGTTGATCATGTTTAGGTTATGGTATTTTAGTATCAAAATTTTTAATTAAAAATGGAAATGTTACAATCGAATCTAAACCCTAATTTATTATGTACCTACCCTTCAACTATGATATGTTGAAGCATTTAAGCCATTATTAATAGGAACCTGTCAAGAGGTATTATTGTTTTCCATCATTTTTTTCCTTATTTTGAGAGATCTTTGATTTTTAAATCTACTGATCCTGAATATTTGCTGTTGCTGCAGGTCACAGATAATAATTGCTACAGCCATAACTTTATGTCATCGCTTTTTCCATCGACAATCTCACGCAAGATACGATAGAACTGTAAGTTCAGTTCCTGATTTCTTTCCATGTTTATGTTTTAAATTTTCTAAATCTGTTATTTACGTTTGTATCAATGGAGCATTGATATTTTTAAGACTAGACTGTTTTATTTTGGTCAAATCCTAGCAATCCAACATTGGATATGCCATTTAAAAGATTTGTGTGAAATCTCATATAGGATTACCTGGATCCTGAATAACATTTAGGCCATTTGTCAAATTATCATAATATGGTATCTTTTGCAATATACAAGTGAAAGAGTTGAATATTGGCAGACCTATGTGTCTAATAATCTAATAGATCTTTATATAGATTTAAATTATTTTTTATCTAAATGAGTTAAAACTAGATTTATTTAATAATGTTAATATTGTATTAATAATTATTTTCTATTGAAGAATACTTAGGTCATTATATTTTGACGTCTAGATTAATTAAGCGGATAGGCTTATATGTGGGAGCTTTGCTCCCGATTTTTACAATTTTTCGCTGGAAATTTGTCAGCCTCACCTGAAAATGGGTTATTTGAGTTGCTCTCGGGTTATTTTAAAATTATTATAAATTATTTTTATTTTCTTTAATTTCTTTCTATTCTTATCTATTTGTTTCTCTAATTTTTCCCTCTTGTATTGATTGGTTCTATCAAAATATTTCCTTTGAACTTGTTTTTTTCCTTTCCCATGTACAATCATTTTAGGTTGCATGTCTTTAAATTGCCCTTCTACTCAATATAGGGTTTATTAGACTTGTGTATTTTTTAAGATCTGTAGCTGTTTAGAGTACTTACATTTTGGATAAATTGTTTTAGATCAATTTGTCTTGATAGTTTCTAATCTTTAGATAAATAGAAAGATTTTATGTCTACATATTTTTAGAAAGATTCTCCATATATCTAGATTTTAGTTTTAGATTTATAGACCGATTGAGATTTTAAGAGAAGAATTTATTTTCAAAATATTTTTAGAAAGATTCTCCATATATCTAGATTTTAGTTTTAGATTTATAGATCGATTGAGATTTTAAGAAAAGAATTTATTTTAATTTTGAAAGTTGAATTGATTTACATACAAAAAGGAAAATAGAATAAAAAGAGTATTTATACATTAGATTAATTTCTATATTTTAAATTTCACAACTAAAAATATATTGTACCTATTTAAAGTCACTAAAATTCTACCATTGTATAGTATAAGTTTCATTTTATTAATAAAAATACAAAATATATTTAACATAAATGTATTAGTATAAATAAATATAATAAAAAATATTAAATTGCTATTTGATAATTTTTATTTGTAATGGTATTTATCCAATATTTCTACTATCAAACATAATAGATATTAAAAATTTATGTTTGAAAAATCTTGATTCTTGACTAAATGAATTACAAGAAAAAAAAAAAATAGTGAATCTACCTTACAATTTGAAATAAAGTAGTGTTATATATCAATTGGAAAATTTATATATTAAATATCGAACTTAGATATGGTTACGGTGTTAATTTGGTTTATGGTTTTAGAGAGAGAATTACAGATAGGGTCAAGGTTTAGAGTTATGGTTATGATTAGAGTTATGGCTAGGGTTGGGGTTTACATCAAGGTTAGGGTTAGTATTAGGTTTATGGTTAAGGTCAAGCTAGAGTTGTGCTTAGGATCAAGGGTTAAGATTATGATTAGCATTTACATCATGCTTAGGACTAAAACTAGGGTAAATGTTAACATTAGGTTTATTGTTACTCTTAGGATTAGGAGTATCTTTATGTTTATTTCTAGGTAAAGCTTCAGATAAGGGTTAATATTATAGTTAGAAATAGTATTAGAGGGATACAATAAAATTATCATAGCTTTTTTCTCAAGATAGTAGTTAGGGTTTTTATGTTAGAATGATAATTACACTTAAGTTATTAGATTCAACTTGTGCTTAGGATCAAGGGTAGGGATTATGATTAGCAAATTCGCATCATGCTTACCACTAGAGATAGGGTCAAGGTTAACCTTAGGGTTATTGTTGCTCTTAGGATTAGGACTAGATTTTTAATTATAGATGTGGGTATCTTTATGTTTATTATTAGGTAAAGCTTAGGATAAGGGTTAATATTATAGTTAAAAATAACATTAGAGGCATAAATTTAAAATGATCATATGTTTTTGCTCAAGATCGTAGTTATGGTTTTAGTGTCAAATGATAATTGCATTTTAGTTATGAGTTTGATTAGACTAATTACAGGTTATGGTTAGAGGTTGAGATATGAATAATCTTATGGTAAGTGTTAGATTTTGGACTTAATTATAATTATAATCGAGTACTTGGTTTAAGGTTAGGATTAGTAGTATTATTAAGATTAGGGAAATGATTATAAATATATTTAAACCTATAACCTAATCATAATACTAGCCCTTAGCCTAAACTAATGAAATATTTAAACCTTAAACCTAGTTATAGTGCTAATAATAGTCTAATAATAATCATATCCCTAACTCGTACACACAACCTAATCCAAACCTTAAAAACTTAACACTAAATTTTATGTATGTCCTAAAGTTGACCATTATTTAACTGTAGCTTAACCCTTACCATTATCCTAATCAATAGGTTTAGTGTAAAGATTCAAGTAAGGTTAGGATTAGGGTTCAATTAGGATTGGGTTTCTATCATAGTTACAAGAGAAATATTGTATTCATGGTTACAATTAAAATAGAATTAAGTTTTAAATAATGTGTAATTTGATATAATTAGTTTAGGTTTTAGTTAAGGTTAATATTTACTTAAGATTAGGATATAATTAAGGTTACATTTCAATTAAGGCTAACATTTTTTACTAATTTTGTCATTAATACACACTTATGCTCATTATTTTGCCCCCCCCCCCCTCTCTCTCTCTCTCTCTCTCTCACTCAAACATTGTCATTATACCTGTTGGTGCTTGAAAACGTTACCCATTTCTAATTACCCTGATGGGAACAAGACATATCTAGGGGCAGCTAACTCCCATTTTCAACATGCCCATTCAAACACTAGGCCAACTATAAGGCATGACCCTTCTTCTTCTTCAGGCTCTACAAAACCTAGGCAGGTGAACCTATAGATTCCTTATATGGTACCAGTTATCAAAGCATACACTGAATCTAATACAAAGCAGATAGAAACCCTTATTTCTCCTAATAACTTATGAAATAACACATATCTGCAGTAGCTAGATGCAAAACAATGAAATTCATAAGCTAAGTGAGGGCATTCTATTTATAGCTCTTCAACATGAAAGGGAAATTCATTTGATTAAAGATGTTGATTCAATAAAACCTCAAATATGCAACAATATAACCAGTGATCCTATAACTGATCAATGCCTAATCCATTGGGCAATTCCATGAATTCAAAACATACATCTGTGACATCAGGACGTATCTCATGTACCCAGACATCAGATCTATCCAACCACCTTGTGATTCAGACATTAGTGTTCATTCAGGTCTCATTCTCACAAAATATCCTTCTCAAACAACCAGTAACCTTGTTTAAACATATCGAGTATTTACTTGGCCCTTTGGTCCAACAGCAAAATACATCAAACATACAACCTGAAAGGGATGCAAATGGGTATCAAATCTTTGTTCCAAAACCACATAAGACTTACAGATTGCTGAGACAGGAGACAAGAACCAGAACAAAACTAGTGAAATTGTTGCTCATATGTATTCATTTCCTTGAAACTATACATTCAGATGCATAAAATTAAAACATGAAACAACCTAATATCTCAGAACTATCTATATTATCTCTACAATGCTGTTCACATGAGAGTTCTGCTAAAGAAAATGGTGTCACAGTCATGGAAACATGTCAAAATACTAGAACCAATGGTCTCACAGTGCAAAAACTAGAATCCCTAATGGTATCACAACAATGAACCTTTTCTTGCCAGAAACTGGAACCCACTGGTTTCTCAATAAAAAAACTGGAACCCTTACCAAGTATCAAAGAAAGAAAGATATAGACAAGAAAGAAAACTCGGATCTGATCTTTACTTGACAAGTGTCCACTTGAAAATCAAACTTGCGCAACTGAATAACCTCTTTCTTCTTTCTACCATTGATCTGATTTCTGTTTCATCATTTTTTTTGCAACTGATTTGCAAATGTCTGTTTCTGAATGATGAAAACTTGCTGAGTCACTAAAATATCTGATTTACCTTATGAAAAGCTGGTGAACTCCCCAAATAACTGACTTAAATGTGACCCCAACTACATTTTCACTGTATGCTACTGATATTCAGGTCATTTACCTTGACAAAAAATCAAACTGAACTTCTTGGTCTGAAAATGCTTGCAATTCAGGTACCTAATAGAAAACCTCATGTAGCTCAAACTGACTGATACCTGTGCAAAAATTGACTCCAAAATCGAAAAATTCGTCTTCTCCCAATTCCGCTGATATATAACATTGCCTATTTTGGCTTCCAGAAACCCACTGAAAGTCATTTTGAAAAATAGTCCTCTGCTATAACTATCAGGGCTGCAACCCATTCAGTTTTAAATTTTTTGAAAATTTTAAAATTTTCTAAAGTTAAAACTTTAGAAAAATGCCCTTTTGAAAATTAAAATTTCTAACGTGCATTTTTTCTTGAGAAAGAAATTTTAAAAAAAAATTATGACTTTCATATTTTTCCTTGGCTTTTAAATCGGAGGTCAAACCTCTGTTGACCAAGTGCCATGTGGCACTTTGTGATTGGCTCGCCATCTGCACATCTGCCACATCATCGAAAGACGAGACCCGCCGCCACATGGCACATCCCTGCTTGCCTGCATTATTTATCGGGTGAGCATCTCCGTTTTGCGAGCGTGCGTCATTCGTCGGATGCTGCCATGTGGCAGCATCTTATGCCTCTGTCTTGACTGCTCATTCTCGCCACATCATCATCTGTGGGACTCACAATGCCACATGGCACCCAGGCGCATCCTCGCATTTTTTTACGTCCCCGTAACTCCATTTTGCGGGCGTGCGCTAACCCCTGGATCATGACACTTGGCACAATCTGGTGCTTCTGTCGCCACATCAGTGCACTCGTTTCTTTGTGTAAAATTTAGCACTGGCTCAAAATTTGACGTTATCTGGCCAGCCACGGGTCCCACCTCCTGACCTGCAGCTTCTCAAAAGCCTTTGCCTTCAATTCACAATGTTTGTTGTGTTCATTTCTATTTGAAGTGTTAAAAACGTATTTTCCCAACCAATGTGGGATAATGGCCTGTGACAGCTTTTCCCTTCGTTCTGCGCTTTTTGGTGCTATATGTTTTTTTTTTTACAGCATGGATGCGGCCTTTGACTGTAGCAAGTTGCGGCTTCTTCCAAACTCAACGTCTCCTTCATTGAAATTGGACGCCTCTGCCCCTATTTAGCGCATGATCTGCTCCTTTCAATTTTGGCATGAGGATTCCTCTTTAAAATACGTGGGTTGTTTCAAAACGTGGGTTCTCATTTATTTTTATTTTTTGTTCCATGCTTTTACTTGGCGCAGGGTCTTCTTTCTAAACTCAGCTGCGGCTTCATTTTTCCCAATTTAAGAGTCCTGCTCTCTTTATTTGGCGTGAGCTTCGAATCCACCTTCTCCCCTGCTTTGACTGCCGTAGGTCTGTGACTATTCGAATGCATTTTTGGCTTGGGTGGCTTCATCTGTAGCTTCTCCTTTTCACTTCGTTTTTCTCCATTTCATGGACGCCCTTTATTCTGCCTTGACTGCTCCTTCTCATGCATGGAGCTTCCTTTTAATTTCCAGATCTTTGCACCATTAATTTGTGTAGGGCTCTTCTTAACAAGGCGTGATCTATCTTTAAAAGGTGTGGGTTCTTCTCTCTGATTAGTGATCTTTGATTCAACGTTGACTGGCTTAGATCTTCGCTATTCTTTTTGAACAACGCTCTATCCCATCTCTTTAAATCAGCTCCTTATTCCTCATTAGTTCATTGCATAAGAAGCTCAATGATTTGTGGTAAAAATGTTCCATGCACGCCATCTTCAATGCCCTTAGAAAGAAAATTGCAGTACCATCCTACCTCAAGAAGTTTGTATATAGAAACCTTGCAGCCTTGAACCCAATATCAAATCCACAAAAGGATTCAATCAATATGGCAATGAGAAAAGCCTTGAGGTGCTCATGAGGATACTTTAAGTTAACCTTTGAGGATTTAGAAGTTGCATTTCACTTGAGGGCAGTAGTTTCCTTAAAGCATCGACTGTTGTCACCATTCCCATTACTTGGCTCCTCATACCAAGAAGCCAATATGTCTATATCTAGTGTATTAGGGCTGATTATGACCATCTGTCTCAGGTACAGATGATGATGCATGTTGTAAAAAACCACATGATATAGAAGAGTTGTTTGTTTTCAAGCTTGAAAAGCTTGTGTATGAAATCAGTCGGGCCCCAAAGTGGGTTCGACTAAAAAAAATTTCACTCCCAAACAACTGATACTCCAGACTGACCAAATGAACACCTCGAACTGATTTGAATCAAGTTCGATCAATAATTTGAACTTTAAAACTCATTTTGACTCTTATCTGCAGACTGTCACTTTTGAGTCAGGGGGTCTGTTGACTGGCCTTAAAAACTGACCAAATCACTTGATCAAGCTCTAAAAACTAACACACTGAATCTTTGTTCTAGACTCTTGCATCCCGTCAAATCTCATCTCATGACGAATCCCCAGTCAAAAGATATTGACTGTCAAAGTTGCCCCTCCAAATTTACCTGCAAACAAACACGTCAGAAAACCATAAACTAGGTTTGGATTTGGCTTGGAAAACTAGGCAAACGAGTACATGGGGAAATGAAAACTGAAAGACTAGTTCTCTGTCATGAGGACAATATGGATCTATGATTTAGGCTCATGACGAATAACTGGGAAAATTTGGCAAGCGTCTAAAGTTGGCTACGTGGATTTGTAGGACTAGAGACAATGACAACATAACAATTTTTACGAATGGAATTGACCTGGTAAAGTGTGAAGACGAATTCATCAAGTTCTACAAACTGGCACACTTGTAGTATTTTCAGAGGACAACACAATAGTATGATCCATTCAATATTATTAATCATGGGTTAGGAGTTATAACGCCACGAATAGGGGTCCTGAAAAATTTGCAAATGCTGACACCAGTAAAAAGTCATAAATTGCGTTTGGAATCGGGTTTGAAAACTGATCAAACGGATTCATCAAGACTTAAAAATTGAAACAAGACAAGTCTCTGACGTCTATAGTGCAACACAAAAAGAATTTTAGTATTTGGGTGAACTGGTCAAATGTTATAACACGTCAAACAGGGCTTCCCAGAATTATGTGCAAAGTGCAAAAGCATGAAAACAGTAACTGACCAACTTTGAGGGATTCAAAACCTAGTCAAACAGATTCAAAATGACTCAATATCTGAAACATAGGTTATCAGGTATGGATACTAGACACTCTCAAAGGGGTAAGTCATGACGCATTTTTGGGTGCAAGATATTTAGGTGCAAACACAACCTCCTATTGCTGACTGACACTTAAGTGAAAAAGTAAAATTGATACTAGCTCAAAACAGAACTTTGCCAAATGACTTGAAATGACAATTGAACTTCATGGAACGCATAAACAGGCTGAATGGAGGGTGTTAGAAATATTGAACACCATTTAGGCCTCATACTGACAGCCAGGTACAACCAGGTACATACACATTTTAAAAGCGTTTAAGGGCTTGATTTTTCAATGGGGCTCAAAAATTGACCATGCAATTTTTAGTCCCAACAATACCATTTCCCTATTTTTCTGTATTCATAATTTTTCATTAAATGGTAATACTCATAAGGTCATTGTGTATATCATTCATGTACTTAATACAATCATACTAACCTTGTATATGTGGTGTTGTTGCATTCAATACTTCTCAAGAAGCTCTTTATCAATATGCTATTAACTTATTAAAGCTTTGGAAAGTCATTTAATTATGTTCTAATTACTATTTATGATCAATTTTTCTCATTCAATTCAACAAAACAAATCAATCCTATCGGCTCATTGTTGCACATACAAAAACGTACAACTGCTAGTTATTATTATGTATTAAGCTCAAGTAGACTCAAATCCAAGACTTCCCACACAAGAGGCTCACAAATTACCATTGTGTTGTAGGCTCTTGCTCTATTATCTTAGTAGATATTACATGAAGATAAATATGATGATAATTTTGAGATATAAGAAATCCAGTTTAGTATTGTATTAATAATTATTTTCTATTGAAGAACATTGTTGATTTTAGGTCATTATATTTTGACATCTAGATTAATTATTATTATGTATTAAGCTCAAGTAGACTCAAATCCAAGACTTCCCACACAAGAGGCTCACAAATTACCATTGTGTTGTAGGCTCTTGCTCTATTATCTTAGCAGATATTACATGAAGATAAATATGATGATAATTTTGAGATATAAGAAATCTAGTTGAGTGTGTTTTCTATTATAAGATCCATGTTTAAGCATAATCACTATATGATTCAATTTTCTTTCAAGAAGTTTTAGAGTCTATGACATGTCATTCTTTTCGAATATAATTTGAATAGAGATTTATTGCATACTCCAAGCTTCATGGAAACAAATCCACCCACATGTGCACATGGGTTTGGGGTGCAACTAATTTTAGCCATTGAGCATGTAAGGTCAATGATTCTTGAACAAATAATCTTCATGCGCCCAAATGATTATGATGATCTAGAAAATGTATTAAGTCATTAATAATGGGGTTATGTATATCAACTTCTATCTTTACAAGGTTGATATTTTTCCTTCGTAGATTTTTTTCAATATGTGTACCTTTATATTTACAATATACTCTCCTCCTTAAAGTTTTGAACCATAATTTTTAGAATAATTATCTTAGAGATGTGAATCAAACACCTCTAATAGTGTTATTCCTAGCTAATGCTCAAACTTTGTCCCTTAGATATTTTTAAATAATTAAATAAAATTCAAACATAACACCTTTTTAACTCTTAAAGTATTGATTCTAATACCATATTGGCTTTAGAGAAGACAAGACTATGGCCAACAAGGGGTGGAGCAAATAGGTTCTTGCCTAATCAAACTTTGTTTTACTTTTGCATTATTATTTTAACAAAGAAAGAAAAGGTAGTAAATCAATTTTAGTACGCAAGGCAAATGGATTGGTAAGGTCATGTTGGAAGTGGGTCAACGTCCCTAATTGGATTTGTGATATGGTTTAACAACCTCCTATGCCTTTTATAAGTATAGTAATTGTATCGAGCATTAACATTTTGATCTTTTGGTGTAATGACGATGGTAGTAATTAATAAGTGGTATCATAGCTTGGTCACAGATTTGAATACTTACAAGTCATGGTGAGTAATGTTGGTAGGGGAGTTGGATTCGTGACATGGTTTAACAACCTCCCATCTTTATAAAGTGTAGTGGTTTTATGGGATATTAACAAGTTGATCTTTTGGTGCAATGACAACCTTAGAGGTTAATAGATCCATCATTTGATTGAAATACTATACAAGTCATTACTTGATAATAAAATTAAATCACGCTTAAATACAAATGTAAATTTCACAATGTCACTCATGCTTAAATGCAAATTTATAGGTCAAAGAAATATAAGTAGTGTGCAAATAAACTACCTTTTAAAAACCTTTACCATCATGACCTTTGTTGAACAAATCAATCAAGAAAATCTATAACGCTCTAGAGATAATCACATACATAGCTAAAGGGGTACCCTTATGTACAATAAAATCTTAGGAAGGTAACCTAGCTTGCTTAGAGAACCATGAAATTTTCTATGCAATGTTCTGATCATTCTATAAATTTTACATTCTTGAATCCAAAAATATCTTAAAATTAAAATGATAAAAAGTCCATTCAATTCTATTATTATTTTTTCATTGTGTAAGTCTCTAACAATGCCTTAGATCAACAAGTTTCCCCACTTTAAAAAAAAAAATGAGTACAAGAAATAATAATTGGTAGAATAATAAGCTTACAAAAATCCCCTTGTATGTAGTCTTATTTGATTAGGTGATACTTTTCACTTTTTAAAAAAACTCAAGGTGTCCTTGTGACCTAGCCCAACGCCCAATAGCTTGAGGCAAGTTGGTGTCAAACTAATCACTCGACTGGTAGAAATAGTGCTCAATTGGTGAAACTACCTTAAGTCTCCTATATAGGAATGTATAATATTTCTACTATTAATATTATTTTGCAAAGAATAATAAATGCAATTATTTTTATAGGCATTGGCAGATTATATGTAATTTCAACACTTTTAAAATATATGTATTAAAATTAACAAGAATGTGTTTATCCCTTTGTCCATTTGTCTATTCATTTAAATTATTCATTATAGGTTCAAAATAGATCTTTTGTTTATTCTTTGGCCTCCTCTATTATTTCAAGGTTTTCTCATTTATGGGCAATGGCATATCTTATTTCATTTCTTTCAATCTTTGTTTGTAGTCATCACTGGTTAGTTTAGTAATTCATGTCTCTTTTGTAAGATTTGGTATAGAATTATATATATCTTGCAAAATTTGACAAAATACTATAGCTACCCATGATCTAAAAAATTCTATCAAAATACAAGAAATACAATTTTACAAGAGAATAATGTGTTCCAAAAAAAATAACGAAAATGATATAGTAAAATAAATTGATATTACTAAGTGAAGCCCTTAATCATGTATAGGATAAGGTGAAGTTAAGATTTCATAAGAATATGATGTCTATCTTATACTTCCACTTGAGATATAAAGTGATAACTATCTTATTTAAATCCCTAAACATAATTAACAACTATAAATAAATAAGTATCATTTTAGCATTAGATTATAGAATTAATGGAATCTTTGACACAAGAGGGAATTTTCAAATTTGCAAAGGCAAGATCAATAGCAATGGCAGTGAAGATCAATAGCAATGGCAGTGGAGGCACAAAAGAAGTGAGGGTACTAATGATGACCATAACTCTTTTATGGTGCACTCTATGAATTTTAGAGGTCTTGTAACTATTCTAGGATAAGAGAGTGCATTGGTATGTTTAAAGGGAAAGTTATCTAGGGATGCTTTGTTATTGAATAAATAAAATTGGTTAAAAAAATTAACTCCTATTTATGTGGAAAGTAAATCTGTTCTATTTTGTATCTTGTAGACCTAACTTCTACTGTATATTCAATAGAAGTACCTAAATATTTGGTGGATAAAGGAAAACTTGATGTTATGGAAATGACCAAAGGTTTTTAGTCTTTCTCCTTTGTACTTGTGATGAGGATTTGTAGATGGTTTTGGTAGGGGTCCCTAAATGTTTGGGCATTCCTCACTTTATTTAAAGAAATGGGAAACAAGTTTCTCTCCTAGAGATTGGGTTTGCTATTCAACACTTTTCTACATTTGGCTACCTAGGTTGTCATTAGATAACCTAGTAATTAGCCAAATAATCATCTTTAAAACTTTAACAGATTAACAACTTAATAGAAATGCATAAAAGCATCCATCACATGAAAATATCTACAAAGTTGACACACAGATTTTAGTATCATGGAAACCCAACTTGGATCAAAACTACAATGGGGTTTAGTACTCACAAATTGTGTACTCTTTTGAAGTACACCATGTTAGGAGCTTATCCTTGTTAGGAGTTACAAAGATATTCTTAGGTATCGCCCTATTAGGGGATTTTCTTTACTCATGTTAGGAGCTTTACCCTATTAGGGGTAGTCTTGCTAAAGAAATTTGAGCACTGGATAAAGCGTCACCATGTTAAAGGATTTACAACAAAGGATATATTAGGATCCACTCAGTTTAGGTATTTTTGACTCAGCTATAAATATTAGGGAATAACAAAAAGAGTGATCTATGTAAAAAGACTACATCTTCTTGATCATATCCAATAAGGAACTCACTTCTCAACATTCCTAACTTATTTCTAGTTGGATCTCACATTGCAATTTTTCACCTTTCTTTCTCGATCATGATCGACAATACAAAATGTTCATACTTCACCTAATTATATACCAATTTTCCAATTCCACTGCATTATTCAAACCATAAACATGTTACTGATATGAAATTAAAACATCTCACTTAGATCCAACTACCATAATGCAATCTCTTACGCTCTATAACAATTTTACACAATTGCATCAACTAATTCATAGAATTCTATGAGAGAGGTCAAACACATTTTGACTAACCACTTGCTCCCTCTAGAATCATCTACATATACTATTATCAATTGATGTGATGTTAGATCATCACTTCTATATATTTCCCCATGTTATCGGATCACCACTAACTCATCCAAACTCACAGCATCCTTGTCCCCAATAACCAATCATCAACTAATTGGTTGTTACTCAAGAACTCATTCTTCCTTAACTAGTTCATCAAACATGTCACTTCTTCATCAATCATATTTCCATCTTGGAAGTTATTTACTTATAATGATAATGAGTTTCTATTGTCACCACATCATTATGTGATTGATCCTCTCTATTCAACATGGATTTGTCAAATTAATCAGATCACCAATCACTTGTCACTGATTGTTCTAGTATTTGCACTATAAATCGACTGATCATCTTATTCTTCTCTTTCATAGTAGAAATCACCATATACACTTCAAGAGACATCCCCAAATCTCTCTTGATTATCAGGCTCACTAATTCTCATTGCAACACTCTATTCATCACAATTATACTTAGCAATGTATGTTAGGAACATTAGGTCAAGAGTTGACATTAGTGACAACACAATAATTGATCATCATGGAATCAAATATATATCATGGCATCACTAAAATCACTGCCATCTCACCATCAATTATATCAATTATGCCAAATTAATATTCCCTTGTTGTACACGATCCTTTGATTGGGCATGATGGTCTTTTCTAATTCCATTACCTTATTCAAACCATAAACATGTTATTGATATGAACTCAAACATCTCACTCAGATCCAACTACCATAAGACAATCTCTTACACTCTAAAACAATTTTACACAATTGCATCAACTAATTCATAGAATTCTATGAGATAGGTCAAACACATTTTGACTAATGACTTGATCCCTCTAGAATCTTCTACATATACTATTCTCAATTGATGTGACGCTAGATCATCACCTCCAAATATGTCTCCATGTTATCGTATCACCGTTGACTCATCCAAACTCAGGATATCCTTATCCCTGATAACCAATCATCAACTAATTGGTTGCTACTCAAGAACTTGTTCTTCTTTAACCTGTTCATCAAACCTATCATTTCTTCATCGATCATATTTCCATCTTGCAAATTATTTACTTATAATGACAATGAGTTTCTATTGTAACCACATCATCTTTACTAACTTCTCCACACCATTCTATGATCGATCCACTCTATTCAACATGGATTTGTCAAACTAATCAAATCACCAATCACTTCTCACTAATTGTTCTAGTAGTCACACTATTAATTGACCGATCATTTTACTCTTCTCTTTAGTAGTAGTAGTCACCATATACACTTCAAGAGACATCCCCAATTTTATCTTGATGATTACACTCACTAATTCTAATTTGCCCTTACGTGGCTTGGTTTGGATCATTTCTCTATTGCATTCATGGTAGTTAAATATTGTTAAAAAATAAATTCCCCGTTCGAGATTGAAAAAAATGTGGACTTTGAACCCAGATCTTCAACTTCACATTTGGGAATGGTGAGATATAGATGTTCTAGTAACTACTTTGTATAGGGTCTCTTAGAAACTTGTTGCTGTTGAAGTACATATCATGAACTAAAATAAATATTTGCATGGATAGATATTCAACATCAAAAACTAGTTAATATAGGATCTTCATGATAATTGTATAAAATTTCAAGAGGATGTGATTTTGAAAGCCTTTACTATTCTAAAATGAGTTTTTTGTCCAAACTATATGACATTGTACTAAAAAAAGAAGAATATTGGAGACCTTTAGAGTGGGGATCAAAATACCAAGTTCTTTTATATGACCACTCTTAAACATGAGTTGTTAATAGGATCCATAATATTATATTTAATAGGAGGATGTTTTCAAAAGATAAGGAGATTATCCAACTAGTAATGGATTATTTTTTTTGTCTTCTTTCAAATGGTCAACCTTGGAACACACTTGTGAAAAGGATTTACTTTCTATAATCCCAAATTTGGTTACTACTAACATGAATAATATGCTAACAATATTTCCTTAGATTTTGAGGTTCATGATACAATTTTTCCCTTTAAAGGGAAAGGCACCTGTGCCCAATGGGTTCCCTATTCCTTTTTTATAGACATATTGGGGCATTTTGGAAAAGAACATTATAGTAGTCACTTAAGAGTTATTCAAGTAAAGATCTGTGTTCAAGAAACTTAATGCTAATTTTATTATTCTCATTGTTAAAAAAGATGGTGTTGATTCCTTTCAAGATTTTAGGCCTATCAATCTTTGTAAGTTTGTGTATTAAATTTTTTCCAAGACTTTGGTTTTACGATTGAAAAAGGTATTGGCAAGTTTGTTGTCTATTTAGTAAAACAGATTTGTGTCTTTTGTCAAATATTAGGTTTTATTCTTACTATTTATTAGAATATTTTTTCATTGATGATGAATAATAAGACAGTATAAACTATCTTTATAATGATGTACAGTATCCTTCTAATGATGTTCAACATTACCCAAGGATAAATGTATCTCCTCCAAGGATAAATAAACCTCCTCTAACTATTTCTATAAATTATCAATCCTGATATCAAAGGTGGCAAGTTATTTGGAAGACAAGTAACAAGAAGATCAAGATGTGCCCCCCCCCCCCCCCCCACCCACAACATTCTACAAAGATGATGTAACTCCATATGAAGTAACATCAAATAAAAGATGAATATCCTCAAAATAGGTTCATTCCAGTCTATAGAATATGTCCTTCAAAAAATCTATAATTTCTCTCACTTAATAAATTATCTCAAGTAGCCATTTCTTGAAGATTTTGAGTGACATGTTCTATTGAATCACAATAATCCACAGATATAGAGATATGGGTCTCATTAAATGTAATAGAAAATTAGAGATATGATATCTTATTGCATTCCATCTTATGAAACTTATCATCTCAAAATGTTGTGTCATAATTGTTGAAAAGAGATTGTTGAAGTGAACAAGATTGATGAAACCTAACATGGAACAATCTTTATTTTGTCACTGATTTCAAACCTACTACTTGTTGGTGAGACAATTGCTTACTTTGGTCTAAATGCTATTATTTGTTTGATTGATGAAGAAGATTTGAAAAGAAAGGATAGCAAGAGAACTTAGAGAAAGGTTGAGTTATTTGGTGTATAAAAGGTGTACTAAGACCAAGCAAGACATTGATGATATTATGTATTGTTGATCTACGTAAGGCTAAAATGAATGGTTACTTTAGCTAAGCCTAGAAGAAGTGTTTTCATAAAAAGTGTCTGCAAAGCCTTGCCGAGAAAGTAGTGTAAGCCGAGAAAACTTAGTTCAGACCGAGTAGAAAAATAGTATGTGTCGAGCATCAGAAAAATAGTATCTATCGAGCATCATAAAAATAGTATGTGTCAAGCATCAAGGAAATAATGGTAGTGACTAAGAAAGGAAGACTTAGTTGATGCCAAGTAACTCAATATTGGTTGAGCATCAGACGACTGTTATTGCTGAGTGAATAGTGTGGATGCTGAGTGACAGGAAAAAGATTTTAATCGAAGATTTAACTAATTTGAGCTGAAAATTTTGATTTCTTGAATTGTGTAAAGTGTGTTGAAGATTTCTATGATGAACAAGTGGCACAGAATTTAAGATAAATAGTTTTGAGGTGAATTCAAAGAGGATTGTAGAAGAAGTTTCTAGAAGGGACTAAAATGGAAAAGTGGGTAGATTTATGAATCTTACCAAACCCTAGAATGGATGATTGTGATTAAGCCAAAAAAATCTACCAAAATTCTCTATTTATAGAGATAGAAGGCCAAAAGCAATAGTTGTCATGTGCGAAAACCTAAGGAAGACAAGAAGTGTAGGGTGTTGCTTCATATGGTGGCCAAATAGAAGAGTTTGTAGTTGGCATGCAAAGCAAGAAGGCTTAAGAGGTTGAAGGCTTGAAGGGTGAACAAGCAATCAGAGATGAAGGGTATTAATGCCAAGAAAAATGGAGGACTGAACCAGAGATTCGTAATCTACAAGTGAGTTGTATTTTATTATCAAATAAAGTCCTATTGCTACTTTCTAATCATTGTATCGGCCTAGATAAATCCTTTGGATTAAGGTTGACCTAACAGTCATTTGTAAATCCTTTAACAGGGTGGCATTCTAATGGAATGTTCTAAAGTCCTCTAACAAGGCTCACTCCTAAGAGGGTGATTGAAATTCTTTAGCCAGGTCACATTTAATAATGTATTTTGTAGCCTTTAATGTTTAATGTATTGAATGGTCAATGCATGCATAAGGATAAGTTACAAGACTAAAAAGTTTTATTTGTACATTTGGACCTTGGATAATTGATTCACTGCCCCACCCCCCTGCCACCCCTAAAACATTCTAAAGTATTCCAGCAATAATATGATGAAGAAAGGACACTAAATTTTTTTTCAAAGGGTGGATTTCAAGATCTTTTGGCCTCCAAATAATGACCTAGAAATGTGACAAAAATGGGATCTTAGACTAAAGATGCTAACTAATAATTTATTATTTCACCATTTTAAACCTTTGTCATTTCATTATGGAAGAATTGAGAACGCTTAACTTCAACTCTAAAGGTGATTGGGTGCGCAATAGGTACCTTAGTCTAGGAGGACAAGGGTGCTAGACATCAAGTTCCAAACATTCCAATTTTGAAAAGGTCATTGAGTAGGGATTTTCACTAATCTTCTAGAAATGGTTCCAAATTGAGTACATTAAGACATGAACTTTGAACATGAAGCACAAATACCAAAGTAAGTTAAAAATTTATGTATTTAATTTAGTAATTATATATAGCCTCTACTTTACTGAAAGTGTCATTTATGCTCCCACTCTTACTAAAGTATAAATAAGTAAAGAGGCACTTGTACCAAGATAATAAAGAGATAATATGACACTAATCTTGGAAAGGAAACATTCAATATGACTAGCATAGGTAATATACACAATCATGAAAATAACATTGGTGATATACTAATATTTTTGATAACCTACTAGGATCCATAAGACTCTAGGCATAAATTCTAGGACTATTAATAAGGAACTTGATAGGATCATATTATAGGTGGATCCATTCAAGTTTAGCATGTTGTGTTACACTCTATGACTTGTGAAAATGTAAAGTTCGCACACATCTATCAAGTTGCATTACGCTTGATGAGCTTCATGATAATCGAGATTACATAATAAATAAAATATTCTTTGTGATTTTGAGTATGAAATTAAAATCTATATATGTCTTGGTTATAGAAAGAAGTGATTTTGATATGTTATTGAAAAAATAAATCTCACTAAGTGCATGCACAAAGTAAAACACATAGTAGGGTGTATGCATGTACATTAAAGTGATTGGGTACAACCATCAAGAATAATTACTCTAAGGTAGCATACATCTATGAAAAAAATATTGCAAGAATAAAATGTCCCTAAACATGGGCAAGCCAAATGAAAAAGGTACACAACATATGTAAGAGCACATAATAAATCTATGGTCCATGGTCAATGTGTGTATTAAATCAGCCATAATATATCAATGTAGTTATTTTGAACACACAACATTTACCAAATGCAATTAAACTAAAATAATAACAAAAGAACGTCACATAAAATGAACAAAGGGTCTTTTTAGGTCAGTATAGAAGCCTCATCTTTTGGCATTGTTCCCAAAACATGCAACAAAAAATTATTTAGGCTAAAAAAACATTTAAGTCATAACATTTATACAACAAATAAAAGAGTAAAGATACAAAAATAGATTTTTTTACAATAGGATAAATCTCTTTATATCTTGTTTTAATGGAGGGGCTAACATCATCCAAAAAGAGCCTAATAAAAAATAGTTTCAAACAGCACATAATGGGAAATCACGTTTGTTGCTCAAGTTTCAATTCATATCTTTTGCTCTAGGGTTTTGAGTCAAGTCAAGTGTCAATGTCTTGAGTTTGAGTCTAGACTGCCTTTAGGATGGCCTTTCTTCTCATCATTCTTTTGAGCTAACCTAATGCAGGAAATCATGTGAGCAATGCATTAATCCAAAGCTAGGTGATTAGGGTTTGGAGGGTTTGTTATGGATTATCCCAATGAGAAGAAGGTCTAGATATTCTGTTAATTCATATTTCCTTGTTCCTGATCATGTTGAAGACAAAGATTTATGTTGAGAAGCAATTCTTCATGAAAGCATTTCTAAATCTCTGAGAATTTATAATTTCATGGTCAAAGGTTTATATCTAAAGGAACGATACATTAAAAGAGATCACAAGCATATACAGAGAAAATGCAGTAGAGAACATCAAAGACTAAGGCTAAAAGATTGATATGCAAATTATGAGAACAAGTTAGAAGTAAGATCAGTTGAATTCAATATAAAGTGAGTGCTCAAAAATGCAAAAATGGTGAAAGAACCAAGCCAAAGGTGGTATGACTCTTTTTGAAATGCAATTGACGATTAATATTTAATTTGCACATATACGTTGCAGAGTTGAAAAGTTTATTAAACAAAAGAATGTGTGTTATTGGCCAATTTAAAAGTCCAAATGCTTACCTATCAGATCGGGTCCAATTCAAATATTAAATGAAAGTTAAATACTTTTAGTCGTCGGATCTTACAAGATCTACGATCATCGTTATGTCGCTATTAAAAGTTGTTTGATCATTATTCGTAGTGACATAACAATGGATCAACACATGTCTTGATGGGCCCATTATATTCCACGTGGTATAGACAAGTTGACATCAGACTCTCCGATCAATAAAGTGTTTCCACATGTTTGCCATGAGGTATATAATTGGAAGGTGAACCCGCGCTGCAAATTGAACAAGGAAGTTATAGTCTTTTTTGCCATTGTCAGATCAAAAGAATATCTACCATCATCGTTATAACATTATGAAAAGATGAACATATTTTAATCATGGTGGAAAAGTGACAGAAAGACATGTGTCCTATGGGCCATCACATTTCACAAAGCAAAACTAGGTCAATGTCAGATCCTCTAGCTAATAAAGTAGTGCCAGTTGTTCGCCATGGTGTAACTAGTTGGAAAGTGGGACCCACATTATAAAGAAAATAGAAACTCAATATCTTTTGTTGCCATTGTTGGATCAAAAGGGAGATTAACATTTATCGTCATCTCGCTATGTAAAGTTGCAAGGAAAATAATCATAGTGACATAACGACTAAAACATATGTGTACAAGATGGACCCGTGGAGGAAGTTATAAAGGAAGGTCATAATGTTTTAATTGTGATCATTGATTTAAGATCAATGGACAGAATTTAAACTTGTGATGATCGTTGGAACTCAAATTATATGGATATGGCACCAAACAGCAGAATATGAAAGAATGAAGATCTTTACAGGATTTTGCAAAATTACATGAAGACAAACAGTCATCGAGTGTTTTTAGAAATACCATGGATTCAGAATCGTCAGTAGAAGAGATACAACATGCTCATATTATGATGTAGATTGGATAATTTTATATTTTATTCTCATTTTCTTTTCTATTATGTGATTGTTTCTCTGTCAGAATTAAGAAAGGACAATAGCAAACTATAAATGTTAGAAAACTTGACAGTGAATTGGTCTGTAATTCCATTTACCCTATTTTCTTGTCATGTTATGTTGCCCATGATAGATTAGCTCTACATTAAGAGTTGAAGGACAATTATATGTGATAATGTGATAATCAGGTGGATTCCATTTCATTTTGATATTTGTAGTAGAGGTGATTCCATTTACTTTCTTCATATATGATTTTGCTTCCCCTCTTGTTCATTTCATATTATGCTAGATAGTTTCATTGGGAATTGAAGGATAGATGTGTGTGAATCTATTAGTGACTTGTTGAATTCCATTTCATTCAAACCTAGTAGTCAAAGCAATTCCATTTGCCCTCATATGCATTTCTTCTTCTCTTCCTCTTTTGCATTTAGATGGTTAATAGTGTACATTTAGAATAGAAGAGTTAGGAAATATCAAGATCATCTATTATAGTCATTCCATTGGGTGTGATAGGTCATCCAAATCTATTTTTCCTAAATTGTTAGTGCCAAAAAATAATTTGGTTATCCTTTACTACTCTCAAGTTAAGAGCTTATAATGTCAAAACTTCTAATCTCATAAAAACGTATTCATTGCATATCATTGAAAATCAGAGGGAGCTATACCTAGTCAATTCAAAGGGTAGTGATAGAATACATACATTGACCCATTTGTTGGTAAACATCCTTTTGTCTCTCCAAGCATTGGGTATCAAAGAGTTAACCAAATTGTTAACCAACAACATTACATGTTAAAAGTAAATGAAAACTTGAAACATAACCACATGATCGAGATAATATAGCGTATTGTTTGCCTCCCAAGCTTTCTTGTTATCATATAGAGATAGTGGACAATATGCTAAAGGAATCACAACTACTAAATATGATAGAGCTATTTTTGTGCCAAACATGGAACATGCTCTGATGATGGATCACATTCACTAGTAGCTAATCTTAGCACTTTTGGATATGATACAAATCATATGCATTATCAAAATAAATTGTTTAAATTATTTTATTAAATCATATAAATTGATGAATATAGTTGATTCAACAAGAGGAGAATCCTTTGGAATCAACAACTTAAGATTTTGACAAGGGGTGATAGTAAGAAAGTATGAGAGAAATTTAAAAATCGGCATTTGCCTACTTTAGAGAAGGCTAACTTCTTTAATAAGATCATAAGCCTTGGCATGAGCCTTGGCATGACTTGCTAGAAATTTAAGGATTCTATAAAAGAAGGTTGAGCATCACTCAACATTGACTTCTTTCTTCCCTTTCTTTAGAAAAGAGAAACCTCTTTCTCTTTTGTAGGGTGGTAGAAGTGGAACCTTATCTTACAATCTACAAAATTTAGGAGGGATAATTCACAATACAAGGTGTGGTTTATTCACTAATTGTGGGGTGGAAAGAGATATTTATATATTGTTAGATGTCAAAGGACTTAGTATGTTTGGTGGTCACATTCAAACTTGTCAACTAGAGCCAGAGGTGGAGAACATTCACATTGGTGAGTTCTTTGATCATCATAAAATGTTGTGCATAAATGTGTGAATGATGTATATTTCATAAAAAAATTATTATATCTATTATATGATTGTAAATTATGAATTAAAACTCCTTGATATCCACATTAAAAAGAAGATACAAAATTTTATAAAGACAAAAATTGATATCTACCGATGATCACTCACTCCTTTTTTACACCTAATTTACAATACATTAAATGATTAAATGGTTAATGTAACTTGTGACCCACTATTTTGGGGAATTGGAATAGTATGGAGAATTCAAAGGGATATTTACGCCATAAGTGTTTCCTCTATGAAGTTGAGAGGCTCAGTTTGACATCCAACGGTTTACAGCCATGGAGAGCAAATGACTGCCATTGAGACACTTTCAACCGTTGATCTTTTTGGCTTTTGTCTCTTTCTAAATTTAATAAAAGGTAGTTGCGCTGACAGCAATTGTGAAAGAGCCCTTTGTCCACTTTTCACGTCACAACAGAATCAACTTCTCCTATGTCATTTTGTCATGTTGCACTTTTACCATGTTGAGATCCAACATATCCTTCTTTGAATTAGTCTGTAAAACGCTTTGGTAGGCGAGGCATGCAGTTCACGTTAACGGAAGTTGTTTGGTGAAAGCACACATATTCAAATTTTAAACACAAGTTGTTCACTATAGAAATGATCTGTCAAAGGAGGACTGCAATACATACTACGTAGCGACATAAAATCAGCTTCTTACATGCTATCCAATGCACATTGGGGTACGTATGGTTTGTAATGGATGTATACTGTGTTATGATAATTTGAGCTTCGTTGATCAAGTTTTAGATGTCGACTACCCAAACGTCTACATCAAATCTTGACATTTTTAATGAAACTTTCCAGAAATGTTGATTCAAACCAATCCACCACAAAGTAATGGGCAAAGGCATAGAATAATCTATCAAACCGTGATCTTTTGCCACGGCCTTTCTTTTTAACAAAATGTTGGGTACTTAGAACCCAACAAACCACTTATTGTCACTTCCCACATATAATTTTATTTTCGTTGAATGTGTTTTTTCATTTTATAGAAAGTGTTACTTCACAAATGCATGCTACACTCATTGGCAAAACCAATTGCCCTTTCTGATGCAAAGAAACTTAAAGGTTTACCATGTTCAAATCTAGATGAAGAACAACTTCAATCAAGAATACTCTTATGTGTTGACCAAAAGGTCATGCTTTGTGCAAACTTGTGGGTAGAAACTGGACTTGTCAATGGCACACTTGGACAAGTAAAAGAAATTGTCTATAATGTTGGTGAAAAGCCACCTCAACTCCCTTTATTTTTAGTTGTTGACTTTCCAAATTACATTGGGCCACCCTGGGACCATAACAGCCCACAAAATATTCCAGTTCTACCAATAAGTCGTGGCATTCGTAGACAAATACCTTTAAAAATGGCATGGGCCCTAACAATCCACAAGTCACAAGGACTGACACTACAAAGAGCGACAATCGACATTGGGAAAACAGATTGGCAGGGGCTAACATTCACATCAATATCAAGAGTACGTGAGGTCACTGACCTCTGCATTCAACCCACATTCACATTTGAAAGATATGCATGAATACAAACAAACCCATTTGTTGCATGAAGGAAAGAAGAGGAGAAGTGCCTTCAAGGATTATCAAATACAAGTCCTCCAACAATCTCAAATTTGACACATATACTATAGGTAAGCTTGAATTACTTTTTCTATAAATACATTACAAATTAGACTCTACAAATTCAGAGCTCATAAAAATACTATAATCTATGCAGGTGTAAATGACATTGCATACACACACAAAAAAAGGACCAGACACAAGATGGACTGGGAAATCAAAGCTCATCGAAGTGTGTTGCACAATAATATTTGCTACTTTCCATCTCCCACCTAATTATCTATGTGCTTGTTCATTACCAAACATATTGTATTAAATGTAAAGAACAATTAAAATGTCTCCTTTGTCATAGTCAGGCAAAACAAATTACACCAAAATATGGCGTACCTATTGCACACCAAGGTGTGATTGCTAGTATATGATAGGTGTGCAGAAAAATATGGAAAGTGGGTGCATGGGAGGTTGATGGGGGTTTTGGGTTGATAGGATGGTGGATGGGTTGATTGGTTCACAATTGATGAATTCTTTATACTACTGGCAGCTATGTTTTGTTTACTACTAGTTTTCTTTTGCATAGTTAAATGATGTCCTTGGGCATTGTTCAAAGTAGCTTCTCTGTAATGTCGTTGGGATCATTGTTCAAGAATTTTGAGTAGATAGATATTCAAGGGTTCCGCCTAGCGTGACTGAATTACAGCAACCTGTACGCATTTATCGTGTGGTCAGTAAGCACTTGGGGATGAGTGTGGACAGAACGAAAACAAGTAGAGTGTGTGCGTGGTGCTTTAGACCTCTTGTTGTATTGTCTCTCTGATATCCGAACAGTGAATGGTCATTAAGTGAGTAGTAGTATGTATTTAGTATTGCATTTGTAGATTATGTCATTTGCTTGTGGGTCTATTAGAAGTTCTCCCTCAAGACCTGTTGCTTTCTTACAACAATTCTCTGCATGGTAACCTGCCTTTCTGCCATAGTGACATTTGAGTGTTGTCTTTGAAGAAGTTGCACCATTAATGGGGGATAGTTTTCTCCCTTTCTAGATGGCTTTTCTATTGGAATATTAATTGTGGTTGGTTGTTTCTCCCTGGAGCCAAACGCCCACCTACCTCCCTGACGGCTTGCAGAACGATCAAATAAATTTATTGCATGGTAGGTGAAATTTTGAAATTCAAAAATGGGGGGAAAACATTTTGCAAATATAACAAAAGGAATGATCAGTTTCATTCGACCAGTTAGTTGAGACAGAGAGAAGAAGAGCAGAGCAGAGAAGTTGTAGAGCAGAGAAAGAAAGCAAAAGGTGATCAGCAGATCAGTTTGTTGCAAAGACAGAAGGAATCGTTGTCGTGCTTGCAGTTGCACGTGTTTTTTCCTGTTATTTTGTAAGTTGAATGTTTTATTGTTTCATACATCCTGTTGAAGCAGTGATTGCTCCAGGCATTATTGTATGCAGCCATTAGAGCTACAAGTTTGAAGTTTAAAGTTTAGGGTTATTTTAGGGTTTTCTGGTTGAAGCCGAATGCTCCCAGTTTTGTAATAGTTTGAATCCAAGTTGAATAAAAAGAAAGCAGGCATACTTAATCCATTATTGTCCTTCTTCTATTCATTGCATTTTGGAAAGTTTATTTGAAATCTTCAAGCTTTGAGTTTCTGGTTTTAATGGTGAAATCATTCACGCTGGAAGTCTGTCACTCAGTTTGCTCTTTAGCTTGAGTTTTAATTTTTATAGTCTTTACCAAGTTCAGTTAGTGTCTTCATCTACCAGGCTCCTCTCTGCAGTGTCTATCAAGTTCACTCGGTGTCTTCATCTACTGAGCTCCACTCTCCTGTGGCTACCGAGTTCACTCGGTAATCACTTTGCCTACCAAGTTCACTCGGTAATCACACCCTCTTTGGTTACCGAGTTGTGAGCTCTTCATTTACCGAGCTTACTAGGTATCTTTTGCTTACTGAGCTCACTCGATATCCTTTGGTTACCGAGTTGTGTGTTTACTGAGCTCACTCGATAACCTCTCCTGCCACCTTTTTTTTTTTTTGGTTACCGAGTAAAATTTATCACTCGGTAATAGTTGCTCTCGAGTAGTTTTTAGGGTTAGGTTGTGATTTTAATTTTGTTTTAATATTTCTCACATGGTATCAGAGCTTTGAGGCCCCACATCCATAGTGAGTTAGGGCATTTTTTTTTCTTGGGATATTTGACATGGCAGGAGATGCTGGAAAGATATGGCAGCAGCCACCATCATTTAATGAAAAAAATTATGATACATTTGCAAAGAAAATGAAAACCATTATGGTTGCAAATAATTTGTGGGAGTTTGTGGTCAATGGATTCAATGATGTGACTGATCCAACTCAATATGTTGCCCTCACAAATGCATAGAAGACTCATTTGAAAGAGTCAAGGAGGAAAGATGCAAAGGCATTAAGTTTGATTGAAGTAGCAATGACAGAGATAGTATTCCCAAAGATTGTAGTAGCAAATTATGCAAAGGAAGCATGGAATATCCTTGAGACAAACTTCAAGGGGACTGATAAAGTCTGTACTGTAAAGCTACAGAATATAAGGAGGGAGTTTGAGAACCTTCAGATGAAGGAAAATGAATCAGTTGCAGACTTCAGTTCAAGGACCTCCAATGTGATTAACCAATCGAAGTCAAATGGAGAAGACTATCAAGAGCAAAGGATAGTGGAAAAGATATTGAGGAGTTTACCTCATAAATATGACAATTTGGTCATGACCATAGAAGAGGCAAAAGACCTCACTGTTTTGACAATGGATGAGTTGTTGGGTACACTTCAAACCCATGAGCATAGGATCAATAGATCCACATCTTCTTCTACCCAAGAGAAAGCATTCAAAGCTTAGTCAAATACAAGAGGAAGGGGGAGAGGAAGAAATGGCTCAGGCAAGAACTCCAGAGGCAGAGGCCGAGGTAATGGAGGACAAAGAAATGTTGCAGCAGAAAGCTCAGGAAGAGCAGATGGAGCAAGTAGCTCACAAAATACTTCAAGAGGAGGTAACAAAAACTACAACTCAAATAAGAGTAATGTAGAATACTACTACTATCATAAATATGGGCATTATGCAAATGAATGTTGGAAGAAGCAGAATGATCAGTCAGGACAAGAAAATGTGGTTGATGTGAATATGGGAAGTGGACCCAATGTTGCTGCCTTCATCATGTGTAATGCTGGTGAAGAAGGAAGCCCTAAGGTTTGGTACCTCGACAGTGGATGTAGCAACCACATGATTGGTAATGAAACCTTGTTTTCATTCATTGACAAGAGTTTCAAATCAGAAATTAAGATGGGTAACAATGGAACCCTACCAGTTGTGGGCAAAGGATCTATTATGGTCCGCACCAAAAAAGGTGAGAAAAGGGAAATACAAAATGTGTATTTTGCCCCTAGTATGAAGCACAATTTGATGAGCATTGGTCAGCACATTCAAAATGGATACAAAGTGCTGATGGAGAATGACATGTGTGTCATTCATGAAAAGGATGGGAGCAAGAACTTACTTGCAGCAGTTCAAATGACCAAGAACAGAATGTTTCCCTTGAGGATAGAGACATGGTTCTTATCTCAAGTTTGTGCTGCACCTCACACACAATCAGCTCTAAGGAGTGTGATTGAAGATCCCTCACAGCTATGGCACCTCAAGTATGGTCATCTTGGCTATGCTGGTTTAAATTTGTTGTCAAATAAAAGAATGGTAGAAGGTTTGCCACGTATAGGAAATTCATGTGACAAGTGTGAGGCTTGTATTTTGGGTAAGCAACATAGGCTTCCCTTTAATTCTGGAAATTCTAGGAGGGCTAGATATCCATTAGAATTAGTGCATACTGACCTAGTCGGTCCTATGCAAGTTACTTCCATTAGGGGGAGTACTTATTTTATGACATTCATTGATGATTTCAGTCGTAGGACATGGGTGTATTTTTTAAAGAACAAATCTGAAGCATTTGATAAATTTGTAGAATTTAAAGCCCAGGCTGAAAGAGAATGTGGACATTATATCAAGGTCCTAAGATCAGATAGAAGAGGGGAGTATACCTCCAATTCTTTTGTAATTTTTTGCAGGAAACATGGCATAAAGAAAGAGCTCACAGCCAGCTATACACCACAGCAGAATGGAGTGGCTAAAAGAAAGAACAGGACCATTGTTGAAATGGCAAGGAGCATGATGAAAGAGAAAGGTATCCCAATTGAATTTTGGGGAGAGGTTGTGGCAACAGTAGTTTACCTAATTAATAGGTGTCCTACAAAGGCAGTCTGTGACAAAATTCCAATGGAAGCATGGTCACGAATAAGATGGACAGTTGAACACCTAAGGGTGTTTGGATGTGTTGCATATGCACATGTGCCTAAAGAGCAAAGGCAAAAATTGGATGATAAAGGTGTGAAGTGCATCTTCATAGGGTACAGCCCAGAATCAAAGGCATACAAATTGTATGACCCATTGAACAACAAGATGATGCTTTCAAGAGATGTAGAACTTCTTGAAAATCAGTCTTGGTATGGTTCAATTGATGAGTCACCAAGCACTTCAAGTAAAGTGTCAATTATGAGTGAAGAGGATGCTGATGAACAGCAAGAAGGAGCAGATAGAAGAAAAGGAAAGCAACCTTAGTCATTACCGAGCTCCTCTAGGCATGACCGAGTGTTAGGGCCAAGCAGCAACAGTGAAGATTCTAATCCCACACTCTCCTCCCTATTACCAAGAAAGACCAAGAGTCTTAGGGAGATATACCAAGATGAAAGGTATGAAGATTATGATGAGAGTGTCAATTTTGCATTATTTTCTCATAGTGATCCAATATATTTTGAAGAAGCTATTAAGGAGAAGAAATGGTGTAAGGCCATGGATGAGAAAATAGATGCTATAGAAAGAAATGAGACATGGGAGCTAACTGAATTGCCTCCCAAGAAGCATGTGATTGGAGTGAAATGGGTCTATAAGACCAAATGCAATGCTGAAGGCAAGATTGATAGGCATAAGGCAAGGCTAGTAGTCAAGGGCTACAAACAGCAGTATGGAAAAGATTATGATGAGACCTATGCCTCAGTTGCTAGAATGGAAACCGTGTGTGCTGTCATAGCAATTGCAGCTCAGCACAAATGGAACGTATATCAAATGGATGTGAAGTCCACCTTCCTAAATGGTGTATTGAAAGAAGTATATGTGGAGCAGCCACTTGGTTATGAAGTTGCAGGTGAAGAGAATAAAGTATATAGATTGAAGAGAGCTCTTTATGGGCTCAAGCAAGCTCCACGGGCATGGTACAGTAGGATTGACTCATATTTGATGAGCAATGGCTTTAGCAAAAGCAATGGTGAGCCCACTCTTTACATCAAGGCAGAAAATGGTAATGTATTGATTGTTGTCTTGTATGTAGATGATTTGATTTTTACTGGAAATGACAAGGCTCTAATTGGTGAGTTCAAAGAGGTCATGAAAAGTGAATTTGAAATGACAGACCTAGGTCTCTTGAAATATTTTCTAGGCATAAAAGTAAAACAAATGCATGATGGCATTTGCATCTCTCAAGAAAGGTATGCAAGGCAGATCTTGGAGAGATTCAAAATGCAGAACAGTAAGGCAGCCCCCGCACCAACAGCAGTAGGTCTGAAGTTGAGCAAGAAAGACTCTAGCAAGATAGTGGATCCAACATTATACAAGAGTATGGTTGGAAGTTTAATGTATTTGACTGCAACTCAGCCAGACCTAATGCATGCAGTAAGCTTGATTTCCAGATTTAAGGAAACACCAAAGGATTCCCATTGGCAAGCAGGAAAAAGGATCCTAAGGTATGTGAAAGGTACCAAGGGATTTGGAATTTTGTATATTGCAAATGATGATTTCAAGTTGGTTGGTTATACTGATAGTGATTGGGCTGGAAGTATAGATGATAGGAAGAGCACTTTCGGATATATGTTTCATATTGGATCGGCTGCAATTTCATGGGCATCCAAGAAGCAACCCATTGTTGCTCAATCTATAGCAGAGATTGAATATATAGCAGCAAATGTAGCAGCATGTCAGGCTATTTGGCTAAGAAGGATCTTGACAAATTTGAATGAAAGGTAAGAGGATGGAACCACAATTTATTGTGACAACATCTCATCTATTGCATTGTCCAAGAATCTAGTCTTCCATGTGAGAAGCAAACACATAGAGATCAAATATCACTTCATCAGAGAGTTGGTGGAGAATGAGGATATCAAAATTGAATATTGCAAGTCTGAGCAACAGCTAGCAGACATTTTTACCAAGCCATTAGGCATTGGAAGTTTTGTACACCTAAGAGAGAGTCTTGGTGTAGTTGATTTGGATCAGCAGTGATCCGTGTTTGTTTGGCTCGGGACAAAGGGGGAGTGTTGGAATATTAATTGTGGTTGGTTGTTTCTCCCTGGAGCCAAATGCCCACCTACCTCCCTAACGGCTTGCAGAACGACCAAATAAATTTATTTCATGGTAGGTGAAATTTTGAAATTCAAAAATGGGGGGAAAATATTTTGCAAATATAACAAAAGGAATGATCAGTTTCATTCGACCAATTAGTTGAGACAGAGAGAAGAAGAGCAGAGCAGAGAAGTTGTAGAGCAGAGAAAGAAAGCAAAAGGCGATTAGCAGATCAATTTGTTGCAGAGACAGAAAGAATCGTTGTCGTGCTTGCAGTTGCACATGCTTTTTCCTATTATTTTGTAAGTTGAATGTTTTATTGTTTCATACATCCTTTTGAAGCAGTGATTGCTCCAGGCGTTATTGTATGCAGCCATTAGAGCTGCAAGTTTGAAGTTTAAAGTTTATGAAGTTTAAAGTTTAGGGTTATTTTAGGGTTTTCTGGTTGAAGCCGAATGCTCCCAGTTTTGTAATAGTTTGAATCCAAGTTGAATAGAAAGCAAGCAGGCATACTTAATCCATTATTGTCATTCTTCTATTCATTGCATTTTGGAAAGTTTATTTGAGAGCTTCAAGCTTTGAGTTTCTGGTTTTAATAGTGAAATCATTCATGCTGGAAGTCTGTCACTCGGTTTGCTCTTTAGCTTGAGTTTTAATTTTTATAGTCTTTACCGAGTTCAGTCAGTGTCTTCATCTACCAGGCTCCTCTCTGTAGTGTCTACCGAGTTCACTCAGTGTCTTCATCTACCGAGCTCCACTCTCCTGTGGCTACCGAGTTCACTCGGTAATCGCTTTGCCTACCGAGTTCACTCGGTAATCACACCCTCTTTGGTTATCGAATTGTGAGCTCTTCATTTACCGAGCTCACTTGGTATCCTTTGCTTACCGAGCTCACTCGGTATCCTTTGGTTACCGAGTTGTGTGTTTACCGAGCTCACTTGGTAACCTCTCCTACCACCTTTTTTTTTTTTGGTTACCGAGCAAAATTTATCACTCGGTAATAGTTGCTCCCAAGCAGTTTTTAGGGTTAGGTTGTGAGTTTGATTTTGTTTTAATATTTCTCACATTTTCTTTCCAGCAAACAATGCAGCAGAGGTCTTTGGCTTCACTCTCATGTCTTTTCTTCTCAAATCCTCTTGCAAGAAGAATAACCGCATAACTGTGGATACCTCCTTGTATGAGTCTTTTGAGATTTGAGAGCCAACTCTTGCCGTCTAATTCAACAGAGATTTGAAGTTGCTGATGTATGATGATAGTGAATCTTCATCAGCCACTTGTAGATGAACAGCATTCTTCATAGATACAACCTTGTTATCACATCCTTATGTTCAAACAATTGGCATGATGTAGCCCAAGTCTCCATTCAGGTTTTCCTAATGCTTGCATGCAGCAGTAGTGTATTTTTCAGGTTGAACAAGATCATGGCTAATAGTTTGTCATCTCCGTGCTTCCACTCGGTTACTGCATTATTATTAATGAGTTCCAATTAGCCCCATTAACAACCTTCCACAAGTTCATGTTGAGCTTCCAAAGGTGGAGACTACTTCCAAGTGTAACAAGTTCATATTAAGCTTCCCAAGGTGGAAATTTTCTCCATTGAACTTCTTCACTATCCTGATTTGTTCACCTATTTGATCAGTCATTTCAGGAGAATATTGAATTCTCACTAGAACGAGTCTTTGTTTTTAAGAGTTCTAGAATTTTCTAATCCATGGTCTGGACCTCATCCTCTCTTCACAATGAAGTTAGCTCTGATATATGGATTGTAAAGTTGGCTTGGGTTGTGGGTTTTCTTTCTATTGATTTCAGGTTTGACTTGAGGCCCATGCTCATTTAATGGTTGTGGTTTGTTGGCTATTGCATGCATCCATAGAGGATTTGTCTCACCTTACCTTACCCCTTTCTGAATCCCAACTGTACCATATGTAATACCGAGATAAAACAAATTGAATGCTATGAAGAGACATAGGAATACCTTTGAGTTACCTAAAAAAGACCCTGCACACCATGGCAAGGAAAGCAGATAGAGGAAAAAATGAGAACAAAAATAAAGAGTTGAAAGCCTTATTTAACGATTTTCTGTATAGTGGAGGCATAGAAGTATAGACTCCTCTAATCATGCCATTGACTAGTTTTATTAACAGAAACAAGTCTTAAACGAAACAGGATTTTACAAGGTACTAGCAATTTAGCACATATTAATTGACTCTACTTAGTCTGGACTACCAATGATGGCATCTCGACTTAAGATGTTTCCACTTAAGAGGTCCCAGAAACTTTCACCATGCCTTGTAATGATTTTGGCATTCTACTTGTTCCTGTTACTTCTTAGGCATCTGCTTAATCCACTTCTTAGTCACGACTCAACTGTAGTTTTGCCAATGTTTTCACAGACTGGATAAATATCTGCAGCTACAAAGGTTAGAGTCATGGTTTGTAGAGAGGCATTTTCCACACAAGCATCATCATTGCCCCTTTGGTTATTTTGCGAGTTCAATCTTTTGTAACTTTACCTTGTGATTTGTCTTCTTTAAATGCAATAACACATGAAACATCCCAAACTTCAAATATTTTGTCCTCTTAATCTTGGTTTTCCTTCAACTTAATTGTTTAATCTGGTTCATGCGACTTTTGCCTTGTTCCTGAATCCTACAATTGTGCGTAGCGAAATCTCCAACTTGTGAGCTTGTTCGTTCTTAAACCAAACACTTCTTTTGTATTCTAGAGAGCTACATGGTCCATAAATATTGTCATTGACCCAACTATCTAAAATCTATGTAAGCTCTTACTAGAAATGCACTAGCTATCTGTAGAATACTGGTGATTTTTTTGGTACTAAACTGTTCCTAGCTCTGTTGTAGAAAATAGCCATTGCAAGCATGATACTTTCGGGGAAGGCTGAAGATACTCCCAAGTCTGTAAATGAAGTGCTTGCAAAGTCCTACGACATATTAAGTAGGAAGGATCCTCTTCTTAGAGGAAAAACAAATCAGATGGTAATGGGGTTTTCACATTTTTTGTTTCATTAGGTTGTTTAGATCTTCATTTGATATTGTTAGGATTAGATTACCAAAATCTATTTTTATAAATGTAATGGTAATTCTTTATCCTTACAATTAATATCTTTTCTGTCACTGAATCTAATACAGGAGTTTTGCCAAGAACAAAGACAATTAGTTTTAAATGCTGAATTTGTGCTTCTCAAAACTTTGGGATTTGATGTTAATGTCTATCATCCTTATAGACTACTACAGACTACCATAAACAAATTTGGTATTGCTGAAGCAGAAGGTCTTACTCTAGTAGCCTGGAATATGGTGAATGACGGGTATATCACTTTTAGCTTGTGTATTTTCTCTTGAATCTGATACAGGAGATTTCCAGGATCTCTTAATGTGTTTGCATTGCTTGAATAGGCTGAGGACACCTATGTGGCTCCAATTTAGGCCTCGTGAGATCGCTGCTGGGTCAGTCTTCCTTGCTGCTAGGTTAATGCATATCAAATTGCCATTGCATTGGTGGAAAACTTTTCAGATTTGTCCAGAAATCTTAGAAGGCTGGTTACAGAAAATCCTTATTTTCTCTTATTATTTGTTGCAGATTCTTTTTAGTATTTGTTATGCTTACAAGAAATACTACTGATTAATGCACTTTTCCTCATGTGCTAATTAAAGAATCTATTCAATTCTTGTGTCCTCTTTATTTAAAGACAGGTTTTTGATGAAATATTATTGATTAAGAAATCTATTATCTATAATGCATCACTGCAGAGACTAGTATTCCGTTACTTGAGCTATACGAAGAAACGAACTATCATACCGCTTCAAGCGGAAATCAAGGAGGCAGATCAGGTTTTAAAAAATTACAATTTTCAGATTTTAAAAGTGAGTTTAAATCTAGCATTGAAATTCCTCCATCCCCCCTCCCCCTGGCAGGGATAAAAAGTGCCTCCTCCTCAAGTTTATACATATTCAAATTTATAACTACAGATTCTATTTTGTCTAGAATCATTGTGCATTGTTTTATATGATTTGCGTTCCAATATCTCTGTCCTGCTACATTTTGCTAACATTGAGCAAATGATGCTAACATTTTGCTAACATGTTGCGAAATTGCTGGTAAAGGTGAAGGCTGTTTCCAAAAAGATGCTAAAGGTCGATCTTCTATTTCTGCCAATCAGCCAAAGGATTATATGACGAAGATATCTGATGAAAATGCATTCAGTACCCTGCAACTCAATGCAAACCAAATCAAGAGCCTCGTAAACCAGGAAAGAAAGATTCAATGTGACTGGCGAAGGGATCAAATAAAAAGTGGGATCTCATTTGAAGCAATGGAAACCACTGATAAAAGGTCCTCAACGAGCACATCACAAATTGATGAACAGAACACAAGCAGTTCACAAGATAGACGGGCTAAAAAGATTGATATCTGTAAACTAGAAAATGCATCAACTAGCATACCACGAGTTGATGAACAGGAGAAAAGTAGTTTACAAGATAGACAGGCTAAAAAGAATGATATCAGTAAACTAGAAAATGTCTCAACCAGAACACCACAAGTTGATGAACAGGGCAAAAGTAGTTTACAAAATAGACAGGCTGAAAAAATTGATGTCAATAAACCAGGAGAAAAAATTGAAACCAAGAGTGGAATTCAATCGGACAATAATGAACAGTTGTCTTCTGTAGACACTAGTTGTGTGAATGCAGAAAAAATCGCCGAATTGAAAAGGAAACATAAGGAAGGAAAACAATTAAAACCTGATATTTCAGGGACTAAAGCGACAGATGTAGAAGATCTTATTGAACTTGATATAGAAAGAGGGATAGAAGAAGCTGCCAAAGCAGAGAAAGCAAAACAAGAGAAAAATGAGTGGACAAGAGAGAAATATAGATCTAAATCATGCTCCAAACTCGGGAAAGAAAGTGAACTAGAGAGAAAAGAATTTGCAGGAAGGGATGGCAATAGTCTCAACAGAAAGACATCCAGTGAGGATATATCCAATAAGGATGCCATCTCTGATAAGATAAGAATAAGTTCAAGTAAGGAAACTGTTCTTTTCCATCAAGATGAAGAGATGCTCCAAACAGATGATCCTCATGATGGGTTGGAGGAAGGTGAGATCCCCAATTCCTCTGCAAAACTCTCCAACGAAGATCCCTCTCAAGTTTCGAATCGACCTGAAACTGGAAAGGAGTCCGTTAAGGGATGTGATTACTCTGGCCCTGTAGCAAGCAAAAACAAGATTGATTCCAATCATGCAATCAGGCGTGGTAGTTCTGACAGAAGAGTGTTACGCAGTCATCACTATCCTCCCCACTCTCCTGATCATCATGGAAGAGATTACAGTAGGGAAAGGAAAAGATCGAGGGTTAGGAATTGGGAAGAACGGAGATATCCGATTAGGAACTGGAAAAGACCCACTGATAGGAATTGGGAGGAGAATATTTATAAGAGAAGGCGGAGAGATGACTGAAGATGAAGTTTAAGATTTCTGGTCACTCCATTGTTGTATGATAACGAGCTACGTGAAATATATACTCGAATTTTGACATTCACATGCTGTATCATGAATTATAGTGCTTCCAATCTAACATGGTCAACCGTTTGTTTGAAAATTCTTCAAAATGTACTGATATTTGTTAAAAATATGTACGTGTTTATAAATTTGTTGTGGTTTTTTACATTCTAGCATGCGTTGTTAGCACGGGTTACAGTTGACTGACAAATGTTTAGAGTCACTCAGATAATGATCGATAAAATCATCTGAAAACTTATGCATTGAAATTGAGATAATAATTGTGTTCCCTAAGCATGATTGTAATGGTAATCTATAACTATTCAGAATTAATAAATGTAACTTCCATGATTGTCTGGCCTCGGGCTGCCCAACAGAGGATGAACATAGGCCATATTAGTGAAGCAGATTCAGGTAGCCATAGATTTGAGGATACAAAGCAATGGACTTGTGAGCAGAGATCAAGTGGCAGGTGGTTTCCTCCTCCCAACTGGAATACGCTGAATTTTTATGGAACTTTTAAGGATATTTTTTGATTTTCTGGAAGAGAAGTCATTTTGATAGGACGGGATGGTTGTGTTATCAAATCTACTCGTAAGATCTCATGCCACAATCAACGTTGCAGAGATCTCAGCTCTCATCATGGGATTGTCCCTTACTATCAAATGTGGAATAAAAAATATATGTATTGAAAGGGATTTGATCGTTAAAATTAGAGCCTTCTCTGAATCTAACTCTCCGGTTTGGCACCTTAATTATTTTTTAAAACTGAATTTCAATGCAGCTTCTAAGGGTAATTTGAGAGTTTTTGAAGCAAAAATGATTTTTATAGGACAATATAGAGCTTCTCTCTCTTTTCTTGGTTGATGGTCATGTCTATGTTGTTGGTTGATAGTTTTGTTCTCTATTTCCATGAAACGAAGAATCCTCCATGAGCCATTTCTCATGTTTTGTTTATGTTGTTTAGGTATTTGTTGGAACATTTTCCTTCAATCACCGGCTTGAACATCCTGTGAATCTTTCCTGTTGTTTTAAGGTGTCTTTCAAATGGCCTCCTTGTCTTTCTTTCTATAACTGTTATCTACTTTCTTATGGATATACTAGAAAAGAGGGGTAAATTTTATTCAAACAAAAAGAGATACAAAAGGAAGAGCTCAACAAAGAGCTCTAAAGAGCCCTATCCCAATCAACATGTTCATCAACTCATGAGATAAATCAGAGCTGTAGCTAAAAGCAACATGTGTCCATATGTATAATATGCCCTACCATGATGGTCCATGCCATGCCACACCTACCTTATTTTGGGTATGATGGTACGATAAACAAAAAAAATCATTGGCAGAATACTTGGACTTTAAGAGACATTTTCATCCATTTCTATATTCCTGTTTCCATTCTTGTTTCCCTCTCTCACCCAATGGCTACTTCAAAAATTGTTTGGATGGTCAGATTTTCTCTTGGCTTGAATTCGGACACCATGGTAAATTCCTTCAATGACGAAGATATTTGATGATAAGTAGGGGCAACTAGCTTTTACCCTTTAAATGATTCATTTTTTCTTCAAATTTCATTTCTATTTCATTTTCTTCAATTTATCCATGGACTTTTGTTGTTGCATAGGTGGTGGATACAAAAGTTATTAATAGCAACTGGAATCAAGCGTGGGATGAGAATCTCATGCTTAAAATCAGTGTTACAGGACTCGGATTCGCCTCTGACTTGGAAAGTCAAAATTTGACTTGGACTTTGACTTGGTGATCGGACTCGGCAAGGACTCATAAAATTGAAAAACCCATAAAATTCAAAGATTTTTAAGGATTTTAAGATTTTTTCGTACATTTTTTAGTCAATGAACATCAAATACACAATAATTGAGATAAATAGAAGCTACTTAATACCATAGTTACAAGACTCTAACTCGCCTTTGACTCGAAAAGTCAAAGTCTGACTCAGACTTGGACTCGATGACTAGAGTCGACAAGGACTCGAAAATTTTAAAAACCCATGAAATTCAAAGATTTTTGAAGATTTTAAGATTTTTTCATGCATCTTTTAGTCAATTAACATCGAATACACAATAACTAAGATAAATAGAAGCTACTTAATACACATACACAATTTTGCATAGATCACATGAGTATAAAAGCAAATCTCTGAAGGAAAAAAATTGAATAACACAATAGGTACCCGCAAGAAGCTGGGTCACAATTCCGCGGAAGTCAAATCTACAGAATTGTACTTCTTAGAAATGGGTACTCGATTTTAAGAAAATTGAGTACCCGTTTCTAAAATCACGGTTCAATGACCTGAGCTGTGATTCAAAAATTGGGTACTCGATTATTGAAAAGCGGTTCGGGTGCCCGAACTGCTTAAAAATTGGGCGCCCAATACCTTTACAAATCAGGTACCCGATTTATTAAAAATTGAGTACCCGATTTGTAAAATATTGGGTACCTGATTTTTAAAAGTTACCAATACCCAATTTTATGTGTTTTGGGTGTCATTTTCACCATCTGCAAAATGGGAGCCCGATTTGAGAGCAATATGGGAGCCCATTTTTTTCCTCTACTGACTACCCCCTACTACTATTTTTCGACATACAAAGTATTTTAATTTGTTTTGAACTATGTTACTTAATTATTTTTAGTTTTACATTTTATATGTACCTCAATTTATTATTATTTTTTCAATTTTAATATACGTAAAATTGTAAATTTACATTTTTAATGAGTATTATCTTTAGATTAGTGTATCTGTTAATTTAAATAATAGTTTCATAGATGTTTGTTTAAAAATTATTATTTTAGATGTTTTGAAATGTATTTAATTTATGTATTTATTACAATATTGAATGATTAGATTAGATGTAAATTCATTGTTTAAACATGTAATTACAAATAAATATTGATTTCAAATAACTAGTGATTAATTATCTAGATTAGTTTGTAAACCATATAACAAAGAAAGTATTTAAACTAACTATAACCTCGACCTAACCATATAGTTATGTACAATAAAACCCTAAACATATAACTAAGTATTTAATTATGTAACACCCCACCAACGGATCCAAACACAAAACTTAGTATTTAATGATTTTACTTATTGTATTGTACTTTGTTTCATGGATCAAAAATGGATGATGTAAACTATTTTATAAATGTATATTCTTTTAGCCTTTCATACCCTATGACATGTACAGTGGATGATTGTGCATTCCGAATTAATTTGCCAAGTGGCATTTGGAACAAATGTATATTATTTAAATGGATTGAACTCAAGTAGTTATTCTTTCATGTGGATGTGTTATTTATTTTACTTCTAGTACTTATAATTATTTTAAAATGAAATGTAAATGTGCTCATTAAGAAATGTAATCTATTTTACTTCTAGTACTTATAATTATTTAAAAATGAAATGTAAATGTGCTCATTAAGAAATGTAATCTCTTATGTTTTTTATGTAAATTATTGTACATGTTATTGCTTGCTTAGTAAAACTTTAGATTAGTTCTTTGGATCCTTTGGTTGGGCGTCATTTAAGATTAACTATAATCCCAATTTTAACCAAAACTCTAATCATAACCCTTACTGTCATCCTAACCATAATCTTAATTTGCTAAAACCTACACCCTAATATATAAATAATTGAATAACTATCCTAAGAACCAAGTACTAATTATAAATGTCAGACCATAATCGTAACCTTAAATGATAAACTATTATCCTAGAGGAGCATCATATCTACATCTACATGTCATATGAATCTAAAAACATTTACATATCTAATTACATCATTTATTGCATAGGAAGGATTTAAAATTTTCATTATATTATCCATGCATATTGTATCAAAAGAATCATATAATTTAGAGACATGCCATTTACTACATCCATTATAGATAATCAAGAAGGGTACTTAGGTAAATTTATATATAATACGATATTATAAGAAAAGAAAAACACCATATAGGAGCATCTCATTTATAAACTAGAAAAATTGATCATGACACGTGTAATGAGATCAAATAATATTTGTAATCATCACATATACTATCAATGTATGGGGGTGATATAATCAAAATATCAAAAAATGAGTGATATCGGAGCATTATCAATGTCAAGGTCTCAAAATGATACAAAGACAATGATACATCATAAAAAAATTAGAAGAGAAGAAGGAATCGGGCATCTAATTAAATAATCCTCCCTCACCATCAAGAGGTGGAGGTGGAACATCAGTGTGAGTAGGAGGGACTATACACCCTTATATGCCTAAGAATATATAGAGAAGTGAATAACTTGTCTTTTTGCTAGAATAGTTGTTGAGTATTCATCATAATAGTAAGCCTCTCTAGAGTTATGATAAGTGGCCTCACCCTGAGTAATCCTTAGTTGAGAAGTTAGCTCTGTAATCTGCCTATCATGATCAATTACCATGCTAGCTCAAATGACCACCTATGTCTAGACTATCACCTGGTACTGTACTACTCTCAATATTCTCTAGAGTCCCCTAATGACATCTTCTTATGTGGGCTCTCCTTTGGCTTCCTGCTCTAGAGGCCCATGATAAAACATCAATAATTTAATATAAAAAATCAATTTTAAAAAATGGGCATTGATTCATTAATTAATCCTAACATAATTAATCAAATCAAGTTTTTAAATCCTATGGCTCGAACTATTAATTAAATGAATTAATTAAAATGATCAATTATCCATATCATCACTAATGGAAAATGAAATTAATTCCCACCAATAAAGCTTAATCATGTATTGATCAATCAAGGATTCAACCTCCACCACTCATGGAGAATGAATCCAAACCATTGAAGTCCCAGAGATTTCTATAAATGTGCCATCAACTCAAGCTTTTGAGATATCTACATTTTTTGTAATAAGATTATGCAAATCATTCTAGGTGATTTGCAAGTGCTTCTGAGTGAATTATGGGCATTTGAGAGCTAATCCATGTATTACAAGATCATAATCTCATTACACTTTATAGCTTTCTAGCATCATGTAGGGATTATTTAGTATGACTTGAGTTCATGATTACATCCATTTTATGATTAGATGGGGCTAATTTACAAAATATTAAACCTTGATATTAATTTTAAATTCTAATTATGTCAAGTCTAACCCTTATCCTAAACCTTTATATCCTAAATTCTTAACCCTTAGACTAACTAAGTTATCCTGAATGCTAAACCTTTATCCTAAAAATAATCATAAATGCTAAGCCCTTCTCCTAATTCAAAATAAAAATATTAAGCTTAAATGTTAAACCCTAATCTTGACCTTAACTATGATTTACATGTATGAGGTTAGGGTTTAACATTTAACATTCAAGATTAGGATCTAGTATTAGGATTTGTATTCAATTCTAGAATATAAATAGGATCTAAGTATTATAATTTAGATTTTATAAGTATATTTAGATTTATGATTAAGGTTTATAATCAAGGTTTATAATTAAGATTTATGATTAAGGTTTATAATTAAGGTTTATATCTAGCAACTCATTAAAACACCTTAAGAAAAATGATAATTTATGAAGTTTCTTCCACCTACAAATCAAAATTATAAAAACATATTTTATTAATTTTGAAACTACTGAGGCTAATGTTTGGATGAGCCAAGAGTAGTTCACAAGTGGAAGACAAGTAAGCATCCAAAAGTAATTATAAAAGATGTGATCAAGTAATATAATACAAAGTTTTCTAATAGTAAAAAGACTTTGGTCATAATTAGAAAATGCAATTAATATAACACATTCCAGCACAGAGATTTAGAGGGAAGAAAAGTTCTATTAGCAATTCATTACAATTGTCAAATGATAAGATAGGATTTAAATTACTAAAGAAGATATTAAATATAAGTTTGAGTATTATAATTAGAATTAGGATTATTATGGTTAGGGATAGGGTTCATGTATTAGAATTAGGATGATCTAGACTTATAGTTTGCATTAAAGTGGATAATATTTAGGATGAACTATAATCATAAATAATTTAATCAAATCATAATTCTATCTCTAAGTGTTCATTCTAATTGTAACCTTAACTCTCATCCCAATGCTATCTATTATATATCCTTTAAACAATAGCACCATAATAAATATCTGAAACCTAAATATAATTCTAACTAAAATCATAATCCTAGGTAAGTTCCCTAACATTAAAGTCATAATCATTATAATAATCTTAAGCTTAGACATCATGAAAATCATAAACATAATAAAATTGTAAACCATAACCTTGCCATAATCTTAACTTTGTTTGATCTTGAGATGAACATATAATCCATAATGAGAATACAATCCCCTAGTGTCACAAAATAAGTGTACATGAAAGAAATTAGCTAGGTGGTTCTTGTTTTTAGAAAAGAAACCTTGAAGTAACCTATATAGTTTTTATGCAGTATTTGTTTATTATTAGACTTAAATTTGGTATTTAATGTTCAATTAGACTTAAGTGTTTATGATGGGGACACAACCCAAGAACAAAATGGACACAACAGAAAAGGGAAAATTATATTAACTGAGAAAATAAGCTAGTACAAATAGTACAGGAAAATAAACTTCAGAGCATGCCCTAAGGGCTTACAATAGCATAAATCTAGAGATAATTTCTCCTTTCAGTACCTCCTCTCAAACTCCACTCCGAACTGCCTTTTACAATGCCAAAAATCTCCTTAAATAGACCCCGGAGGGTTAAGGACTAGGAGTACTTTCTAGAAAGTGCTAGTAGGCATCCACCGGCCAAATAGAAGGTTCCAGAAGCTGCATTAGAAGTTGGTGCAAATCTAGAAGAATCCAGAAATGATAATCGAACTTTTGGGAGGCATAACTTTTGAATCGTAGCTCTAATTGACGAACCGTTTACATTTTCGGGAAGCTCTCGAAGCACTCTATAGCCCTATGGACAAGCTTTGCTTGTCCCCCATTTTTTGGCCCTTTTTGAGGTCATTTAATGCCCCTAACCTAACTTTGAAGCATTCTTCGAAGGTCTCCAAAACTCGAAAAACTGCAATAACTTTCAAACCGTGGGGCCTTTTGACCTGATTCTTTTTTTGGAATGCTCTAAATCACAATTACATTCATTTGGCCAATTCACACCTTCTAGGTCACCAAAATGATGGCCAAATTGTATGCTCCTATTTTTTTGGGATTTTCTAGCACACTGATAGTTGAACTATGAGAGTTGGAACCTTTATTTAACCCAAATGGGTGTCCAAAAATGAAAACACATGAAACAGAAACTAAGTCTAAGTACATTTTTTTTTGGGTGACACAGGATTGCCCTTATACCTCTAGATGCTCCTGCATCAGACACCCAGGGTAGATTGAAAAGTGACCTTGTCACTTTATGAATGGTAGACGAAATCCTAAATGGGAAACCTCACCTGCTGAAATCCAAGTTGAGTCCTCGATCGACCGTCCTTTCCACTTCACCAAATACTCTTCATACTGCCTATTTCTGGTACTCCTACCCACACGATGATCTAGAATGTCTTCTATCTCCTCCTTCTTAGAAGCAGGAATCAGACACGGCTCTAACACCAGCTCCTCATCTGCACCATCATCATGATACTCTGTTAAATCTGCAATGTTGAAAATGGGAGAAATGTGAATACCATCTGGCAGCTCCACCTCATATGCATTTCCTGAGTCATGTTTCTTCAAAACTTTGCAGGGGCCAAATTTCTTCATTTTCAGCTTGTTGTAAGTACCGGCTGGAAATCTTTCTTTTCATAATTGCACCATGACTAGATCTCCTACTTGGAATTCCTTATGTCTTCTCCTTTGATTAGCCCTAGCTTTATACTCTTGATTCATCTTGGTAATGTGTGCTTGAACCTCCTCACGTAGATGCTTGATATGTTCAGCAAATTCCTCAGCTTCAGCACTTGTCCTCTCCCCTTGTTCTATCTTCCTCAATTCTGGTGCAGTCCTTGGGCTATTCCCATATACAATTTGGAATGGTGATTTTCCAGTACTCCTATTTATAGATTTATTGTAAGAAAACTTTGCTTGTGGTAGAATCAAATCCCATCCCTTGGGCTTATCCCCAACTAAACATCTCAGCAAATTGCCCAGACTTCTATTTACCACTTTTGTTTGGCCGTCAGTCTGTGGGTGATGTGTGGAACTAAATTTTAGGTCGGTTCTCAACTTT
The DNA here is from genome assembly GCA_028749045.1 of Cupressus sempervirens. Lineage (NCBI taxonomy): Eukaryota > Viridiplantae > Streptophyta > Pinopsida > Cupressales > Cupressaceae > Cupressus > Cupressus sempervirens. The sequence continues at coordinate 53,777,910 of CM053792.1, read as the reverse complement.
TTCCACAATGTCCTCCAGAAATACCCCACAAATTTAGTATCTCTGTCAGAACTATACTCCTTGGAAGACCATGTAGTCTTACCACCTCTTTGAAAAACAAGTTTGCAATATGGACAACATCATGAGTTTTGTGGCATGGAATGAAATGTGCCATTTTGGAGAACCTATCAACCACCATGAATACTGAGTCATTACCCCTTTGTGTCCTTGGCAATCCAAGAACAAAATCCATACTTATGTCCTCCCATGGCCTTGATGGAACAGGCAATGGCTGATATAGGCCAGTATTGTGACTAAACCCCTTGGCAACTTGACAAACCTGGCAACTCTATACAAACTTCTTCAAATCTTGTGAAATTTGAGGCCAAAAATAATGTTCTCTAAGAATGGCAATGGTCTTATCTCGACCAAAATGTCCTGCCATCCCTCCACTGTGTCTCTCCTTAATCAGATTTTCCCTCATGGAACTCCTTAGAATGCACAATTGACTACCTTTGAACAACATGTTATCCTGAATCAAATAGTCTAACCACTTGGTTCTATCTACAGCAATAGGTTCTTTACAAGCTTTCCATGCTTCAAAAAAATCAGGATCCTCGGGGTACAAATTCTTGAGTTCATCAAACCCAACTACTTCAACCTACATTACTGTAAGCAACAACTGTCTCCTACTTAGTGCATCTGCAACCCTGTTAGATTTTCCACTTCTATGCTTCAACACAAATGTATAACTCTGCAAGAACTCTACCCACTTCATATGCTCTGATTCAATTTACCTTGGCTATTTAGGTACTGTAATGCCTGATGATTAGTATACAAAACAAATTCCTTTGGCAATAAATAATGCCTCCATTTCTTTAAGGCCTGAACTATAGCATAGAACTCTTGATCATAAACAGAATACTTCTTCTTTGCATCATTCAATTTTTTACTAAAATATGCAATAGGCTTACCTTCTTGGCTTAATACAGCCCCAATAGCGCTACCACTGGCATCACAATCTACCTGGAAAACCTTTCTAAAATTTGGAAGTGCCAACACAGGCTGTTCTGTTACCTTCTTCTTCAGCAATTCAAAACTTCTCGCAACTGCTACAGTCCATTTGAACTCTTTTCTATCCCCTCTTATTGTATCAGTTAGGGGTGCACATATGCCACTAAAATTCTTAATAAACTTCCTGTAAAAACTAACCAGACCATGAAATGATCTTACCTCAGTAGCAGACCTTCTCTGGATCCATTTTGAGACCTTCAGGTGATATAACAAACCCCAAATAGACTAACTCCCTTTTTGCAAAGATACATTTCTTCAGATTAATTAATAGTTTCTCTTCCCTTAGCCTTTCAAGGACACTATGAATATGCAGTAAATGTTCTTCCAAAATCTTGCTGAAAATTAAAATATCATCCAAATAGACAATAACAAATTTTCCTAAGAACTTCTTAAGTACCTCATTCATGAGCCGCATGAAGGTGCTTGGGGTGTTCGTCAATCCAAAGGGCATGACTAACCACTCATAAAGACCCTCCTTGGTCTTGAAGGCTATTTTCCACTCATCTCCTTCTCGAATCTGTATCTGATGATAACCACTCTTTAGATCTATCTTTGTGAAGTACTGAGCTCCACTCAAGCAGTCCATAAGGTCATCCATCCTTGGCAAAGGAAATTGGTACTTGATGGTTATCCTATTTATAGCTCGAGAATCTGTACACATCCTCCACTCTCCATCCTTCTTTGGTGCAAGTACTATAGGTACTACACATGGACTCAGGCTCTCTCGAGTCAAGCCCTTCCTCAACAGCTCCTGAACCTGTCTATTTAGCTCCTCTATTTCAGTAGGAGTCATCCTGTGAGCAGCCTTGTTAGGCTAACTAGCTCCTGGAATCAAATCTATCTGATGATTGATTTGCCTTATTGGTGGCAATCCATCTGGAACATTATCAGAGATAATATCTCCAAACTCCCCTAGTAAATCTGAAACTTCAAGTGGTATTTCACTACTACCTTCTTTATCTTTCCTAGGAATCAAAGCATAGCACATATGTTGATGTTTCATGCCATCTAAAAACTTCCTTCCATCAACAAGAGAAATCCTAGCACTGCTACATACCTTTTCACCTTCCTTTTTCATGGGCTTCAATTTGTGGCGAACTCCATCCTTTGTCAGAGAGTATGTGTTTGCATGTCCATCATGTACTGCATGTCTATCAAACTGCCATGGTCTACCCAATAATAGATGGAAAACATCCATCGAAATAACATCACAGAGAACTTCATCATGGTAACTCCCAATTTTGAATTTCACTAAACATTGTTCACTTACTAGGACCTTATGATCATCTTTTACCCAAGCAATCTGATAGGGCTGGGGATGTTTCTCCCTCTTGAGCTTTAGCTTAGAGACCATATCTTCTGATACCAAGTTATCAGTGCTACCACCATCAATGATCACGTCACAACATTTATCCTCACACTTGCATCTGGTATGGAACAGACTCCTCTGTTGTCCTGGTTCAATCTCACCATTTAGTAGGACTCTTTCATTTACCAAGGTCTCTCCTCTTTTTGCATCCTCTGAATGTGATGATTGTGCATCCTCATCCACATGAGCAACCCTAGCTTGGCCCTCAGCTCTCCTATCTATCCTTCCTTGTCATTGAGTGCATTCAAAGGCACGATGACCTTCTTCATTGCAATGGAAACAGGTACCATGAAAGTCGCCTCTTCCTTGTCCACGTCCTCTACCTCTTCCTCTTTGATTTCCAAAGTCTTGATCATGGGAGCGATTGGAACCCTCATTCCTCTGGTTCCTGCTAGTACCCTCATCTTCATTTTTCTTTTGGGTTTCATTGTGGCCTCCAGATGATCTACCGCTTCCCCTTCCTCCTTGACCGCGCCCTCTTTGTCTTCCTTCAAACCTTTTATTCAACTTCTCTTCAACTTGTAGGGCAAACTGGTATGCCTCTTCAACGTTGGTCATTCTTACCAGACTTAATTCCTCCTGGATGCTAGGTCGCAACCCACTGATATAACGAGCAACCTTCTCCTTGTTTGCTTCTGCATGCCCCGCTCTAATCAAGAGTCAGTAAAATTCTTCTATATATTCTTGGACTGATCTTCCAGCTTGCTTTAACCCATGCATCTTCTTAAACAAATCAAGCTCGTAGTCCATAGGAATGAACTGCTTCTTCAATTTGTCCACCATGTGATCCCATCTTGTGATCTTCTCCTTTCCTCTTCTATTTCTTTCCAATTGAACCTCTTGCCACCAGATTTTGGCATGGCCTTTCAGTTTTTCCTTTGCAAACTTAACCCTATTTGGGTCCCTGATATCCTCATACTCAAAGTATTCTTCCAGTTCATTGATCCAATCGATCAACTCATCTGGTTTCAGATTTCCTGAAAATACACCCACTTCAATTGTGGGTCTTTTCCCAAACTTAGTAATGGCCCTAAAAATCCTTTCCTCTGCATGATTCAGAACTTCCCTATCAAATTCCCCTTCTGGTCCCATAACTTCTTCTTCATTGTCATCCTCACTATCATCACCTGCGGTAACATTTTCTCCTCTACGGAGCTCCTCTTGCAATGCTTGTACCTGCCTTTGGAGGGCTCTAACCTCCGCAGGATTAATAGCTCTAGACCTTCCGCCATGCTCTCTTCGTGGAGGCATCTTCTAACTCAAACCCACAACCACACAGTCTTGGTGCAAATTGCCTCACAGTCGGCGCTCTGTCTACACACTCAGGAAAACCTGCTCTGATACCACTTGATGGGGACACAACCCAAGAACAAAATGGACACAACAGAAAAGGAAAAATTATATTAACTGAGAAAATAAGCTAGTACAAACAGTATAGGAAAATAAAATTCAGAGCATGCCCTAAGGGCTTACAATAGCATAAATCTGGAGATAATTTCTCCTTTCAGTACCTCCTCTCAAACTCCACTCCGAACTGCCTTTTACAATGCCAAAAATCTCCTTAAATAGACCCCGGAGGGTTAAGGACTAGGAGTACTTTCTAGAAAGTGCTAGTAGGCATCCACCGGCCAAATAGAAGGTTCCAGAAACTGTGTTAGAAGTCGGTGCAAATCTAGAAGAATCCAGAAATGGTAACCGAACTTTCGGGAGGCATAACTTTTGAACCGTAGCTCCGATTGACGAACCATTTACATTTTCGAAAATCTCTTGTAGCGCTCTATAGCCCTATGGAAAGCTTTTCTCATCCCCTATTTTTTGGCCCTTTTTGAGGTCATTTAATGCCCCTAACCTGACTTTGAAGCATTCTTAGGAGGTCTCCAAAACTTGAAAAACTGCAATAACTTTCAAACCGTGGGGCCTTTTGACCTGATTCTTTTTTTGGAATGCTCTAAATCACAATTACATTCATCTGGCCAATTCACACCTTCTAGTTCACCAAAATGATGGCCAAATTGTATGCTCCTATTTTTCTGAGATTTTCTAGCACACTAATAGTTGAACTGTGAGAGTTGGAACCTTTATTCTACCCAAATGGGTGTCTAAAAATGAAAACACATGAAACAGAAACTAAGTCTAAGTACATTTTTTTTTGGGTGACACAGGATTGCCCTTATACCTCTGGATGCTCCTGCATCAGTTTAACTTTATTTATTTAATTGATATGATTTTAAAGATATGTGCATTTATATAATTGATATTTTAGATTTAAATTTTATTAAATAGTAATTTTGTCATTTTTTATGTTGTTTAAACATATATGCAGATTATATTTGATGGACCCACCGCCACCCCCTCCCCTTCCCCTACCTCTGCCTCTACCCCCTCCATCTCCACCTCCACCTCCACTTCCACCTCCACCTCCACCACCCACCATAGATGATCTCTGTGAGAGCATGAGGCGTAATCTTAACAACCTCATGCATGATATTGAGGCTATCCGACATGAGACCCACCACCCTCACCCACCCCCTCCTCACCTACTACACCTTGCAAATAGCATGCAAGGCATCATTCACTCTATACAGCATTTAGAGTATGATATTGATTCATTCATATTATGGAGGCAAAACATGCGTGCCTTCTATTCTGACGGCTTATCATATAAAGAGGTTCACAACCTCAATATAGGTAAAGGAAATTTTAAAAGCTATTTTCTAAACCCTAAGATGGGTGAGGAGATTAATGAGAAGAAGCCTCGCATTTCTATTATGTGATGCACACATCCACGTATAGCAGCACATTTTTGGGACCAGTGGTGGATGGTATTTGACCATCCACCACATGCTAATCATGAGGTGCCCATGTACTTCCTTAGGAAGCTATGGGCTGAGTTTGAATTGGGTTTGAAACCTAATTATTTTGATATGAAAGAATTTTAGGGGGTTGGTGGAGGGATGCCTCAGGATAGGCCTGGGGCAAAATTGAGTGATAGAATGAGAAATCGCAAGCAAGCTTAGCCCCTTGTACCTCTTCCTATGCCTGTTGTACCAGCTCCACACCATCATGAAGTAGTTTCATCTGCTCTTACCTCTTTGAGTGCCCTTTCAATAAATTTAGTACAAAAGTGGATGCAAGTGAGACATGTTCGTCCACTTGGACATATTTGTACTGGCTGTGGAGGCATATGCACAGGCCCCCAGAGCAATGTTGATGTAGTGCATGATGACCATTATGCTGAGGGTGTTGATTTTGATGATGACATATACACTGCCCATGGTGATGATAGTGACAAGATTGATGTGTCATCATTTGTTGACCTCATGCAGCAGGGAGAGCTCAGAGCCAGTCAAGTGCAGTAGGTAAAATTTTAATTTTAATTTAAATATAAGGTACACATAATTATTTACTTTCTACATACATGTGTAATTGTATCAACCATATTAATTTGTACTTTTGAAATAACAAAGGATGGATGATATTGTTCCTCCTAGGAGGCAGTATAGTCTTTTTTTGAGACCTACAGAAATCGGCATCCCTCATACAGTATGCACTTTGAATTACACTATAAAAATGTACATTCAAACTCGAATTTAATAACATGTGCTCATATGTTCTTTTTATCTAATTTTGTAGGGATTGTCTACAGCTACACAGTTTGATGTCAGTATAGGTCCTGCTCCAGTTACCACTGAGGCACAGCCTCAAATACATACGGTATGAAATTTTAACAAAAGACAAATAATTTGTACTATTTTTATAAATGTACATTGTTATTAACTTATAATTTGAACAATTTTGACTCATGTATATATATTTTATGTGTATTGATTTGACGAACAAGAGAAGGACCATACTCATCCATATAGGCCTCAATATAGTCTATTTTCAACTCCATCTTATAATTATCATGCTAGCATACCTGTAGACACATCTATGACATTGGCTAGTACTTAGGTATGATATTAATACATGTTAAATTTATAGTGTATAAAAAATGTAGTGTACAAATAATACACTTTTCAGTTTGCATACTTTGTAATTATTCATGTATATATAATTTTGACTTAAGATTTATGTATCCATAATTTTAGGACTATGTCACCATGAGTGTTGCTAAGAGCACAGGACTTAGCTAGATGGAGGTACCTACATCATCCTTTGAGGTCAGTATTGTGATTTATGTACATAATGTGTAGTTCATTATGCTCTAAAATCAAATTTTAAAAATGTATGTATTGTAAATTATAGGACCTCACTACTATTGCATTTGGTAGTTTTCATAGTGCGCCTTCTCCCATTACTAAGGGACACCCATCTCATGTGGTTTTTATTTTATTATATAGTGAATTTTTAATTTATTTGCAAGATAGATTTTGAAACCCATTTCAATTAAGCATGTACATGATGAGACATGCCTCATGTTACATAGGGTGATCCATCTACCTCATTGGATGTCCCACATGATGAGACAACTCGTATTACATAGGAATCCATCTAAGTCCTCTTCATGTGGAGTAAAGAGGACATTCGATTAGATAGATTAGGTCTTGTTGGCATCTGTAGATTATGTTTTTATGACACATATTGTATATTTTGATACACTTTGTGTTAGGACAGTTAAAACTATATTATATATGTATTTTTTAACTTCATAGATCATGTTATGATGTATGTTAGACCATGTACTATTTTTTTATGACTTCTTATCATGCTTGTGTATGTAGTATATATTATTATGTTTCATCATGTTTTAAGTATTCAAATCATTTTCTTTATTGCAACATATTTTATTCATGAACATATGACACATTTTGTAAGTATATATGCTATATGTTCACAATAATTTTAACCATTTATAGAGCATTAGTACTAATATAAAAAAGCTTATTGGATAAATATCACATCAAATTTATGCATTGAGTTTCATACAAATAAAATTGACCTACTATTAAATAAATATTTTTCATCCTAAAAAATTAAATTTATTAAATTTAGGTATAGATTGAAGATTTTTTTAATGAAATGATGGATGATACCCTTCCTTTCACACATTATGAACCCTTATGATACATTACAATCATTAATATCTCATTTGTGTGTCCTATCATAGTTAATGTGTTCTAAGGGGTCCTAATAGGCCCTAAGATGTCCTACGACCACTAAGAACCCATTATGACCCTTCATGATATATTAAGACCACTTAGGAACTATTATAATTCCTTTTGACATTAGGACCTAGTAGGACTCCCTAAGTCCTATTAACACACATATGAATCGAAGTACCTAGAAATGTATCATAAGGAGTCCTTATGTGTTTTATGTTAACATAAGACTAATTATTACATACTAAGACATGTTAAGACCTACTAGAACCTATAGCACATATTAGGACCGAGTAAGACTCTCTAGGTCCCCTTAATACAAATATGGATCTAAGTACCTAGAAATGTATCATAAGGGGCTCTTATGTGTTGTTTGGTAATGTAAGAACTATTATATCCTAATAATACATATTAAGACTTATTAGAACCTATAAAAAAATATTATTACCTATTAGGACTTCTATGTCCCCTTACAACACACATTTATGGATAACGTACCTAAAATTAATCTAAAATCAGAACCTAAAGTACTAATCCTGATTGACATAATTTTAACTATTTATAGAGCATTAGTATTGATATCAAAAAGATTATTAGATGAATATCGCATCAAATTGAGGTAGTTTTAATGTGTCCTAATTGGTCCTAATATATTCTAAGGTTTTGTAATGGGTCCTAGGGCCACTTACAATCCATTATGACCCCTTATGATACATTAGATCATTAACATCCCATTTGTGTGTCCTATTATAGTTAATGTGTTCTAAGGGATCCTAATAGACCTTAAGATGTCCTAGGATCACTAAGAACCCATTATGATCCTTCATGATATACTAAGACCACATTTTAAAATCCAAGAGGAAACATTAGGATTGATTACAACCACTTAGGAACTATTATAATGCCTTTGGACATAGTAGTGTATCATATGATGGTGAATATGTTCAGAGGGGTTATAATTGGTTCTTATGAGTCCTAATGGCCCCTAATGGATTATAAGGGTTCCTAACAGGTCCTAAAAGGTCATGGGATCACTTAAAACACATTAGAACCCCTTAAGACACATTAGGACCCATTAGGACATATTATAACCCATTAGTGTGTCTTAAATACCCCTTAATATTATCTAAGAGGCATTAATGGATTTTAATATGTTTTAAATGGTCATAATGTGCACCCTAAACAATATTAACGGGCTTTCAAACCACATAGGACCAATCGTGATCCGTTGTGAGATATTAGGACCACTTATGACACATTACTATGTCTCGCAAAGGTTAATGTGTTATAAGAGGTTTTCATGGGGTCTAATGGGTCCTAATGTGTGCGAGTGGATCCTAATGTGTCCTAATGAGACGTAATGTGTACTAATGGGTCCTAAAAATCCTTAATGTCCCTTTAGAACATATGACTAATATGACTATAAAGGCTCATAATGGGTCATAATGGTTCTTAGGAGGTTGTAATTAATCTCAAGGATTTCTAGAACCACTTAGGACCCACTAAAACTCCTTAGGAAAAATAGGATTGAATAGGACACATTACAACCCTAAAGTGTATCTTACGATGATTAATGTGTTCTAAGGGTTCATAAAGTGTGTTAATGGTATGAATGGGTTCCAAGGAGTCATAATGGGTCCTAAGGTTTCTTATGACCATATATGACCCATCAAAACCTCTTGGAAATATTAGAATTTACTAGGACACATTAGAAAAGACTACTTTTAGGACTACAATTATAACTAATGTGTTGTAAGGGGTCCTAAGAGGTGCTAATTTGTCCTAAGGTGTCATAACGGGACCCCTTTCTGATAAATTAAAAGAACTTATAACCCTCCCCATATCCCTCCCTCCCTCTCTCTCCCTCTCTTCCTCCTTCCCTCTCTCTCACTTAACATGGTTAACATGGTTAAACATACATGTCAATTATCAACATAAAAATAGCATATAATCAATACAATAAGTAATGATCTTTAAATTATCATGTACAAGTGAAGGGTTATTAATTACAATCAATAGTAATTTGAAACTTCAAACAAACATTAATTTAAACATTCTTGAATGTAAAAGTAATGGAAAAAAATAGGAGGCCATTACTTAAATTGACAATTAATTTATAATATCAAGTGCACACCTTCAACTTTCAAATAGAAGTAAACTCTTGGTTTTAAATTTGTTTCTACAACATATTTCACAATATATGTAAGATAATGTCAATGATAAATATATAGAAGCACGAATTCAAAATATAAAATTGGTTCAACACATCTCTTCAAATGAGGTCCTGTAAAATAAAATTGTAAAACAAAAACACATGTTAATAAACACATAAATTAATATGAGGTAGCTGAACTATGTATATATATGTGTAATTTGTATGTACACATTATGTGGAATTGCACAAGATGTTGATGCTCGATCCACTTTAACACTTAAATTTGCATAAATTGAAATTGAGACCTGAATAAGAGGAATACATATAAGTATATATATATAAATACATACATGTAATTAAATTATATAAATACATATATAAAAATAACACAATAAAGAAAAAAATTACATGTGTTTGATTTAAATGTAGTCATCCCACTATACCATCTACATCCTCTCTCTTTTGCAATGCATCTATGATTGTCTCGTACTCATCCATTGAAATTGTCCATAATACTTTATTGGCAGGTCTCCCTTTGTATCTTTCTAATTTGATATTCGTTGCCACAACCAAATGAGAATAGTGTAAAATCTTCTTTTCAGTTTGGTAGTCTTCAAATGATGGTAAACCATTTCTTCTTGTTAGGTACCTACATAGCCAAGTGCCAGCTACAATGACAAACCCAACTGGATACTCAAAACCATCATCATCTACTTAATGACATATCAATTTTTTCTTAGGTTCCACACATCTAGCAAGCCAATACTTAGTCTATTCATCATTATTACTAGGCACAATAATAGCATAAACATGTCCTACAAGATAAGATAAAGTATAGAACCACTTTAATCACATGAATACATATGAAAATTATATAAATTGAAGCATAAGATCACAATAAAATCTAATTAAATTGTGCATACCAAGTTCTATGAGGTCTGAAATATGATGATAGTCTTCTGATGCAAAAGTAACATTCTGGTCTTCATTTACTATATCATCTTCAAAATGTGTGTCAGTAGGTGCTAATGATCTTTGTTGCCAATCTTCAACCCATTATGTATTCTCACATTCTTCCCATTCACCTACAAGACAAAATTGACAAAAACAAGCAAGCTTCCTAGTCCATATAGTCCAAGTGTTAGAATCTAATCTCCTAAATGAATGCCATTTAGTTGACCCACTAATTGTATCACAATCATATCTTGAAAGGATATTATTTTCTTCAACTAGGTAGAAGAAATGTTTGATTGTAGAGTTCTGACTTGATCCTATGTATAAATATTTTTTACACCATTTGACAATCTCATGTGCATATTTGAATTTAGCTTTTCCTCAAATTTTAATTGCTTTCTACTAAGGGCTCTGTTTACACATGCACCAACACCATCATGTTCTCCTTTACCATGTCTAGCCTCAAAAAAACTCTACACATGTTGGATGTTAGTTTTCCTATGTGTCCTACTCAACCAGTAGAACATTCTAGCATTCTTGAATTGTCTTGTACAATTATCTAACCATATCCAATGTTGCATCATTTGAATTTGTCTCTCTTTTAAATTATCATAAAAGACCTTGAGACAATATTAGACAAACTCATATGAATAGAGTTTATTATCACTCATATAAAAATGGTACTCTCTCAATATTTTTTGATCCTCCTCTATACTATCAGGTGCATGCCTATAAACTATATGAACATAAATTGTTACTTTCATTGAATTGTAATACTGTGGTTGTACCTCTTCTTGCGGTGCAAGTGTGTAGTTCTTTGCAAAGTCCACAACTAAAACTATAGTACCAATTGGAAATGTATTCTTACATATGTGAATTTTCCATCAAACCATCTAGAATATTGAGAGTGTTTAACATATTTTGGTATGATCACACTCTTAAACTCATCTATAAATGCATGACAACTAACTTTATCTATAACTAGATCACACCTTCTTCCAATCTTCCCATCCTTCAATGGATATTCAATAGTTTTGAATCTTTTTACCTGAACTAATTGTTTTCCAAAAGTAGTCAAAGAATTTTCATGCAAACATTCATCTAGCAAAGAAAGATTGTCGCACATATCACATGTACTAGAAAGACATGTATTGAAAACAAAGTATTGATCATTAGGTGGCTTACAAAACAAACTTGATATGAAATCCTTTATAGTTTGAGGTGGTATTTTTATACCACATTCCTGTAACATTTCTTTACTATGCATAGTACCACGTATAGATTGAAATACATCATAATGGTAACAAAATTGAATATGAGTTTTACAACAACATGTGATTTTTTCTTTGTTAATCCTTACATACCATGGTTTACACTTTTCAAAAGACCTTTGACTAATAGTAATATATATACCTTACCATCCACAAATTTTTTAAACAATTTAGTTTGAGTCATGTCCAAAATGTGTTTAGGATGTGGATCATGTATTTTTGACCCAATTCTCAATTTAAGAACATCTCTTGAATTAGGTGATACTCTTGTATTATCATGCCAAAAAATTTCAATCAAACTTTTGACTTCACTAGTAAGTTTCATATCACATCTCGGGAGTTTACCACTAGAACTCCATAAAATATTTGCTAGATCACATTCAAAGTTAACCCTTCTCTTTACAACTCTTTCTAAAGTCTTACAATTCACATTAAGATATCCACTTATGTTGCTAATCAATCTTTTGTCAGATGTTGATTTGTTAACTAAAGATGTTGTTATTGCTCGTCGTGTTGCATTCTTATCTTGAGACTGACTTCTCTTTCCGACAACATCAATGGCACTAGCAATAGTGGATACAACTTGTTTTAAAGACTCATTTTTATTCTTGGGTTTTGCATATATTCCCAACCTTTTCATTACTTTTCGCATTTTAGACATTTTAATTAGTTGCAACATTAACTGACATTGAAACCCAAATTTCTTATTATAAAAAAATTGTCTATACAATCTATTAGCATGTGTCCTAATTTGTCTCCATGAAACCAATCCCTCAAGATTATCTAACACATCATTAGGAATATGAAAATTATGTTCAGACACTTTACTATCATTCTAACATGTTTGTTCAGTAGTTGGTGTTTCTATGTCTACATTCATGCAATTTTTATTTTCAATTAACATTTCATTTTCACTGTTATTTGAGATTTGAATCTCATTTTCAATTTTTCTTGGTATTTCTTTTGGGGCATGCATTTCAATTGGAGTTTTTTGTGCATGATCATTTAACAATTGCTTCTTATGAAGAAAATCTAAATCATTTAAATCGTAACCTACTTCTAAAAAATCACCAATTTCATCACGAGGGAAAATTTGAGGGTTTGGAGACACACCTATATTGAATGCATGATTAGAATGTGCACTTGAATTTTCTTGTATAGGGTTCTCTTCTTTGACCTCTTCATCCATCGTGGTATCCTCAATGTCTTTCTCCTTTGAAACATTGTTCAAGTCTCTAATTCTCTGTCTTCTCTCTCGTTGATGTCATGCTTCATTCTCTTTATTTTCTACAATCTCCTCATCTGTCAGAACTTTTTCTTTCTTCTTTCTTCATTGTTTTGATCCCATGTTTGCACCAATTTTGAATTTGAATCAGTAGCTTGCAAATTGTATAAGAAGACAAGAAAACAGAATAACTATGATAGAATTCGCTATTGCAAATCAAAACTATTATTCAATCATTGAAAGTCGATCTATGGGGCAGATTTTGGGGCCCAACGGGTACATTAGAAACAGGTACCCAATTGTTTAAAAATTGGGTACCTAATTCTTAAAAAAATTGGGTACTCACTTATAAATTGCGTACCCGATTTTAAAAAGAATTGAGTACTTGATTTTAAAATAATCGGGTACAATGTTTGAAAGCAATCGTGCACCCAATTTTTGAATTACAAATCAGGCGCCCGATTCTTGAGACATGAGTAGAAATTTGGTATGGCACGTGACTTTTGCATGGGGTTTTGCCTTGGGGAAAGGCATCGCATAGGCTTGGTCCCACCAAGCCATGCCTTTATGATCCATTTTTTTTCTAAGGCATTTAATCGACAATTTATGGTATTGTCGTAATTTTTTTATAGTCATCTCCATTGAATTTTTTGATGAAACAAAAACCCATTATAGGTCTCACTGTTATGATTCCAAAATTGTAAATTTTGCAGTGTTATTAGTTTATTTGCTATTTTTTCATTATTTATTAATCAAAACTATCTCTTAAACATTAAAAAGTGACATTCACTAAAACTTTAATAACTTTTTTATTTTATGATTTTTCTTAAATTAATTTATGTCATCAATCTACATACAATTCTTTTGAAGTTTTAAAAAAAAATGAAAAAAGTGAGATTTTGATCAAATTATGTGGTCCATACACGAGAGGTTTTAAAATTTACTTTTATAGCCGATTAATAATTAATAATAAAAAAATCATTTAATAAAAAATTAAGAAAAAAATATTGTCATCAATCTTAGGTGTATTAGGTAACTCCCTTTAAAAGCATTTGCAAAAATTCATTTATTTGTGTCAAATTACGAGCGTGGTATGGTCCTAAAGCAGGCATTTTGAAAAAGTAGTTTTTAAATATCCATACCAAAAAAATAATCTATCACATGGGTACACAAATAAATTACATATTCAAAAACTACATTCTGAACACTAAAAAAATTATTTCTAAATTTTTTTATATTCAATCTCTAAATGCCTCAAATTTTGACATCAATTGAAAAAAAAATTCAAAAACAAGAAAAACACTTCCACTTTTTGGCCAAAAGTGAGATCCAACTTCTTGCACTGACCCCAATATAAAGTTATAAACTTAAAGTAATAAACATAGTGTCACTGCAATGCCAAATGTCTACAATATTCATGGATTGTGAAATCCATGGTATCAAATTTTTAAAACCTATATCAAAATAACAACTAGAGTGTAGAACAGTAGAAGACTAAGGCTCATAGTAGCCTATGTCCTCCTACGAGTATTCCTAAGATAAGTCATGGAAGACTATAGAACCATCCTCTCTCCCTGTGTCTAAAGTTGAACCTCATCCTCATCTTCATCCTCATCCTCACCCACATAAACCTCATCATCAAACTCGGATCCATCACTCCTAGCCTCAGGGTCCTGCACTATCTCCTCGTGCTCTAGCCTCTTAGATTGTCATCGCTACTGCCTCAACCTCCTGATCCACCTGATCAACCCACTCCACCTCTTCATCACTAAAGATAGAATCAACAATCTTTGTGTTCCACTCTACATGTGGATCAACATTCTATAATACAATTGATGATGTATCGGTGCCCAGGATCTATCTATGGCAAAGGCAAAGGTTGTAGTGAAAAAAGACAAGATCATTCAATTTTTTCACTGCCAACCTATTTCACTTTTTTGGGTGTATATGTTCAAATAGACTTCAATTTCATTTGAATTATGATGCACTAGATGGTTGGCTCAAGATGTGAAACATAATCCTCTGTAAATTTGGCACCTTAGTGCCAAACATCTCCCACCATGCATCTGAAACAAGAAAATTTTAAATCAATTCAATAACTTTGACTTTATCAAATTAAAATGGTAATAGAATTAGAAATTAGGATGTAGAATCAAAGTTTTTTACCAAGCATCAATTATGTCCTATTGTTGTTGCACAACTCCCGTGCAAATAAAACCCCTTGAGCTTTCTTAAACAACTCAATCTCATAGACTACAATTTTTCAAACTCTTGAATCAAGTGACATTCTCTCTAAACATCATAGAGGTCACTCCACACCTCATCATCAGCTTTGAAATGTGGGCTGAATTGGTATGCTAGATTAAGGTAGTAGGTCATTGCATGTATAGGCCTGTGAAGTAGATTGTGCCAACGTCTATCAATGACATCCCATATAGGCCCATACATATCTCAATTCCTTGTAAAAAAAAAGAGTGAATGGCCTCTTTCACCCTATCCATATCCTCATAAATGTAGCCCATTGAGGGCTTCTCTCCATTAGTAGTTCATAGGAGAACAACAAGCAGCTTTATGAACAACAATCATTATGAAACTTGGAATAGAAACAATCAACTTTAAGTTTTTCTTTAAAAAATGAACAATAATTTATAATATAATTTCATAAATAAAAAAGTTGAAATGAGGACAAAAAAAAAATTAACATCACAATATCAGGAATCGGTGTCCCAAAGGAAGCCACATCAAAAATGTGATCAATTGCATCAATCCCTATGGTGATATTTGCATATGATGATGCAATCCACTCCTCACTAACAAACATGCATCGCAAACCTCCCTTTGAATTAAGCAAAGATTTCAATGTGAGAAAATTGGTTACAAATCTAGTGACCCCTGGACAAGATCACTCCTTTTGGTCATTATGTTTCTTCATGAGGTTGAGGACCCATGTATGATTATATATGAATTTGCATACACTCCTTCCTTGTGCTATAATTGTTTTTATCCAAAGGAGTTTACCAAGATCCTCCAACATGAGGTCAATGCAATGAGTAGCACAAGGGGTCCAAAATATGTGAGGATATCTCTCTATAGAAGCTTTCCTACAACAACATAATTTATTGCGTTATCTGTAACTATTTGCACCACATTCTCCTCACCCACATCCTTTATCACTTCATCCATTACCTCACAAAGATATTCAGCATTCTTTGTTTTTCCTGAGGCATCAATTGATTTCAACAAAATTGTGGCCCTTGAAGAAAAAGAAACAAATTAGTATAATGATCAATGATGAATCATAATTTATAAACTTAATCACTTAAGTACAAGTTCTACTTCTAAATTTTTATGTCTATGTACAATTACCTAACGAGGAGACAAGAAAGTTAAGGAGTGTTCTACTCCTTCTATCAGTCCAACCATCAGTCATGATGGTGCAACCCTTCATCTTCCACACCTCACAGTGCTCCTTGATTGCACCTTCTACATCAGCCACTCTTTGGATCAAAATAAGGCCTCCTAGCTCGTCAGCATTGGGGGCTTTGAACCCCGGACCACAAACAGTAACAACATCAATTGCAATTTGCCAATAAGGGGGCCAAAAACAAATACAATAAAATTTAAAGTTAAACAAGTTAGTATATTATAATTAAATTTGAGAATAAAATACAAATTAAAATAAACAAAATAAACATTTTATTATCTCTTGAAAGTTGAAACTTGAATTTGAAAGCAAGAGAAGTAAGACAAAAATTAAAATTAAAATAAATAAGTACCTTGCTGCATTGAATGAAATGTTGTTGTAGATGAAGAAGTCTCCAAGTACCAATTTTGCATAATCATGCTTCTCCTTGTTCTAACCCCATGCTCTCAAGTGATGGTTGTGCACCTAGAGTTGTGTTTGGAACAAATATAGAATCAAGTGTTGATCTATGCTTATGAATGCAAGGCCTAATGATCACGCTTGTAGAAGTAGTAGCATCTGTAGGTGGAGTATGGGATAATGGAGAGCGAAAACTAGAAGGTCCCTGTTGGGCTAGTTATGCCATTTCTTCTTGTTGATTCTTTTTCAATTTTGTTTTCTCCATTTTATCCTCTAGAAGATTTTGCATGTCTCACATAACATCCGAGGGTACATTTTTGCATTTTTTAGCATCATGCCTTGGTATATGTGCTAGGTGATACTTCAATCTATTTATGCCTCCCTTGTTATATACTACACCGCAATGTCAACATGTAACAACTCCCTTTTTGTGGCTCGAGATGACATGTTTCCAAGCCCTATCCCTTGCTATTGCAATTGGGTCTGCATCAGGGTTAAATGCAGGCCTAGTTACACTTCCAAAAGACTCACCCTGAGGCACGATGTCAATGTGTTTGTTGTTGCAATATGAATATATTATAAATAAATAAAATTTAGTATCAAATCAGATTTGTATACTTTAGGGCCTTCTTACTTTGTCATCAAAATAAACTAGAATAAATCTAAATTCTAAATAGTAGATCGTAGAAGTAGAGACTTAAAAAAATGTAAACAAAATGGAAAGTTACAAACATGAATGTAAAACATATTATAAAACAACACAAAGAAATACAACTTTTTGCTTACCTCTTCAAATTTGCACAAAGTCAAACAATGGAAATGCAAGTAAGTTTGTAGAAGCATCCTCCAAATGCTTCCTTAAGCTCCTCTCAATTCTTAAGTGCAAGCTACAAATAAATAAAAGTTAGCATCAAATCAAATTTTTATACTTTAAGGCCTTCTTACTTGGTCATCAAAATAAATTAGAATAAATCTAGATTCTAAATAGTAGATAGTAGAAGTAGAGACTAAAAAAAATGTAAACAAAATGGAAAGTGAAAAACATGAATGTAAAACATATTATAAAACAACATAAAGAAATGCAACTTGTTGCTTACCTCTTCAAATTTGCACAAAGTCAAACAATGGAAATGCAAGTAAGTTTGTAGAAGTCTCCTCCAATGCTTCCTTAAGCTCCTCTCAATGCTTAAGTGTAAGCTACAAAATTGCACAAACCATGTAGCAATCGATATGAGAGAGCCAATCGATTTGCTAATTTCTCTCTCAAAACCTCAATAGTCTTCTCTAACTCTTTCCTCTCTATCATGAGCACAAGAAAATGGTGGAATGAACTTTTTAGGCCAAATAGATGTTATAACAACTTAAAATTTGTAACTTAAGTCCTTGTTCATTTTAATTTTTGCACTTTATTAACTTTTTTGTTAGCAAGAGTCTTGGGCTCGGGACTCAGTGAGTCTGGTGAGTCCTTGGACTCGATGATTCCACATGGACTGTGCCAGGTCTTGGTTGAGTTTGAGTCCAGAGGCCAATTGCATCAAAAATTCTACCTCTGCCTCAGACTCACAGAGTCTTGGAACACTGCTCAAAATGTCTTCAACTTCTTTTCCCTGTCTTAAAGTGGTAAGAAAATAGAATTGTCAAATTTTTTTCAAGGTGATTGCTAGAAATTAAAATGCCCATTTTAAAGGTTTTTTTAGGATTTTCTCTGTTGGAAATTTGATTGAAAAGCTCATTGTTGTTGAAGATTAAAGAGGGAGGTTGTTGTAAAAGAATTGTTGAAGATCAAAGAGGGAGATTGTTGTAAAAGAATGTTTTCTATCATTATTTTGTCATTGATGTCAAACCTGCTATTTGTAGGGATGATATTTTCTTATAAGATCCAAGTACTATCACTTAGTTGATTGATGAAGAGGATTTGATCAACAAGATGTAACAAGAGAACCTAAGGGAAAGGTTGAGTTATGATGTTGTAATAAAGTGCAAGGATCAGTTAAGACAATGGTTAAGTAATGTATTGATGAAATACTCAAAGATACAAAGGTTGGTCACACTTAGAATTATTGGAGGAAGAAGTTGTAACAAGGTTGACTGCAAAGCTTGAACTAAGATCATAAGTGGGTGCAAAGAAAATTCTCAGTAGAAGCCAAGTAACAGAAATTTCTAGTGTATGCCAAGTAATCTTCATGTGCTGAGTGAAAATCAGGTGTCGAGCATCAAAAAAAATTTAGTTGGTGCAGAGTGATCTTCAAGTACCGAGAATTAGGAAAAACACAGTTGATGCTGAGGAACACAGTATGTGTAGAGCACCAGTATTTCAATAGTGCCGATCTATTGCATTATTTCAAAAGATGAAGATTTGCCAAATTTAAGCTGACATAGTGGTTACATTGAATTTTTTGAATGAGTTGGAAGATAAGAATGATGAGTTGTTGGCACAGAATCCTATGTAAACCATTTTTGGGTGAATTCTAAAGGATTATTCAAGAAGTTTCTAGAGGAAAAAAAATATGGGTTAGATGCAATGAATCCTACCTAATCCATACAAATTGAAATTAAAGAATAGAAGAATCAAGCGGGAAAAGGTACTCCAAGACTTCTATTTAAGAAGTCATAGACCAAGAAGTAAAGAGCTACTAATATTGTTGCTATTGAAGAGCTAAATCTGCGAAGTGGTTAGAAGGATGTTGAGGAGACATCTAGAAGAAGGAAGAGCACAAAGGCTCTGCTTCTATGAGTGGTCATGAAGAGATGATTGCACTGGTACATTGAGTTTGGAGACTTAAGGAGACAAAGATTTAAAGAAGGGCAAGTTATCAAGAGTTGCAGAGATTGAAGGCCAGGCAAGGGTATGAGTTGAGAAGTGATCTGAAATCAACAAGATAAGTTGTATGTTGTAGTTAGGTCAAGAATTTCTAATAATCTCTAGCAATTGTATTAGATCTAAAAATCATATGGATTTCGGTTGGCCTAATAGCCATTTGTAAATCCTTTAACAAGGTGGCATTCCAAGTGAATGTTCTAAAGTCCTCTAACTAGGCCCTCTTCTAACAAGGTGGTTAAATCCTCTAACAAGGTCACATTTAATAGTATGTTGTAAGCCTTTAATAGTGCAGACCTTTCATAGGGCATCACTTCAGAAGAGTGAGAATTGAGTAGCATGTTATTGGTGGTTTTTCCCAAATTGGGTTTCCATGTAAATCACTGTGTTGTGTGTAGATTTCTTATGAGTTATGGTTGCATGTTGATTTATAGTAACTTGTTGATTAGATAAGTTAAAGCTTGGATGAGTGAATGGTTGAATGGGTTCACTACACTTAGTAAAAAGTTTGAATAGGACATTTGGACCTTGGATAACTAATTCACCACCCCACCTCCCCCCTCCCCCCAGTTATTCTAAAATAATTCTAACAATTGATATCAGAGCCATCTGTTGATTTAGTTTCAAGGTACTAGAAGCAGAAAGATCAAGATGTCCAAGAGAGAAGTTCCCAAGCTCAACAAAGATAACTTTGTTGCATGGCAGAGTCCGATGAAATTGCACCTTGGATCAATAGGTGACTATGTACAAACTTCAATAGGAATAGAACATGTAACTCTAGCAAGACCTCTCACTGCAGATAATTTGAACAAAAAGAAGGAGCATAACCAAGCAATGTTGGAGATTGCCTCTGCACTTAACTATGCAGAATATGATGACATCAAAGGCTGTGACACTACATTCAAGATGTGGAAAACCTTGTCAGAAATCTATAGAGGAGATCAAAATTTCCAGAGAGCAAAGAGAGAAATCGTAAGAGAAAAGTTTGATGACATGAAGATGGAAGAAGGTGAAAATGTTGCTCAGTACGCTGCAAGAATGAAAAAAGTGGTGAGTGCAATAATAAGTCTAGGTGGACAATTTTAGGAAGAAATAGCCATCAGCATATACTTAAAAACTTTGCTTCCTATCTATGTTATTAGAGTTTCAGCCATCCAAGAGCTGAGGTGTGTACAAGGGAACACACTAACCTTTGAAGGAATAGTTGGAAGACTTACTGCATTTGAGCTATCCAATTTTGACAAATACAAACCTAAGAACCTTGAATCTACTTTTAAGGCCAAAATGACAATAAAAGATACTAAGGAGGACACATCAAGCAAGAAAAGAAGAAAAGAAAAACATGCATCCAGTGATAGCAGCACAGATGAGGAAGATGTGGAATAGTTAGAAGCACTACTGGCTAGGAGATTCCATAAAGATAAAGGCAAATTCAAAGGTAAGCTCCCTATCATATGTTTCAATTGCAATGAAGTAGGTCATATAGCTGAAAGATGTCCACAAAAGAAGAACTATAAAGAAGGAAACAAGTACAGGAACAAAAGAGAAGATGATAGCAAAGATTACAAGGAGAAAGGCAAGAGATGCTACATTGTTGAAGAAGATTCTGATGAGAATGATGATGAAGTAGTCTATGTAGCCATGAAGGATGAATTAGACAAAGATGGAGATGAAGCAACAACATTGGTTACCTGTGTGAACAAGAATGACAAGTGGATCGTAGACAGTGGATGCTCACATCACATGACAGGAGATAAAAGTAAGTTCATTACCTTTACTCAATATAATGGAAATAGTGTTAGATTTGGTAATGATACCCCATGTCAAATCAAAGGAAAAGGCTCTATTAAACTTACAGAGAAAATTTCATGTGATAATGCATACTATGTTAAAGAATTGAACTACAACTTATTGAGTGTATCACAGTTAGGCAATGTAGGTTGCAAAGTTGAATTTGAAAACAAAATTGCTAAGATCTATGACACTAATGGAAAGCTAATAGGAAAGGGTGAACAAACTAGGAGTAATTTGTTTTACCTAGATATGTAAGATGCAACATGTCTTGTTGTTAGACTTGATGATGTGTGATGGCACAAAAGGTTGTGTCATGTTAACTTTGATAATCTGATTGGCATCAGCAAGAAAAAGAAAGTTAGAGGGTTGCCCAAGTTAAAGAAATCTAAAAACACAATGTGCAAACAATGTCAACTAGGAAAGATGACTAAGTATAGTTTCAAAAGCAAAACATACACTTCCATTAAGTACTAGAGCTAGTCCATACATACTTATGTGTCCCAATAGAAGTGCAAAGCTACCTAGGAGACAAATACATAATGCAATTTATAGATGACTATTCCAAGATGATGACTGTTATGTTCTTAAAAAAAAAATTTGATGTATTTCAAATTTTCAAGTGGTATTTGGCCAAAGTTGAGAAAGAAATAAGAAAGAACCTGAAATGCCTAAGGTCAGACAAAGGAGGTGAGTTCACATCAAGAGAGTTTGAAACATTCTGCAATGAAAAAGGTATTAAAAGGCAAACATCAGCACCAAGAACTCCACCATAGAATGGTATTGCTGAAAGGAGGAATAGGTTAGTGATTGACTATGCTAGAACCTTGATGATAGAGAAAAATGTTGCACTAAAGTACTGGAGAAAAGTTGTAAGTATTGCAGTCTACACACTAAATAGAGTTCAAGTCAAGAAAGGTACAAATGCAACACCTTTTGAGTTATGGTATGGTCATTCACCTAATGTCAAACATTTCAAATTATTTGGTTGTAAATGCTATATTCTAAAAGATACAAGAAATGGCAAGTTTGATGCAAAAAGTGATGAAGGCATATTCCTTGGATACTCCACTAGAAGTAAGGCATATAAGTGTTTGAATACTAACACTAACAAAGTTGTGGAGAGTGCAAATGTAAATTTTGATGAGCATGTAGAAGTTCAGGTTGATGAGTCAAAGAAAATAGAGGATTATAAATCCTTTGAATACTTCTATGAAGGAATGATAGTTGAAGACAATGCTACAAATCAAGTTGGGAATCAGCAACAAACTTCAGTTTCTACCAAGTCACAACCAGTGAATGTCGAGCTACATTCAGAAGCTGAGCTACAGAATGCAGAAAATGCACATTTTGATTTTGAAAATAGTATGTAAGAAAGGAATGATGAAATGATAGATGAAGAAGAACAAAATGACTCTGAAGCTAAAGGATCAAACATGGAAAGAAGGACTAAACCCAAATTAGCCAAGTATGTAAGAAGATATCACCCTGCAGATCAAATCATTGGTGACAAGGATGCTAGACCAATGATGAGGAATAGGCTCAGAAGTGAATCATGTTTGCTGAGCAAGGTTGAACCCAAAATAGTGAAAGATGCACTACAAGATGATGACTAGTATAAAGCCATGGAAGAAGAGATAGATCAGATTGAGAAAAACAAAACATGTTCTCTAGTTCCTAGACCAACTGATAAGAATGTGATTGGTTCTACAAACAAACTTGATGAAAATGGTGAGATAACAAGAAATAAAGCTAGACTAGTTTGCAAAGGTTGTGCATAAGAAGAAAGACTAGATTATGGAGAGACATTTTCCCCTGTTGCAAGAATGGAAGAATTAAGAACATTACTTGCATATGTTGCATATAAAGGTTTCAAAGTCTACCAGATGGATCTAAAATCTACTTTTCTGAATGGTATACTAGAAGAGGAAGTTTACATAGAACAACCAGAGGGATTTGTTGATGAGAAGAACAAGGACATGGTCTGCAAACTACACAAAGCACTTTATGGATTGAAGCAAGCACCTAGAGCATGGTCTGAGAGGTTGCACAAATATTTTGTGAAGATAGGATTTGAGAGAATAGATGACAACAACAACTTGTACATCAAAGTTGAAGAAGGTAAAGACACTTTGATATCAGAAATCTTTCTTGATGATATAATATTTGGAGGAAAAGATGTTTTATGCAAAGATTTTGCTAATCAAATGAAGCATGATTTTGAGATGTCAATGTTTGGAGAAATCAAATTCTTTGTTAGATTATAAGTACATTAGTTGAAGCATGGTTGTAACCCAATCCAAATACATCAAGGAAGTACTCAAAAAATTTGGGTTAGAAGACTCAAAACCAATCAGCACACCAATGGCAATAGGCCATAACCTATCCAATATTGATGAGTCTATTGAAGTAAACCAGACATTGTATAGGTTAATGATTAGCAAGCTACAATATGTTGTACATAGTAGACCAGACATTGCATTAGCTATTGGAATAGTAGCAAGATTTTTTGCAAATCCAAGAGAAAATTACTTAATGGCAGTGAAGAGAACACTAAGATACCTAAAAGGAACTGATGACTTTGGTTTGTACTACAAGAAAAATGAGAAGTTTGAACTGAAGCTTACATTGATGCAGATTGGGGAGGTAATATTGATGATAGAAAAAGCACCAGTGGAGGAGCACTTTTCTTAGCAAAAAGGTTGATTACATGGACCAGTAAAAAGCAACGTTGCACTTCACAGTCCACTATTGAAGCTAAATGTGTGGCAGCTTCTATAAACTACACCAATATTGTATGGATCAAACATTTGCTACAAGGTATGAAAGAAGAGGTAATTGAGCTTGTGATACTTTATTGGATAATACAAGTGCTATCAATATATCAAAGAATCCAGTAATGCATGCTAAAACCAAGCATATTGCAATCAAGTATCACTATGTAAGAGAGGTGGTGGAAGACAAACAAGTGAAGATGGAATATGTTAGCTCAAAGGAACAGATTGTGGATATCTTCACAAAAACACTACCAAAAGATGCTTTTGAGTATCTTAGAGGTAAATTAGGGGTGATACCCCTAGCCAAGGCTACCTAAAACAAAATCAATTATGCCCTGCATCAAATAAGTTGAATGTTGAAGATTTTATACATTGATGCAGAGGATGTTTACTTTGGGATCCATGCCTAAAGTAGTAGAAGTGCTAAAATTTTAAATTAGTCAGAAGCAAGGTGACAGATGGAGACATTAAGTAAACCTATAAAAGCTACACTTGCATATTAAAGATGCTAATATGTCTTTGGCATTTTTGTCAAAGAGGGAGAAGTAGACAACTAAACAAAAATTGTTGAAGATGTTTAAAATTTATCAAAGAAGATAGAGGGAGAAATTGACAAGAATAATTAGAGGTTGATCAGAACAACAAAAGAGAAGCAATACAGATGGACAAAGAAAAAGAACAAGGATACAACAGCAAAGAGGGAGAAGCTGAAATGAAGCAATCAAAATAGTAGAAGAAGATGTGATGTTACAATTTACTTTTTTTCATTTGACTTACTGTTCTAACCTAGTAAGCTTGTGGTTGAATAGTTTAGTCTAATGGTTAATCATTTTGGTTTACCATCAATGCCAAAGAGGGAGATTGTTGGAAATCTGATTGAAAAGCTCATTGTTGTTGAAGATCAAAGAGGGAGATTGTTGTAAAAGAATGTTTTCAATCATTTTTTTGTCATTGATGTCAAACTTGCTATTTCTAGGAATGATATTTGCTTATAAGATCCAAGTACTATCACTTAATTGATTGATGAAGAGGATTTGATCAACAAGATGTAACAAGAGCACCTAAGGGAAAGGTTGAGTTATGATGTTGTAATAAAGTGCAAGGATCAGTTAAGAAAATGGTCAAGTAATGTATTGATGACATACTCAAAGATGCAAAGGTTGGTCACACTTAGAATTATTGGAGGAAGAAGTTGTAACAAGGTTGACTACAAAGCTTGAACTAAGATCATTAGTGGGTGCCGAGCAAGTTAGTTGAAGTCGAGAAAATTCTCAGTAGAAGCTGAGTAATAGAAATTTCTAGTGTATGCCAAGCGATCTTCATGTGCCAAGTGAAGATCAGGTGCCAAGCATCAAAAAAATTTCAGTTGGTGACAAGTGATCTTCAAGTGTCGAGCATCAGGAAAAACATAGTTGATGCCGAGTAACACAGTATGTGTCAAACACCACTATTTCAATAGTGCTATAGTTGATGCCGAGTAACACAGTATGTGTCAAACACCACTATTTCAATAGTGCTATAGTTGATGCCGAGTAACACAGTATGTGTCAAACACCAATATTTCAATAGTGCTAAGCTGTTGCATTATTTCAAAAGATGAAGATTCACCAAATCTAAGCTAACATAGTGGTTACATTGAATTTTGTGAATGAGTTGGAAGATAAGGATGATGAGTTGTTAGCATAAAATCTTATGTAAATCATTTTTGGGAGAATTCGAAAGGATTATTCAAGAAGTTTCTAGAGGAAACAAAATATGGGTTAGATGTAATGAATCCTACCTAATCCATATGAATTGAAACTAAAGAATGGAAGAATTGAGCAGGAAAAGGTACTCCAAGACTTCTATTTAAGAAGTCATAGACCAAGAAGTAAAGAGCTACTAATATTGTTGTTGCTGAAGAGCCAAATTTGCGAAGTGTTTAGAAGGGTGTCAAGGAGGAGACATCTAGAAGAAGGAAGAGCACAGAGGCTCTACTTCTATGAGTGGTCATGAAGAGATTATTGCACTGGTACATTGAGTGTGGAGACTCAAGGAGATAAAGCTTGAAAGAAGGGCAAACTATCAAGAGTTGCAGAGATTGAAGGCCAAGCAATGGTATGAGCTAAGAAGTGATCTGAAATTTGCAAGATAAGTTGTATGTTGTAGTCAGGTCAAGACTTTCTAATACTCTCTAGCAATTGTATTAGATCTAAAAATCCTATGGACTTAGGTTGGCCTAACAGCCATTTTTAAATCCTTTAACAAGGTGGCATTCCAAGTGAATGTTCTAAAATCCTCTAACCAAGCCACTTCTAACAGGGTGGTTAAATCCTCTAACAAGGTCACATTTAACAGTGTGTTGTAGGCCTTTAACAGGGCAAGCCTTTCATAGGGCATCACTTCAGAAGAGTGGGAATTGAGTAGCATGTTACTAGTGGTTTTTCCCAAATTGGGATTCCACATAAATCACTGTGTCATGTGTTGATTTCTTATGAGTTATGCTTGCATGTTGATTTACAGTAACTTGCTAATTAGATAAGTTAAAGCTTGAATGAATGAATGGTTGAATGGGTTCACTACACTTAGTGAAAAGTTTGAATAGGACATTTGAACTTGAATAACTGATTCACCCCCCCCCCCCCCCCCCCCCAACCCCCCTCTCAGTTATTCTAAAGCAATTCTAACATGCTCTGAGCATGCTATATTTTTAATGACCTTCTTATTTTGGGTGATCTATTTTTTTTAATGACTTGCTTGTTTTGTGATGTATTTTGGGTTTTTTTCTTTAATTGGGAAAATCAATAAGATGTATTGCTAGTATTTTCACAATGGTTAATAGGGATGGCAGCCTATTTTGTACAATGACATTTTTGTGTCACTTTGTATGATTTGGCCCACCTTTTGTTAAACAAATATACAATTTTAGCTAATATGATGTTTTAATGTTTCTATTTTTATTGTTTTGGCATTATGATTGAGATTATAAAAAATGATGTTTCTGTTGACTACATGATTAGGTTGTATTGTATGATTCTTGACTTATTTTGATTAAATGGTGTAAAGAGTATGACCTTCCTTCATACTAATTTGGTGGTCAAATAAGTTTGGTAAGTAGAAGCTCTATTTTATGGTTCTTGAAACTAAATGTTAAACACATGCTTGTAGGAAAATAATTCATTGGTGAATTCTTTAAAGTGTACACAGATGGGGGGTTTTGAGTGGTTAGAGGCTTTTGATTGATTGGTTTTTCTTTAGGAAGGCATTTTGATATAATTAGAAGAAATAATGAATGGATAAGATTTATCAATGTGAGGCCTGTTAATGGGCTTTTAAGAGCTAATCCTAAACAAAAAAGGGAAAAGGTGTGTTGGCTACCAGCAGAGGAAGGATGGGTAAAAATCAACATTGACAGGGCAACTCAGGGAAATCTGGGGGTCTCCGGATGTGGTTGTATCATTAGGGAAATACCCTTGCTTTTGTGGCTAAATGACTGAGGGACAGAATGAATAACGTGGTAGAATGTGAAGCGACTAAACAAGCTTTAGTCTTAGGTGCTAAAATGGGCATCTGTAGAGTGCATCTTGAAGGGGATTCAGAGATAATCACTAACCGAATTTAAAAAGGGAAGTTGGAAGTATGGCATCTTGACAAACACATAAAGTAGATTAGATGTCTATTAATGGAGTTCAAGGACTTTAAGGTTTCCCATGTATACAAAGAAGAAAATAAGGTGGCAAACAAGCTCACCAACATGGGTGCGAATGTAGCTTTGGGGATTCAAAACAAAAAATTTGAAGACCTTAGGCTTCTCAACTTGGAATAAAGATTGGAAAATACAATGAAGAGGCCAAAAAAGAATTTTTGTTGACTAATGAAGGGAGTAAAATTTAAATCATGAATCAATACTCCCGGTGACATTCATGAAATATCAATCCCTCACGCGTGTCAAAAATTGTAATTATTTATTAGCACCCCGCATAGAGAAAGCTTCCATATTTTTTGAAGTGTGTGATTTTAAGGAGGAAAGGAAGGGCATTCCACAAGGTTTTTAGCAAAGAGATAGAAATGGAGGCTAATTTTGCACTTGAATGAGACAATTAGATCCAATTATACAAAGGGAAGATCACAATTAGGCATTTGAAGAACATTTCATGTTTGATGAATAGGAGTTCTTGGATGGCATCCAATGGATGTATGATATGGAGTATCTAGAATCTTACTAAAGGAGACACTCCAACTTAGATGTGGCTTCACTCTTTGTGGCATTAGCATTGTTTGTTGGTGAGACCAAGGAGGAATTATCTAGGGTCGTGGCAGCATGTGTTGACCAACAATGGTTGCAGGGACTAGAGGAGATTGTGGATAGAGCTATTTTGCATGTTGGGTTGGAAATAGGACAAGAGACATGGAGGTTAATAGGGGGAGGGGATTCATCAGTTCAATTCCTAATCGTCTGGTCATCAGAAAATTTACAAGGGGTTCACTTACTGTAGGTAGAAAAAGGGTGGAAGAGGATTGTGGAATTCTTGCAGGAGAAGATATGGGTGTCAAGTGAGGAGAGGTTGGGGTTTATGAAGGTGACACAACACAAGAGTGTAACAACTCCAGGATAGCCACTACAACACCAGCTTGAGAGGAGAGCTCAGAAGGATGCTAGAGATTATATGATGAAAGGAATGTGGTTGGACATCTCATTGACTAAAGAGGCAGGCACAAGTGAGCGCAGTAAGTGTCACCAAGGTACTAGTCCTCTCGGGATGCCAAGGTCAGTTTTGGACAACCAAACCATTCCAAATTTCACAAGGGAGGAGGCAGCATAATGGTTTAACGATTAAGCACAGGTGATTGGCAGAGGTGGATGGCATCATTTCCTTAGACATCTTAAATGTCTCTTTTTTGTGGTTTTTGTGGGTTGGGATGTTGTTGTTTTTTGGATGGGGTGTTAATGCCCTTTATTTTTTTGTTTAACATCTATTTATGTATGTAAGGTAGGGAAGATATATGTTTGTAATGCTCTTGGCCAACTTATGCAAATGGAAAATCCAATGTAATTTCTCTTTTTTAAATCAATGAAAAATCAAAAATATTACCTATCAAAAAAAAAATTGTCAATGTGAAAAAGAAAAAGAAAATTAAACTCATCTATGAGTGGTTTTGATATTCAAGAATTTGAAAATTTGGAAATGGGTGAATAATATGTTATATTATGTGACACTGCTTTCAACTCAAGAGGATCAAAGGATTTTGTGTCTTCTAAATGAGCTTTTGTACTCCATACTTAATCAATTGTGTGGTTTATGGTTTAAATGTAAATGGTGGTGTTGGGATATTACTAAAATTGTTTCTTATTCAGCTTCCAAAACTCTCATTTAGTGCATATAGGAGGATGTTGGAAATGACTAGAATTCGACATCACTTATTCTTTTTTATTATTTGAAAATTTCTAAGCTTATTCACCTTCATTCTATTTTAGTTTTGTCTAGGCATATTTCAGTGTTGAATTATGTTTGGGGTTTTCCATCATCTATTGGTGCAATATTGTTCTCCACTTTTTACAAATACATTTTGTGTGTATTATTTAGGTATAGCCACATGGCATGTCTCTACTTTGATGGAAATCTATACCCAAAGATGCAATCTTTCCATTCCATAGAGTGGTATCTCTTTGAGGCTTAATCAAAAAATTAAGGGGCATTATTGAATTTTTTTCAAATAAGTTAACAATTAAAAAATAAAAATATTTTAGTTGATGTCAATTGTGTATAAATCCAAGATGCTCTTGCATCAATTTTTTATTATCATTGTTGTTCTATGGGTGGCTAGTATGAAAGTTATCAATAGAATTAATGGTAGCACATTAACATGTGATAACACAAAATATTACTTAGGTTATTCAATTGTTGGAGTGACTCAAAACAAAGAAAACTAAGAGTGTGGGCCAAAAACAACTAATTTGTTTGGACTAGATTATAGTTAAAGGTAAACATTCAAAAACTCCATCTCCTTCTTTCATCATGATGCTTAGATCTCACAATCTGGGATCTAGCATGTAATCTTAATTTTGTTTATCTTTTTGGTGAGGTGGTCTAATGACTGATTGTATTTTCTTTTCTTGACCACCAGCCAGTGTTTTGTTGGGGATATGTGCTTTCCCCCCTCCCCCCCACCCCCCCTTCTCTATCCTTGTCTTATAGTTCTGTCTTTATTCTAATCTATCTTTTTGGAGCCTATTGCACACCTTTTGGTTTGGGTTCCAAGTCCCTTTGTTTTAAACCTATCTTGTTTTGGGTATCAAGGCCCATTCAAACCCATTTTCTCTTAATCAAAAACTAATGTGTTTGGAATGAGAATTTCTTAAATGAAGTTGAATTATAGTATTTGACAAAGTTTCCACTTCAATGAATATACAAATTGAGGTTACTATACAAGCTATTATTTTCTCTAAGTTTGTAGAGATAACCATTGCTCATAGGATCCATATTATTGACAACAATCTGGTTTTGTTGCTAAATGAAGGTAGATTGTAATTTTGATCCATTCTCCAAAAAGAATTTGATGAACATGCATTCATTGTATGAGCAAGAACCCTTTTGGAATTCGACACCTACTGAAAAATAAGAATTGGGCTTTCTCCAAACTAATTTAGGAGTGGAAATGGTTATAACTAAATAGTTAGGAATTGATTAGGATGAATTTTTTCCTTCAAAATTTAATACGCAGAAAAACAAATCACACAAGTTCAAATTTAGATCATGCGTGTATGCCCAAAATTAATAGCAACATATTTGCAATGAGATTTATTTATTACTTTTCAAGCAAAATTTGTGGCAATGATTCCAAGGTCATCATTGTTAGTCTACTAGATTTTCTTATTTCCACAAAGATTAGATGAACAAATAGGAAATATGCAACAAGGTGAAATGCATAACAAGTTTAATGGATATGGATATGAGATATGCAATTGTGCAATTAAGATTATTCATGCATATTTGCATGTTTGTGTTTAACTTGATGATATAGAGAGTAGCATGGTCAAGTTTATATGTCATCCTACTTATTTTCTATTCTAGCTTGTTGTAGAGAGTGGGAAGGGATACCCCATGAACCCTAGATTGAAATTATGGGAATTTATCAATACTACCCTTCACTACATTAGAAGCAAAATGTTGAAAACTTTAGAAGGATACAAGATGCATTATTGGCTAAATAGCTATTTGAGCTGCAAGGAAAAGAAAACTAGCAAATCTTAGAGGAAGCAATACAATTGGTTGTAAGATATGGGAGTTTCTTTATCCAACTTCCTAAGTTTAGTTATTGATGCAAGAAAAAGAGGGATATATGGGACCAAAGTCTTGTCCAAGTACCAAACTAAGCATGCTTAACCCAACAAAAAGGAACAAACACAAGAAAGGAGAGATAACAATGCAAATCTGATTCATATATTTACTCAAAATCTCGATACATGTCAGGTTGTGAGGCCTTCCAAGTTATGACCGTTAAAAAATGAAATAATTACAAAACTATCCTCATACATGTGAGACTCACAATCTCTAGAATCTAAACTCTAACTTCCTCTATCTTGCCAAAACTACCTCTAAATCTACAACATGAATCCCTGTATATAATGGATGAAACAACTCAAAGAACCTTCTAGATCCAACATAATATAAATCAATAACCCAAAAATAGGTCCACACACTTCTCAAAGAAATATCCCTTTATTTAATGATGACCCAAATTACATGTACTATCAGCCAAGAAAGAAGATCCCACACAAAACCACTTGGTGAAGCAAGGAACCAAGCAACAGTAATAACAAAAAAAAAAATGTCGAACCAACTCAATGGAAATCAAAACCAATCACCTCTTGGTGACAACAACAACTAACCAACTCAATAAACAACAACATTATATCGTACACACCAAAGTAGCTACCGAGAAAATCACACAAAAAGTAACCGAGCACAACTGCCAAGCTACCAACATCAAAGATTGAAAAGAAACCCAAGATGCTACTACATCAAACACCTATGGTTGAAAGAAATTATTCTTTGAATCATGTGGGAATTTTAACTTGAGTAGAATCCAACTCAAGCTAGAAATCCATGTAGAATCTTCAAATGCTTTGTTCTTCCACTTTACTAGATATTCCATGTAATTATTTCCTCTTGTGCTCTTTATTCGAAGATCTGTTCAATTTCCTCTGTATGTTTCTTAGGATAACACTTGGTACTATCACTTCTTCATGAGGTTCATGATATTCATACAAATCTACAATGTTGAATATAGGTGATACATTCATGTCATCAGGTAACTCTTCTTCATAAGCATTTCCATTGTCAATTTTCTTTAATATCATGCAGGGACCAAATTTCTTCATCTTAAACTTGTTTTATATTCCATTATGAAATCTACCTTTCTTCAAATGAACCATCACTTTATCTCCAAATTGGAAAATCTCATGTCTCCTTGATCTATCTATACTATTCTTTTATTTCTGATTACTCTATTGCAACTTTTGTGTCACATCCCCATGCAATGCCTTCATGAATTCATATATATACCTCTTGGTTGTCTGCATGTAACAATTTGAAAAGGTGTTATACTAGTACCTCTATTCACTAAATTATGGTATGCAAACTCTGCTTGTGCCAACACTAAATCCCAATTACTCGATGTGTTTCCAACTAAGCATCTCGACAAATTATCCAAACTCTTGTTTACAAAAAAAATTGTCCATTAGTCTGTGGATGAAATGTAAAACTATACTTCAACTTGGTGTCAAAATTCTTCCACCAGATCTTCCAAAAATAATCAAAAAGCATATTGTCTCAGTTAGAGATGATATTCCTTGGTAATATCCTTAAAGAAAATATTTGATACATGTACTACATCTAATGTTTTCCTACATGGTATGAAACATGTTGTCTTTGAAATCTATCCATAATAACAAATATGCAATCATTACCTCTTACTATCCTCAATAAGCCAAGAACAAATCCATGGTGATATCACTCCAAGGTTTATCGGGAACAAAAATTAGTGTATACAATCCAATATTCTAACTCGCTCCTTTTTCAACTTGACAAACTCCACAATTCTTTAGAATTTCCTAAACATCCTTATATAACCGAGGCCAAAATTATCTTTCCCTAAGCAACTTCAATGTCTTATCAAAGCTAAAATGTCTAGCCAAATCACTACTATGCTTCTCATTTATTAGATTAGTTCTCATTGATCCTCTCAGTATACATAACTGAATTCCTTTTAATAACATACCTTCCTAAATGAAATAATTTTCCCACTTACTCGATTGATCTAAAATAGGTGAAACTTGTGAAGATGATGGTGGAGAGAACTTCCTCCATGACTCAAGTTTCATAAAAATTCTTCATATCATCAAAACCAAGAACCTCAATCCTCATCTTATTCATCAAATCTTCTTCTACTCAATGCATCAACAATTTTTTTTGATATTTCACTCTTATGCTTTATTATAAATGTAAAAATTTACAAATACTCAACCCATTTCATATGTCTTTGATTCAACTTATGTTGACTACCTTAATATTGTAAAGCTTTATGACTAGTATACAACACAAACTCCTTAGGCATCAAATAATGTCTCCATTTATTTAGAGCTTGAACAATAGAATAGAACTCTTGATCATACATTAAACACTTCCTCTTGCACCATTTAACTTTTCACTGAGACAAGTTTACCTTCCTGACTCAACATAGCCCCTATTGCACTACTACTTGCATTACAACTTGAATTACTTTATTAAAGTCAGGAAAAGCTAATACGGGTAATTCAACAACCTTATGTTTCAATGTCTCAAAACTCTTATCAACTCTGTGTGTCCACTTAAATTCTATTTCATCTCCTCTCATTGTTTTAGTCCTAGCATTGCAAATTGAATTAAAATTTCTAGTGAACTTTCTGTAAAAACTGACTAAATCATGAAATGATCTTACCTCATGAACATCCTCGGGTATAGGAAATTCAATAATTTCTTTAACGTTCTTAGGATCGATCTTTAAACCATCAACTAAAATCACCAATCCCAAATACATGTTGCTCTTCTTTCATGAAACTACACTTCATGAAATTGATCAACAACTTTTCTTCTTTCAATCTCTACAATACATGTCTAATGTGTAACAAATTTTCTTCTCTAGTTTTATTGAAAATCAGAATATCATCCAAGTAATCACAAATTTACCCAAGAATTTATTTGGAACGTCATTCATTAACATCACACAAGTAACAATGAGGAAAGGGAGGATTTAAAATTTGATGAGGAGGAGAAGGAGGAGATGGAAGTTAAGAGGGAGGAACCAGTTGCAAAGAAAAGGAAAAGGGAAAAATAGAAGGATGTTGAGGGGGTTTTAGGATAAGGATCGGATATCTCTATTATTCCTCTTTCACCTATTCATTCCCAGGAGCAAGAGAAGGAGAATATTGGAGGAGAGGGTGGAGAAGTGATTATAAAGGATAGGTGAAATGCATGGAGAAATTTTAATGTCAGAACATCCAAGATGGGGATTGTTAGGGAGACAATGAATCCCCAAATTTTGGAAGAAAAACAAGGCCAGCTCCAGTTTGAAGAACTTATCAATCCAACTATGGTGGCAATAATGGATAATGCTAGAGAAACAGGCATGAATATGTTGAATAATGCTTGTAATAGCATGATTGACAACTTTAGGTCAATCAAATGGCTTTATCACAAGCCCGAAGAGGTCAA
The DNA here is from genome assembly GCA_028749045.1 of Cupressus sempervirens. Classification (NCBI taxonomy): domain Eukaryota; kingdom Viridiplantae; phylum Streptophyta; class Pinopsida; order Cupressales; family Cupressaceae; genus Cupressus; species Cupressus sempervirens. Next base: position 53,742,839 of record CM053792.1, on the reverse strand, counting down.
GGAAAAAATTGGCCAAATGGGAAATAGTAGGATGGGGCCTAGTCTAGGAAATAAGAAGAGTAAGGAGGATAGAATCAGTTTAGCTGAGAAGAGAATCCCAAACTTGGAAAACTATAATCACAATTTGGCAAACCGTATGATCTCCATCCTTAATTCTATCAATGATAGCATTCTATCCCTTACTGGAATGTTAAAAGCCAGAGGCCTACTAGATGAGAGTGGGGATAAGGATAGGGAAAGAGCCAGGGGGAAGAGGATGTGACGACCAAAATTACTTTTAGTAGCCTGGATTAGGAAGCTGAAATGTCCCTTTACTGGTTTTGTATGATATTTCCAACCTCTAATCAGATCTTTAAAATCAAACAACCAATATTAAAAAGATCCACCAATTTCTCAATAAAACCCAAATCGGATATGACCGAAATAGTGCCAAAAGCTTCACAACTTCACAAATTATTAATAAATCTGAAAATGGAAATTTTTACAAAAATTTCAGCAGCATAACAGCCAACAAAATGAAATTTCTAGATCTGTATAGCCTTTACACAACAGTTCACAAATGTAGGACAAAAACTATGCTCATCGAGCTCCCGAAATTAACACAAAAATGCCCGGAAACACCACAAAAACACTAATAATCTATCTCAGAAGTTTAATCACGTCCCAATACATATATTCAGCTCTATTTTAACATATTAAAGTCTTAAATATAGTAGCAACCCAAACTGATATGAAATACTCAACTGAAAACACCAAACTCATACAAAAAACACACCCGAAACCCACAAATCTGCACTGTTCAGCACAAAGGCAAACTCTGTATGAGCATGCACATGGAATGGCTTCAAACTTCCATCCTTAGCCTTCCTAGAAACCTGCAAACTCCCATTCTTGGGTCTCCCTGGAAACCTGCAAACTCCCGTTCTTGGGTCTCCTTCTCCACAGGTTTGGCAGCCTCTGAAGAATAACAAAGAATGAGCAAAAATCAAGTTCTGGAATGAGCCCAAAATGCCTCCAAATCCCTTAAAAGATGGCATAAACCTAACTCACGTCCAAGAGGGGTTAATAAAACATATTTTAATAATAATTTTCATTTATTAGTCCATTCGATTCCAAAGATTTATCCCCTTTTGCTGAAACTTCACCTTTTTGGGCTTGCCTGCCTTAGCAAAGATTATTATTTTTAATTATTTGAAAAGGGTACATGACAAGTCCTCCCCTCCCAAATATTTCTTGTCCTCAAGAAATGGCTAAACAATAAACCAATCAATCCACCTGGATCCCAAATGTAGTCATGAACTATACTACTGCCAATTAACACAGGCTCCTGCAATATCCTCTGCAATATGACCAAGAGGAATCCATAATCAAACTGACCATTACAGCTCAACCAAACTCCAAAATCACCACTGCCACAATCAAAAACCCATGAGACACAAACTCCTAGAACATCAAAACCCAAGTAAAGTCGACAAATCAAACTACCAACACAGTAAATACCATCAACGCATCCCACTGGCCTATACGGAATGTACAATCCAACTCTGCAACAATGGTGAACACTCTCAAATGAAACTGTACCAAGTATGGAGAATCCACACACTGTACAACTCCTGCAGTCAACACAACTCTACAAATCACCGGCCACTATCTCATAACCATAATTCCCATGCACTGCTAATGGTGAAAAGACATTACAAGATATAGAGTAAGAAATGGAACCCAAACCAAATTTACCATGAACAAGTGATATAGCCCACTGTGACTGACCACCAGCTAAGCTAGGAGATGTCATAGCCAAAGGAGTAGAATCAGTAATAGCAACTGCTGAAGCATCACTCCCAAACTCCTACTCTAAGTCATGTATTATCAAGCTATCAACTGCAGAACCTATCACCATGTCATGCTCATCACAACTCTCATCCCGAGGCGTGAAACTGTCCCATAACTGATGACAAGCACTAGGAACCAAAGTACATCTTTTTATCATCATCTCATCAACATGGTCATCAAAGGTAAATTAATGAGCATACCTCACAGTGTAATGCCGATAGAATGCACCAATCTTAGTCAGTGGCTCAGACTGTAATCCAAATGAAATTAACTGCAATTGATCATTAACCATGTTGGAACTAACTACTACCTCCGAAGATATCACCAAGGGAGTAGTATTACTAGTAGGAACCATGCCAACTTCTGACTCACCAACATCACACATGATCTTTGATACATCTCTAGTCTCTGTGCTATTAGTACTAGAGGCCACCACCATGTCAGGCATACAACAATCTGCTACAACACCCAACTCAACTGAACCTGACTCTAGTGGGAATGAACTTGATATGCCAATGTTAGTATCAAGGATGGATGCATCTCCATCTCCACTATCTCTGACAATCTCGGCCATGGACATCCTCAGATCACCAAACACCACAGCTTGTGACTGTATAAAATCAGGTAAAGAATGTAGCCGCTCTAACTCCATGGTCACCTTATCCAAATGAAACTGTGACTCCTTGAAAGCCAACTGTGTACTCTCAAGAATCTCAAAAGTCACCTCAAGTTGCTCAGTAAGCTCACTCACCTCATCTTCCTTGGCCAACAATGCATCATATGTTGTACTACCCCACTCCATAAGATAATCTTTGTCGGCTACCAACTGCATATAATTCTGTCTCAAAATCCGAATAGCCTCTCATAAAGAGTGGATCTCTATCAAGGAAAGATAACTGCCTTCCTGCTCATCACTAGTAGGAGAACCCCATCCATAAACTGCTAACAACTGACGAGCAGCATCGAAATGCTGGCAAGTAACAGAAATGTCTCGGTCACTAACTCTCAACTGATTAGACACATGATGGTACTGGCTTGACTGTCTCCTACAAACCTCCTCTGATGCACTGTCTAAAGGAGTATCCTCAAAGTTACTAGTCTCTAGAGTATTACCATCCATATCCTGTGAATCAAATCTAAAGCTCATATCAACATATGGAGTATCAAAAACATTAGCATTTCTGTCCAACTCCTCTGTACCCAAGGAAACTAAGTCTTCAAAACTGCCCACTGCATCCTCTTGGATGTCATCAATGCCAATATGATCCTGGGACTCATCTGTACACACTGCCAAATATGAAATATTATGAACACATTCCAGCAAGTATGGTCGAATGGATATATGAACAAAGCCCAACACTGGTGTATGAAAACCAATACCAACATCGGATAAGCTCCTGGCACAAGAAAAGACAACACCGTGCAATCTGCTAATCAAATCCATGATAGCACCCAAACAATTACTGCTACCAAAAAGTGTTAAAGATTTCCAATCAACTGAATCCCAAATGCCAATATAACAATCTCGAGTCCATATCCATAAACTATAATCAGCTAGTAACTCAAGCAAAATCCTCCCCTGAGTAATATGACCAATACCAACTAATTTCACATACCTGTCTGACATTATCCCTATATCATGGATGTGAATGCAAGATGAACTCGCAACATTATCAATGTCCACATATGATCTACCATTCATAGAAAGCTGAGTATTAGGAGTGCAAGATGAAACTAAACTCAATTCCATGCCATGCTTATCCCCATGTCTCTCCCAGTCTTGTAATGCCAATGGAGTATTCACCAAAGAAGCTTGAGTGTCCTCAAGCTTGTGAGAAAGCCTGTCAACTTCCTCCTCCTTCCTCCTCAAGGCATCTAAATAGTCTTTGATAAGGCTAAGAAGATGGTCACAATCTAATAGAAGATGTAAATAACTCAACTTCATCATTCCCATTCCTTCCCTAATCGCTTGTAAGTCAACACAAGGAGACTTTGCCTGAACTCCCTTATGTCTACCCTGTAACTGAATCATTTGAATGTGATCCTCTATCATATCCCACATCCTATCATGATGAGATAATGAAGTCACAATACTATCTTTTTTCACCTTCAGCTGGCTGGACAAATCATGTGAAGTACTACCTGCCTCAACCTCATGTGATGAAGCATCTAACTGTGCCTGGTACTCTTTCTCAGCAAATTCATGAATGCTCAATGTTTGCTCATCTCTACCAGGTATCTCACCATCATGCACAACAACATCCTCATAATCATCATCTAAACCCACTACCTCTTGTGGCAGAGTAGAATCTGAGACCTTTGCTTGGCTATATGCTAGTTTCTCAAACTCCTCATGCAAGTTCTTGGTAATTGTGTCATCTGCCCTGTGAGAAAATTTGCCAAATAGAAATCCAATCAACTTATCCACCTTAGCTGGGTTAGACAACATGTCATTCATCATATGGTGGTGCTCAACCAACTATTCAGACATGTCATGGCTTATTTTCATAAGTTTATCTCGAATGTCTAAATAACCATCCTTTCTACTATTTTGACTCTGGATATCAATTGTCCAAGATCGTGTCCTCTGAGACTCTGTACTATACCTGTCCATTCTGGATAAAGTAGAGTGTAACCCCAATAGGATATAACTTCTTCAAACACCAAGAACTAACATGCAAATGATTAGAAGTAGCATGCAACCATAGATTTTGACATGCAACTGATTAGAAGCAACATGCAACCACCAAATTCACCAAGAACTAACATGCAAATGATTAGAAGTAGCATGCAACCATAAATTTTGGCATGCAGCTGATTAGAAGCAACATGCATTCATAAATTATGACATGCAAGATCTGGGTAGTTATCAAAACTGACATGCAAGATCTGGGTAGTTGTCAAAACTGACATGCAAGATTTGGGTAGTTGTCAAAACTGACATGCAAGATCTGGGTAGTTGTTAAAACTGACATGCAAGATTTGGGTAGTGTCAAAACTAACATTCAAGATCTAGGTAGTTGTCAAAACTAACATGCAAGATCTCGGTAGTTTTCAAAACTGACATGCAAGATCTGGGTAGTCGTCAAAACTGACATGCAAGATCTGGGTAGTTGTCAAAACTGACATGCAAACTTCTACAAAACCTCAGGCTGGAAAGATCATAGCTCTGATACCACTTAAATGTCCCTTTACTGGTTTTGTATGATATTTCCAACCTTCTAATTAGATCTTTAAAATCAAACAACCAATATTACAAAGATCCACCAATTTCTCAATAAAACCCGAATCGAGTATGACCGAAATAGTGCCAAAAGCTTCACAACTTCACAAATTATTAATAAATCTGAAAATGGACATTTTTACAAAAATTTCAGCAGAATAACAGCCTAAAAAATGACATTTCCAGATTTGTATAGCCTTTACACAACAGTTCACAAATGTAGGACAAAAACTATGCTCATCGGGCTCCCGAAATTAACACAAAAATGCCCGGAAACACCACAAAAACACTAATAATCTATCTCAAAAGTTTAATCACGTCCCAATACATATATTCAGCTCTATTTTAACATCTTAAAGTCTAAAATACAGCAGCAACCCAAACTGATATGAAATACTCAACTAAAAACACCAAACTCATACGAAAAACACACCCGAAAACCACAAATCTGCACTGTTCAGCACAAAGGCAAACTCTGTATGAGCATGCACATGGAATGGCTTCAAACTCCCATCTTTAGCCTTCCTAGAAACCTACAAAATCCCATTCTTGGGTCTCCCTGGAAACTTGGAAACTCCCATTCTTGGGTCTCCTTCTCCATAGGTTTGGCAGCCTCTGAAGAATAACAAAGAATGAGCAAAAATCAAGTTCTGGAATGAGCCCAAAATGCCTCAAAACCCCTTAAAAGAGGGCATAAACCTAACTCACATCCAAGAGGGGTTAATAAAATATATTTTAATAATAATTTTCATTTATTAGTCCATTCGATTCCAAAGATTTATCCCCTTTTGCTGAAACTTCACCTTTTTGGGCTTGCCTGCCTTAGCAAAGATTATTATTTTTAATTATTTGAAAAGGGGACATGACAGAAGCCTAGAAGAGTCAGAAGAAAATTTTTGAGGAGACTCACAAAGTCTATGAAGCAACTCAGACAATGCAGGAGTTGGAGCGAAAGATAGAACAGTAACTTTGTTTTATTTATTCTTGTCTTTAGTTGTTAGGTTACTACTATTTTTTGTCAAGTTGGCTTTTTCGTGTTTTGGCTTTTTGATGTAAGTTGAATTAGCCTTTTCTGTGGCATTTGTGTTGGCTGGGCTTTCATGCTTATTATCAACTATGTGACTTGTCTTTGTTTGGTTGGGCTTTAAATGCTTATTATCAACCTTAGTTTTTGTTTTAACATTTGGATTTCAAGATCCCTATAAAACCTGTTTTCCTTATCAAAAAAATCACACAAGTAATCAGCATATTATTTAAACCAAAAGGCATAAGCAAACATGCATACAAACCTTCTCTTATCTTAAATGCAATATTTCATTCATCGCCTTCTTTGATTTTGATCTGATGATACCCACTCTTTAAGTCAATCTTTGTAAATTATCTTGCTCCACTCAAATAATTCATTATGTCATCCATTCTTGGTATAGGAAACCTATACTTTACTATTATCTTTTGTATAGCTTCGGAATCAATACACATTCTCCATTCTCTTAGGTGCCAACACAGTTGGTACTACATGCAGACTTATACATTCTTTGTTCAATCATTTTTGTAATATCTCATGAACTTATCAGTTAAGCTCTTCATTCTCAGTTGGTGTCAATCACTCTGGTCCTTTATTTGGAAAACTTTCTCTAGGAATCAAATCCATACACTAGTACATTTGGACCCAATTTTCAACCAAGGTTTGTAGCTATTTTTCTCATCAAAATTTTGAATAAATTGCAGGTTGGTCAAAATTTTGACAAATGCATTCGTCAAAATTTTGACCAACCTGCAATTTATTCATCAAAATTTTGACCAACCTACAATTTGGTCAAAATTTCAACGAGAAAAATAGCAATGAACCTTGGTCAAAATTTGACCAAAATTGGTCCAAATTCACTAGTGGTACAATCATTGATGCTTCTCATCAGTGGAAAACCATCAAGTACATTATCTAAAATGATCTCCTTATACTCAATGAGTAACTTGTAAACTTCTATTGGAGCTTGATCTTCTATGTTCTCACTCAATTTGTTAGGAATTATAGCAAAATAAACATCACACTTTTTCAAATCCTTAACAAATTGTCTCCTTCCATCAAACAAACTTTCACAAATGTAAATATCTTGCCAACACATTATTCAATCAAAGGTAACAGAATTTTTTTCTTCCCATCAAGCCAAATAGTATATTTATTCAATCTTCCATCATGTCCAACATGTCTATCATATTGCCAAGGTCTACTAAACAAAATATGACAACAACAAATAGGCATAATATCACACAACTCCTTATCACACTATTTTCCAAATTTTTAGATTCAGAAAACATTGTTCACTTACCATCAGTGTATGCTCATTCTTAATCCATGAAATCTGATAGTTTTTAGGGTGCTTCAATCTTTCCAATTGCAACTTTGATAACATCTTCTTAAAGGCCAAATTTTTTGAATTACCACTATTAATGATTACTTTCCAAATTTTATCTGTAAATTTGCATTTGGTCTTGAAAAAGGTTTCCTCATAGGATTATCTGTAGACTTCTCACTCCATAATGCTCTTGTAACCATCAAATTACTTTCCTTCTCAAGTTCATTCAGTGAGTCTTCATGTACCAAAAAATATCTATTGCTACCAACCTTCTTACTCATACTCTTACATTTAAATGATGTATGCCCTTCTTGACCATAATTGTAACAAGTTCCTTTGAATCCTCCTCTTTTATAGCCACCTTGATAATAACTACCTCTACCTCCAGATGAACTTTCACCTTTTGACTCATTCTTTCCTTTGTCTTCACCTCTTCACTCGATTTTTCTTCTATCGAGATTTTATCTTTCTTGATTAGATCTACTACTTTCACAAGAAGATTTTCCTATTCCCCTAGGAACCTATCTCCTCTTGCTCTCTGTCATTTCTCATGTCTTTTATTCAATTTCTCCTCAACTTTTGAGGCAAAATCATAAGCCTCCTCAATGATTTCCATTTTGGCTAAATTAATCTCCTCTTGTATAGAAGTTCACAATCTATTTAGCTACCTTGCAATTATTTTCACTTCATCTTCAGTATGTCTAGATTTATTGTCCAATCTATAAAATTCCTCGGTGTATTCCTTTACAGAGCTATCATTTTTCTTCAAACTTTGCATTCTCCTAATACCTTTGTTTTAGTTTTAACTCTTCTCTATTTTTCATTTTGTAAATGCTCTCACCACAAGGATGCATGACCTTTTAGCTTTGTGATTGTAATTTTCCCCTTCTTCTCATTTTCTATGTTCTCATACTCAAAGTACTTTATGTGATCCAATCCATCAACTCATATGAATCCTAGTTTCCATTATACCTAGGAGGGTTGAACTGCATTGTAGACTTCAAATTGGTCAATGCTTTCAAAAACCTTTCATCTCCCTAATCCATCAAGGTTGTAGGTGCAACAACCTTGTGCACTTCTTCAATTTCATCATCAAGATATATTCCATATCGTTGGGTTGTCTCAACAACAGATAGCCTCGTCGAAATTTGTCATAACATATCAACCAATCCTGGATCTACATCTCTCCTACCATGAACCATCTTGAAACCCTTTGCAATTGAAGGTTAGATCACAATCTTCCATCCCATAACAAATAAACCAACTAGGGTTTACAAGAAGGAACTTTCAAGACCTATATTTGTAAACAAGGGATCCAAACCTTCTATGATACCACCTGAAACAAGCCAAAGAGGGATAGATGGGGCTAAAATATCACTAAAGTACCAAAAAAAGCCTTCTTAACCCAACACAAAGGAAAAAAAACATGAAAGGAGAGATAACAATGTAGATCTAGTTCATATATTTACTCAAAGTCTTGATACATGTCAGGTTGTGATGCCTTCCCAGTTATAGCTATTACAAAATGCAACAATTACAAAACTATACTCATACATGTGATATCTAGGATCTCCATATCTAAACTCTAACTTCCTCTATCTTGCCAAAACTAGTTGTAAACCTACAACATGACTCCCTATTTATACTCAATGAAATGACTCCAAGAACCTTCTAGATTCAACATAGGAGAAAGTAACGACTCAAAAATAGGTTCACACACTTCCCAAAGAAAGATCCATTTATTTACTAATGACCTAAATTGCATGTATTGTCGGCCCAAAAAGAAGAGCCAACAAAATACCCCTTAGTGAAGCAAGGAACCTAGCAACAACAACAAACAAACAAACAAACAAAAAATATTGAGTAATAATTGACCAACTCGGGGATCAACAATGTAATACCCCTCATTTTCTATCATTGTAGACTTCATTATTAAAGTTGTATCTGACTCTTATGTGTATGTGTTATCCCTTAGCTAATATTTTAAATATGATACTTTGATATATAGGGTAATTTATTAAAAACCAAATAGTAATGGTTACACACTTGCAATGATGATAATTTTATGTGTCTATTTAATAATTATGATTACTTTCATAATGATGATGTTTTAATTACTCTTAGTAAATGTGATTGCTTCCATAATGATGTCATGTGATATACCTTCAAATGATGATGATGAGTTATTTATATTATAACATAATATTACTTATACTCATGATTTATTGATTATACTTACCCTATACTTGCATGTGTATGGTGTGTGTGTCTATTTTATATTTATGTCTGACGTGTATGATGTGGCTAAGGGAGGGAGTCGTAGTCACCTATGAGTTGAGATCTACATGATATATCACTCCTTTTCATTTTCCATTTAGCTTAGATATATATGCACATGTACATGCTCGTCTTTTATTCAGGTTGTAGGTAGCACCATTGACTTTCCTAAAGTGCCTATATGAGTGTACCCTATCACAATAACTCAATGGTAACAATGGGGAGATAATGTTTAGGTCCAATCCTAGCCAAAGCCTAATTACTTATCCTAAGAATGAGGACATGTATCTGATTGCCTACCCTCTTTGAAAATCTGTAAGTCTTTCTTTGTGTGTGTTGTTTGATTTAGACTTTGGTCGATTTTGCATAAATGATTTATTTATAATATTTAGATTAATCATATAATATAAAGATTTGATCTAAAAGTCTAAATTGGAAAATTGAGTAAAAAGAGAATTAAAATATTAAAGAGTAAATATTAACTTATTTTAATTATTTAATTACTAATAATTAAATTAGAGTTGCATTTAAATAATGAGCTTTAATTATTATTATTAATTAAAATAATAAATTGTGCTTCTAAAAGTGTTGTGCAAAATAGATAAGGTGGAGAAAATAATGAAATTGATATTTTAAATTAAAAGTGCTCTGAGTGTGCATGAAAATATTTAATAAATTAAGTTATTTAATATTTAATTAAAATTAAGTGACTTTTTATTAAATTAAATATTAGAAAACCCTAGTTAGGGTTAGGGCTCTTCATTACATTTTTTTTTTCATTTTAGAGTACAAAGGTTTCAATAGAGCAATTGTAGGGACAAAAGTTAAAGAATTTCTTAAACGTTTAGGAGTATTTTGGATCATGTGTTTTTTGGGCTTGTGTTGTCTTGGACATTCTACTGGCATATTTGAGGCAGGGTTTGAGAACCTTACAAATCTTTCTCTTAAGAAGATTGTCTTCTTTGTGTCTATTAAATTCTGTTGTAGTGATTGTTGAAATTTATGAATAATTTTTATTTGTGGAATTTAAAAGGGAAATTACTTATGGATTATATTATTTTTGAGAAATTAAGAGAAAATAAATTTACTATTATTGTGTAGAAAATTCAAATAAAACTTAAATCTAGAAACCCTTGTTTTAATATTTATCATGTTCCTTTGCTTGGGATGTTTAGTATTGGACACTTGGTAAGTTGAGCTGGAATGGCCCCTTGTTAGCTAACCTTCAAGGCCTTCTTAAATAATGGTCTCTTCTTTTTAAAGATTCTTTTTTTCCTCAAATTTTGCGAGTGATTCCAACAGTTGTCACTTGGAGTATCTGGTAGGAAAAAAATAAGAGAATTTTCAAACAAGAGAGATGTTCAGTAGATCAAGTTTGTGAGGTTGTGGAAAAATCAGTCTCTAAGATGATCAATGCATATACATCTAGATCTAAGTCACTGTCTTCACTTTTCTCCTCTCATGATTCTAAGGTTTTGAACTAGTGGTCACTCATTTCTATACCCTTCAAAGGAGTGTTAATTGGAAAACAAACTAAGAGGAGAGAAGAAAGGACATTAAGTGGTATCCTCCTGATAAAGATTTTGTTAAAATCAACTTTGACGGAACTTCAAAAGGAAACCTTGGGATTTCAGGGGCGGGTTATGTCTTACGAGATTCTAATTCTCAAGTTATTCGGGCAACATGTTTCAAGATTCCTATTGGTTCTATTACCATTGTCGAGGCAAGGGCTTTGCATTTGGGAATGGGTCTTGCAATTTCTAATGGCATTCAAAGAATCCACATAGAAGGGGGTTCTCAAATTATAATCTCAGTAATTATGTTAGGACATTCTTCTATTTGGGGGATCCACTAAATTCTTTAGGAGGTAAGGGCGTTACTTTCGAATGTTGTAGAATACAAAATTTCACATTGCTTTAGGGAGGTTAACAGGTTACCTAATTGGCTAGCCAATAAAGAAGATGATTTGGATAAAGGGTCAATTGATTGGGATTCAACATCATTAGCCAGTTCATTGATAATTGATAAAGGTTTGGAATGGGTGTTGGGAGAAGTCTCATCAATTAGTATCTGACAGATTGCCAGGGGGTTTTAGGCTACTCACTTAGTATTTTGGTTTTGAATCTACTCCCGATTTGTTTTTTGGGCAGATTCTAGTTGTATCTCATAAAATATATATTGTTCATCCGGCTGTAAAGGGAGGTTTTCTTCACTACTTCTTCCCTCCTGGAGCCTCCTAAAGTAGTTTATAATAAAATATAATGGCTTCGTCCATTTTTATCAAAATAAAATAAAAATAGCAAAACCATGTTGAATGAAAGTCAAAATATTATGTTGTTCTTGAGAAAACTTACATGCAAAATAATTAGAAAATATGAATGTTCATTTCACTTAGAGTTTGATTAAATGTTTTTGTAAATAATTTATAAAATTAAAATAAATTGAAAGTCAAAGATAAATTACACATTATTATGCAAATTAGAAGTTAAATCTAATATCTAGAAAAAGAAAATTGAGAAAATTATATGCAAAAATATATTTACATATTTTATAAATAAAATATAATATATTTATTTTTAAAATGTTTTAAAAATAATATTTGTAAATCAATGTATTTATATGCATGTGAAAATGAATAAATATATGTTTAGAAAATTGATATAATAATCTTGCATGTTTAAGAGTAAATAAACATGTGAAAATAATGCATGCACGTTTATTTTTATTTTAAAAAATATATATAGATAAATTTTCAAAATTATTAAAAATAAAACATTTAATTATTTATTTATTCTAAAAATTAAATATTATTTGTATTGGTGAGCTCTAAAAAAATAATGCTTTTATAGTGGAATAAAATCTTATTAGATGTGTAAACACCCTAAAATTGGCAAAGACCTAAAATGACATGAAATTCGATCAAACAACAAAAATTAAAGACAAAATTAATTAAAATGAAGGAAAAAATGAACTTTCAAATCAATTGTAACATCAAATCATCAAGTGGTTAATTAATTAATCACCTATCAAATTCAAAAAGACCAAAGTCAATTTTAAAAGAGGAAAACCAATTCATAAAATCATAAAATGAAATAAAAAAGGAAAAAGGTAAAGACAAAAGTTGAAAATAAAAGCAACATTTAATAAATCAACAAATAGACATTTATCCTCTCAAAAGTGAAATCCACACTTTTTGAAATTTAAAACAATTGAAAATCCTCATTTATTCTCACAAACCAAGTCTAGACTGTTCCTCTTGGGATCTTATGAGATATTTTCAGTTTCACCATTACCTCCAATAAAAGGTAAACCCCAGATCTTTACCCCAACCCCCTTCTAAAATCCTATAAATAGAAGGGAAAATCAAGAGCAAAGGGACCCAAGTCTTATGCATCTATATTATAGGTATATTAGAGCTATCATTTTGATCATCCATTTAGCATCATTGTTGTAGAGATCTAATGTCATTTTAGTGTCATTCTAGCATCATTTCAATACTTATTAGCATTACTTAACATTGTTTAGTCTCAGGCATGCACTTGATTTACCATTTTTACATTCTTATCTTAGCATTTTCATATAGATCTCATATAGACATTCATAGATTTGCATCAATAGTGTACTCATGTTCTAGAACTGTTAGCAGTTATAGTTAGGGAAACATGAAATGTTTGTAGATTCGTTATTTAACAATGTTTTCTTGGGTCTAGATTAGTTCAGTGTTATTCTAATTGCACTCTACACCAAGGTCTCATTAATATGTGATTCCACCATGTACAAGATATTTATAATGCAAGTGTAATTTTAAATTAATAGATGTTTAATTATGATTTTGTTATGTTTTAAGTAAAGTTATAGTGAACTTAACTATTTAACCATTTATTTATGGTTAGTAGATATAATAGGTGGGATTATATATAATCTAAGTTAAGCTATTTATGATAGAACTATGAGTTCAATAGAAATTAAATATTAATATTGGACATATATCAAAGTTAAAATTATACTCTAAGAATGGTATTGATACTAATATTTAATTTAATGCTTCATGTTATTGACTGAGTAATTTATAATCTAAAATTATTTAAATTAATAATATAATAATATGTTATAGTTAGATTTTTATTTTTTATTTTTATTTAAAGGGGTAAATGCTTTGACCTGGAGCTATGAACCAGTGAGGCCACAAACAGAGGACCTCATCACCATTAGATTTGAACCTTGATGGCAAGGATAACAACTCAACAACTTAACCATCAAAACATGCCACTATTGGGCACTATGCTATAGTTAGAATTGATAAAATATAAGTATTTAATTAAGAGTTAGTTTTTGAGCTGAATATTATATTATTCAATACATTATAGGAAATTATATCATTATAATATTGATTAATCATGGTGATTTAATATATATGAAGAATTTATATCAAAGGAATTTATGCATGTTTTTTAACATAAACTCTTATAGCCAAATTGAACTTTAGAATATAAATTAATTTTGTTAAAAAATTAAACTTGTACTATTATTGTTTTTTTTCTAATATATGATTTTCTTGTATTTTCTTTTATGACGTTTTGTGGTTATGTAATTGACCAATTAGTATTGTACACCGGAGGCTATGGGATTTTATTTTCTATGTGAAATGATATAACTATTTTTATGTCTCGATTAGTCCCTATATGGTTTAGACTTTAAGTGTGAGTAATCCTTCTTAATCTCATCATTATGTCTTTTGATCAAAAGGGGTGACAACCTTTATTTTGTTAAGTTCAAGTTACCTGGTCAGGTTATGTTATCATTTGTGTTGCCATATGTTCTGGATGTTTATGTTGTAGATTATGTTACTTTATGATTTTCTCTATAATTGAAGGGTTATCTTTATGTGTGATGTCCTATGTGATAGAGATGAATGTTATTGATACTAGTTTATCATTTTTCTTGTAATGATGAGACTTTATGGTTTGTTACTATGATTATGATACATCCATTATGGGATGGATAATTTTGTTAGATGTTATATTGAGATGTACAATGAATCCTTGTGTAGATGTGATATTCTTTCCTATGCTCCATTAATCTACTTCGGTGACTTTCAAGATTATGGTTTATGAGGTTTTTTTTGTATTACTTAGATTATTTTGAATGGAGCATTAGGGTAGGTTATCTAGGTGTATATGGGGGAAGTGACTTGCAATGGGGGTCAAGGCCTTAAGTGGTTGTCAGGGTAACTCATTGTAATTATCTTAATTAAGTGATAAGATTGTATATTAAATGGGGGGTTTTGAAATGAATTAAAAATATTAAGTGTTCCTTTCTCATGCCTTGAGTGCTAGTACAAGCTAAAATGGGAGTGGGAGAAGATGTTTGATTACGATCTTGCATAGTTAGTTTCCTTGTCTATACGAAAGGATTACTATTGTTGCATAGGGTTACTAGGGGGTTCAGGTCCAAAGAGACTATCAAGGTAACCTTAGAGTTGGCTCATGTGATGACACTTCCCCATATGCATCTTAGGTTTTCTATTTTTATTTATTTTTATATTTTATTTTGGGTTGCCTCTGGGATTTTCTTTTCATATGATAGTACCACTTGTTGTAGAGAGCTTTTAGGATCCTTTCCTAGGATTTGTGTTCTCTATTGTGTGGTTTGATTACCAGTGTGTGGATTTTGCATTATCTCCTTTGCATGGTGGGAGTGAGAGTCTAATTAGGTGACCACACGATTGGGAGGTAGTAACTTCTTACCATTTGGGCCCCCCACAAATTGACACTAATGTTGGATGTTTTTCAATGCAATTATACCATTAGCATTCTTGTTTTTGTCTTGGAGACTTCTATTCATTTAATGTATCTATGTATCATGTACCTTATATCCTAAGATCCTTCGAGATAATGTATTGTTATTGATGTACTTGTATTTTTTACATACCTTGTGACATGTGTAGTGGATGTTGTTATTTGGATGTGTTCATTGTATCAGTTGTACTTATGTTTCTTCTTATGAGATTATGTATATGTTATTCATTTATGATTATGGACATTGTACTTAAGATTAAAAATAATTAACAAAACCTTATTAAACATGACTCAATGTGAAGGAACCCCTGAGGAAATATGTAAAATATATTTGTAATTGCTTATGTGTACTTGATGTATATGTGTATATTGCTTCCACATTGTTAGCTTATGTTTTACAAACTTTTAAAAAAAGGTTTAGTAAAATATTGTATCATAGTAGGTTAATTTCTCTTGGGTTCCCTAGCGGGGCATTACATCTAGTATGAGAGCCTGAGTTTCTACATTAGGAACTCTAGGCATATTGTGTGCCATTCCTTAACAAATAGTTAAACTTGCAAAAAGATTAAACAACATGAGTTATCAATAGAAATATAGACAATGAAATTAGGGATTTTGGAACTTTTGAACTATGACACTTGGATTTGTAATACCTAAATTTTTATACTCTTGTTTGTGGTTGTACATTTTATCTTTATATCTTAGCTTACTTAGAGTTTTCTTGTTAAGATAGTATGATAGACTCTATTGTTTATGCACTTGTTTATGTGACATTGATTTCTAATTGATGCTTAGACTTGTTAGTATTGATTAAATCTTATTGAGTATTGTAATAAATATCGCATGATTGTTAGTTAACTAGGGATGATAATTGCACATGATGACATGAAAAATAATTACAACAATCATGAATAGAATGTCTATTCATTTTGGTTAAGTGCATTCTCTAGTGTATCCAGTATACTAGATCCCTAGATGTCATGAAGTAGTTACTCCCTAGAGTGTGGCTACCGCTAGTCACCTTGTTATGTGAAACATGTTCTTGTGGAAAAAAAATTGATTATTTATGATGCGTTCATGTTGTGAGTGGGCTAGCATTGAAATTTTAAATTTTCTTATTCCTATATTAATCACCTCGCTTTCTTTTCACTATCTATTTTGTGACACTGGTCACCCTTGATTTGTTGTTGAAATCCTTGCAAGGTGTTTTATGATTTATTGTTGAACTTGGTATTCACCCACTTGGGTTTTCTATTTGAATCCTATAGTAACTATCTGAATGTTTCATATTGTTTGCCTTGTTATGTGATAACTATTCTTTCTATCATGTTCATTAAAGACCTTTGATAGTATGTATAAGGGAGGACATTGTGAGATTTCATTTTGACTGCATGTAGAAAGGAAAAAAAAAATTGGATCACATCGGTTGCATTAGTGCCACATTGATTTATGATTGGGTAAATGTTGTATTAACAAGGATTTCATGGGATTCTCAACTTATTATTCAAATGTAACATTAAATTATGGATGTCTTTTATGATGATCATTGAATTCATATATAAACCTATTTAAGAAATTGTTAAAGGAAGAATGTTGATCAATATGGTTTTCAGTTTATGCTTAACCAAAATCATATTGCACTTAGTGGTTGAATGTGTATACTTAGTAAGTTGGATTTTATTAATTTCTCATTTGACCCTTTTATATGATATTGTGGATATTAGTTTTGACTTTGAGTATCTTAGTAGTGATAGTTGGCTTCCAGGAGTAAGCATATTTTAAGGAGGGATGATGTAATAAACCTCATTTACTATCATTGTAGACTTCATTATTAAAGTTATATCTTACTCTTATGTGTATATGTTAGCCCTTAACTGATATTTTAAATATGACACTTTGATATATAGGGTAATTGATTATACCAGATTGTAATGGTTTCATACTTGCAATGATGATAATTTCATGTGCCTATTTTATGATTATGATTACCTTTGTAATGATGATACTTTAATTACTCTTAGTAAATGTGGTTTTTTCCATAATTATGTCATGTGATATGCCTTCAAATGATGGTGATGAGTTATTTATATTAGAACATAATACTACTTATACTTTTTACTTATTTATTATACTTACCCCATACTTGCATGTGTATGGTGTGTGTGTGTGTCTATTTTATATTTATGTCCAACATGTATGATGCAGTTAAGGGAGGGATTCATAGTCACTTGAGAGTTAGGATCTACATGATGTACCACTCCCTGCCATCCCCTGTTTAGCTTTGATATATATGTGCACATATACATGCTCATCTTTTAAGTAGGTTGCAAGAACCACCATCGACTTCCCTAAATTGGCAGGATGAGCATGTCGTATCACAATAACTCAATGGTAAGAATGGAGAGATAATCTTTAGATCCAATCCCAGTCAAATCCTAATTACTTGTCCTAAGAAGGAGGACATGTATCTAACTTCCTTCCATTTTTTAAAATATGTATCTAAAGACTATATCAAGCTAGAACTAAATTTGAGCAAAGGGTTTGAGCAATCCAATTTTGAGTTGGGTTCAAGCTCTAGGCATGAACCTCACTTAGAATATTATTGGGATAATTGCAATGATGAGTTTGAGGTGAGATGGGAATTGTGGTCATGGTTCACTTTGGAACAAATTATTACCCTTAAGTTGCAAATGGATGTCACATGAATTAAAGAAGAGGAGGGTGGAGAAATAGCCAACCCAGAATCTACATAATAGGTTGAAGGCCTTCCCATTCCAATAATTGATTAGAACAAGAAAGAGGAGGACCTAATGATTAGAAGTTTCAATGTGATCATAACAATTGAAAAGTGGCTTCAAGAAAAGAGAGCTAGAAGATTTCCTATTGTGGGGTTAAAGAAACAAAAGGAGGCGACAACCTCAAGCTTAGAAGTCCCACAACTCTTTACTGACCAATTTGTGCAATGTTCTATTACAGGTATGATTTTGCCTGAGACAACCCCACCTTCACCAAAAGAAGCCTTGGTGCAAGTGCTTGCATTGACAAGAAGTATGCACTCTAGAAACCGAAAGAATAATAAGCAATAAAAGTGTGACACTATTATGGTTGATTTGGATACTACCAAATCTACTCAATAAATAGAAAAATAAGCACACATGGAAAGCTCATGAGATGTTGAAAGTTTATTAGAAAGGAAATGAAAATTGGCAATATTTCACCTAACACAATGATAGTAGGAGATATAGTCAATCTTTAGATGCCTCAACACAATAATACCCATGTTGCCCCTTATTCATTTACTAGTCTGACAAAAAAAAGTGGAGTATTATTCCAATCATAGAGCCAATGGAGGATATGGTCAAAAAGTCCCTAAGACAAACCCCAAAGAATAAGAAGCCTAAGGTCAAGGCATCACTAGATGTTCATGAGGAAACAAGGCATTGGATGGCTGAAATATATAAGCCATTTGCAAATAAAGATAGAGAAGAGCTTACATTACAAGATCTCACTATAGAGAAAACATATTTGGTAATGGCTACTAGAGCTATGGATATGAAGATGTTCAACTCAAGCAATAAGAGGATATCGCATTGCATTTGGAAGGATTGGAAAGATAAGAGAGAACTCAAATAGTCTATCAAATTGATCA
Organism: Cupressus sempervirens; assembly: GCA_028749045.1. NCBI lineage: Eukaryota > Viridiplantae > Streptophyta > Pinopsida > Cupressales > Cupressaceae > Cupressus > Cupressus sempervirens. The sequence goes on along the minus strand of CM053792.1, from coordinate 53,723,705 downwards.
AAAAATGCATCTACACAATTCAAAACCCTAAAAGTATGCCCTTGACTACCATCCCTAAAAGTGTAGATGCCAAGTTCCCTACTCATCAGAAGTTCCTTGATCAAGGTCTAAGGGATAGAACCGTAGCCAAAATATTTGATAAATAGGTAGAAAAAGTGACCAATGATGGAGTGGGGTATGTGATTAATCTTGTTGAAGCCAAGCTACGAGCTGATACAATTACTGATGAACTAGAAAATGAACTTGAGAACTAGGGAAAAGAGAAGTCAAAATGGGATGATTAAATTTTAAGTATCAGTGAAGTTTATGAATATGGGGTTATGAATTTTTTGTTAGAGAAGCGTGTGCCTGACATAGATGACCATTTTTGTATGTTTCAAGGGTGAATGTGGAATGGAGGAATGCAATGATAGAGCAAGGGATGGATAAATATGTCAAGATCTTAAAATAATTGTCATGCATCAATGATTTAGTGACTAATGACCTAAAATGCATCAATATTAGACTCATGGAGAATGAAGAAACCCTAGAGAGGATAGTTGAGCATATTATAGACTCCTTTAAAGAAAAAATTGACCTCGTGAAGGAACTAAATGACATTGTTGTTAGGGATGTGACAAGAATTTCTAGGGTTGATTCAATGCACATTATATGTAAGGAGCATTTGGAGATGCATGAGAGGAAATAAAATATATTTACAAGGAAAAAGAAATCTGGAAACAAAGGATCAAACATATCAAACTGCCACATCACCAAGTGTTGACAGATTGAACGATGAAATTCAAGGATTAGAAGAAAATAGTTGGAGTCATTGAAGGACATGTCTCTATTCCTTCTGCCATAGGGACTAGATAGAAAATGCTTATTAAATGGCCTAGCCAATATTGTTATCTATAAGACAATTTATGTTTAGTTCTTACTCCTATGTGGGTTTTTTTGAAACTAATTTTACTTTGCTCAAAAATTATTTAAGTAGGTGGAAATAAAATGAAAAATTTCATCTCTCTATGATTTCAAAAATTGATAAGTTGATATTTTTTCTTTGGATATGTTGCATACTATATGATGCAATATATATAGAATCATGTGGTTTTATATATTTGTATATCTGAATGTTGAATCTTGTGGTTCATAGATACATGTTGCTTTTTTCCATGTGGGAATAAATAGTGTGTGATGGTAATCTTTATTACATTTTGAGAAATTTTAATATCTAGAGTGACAGAGAGAAGTCAATTGTGTGTGTTTATTCCATAATTACTATGATGATAGGTCATGTGGCTTGTTGTTATAGTGAAATTGAATGATGCTTTGATTTTCAAATTCCTTTTGTATTGATGAGTTGAATGCTAATGCCTTATGCTTTTTGGTTAAAAGTACCATTTAAAATATTCTTTTACAATAAAATTTAATTGAATAATATGTCGAGTAAGGAAGCTGCACCTTTTTAATGCCAAGATCTTGCTAAGAATAATCTCAATTGTTAGTGTGTAGGTTTTTCTTGATAAAAAGGGATAGAGTCTGTGAATTGATTAAGATTTTAGAAGAAGGGGAAACTGCTCACTAATAGTATTTGATGACTCTACTAGGGAGTTGTTGGAATTGATGACCTGGTGTTCGAATGTTTTTGGCTACATAATGAAAAATCATGCTCTTACTACATAATGATGCCTTCCTTGTGCTATAACCAAAATTAGGTTTCTTGAATACTCAAGAGGATCTGACTTGAATGTTGTAGCTTGGTAGTACAGACGTAATAATCAATAGTATCAAGAAGTTCTTTGGGTTCTTGAAAAAGAAACAGAAAAAGAAATTGTGAAACACTTAAGGGGAGTACCCATAATTCAAGAAGTAGAAGTGGTGAATTAGATTGCTCATTCCCCTGTAAGAAATTGATCAAAGAATTCAATTGTTAAACTCTTTGAAAGAAGATATGCCAAAACTAACAAGAGTAGGGGATTAGTAGATGGGGATTTTGAAGTGTTGACAGGATTGAACTTTATCCCTAATCATACTTTAAGGAGGAAAAGGAAGATCAAATCTAGTAGTAGACCCTCTTCCCTACCATGAGCCCCACTCTCCTCTGTTGTTGTTTAAGTATTAACCATCCCTAGCACTGTAACACCTCTTTGTATTAACATTAGACCATTAAACATTGCTCTACCAAATATGGATCTGAACTAACCTTGGGGATAAGTAGTAGGTCCTTTGAACCTTGGTGCAAATCTTGGTGCTTTACCTAAAGGATTTTGAGATATCCTGCCTAAGTTCAACAAAGATGGTAGGACAATAATTGAAGATCACATGAATGTCTTTCATTCTTCTTGTAGTGTCTTAGATGTCCCAACAAAGGATGTAGCATTGAGACTCTTTCAACAAACCCTTACAGATTCTATTATTGATTGGTTTTGTCATTTGATAAGTAGGACCTCATCTTTCACATGCCTCAATACATAATTAAAATAAAATACCAAGAGCCTTTAAAGATAGGTTTAAGTCTGTTGATGATGAACACACTCTATTACTCCAATTAAGTCAATTAAGGAAAGAAGTGCATGTACGTATGAGAGAATTTATTGCCAAACTTAATAAGATCTTGCACCAAATTCTGGCAGTTTTGAGGCTGAATGATGAAAACAAAAAAGGCCTTCTTCCTGAATGCAATGTTACCAAATGTCAACTTTCATATCAAAAGCGGTAAGGTGGTAGGTCTTACTGATGTACAAAGGTTAGCCATCAAATTAGAAGATGATCTTATTATGGTTAAGAGATGAAAAAGAGAAGTACAAGTCTCGAATGCATAGGAACCTAACTCAAACACTACTGATCCTTTCATGTAAAGGCTAGTAAATGACATGATAATTATAATTGAAAAATTCCTTAAGGAATAACTCCTTATTGAGACATTCTACACAAGCATTCTAACCAAGGAACGGGAAACACGGGAAGGTAGTTCAATCTACCCCTGCCTCAACAAAGACTTCAGATTGAACCACCCCCTATAAGCAAAAATAACATGTGTATTTTCCACATTATAGATGATCATGATGAGACACCATGTTTGGAGAATGTAAGATATAGGCAATTGGAAGCTAAGAAGGAAGCTACAAAAGGAATAACCGCTCACAATGAGTCTTCTAGAGTACTTAGTGACTCTTTAAGTTATTACCTAAAGTATGAATATGATTTTAAAAGAGGTGGCAACATATTGGTAACTTTGGAAGAAACTTCATCTTCTATTTTGACTAGAGGTTAGCATGGGGGGAAGAGGAACAGTCAGGTAACATCTCCTATAGCAACATTGAAGGCAAGAGATGTAAAAAAATAGAACTAATGAGAATCCAAGGGTACAAATAGTGACAACTCCAAAGGTTCAACTCTTATAAAGTTTTGATCCTAATCCATTTTTTATGTTATGGAATTCTATAATTCCTCCAAGATTCAAATTTATCTAGATATGTATTTGAAATTGAACCCCCATGAACTAGATAAATTAATTGACTATGTCAAAGGCCCCCCTATGATAATAGCCTCTCAACAAGTCAATAATGTGTTCTCTCATGAGATTTTTTGTGTAAGCCAATCACACACTAAAGAACATATGGTTCAATTATAAAATTTAACATTTTCCACCCCTTTATAGATAAGGATGAACCTTTCTACATGTCCTTGTTCATACATAGTTTATCATTGATCCTCAAGCTTTTGACAACATAATGTCATCCACTATAGCCAAAGTCTTAGACCTCCCAATGAAAAAAATCTTTGGCAAGTGTTAATCTATGGATTCTAATAAAGTTCCCCTAGTTAACCAAAGCTAAATGCACAAATCTCATTAGTAGCTTTCCCTGAGAAGCAACTAAAATTGACCATATTGGTCACTAAGATTCCAACTAGTTACACCATGCTTTTGAGTAGGACCTTGTAGGGATTTAGTAGGTGAAATTAAGATGGATTGGTCCCAAGCCATCATTCTTGTGGGAGTCAAAAAGTAAATTTACTACCTCAAACCAAGTCAAAATACACTATCTTTCCTTCTGAAGATTCTAGATCACAAATTCTATATCATGAGACTGATTTTGCTAATTATGGTATCATGTTGGAAGGTGATATTATAGGTCCAACACCTTTGAGTGAAGATGTCCCATGGATAATGGAATTTAATGGTAGTTGTTCTATGATAGGTTAAGGAGTAGTTGTGGTTCTCATTTCACCTCATGGAGAGAAGATCCTATTCTCTTTTAAACTTAAATTTGAAAACACCAACAACATAGCAAAGTATGAAGCCCTATTGCTAGGTATGGAAGAAGGAAAGAAAAACGGCACTAAAGTGCTAAGGGAACATAAATATGTTGATTTAATGGTGAAGTAGTTTAGAGGTTAAAGCATTATATAAATAGAGTTTGGGATGAGATTGAATGGCTTGATGCCTTCTCAATAGAATATGTACCCTGAGAATTCAATTCAAATGAGGACATGCTTGCAGGTTCAACTTCCCTATTAATCACACATCTTGACCTAGTAGATGATTGTTACACTATCTAGATAGTTTCACAAGCCCAGTGTGCCCAATAGTTCTCAGTAATGACAAGTCTTTAAATATGATGTCCATATAAACACATTCTTGCAAGGAGTTGATAAGTTTGCTTCTAATTATTTTGAAGGTTCAAATTTTGAATATTTTGAGTTTTTCACTAATATTGGGGTCAAATGCCATGAAGAGATCTTAGAGTAGAAGGTTAATTATATCATGAAAGGAGTAGTAGATCTAGAAATTTTGTTATGATGAAAAATGAGTTCTTCATTAACCATGGAGTAGGAAAAGATAATAGTCAATCGAGCGACTATGAGAGGGTGAACATTGGAGATGAAGAGGAACCTAAGCTAGTGAATTTATGCATATGCTAAATTGTCGAGGAAAAGGCTAGATTATTAGAGTTGTTAAAGGAGATCAAAGATGTTTTTTATTGGTCTTACGAAGATCTTTAAAACTTCAAGTAAGGCCAATTCTGAGACCATGTCCCATTGAAACTCAAGGTGTCACCTTTTTGACAGAAGATGAGAACTTATAACCCAAAGGTGGCAAATGCTATTTTTTTGGGAGGTTGATAAGATGGTTAAGGTAGGTATTATTTACCTTGTACATCACTCAATGTGGTTGCCTAACATTGTGCATGTACATAAGAAGAATGGAGAGATTTATATGTGGATTTCAGGGATTTAAATAAAGCTATCTTGAAGGATAACTTTGCCTTACCTATGATGGACCAAATTTTTCAAATAGTGGTCTATTCAGAAATGGTGTCTCTTCTAGATGTGTTTTCAAAATGCAATTAGATTAGTGTGACAGATGAAGACTAGCACAAAACAATATTCATCACTCATTGTGGTATGTTTTCTTATCGTAGGATGTCTTTTGGGATAAATAAAATTGGGGCCACTTTTTAGGCACTATGAACTCAGGTTTTGGTTACTTTCTAAATAAAACTTTTGTTATCTACTTGGACAACATGACAATGTTTTCTAGGAAGGGAGAGAAATCTTTGAAAGACCTCAAAAAAGTTCTGCAAAGATGTAGAGACCATGGAATCTCTTTGAACCCAAAGAAATTTGTATTATTTATTACTAAGGGGAAACTACTTGGTCATCTGGTCTCAAAGGAAGGAATCAAGATCAACCCAAAGAGAGTGAGGATCATCCAATATTTATGTCTCCCATCAAACTGAAATGTTATAAGGTCCTTCTTTGGCCAATTCAACTTCTTAATAAGATTTGTCCCCAACTTTGCTAAAACTACAAGGCCTATGGTTAACCTCTTGATTAAAAAATAGTCTTTCAAATGGAGTTAAGATGTCATGAAGACATTCGACGAAGTAAATAAAGCAATAGCCCAAGCCCCTACTTTGATTCATCGTAATTAAAAAATTATTATTATATCTTTCGATACATTTGGACGTACCATTTCGAGGGTGTTGTTATTGAAAAATGAGATGAATGAAGAAGTTCCTATATCCTTCAGGAGTATACAATTGAAGAAGCATGATCTATGGTATTCTCTTGCTGAAAAATAAGTATTTTCTATGGTGAAAGCAATGAACCAATTTTGATACTAAATTATTCATTCTCACTCTGTGGTATACGTCTCGAGCACTACAATCAAGATTATCCTAACACATTAAGAAGTGGCTAAAAATAACAGGGCTACATGGGTTGCAAGAGTATAGGAATTTGATCTTGAAATTAAACCTACCAAGTTGGTTAGGGGTCAATAGCTATGTAAAATAATAGTTGAAAACAAAGAAGAAGTCCTCCCTATATGCTTGTTCATTGGCATAAAATATGCCTGGTTTTCAGATATTTCATATTTCTTGACATATGGAGAGTGTCATGAGTCCTTAACAAGTAAAGAGAAAGGGAGTTTGAGACTTAAAGAATCCAAGTATGTCATTGTGGATGATGTTCAGTATAAGAAAGGCCTAGATGGGATATTTCTTCAATTTGTAGATATAGATCAATAAAAATAGTTGTTGCAAACATTCCATAGTAAAGCCTACAATGGAAATTATTCATCAACTACCTTCAAAATACTCAAGAATTTCTACTACTAGCCAAGTATGTTCAAGGATGTTGGCAACTAGGTGGCCAATTGTGAGGAGTGTAAATTATTTGTGAGTAAGCCCCAACTATCTACTCTACCTCTAAAGCCTGTGGTCATAGAAGAACCTTTCAGGAAATGAGGACTTGACTTTATTGGTCTACTTAATCCTCCCTCTAGTATTGTCCATACCCAAATTATTATCGCCACAAACTATTTTTCAAAATGGGTAGAGGTAGTTCTAGTCAAGAAAATGTCATCTAGAGTAGTGTGTCAATTTTTTAAGGAAAACATACTAGTTAGGTTTGGAGTCCCATTGAAGATAGTAATTGATAATGCCCAAAACATTTCATCCCAAGAAATATACTTTTTTTGTTATGATAACAGGATAAATTTGTCACATTCCTTAGACTACTTCCCTTAGGGAAATGGACAAGCGTAGTCCACAAACAAAAACTTGATTAATATTATGAAGAAGCTAATAAATGAAAGAGGTAGGGATTAGCACAAAAGGCTTTATGAAGCTTTATGGGTTGATAGAACTTTTCCAAAAATAGCCATTGGGATTATTCGAGCTGGTGTATGGGGTGGAAGCATAATTATCTCTCCCATTAGAATTGGCATCCTCTAAATTGTAGAAGGTTATAGAGGGTGAGGTTTTTAAAAATTTACTGAAGAAAAGAATGATCTATTTTTCCAAGATAGAAGAAGAACGTGCAAATTTGGTAGATCATATAACTAGTTGTTAGGATAGAGTGAAGAATTGTTTTGACTAAAAAGCTAGACCAAGGAAGTTCGTCAAAGGTGACAAAGTGCTCTTATGGGACAAGCAAAGGGATCCTAAAGGGGCTCATGGGAAGTTCAAATCTCCATGGAAGGGTCCATTTGAAATTAGTTAGGATCTTGGTTCAAACTCTTTCAACCTCAAATATCTAAATGACAACAAATATATTTTGTCCAATAATGGGCAAGATTTGAAGCTCTACCAACTATGAAGGTCTATCGTTTCATTATAATAGATTTTTTTGTGTTGTATTTAGTTGCTTAGTATAGCTTCCTTGTCCTTTTTTTTTGGTTCTTCTCAGATTTTTTTTGTGGTAGTGCAAAACTAGAGATACTAGGTTCTAGCTAACTCCCTTATGGTCCTAGTCCCCAGTCAGAGCCAACTATTAGTCATATTTTATCTTTTACAAACTTTTATTGATTTCCAAATTGATAAGTTCTCTCTTGTTTATTGAACCTTGAACCTGAACCATAATAGTTCAAAATTCAAATTTCAAGGTCACTCAAGGATTACCCACACTTCCTTCGTTATCCTTGTTTCACGTTGCACCAAGCAGTTACCTTGCTTGTCCTATGAACTTGAATCCTTGAACAGTGAATTTTGAAGTTAAAAGTTCATTCTACATCATGTATAAAAGTATAGGTAGGTCATATTTTCCTTTTCTTTTGTGGTGGAATGGATGGTAATATTTCAAACCTAAACCTTGAACCTCATTTTTCATGGTTCAAAGTTCATAGTTTTCCAATTATGTGTTTAGAAGTTTAGTTTTCAAAATATTCCATCCTACATTTCTATGGCGAGGGGTGTTAAACTTTCAAATCTAAACTTAGTTTTCAAGGTTCATCATTTCCAAGTATTGACAAGACCGCTAACATAAATGTGGCTTCAAGTCATCATGAAAGAACATAAATTAAAAAGGGAAAAGTACATACACTAATGATAATTGGAAGAAGCGATTACAAGATGAATTTTGGTGTGTGAAAATTAATTGTCATTTTATAAACCCTTGTATCATCACATCAATAATAATTTCCTTCCCTAGAAAATCATGTAGCATGCATGAGCATCATCTTTTACAAAATATTTTCCCATAACCTGTCATGATTGTGTCTCCAGTATATTTATTTTGAAAACTATTTGAAGATGGATTTGCAAAGGAGGTAATATTTTTCTCTAGAGTTTGGAAGGTCGAATCACTTGTGAGTTGAGAAGTCCATCTTTGCATTTTCTTATTTTAATTTTGTCTCCTTGGTAGTTACAAAGTTTTAGCTCTGGGTTCTTTCATTTTTGTCTATTTTCTATCTTTTTTAGCAATTTTTTGCAAATTTCTCATGGCTCCCTCGAGACCCAAAATGCCAAAAGAGAAAAAGTCCCCACCCATAACTAGTTACCTCCCAAAGTTGGGCGACACTACCTTAATTGATGTGAAAATAGAAGATGTGGTAACAAAGTTCAACAATGCATGTTGGAAACTACAATTGGGACAATTGTTACATTGTCATTGATGTCAAACCTACTAGTAAGACATTGTTTAGCCTACTAGAGAGATATTTACTAACAGTGTAGAGTGCCATATCTATTGATTGATGAAGAGTATTTGGAAAGAAGAGATAGCAAGGTGAGCTAGTGATGTTGTTGAGAAGACAGAAGTTTAAGTATTGTGGAATTTTAATGGGCACTTGATAAGTTAGTCACTGACAAGATAATGTATTGCTTAATCATTACATGAAGTAAAGAAGACAAATAAAATTAACATATAAGTGAAATTACAAGAGTTGAGTCAAACTCTAAGAATGACCAAGTATCAATATTAGTTGGTCAATGAAGGAGTTGGAATAGAAGATTAACTTAAGTAGAAGTTGAACAAACAGTTTAAGTAGATTGATGATTATTTTTGAGCAAGTTGATGAAGGAAGGTTGGTAGCAATCGAGCATAGTAATGGATGAGTGAGCTAGTAGATGTCGAGCTACACAGTGATGATCGAGCAGAAGAACTTAGTGATTGCCAAGTGACAACGAAAGTTATAGTTTGTAAAAGAATCAAGTTTGAGGCTGACACACTTGATTTTTTGGATGAGTCAAAGCATGTAAATGATAAGGATTGATGAGCTAAAGTATTTAATGCAGGAAGAGAGTTTTTAATATAATAAAAGGGAAGGATTTGATTAAAATTTTCTAGAAGTAACAAGAAAAGAGAAGGATAACAAAATGTTGGAAGGATTCGATGAATCTAACCTAACCCTAAGATTTACGATGATGTTTAAGAGGCAAAAGATCAAAATTTTCTATTTAAGAAGGCACAAGAGATGTTTTCTAAGGTTGGTTCATTGTTGATTGGTGATTTTAAGACGAATCTATGAGGAGCAGAGAAACAAAGGAGAAGCGTGTAGAGATTAGTGAATTATGATTGATTGAAGGGATACCAAGAAGATCATTGATGGAGATGATAATGAAGCTTAGTCAATGAACTAGCATATGAGTGAATGGAGATCTAAATTTTGAAAGTGATTTATGTTTTATAGATCAAGCCTATTGTTACATTCTAATCATTGTGACAGTGAAAATCCTTTAATCAAGGTTGACCTAACAATCATTTTGTAAATCCTTTAATTAAGGTGGCATTATAATGGAATGATCCAAAATCCTCTAACAAGGTCACTCATAACATGTTGATTAAATCCTTTAATAGGGTCACATTTAACAGTGTGTTGTATAACCTTTAACAAGGTTGGCTCTTAACTGAGCTCACCTTAGAAGAGTGAAAAATTGGTAGCATGTTATTTGGTGGTTTTTCCCAAATTGGGTTTCCACCTTAAATTCTAGTGTCAAAGTGTTATTTACATGTGTGGATGTTACTTTATGCATGTTATTTTTATAGTTGTTTATTTTACTATTAATCATTACACATAAACAAAACAGAGAGTTAAAGAATATTAAATTGTTGATATATTGCTTTATGGACTAAGTTGTTTAATGTGATTATTTAAAGTTGTTGAAAGTTGAATTGGTACATCTAGACCTAAGGATAACTGCTTCATCCCCCTCTCAATTATTCTAAATCATTCTAACAATTGGTATTAGAGCATAGTTGTTTGTAAGGAAAGTTTGAAGGGACTCAAGTTAAAGATCAAGATTTACAAGAGAGAGATAGCTAAGCTGAACAAGGTGAAATTCTCAGCACGAAAATGTTTGATGAGATTGTACTTATGTTGCATTTCAGATTCTACATCATAGTACCTAGACAATGAATAAATTGAGGTACCTAGAATATGACAATTGAACAAATGAAAGAGAAGAGGAGCACAAACCAATGATGATTGAACTTGCACAACCCTGAGTTATGCTAAATTTGATGATGTGAAGGAATGAACTACTGCAAATCAAATGTGGGACAAGTTAGCACAAATCCAAGGAGACAAAAATGTATTGAGAGCTAAGGCGAAAAGCTTAAGAGGCCAGTTTGATGATATGAGAATGAAAGAAGGTTAATCCATTGCACAATATTATGGTCGAATCAAAGAGGTGGTGAATGTTATCAAAAGAGTTGGAGGCATCATATCTTATGAGATAATGATAAGTAAGGTATTGAGGACTTTTCTTCCTATCTATGCAATTAGAGTATCTAAAATTCAAGAAATGAGATGTACACTTGGTAATGACTAACCTTGGATAGTATGGTTATTAGAGTCAATGGATTTGAACTATCAAAATTTGATAATTATTCCCCTTCTACTGTTGAATCTTCTTTTAAGGCTAAACTGACCCTTGATGGATCTAAGAGAAAGAAGAAAAGAAATTATGTGGAAAGTGACAGTGAATCTAATAATGATCTTGATGAGCTTGAAGCATTATTGGCCCAAATAATACCTAGAGGAAAAGGCAAATACAAAGGTAAACTTCCTATAATATATTTTACATGTAACAAAGTTGGTCATATTGTTGTCAGGTTCCCTAATAAAGATCAGAAGGATGAAAGGGAAGATTGCAAGTACAAAGGAAGGAGAGACAATAGAGACAACTGAGGTAACAAAAACTACAAAGGCAAAGGTAAGAAATCTTGCTACATTGCTAAAGAAGATGGTTTTGATAGTAATTCTGATGATCATGATAAAGAAGTTGTTTATGTTGCAATGAAAGATGATTCTAATGAAGATGAGAAAACTACATTGATTTCACATGTGATTAAGAATGGTAAATGGATATTGATAGTGGTTGCTCACATCATATGACTGGTGATACAAGCAAGTTTTAGAAGCTAGAACATTATAATGGAAGTAGTGTTAAGTTTGGAAATGATGCACCATGTTATGTGAAAGGTAAAGGATCAATTGTGTTGAATAATAAGATCAAATGTGACAATGCATATTGGGTTGATGGTTTGAAATATAACTTTTTGAGTGTGGCACAGTTGATCAGTTCAGGCTATAGAGTTGAATTCCAAAACACAAATGCAAAGATCTATGATGCTAGTGGTGAACTAATTGGAAGTGGAGAGAGAACAAGAGGTAACTTGTTCTATCTAGACCTATCTAAAGATACTTGTTTATTTGCACAAGTTGAGGATGTTTGGTTATGGCATAAGAGGCTATGTCATGTGAAATTTGATAATTTAGTAAGCATTAGTAAGATGAAAAGAGTTAGAGGGTTACCCAGATTAAGCAAACTTGATAAGGTGATGTGTAAACAATTTCAAATGGGTAAAATGACAAAGTCTAGTTTCAAAAGTAAGACTTGTTATTCTGATAATATTTTATAATTGGTTGATACTAATTTATGTGGTCCTATTGGAGTGAAAATCTATTATGATGACAAATATTTCATTATGTTTGTTGATGACTTTTCTAGAATGATGACTATGATTTTTCTCAAAGAAAAATCTAAAGCATTTCAAATGTTTAAGTGGTATTTGGCTAGATTTGAAAAGGAAATAGGAAAGATTCTGAAGTTCTTGAGATTAGATAGAGAGGTGAATTCATATTAGATGAGTTCAACACATTTTGCAATGACAAGGGAATCAAGAGAAAAATGGGTGCACCTAGGACTCCACCACATAGTAATATAGCTGAAAGAAGGAATAGATCAATTATGGAGTGTGCAAGAACATTGATGATGGAGAAGAATGTTTAATAGAAAAATTGTCCAGAGAAGTTGTAAGTATTGCAGTCTATACTCTGAACCAAGTACAAAAGAAGAAAGGTACAAATGAAGCACCTTTTGAACTTTGGTATGACTATGCACCTAATGTGAATTATTTCAAAGTTTTGGAAGCAAGTGTTACATATTGAAAGATGCAAGAAAAGGTAAACTTGATGCAAAAAGTGATGAAGGCATATTTCTAGGATATTCCACTAAAAGAAAAGCTTATAAGTGTTTGAATTCTAACACTAACAAAATTTTGGAAAGAGCAAATGTTAGAGTCAACGAATTCATAGAAAAGAATGAATAAGAATGCAAGAAAGAACTTGAAGACTAGGGAAATTTTTTCTATGTTTATGAAGATGAACCTAGCACCTTACTTGAACCAAAAAAGGTGGATGTTGAGCATTAACAACTAGGCACTGTCAAGGTTTTGCATAAAAGTTTTGTCGAGCATTAGTAGATTGCCAAGCATTATCCTATAGGAGTTGAGTCATAGAAAGATAATACAAACCATTAGACAGAGGAAGATGAGTTACATTCATACATACTTGAAGAATAAGAGCAAGTTGAATCCAATTAATCAAAGCAAGAAGAAACAAAGCCTGAACCTGTTTTGGAAAAGCATGTAGGAAGACATCATGTACTAGATCAAATCATTGGAGACAAAGATTTAGGATTCATGAAAAGAAGACAACTAAAGAATGATACATGCTTATTGTGTGAATTTGAGCCTAAATTAGTTAAAGATGCTTTGGAAAATGAAGACTAGAAAGGGGAAATAAATGAAGAGATTGAGAAAATTGAGAAGAACAAGACATGGACATCGGTACCCAAACCAAAGGATAAGAATGTGATTGAAACTAAGGGGGTTTTCAAAACCAAGATGGATGAGAAAGGTGAAGTCACAAGGAACAAGGCAATACTAGTTTGTAAGGAATATGCACAAGAAGAAGGAGTTGACTACGGTGAGATGTTTACCCTAGTTGTAATATTGGAAGGAGTGAGAACTTTACTTGCATATGCTTCCTACAATTGATTCAAATTATATCAAATGGATGTCAAATCTACATTTCAGAATGGGATCTTGGAGGAAGAAGTCTACATTGAAAAACCTGAAGGATTTGTTGATCCAAGCAAGAGGAATATGGTATGTAGGTTACACAAAGATTTATACGGTTTGAAGGAATTCCCTAGAGAATGATATGAAAGGTTACACAATTATTTGGTGAAAATTGATTTTGCAAGAATTAATGACAATAACAATCTATATTTAAAAAGTAATTATGAAAGTAAGATATTGCTAGCTGAAGTTTTTGTTGACGATATCATATTTGGAGGAAAATATTGAACGTGTAAGTCATTTTCTTATCAAATGAAGAAGTAATTTGAAATGTCAATGTTTGGAGAGATCAAATTCTTTTTAGGATTGCAAGTCTATCAAATGAAAGGTGGCATATACATTACACAATCTAAGTATGTAAATGAGATATTGAAGACATTTGGAATGGAAGACTCGAGACCAGTTGGAACACCTATGGTTACTGGTCATAAGTTGTCAAAGAATGATAATTCTACTAAGGCTAATCAAACATTATAGAAGTCGATGATTGAAAAACTACAATATGTTGTACATAGCAAAGTTGACATTGCATTAGCAGTCGGCGTTGTTGTTATATTCTCTACTAACTCTAGAGAAAATCATATGATGGGAGTAAAAAGGATACTGAGATACCTGAAAGGAAAATTAGATTATGGCTTACGGTACAAGAAAAATGATAATTTTGAGTTAAAGATTTTCACTGATGCATATTGAGTTATAAATGTTGATGATAGATAGAGTACAAGTGAAGGTGCTTTCTTTCTAGACAAGAGGCTGATTTCATGGACAAGCAAGAAGCAGAATTGTATTTCATAATCTACAGCAGAAGCTAAGTATGTTTTTGCAACAATAAATTTTTCAAACATTGTGTGGATCAAGCAATTTTTGAAAGGTATGAAGGAATAAATCATTGAACTTTTTGTGATCTATTGTGACAACATAAGTTCTATAAACATATCAAAGATCCATGTGATGCACACAAAGACTAAACATATTGAGATTAAGTATCATTACTTGAGCGAGCTAGTACAAGATAAAGAAGTGAGATCATAATATGTGAATACAAAAGAAAAAATAGCTGACATATTCACAAAGGCACTACCTATAGGTGTTTTTGAGTATCTAAGAGGTAAGTTAGGGGTGATTCCCCTATGTGAATAAATTTGAGAAGAGATGTTGCATTGCATCAATTGCTATGAAAAATATCTTACATATTGATGCAGGAGGTCACACTTTAGGAGATGCTTAAGGGTGTGAAAAGAAATACATTGAACTATGAACGGATGAAGCTACAAGGAGTTATGAAGCAAGATGATGGAATGGAATTTATATATCACTAAGAGTAGTGACATGAAGATGTTATGTATGCTAGATGCATGTGAATGGTTGATGTCTTTGGAATTTTTGTTAAAGAGGGAGATATATTTAGTTACCATTTGATACAATGAGGGAGACATGTTTCTAGAGGTGTTGAAGTTATTAGAAAAAGAGGGAGATGTGACAGAGACAAAGTATGTATTGAAATGAAGTATCATATAGTTGATACTACTACAGTTGATGTTAGAGGGAGCATCTAGACATTGCATTGAATTAGAATTAGAATTAAACTAAGAAAGAGAGAACAAACATAAGGGAGTTGGTGGTATAAGTTTAGAAGAAGACACAATGAATATTTTCAGATTGCATCGTAACTAGAGGTGTTGTGATCAATGCCAAAGAGGGAGATTGTTGGAAACTACAATTAGGACAATTGTTATGTTGTCATTGACGTCAAACCTATTGGTAAGATATTGTATAACCTACTGGAGAGACATTTACTAATAGTATAGGGTGCCATATATGTTTATTGATGAAGAGGATTTGAAAAGAAGAGATAGAAATGTGAGTTAGTGATGATGTTGAGAAGAGAGAAGTATTATGGAATTTCAATTGGCACTTGATAAGTTAGTACTGACAAGATAGGTTTATTTTTTGGATGATTCAAACCATGTGAATGATAAAGATTGGTGAGCTAGAGTATTTGTTGCATGAAGAGAGTCTGTTATACAATCAAAGGCAGGGATTTAATAGAAGTTTCTAGAAGTATCAAGAAAAGACAAGGAGAACAAAATGTTGGAAGGATTCGATGAATCTAACCTAACCCTAAAATCTACGGTGATGTTTAAGTGGAAAAGATCAAAATTACTTATTTAAGGAGGCACAAGAGATGTTTTCTAAGGTTCATTCATTGTTGATTGGAGATTTTAAGAAGTCATGAGGAGCTGAGTAGCACAAGAGAAGTGTGAAGAGATTAGTGAATCATGACTACTTGAAGGGATGCTAAGAAGATGAGTGATGGAGATGATAATGGAGGTCAATCAATGAACCAATAGATGAGTGAATGGAGATATGAATTTGCAAAGTGAGTTGTGTTTTACAAATCAAACCTGTTGTTACATTCTAGCCATTGTGACAGTCAAAATCCTTTAATCAAGGTTGACCTAACAATCATTTTGTAAATCCTTTAATCAACGTGATATTATAATAAAATGATCCAAATTCCTCTAACAAGGCCACTCCTAACAAGCTAATTAAATCCTTTAACAAGGTTACATTTAATAGTGTGTTGTATAACCTTTAACAAAGTTGGTTGTTAACCAAGCTTACTTCAGAAGAGTGAAAAATTGGTAGCATGTTACTTGGTGGTTTTTCCCAAATTGGGTTTCCATGTTAAATCATGGTGTCAAAGTGTTATTTACATGTGTGGATGTTACTTTATGCATTTTTTTTTACAGTTGTTTATTTTACTGTTAATCGGTAAACATAGATAGAACATAGAGCTAAAGAATGTTAAATTGTTGGTATATTGCTTCATGAATTAAGTTGTTTAATGAGAATGTTTGAAGTTGTTGAAAGTTGAATTGGTACATCTAGACCCAAGGATAAATGATTCACATCCCCCACACCCCTCCCCGCTCCCAGTTATTTTAAATCATTCTAACAATGCAGTCCCCAAGTTAATGACAAATAAAATCTCAAAGAGAGGTTTAATTCAAGTTGCTAGATTTTGAGAAGTGATTATGTGTCCAGAGTTAGTGTTGGACCGTAGAGATAAGTATGATGCATAGGGGAGGTTCATCTGTACTATTACTGGTGAACCTCTAGTTATGATTTGTGGACAAACCGTCATGGGAGCTCTCAGGATCCCTTTGATGAAAACTTATAAAGAATGCACTATAATCCTCTCCTACAATCATTTTTTTTGAAGCACAAGGACTACGCTAGTGTGAATGCCAAAAATTGGTTATTGAAGCCTCAAAAGGGTGGTTCTAGATTGCCTAAACCATTGACCAAAGAATGAGGAAGTGAAGAATCTTATCATTTCTTCAATCAATCCTAGGAGAGAACAAGTATAATTATTGGGCTGAAATAATAGCTAATAGGCTATACGAGGAACTAGATCAAGCCATTGGCATGGTCAATTTTTATATGTCTTTCTATTTATTTTATGTTCTATCTTGTTGTAGAGAGTGGGAATGGATACCCCATGAACCTTGGACTAAAACAATGGTCATTTATCAATACTATCCTTCACTCCAATAGAAGCAAAATGTTGAGAACTTTATAAGGATGCAAGATGTATTCTTGGCTGAATTGGTATTCAAGATGCAGGGGAAAAAAATGTTAGGGGGTTTCTTTATCCAATTTCTTAACTTTTGCTATATAAGGATAAGGGGATTCAAAAGTGAACATCTGAAACTACCAAGATGTTGCCTGGACAAGTATGTACTGATATAAATTTGTAGGAAAGTAGTGCAAATGGGGAAAAGATGAAAGCTAAGAAGGGTGTTGACAATGTTTTCCCCATAGAGCTTGGCTATTATCATTGCAAGTCCACTCAAGATTCTTTGAACCTCAAAACTGAACTAGAGTCAATGAACTTAAGGTCATATCAAGCTAGACTAAATTTAATAGAAAAGGGTTTGTGCAGTACAATTTTGAGGTGGGTTCATGCTTCAAGCATGAACCTCACATAGAAGATTATTGGATTGATTGCAATGATGAGTTTGATGTGAGATAGAGACTGTGGTTATGGTTCACTTTGGAACAAATTATCACCCTTAAGCTATGGATGGATGTCACAGGAATTGAAGAAGAAGAGGATGAAGAAGTAATGAACCCAAAATATACAAAACAAGTTGAATGCCTTCCCATTCCAGCAATTGATTGGAATAAGAAAGAGTAGAATAACCAAATGATTAGGAATTTATCAAAAGGATTGGAAAGTGGCTTCAAGAAAGAGAGCCAAAATATTGCCTAAAGTGGGGTTAAAGAATCAAAAGGAGGCGAGTGGGGTTAAAGAATCAGAAGGAAGCGACATCCTCAAGTTCAGAACTCCCACCATGCCTTACTGACCAATTTTTTCAATGTTAGATTGTAGGTACGATAATGCCTGAGGTAACCCCACCTTCACCCAAAGAAGCCTCAGTTCAAGCACTTGCATTGATAGGAATTGCCTGGTCCAAAAGATGAAAGAACAATAAGCGGTCAAAGTGTGATTTTGTTGTAGTTGATTTGGATACCATCGAAGATGCTTAAGAACTAGAAATAGAAGCACACATGGAAAGCTCAATAGATGTTGAGAGTCTATCAAAAGAGCTTATGGAAATTGGAAACATTTCACCTAATGCAATGATAGTAGGAGACATAGTCAATCTATATATGCCTCAATACAATAATACCCCTACTACCCCTCATTGGTTTGACTTGTTTGTCAACAAAACGTGAAGCATTGTTCCAATCATAGTACCAATAGAGGATATGGTTAGCAAGTGCCTAGGATAAACTCCAAAGAATAAGAAGCCTAAGGTTGAGATGATGTTGGATGTTGATGAGGAAACATGGCATTAGATGGTAAAAAGATATAAGCCAATTGTAGATAAAGATAGAGAAGAGATTACATTACAAGATCTCATTGTAGAGAAAACATATTTGGGAATGACTACTAGAGTTGCAAATATGAAGATGTTAAACTCAAGGAATAAGAGGATATCACATCGAATCTAAAAGGATTGAAAAGATAAGAGAGAACTCAAATAGTCTCTCAAATTGATGTCATAATACATCTATGCAATTCAAAACCCTAAAGGTATTCCCTTGAATATCATTCCTAAAAGTGTAGATGTTAGGTCCCCTAATCATCAGAAATTCGTTGATCAAGTTCAAAGGGACAAAATCATAACCAAAATATTTGATAAATGGGTAGAAAATGTAACAAATGATGGAGCGGGGTACATGATTAATCTCGCTGAAGCCAAGCTCTGAGACGATGCAATTACTATTGAACTGGAAAATGAACTTGACAATTGTGGAAAAGAGAATTCGAAATGGGATGATTAAATTATTAGCATTGGTGAAGTTTCATGCCTTGTCCCCTTACAAGTTTCATAGGTTGGATTTTCAAGTTGAATTTTTTCAAGATAGCCATCTACTTCCCTCTTCTTTCACCCAACTCATTCTACATTAAAATTGATTTGACTGCGGGGTTGGGTACAATAGTGTACACCTTACTTCATAATATATAGTGTCAAAACTTCTTGATTGCCTTCATAAGAGAAAATGACTGCTTATCTAGATTGGGGTAATTTAGTTCAACATTTTTTAGAGGGAAGCTCATGAAATAAATTGGCCTCTAATCTTTGCCATCCCTCTTCTATGTGAGAATTCTTGTGCACAAGTGTTTTGATGCAAAAGAGTAGACCTTGAATGGTAACTAGTAATCAAGGATCACAAGCACCAGAGTGGTGGAAATGGATATCTTGATCCCTCAAAAGATCTCTTGACATCGGGGGTCCACTCAATCTTCACTCCCATTTTTAGCATATCATTGAGGGGCACACTATCATTGCAAAGCCACTGATGAATTTCTACACAAAGTTGATTTTCTTGAAGAAAGATTTTAACTCCTTATGGATATTGGGTGGTAACAATTTTAGTATCGCTTCCACTCACTTTGGGTCAATGGAAATACCATCTTAGGAGATTATGTGTCCCAAAAATTCCCCTTTTGTGACCCCAAATGAACACTTCTTGGGGTTAAGGGAGATATCAAATTTCCTACACTGATTGAGTACTTATTTCAAATCCACTATATGATGGCCTCTATTTTTAGAGAAGACAGTAAGTTCATCCATGTATATCACAATACACTTTTTTGCCAATCCTTTGAAGGCTTCATCCATGGCTCACTAAAATGTGGCTCCAATATTGATCAACCTGAAAGACACTCACCTATATGTAAATGTTCCCCACTTTGTAGTGAATGTTGCATTCAACATATCCTCTTCATCCACTGTTACTTGATTATATCCTGAGTACCTATCCAGGAATGACATCATCTTAGATCCATTCACAATTTGTAGTATCTCATTGAGGGAAGGTAGTGGGTAATTGTCCTTTTGAGATGCTTGGTTTAGATTCATGAAGTCTACACAAAGTCGAATCTCCTCACTCTTCTTTCTTACTGGCACCAAATTGGAAACCCATGTAGAATTCCAAATAGGAAAAATGATCTTGGCATCTAACAATTTCTAAACTTCTTTCAATATTAAAGGTTCAATGATTATATTTTCAAGCCTCTATCCCGAACAAAACAATTTGGCATTAGGTTTCAGAGAAATATTATGTATAATGATGTTTGGGTTATATATTTCAAGTTCTTCATAGCTCCATGCAATAACGTCCCTATACTTTGTGAGTTGACACAACATCTTGCTTCTCTCTTGTTCATTGCAGGATTTCCTAATCTTAACTATTATGGAAACATCTTTAGTGCCCAAGTTGTAAGAGTCACACTCATCACTCCCTTCTTCCTCAGTGGTCCTCTTGTTGCGCATTGATTCATCTTGGTTAAAAATATGCTCTAGATCCACCATCCCTTTAGAAATCATGTTGGTTCTCAGGTTTATAATGTCATCCTGATCTTCAACCTCCTCTTCTTGGTCATCTTCACATTTGACATCAATCATCTTCCCTTCAAACAATCCATTGCACATGATGAATTCTAGAATGTGTTGGTCATTCTAGAAGACCTGAAAATTGGTGATATTATTTGGGATGGATAGGGAGGCCACTAGTTCAATAGAGAACCTTTTAAGTTTTGTCTTCTCAACAGGTTGCAATGTTCTAGCGGAAATGATGAGTGCATCTACAACTGCTTTTCTCTTTCTGGGGATGAATTTGATATTTAATGCCTGAATTTCAACAATCAAATCCTAGACTCTCTTGCAATAAGCCATCAACCTTTTATCTTTGCAAGAGTAAACCACTTTGACTTGTCAAATTACCAGCTATGAATCTCCTTCTACCACAAGCACTTTGATGTTCTTTCCAAGTGCAAAAAGAAGACCTCACATGAGGGCCTCATATTCTGCCACATTGTTAGTGCATATAAACTGCAAGTGGTAGGCAACATAGTAGGATTTGCCTCTAGGGCTGACCAACTCAATCTCAGTCCTAACTCCTTACTCACATTTGGAGCCATCAAACCAAAGAGTCCATATCCCATCTTCTTTAGGTATTTTAGCTTTATGATTGTTCATCTTGACTTTCTTCATTTCATGATCCTTAAAAGACCTTTCCTTGGGGACCCATCCCATATTTCCTTGGTTTGGTCTAGGTGTGCTACTTGTAGTTGCCTTAGATACAAGGATAGTTTGTTCACATTACTTATCCAGGATTTCTTTGATCAACTCAGTGATCTTGGAAGTCTAGAGCTCAAGATGCACCACCACAGAGACCCAGCACCAACCTTTCACAAAATGTCACCTCCTATGAATGGTGATTAGTCCCTCGGGGAGAGAGGATAAGGCCCCACCATTCAAAGAAGTATCATTGTAGGATGCATTAGGATCATCTTCAATTTCCTCTTCCATGAAGATGTCATTTCTCACATCTGGTCTTTCTTGGGGCACTAAAATGACATTGGTATTTTGGTCCCTCGTGGTATCTTTGAAAGTGTCTTCCCCTCTGGGTTAATTGGGTACATTTTGTGTTTCATTATCCATCACCAGGAGGTCATTAGGTTTTGCACTCATTGATTGTGTCAATTGGATTAGTACTCTAGTGATGACATCTTGGCAGCTCGAGCACTTGAACTCGAGGTGGTTAGGATGACGTAATTGGTAGAATTTAGGGAGCAACTGGATGGTGGGGTCAGAGTCTTCCCCCAGTTACTGTAGACTGGCCACTATCCTGTCTATGAATTGAGTGAAACATTCATCGTATGAAGAGAATTTGTGTAACCCTGTAGTGGGGCCGCCCTCAGGTACCTTTGTCTTGAGCATACCAAATGCCAAGACTTTGTAGGAACCCAGGTCAGATTGAATATATGACACTTCATTAGGAGTGTTATATTTTGTAATTATTTTCTTTGACTTAGGTTCAATGTAGATCTTGATTTGATTGTTGAGTTCTTTACATGGCAACCAAAATTTGGTGAAATCAATAGAGAACCATCCTCTTAAACATTTTTTGTATTCTCTGCTAAGGAGCATGTTGTAGGTATCAGGATGTCCACCACATGAATAACAATAAAATCTTGAATCCTATGATCCGTAGTTAGCTGGATGTATACATCTTTCAATACATTGCTAACTTTTACCTAAGTTTTATTGAGTTGTATTATCACCCAGTTGGTACGTTGTGGAGTGACCCCTAGCCTTTACGATATTGAAGGAAACATGACATTACATGAAGCGCTAGAATTAATGGGGCAATTATGGAGATTTTTGTCAAACATTATGATACTTAATAGGAAGGGCAACACTTCTGCCTTATCTTTGAACATGGTGGGCATAACTTTAGTGGCATTGACCTAAGGGGCTGGTGCTTTTTAGGTGTTTGTGCTAACAACTTCCTAAGTGTGATCCAAAGTTTTCAACAAGGCTTCCCTTTGGCTGGTGAAGCTTTGTAACATGTCATACATCAAGATATTTACCTTAGTCCTTTTCAACTCTTCTATTGTGTTCTACTTCTCAATGAACCACACTATTTTTTTTGTCATAGTGGGGGTATTATTGAGCATTTGGAGTGTTGTGTTGGGATGAATGCACGTGGGGGTGTAGGATTTATGTTGGCTCATGGATCGGGAGGAGTATGTTGTAACCCTGAAGGAACTTTTTCAATCAAAGGTTCTCTCCTATTGCGCAAATTTTGGGTATTCTGATTGTCACTACGGAAGGCAAACATTTTAGGTGGTTGAGGCTTCATTTCTTGGTTGAACAGAAATATGAATTATTCATTCATTGAATATTCTCCCTCTGTGTTTAGTGGGGTGTCATAAGATTCCAACAACATCATATTGAATTACATGGAATGCATGTCATTAGCATCTTGGGAATGTTGACTTGGGTCCTAAATGCCCCAAAAGAAGATGATGATGTTATCATTGGAGACATCCCAGTTTACATCTACCTAATTAATTTTAACAAACTAAACATTGTTGTTACTATCAGTAAGGATTCTCCCATTGTTCGAGCGAGTATTCCACTATCAATTTTGGCAGAGAGGTTTGCTATTGTGATTTGGGGTGCTGAAATTATTTCCTACAATATTGTTCCCATAATAATTGAAGTTTCTATTGTGGTTCTATCCATCATTATTGTTATTCAAGGTTGCATTGGAGTGCTAAAAATTGTTATAATATCCCTATTATAGCCACAAGCGAGTGAGCTCATTAGTTATTTGGGACATGATCTTCTTCATTTGCTCAAATTCAACCATCATATTGTTCTCTATTTTAGTGGGTGGTGTGATTTTTTGCTCAAAAAATGTTGTCTTTGGAGGCTCGTACCCTGGATACATTATAGCAGGGGTAGGGGTAGCTATCACTTATTGTACTAGCATGGTGTTCAGCAAGGGAAACTTGTTTGGCATTACTTGTGCCCCACGAGATAGTGTGGGATTATTGATGCAACATTGGTAGGGATTACCATGCTTTCCCTGCCACTGGGATTAGCATGCCTTGTGAAAGTAACTGCCTCTTGAAAGATCTTTCCTAATGTGTCAATATCCATAGTAGGAAGTGATGGAGACACAACCAAAGACCAAAATGAACACACAGGAAAAGAGAAATATTATTATCAATGAAAAATGCCCTATGGGCTTACAATAGTATGATTCTGGAGAAAGAAATCCTCCACACAGTACCTTCTCTCTAACTCCACTAAGAACTGCCTTTACAATGCCAGAAGTGTTCTTAAATGAGCCCCAAATGTTTTAGGGTTAGGAATACATTCTAGAATATGCCAGTTGGCATCCACCATCAAAACAAAAGGTTCCAGAAGTCACGTTAGAAGTCGATGTAAAATTAGAAGAATCCAAAAACAGTAGTCCAACTTCCGAGAGGCATAACTTTTGAACTGGGACTCTGATTGACGAACCGTTGACATTTTCAAAAAGCTCTCGAAGTGCTCTATAGCCCCATGAGCAAGATTTTCTCGTCTCGCATTTTTTGGCCCCGTACAAGGCCATTTAGTGCCCCAAATCTGACTTTGAAGCACTCTTAGGAGGTCTCCAAGAAAATTAAAACTGCAATAACTTTCTAATTGTAAAGCCTTTTGACCTGATTCTTTTTCTGGAGCACTTTAAATTACAAGTATAATCATCCCTCCAACTTACACCCTCTAACTCATCATAATTTTGGCTTAATTACAAAATAACCCTTTTTTGCATTTACACGTATCCCAAGGTGCTTAAAAACTCTAACCTAGAAAACTAACAGTGGAACTGTGAGAGTTGGAACATTTAATTGACCCAAATGGGTATCTAAAAATAAAAACACATTAAAAAAAAACTATCTCTAAGCATATTTTGGGTTATACAGGATTGCCCTTACACCACTGGATGCTCCTGCGTCAAGAAGCCTCCTTAAGAAAATAGATGTGAGTTGATCCATGGAGTTCAAGTATATTTGTATTGCGGCTCCGAGAGGTACCATGTATGGGGATTCCAGCCTCTAGAGCATCATGTGGAGATGGTGATAAATAGATGGATTGATAAATGTTTTAAACTTATCCAAGAAAAATTTCTTCAAAGTTGCCCAATATGTGATGAATGTCGATGATAAATTTGTGTACTATGTAACACCCCACTAGGGAACCCAAAAGGAATTAACATATTAAGTCACTAAGCTTTAGAAATTCATTTTTATACTTATGTGATCAATGCAAAATTGTGTATGTGTATTAAGTAGCTTCTATTTATCTCAATTATTGTGTATTTGATGTTAATTGACTAAAAGATGCATGAAAAAATCTTAAAATGCTCAAAAAAATTGAATTTCATGGGTTTTTCAATTTTTCAAGTCCTTGCCAAGTCTGGTTGTCGAGTCCGAGTCCGATTCGGATATTGACTTTCGAAGTTAGAGGCGAGTCTGAATCCCGTAACTATGGTATTAAGTACCTTCTATTTATCTCAATTATTGTTTATTTGATGTTAATTGACTAAGAAATGCATGAAAAAATCTTTAAATCTTTAAAAATCTTTGAATTTCATGGGTTTTTCAATTTTCCTAGTCCTTGTTGAGTTCGGTCGCCAAGTCCGAGTTGAATTTTGACTTTCTGAGTCAGAGGTGAGTCTAAGACCTATAACACTGATTTTGAGCATGAGATTCTCATCCCACACTTAATTTTAGTTGCTACTAATAACTTTCGTATCCACCACCTGTGCAACAAAAGCCGATGGATAAATAGAAGAAAATGAAATAGAAATGAAATTTGAAGCAAAAATGAATCATTTAAAGGGTAAAAACTGGTTGCCCCTACTTACCATCATCTCTCTTTGTCATTGAAGGAATTTACCATGGTGTCCGAACTCAAGCCAAGAGAAAATCTAACCATCCAAACAATTTTTGAAGTAGCCATTGGGTGAGAAATGGAAACAGGACTACAAAAATGGATGAAAACGTCTCTTAGAGTCCAAGTATTCTACCAATGATATTTTTTGTTTATCGTGCCATCGTGCCCAAAATAAGGTAGGTCTAGCAAATAAGGTAGGTGTGGCATGACATGGACCATCATGGTAAGGCATATTATACATATGGACACATGTTGCTTTTAGCTACAACTCTGATTTATCTCATGCGTTGATGAACTTGTTGATTGGGATAGGGCTCTTTAGAGCTCTTTGTTGAGCTCTTCCTTTTGTATCGCTTTTTGTTTTAATAAAATTTTACCCCTCTTTTTTAGTATATTCATGAGAAAGTAGATAACAGTTATAGAAAGAAAGACAAGGAGACCATCTGAAAGACACCTTAAATTAAGAGGAAAGATTCAGAGGATGTTCAAGCCAGTGATTGAGGGAAAATGTTCCAACAAATACCTAAACAGCATAAACAAAACATGAGAAATGGCTCATGGAGGATTCTTCGTTGAACATGGAAATAGAGAACAAAACTATCAACCAACAACATAGTCATGACCATCGACCAAGAAAAGAGAGAGAAGTTCCAGTTGATGGGAGACTTGTAAGGTTGCAAATGAGCCAATTTGGACCCAATTCCATGACTAGAACATCTTACACTGAACTAGCAAAGTAAATGTTGGAGACAACTTGAAACAAAAATCAAACAGTCGACAAGAGAGATTGAACCAAAAAAACAAAACATAGATAGAGTGCAATCAATCAAAGACTCAAACCTCAAGAGAAAAAATGATTGGGGTGAACGAACTCATCATGCACTTGTAGTTGCACAATAAAACAAAAAAGTAAGTGAATGGCACACCAAGGATGGGAACAATGAGGCAATTGTGTAACCTTGACAATTGAATTATAAAAGAAAATAAGCTTGTAGGTACTTAATGAAGAGACTGACTCGAAAAATGCATTTGATTTTGAAAATAGAGGCACTTGAAAATAGAGAAGTACAAACAATTCACGCAGAATGTATGCCATCCCCTCTCCATTGAAACAAGCAACTCTAAACGATCAATTTGGATAATAATCCCATTACTCATTCTTAATCTTGCCAGTGATAATTTTATTTGATAAAGCATCAGCCAAAGTGCTTGCTTCTTTGGAACTATGTCTATTTTTGTATTGATCAAAACTTTTAGTTAGCTCACTAGAAATTTTTAAAATGTCAATTCAAAGGGTTAGACTTAGAAAAGGCTCTAATTTTAACCATTGAGTCCCCTTCAATACATATATTTTTAATTCCACATTTGATAGTAAGGGACAATCCCATGATGAGAGCTGAGTCTTCTGCAACATTAACTGTAGCATGGGATCTTAAAAGTAGATTTGAGAACACAACCATATTATCCTATAAAAATCGTTTCTGCTTCAAAAACTCTCAAATTACCCTTAGAAGCTCCATCGAAATTCAGTTTTGAAAAATAATTAAGGTGCCAAACCGGACAGTTAGACTCAGAGAAGGCTCTAATTTTAACGATCAAATCCCTTTCAATACATATATTTTTAATTCCACATTTGACAGTAAGGGACAATCCCATGATGAGAGCTGAGATCTCTGCAACGTTAATTGTGGCATGAGATCTTACGAGTAGATTTGATAACACAACCATCCCGTCCTATCAAAATGACTACTCTTCCAGAAAATCAAAAATTATCCTTGAAAGTTCCATAAAAATTCAGCGTATTCCAGTTGGGAGGAGGAAACCACCTGCCACTTGATCTCTGCTCACAAGTCCATTGCTTTGTATCCTCAAATCTATGGCTACCTGAATCTGCTTCACTAATATGGCCTATGTTCATCCTCTGTTGGGCAGCCCGAGGCCAAGCAATCATGGAAGTTACATTTATTAATTCTGAATAGTTATAGATTACCATTACAATCATGCTTAGGGAACACAATTATTATCTCAATTTCAATGCATAAGTTTTCAGATGATTTTATCGATCATTATCTGAGTGACTCTAAACATTTGTCAGTCAACTGTAACCCGTGCTAACAACGCATGCTAGAATGTAAAAAGCCACAACAAATTAATAAACACGTACATTTTTTTAACAAATATCAGTACATTTTGAAGAATTTTCAAACAAACGGTTGACCATGTTAGATTGGAAGCACTATAATTCATGATACAGCATGTGAATGTCAAAATTCGAGTATATATTTCACGTAGCTCGCTATGATACAGCAATGGAGTGACCAGAAATCTTAAACTTCATCTTAAGTCATCTCTCCGCCTTCTCTTACAAATATTCTCCTCCCAATTCCTATCAGTGGGTCTTTTCCAGTCCCTAGCCCGATCTCTCTGTTCTTCCCAATTCCTATTGCTCGATCTTTTCCTTTCCCTACTGTAATCTCTTCCATGATGATCAGGAGAGTGGGGATGATATTGATGACTGCGTGACACTCTTCTGTCAAACTACCACGCCTGATTGCATGATTGGAATCATTCTTGTTTTTGCTTGCTACAGGGCCAGAGTAATCACATCCCTTAATGGACTCCTTTTCAGTTTCAGGTTGATTCGAAACTTGAGAGGGATCTTCGTTGGAGAATTTTGCAGGGGAATTGTGATGCAGGGGCATCACAATATTCTAGACATTTCACAGAGTAGAGATAATACATGCATGATAAATGTTTATTTATAAATGTTTTTACAAGATGGATGTAATCTGTCATGTTGAGTTGGTTAAAGTAAGGGAAGTTGGAAATAAGTTATGAGAGTTAGTCATTGGGTAGTTTTGAGGAAAAGTCTTTTTATCTCTGCAATGTAATGGAGAATGGGGAGGAGAGTAGAATAGCGTAGAAGAAGAGTGGAGAATCGGTAGAGGAAGAAACAATGTGATGGAAACAAATAATAAAAGAGCAATTGAATTTTCCATTCTATATATTCGGTTCTTCACTTTCCATTTGTAATTCCCTGTTCTTAAATTCATGATTTATTATGTGAATGCAAATTGGTTGTTGGTGAGTTGGATTAGTAATTTGACGTTGTTGATATTCTCATCATTGAGATATCAGAAGACTATGAATTTCTATTATACAATGAATTATGTTTGATTTCTTGAAGGAGATATTTGACTTTGATATTAGATTGGACTCATCCACCCTTCTGCTGTGCGCTCCGCATCAAATTGGGAAGCTCACCTTCCTCCAACCCATCATGAGGATCATCTGTTTGGAGCATCTCTTCACCTTGACGGAAAAGAACAGTTTCCTTACTTGAATTTATTCTTATCTTATCAGAGATGGTATCCTTATTGGATATATCCTCACTGGATGTCTTTCTGTTGAGACTTTTGTCATCCCTTCCTGCAAATTCTTTTCTTTCTTGTTCACTTTCTTTCCCGAGTTTGGAGCATGATTCTTGTCCACTCATTTTTATCTTGTTTTGCTTTCTTTGCTTTGGCAGCTTCTTCTACCCCTCTTTCTAGATCAAGTTCAATAAGAACTTCTACATCTGTCGCTTTCTGTCGCTTTAGTCCCTGAAATATCAGGTTTTAATCGTTTTCCTTCCTTATGTTTCCTTTTCAATTCGGCAATTTGTGACTACAGAAGACAAGTGTTCGTTATTGTCCGACTAAATTCCACTCTTGGTTTCAATTTTTTCTCCTGGTTTATTGATATCAATTTTTTCGGTCTGTCTATTTTGTAAACTACGTCTACCCTGTTCATCAACTTGTGGTGTTTTGGTTGAGACATTTTCTAGTTTACTGATATCATTCTTTTTAGCCTGTCTATCTTGTAAACTACTTTTCTCCTGTTCATCAACTCGTGGTATGCTAGTTGATGCATTTTCTAGTTTACTGCTATCAACCTTTTTAGCCTGTCTATCTTGTAAACTGCTTGTGTTCTGTTCATCAACTTGTGATGTGCTGGTTGAGGACCTTTTATCAGTGATTTCCATTGCTTCAAATGAGATCCCACTTTTTATTTGATCCCTTCGCCAGTCACATTGAATCTTTCTTTCCTGGCTTGCGAGGCTCTTCATTTGGTTTGCATTGAGTTGCAGGGTACTGAATGAATTTTCATCTGATATCTTCGTCATATAATCCTTTGGCTGATTGGCAGAAATAGAAGATCGACCTTTTGCGTCTTTTTGGAAATAGCCTTCACCTTTACCAGCAATTTCTGTTCGTTCGCCTGAACATCATTTGCTCAATGTTAGCAAAATGTAGCAGGACAGAGATATTGGAACGCAAATCATGTAAAATAGAATGTGTAGTTATAAATTTGAATGTGTACAAACTCGAGGAGGAGGCACTTTTTATCCCTGCCAGGGGGAAGGGGGACGGAGGAATTTGAATGCTAGATTTAAATTCACTTTTAAAATCTGAAAATTGCAATTTTTTTAAACCTGATCTGCCTCCTTGATTTCCACTTGAAGCAGTATGATAGTTCGTTTCTTCGTATAGCTCAAGTAACGGAATACTAGTCTCTGCAGTGATGCATTACCGATAATAGATTTCTTAATCAACAATATCTCATCAAAAACTTGTCTTTAAATAAAGAGGAAACAAGAATTGAATAGATTCTTAAATTAGCACATGATAAAAGTGCATTAATCAGTAGTGTTTCTTGTAAGCATAACAAATACTAAAAATAATCTGCAACAAATTATAAGAGAAAATAAGGATTTTCTGTAACCAGCCTTCTAAGATTTCTGGACAAATCTGAAAAGTTTCTCACCAATGCAATGGCAGTTTGACATGAATTAACGTAGCAGCAAGGAAGACTGACCCAACAGCAATCTCACGAGGCCTAAATTGGAGCCAAATAGATGTCCTCAGCCTATTCAAGCAATGCAAACACATTAAGGGTCTGTTTGGTTCGTGGAATTTAAAAAATCCGGATTTCTACAAATCTTGGTTTAGCCAAATCAAAGTTTTGTATATCTTCATTCCGATTTTTGAGATTTTACTAAAACCATTTGTTTCACTCGGAAGATGCATGTGAAGACACATTTTTATGCGTAAGCTTGGAGTTGAAGGCAAATTTCAAAAAGTAGCCCACTCTATTGTTTTTACACTCCTTAACAAACAAAACCAGATTTTGATGTTCAATTCCTACTTTTTTTAGGAAGTTGAAAAATTTGGTTTTGAGGCAAAATTGGAAGTCCTGTATGCTAATTCCATTTTGCAAATTTTGAAACAAGCGCACAAATTTTCAAATCCAGATTTTGAAAAAGCAAATTCCTGTCATCTTCCAGGAACCAAACGGACCCTAAGAGATCTTGGAGATTTGTTTCCTAAGAGATCCTGGAAATCTCCTGTATCAGAATCAAGAGAATACACAAGCTAAAAGTGATATACCCGTCATTCACCATATTCCAGGCTACTAGAGTAAGACCTTCTGCTTCAGCAATACCAAATTTATTTATGGTAGTCTGTAGTAGTCTATAAGGATGATAGACAATGACATCAAATCCCAAAGTTTTGAGAAGCACAAATTCAGCATATAAAACTAATTGTCTTTGTTCTTGGCAAAAGTCCTGTATAAGATTCAGTGACAGAAAAGATATTAATTGTAAGGATAAAGAATTACCATTACATTTATAAAAATAGATTTTGGTAATCTAATCCTAACAATATCAAATACTTGGAATCACTATACAAAGATCTAAACAAAAAATGTGAAAACACCATTACCGTCTGATTTTTCTTTTCTCTAAGAAGAGGATCCTTCCTACTTAAAATGTCGTAGGACTTTGCAAGCACTTCATTTACAGACTTGGGAGTATCTTCAGCCTTCCCCGAAAGTATCATGCTTGCAGTGGCTATTTTCTACAACAGGGCTAGGAACAGTTTAGTACCCAAAAAAATCACCAGTATTCTACAAATAGGTAATGCACTTCTAGTAAGAGTTTACATAGATTTTAGATAATTGGGTCAATGACAATATTGATGGACCATGTAGCTCTCTAGAATACAAAAGAAGTGTTTGGTATAATTGAGTTTCTAGAAAGAACGAACAAGCTCACAAGTTGGAGATTTCGCTAAGCACAATTGTAGAATTCAGCAACACGGCAGAAGTCGCATGAACCAGATGAAACATTTAAGTTGAAGGAAAACCAGGATTAAGAGGACAAAATATTTGAAGTTTGGGATGTTTCATGTGTTATTGCATTCAAAGAAGACAAATCACAAGGTAAAGTTACAAAAGATTGAACTCGCAAAATAACCAGAGGAGCAATGATGATGCTTATGTGTGGAAAATGCCTCTCTACAAACCATGACTCTAACCTTTGTAGTTGCAGATATTTATCCATTCTGTGAAAACATTGGCAAAACTACAGTTGAGTCGTGACTAAGAAGTGGATTAAGCAGATGCCTAAGAAGTAACAGGAACAAGTAGAATGTCAAAATCATTACAAGGCATAGTGAAAGTTTCTGGGACCTTGTCAAGTGGAAACATCTGAAGTCGAGATGCCATCATTGGTAGTCCAGACTATGTAGAGTCAATTAATATGTGCTAAATTGGTAGTACCTTGTAAAATCCTGTTTCGCTTAAGACTTGTTTCTGTTAATAAAACTAGTCAACAACATGATTACAAGAGTTTATACTTTTATGCCTCCACTATACAGAAAATCGTTAAATAAGGCTTTCAACTCTTTATTTTTGTTCTCATTTTTCTCTCTATCTGCTTTCCTTGCCATGGTGTGCAGGGTCTTTTTAGGTAACTCAGAGATATTCCTATGTCTCTTCTTAGCATTCAATTTGTTTTATCTTGGTATTACATATTGTACAGTTGGCATTCAGGAAGGGGCAAGCTAACGTGAGACAAATCCTCTATGGATGCATGCAATAGCCAACAAACCACATCCATCAAATAAGCATGGGCCTCAAGTCAAACCTGAAACAGAAAGAAAACCCACAACCCAAGCCAACTTTACAATCCATATATCAGAGCTAACTTCATTGTGAAGAGAGGATGAGGTCCAGACCATGGATTAGAAAATTCTAGAACTCTTAAAAACAAAGACTCGTTCTAGTGAGAATTCAATATTCTCCTGAAATGACTGATCAAATAGGTGAACAAATCAGGATAGTGAAGATTTTCAATGGAGAAAATTTCCACCTTGGGAAGCTTACTATGAACTTGTTACACTTGGAAATAGTCTCCACCTTTGGAAGCTCAACATGAACTTGTGGAAGATTGTTAATGGGGCTAATTGGAATTCATTAATAAGAATGCAGCAACCGAGTGGAAGCACGGAGATGACAAAATATTAGCCATGATCTTGTTCAGCCTGAAAAATACACTACTGCTGCATGCAATCACTAGGAAAACCTGAATAGACACTTCGGCTACATCATGCCAATTGTTTGAACATAAGGATGTGAGAACAAGTTTGTATCTATGAAGAATGTTGTTCATCAACAAGTGGCTGATGAAGATTCACTGTCATCATACCTCAGCAACTTCAAATTTCACTATGGCAGCAAGGCAGGCTACCATGCACAGGATGTTGGAATATTTAATACGGTGGTTGTCTTGCCCCTAGAGCCAAATGCCCACCTACCACCTGACAACCAGTAGAACAGCTAGAAAAAATTAATACGGGTAGGTGAGATTTTCAAATTTGGAAATGAGACAAAAGGAATGTTTTATTCATTCATTCAGAGAGATCAAGCAGATCAGTAGTTGCAGAGCAGAGCAGAAGAAGGAAGAAGGAAACAAGTTTGTGCCTACAGTTGCACGTACTTCCCCTGTTCACTCTGTCAGTTTGTTGTTGTTTGATTTTCTCCTGTTGAAGCAGTGATTGCTCTAGGCACCTTTGTATGCAGCCATTAGAGTTGCAGGTTTAAAGGTTTTTTGAAGTATTAAAATTGTTTGAAGTTTTACCAATTTAGGGTTATTTTAGGGTTTTCTAGTTGAAGCCGAATGCTCCCAGATTTTGTAATAGTTTAATGAAAGATTGAATAGAAAGTAAGCAGGCATACTTGAATCTATCTTCCTCTTCTATTCATTGGATTTGACAAGTTTGTTTGAAAGGTTAAAGCTTTGGCTTTCTGGTTTTAACGGTGAAAGCATTCACGTTGGAATTTCTTAAGTTATAATTTTTTAGTTGAACAAAACACTCAGCATCCTCTTTCTCAATTGGAGTCCAGCTCACTCAGCATCTATTGTTGTCGAGCATTTACTTTGTGTGCCGAGCTTCCTATCACTCGGCACCTATTGCCTGTCAGTCGACACCATCAAGTGTCGAACAATATATGACTCGGCACATTCAAGTGCCAAGCAAAACTGGCACTCGGCACCTTCATGTGTTGAGCAGTTTTTAAGTGCCGAGCAAAGATTTTTAGGTTTAGGGTTGTGAGTTTAAGTTTGATTTTTATTTCTTACATGGTATCAGAGCTTTGAGGCCCCACATCCACAGTGAGTTAGGGCAAAGTTTTTTTTTGGGATATTTGACATGGCAGTAGATACAGGAAAGATATGGCAGCAGCCACCACCATTCAATGGGCAAAACTATGATACATGGGAAAAGAAGATGAAGACCATAATGGTTGCAAATAATTTATGGATTCAATGATGTGACTGACCCAACTCAGTATGCTGCCTTCACAAATGCACAGAAGACTCATTTGAAAGAGTCAAGGAGGAAAGATGCAAAGGCATTAAGTTTGATTGAAGCAACAATGATAGAGATAGTATTTCCAAAGATTGCAGTAGCAAATTATGCAAAGGAAGCATGGGATATCCTTGAGACGAACTTCAAGGGGACTGATAAAGTTCGTACTATAAAGCTACAGAACATAAAGAGGGAGTTTGAAAATCTTCAAATGAAGGAGAATGAATCAGTTGCAGACTTTAGTTCAAGGACCTCCAATGTAATTAACCAACTGAAGTCAAATGGAGAAGACTGTCAAGAGCAGAGGATAGTGGAAAAGATATTGAGGAGTTTACCTCATAAATATGACAATTTGGTCATGACCATAGAAGAGGCAAAAGACCTCACTATTTTGACAATGGATGAGTTGATGGGTACACTTCAAACCCATGAGCATAGGATCAACAGATACTTCTTCATCTTCCCAAGAGCAAGCATTCAAGGCTCAGATAAATCCAAGAGGAAGGGGGAGAGGAAGAAATGGCTCAGGCAGAAACTCCAGAGGAAGAGGCCGAGGTAATGGAGGACAAAGGAATGCTGCAGCAGAAAGCTCTGGAAGAGCAGATGGAGCAAGTAGCTCTCAAAATACTTCAAGAGGAGGTAAGAAAAACTACAACTCAAATAAGAGTAATGTAGAATGCTACTACTGTCATAAATATGGGCATTATGCAAGTGAATGCTAGAAGAAGCAAAGTGATCAGTCAGGACAAGCAAATGTGGTTGATGCTAACATGGGAAGTGGAAACAATGCCACTGCCTTCATCATGTGTAATGTTGGTGAAGAAGGAAGCCCTGAGGTTTGGTACCTCGACAGTGGATGTAGCAACCACATGAGTGGCAATGAAACCTTGTTTTCATTCATTGAAAAGAGTTTCAAATCTGAAATTAAAATGGGTAACAATGGAACCATACCAGTTGTGGGCAAAGGATCTATTATGGTTTGCACCAAGAAAGGTGAGAAGAAAGAAATACAAAATGTGTATTACGCCCCTGGTATGAAGCACAATTTGATGAGCATTGGTCAGCTCATTCAAAATGGATACAAAGTGCTGATGGAAAATGACAGGTGTGTCATCCATGAAAAGGATGGGAGCAAGAACTTACTTGCAGCAGTTCAAATGACAAAGAACAGAATGTTTCCCTTGAAGATAGAGACATGTTTCTCATCTCAAGTTGGTGTTGCACCTCCCACACAATCAGCTCTAAGGAGTGTGATTGAAGACCCCTCACGGCTATGGCACCTCAGGTATGGTCATCTAGGCTATGTTGGTTTAAATTTGTTGTCAAATAAAAGAATGGTAGAAGGTTTGCCACATATAGGAAATTCATGTGACAAGTGTGAAGCTTGTATTTTGGGTAAGCAACATAGGCTTCCCTTTAATTCTGAAAATTCTAAGAGGGCTAGATATCCATTAGAATTAGTGCATACTGACCTAGTCGGTTCTATGCAAGTTACTTCCATTGGGAGGAGTACTTATTTCATGACATTCATTGATGATTTCAGTCATAGGACATGGGTGTATTTCTTAAAGAATAAATCTGAAGCATTTTATAAATTTGTAGAATTTAAAGCTCAGGCTGAAAGAGAATGTGGACACTATATCAAGGTCCTCAGATCAGATAGAGGAGGGGAGTATACAGGTCCAATTCTTTTGTAAATTTTTGCAAGAAACATGGCATAAAGAAAGCGCTCACAGCCAGCTACACACCACAGCAGAATAAAGTGGCTGAAAGAAAGAATAGGACCATTGTTGAAATGGCAAGGAGCATGATGAAAGAGAAAGGTCTCCCAACTGAATTTTGGGGAGAGGCTGTGGCAACAGCAGTTTACCTAATTAATAGGTGTCCTACAAAGGCAGTTCGTGATAAAATTCCAATGGAAGCATGGTCACAAGGAAGATGGACAGTTGAACACCTAAGGGTGTTTGGATGTGTTGCATATGCACATGTGCCTAAAGAGAAAAGGCAAAAATTAGATGACAAAGGTGTGAAGTGCATCTTCATAGGGTACAGTTCAGAATCAAAGGCATACAAATTGTATGACCCATTGAACAACAAGATGAGTCTTTCAAGAGATGTGGAATTTCTTGAAAATCAGTCTTGGTATGGTCCAACTGATGAGTCACCGAGCACTTCCAGTAAAGTGCCAATTACGAGTGAAGAAGATGTTGATGAATAGCAAGAAGAAGGAGTAAGTAGAAGAAAAGGCAAGCAGATTTAGACAATGTTGAGCTCCTCTAGGCATGACTGAGTGTCAGTGCCGAGTACCAGTGAAGACTGAGCTAGTCGACAATGCAGCAGCAGTGAAGATTATGATCTCACACTCTCCTCCCTATTACCAAGAAAGACCAAGAGTCTTATAGAGATATACCAAGATGAAAGGTATGAAGATTATGATGAGAGTGTTAATTTTGCATTATTTTCTCATAGTGATCCAATATATTTTGAAGAAGTAATCAAAGAGAAGAAATGGTGTAAGGCCATGGATGAGGAAATAGATGCCATAGAAAGAAATGAGACATGGGAGCTAACTGAATTTCCTCCAAAGAAGCAATTGATTGGAGTGAAATGGTTCTATAAGACCAAATGCAATGCTGAAGGCAAGATTGATAGGCATAAGGCAAGGTTGGTAGTCAAGGGCTACAAATAGTAGTATGGAAGAGACTATGATGAGACATATGCCCCTGTTGCAAGAATGGAAACCGTGTGTGCTATTATAGCAATTGCAACTCAGCACAAATGGAAGATATTTCAAATGGATGTGAAGTCTACCTTCCTTAATGGTGTATTGAAAGAAGTATATGTGGAGCAGCCACCTGGTTATGAAGTTATAGGTGAAGAACACAAAGTATATAGATTGAAGAGAGCTCTTTATGGGCTCAAGAAAGCTCCATGGGCATGGTACAGTAGGATTGACTCATATTTGATGAGCAATGGCTTTAGCAAAAGCAATGGTGAGCCCGCTCTTTACATCAAGGCAGAAGATGGTAATGTATTGATTGTTGTCTTGTATGTAGATGACTTAATTTATACTGGAAATGACAAAGCTCTAATTGGTGAGTTTAAGGAGGCCATGAAAAGTGAATTTGAAATGGCAGACCTAGGTCTCTTGAAATACTTTCTAGGCATAAAAGTAAAACAAATGCATAATGGCATCTTCATCTCTTAAGAAAAGTATGCAGCGCAGATCTTGGAGAGATTTAAAATGCAGAATAGTAAGGCAGCCCCCACACCAATAGCAGTAGGTCTGAAATTGAGCAAGGAAGACTCTGGCAAGAGAGTGGATCCAACACTATACAAGAGTATGGTTGGGAGTTTAATGTATTTGACTGCAACTTGGCCAGACCTAATCATGCAGTAAGTCTGATTTCCAAATTTATGGAAACACCAAAGGATTCCCATTGGCAAGTGGGAAAGAGGATCCTAAGGTATGTGAAAGGTACCAAGGGATTTGGAATTTTGTATACTGTAAATGATGATTTCAAGTTGGTTGGTTACATAGATAGTGATTGGGCTGAAAGCTTAGATGATAGGAAGAGCACTTCCGGATACATGTTTCATATGGGATTGGGTGCAATTTCATGGGCATCCAAGAAGAAACCTATTGTTGCTCAATCTATAGCAGAGGCTGAATATATAGCAGCAAATGCAGCAGCATGTCAAGCTTTTTGGTTAAGGAGGATCTTGACAGATTTGAATGAAAGCCAAGATGATGGAATCACAATTTATTGTGACAACATCTCATCAATTGCATTATCCAAGAATCCAGTCTTCAATGGGAGAAGCAAACATATAGAGATCAGATATCACTTCATTAGAGAGTTGGTGGAGAATGGGGATATCAAGATGGAATTTTGCAGGTCTGGGCAACAGCTAGCAGATATATTTACAAAGCCATTAGGCATTGGAACTTTTGTACACCTAAGAGAGTGTCTTGGTGTAGTTGATGTGGATCAGCTGTGATCCTTGTTTTGTTTGGCTCAAGACAAAGGAGGAGTGTTGGAATATTTAATACGGTGGTTGTCTTGCCCCTGGAGCCAAATGCCCACCTACCACCTAACGACCATCAGAACAACTAGAATAAATTAATATGGGTAGGTGAGATTTTCAAATTTGGAAATGAGACAAAATGAATGTTTTATTCATTCATTCAGAGAGATCAAGTAGATCAGTAGTTGCAGAGCATAGCAGAAGAAGGAAGAAGGAAACAAGTTTGTGCTTGCAGTTGCACGTACTTCCCCTGTTCACTCTATGAGTTTGTTGTTCTTTGGTTTTGTCCTGTTGAAGCAATGATTTCTCCAGGCACCTTTGTATGCAGCCATTAGAGTTGTAGGTTTAAAGGTTTTTTGAAGTATTAAAGTTGTTTGAAGTTTTACCAGTTTAGGGTTATTTTAGGGTTTTTTGGTTGAAGCCGAATGCTCCCAGATTTTGTAATAGTTTAATGAAAGATTGAATAGAAAGCAAGCAGGCATACTTGAATCTATCTTCCTCTTCTATTAATTGCATTTGACAAGTTTGTTTGAAAGGTTAAAGCTTTGGCTTTTTGGTTTTAATGGTGAAAGCATTCACATTGGAATTTCTTAAGTTATAATTTTTCAGTTGAACAAAACACTCGGCATCCTCTTTCTTAGTTGGAGCCGAGCTCACTCGGCATCTATTGTTGCCGAGCATTTACTTTGTGTGCCGAGCTTCCTGTCACTCGGCACCTGTTGCCTATCACTTGGCACCATCAAGTGCCGAGCAATCTGTGACTTGGCACATTCAAGTGCCCAGCAAAATTGGCACTCGGCACCTTCATGTGCCGAGCAGTTTTTAAGTGCTGAGCAAAGATTTTTAGGTTTAGGGTTGTGATTTTAAGTTTGATTTTTATTTCTTACAGAGAATTGTTGTAAGAAAGCAACAGATCTTGAGGGAGAACTTCTCATAGACCCACAAGCAAACGACATAATTAGAGAGATGATACAACCAAAGGTCTAAAGCACCACGCACGCACTTTACTTGTTTTCATTCTGTCCACACTCATCCCCAAGTGCTTACTGACCACACGACAAATGCGTACAGGTTGCTATAGTTCAGTCACACTAGGAAAAACCCTTCAATATCTATCTACTCAGGATTCTCGAACAATGATCCCAACGACATTACAGACAAGCTACTTTGAACAATGCCCAAGGACATTATTTTTTTAACTATGAAAAAGAAAACTAGTAGTAAACAAAACATAGCTGCCAATAGTATAAAGAATACATCAATTGTGAATCAATCAACCCATCCACCATCCTATCAACCCAAAACCCCCATCAACCTCCCATGCACCCACTTTCCAAATTTTACTACACACTTATCATATAATATCCCTTTGAATTCTCTATACTATTCCAACTACCCAAAATAGTGGGTCACAAGTTACATTAACCATTTAATCATTTAATGTATTGTAAATAAGGTGTAAAAAAGGAGTGAGTGATCATGGGTAGATATCAACTTTTTCCTTTAGAAAATTTTGTATCTTCTTTTTAATGTGGATATCAAAGAGTTTTAATTCTAATTTACAATCATATATTAGATATAATAATTATGAAATATACATCTTTCACACACTTATGCACAACATTTTATGATTATCAAAGAACTAGTTAATGTGAATGTTCTCCATCTATGGCTCTAGTAGACAAGTTTGAATGTGACTGGGTCCTTTGACATCTAACAACATATAAATATCTCTTTCCACCCCACAATTAGTGAATAAACCACACTTTGTATCATGAATTATCCCTCCTAAAGTTTGTAGCTATAAGATAAGGTTCCACTTCTATCACCCTACAAAAGATAAAGAGGTGAATTCATAGTACCTTCTAGATTCCTCCTATCTCTAAACCTTTAGATGTTTCTCTCTTTTCTAAAGAAAGGGAAGAAAGAAGTCAATGTTGAGTGATACTCAACCTCCTATAGAATCTTTAAATTTCTAGCAAGTCATGCCAAGGCTTATGATCTTATTACAAGAAGTGAGCCTTCTCTAAAGTAGGCAAATGTTCATTTTTAATTTTCTCTCATACTTTCTTACTATCACCCCTTGTCAAAATCTAAGGGTCCGTTTGGCTACAGGAATAAGAATATGGGAATAGGAATGCGTATTTTGGAATTGTTATTCTAGAATAGAAAATAAGAATACGTATTCCTATTCTTGTTTGGTTCAATTGAAATTTGATGGGGAATTCACAAACCCAAAAATTTATGTTTTCTAAAATAAATAAAACTAGAATAGGAATACGTATTCCAATTCCACCTATTTAGGTGGAATTGCAAATGCTCATTTTTGGGCCAAATTTAGAATATGAATTCCTATTCACAATTTTGATTTGGTGCACACAAACAGAGAATTTGAAATTTTAAGAATTTACATATGCCTATTCCACTCATATTCCCACTAGCAAATAGACCCTAAAGTTGTTGATTCCAAAAGATTCTCCTCCTGTTGAATCAACTATATTGATCAATTTATATTATTTAATAAAATAATTTAAACTGTTTATTTTGATAATGCATATGATTTGTATCATATCCAAAAGTGCTAAGATTAGCTACTAGTGAATGTGATCCATCATCAGAGCATGTTCCATGTTTGGCACAAAACTAGCTCTATCATTTTTACTAGTTGTGACTTGTTTAGTATATTGTCCACTATCTCTATATGATAACAAGAAAGATAGGGAGGCAAGCAATATGCTATATTAGCTCGATCATGTGGTTACGTTTCAAGTTCTCATTTACTTTAACATGTAACATTGTTGGTTAACAGTTTGGTTAATTGTTTGATACCCAATGCTTGGAGAGACAAAAGGATGTTTACCAACAAATGGGTCAATGTATGTATTTTATCACTGCCCTCTGAATTGATTAGGTATAGCTCCCTATGATTTGCAATGATATGCAACGAATATGTTTTTATGAGATTAGAAGTTTTGACATTATAAGCTCTTAACCTAAGAGCAATAAAAGATAATCAAATTGTTTTTAGACACAAACAATTCAGGCAAAATAGATTTGGATGACCTATCACACCCAATGGAATGACTGTAATAGATGATCTTTAGATTTCTTGACTCTTACTTCTATTCTAAATGCAGTATTAACCATATAAATGCAAAAGAGGAAGAGAAGAAGAAATGCACATGACGGCAAATGGAATTGCTTTGACTACTAGGCTTGAATGAAATGGAATTCAACAAGTTACTAATAGATTCACATACACCTGTCCCTCAATTCCCAATGAAACTATCTAGCATAATATGAAATAACAAGAGAGGAAGCAAAATCACATATGAAGAAAGTAAATGGAATCAGCTCTACTGCAAATATCAAAATGAAATGGAATCCACCTGATTATCATAGGATCACATATAATTGTCCTTCAACTCTTAATATAGAACTATTCTATCATGGGAAACAAAACATGATAAGCAAATAGTGTAAATGGAATTATAGACCAATTCGCTATCAAGTTTTCCAACATTTGTATTATTAAATGAGGTTACATTTATAGTTTGATGTTATCCTTTCTTATTTTTGGTAGAGCAATAGTCACATAATAAAAAAGAAAATGAGAATAAAATATAAAATTATCCAATTTTCATTATAATATGAGCACATGGTATCTCTTCTACTGACGATTTTGAATCCATGGTATTTCTAAAAACACCTAATGATTGTTTGTCTTCATGTAATTTTGTGAAATCTTGTAAAGATCTTCATTCTTTCATATTCTATTGTTTGGCACCATATCCATATAATTTGAATTCCAACAATCACCGCAAGTTTGAATTATGGCCATCGATCTTAAATTAACGATCGCAATTAAAAAATTATGACCTTCCTTTATAACTTCCTCCACAGGTCCACCTTGTACACGTGTCTATACGTCATTATGTTGCTATGATTATTTTCCTTGCAACTTTACATAGCGAGATGGTGACAAACGTTGATCTCCCTTTTGATCTGATGGCGGCAACAAAAGATATTAAGTTTATGTTTTCTTTATGATGCGGGTCCACTTTCCAACTAGGTACACTATAGCAAACAGTTGGCACTACTTTATTACTTGAAGTATCTAACATTGACCTAGTTTTTCTTTGTGAAATGTGATGGCCCACAAGACACGTGTCTTTCTATCACTTTGTCGCCACAATTAAATCATGTTCATCTTTTCATAATGATATAATGATGACAGTAGACATTCTTTTGATATGACGGTGGCAAAAAAGACTATAACTTCCTTGTTCAATTTGTAGTGCGTGTCCACCTTCCAACTATATACCTCATAGCAAATATGTGGCAACACTTTATTGACTAGAGAGTCTGATGTTGGTCTGTCTATACCCTACAGAATATAATGGGCCCATTGAGACACATGTTGATCTATCATTATGTCGCTACGAATAATGATCAAACAACTTTTAATAGTGATATAACAATGATCATGGATCTTGTAATATCTAACAGTTGAAAGTAATTCAAGTTTCATTTAATATTTGAATGGGACCCAATTTGACAAGTAAGCATTTGGACTTTTCAACTGGCCAATAGCACACTTTCTTTTGTTCAATTGACTTTTTAACTCTGCAATGTATATGTGTGGATTAAATATTAATTGTCGATTTCATTTCAAAAAGAGTCATACCACCTTTGGCTTGGTTCTTTTTCCATTTCTATATTTTTGAGTGCTCACTTTGTATTGAATTCAACTGATCTTGCTTCTGACTTGTTCTCATAATCTGCATATCAATCTTCTAGCCTCAGCCTTTGATGTTCTCTATTGTATTTGCTCTATATATGCCTATGATCTCTTTTAAATTTATCCTTCCTTTAAATATAGGCCTTTGACCATGAAATTAGAAATTCTCGG
Source organism: Cupressus sempervirens (assembly GCA_028749045.1). Lineage (NCBI taxonomy): Eukaryota > Viridiplantae > Streptophyta > Pinopsida > Cupressales > Cupressaceae > Cupressus > Cupressus sempervirens. Next base: position 53,680,617 of record CM053792.1, on the reverse strand, counting down.
AGACTTAGAAATGCTTTCATGAAGAACTGCTTCTCAACATAAATCTATGTCTTCAACATGATTAGGAACAAGGAAATATGAATTAGCATAATATTCAAACCTTCTTCTCATCAGGATAACGCATAACAAATCCTCCAAACCCTAATCACCTAGCTTTGGACTGATGCATTGCTCACATGATTTCTCGCATTAGGTTAGCTCAAAAGAATGATGAGAAGAAAGGCCATCCTAAAGGCAGTCTAGACTCAAACTCAAGACATTGACACTTGACTTGACTCAAAACCCTAGAGCAAAAGATATGAACTGAAACTTGAGCAACAAATGTGATTTCCCATTATGTGTTGTTTGAAATTATTCTTTTATTAGGCTCTTTTTGGATCATGTAAGCCCCTCCATTAGAACAAGATATAAAGAGATATATCCTATTGTTAAAAAAAAATTATTTTTATATCTTTACTCTTTTATTTGTTGTATAAATGTTATGACTTAAAAAAATTTTAGCCTAAATTTATTTTTTTGTTGCATGTTTTGGGAACAATGCCAAAAGATGAGGCTTCTATAGACCTAAAAAGACCCTTTGTTCATGTTATGTGATGTTCTTTTGCTATTATTGTTGGAAATGCTTTAGAATAACAGAGAGGGGGCGGGGGGGGGGGGGGCGGGTGAATCAATTATTCAAGGTCCAGATGTCCTACTTCAATCTTTTCATCAAGTAAAGTGTGCCCATCAAACTATTCATTCATCCGAGTTTAAACTCTTCTATTTAGCAAGTTACTGTAAATCAACATGCAAGCATAACACATGAAAAGATCAACACATAACTTAGTGATTTACGTGGAAACCCAATTTGAGAAAAACCACCGATAACATGCTACTCAATTCTCACTCTTCTGAAGTGATGCCCTGTTAAAGGCTACAACACACTATTAAATGTGACCTGGTTAAAGGATTTATCCACCCTGTTAGAAGTGGGCCTGGTTAGAGGATTTTAGAACATTCACTTGGAATGCCACCCTGTTAAAGGATTTACAAATGGCTATTAAACCAACCTAAGTCCATAGGATTTTCTTTTACCCTAACTAATACAATTGCTAGAGAGTAACAATAAGGAGTTTTGACCTGATTACAGTATATAATTTATCTTGTAGATATCAGATCACTCTTCAACTCATAACATTGCCTAGCTTTTAGTCTTCTACAATTCTGACAGCTTGCCCTCCTTTCAAGTTTTGTCTCCTTGAGTCTCCATGCTCAATGTACCAGTGCACTCATCTCTTTTTGACCACTTACCGAAGTAGAGTCTCTGTACTTTGTTCTTCCTTCTCCTAGATGTCTTTTCCTTGACACCTTTCTACCACTTTGCAATTTTGGCACACCAGCAACTCTAACTTCTTGGCGTATGACTCCTTAAATAGAAGTCTGGAATTTCTTTTCCCACTCGATTCTTGGCTCCTTTAATTTTAATTCGTATGGATTAGGTAGTATTCATTGAATCTAACCCACATTTTATTTCTTCTAGAAACATCATGAAGAATCCTCTTGAATTTGCCCAAAAATGATTTACATAGAATTCTGTGCCACCAGCTCATCATCCTTATCCTCCAACTAGTTTAGAAAATTCAAGGTAACAACTTTGTCAGCTGAGATCTGGAAAATCTTTGACTTTTTCAATAATGTAACAGCTCGGCACTATTGAAATTCTAGTGCTCGGCACATATTGTGTTACTTGACATCAACTACATTTTACTGATGCTCGGCACCTACTGTGGATTCACTCAACATCCACTAAGATTTTCTGATGCTTAGCTCCTTCTATATTACTCAGCACACACTAGATTTTACATTTGCTCAACTCCAACTAAGAATTTGCTCGGCTTAAACTAGCTTGCTTAGCACCCACTAATGAACTTAGTTTAAGCTTTGCATTCAACCTTGTTACAACTTATACTACTAATGTTTCTAAGTGTGGCCCACCTCTATATCTTTGAGTATGTTATCAATACATCATTTAACCATTGTCTTAGTTGATCCTTGCACTTCATTAAAAAATCATAACTCAACCTTTCCCTTAGGTGCTTTTGTTACATCTTGTTGATTAAATCATCTTCATCAATCAACTAAGTGATAGTACTTAGATCTTATAAGAAATTGGCATTCCTACAAATAGCAAGTTTGACATCAATGAAAAATCAATGATAAAAAACATTCTTTATCAAGCAGCTTCCTTCTTTACAACAATGTCCCTCTTTGAGCTTCAGCAATGATCTTTTCAATCAGATTTCCAACAATCTCCCTCTTTGGTATTGATGGCAAACCAAACTGATCTACCATCAGACCAAACTATTTAACCAAATTCTCAAAATGCTGACTAGGTTAAAACTGTAAGTCAAATGCCAAAAAGAAATATATGTTACCATTATTTTCCACTTCTCCTTCTCTAATATGCTATCCTGATTACTTTACTCAGATCTCCCTCTTAGTTGTTGTTTCCTTTCTCTTTACATTAGTTCTCCCTTTTTCCATTTGATCCTGTTAGATTTGATCAGTTTCTTGCTACTTATTCTTTCTCCTCAAATGTTGTTTAATCAATTTCTATATATCTCTCCCTCTTTGTCTGTTGATCAGTTTCTACTATTTCTCCCTTTATCCAATTGATAGCTATAGATTAGTTTTTGTATGTTTCTCCCTCTTTGACAACAATGCCAAAGACATATTATCTTAGCATCTAAACATGTAAGTGTAGCTTTTGTAGGTACTCCAATTTCTCCCTCTATCACCTTTCTTGTGACTGATTTATAACTTCTGCACTTTGATTACTTCAAGTATGAATCCTAAAGTAAGTGTCCTCTACATCAATTCATAATATTGCACCAATTAACTCATTTGATGCAGAGCAATCTTTGTTGTTTCTTAAGTAGCCTTGGCTAGGGGTATTACCTCTAACATACCTCTAAGATATTCAAAAGCATCTTTAGGTAGTGCTTTTGTGAAGATGTCAGCAATCTATTCCTTTGAACTAACATATTCCATCTTCACTTGCTTATCTTCCACCAATTCTCTTACATAGTGATACTTAATTGCAATATGCTTGGTTTTGGCATGCATTACAGGGTTCTTTGATATGTTGATGGCACTTGTATTATCACAATAAAGTATCACAGGCTCATTCACTTCTTCCTTCATACCTTGCAGCAAATGTTTGATCCGTACAATATTAGTGCAGTTGATAGCAACTGCAACATATTCAGCTTCTGTTGTAGACTATGAGGTACAACTTTTCCTTTTTTTTGGTCCAAGTAATCAATCTTCTTCCCAAGAAGAGTGCTCCTCCATTGGTGCTTTTTCTGTCATCAATATTACCTCCCCAATCTGCACCAATGTAGGCTCTTAGCTCAAACTTTTCACTCCTCTTGTAGTACAAACCAAAGTCATCAGTCCCTTTTAGTTACCTCACTATTCTCTTTACTACCATCAGATGATTTTCTCTTGGATTTGCAAAAAATCTTGCCACTATGCCAACTGCTAATGCAATGTCTGGTCTACTATGTACAACATATTGCAACTTTCCAATCATTGATCTATACATCATCTGATTCACTTCAGCTGACTCGTCATTCTTTGATAGCTTATGTCCTATTACCATTGGTGTGCTGACTAGTTTTGAGTCTTCTACTCGAAATGTCTTAAGTATCTCCTTGATATATTTTGATTGGGTCACAAATATGCCATGCTTCAATTGATGTACTTGCAATCCAACAAAGAATTTGATTTCTCCAAATATTGACATTTCAAACTCATGTTTCATTTTATTTGGAAAATCTTTGCATAGAGTATCTTTTCCTCCAAATATTATATCATCAACGAAGATTTCAAATATCAAAATGTATTTACCTTTTTCTGCCTTGATATACAGGTTGGTGTTGTCATATGTTCTCTCAAATCCTATCTTCACAAGATATTTGTCCAATCTCTCATACCATGCTCTAGGTGCTTGCTTCAAACCATAGAGTGCCTTGTGCAATTTGTAGACCATATCCTTGTTTTTGTCATCTACAAATCCCTCTAGTTGTTCTATGTAGACTTCCACTTCCAGTATACCATTCAAAAAAGTAGACTTCACATCCATTTGGTAGACTTTGAAACCTTTGTATGCAGCATATGCAAGTATTGTTCTTACTCCTTCCATTCTTGCAATAAGGGCAAATATTTCTCCATAATCCAGTCCTTCTTCTTATGCATAGCCTTTGCAAACTAGTCTGGCTTTGTTTCTAGTTATCTCACCATTCTCATCAAGTCTAACAACAAGACAGGTTGCATCTTCCATATCTAGGTAAAACAATTTACTCCTAGTTTGTTCACCTTTTCCTATCAGATTTCCATCAATGTCATAGATTTTGGCAATTTTGTTTCCAAATTCTACTTTGTAGCCTACATTGCCTAACTGTGATACACTCGGCAAATTATAGTTCAATCCTTCAACATAGTATGCATTATCACATGAAATTTTCTCTATAAGTTTAATTGAACCTTTAATTTTGATTTGACATGGAGCATCATTTCTAAATCTAACACTATTTTCATCATACTAAGTTAAGGTAATAAACTTGCTTTTATCTCCTGTCATGTGATGTGAGAATCCACTATCTATGATCCACTTGTCATTCTTATTCACATAGGTTACCAATGTCATTGCATCATCTTCATCTGATTCTTCCTTCATGGCCACATAGACTACTTCATCATCATTCTCATCAGAATCTTCTTCAACAATGTAGAATCTTTTTCATTTGTCCTTGTAATCTCTACTATCATCTTCTTTTTTGTTCTTGTACTTGTTTCCTTCTTTGTAGTTCTTCTTTTGTGTATACCTTGCAGCAATATGACCTACTTCATTGAAATTGAAACAAATGATAGGGAGCTTACTTTTGAATTTACCTTTGCCTCTATGGAATCTTCTAGCCAGTAGTGCTTCCAACTATTCTACATCTTCTTCATATGTTCTGCTATCACTAGATGCATATTTTCCTTTTCTACTTATCTTCTTTGATTTCACCTCCTCAATGTCTTTCAATGTCAGCTTGGCCTTGAAAGCAGATTCAAAGTTTCAAGGTCTATAGTTATCAAAGTTGGACAACTCAAATTCAGTCAGTCTTCCTACTATTCCTTCAAAGGTTAGTGTGTTTCCTTGTACACATCTTAGCTCTTGGATGGCTAAAACTCTAATAGCATAGATAGGGAGAAGGGTTCTCAAGTATTTTCTATTGACAGTCTCTTCTTCCAATTGACCACCCAAAATTCTTATTGCACTTACCACTTCTTTCATTCTGGATTCATATTGAGCAGCATTCTCTCCTTCCTCCATTTTCATGTCATCAAACTTTCCTCTGAGGCTTTCTCTCTTTGCTCTCTAAGCATTCTGATCTCTTCCATAGATATCGAATAGGGCTTTCCACATCTTGAATGCAGTATCACATCCTTTGATGTCATCAAATTCAGTATAACTGAGTGCAGAGGCAATCTCCAGCATTGCCTGATTGTGCTCCTTCCTTTTGTTTGAATCATCTGTAGATAGGGGTCCAGCTAGGTCTACACATTCTGTTCCAATTGAGGTTTTTGCATAATCACCTATTGATCCAAGGCACAATTTCATCAGACTCTATCATGCAATGAATTTTTCTTTGTTGAGCTTGGGTACTTCTCTCTTGGACATCTTGATCTTCCTGCTTCTAGTACCTTGAAACTAAATCAGCAGATGGCTCTGATACCAATTTTTAGAAATGCTTTAGAATAACTGAGAGTTGGGGGGTGAATCAGTTATTCAAGGTCCAAATTTCCTACTTCAATCTTTTCATCAAGTAAAGTGTGCCCATCAAACTATTCATTCATCCAAGCTTAAACTTTCATATTTAGCAAGTTATTGTAAATCAACATGCAAGCATAACACATGAAAAGATCAACACATAACATAGTGATTTACGTGGAAACCCAATTTGGGAAAAACCACCAATAACATGCTATTCAATTCTCACTCTTCTGAAGTGATGCCCTATGAAAGGACTGCCCTGTTAAAGGCTACAACACACTGTTAAATGTGACCTAGTTAAAGGATTTATCCACCCTGTTAGGAGTGGGCCTGGTTAGAGGATTTTAGAACATTCACTTGGAATTCCACCCTGTTAAAAGATTTATAAATGGCTATTAAACCAACCTAAGTCCATAGGATTTTCTTTTACCCTAACTAATACAATTGCTAGAGAGTAACAATAAGGGGTTTCAACCTGATTACAATATACAACTTATCTTGCAGATATCAGATCACTCTTCAACTCATAACATTGTCTGGCTTTCAGTCTTCTGGAATTCTGACAACTTGCCCTCCTTTCAAGCTTTGTGTCCTTGAGTCTCCATGCTCAATGTACCAGTGCAATCATCTCTTTCTGACCACTTATCAAAGCAGAGTCTCTGTACTCTGTTCTTCCTTCTCCTAGATGTCTTCTCCTTGACACCTTTCTACCACTTTACAATTTTGGCACACCAGCAACTCTGACTTCTTGGTTTATGACTCCTTAAATAGAAGTTTGGAATTTATTTTCCTACTTGATTCTTCCCTCCTTTAATTTCAATTCGTATGGATTAGGTAGGATTCATTGAATCTAACCCACATTTTATTTCTGCTAGAAACATCATGAAGAATCCTCTTGAATTCACCCAAAAATGGTTTACATAGAATTTTGTGCCACCAACTCATCATCCTTATCCTCCAACTGGTTCACAAAATTCAAGGTAACAACTTTGTTGGCTCAGATCTGGCGAATCTTCAACTTTTCCAATAATGCAGTAGCTTGACACTATTGAAATTCTGGTGCTCGGCACATAATGTGTTACTCGGCATCAACTACGTTTTATTGATACTCGACACCTACTATGGATTCACTCAACATCCACTAATATTTTCTAATGCTTGGCTCCTTCTATATTACTCAGCACTTGAACTTCACTTTACACCTGAAGTTCACTCGGCACACGCTAGATTTTATATTTGCTTGGCTCCAATTGAGAATTTTCTTGACTTAACTAGCTTACTCGTCACCCACTAATGAACGTAGTTTAAGCTTTGCATTCAACCTTGTTACAACTTATACTTCTAATGCTTCTGAGTGTGGCCCACATCTGTATCTTTGAGTATGTTATCAATACATCATTTAACCATTGTCTTAGCTAATCCTTGCACTTCATTACAAAATCATAACTCAACCTTTCCCTTAGGTGCTTTTGTTACATCTTGTTGATTAAATTCTCTTCATCAATCAACTAAGTGATAGTACTTGGATCTTATAAGCAATTATCATTCCTACAAATAGTAGGTTTGACATCAATGACAAAACAATGATTGAAAACATTCTTTATCAAATAGCTTCCTTCTTTACAATAATCTCCCTCTTTGATCTTCAACAGTGATATTTTCAATTAGATTTCCAACAACTATTTTAGTTCAATTGCATTTGGTAGATGGTGTGTGTTCAAAATAACCATATTAATATATTATGGCTGATTTAATACACACATTGACCATGGATCATGGATTTATTATGTGCTTTTACATATGTTGTGTACCTTTTTCATTTGATTTGCCCATGTTTGGGGGCATTTTATTGTTGCAATATTTTTTTTCATAGACGTATGCTATCTTAGAGTAATTATTCTTGATGGTTGTACCCAATCACTTTATTGTACAAGCATACACCCTACTATGTGTTTTACTTTGTGCATGCACTTGTGTGAGATTAGTTTTTTCAATATCATATCAAAATCACTTCTTTCTATAACCAAGACATATATAGATTTTAATTTCATACTCAAAATCACATAGAAAAAAAATTATTATGTAATCTTGATTATCGTGAAGCTCATCAAGCATAGTACAACTTAATAGACATGTGTGAACTTTACATTTTCACAAGTCATAGAGTGTAACACAACATGCTAAACCTAAATGGATCCATCTGTAACATGACTCCTATCAAGTGCCTTCTTAATAGTCCAAGAATTTATGCCTTGAGTCTTACGAATCCTAGTAGGTTATCAGAAATATTAGTATATAGCCAATTTTATTTTCATGATTGTGTATATTACCTATGCTAGTCATATTGAATGTTTCCTTTCCAAGATTAGTGTCATCTTATCTCTTTACTATCTTGGTACAAGTGCCTCTTTACTTATTTATACTTTAGTGAGAGTGGGAGCATAAATGACACTTTCAGTATAGGCTATATATAATTAGTAAATTAAATACATAAAATTTTAACTTACTTTGGTATTTGTGCTTCATGTTCAAAGTTCATGTCTTAACATACTCAATTTGAAACCATTTCTAGAAGCTTAGTGAAAATCCCTACTCAATGACCTTTTCAAAATTGGAATATTTGTCTAGCACCCTTGTCCTCCTGGACTAAGGTACCTATTTCACACCTAATTACCTTTAGAGTTAAAGTTAAGCCTTCTCGATTCTTCCACAATGAAATGACAAAGGTTTAAAATGGTTAATTAGTAAATCATTAGTTAGCATCCTTAGTCTAAGATCCCATTTTTGCCACATTTCTAGGTCATTATCTGGAGGCCAAAAGATCTTGAAATCCACCCTTTGAAAAAGCATTTAGTGTTCGTTCTTCATCATATTATTGTTGGAATACTTTAAAATATTTGAGAGGGGGGGGTGAATCAATTATCCAAGGTCCAAATGTACAAATAAATTTTTTCAGTACTACAACTTATCCTTATGCATGCATTGACCATTCAATACATTAAACATTTAAGACTACAAAAAACACACTATTAAATGTGACCTGGTTAAAGGATTTCAGTCACCCTATTAGGAGTGAGCCTCGTTAGATGACTTTAGAACATTCCATTAGAATGTCACCCTATTAAAGGATTTACAAATGATTGTTAGGTCAACCTTAATCCAAAGGATTTATCTAGACTGATACAATGATTAGAAAGTAGCAGTAGGACTTGATCTGATAATAAAACACAACTCACTTGTAGATTACAAATCTTTGGTTCAGTCCTCCATTCTGCTTGGCATTCATACCCTTCATCTCTGATTTCTTGTTCACCCTTCAAGCCTTCAACCTCTTAAGCCTTCTTGCTTTGTATGCTAATTGCAAACTCTTCTATTTGGCCACCATATGAAGCAACACCCTAGACTTCTTGTCTTCCTTAGGTTCTCCCATGTGACAATTGTTGCTTTTATCCTACTATCTTATAAATAGAAAATTTAGGTCTTTTTTCACTTAGCCACAATTTTCCATTCTAGGGTTAGTTCAGATTCAATGAATCTACCCACTTTGCCATTTTAGTCCCTTCTAGAAACTTCTTCTACAATCCTCTTTAAATTCACCTCAAAATAGTTTATCTTGAATTTTGTGCCACCAGCTCATCATAGAAATCTTTCGCATGCTTCACACAATTCAAGAAATCAACTTTGTCAGCTCAGATTCATTAAATCTTTGATTAAACTATTTTTACTATCACTCGGCATCCACACTTGGCAATAACAGTCTTTTGATGCTCGGCCAACACTGAGTTACTTGGCATCAAACAAGTCTTCCTTGCTCAGTCACTACTATTATTTCCTTGATGCTCAGCACGTACTATTTTTCTGATGCTCAGCACATACTATTTTTCTAACGCTTGGCACATGCTATTTTTCTACTTGACTTGAACTAAGTTTGCTCGGCTTACCCTATTTTCTCGGGCAAGCTTGGTAGACATTTTTTATGAAAACACTTCTTCTAGGCTTAGCTAAAGTCACCATTCACTTTACCCTTAAGTAGATCAACAATACATAATATCATCAATGTCTTGCTTCGTCTTAGTACACCTTTTATACACCAAATAACTCAACCTTTCTCTAGGTTCTCTTGTTATCCTTTCTTTTCAAATCCTCTTCATAAATCAAACAAATGATAGCATTCAGACCAAAGTAAGCAATTGTCTCACCAACAAGCAGTAAGTTTGACATCAGTGACAAAATAATGATTGTGCCATGATAGGTTTCGTCAATCTTTTTCACTTCAACAATCTCTTTTCAAGAATTATGAAACAACATTTTAAGATGATAACTTTCATAAGATGGAATGCAATAAGATATCATATCTCTAATTTACTATTACATTCAATGATACCCATATTTCTATAACTATGGATTCTTGTGATTCAATAGAACATGCCACTCATAATCTTCAAGAAATGGCTACTTGAGATGATTTATTAAGTGAGAGAAATTATAGATTTTTTGAAAGACATGTACTATAGACTGGAAGGAACCTATTGAGGATATTCATCTTTTATTTGATGTTACTTCATATGGAGTTACATCATCTTTGGCATCTTGATCTTCTTGTTACTTGTCTTCTAAATAACTTGCCACATTTGACATCAAGGTGGATATTTTATAGAAATAGTTAGAGGAGGCTTATTTATCCTTGGAGGAGATACATTTATCCTTGGGTGACGTTCCACATCATTGGAAGGATATTGTACATCATTATAAAGATAGTCTATATTGTCTTATTATTAATCATTAATGAAAAAATATTCTAATAAATAGTAAGAATAAAATCTAATATTTGACAATAAACACAAATCTATTTTACTAAATAGATAACAAACTTGGCAACACCTTTTTCAATTGTAAAACCAAAAGCTTTGACAAAATTTAATACACAAACTTACAAAGATTGATAGGCCTAAAATCTTGAAAGGAATCAATGCCATCTTTTTTAACAACAAGAATAATAAAATTATCATTAAATTTCTTGAACACAGATCTTTACTTGAATAACTCTTTAGTGACTACTATAATGTTCTTTTCCAAAATGCCCCAATATGTGGCATGCATTACAGGGTTCTTTGATATGTTGATGGCACTTGTATTATCACAATAAAGTATCACAGGCTCATTCACTTCTTCCTTCATACCTTGCAAAAAATGTTTGATCCGTACAATATTAGTGCAATTGATAGCAACTGCAACATATTCAGCTTCTGTTGTAGACTATGAGGTACAACTTTTCCTTTTTTTTGGTCCAAGTAATCAATCTTCTTCCCAAGAAGAGTGCTCCTCCATTGGTGCTTTTTCTATCATCAATACATTAAGGTAGAGTGAGAGAGATAAGAGAGAGTAGGGAATTGAGAGGGAGAAAGGGAGGGATAGGGAGAGAGAGTGAGTAGGGGATGGGGTTCAAAGAGTACATGAGAAAGGATGCATAGAAATAGAGAGAGAGAGGGACATAGAGTAGGGGATGGGAGAGGGTGAGAGAGAGAGAGAGAGAGAGAGAGAGAGAGAGAGAGAGAGAGAGAGAGAGAGAGAGAGAGAAGGGGATGGGGAAAGTGTATGGGATAGGATACAAAGAAAGAGAGAGAGAGGGTGGGGTAGGGTGGGAGGGAGGGAGGGAGGGAGAGAGGGGGGGGGGGGACAGTATGGGACAAGATGCAAAGAGAGAGAGGATGGGGTAGGGAGAGAGAGAGGGGGAGAGGGGGAGAGAGAGGGGGGGGGAGAGGGACAGAGAGAGGGGAGAGAGAGAGTACAAGATAGGATGCAAAGAAAGAGAGAGAGAGAGAGGGAGAGAGAGGGAGGGAGGGAGGGAGAGAGGGAGGGAGAAATGGAGAGAGAGGGAGGGAGAGAGAGGGAGAGAGAGGGGGGGGAGAGTAGGGGTTGTTGTTTTATGTGATTTTTAATGGTGCACAAGTGCTATGACCTAGGCTCCACAAGCCTAAGCCCAAGCATAGCTGGTATGCACTATAGTGCATACACACTATTGTAAATTTTGAAGAAAAAGAAAAGGTGCCATCTTTTTGGCACCACAACTAGGTGCATTCACTCCATTATGTAAGTTTATTAATCTTAAGAATGCAACTCATAACCTCACCCTAGATTGACCAAACCAAAAAAATTAAAAAATCACAAGAATATAAAAACAAGTATTTTAACATATGCTAACTTTTTTTGTGAATTAGTCCTGAATTGAACCAATATTTAGATAAGTCCCTGTCTAGAATGCAACCAACAACTTCCATTAAAGCAATACAAAGGTCTTCAGGGTTCTCATTATAATTCATCCAGATGTGTGATGTCAAGAAATGACACCTCACCATATCGAGAATTAAAGAGCTTAAATCTGTGGTACTATCATAATAACTTCTTTAAACTGGTGGATTATCTATAAAGACTACTTCACAAGGCCACTTGTATCAAAATAATGCACATTTAAAAATTGCATCAACTAGTTTTATTAATTGTTTGAAGCTGCAATGGAACAGATGAAAATAGGAAATATGAAGTGCTTGCAGCCTCGAACCCCATATAATCACCCAAATTGAAACTAACTGATTCCATTTTATTTCTAACTCAGATCAATAGTTTCTTTTCATTTTTAGGGTACTTACCAGGGTCTGGTTGTAGCTCCAAGCTCATGTATTCTCTACATACAGTGATGTTGGTTTTTCCACTTCTTGAGCATCCATAGAGAATAAGATATCATTCCTTCTCTGACTAAAGGTAAGATTGAATTTATTATCTTGAGAGTGCATTGTAGATAAATCTTTAATTGGTGTCTTATTAATTCTCATCATTGCATCAGCTATCCTCCTTTTCTACTATGCTCCCTTTGACATTCACTCACACTGGGTCACAAATTGTGATAAAAGGAAAGAGATTGATTATGTGATTGCAATGCCTCTACCCATCTGAAACAAGGTGGTTGAATTGAATGCTTCTAACAAAAAATTCTTGGGAGGAGAAGATAAAAGAAGATCTTGAATTGCCTGAACAAATTATTTCTTGGTTTCAAGATCAACTATAGAGCCTGTTTCTCGGGAGAGACCTTATTTTAGATCTTCTCTCCCATTCATTGAATTGCCTTCTGGATGACCACTAATAAGAAGGGTTTTTCAATGGATAAGATACTTCGTCTTCATACCAATGCTCAAGATATGTCTATGGTTGAACAAGCAAAGAAGCTATAATAGAAGAGGCCATTAATGAGTGTGGTGAAGGTAAGAGTTTAGATGATTTAACTTCAAAAGAAACACTCCAAAAGAACTAAATTGAGCCTAGGATGGAAAAAATCTCATTGATAGAGAAGTTAAAGCTTCTTTGCAAAAGTAAGAGCTACAATGAGTATTTGCAAAAGTAAGAGTTGCAATGAGTTTGCATATAAGGTCTTGTAGTCTGCAACCTCCAAGTTTTCCTCACATTAAATTTGGATCCCCAACTTCATTTTAGAAGCTGAATTGTGTGTTTTTATACTTCTATTTTATGTTTAGATGCTCAAATACACACATTGCAAGACACAAATATATATATGTTTAATTGATATGTTTGAGGGGCACCCATTTCAGGGATATACATTTGGTTAAATTCCTTTTTTTACTTATTATATTTTGTTCTACGATGCATTATAGTTGGGTATGAATTTTCTTGCAAGGGCTTACTTGGGAAGTAATGTCCTACATACCAGACCTTATTTTTGAATATGTTTTTTGTCCAAGTTATTTATAATTATTTCTTTTCATGCTTTCTTTATAGAGAACCCTATTCGAAGAGGAGGGTGTAGCAGAGTATACAAAGGTGTTCTCCCTAATGGGAAACTAGTGGCAGCAAAATTTTTGAACCCAAGCGAAAGTAATACATAACATAGTCTAATGAGTTTAAGTTATATGACTTGTAAAAGTGCATTTAATGTTTTGCATCATTCGTTGAAGTTCCTACTTCATTGTACTTTATTTTGAGCATATAGAGTAATTTAGCTTGAAAGAATATTATTTGGAAGATTTTATATTTATGATACATTAAATAGTATGAAAAAATAGTATATTGCAACTCCTAGACTTATATCTATCGGCCATACACTTGCACCTTGCTCGAGTACAAGTGCTAGTTTTACACCCCTATCTATTTATACACCCCCTTAATAAAATCAAAGAAATTCTCATTGTGTGCTAAAGATGCACTTACTTGCTAACTTCCATAGACACAAGGCAACAAATTATAAGTTAAAGGTGATGGAAAAACATCTATGGAAAGAGAAATAATATAGACACATTTAATTTATAATAAAATAGAGAAAATGTATGGAGAGATCATGTTAAGATCTCACATTGCAAGAATGAGCAGAAGATAAAAGCTTCAAGGAGAGCCCATTATCGATTAGAGTTAGATAACATTGATCAAGAGAAAAAGATGTTATCGAGGAGTAGCTATCATTGTGAACAAATGCCTCGAAGAGGCCTAAAGCCAATTTTGCAACCTTTTTCTTGAAATTGTGCGAGATATCATGTTGAAAATGCTCTCACAAGTGTGAACTAGAAAAATATTAGGATCCATAGACAAGGTTCATGAATTGTTTGACAAAATGCCTTAAGTCCCATGGACTACCATCACTATGAGATGCACACAAAATGAAATTGGTAGTCACATACTCCAATCACATGCTCGACTAGGAAATTTGATCAATGTATTAATATTGATAAGGTGTACAAAGTCTTGAAGATATATTGGATCGAGAGTCATTAGACACATCTCATCATAGATCCACAAAAGAGTATGGGGATTTGTCCAAGCAAACTATATGATAAAATGTCTCAAAATGCCTTAAAAAGCATAGCATCCTCTTAAATGTAGTGATATCTAAATATGCGTTGATGTGTTATTAAAAACAAGATGTTGATGCATTAATGTTTTTTTTTTAATAGTTGTCTTATCTAGCTTCGTGCCGAGTGAACTCGCGGGGTGAACTTGTATCCCCCAACCCCTTTTTTGTGGATATGTTTCTTTAATATTTTATTAATAGGAAAGGTTTATTCATCAAAGAAAAAAAGGCTTAAAAGCTATAAATATTGTGCTATTGACATCTTTGTACCACCTGGTTGTATGCCTAAAATGTGAGCACACTTCTATGAATCATTATATTCAAGATTACTCAAGAATGAGGTCTCAAATAGCGACTCATAGCTCTCTAGTCATGGAGTGCAAGAGTTTTGCAATGGAGGCCCTTGGTTTGACCTAGTTCATGCCCATGAAAGTACACCATGAAATGAGAGATTCAAAGATCCAAAATGCATGCAAATGGAGATGAAAACTAATCTATATGATAACAATGCAAGAACAATGCAAAATCTAATCTATGAAAGTAAGATCTAATCTTATGAAAGCAAATATGACTCTAAACTAACATGCACATGCAATGATAAAAGCCCATGATGAAAGCCATGGGTGGGAGAGAGAATGAGACAAGAAGATAGAAGTTCTCCACAAAAAGCTTTAGCATTCAAAAACTCCTTCAAAACTTGCTCTCCAAACCTGCAGCATAACAATAACATCATCCGTGTCTAAAATGAGGAGAGGGCTCTCCCTTATAAAGGAAATTATGGAGGTGAGAGGCTTCTCACAACCAATATGGGATAATAGAGTTTGATCCATGTGAGACGAAATTCCACCAATGAGAAAAGAGGAGTGGTTGAGAAGAAAGTGAAAAGATAAGTCCCACTTAGAAATTTAAGTGTAGAAATTAAATAAAAGAATTTATTTTATTTCCCTTTCATCAACAAGAGATATTTAAGTGGGATTTTTATTTAATTAAAAGGAAGCAAGTTCTTTTAATTAAATAGGAGATATTTAATTAAATTAAAAGAGGGATTTTTCTCTTAATTAATTAAATGTGGATGAATTATTTAATTAAAAGAGAGGCTTCCTTTTAATTAAATGGGGACTTATTTTATTTAATTAAAAGAGGAGATTTTCTTTTAATTAAATAAGACTTAGGATAAAATGATCAACTTTAGAAATAAAATAATCGAATTTGATCAAGGAAATTGATTTGAATTGATTTAATAAAATATTGCAAACCATTGATTCAAGAAATTTGATAAATTGATAAATTGAATAATGGGGGCCCATAGTCTAGGCGACCATATTAGGGTGTATACATTTGCCCCTCTTTGACTAATGTGTGATCGATTTGGGAACACATGTAGTCAAAGAAAGAAATTGAATCAAAGATTGAAGTTAATAATTATTGCCCCCTCATGATCGAAATCAAAATGAGATAGAGGAGAGACAACAAATTGATAAATTTGATCAAATCGAACAAAAGATAAGGTTCTTGATGTAAGATGAAAGATATAAGAATCATTGAACCAAGGTAGATCATCAAGCATGAAATATTATGCTCCAAAGGTGATTTCAGAAGAAAAGAAGTGGGGGATAAAGAAAATGGAAGATAGGAGTTTGAAAGATATGGAAAGAAAATAGAAAGAAGAAAAGAAAATGCCCCAAAATCAATCAACTGTTTAAGATAAATTTTTTGATTGAGATCATGAAAGAAGATAAGGAAATGAAGATCAAAACATGACCACAGTTGATTAAAAGTCCACAATAAAGATGAAGGGAGAACCCTCTCAAACTCATAATGTAGCCTAAAAATGCAAACTAACATGAAGTCTAATAATGCAAGCTACATGAAAATGCAATGGTGTACTTGCAAAAGAGCAACTATAACATAGGATTTTGTGTTCATCATTCATTAGAGAATGTAAAGAACTTATTTTCATCATTGGGCCATTATTAACGGACATCAAAAAAATCACACAATCATCACTAGTCACAAGTGCAACTATGAAGATACCTTTCTCATTTAATTAAATAATTACATTTAATTAATCAAGATAGGCGTATTTATTAAAAGTGATTTAATTTAAGGATTGGTTCCAAAGTTGATGATACGAAGACCAATTGCTAAGCTTTTAAGGACTATCTCTAGAACAGAGCTTAATCCCAAGGAATCTAGGCAGAGCACCTAGATACCTAAGATTGAAAGCATTTAGAAGATTATCTCTAGAATGGATCTTAACCTTCAAGGATCCAGATAGAACACCTAGATACCTAAGATTGAAAGCATTTAGAAGATTATCTCTAGAACGGAGCTTAATCTTCAAGGATCCAGATAGAACACCTAGATACCTGAGATTGAAAGCATTTAGAAGATTATCTCCAGAATGGAGCTTAACCTTCAAGGATCCAGATAGAACACCTAGATACCTGAGATTGAAATCATTTAGAAGATTATCTCCAGAATGGATCTTAACCTTCAAGGATCCAGATAGAACACCTAGATACCTGAGATTGAAAGCATTTAGAAGATTATCTCCAGAACGGAGCTTAACCTTCAAGGATCTAGATAGAACACCTAGATACCTGAGATTGCTAAAAGATAACAAAGTCTAATCATGAGTCATAGAATCATCCCTAGAATGAGGCTTGATCCTCAGGAGTCAGGGTTTAGGTTGTCCCAATACCTGTCCATCGAACTCTGAGAGGAGCTATTATAAGGTTGATCAATTGACTAAAAGATAAGATAGATAGCAAAGATGCCAGATAGAAGGGAACAAGAAGCCCCAAGTGATGAGGACATAAGATGGGAACGAGATGCCTCGAGCAATAAGTATTCAATGATGTAATCATCCTGCCCCCTCAGGAGCGAAATCAAAAGATGACACACTAGAAATATGATGTGAAGCAGTATATCAATTTTGAGATTCAAGAAAATGTAGAAGAAATCAAAATGATCTAAAGAAAAGATGAGGAGATCAGAATGATCAGAAGAAATTGAAGAGATCAGAATGATTTGAAGAAATGTGGAAGTTGATCTGAAGTGATTTTGAGGTCCAAAAGTCCAAGTTTGATTTGAAAAGATTCTAAGAATCGCAAAAGTATCAAAAGAATTTGGATTGCCCAAAATTCTAAAATGCATTTTTGAGCCACTTAAGTGTGTCAGATTTCGAATTTGATCCCAAAAAAAAAAAAGGGTTCTAAGAAGCCAAAGTAGCCAAAAGAGTGATTAATCGATCATTTGTGTAGTCGTGAAGAACATGATACTTTGAAGAGATCAACAATCCCTCATCAGAGAAGGTGAAAGTAGATTCGTAATTGAATGGCATGCTTATACAAGTGAAGTATGCAATGCGAGACTATGTTAAATGCAACCCTAGGTCTAGTTACCAAGCCTCAATATTTAATCATCACCGGATCTAGAACAAAGCTCGTAGGTCATACAATTCCCACTGACATTACAATCATGGAAATATGAATATAACATACCTTATTGGTTTGTCAGGATTAAATGTAAGAATTCAAGGCACAAGAAGCCAAAATTACCAGAACATTTGTCCCTTTTAATGTAGCAAGTTAACATAAGCATCAAAGCATAAATGCTAGGATGACCAGAATGTTGCTTGCATGACAGGCACACCAAACACATAGGAGATCCCTCTTATGCTAAGCATTCAGTATTCATTCTGTCCGCAACAACCCTTGCGTTCGTAACCTGAGACAGAAGTGTGCTAGATATACTCGCAGTGACCCGTACGTTCACTTAGCAGGACGAGTATTAGTATTTACTGTAGCATGAAGAGTTCACTCCAACAAACAAGGAGAATCACCAACGTTATTGACATATTCTTATAAAAGGAGTCGAGGTACACACAGACATCCAATACGAGATGGAGGCTCTTATAGTGGACACCCCTTTTATAGGAGTAGATCAACTTATTGGAACTAAACTGCAAACAACAAGCAAAGAAAAAGATCATGCCCCCAGTCATTACTTCTCTAGTCGAAGATGACATCATCGAGTTTCTTGAGGAGATATGATAAAGAAAATCAAAGAAAACAAAGAAAATGCTCAGCATATCCAAACAAGTATATTAGTTTTGAGTTCAATGTTTTGGGATTGATGTCAAGTGCTAATGTCTAGAATACATTTGAAAGAAATCTCTTTAGTAGGGTGACAACAGTAGGTAGATGCAGTTAGAACGACTAGTGACTGATGTCAAAGAGGAATCTTCATGATGAAGAACCTAAAGAGGACTGGGCAATAGTAGGTAGACACAGCCAGAATGACCGGTGACTAACGCAATAGAGATCTTCCATAAATGAAGCTGGAGACATGACCTAAGCAACAGTAGGCAGACACAGCTGAAACAACTGGTGACTATTGTGAAAGAGATTCTATGAGGAGAATCTCGAAAAGTGTGACACTAGCGACAGTAAGCAGATGCAGTTGAAACAACTGGTGACTATCGCAAAAGAGATTCTATGAGGAGAACCTTGAAAAGAGTGACACTAAGGGGGGATGCCCCCAAGCTGGGACATGACTCAATCCATGGATACATGAGCAAGAAAAGCGGGAAAACAAAAGCATGAAAGTGACTGTATAGAATAGCCAGAAGATGCGCTGCAAGATGGAGCATTGGGAACAAGAGGCGCCTGTTTACCAGGTTTTCACCTTCTTGGCAAGATTTTCTTTTTTTGCTACCATGATGCCTGTTTCCAGGTTTTCACCAATGGCACTTTTCTATTTTTCAATTTTTTTTGTATTTTTCTCTTTTTTCTCTTTTTTTGTATTTTTTGAGATCTTTCAATTTTTTTGGTGTTACCAAGGCGCCTATTGCTAGGTTTTCACCAGGATAACTATTTTTTTCAGGACTTTTTTTCAATTTTTAGATTTTTTCAGAGATTACTAGATCTCAAGAAGAATCACCTTGATTTTGTTCCAGTGTCTAGCAAGGTGTAGGACGAGATGTAGTAGCAAGCTGGTGGATAAGTAGAGATGGAAAGACAAGGAGTATGAAGCGGTGAATGTTACCCTCAAGGAAAGTCTTCACAAGATTACCCAAGCTAGGGAAAAGGATAACAATATAATCTCATGGTGTAGTGAAGGGTGTCGTGTAAGTAATCCAAGAAAGTGACCATGTCAAGAGATTGCTAAGAACTGAATTTTCTTCTTTCTTTCGTTGATCAAGACCAAAGGGTTAATTGAATGTGATAGTAATGTTTGTTATGGAGGTTATGAGTGAATGACTTCAGGAATGAGAATGCTTGAAGGATAAGCAAGATCATGATAGGATGTCATGGATGGAAGAATTACACATGACGCTTGTTTGCCAGCTTTTCATCATGGTACTTATCCAAGGTGCCACAAGAAGTGGTTTTCACCATAGAACGAATTTATTTTTCTTTACTTTTGCTACCAAGGCGCCTGTTTCCAAGTTTTCAACAAGGCACTTTTTTTTTCCTTTTTTTTTTTTTTTTTTTTCTTTTTTTTTTCTTTTTTTGGATTTTTAGAGTTTTTGGAAAGAATTCAAGCCTTCTTCAATTTGAATAGTGCTCCTATAAGAAAGATAAGTTATGATAAGCCAAGGCCATAGCAAGGTACACTCAAAGATGCTGATAAGGTAATGGAAGGGAAATGAAAGGAAAATGAGAGGTAGATGGAGGATAAGGTTTTAGGCTATGGAAGACTGAAACAAGCAAGGATGGCAAGCAGGCATAAGATTTAGAGAATCTCATGAGGGTGGACGAGATATTAGGCAAGATAAACATTGACACACACCTTGAAGGGTAGTGGAATGATGGAGGAAATATGGATGAGATAGATTGAGGCTTAGATATATGATGTAGCAAAGCCATTTTGGAGAGGGGTGAAGTAGAAGGTTTTGAAACCTTTTTAGGAAGATGTTGGGAAGAAGATGGAGTGGAAGCCTTTGGAAACTTGAATGTCAACTTTGATTTGTTTTCAATATTCAAGTCCTTCAAAAGAGACTTGGGAATCCATATAGCTTTTGATTTTTCATTAGATGCTTTGGAACGCATTTCTTCAAGAACAGATTTAAGAACCCACATTGTTTTTGGTTGAGCTCTTTGAATAGTGGACCTTTGTGGTCTCTTTTTTCTTTTTTCCTTCTTGACATTCACATGTCGATTAGAGGAGACACAGTGAACTTTTGAGGATGGATTCATACACTTGTGTTTGAGTTGATCATCCAAATTGCTTCCAAAGGACTTGGGAATTGTGGATGAATGAGGCCAATGTGACTGGTTTGGATGGAAAGGTGAATGTCAAGAGTTCAAGTATGTGTATCTTTGTTGATCTTGGGGTAGGGTAGGAAGAATGTGTAATGAGCTAGTAGTGGCAATATGAGATAGAGGAACATAAGGTCCCAATATGGATGGAAGACTTGAATGTTTTAGCTTGGATGGGTAGGGACCAAGGATAGATTTAGAAGATGTGAATGGACCATGAGTAGGGATATCAACATCTTTAGAGTGAGCAATATGACCAAAGTCATCAATAGATTTATGAATAACTGTTATAGGAGCAATACCTTTGATGGGAGTATTTAAAGCTTGAGCATAGTTTGGAAGTGAATGTAGCGAGGTAGAATAGGAGAGTGAGGGAACACTTTTCTCTTCAAAAGGAATTTTGGGTAACATAGGAAAAGTATCCTTCTCTTGGTATTTTGTAATCTCCTTAAGGATGGTGGAAGGAACATCTTGATCTTGCTTAGTAGAGGTGCATGACATGGGAGATGGATGACTATGTGGCTCTTGAGATGGAGGCACAAGATCTTGGAAGACTTGAAAGGGGATGAAGGAATCTTGGTCTTGATCAACATTTGTTTCTTCATCATTTAAGTGGTCCTCTTGACATGAAACCAAATCCAAGGATGAGGGAGTATCTGAATCTGTATTCAAATATATTTCTAGAGTCTCCATAACAGGCTCTTGAAGGGACAATGGAGGAATAGTTGGATTGGGGATAATAGGAGGAGCAACACATGGAGGTTTTGGATCTTTGCTTTGTGTAGTATGGGAGAGGTTTGCAGCTAAGTTAAGATTAGCTTGAGTTTCCTTTAAAGGTAGTCCTTAAGGGTACACATAGTCAACTGGGGGAGTAGTGAGTTCTTTGTTTGGTGAGTATGTGTTGGAAAGATTGGACACTTTAGAAGGTGGATGTATGTTGGAGGAAGTAGAAGTTGTGTTTGAACCGTTACTAGACATGGTTTCATGAGGTTGATCCTTCTTGAGAGTAGAATCTTTAGTAGTTGAGAGCTTAGATTTTTGAATTATACCATTGTCAAAGAGATCTTGGATCTTGTTTTTCAGCTCCTTACAATGGGGGGTTTTATGTAAATTATGTCTATGATAGGTACAATAGTTACTCATAAAGGAAACTCCCACCAAAGTGAGCTTAGGTAAAGTAATGAGTTTTTCTTTGAGAAGTTCTTCCAAGGTTAATTCATAAGATTTTCCCAAAGGGGTGAAATCACCCTTTGGTTTAGATTCCCAAGGTTTTTCTTCAAAGATATTCCTAGATTTCTTGGGTGTTTGTGAAGTGTTCTCAGATATCTTGGATTCAAGATCACAAGAATGCGATTTTTGATTGTCATAGGAGGAAGGGAAAATTTCTCTCAAGGAGAATTTTTTTGATGATGAATTTTCCTCTTATTTTAGTCTTTGAAGTTGAGCACTTATCATGTCAATTTGTTTCTTCATGTTTGTAATCAGAATCCCTTCTTCCTCAATAGGAATATTGGATTTAGTGCATTTGTTGTTAGCCATTTTGATGTACTATGTTTCAAGTAGTGACAGTCAAGTTTTAGAACATAAGTCAAGTTGCCATAGTCATAGACAATGACAAAAAGCAAAAGCTTAGACAAGGACCACACTAGAACTTAGTCTCAATGGGACAAGATAAGAGTGTTGTATACTAAGGCATGAATAGTTTGATTTGAAGGCTAGAACAACCAAAGATTATGACTATCATAACATGGAGTACAACAAGCACTAAAGGACAAGAGCAAGATAACTGAGAGACAAGACTAGTTAAAGTATGGATCAAAAGTCATTAGCTAAGCGAGATGCCACTATTTGAGGAATGTTTGCAGACAAAAAAATAGTAAACCGATGCAAGAAATAGACTTGGTACAGAGCACAGATAGCTCTAACAGACGAACTTGATAGTTTAGACTCAAGATTTCACATGAAGATCCTCTAAGAATCACATGAGAAAGTACACAGGGCCATGCAAAGACTTAAGATAGCATAAAGATTTCACACGAGGATATGTTATAGGCCACGCAAAGTAGTGCAAAGTTAACTTGGATAGCATAAAAAACTCGCATGGAGATGTACAACTGTTTGCATGAGAACTTGGACAAAGCTACGTGAAGAAGTAGTAGGACAACAAGTATTCGCACAAAAGTTTGCAAACTGTGTGCGAAAATGGAAAGCAGACTAACAATTGAACTGGATTTTGAAAAGACTTTGAAGATTTCAGACAGTTTTGGACAAATTGTTGATTTATTGCAGTAACTAGGCAGATAAACAGGCATGTAGAACAACAAGCAGGTGATTTCAAGCACGTCTGAAAACAATGAGCAAGGGAAAAAGCAACCTTGCGCATGAAAAATCAAGTGACTTAGTTTGTGCTAATCCCTAAGAGAGCTAATTGTGTATGTTTTCAAAGAGTTTTGCAATCATTGCACACATTCCTAGAAAATGAAAAAGTTTGGCCTCTCTAAGGTTTTTAGTAATGGTTTGACTCTGCAACTTTTATGACTCACAGGGGTGACCTCCAATCCCGGTGCACCAAAGTTTTGACACAGTCCGAGAACTTAATCTTTAAGAGCTGTTGGGGAGATCTGACAACCCACAATGAACCACACCCGTGGAGATTTCTTCCACAAGGACATTTATATAGCGGTTGTCACTACCATGGCGAAAATGGCTATTACCGCTTGAGGTTCCATCAATGCAGTTTGCCCTGTAGAGGGATTGTCTACTACGGTTAACCATCTCTAAAGGTGACCGACTCACAATAGTGTACCACAAGGGGACTTAGCTTCCAGATCCAAGGTTTTGACACCTTTTCACTTTTAGCCCAATCAAAGCAGATAGATTAATCCGACACGCAATCTGACACGCTAAACTAAGAGTATCTCTTAAAGATCTATGATATCAACTCCCAGTGATCTATCAACCTCTCCAGAGAAAGGATGCCTCAATCAACAAGTTGAAGATTCATCTATCTGTGAGATGCTCAAAGTATCCTCCCCACCTACAAGGAATTCTTCGTAGAGAGGAGTTTCACTAGGAACCCACTCTCTCAAGATCCACGAATAGTTTTCATGAGGCCTAATTACTATGTGTGTACAGATGTTAATTCCCGAAAGCAAATCTATCCAAAAGCAACCAAAGAGCACAAGGTGGTACACTTAATGCTTTAACCAAAGTGAGGTGAGTCCAATGATGTGGAACATTTAACCCCTCACACAAGCCAAAACGAGTCCACAACTCAGAAACTAGTGAGTTCTAAAAAGCACAAAAGGGTTGCCTAGTGGAACATTTAACGCTTCTGTCCTGTAGACCCCTCCCTATTTAACGTGGTGC
Organism: Cupressus sempervirens; assembly: GCA_028749045.1. NCBI lineage: Eukaryota > Viridiplantae > Streptophyta > Pinopsida > Cupressales > Cupressaceae > Cupressus > Cupressus sempervirens. Next base: position 53,656,325 of record CM053792.1, on the reverse strand, counting down.
TGAGCTTGCAACCACAGGGTGGAACGAGGGGCTGACGGATTAGCGAGTCCAATAACCCAAGATAGCTAATTAGATCTATCACAAGTAACTAAGCCTGCTAAATGGAAACTAATGGAGATCACAACCTAGTATCAAATTATGCATGTGTTGTAAAATAAGAACATGAAAGGAAATACACACACAAGCTTGACACAAGAGATGTTCATTTTAGCTCCAAATGAAGTGTTATCAGTAAAAAAAAATTACCTGGTAATCCTCGCACCGCATCTTTTCTTTGTTGTACCTTTCGTTTACACTTGATCGCTCGCTCGCAACGAACAAAGCAACAAACTCATGAATGCAATATATGTCAACTCATGCAAAATCAAGGTTAGATCTGAAAATCTAATTTTTAAGAGTGATGATAATCAGCAAGTAACCCAAATGAAAGCCCACATTATTCATTGATTCATTGTAAAAATGAAATGCAAACTATTCATTCAATGCCTTTTTTTTTTCAATTGATTTTTGACTTAGTCATAAAGATAGGATCTACATGATATGAATTCAGATCCAAAACTCAAAATAAAGAAAAGTAACCCCTATAAAAAATTAGAGAGCTTTCCAAAAATGCAAATTTTTTGAAAAGATCTTTTAATTTGTGCCCTAGGGAGTTGTTTTGTCAAAACAAACCAGTTTTTGCAAATCGAATTATTGACCCATAATATGACCTCTAAAATTGAAACACAAAGAACCAACTCTATTTAAAATTCCAAGAGCTTTCCGAAACTATAAATTTTTACGAAAAATGTGCTGATTTACGCCTACAAATGATTTTTTATGAAAAATAAAAAAATATCATAAAAGCTCGAAAACATTTTGGAAAAGTCTAAAAATTGGACCAAAGCTTCTTGGATATATCGCCACCCTGCAAAAAAAAATTTAGATCAAAATACGCATCCGTTTGAAAGATATGAGCAAATCTTTCAAATCCAAAGTTTCTTTGAGTCTACAAACAGATCTGCACAAAAACCAGCAAGCAAAGGTGGATTGCCCCACGGTGGGCACCAAAAATGTATGCCTAAAATGTGAGCACACTTCTATGAATCATTATATTCAAGATTACTCAAGAATGAGGTCTCAAATGGCGACTCATAGCTCTCTAGTCATGGAGTGCAAGGGTTTTGCAATGGAGGCCCTTGGTTTGACCTAGTTCATGCCCATGCAAGTACACCATGAAATGAGAGATTCAAAGATCCAAAATGCATGCAAATGGAGATGAAAACTAATCTATATGATAACAATGCAAGAACAATGCAAAATATAATCTATGAAAGTAAGATCTAATCTTATGAAAGCAAATATGACTCTAAACTAACATGCACATGCAATGATAAAAGCCCATGATGAAAGCCATGGGTGGGAGAGAGAATGAGACAAGAAGATAGAAGTTCTCCACAAAAAGCTTTAGCATTCAAAAACTCCTTCAAAACTTGCTCTCCAAACCTGCAGCATAACAATCACATCATCCGTGTCTAAAATGAGGAGAGGGCTCTCCCTTATAAAGGAAATTATGGAGGTGAGAGGCTTCTCACAACCAATATGGGATAATAGAGTTTGATCCATGTGAGACGAAATTCCACCAATGAGAAAAGAGGAGTGGTTGAGAAGAAAGTGAAAAGATAAGTCCCACTTAGAAATATGTGCACTTAAGTGTAGAAATTAAATAAAAGAATTTATTTTATTTCTCTTTCATCAATAAGAGATATTTAAGTGGGATTTTTATTTAATTAAAAGGGAGCAAGTTCTTTTAATTAAATAGGAGATATTTAATTAAATTAAAAGAGGGATTTTTCTCTTAATTAATTAAATGCAGATGAATTATTTAATTAAAAGAGAGGTTTCCTTTTAATTAAATGGGGACTTATTTTATTTAATTAAAAGAGGAGATTTTCTTTTAATTAAATAAGACTTAGGATAAAATGATCAACCTTAGAAATAAAATAATCGAATTTGATCAAGGAAATTGATTTAATAAAATATTGCAAACCATTGATTCAAGAAATTTGATAAATTGATAAATTGAATAATGGGGGCCCATAGTCTAGGTGACCATTTTAGGGTGTATACATTGGTCAGTGTCCTCATAATAATGGATATCTTTAAACGCAAGTAATGAGAGCTTTAAAGATGTTTTATGGGCATAATAAAAGATATTTGAATATTGAAATGATAGATTAGAGGTAAGGTTTTTGGATTGTGACAAAAATATAGTATTAAAGTTGTAAAATTAAGGAAATGAGGAAAAATAAGGAAATAATATCTTATTTCAAGAGCTTTTATCTTTGAAAGGAAATTGCTAATTTCTTCATAGAAATCAAATAGATTTTTAATGTTGAAGGAAGATTTTTTTCCCTTAAAATAAGAGAGGAATTTTTTTCATAGTCTTGTTTAAATTTCTATTTAAACATATATGCACAATTTTTAGGTGTATGAACCTTTTCAAGGACTACGTCACCTTCTTTAGTAACATGTCTTGCAAAATGGTACACAATTTCAATATGCTTGGTTTTATTTTGATAAGATAGATTTTTAGTCAAATGGATATCACTTTAACTATCACATAATACAATCACATTGTCCTGAACTTTTCCAAACTCACCCACAAAACCCTTCAACTAACATTCTCTATCTTATTTCTTTGCAACTAACTAGTGCTACAATATTTAATCTTTTGGGATTTATGCTTCTGCTTCCACAAGAAGTGGTATTAGAGAAAAAAATTTTGTAGTGGTTGTCTTAGAATTTGGTGTTCAATTTGTAGCATCAAATGGAAAAGGTTTGAATGCAAGATTCAAGGTGGCGAATTTTAAAGGAAAGAATAGATTTGAAGTACAGAAGCTCATGATGCATGATTTGTAAAATTACAGAAAAATGTAGATATCTCTCAAGAGGATTAGGAAGATATGGTGTTGGTTCTTTTTCTTTTCAATGTTGTCAGAGAGTAAACAATAGCAATAAGGTGTTTGTGCTAGATGGACATATTTGACATCCTAGTTACATGGAGGTTTTTGGATTTCATCATGGAATACTTATTATGGATTCATTTTTTCACTCCTTGGTTACATGAAAGTACTAGATGATTAGTTGTTGGTTACATGTGAGGTTTTACAGCTTTCATATCTCAAAAATTTGTCGATAGTCCTTGGTGTAGAGGATGTTTTGGTGTCAAGTGCTATGGTGAACTCTTTATTGTGTATCAAGTTTTAGCATGAAAAGTGCTCATGGAAGTGTGATATGTTCATTAAAGCATATACTCTTCATTTAAGGAGATGGTTGGATCATGGTGTTGATCTTGTTTGTAAAGATCTCTTGGTTTAGAGTCCATTGGTCATTTGTATGGGAGCTTCATGAGAGTGTAGTGTTCTAGTTGGATCTTAGCATGGTTTGGTTGATTACAGATACTTATGGTTACTTGTAGACTTAGGTGAGGCTTGGATTTATCTTAAGAGACATGAGATTTCAACCAAAAATCTAAGGAGCTTACACCTTGGTTGGGCATAAATGGGCAACAGGTAAGTTTTTTTCAAGGTGTGGATTGTGGATTATTTGATTGTGACAACTATTGAAAATAATTGATCAATTATATATTGTCTTTTATGTTACACAAAATGTCATATCTTTACCAGTCAGTGTATGTCAAGCTCACTCAGGTGATGAAGACAATTTCCTGTGTCTGTCGAGCATTCTAGTGTTGTTAAGTTTAGAAAATAGTGTATGCCAAGCTCACTCAGGCATTGAAGAGAAGTTAACGGAAGTTGAGTAACCGAGCTCACTTGATTAACAAAGGAAAGTTGGATGGAATGAGTGCTAATCGAGCTCACTTGGTTACCAAAGGAAGTTTGTGAAGATGCAATGTTAACCGAGTTCACTTGGTTAAGATAGGAAAATCATTTCTAAGTTAGTGTCTACCGAGCAGGGTTGACTAATGAAGGATTTTCTTGTTTTGGTAATTGAATTTAATAGATTTGTTTGTTGGTTCTATCCAACTGAGGAGATGAATATTAATTATTCTAAGGTGTATTCAAGCCGACTTGACAATGGATATAATATAAGTATAAGGTCAAGCAGAGGATTGAATGTGTGAGTGTATGGAAGAGTAGAAGATGCTAAGAGAAAGTGAATTAGAAGGATAAGTAGAATATCCTTGAGGAGTTGCAAAGATAGATTCGATTAGGAAGGATCAAGTATTCGAGCTAGAATTGAGATCTGAAATCAGCAACGTAGTTGCATAAAAAATTAGGTCATATCATTGTTACTCTCTAACAATTGTAGTAGTGAACTAAATCTCTTAACAGAGTTGCCTTAACAACTATTTGTAAATCCTCTAACAATGTTGCATTTTTAGATTGAAGTGTCTCAAGACCTCTAACAAGGCCACTCCTCACAGGGTGATTAAATCCTCTAATTGGGTCACACCTAACAGTGTGTTTTGTAACCTTTAACAGGGTTGTCTCCTAACAAGGCTCACTTCAAAAGAGTGAAAATCAGTAACTAGTTGCAATTGATGGTTTTTCCCAAATTGGGTTTCCACATTTAATCTTGGTGTCACTTGTGTTCATATTATTTCTTTCATGTGTATGTAACTAAGTTAATTAAAGTTAATTACAGATAATATCTTAAGTTATTTACTGAGTAACAGTTATTATTTCAGTGATTACTGAGTTACAACACATTGTTAGTGTTAATTGAGTGCTTGTGTGTTAACTGAGTAACAATAGTTTAATCAGAGTTTATGTTTTGTATTGACATCTAATGGATCTAGGATTTATTTTTATGGTAACTGATTCACCTCTTCCCTCTCAGTTACTCCTCTTATATTTCCAACAACAACAATATAACAATAAAACTATAAAACAAAAACAAAAATCTTATATAGATTTTAGAAAGAAAAGAGTTTTTATCTTTGAAAGGAAATTGCTAATTTATTCACAAGAATAAAGCAATTTTTTTATGCTGAGGAAAGACATAAATTAGTTTTTCTATGTTGGTGGAAGTTGCTTCTAGAAGTTCTTGTAGTATATATACATGTTTCTTATGAAGGCAAGGTGTGTGTGTGAGAGAAATGGAATATCAAATTATTAATTATAAATTGTAAGAGTACATGAAATCCAAACCACAAGAACAATTATGATAGTAGCAACCATGAAGATTGTTAATTTTTTTTGAGAAATTATGATAGCAACAACCATTAAGATTGTAATTAGCAATATGTTTATCGATGCCTTCCCCCATGGATATTTCCTTGATGATTTGTCAAGGTTTTACAACACGTAAATCAATGTCACTTGTGTTATTCTATTTTCAATTTAGTCTCTATATTATTTCTTTGCAACTAACTCATGTTGCATATTTAATCTTTTGGGGTTTATGCTTAGCTTCCACAACAAAAGCATGAGATCATAACAACACACGAAATGTTTGATGGGTTTTCCAAGATACATGTAGCCTCAAGGAATGGAACCATTATTTACATTACATATAGTATCTGGGTTATCTAAAAGGCCATCACTATGATCATGGTTTCAATCACTAATTGGAAAATTGTGTATAAAATGTGCATTCACAAACAAAACTCACTAATTGTTTGGAAGTTTCTAGAAAGACAAATTATTGAAGAGAGCTTTGAAAATACTAAAGTGTATATTATCGGCTTCTATGAGATGCACTCCATAGTATCATCAAGCATCCTCCCTTCCATACCAAAATCGATGTTAGAAATAAAGTACGATAATCCATCAAACATCAGATATTATGGTTGCAGACATCTTTACTGACAAGTGTGTGAATTACAAAATCATAAACAAATGTAGGTGATGGTTATTGGAAGATACATCATTATTTCATAGAATGTAATGATTGTGGAATTGAAAAAACTCCACCTATCCAAAAGTTGACTTCTATTAGAGGAAATAAAGTAAAGAAATTGAAGATAGGGTGCAAAAATGAATTGTCCCATAAAGATCTTAGTGTTGAATGACAAAGAATTGTGGAAACCTTGAGAGATTGGAACAGATGTGAATTATTGAAGGAGGAATTTGATATGAAGAACTGAGTACTTCTTTAAACTAAGTTGGAATGATCTTATCTTTCGATCAATTGTTGACATTAATATTTTGCTAGAAATTGGGTTTTATATTTGCCTTTATCAATAATGGCTTTGGTCACTTTTGGTTAATTTTGCAAAGGTTATTTAAAAAACTCTTTTTGTGCAAAATTGTGAGGTTAATCAACCTCTTCAAAATGCATAAAATAAAGTTAGTTATTAACCTAGGGAGGTAAGTGGTTATTTTTTTAGAGTCTATAAATACAAGGCTAATTCTAATATTAAGGGGAGGGGGGAGGGAGAAATCTTATGAAGGAAAAATGCTGGAGAAGCTTGTAAATGGACTGAGTGTTCTTGAAATTTGTATATTTTATAGAAAATAATAAAGGGTTCATTTAGTCGTATGTTTTGAATGTGGTCATCATTTATTACATCACTTCCTTTCATATGTTGTATTAGTGATATCTTATGTAATGGTGCAATTTGATAGTCTTCCTAATTTATGTATTATATTTGGAAAAACGTGTTTATTTCATGGTATCTTGTTGTGAATCTATCAAAATAGCATACCATTTCGTATGTCAAGGTCGTTGTTCATATTTTTTCATCATTATATTTATCTACTCAAAACCCCCTTGTAATTAGTTATCCATTGTGAAATCTTATTTGAAATGTGTATGCCTTTAATTGGCATTTCTATTATTAATCTTGTTTCTAGTTTTATGTTTCCACCTTTATGTACTTTTAGGTAAAAAGTACAACAAAATCCTAAATACCCATGTCATATGAGGGAGTTACCACTCTCAAACATAGAGGAAGATTGCAATTGGATAGTGATTAGTTACAATTTTTCTAGCTGTTAGCTCACTTGTCATTGTAAACAAGGAAAACAAGGCCATTTTTGAAGAGGCATTGACAATGAAGAATATGTTTACCAACAAAATAAAAAGGCTTGTAAGTGGAAAATTTAGAACTGCCACATGGGTGGAAAAACATACTACATTAAGGAATTTAATCTAGATAAGGACCATGGTGGAAAAACATATTTAGGGGTTGTTTTTAAACAATGCAAAGTGTCAGTCATAAAATTGAGTCTGATTACATCATCTAAGCTATGAGGATGGTAAGTGGAAGATATCCAAGGAGTCTTAGAAAAAATGAGTCTACACACTTTGCAAAAAGGGAGTGGTAAAATATAATGTCACTTCATGATGGAATGCACAACTTATGAAGATATTCATATTCAACAGAAAAGTGTCAATTGGCCAACAAGTTGACAATATGCACTAGTTATTTGAAGAATAAGATATCAATCAATGACTAGCTTCCTTCTAAAAACTAGTAGTAGGAGGGTTCCACATGGAAATGAACATGGAGATAAATTAAGAATGTTTTCGTTGGTTCTATAGATTGCTCACTCTCCCAAGTCCACCATCAAAATGTTTCATTTATTCATTCAAATAGAATACGATCTATACCCTTTATGCAAATACATTATTTACTTATTTAATACATATTTCTAAAATATAATTAAACTATAATTAGATTATAGTATATAAATACAATAAATGCAATATAGTGCTTTGTACTAATAATTAGTTATAATATAAAAATAGATTATACTATACTTAAAAAAAGGAAGTAAAAGTGATATTTAAGATCCAACATAATATTTATTACTATTTTTATTTAATAAGAGGGTTCTGACATAAAATAAAATATTAGTTAGATTAGATTTTGAGACTCTTTTATATAAGAGTTCAATTAAAAGTTTACCACATTTTAAATGGTCTAAAAAATGAGTTTACACTAATTTAAAATTAGTTATTCAAAAACTCCTTATAATATTAATACTATTTAATTAATATTATTGTTGAGCTTTCCATAGAAAATAAAAAAATATTATTTAATTAATTTTTATTGTATTTTAAAATGATACATAAGGGAACGATTTAATATTTATATTTGTTGTTTTATTTAAAGTGGTTCTTAGGCACCATGTTTTTTGATGAATATTTATTGTTGATAATGAGTAATTATAATTAAAAATGTGTCTTTGGTTTGATACCATATCAAGTACACAAGTAAACTTATTTTTGTAAGATGGTCTTTTTTTCTTTTCTTTTTTTTACTGGTTTCAACATCTTGTCAAAGAGTATTCTAATGATAGATGACTTGCAATTGATTAAATAAAAAGCAATTAAAACTTTGAGGAATGGAAAATTAGGGTGTCCTATTAGTGAACCCATTCCTCAAAATTTAAAATGTACACTCTCAATAATTTAATGTATGTGTACCTTGCTCCAAAAAGAACTAGTTGAGGAATGGAAAATTAGGGCATCCTATTAGTGAACCCATTCCTCATAATTTAAACATATACTCTCAATAATTTAATGCTCCAAAAAGAACTAGTTTCGCCCCACTCACCCCAAAATTGAACTACTAAAAGGGCAATAGGTAAATATATTTGCTTGACAGGTAGGATGGTCAATCAAATTTAGGGGCCACCAAATAAAAACTGTTGCATGATGTTTAAGGGTGGTCTCTTTTGACAGAAGATGATAAATAGGCCTCAAAAACTCTGATTTTTTTTGACTATTTTGATCACAGACAGATGACAGTGGTGGAAAGTTTTTGCTGCCGCCGCTCATTCTCATCCTCTCTTGCCAAAAAAAACCCTCCCATTTCTATGGTCTTTAAACACTTTTAGTAATACAATTTGAAGAAGTGGGTCACAATCAAAGAAGCTAAAGGGGTGCCCCTATGTACAATAAAATCTTAGGAAGGTAACCTAGCTTACTTAGAGAACCATAAAATTTCCTATGCAATGTTCTAATAATTCTATAAAATTTACATTCTTAAATCCAAAAATATCTTAAAATTAAAATGATAAAAATCCATTCAATTCTATCAATATTTTTTCATTGTGTAAGTCTCTAACAACACCTTAGATCAACAAGTTTCCCCACTAATAAAAAATAATATGAGTACAAGAAATAATAATTGGTAGAATAATTAAGCTTACAACAAGCCCCTTGTTTGTAATCTTATTTGATTAGGTGATAATTTTTCATTTTTTTTAAAACTTAGGGTGTCCTTGTGACCTAGCCCAACACCCAATAACTTAAGGGGAGTTGGGGTGAGACTAATCGCTCGACTGGTAGAACTAGTGCTCGATTGGTAGAACTACCTTAAGCCTCCTATATAGGAATGTATAATATTTCTAGTATTGATACTATTTTGCAAAGAATAATGAATGTAATTATTTTCTATAGGCATTGGTAGATTATATATAATTTCAACACTTTTAAAATATATATATTAAAATTAACAAGAATATATTTATCCCTTTGTCCATTTGTCTATTAATTTAAAGTATTCATTATAGGTTCAAAAGAGATCTTTTGTTTATTCTTTGGCCTCCTCTATTATTGCAAGGTTTTCTCATTTATGGGCAATGGCATATCTTATTTCATTTCTTTCAATTTTCATTTGCAGTCATCACTGGTTAGTTTAGTAATTCATGTCTCTTTTGTAAGAGTTGGTATAGAATTATCTATATCTTGCAAAATTTGACAAAATACTATAGCTACCCATGGTCTAGAAACTTCTATGAAAATACAAGAAATACCATTTTATGAAAGAATAATGTGTTCCAAAAAAATAATGAAAATAATAAATTAAAATAAATTGATATTACAAAGTGAAGCCCGTAATCATGTATGGGATAAGGTGAAGTTGAGATTTCATAAGAATATGATGTGTATCTTATACTTCCACTTAAGATATAAAGTGATAACTATCTTATTTAAATTCCTAAACATAATTAACAACTATAAATAAATAAGTATCATTTTAACATTAGATTATAGAATTAATGGAATCTTTGACACAAGAGGGAATTTTTCAAATTTGCAAAGACAAGATCAACAACAATGGCAGTGGAGGCACAAAAGAAGTGAAGGTACTAATGATGACCATAACCCTTTTATGGTGCACTCTATGAATTTTAGAGGTCTTGTAACTATTGTAGGATAAGAGAGTGCATTGGCATGTTTAAAGGGAAAGTTATCTAGGGATGCTTTGTTATTGAAGAAATTAAATTGGTTAAAAAAATTTAATTCCCATTTATGTGGAAAGTAAATCTATTCTATTTTGTATCTTGTAGACCTAACTTCTAGTGTATATTCAATAGAAGTACCTAAATATTTGGTGGATAAAGGAAAACTTGATGTTATGGAAATGACCAAAGGTTTTTAGTCTTTCTCCTTTGTACTTATCATTAGGATTTGTAGATGGTTTTGGTAGGGGTCCCTAAATGTTTTGGCATTCCTCACTATCCTTAAAGAAATAGGAAACAAGTTGATCTCATAGAGATTGGGTCTACTATTCAACACTTATCTACATTAGGCTACTTGGGTTATCATTAGACAATATAGTAATTAGCCAAATAATCATCTTTAAAACTTTAATAGATTAAAAACTTAATAGAAATACATAAAAACATCCATCATGTTAAAATATTTACAAAGTTGAAACATGGATTTTAGTATCGCAAAAACCCAACTTGGATCAAAACTACAATGGGGATTAGTACTCACAAATTGTGTACTCTTTTGAAGTACACCATGTTAGGAGATTATATTTGTTAGGATTTACAAAGATATTCTTAGGTATCACCGTATTAGGGGATTTACCTCTACTCCTGTTAGGAGCTTTACCCTATTAGGGGCAGTCTTGCTAAAGAAATTTGAGAACCGGATAAAGTGTCACCATGTTAAATGATTTACAACAAAGGACATATTAGGATCCACTCAGTTTAGGTATTTTTGACTCAACTATAAATATTAGGGAATAACAAAAAGAGTGATCTATGTAAAAAGACTACATCTTCTTGATCAAATTGAACAAGGAACTACTTCTTAACATTCCTAACTTATTTCTATTTGGATCGCATGTTGCATTTTTCACCTTTCTTTCTCGACCATGATAAAAAATACAAAATGTTCATACTTCACCTATATATACCGATTTTCTGATTCCACTGCCTTATTTAAAACCATAAACATGTTATTGATATGAAATTCAAACATCTCATTCAGATCCAACTACCATAATGCATTCTCTTATGCTCTATAACAATTTTACACAATTGCATCAACTAATTCATAGAATTCTATGAGAGAGGTCAAACACATTTTGACTAACCACTTGCTCCCTCTAGAATCTTCTACTCATACTATTCTCAATTGATGCGATGCTAGATCATCACCTCTAGATATTTCTCCATGTTATTGACCACTGACTCATCCAAACTCATAGCATCCTTGTCCCCAATAACCAATCATCAACTAATTGGTTGTTACTCAAGAACTCATTCTTCTGTAACTAGTTCATCAAACTTGTCACTTCTTCATCAGTCATATTTCCATCTTGGAAGTTATTTACTTATAATGATAATGAGTTTCTATTGTAACCACATCATTCTATGATCGATCCTCTCTATTCAACATGGATTTGTCAAACTAATCAAATCACCAATTACCTGTCACTAATTGTTTTAGTATTTGCACTATAAATTGACTGATCATTTTATTCTTCTCTTTCGTAGTAGCAGTCACCATATACACTTCAAGAGACACCCCCAATTCTCTCTTGATGATCAAACTCACTAATTCTCATTGCAACAATCTATTCATCACAATTATACTTATCAATGTATGTTAGGAACATTAGGTCAAGAGTTGACATCAGTGACAACACAATAATTGATCATCATGGAGTCAAATATCTACCATGGCATCACTAAAATCACTGTCATCTCACCATGAATTATATCAATTATGCCAAATTAATATTCCCTTGTTGTACATGATTCTTTGACTGGGCATGATGGTCTTTCCTAATTCCATTGCCTTATTCAAACTATAAACATGTTATTGATATGAACTCAAACATCTCACTCAGATCCAACTACCATAAGATAATCTCTTACATTTAAAACAATTTTACACAATTGCATCAACTAATTCATAGAATTCCATGAGAGAGGTCAAACATATTTTGACTAACCACTTGCTCCCTTTAGAATCTTCTATATATACTATTCTTAATTGATGCAATGCTAGATCCTCACCTCTAGATATTTCTCCATGTTATTGTATCACCGCTGACTCATCCAAACTCACAACATCCTTGTCCTGAATAACCAATCATCAACTAGTTGGTTGCTACTCAAAAAATCATTCTTCTTTAACATGTTCATAAAACCCGTCATTGCTTCATCGATCATATTTCTGTCTTGGAAATTATTTACTTATAATAATAATGAGTTTTTATTGTAACCACATCATCTTTACTAACTTCTCCATATCATTCTATGATCAGTCCACTCTATCCAACATGGATTTTTCAAACTAATCAAATCAACAATCATTTCTCACTAATTGTTCTAGTAGTTACACTATGAATTGAACAATCATCTTACTCTTCTCTTTAGTAGCAGTGGTCACCATATACACTTCAAGAGGCATCCCCAATATTCTCTTGATGATCACACTCACTAATTCTAATTGACCTTAGGTGGCTTGGTTTGGATCATTTCTCTATTGCATTCATGGTAGTTAAATATTGTTAAAAAATAAATTGCCCCTTCAAGATTGAAAAAATGTAGACTTTGAACCCAGATCTTTAGCTTTACATTTGAGAATGGTGAGATAGAGATGTTCTAGTAACTACTTTGTATAGGGTCTCTTGGAAACTTGTTGCAGTTGAAGTAAATATCATGGACTAAAATAAATCTTTTCATGGATATTCAACATCAAAAACTAGTTAGTATAGGATCTTCATGATATTCATATAAAATTTCAAGAGGAGGGGATTTTGAAAGCCTTTACTATTCTAAAATGAGTTTTTTGTCCAAACTGTATGACATTGTACTAAAGAATGCAGAATATTGGAGGCCTTTAGAGTGAGGATGGAGGCCTTTAGAGTGGGGATCAAAATACCAAGTTCTTTTATATGACCACTCATAAACATGAGTTGTTAATAGGATCCATAATATTATATTTAATAGGAGGATGTTTTCAAAAGATGAGGAGATTATCCAACTAGTTATGGATTAATTTTTTGGTCTTCTTTCAAATGATCAACATTTGGAACACGCTTGTGAAAAGGATTTTCTTTCTATAATCCCAAATTTGGTTACTACTAACATGAATAATATTTTAACAAATATTCCCTTAGATTTGGAGGTTCATGATACAATTTTTCCCTTTAAAGGGAAAGGCCCCTATGCCGAACCTATTCCTTTTTCATAGACATATTGGGGCATTTTGGAAAAGAACATTATAGTAGTCACTAAAGAGTTATTCAAGTAAAGATCTGTGTTCAAGAAATTTAATGATAATTTTATTATTCTTGTTGTTAAAAAAGATGGCATTGATTCCTTTCAAGATTTTAGGCCTATCAATCTTTGTAAGTTTGTGTATTAAATTTTGTCAAAGCTTTTGGTTTTACAATTGAAAAAGGTGTTGCCAAGTTTGTTATCTATTTAGTAAAATAGATTTGTGTTTATTGTCAAATATTAGATTTTATTCTTACTATTTATTAGAATATTTTTTCATTAATGATTAATAATAAGACAATATAGACTATCTTTATAATGATGTACAATATCCTTCCAATGATGTGGAACGTCACCCAAGGATAAATGTATCTCCTCCAAGGATAAATAAGCCTCCTCTAACTATTTCTATAAAATATCCACCTTGATGTCAAATGTGGCAAGTTATTTAGAAGACAAGTAACAAGAAGATCAAGATGCCAAAGATGATGTAACTCCATATGAAGTAACATCAAATAAAAGATGAATATCCTCAATAGGTTCCTTCCAGTCTATAGTACATGTCTTTCAAAAAATCTATAATTTCTCTCACTTAATAAATCATCTCAAGTAGCTATTTCTTGAAGATTATGAGTGGCATGTTCTATTGAATCACAAGAATCCATAGTTATAGAAATATGGGTATCATTGAATGTAATAGTAAATTAGAGATATGACATCTTATTGCATTCCATCTTATGAAAGTTATCATCTTAAAATGTTGTTTCATAATTCTTGAAAAGAGATTGTTGAAGTGAAAAAGATTGACGAAACCTATCATGGCACAATCATTATTTTGTCACTGATGTCAAACTTACTGCTTGTTGGTGAGACAATTGCTTACTTTGGTCTGAATGCTATCATTTGTTTGATTTATGAAGAGGATTTGAAAAGAAAGGATAACAAGAGAACCTAGAGAAAGGTTGAGTTATTTGGTGTATAAAAGGTGTACTAAGACGAAGCAAGACATTGATGATATTATGTATTGTTGATCTACTTAAGGGTAAAGTGAATGGTGACTTTAGCTAAGCCTAGAAGAAGTGTTTTCATAAAAAATGTCTACCAAGCTTGCTCGAGAAAATAGGGTAAGCCGAGCAAACTTAGTTCAAGTCAAGTAGAAAAATAGCATGTGCCAAGCGTTAGAAAAATAGTATGTGCTGAGCATCAGAAAAATAGTACGTGCTGAGCATCAAGGAAATAATAGTAGTGACTGAGCAAGGAAGACTTGTTTGATGCCAAGTAACTCAGTGTTGGCCGAGCATCAAAAGACTGTTATTGCCAAGTGTGGATGCCGAGTGATAGTAAAAATAGTTTAATCAAAGATTTAATGAATCTGAGTTGACAAAGTTGATTTCTTGAATTGTGTGAAGCATGCGAAATATTTCTATGATGAGCTGGTGGCACAAAATTCAAGATAAACTATTTTGAGGTGAATTTAAAGAGGATTGTAGAAGAAGTTTCTAGAAGGGACTAAAATGGCAAAGTGGGTAGATTCATTGAATCTGAACTAACCCTAGAATGGAAAATTGTGGCTAAGTGAAAAAAGACCTAAATTTTCTATTTATAAGATAGTAGGATAAAAGCAACAATTGTCACGTGGGAGAACCTAAGGAAGACAAGAAGTCTAGGGTGTTGCTTCATATAGTGGCCAAATAGAAGAGTTTGCAATTGGCATACAAAGCAAGAAGGCTTAAGAGGTTGAAGGCTTGAAGGGTGAACAAGAAATCAGAGATGAAGGGTATGAATGCCAAGCAGAACGGAGGACTGAACCAAAGATTTGTAATCTACAAGTGAGTTGTGTTTTATTATCAGATCAAGTCCTACTGCTACTTTCTAATCATTGTATCAGTCTAGATAAATCCTTTGGATTAAGGTTGACCTAACAATCATTTGTAAATCCTTTAATAGGGTGACATTCTAATGGAATGTTCTAAAGTCATCTAACGAGGCTCACTCCTAATAGGGTGACTGAAATCCTTTAACCAGGTCACATTTAATAGTGTGTTTTTTATAGTCTTAAATGTTTAATGTATTGAATGGTCAATGCATGCATAAGGATAAGTTGTAGTACTGAAAAAATTTATTTGTACATTTGGACCTTGGATAATTGATTCACCCCCCCTCTCAAATATTTTAAAGTATTCCAACAATAATATGATGAAGAACGAACACTAAATGCTTTTCCAAAGGGTGGATTTCAAGATCTTTTGGCCTCCAGATAATGACCTAGAAATGTGGCAAAAATGGGATCTTAGACTAAGGATGCTAACTAATGATTTACTAATTAACCATTTTAAACCTTTGTCATTTCATTGTGGAAGAATCGAGAAGGCTTAACTTTAACTCTAAAAGTAATTAGATGTGAAATAGGTACCTTAGAGTAGGAGGACAAGGGTGCTAGACAAATATTCCAATTTTGAAAAGGCCATTGAGTAGGGATTTTCACTAAGCTTCTAGAAATGGTTTCAAATTGAGTATGTTAAGACATGAACTTTGAACATGAAGCACAAATACCAAAGTAAGTTAAAATTTTATGTATTCAATTTACTAATTATATATAGCCTATACTGAAAGTGTCATTTATGCTCCCACTCTCACTAAAGTATAAATAAGTAAAGAGGCACTTGTACCAAGATAGTAAAGAGATAAGATGACACTAATCTTGGAAAGGAAACATTCAATATGACTAGCATAGGTAATATACACAATCATGAAAATAAAATTGGCTATATACTAATATTTCTGATAACCTACTACGATTCGTAAGACTCAAGGCGTAAATTCTTGGACTATTAAGAAGGCACTTGATAGGAGTCATGTTACAGATGGATCCATTTAGGTTTAGCATGTTGTGTTACACTCTATGACTTGTGAAAATGTAAAGTTCACACATGTCTATTAAGTTGTACTATGCTTGATGAGCTTCACGATAATCAAGATTACATAATAATTTTTTTTCTATGTGATTTTGAGTATGAAATTAAAATCTATATATGTCTTGGTTATAGAAAGAAGTGATTTTGATATGATATTGAAAAAACTAATCTCACACAAGTGCATGCACAAAGTAAAACACATAGTAGGGTGTATGCTTGTACAATAAAGTGATTGGGTACAACCATCAAGAATAATTACTCTAAGATAGCATACGTCTATGAAAAAAAATATTGCAACAATAAAATGCCCCCAAACATGGGCAAATCAAATGAAAAAGGTACACAACATATGTAAAAGCACATAATAAATCCATGATCCATGGTCAATGTGTGTATTAAATCAGCCATAATATATTAATATGGTTATTTTGAACACACACCATCTACCAAATGCAATTGAACTAAAATAGTTGTTGGAAATCTAATTGAAAATATCACTGTTGAAGATCAAAGAGGGAGATTATTGTAAAGAAGGAAGCTATTTGATAAAGAATGTTTTCAATCATTGTTTTGTCATTGATGTCAAACCTACTATTTGTAGGAATGATAATTGCTTATAAGATCCAAGTACTATCACTTAGTTGATTGATGAAGAGAATTTAATCAACAAGATGTAACAAAAGCACCTAAGGGAAAGGTTGAGTTATGATTTTGTAATGAAGTGCAAGGATTAGCTAAGACAATGGTTAAATGATGTATTGATAACATACTCAAAGATACAGATGTGGGCCACACTCAGAAGCATTAGAAGTATAAGTTGTAACAAGGTTGAATGCAAAGCTTAAACTACGTTCATTAGTGGGTGACGAGTAAGCTAGTTAAGTCAAGAAAATTCTCAATTGGAGCCAAGCAAATATAAAATCTAGCGTGTGCCGAGTGAACTTCAGGTGTAAAGTGAAGTTCAAGTGCTGAGTAATATAGAAGGAGCCAAGCATTAGAAAATATTAGTGGATGTTGAGTGAATCCATAGTAGGTGTCGAGTATCAATAAAACGTAGTTGATGCCGAGTAACACATTATGTGCCGAGCACCAGAATTTCAATAGTGTCAAGCTACTGCATTATTGGAAAAGTTGAAGATTCGCCAGATCTGAGCCAACAAAGTTGTTACCTTGAATTTTGTGAACCAGTTGGAGGATAAGGATGATGAGTTGGTGGCAC
The DNA here is from genome assembly GCA_028749045.1 of Cupressus sempervirens. NCBI lineage: Eukaryota > Viridiplantae > Streptophyta > Pinopsida > Cupressales > Cupressaceae > Cupressus > Cupressus sempervirens. The sequence goes on along the minus strand of CM053792.1, from coordinate 53,638,761 downwards.
AAAATTCTATGTAAACCATTTTTGGGTGAATTCAAGAGGATTCTTCATGATGTTTCTAGCAGAAATAAAATGTGGGTTAGATTCAATGAATCCTACCTAATCCATACGAATTGAAATTAAAGGAGGGAAGAATCAAGTAGGAAAATAAATTCCAAACTTCTATTTAAGGATTCATAAAACAAGAAGTCAGAGTTGCTGGTGTGCCAAAATTGTAAAGTGGTAGAAAGGTGTCAAGGAGAAGACATCTAGGAGAAGGAAGAACAGAGTACAGAGACTCTGCTTTGATAAGTGGTCAGAAAGAGATGATTGCACTGGTACATTGAGCATGGAGACTCAAGGACACAAAGCTTGAAAGGAGGGAAAGTTTTCAGAATTCCAGAAGACTGAAAGCCAGACAATGTTATGAGTTGAAGAGTGATCTGATATCTGCAAGATAAGTTGTATATTGTAATCAGGTTGAAACCCCTTATTGTTACTCTCTAGCAATTGTATTAGTTAGGGTAAAAGAAAATCCTATGGACTTAGGTTGGTTTAATAGCCATTTATAAATATTTTAACAGGGTGGAATTCCAAGTGAATGTTCTAAAATCCTCTAACCAGGCCCACTCCTAACAGGGTGGATAAATCCTTTAACTAGGTCACATTTAACAGTGTGTTGTAGCCTTTAACAGGGTAGTCCTTTCATAGGGCATCACTTCAGAAGAGTGAGAATTGAATAGCATGTTATTGGTGGTTTTTCCCAAATTGGGTTTCCACGTAAATCACTATGTTATGTGTTGATCTTTTCATGTGTTATGCTTGCATGTTGATTTACAATAACTTGCTAAATATGAAAGTTTAAGCTTGGATGAATGAATAGTTTGATGGGCACACTTTACTTGATGAAAAGATTGAAGTAGGAAATTTGGACCTTGAATAACTGATTCACCCCCCAACTCTCAGTTATTCTAAAGCATTTCTAACAATTGGTATCAGAGCCATCTTCTGATTTAGTTTCAAGGTACTAGAAGCAGGAAGATCAAGATGTCCAAGAGAGAAGTACCCAAGCTCAACAAAGAAAACTTCATTGCATGATAGAGTCTGATGAAATTGTGCCTTGGATCAATAGGTGATTATGCAAAAACCTCAATTGGAACAGAATGTGTAGACCTAGCTGGACCCCTATCTACAGATGATTCAAACAAAAGGAAGGAGCACAATCAGGCAATGTTGGAGATTGCCTCTGCACTCAGTTATACTGAATTTGATGACATCAAAGTATTGCATTCAAGATGTGGAAAGCCCTATTAGATATCTATGGAAGAGATCAGAATGCTTAGAGAGCAAAGAGAGAAAGCCTCAGAGGAAAGTTTGATGACATGAAAATGGAGGAAGGAGAGAATGCTGCTCAATATGAATCCAGAATGAAAGAAGTGGTAAGTGCAATAAGAATTTTGGGTGGTCAATTGGAAGAAGAGACTGTCAATAGAAAATACTTGAGAACCCTTCTCCCTATCTATGCTATTAGAGTTTTAGCCATCCAAGAGCTAAGATGTGTACAAGGAAACACACTAACCTTTGAAGGAATAGTAGGAAGACTGACTGCATTTGAGTTGTCCAACTTTGATAACTATAGACCTGGAAACTTTGAATCTGCTTTCAAGGCCAAGCTGACATTGAAAGACATTGAGGAGGTGAGATCAAAGAAGATAAGTAGAAAAGGAAAATATGCATCTAGTGATAGCAGAACATATGAAGAAGATGTAGAATAGTTGGAAGCACTACTGGCTAGAAGATTCCATAGAGGCAAAGGTAAATTCAAAGGTAAGCTCCCTATCATTTGTTTCAATTTCAATGAAGTAGGTCATATTGCTGCAAGGTGTACACAAAAGAAGAACTACAAAGAAGGAAACAAGTACAAGAACAAAAAAGAAGATGATAGTAGAGATTACAAGGACAAATGAAAAAGATTCTACATTGTTGAAGAAGATTCTGATGAGAATGATGATGAAGTAGTCTATGTGGCCATGAAGGAAGAATCAGATGAAGATGATGCAATGACATTGGTAACCTATGTGAATAAGAATGACAAGTGGATCATAGATAGTGGATTCTCACATCACATGACAGGAGATAAAAGCAAGTTTATTACCTTAACTTAGTATGATGAAAATAGTGTTAGATTTAGAAATGATGCTCCATGTCAAATCAAAATTAAAGGTTCAATTAAACTTATAGAGAAAATTTCATGTGATAATGCATACTATGTTGAAGGATTGAACTATAATTTGCTGAGTGTATCACAGTTAGGCAATGTAGGCTACAAAGTAGAATTTGGAAACAAAACTGCCGAAATCTATGACATTGATGGAAATCTGATAGGAAAAGGTGAACAAACTAGGAGTAAATTGTTTTACCTAGATATGGAAGATGCAACCTGTCTTGTTGTTAGACTTGATGAGAATGGTGAGATAACTAGAAACAAAGCCAGACTAGTTTGCAAAGGCTATGCATAAGAAGAAGGACTGGATTATGGAGAAATATTTGCCCTTATTGCAAGAATGGAAGGAGTAAGAACAATACTTGCATATGCTGCATACAAAGGTTTCAAAGTCTACCAAATGGATGTGAAGTCTACTTTTTTGAATGGTATACTGGAAGTGGAAGTCTACATAGAACAACTAGAGGGATTTGTAGATGACAAAAACAAGGATATGGTCTACAAATTGCACAAGGCACTCTATGGTTTGAAGCAAGCACCTAGAGCATGGTATGAGAGATTGGACAAATATCTTGTGAAGATAGGATTTGAGAGAACATATGACAATACCAACCTGTATATCAAGGCAGAAAAATGTAAATACATTTTGATATTTGAAATCTTCGTTGATGATATAATATTTGGAGGAAAAGATACTCTATGCAAAGATTTTCCAAATAAAATGAAACATGAGTTTGAAATGTCAATATTTGGAGAAATCAAATTCTTTGTTGGATTGCAAGTACATCAATTGAAGCATGGCATATTTGTGACCCAATCAAAATATATCAAGGAGATACTTAAGACATTTCGAGTAGAAGACTCAAAACTAGTCAGCACACCAATGGTAATAGGACATAAGCTATCAAAGAATGACGAGTCAGCTGAAGTGAATCAGATGATGTATAGATCAATGATTGGAAAGTTGCAATATGTTGTACATAGTAGACCAGACATTGCATTAGCAGTTGGAATAGTGGCAAGATTTTTTGCAAATCCAAGAGAAAATCATCTGATGGTAGTAAAGAGAATAGTGAGGTAACTAAAAGGGACTGATGACTTTGGTTTGTACTACAAGAGGAGTGAAAAGTTTGAGCTAAGAGCCTACATTGGTGTAGATTGGGGAGGTAATCCCCTCCCCTCTCCCCCTCCCCCTCCCTCCCTCCCTCCCTTTCTTTCTTTTCATCATATGACATACTCTTTACCCCATCTCTCTCTCTCTCTCTCTCTCTCTCTCTCTCTCTCTCTCTCTCTCTCTCTCTCTCTCTCTCCCTCCTCTACTCTCTCTATCTCTATTTATCTCACTCTTATCCCTCTTCATTCCCTACTATCTCTTACTCTCTCACTCTACCTTAACCACCCCCTCTCTCTCCCTCTCTCCCTCTCTCCCTCTATCCCTCCCTCTCTTTCTTTGCATCATATGCCATACTCTTTACTCCACCCCCCCCCCCCCCCTCTCTCTCTCTCTCCCCCTCTCCCTCTCCATTCCCACTCTCTTACTCTACCTTAATCCCCCCCCCCCCTCTCTCTACATCCTATCCCATGCTCTTTCCCCATTCCCTTCTCTCTCTCTGGTCTTATCTCTCCATCCTCTCTCTCACTCTACATCTTATCCCCTACTCTCTCCCCATCCTCTACTCTCTCTCATTCTCTACCCTCTCTCCCTCTCTCCTTCCCTCTCCCCCCATCCATCCTCTCTATTGAAATACAAGGCTTACAAAGTGTGTATGCGCTATAGTGCGTGAGCGCTATTTAAGCCTTGAATTTTAAAAAGCTTTAAATAGCATGTATGCACTATTTAAGCCTTGAATTTAAAAATGCTTTAAATAGCACATACACCCTCTTACATGCATACACTATCTAAAACATTGGATACCACCAATCCTAAGGCTTGGATTTTCCTTGGGGATCCAACCCGAAGGTTTGGAGGCTCTAAATTGCTCTAAGATGTGTTTTGCAGCAAGCATACAAAAAATGCTTGATTTTTTTTGTGTGCTCTCCTTCAAGTATCCTTGTGGTTGAGCATCGATAAAATCAAGTTACATGATATTATAGATCTCTGTGTTAGCTATATAACCATATAATTTATTTCAAATTCTTATTATTTCGAGCCTTTTAGCTATAATTTATTTTGAATGTATGTCCATTTTCTCTCAAAAAAACAACATGCACTAATTGAGGTGTAGATTTTAGCTTGTTCATCGAATTTTGTAACAAGTTAGTTTTTTAGAAACTAGACTCCATTCTAAACACTTTTTAAAAAGTTTTGATTTTGGATTAGTTTTCAATAATTTCTAGGTTGAGCACACATATATTTCATGTTTTTGGGATGTGTCCCCTACAAAATTCATTAAAAAAAATACACATTATAAAATTACCCAAAAATTTTGGGATAAACTACACAGTGTTAGGTAACTTTTGACTAGAGCGATTAAAGAATTTCCAAAAAAAAGTTAAAATTTTAGGGGGGCCACACTTTGCACTATGTTATGTTTTTTTTCTAAAAAAAACATAGTACCACTTTCTGTGGCCCCCTTTTTGATGCCCTAAAACTAAACCATTTTGGAAAAAAATTAGCAGTTTAGAAACTAGAATCAAATGACTACTGATTTTGTTTTTGTCATATCTTAAAATTTTGAGTGTAACTATCTTCAAATTCTTGTCGAAGTTCAAAAATTGTTGATTTAAAAAAACAAAGTAGCCACTTATACCCCATTTTTGGCACCACAACTTTGTGCACTTACCCAATGCTTGAATGCACTTCTCTACCAAAATCATTCTACTTTTCTCTCTTTTTTTGGCATAATATGGTGTTGTCGTGACGAGTCTGACCTTGGTTGGAGCTAATCCAACACATGAGAAATTATCAAGTTTAACTTATTTACATAAACCCTTGAAATAAGTCGATCATTCCACATTAATAGAACCAATGTTTTTCCTAGTCAACACAATTATATTCATTTAACATGTCATTATTATATTACACCATATCTACATCTCTTTGTATACTTTTATTTTCCCACTACTCTTTTATATTTGTTGTTTGTAATTCATTTCAATATAGTGGAATATGCGATGCCTCATATCTTTTCAAAAGAAAATAGAGTCATAAGTTCATAACTAACTATTCATTAAGTCACCAAGTCATGTCATCAACCCTCATGTGATACCATATATGTGCAAAGCTAAAAAAAATTAAAATACTTTATTTGTCATCATATTTGGTGGTATCATATGTTTGAAAGATTCATGATATCAAGAAGGTTGGAATTCTGCAAACAATTCTCCAAATTGAACTAATTGTCTTGTCTTTGAGAAAAAAAGATGAAGAATCCAACAACATTAGGAGACACCTAGTCAATCATGCTCACGAAAATAGAAATGTGTAAGTCTTGCATAAATTTGTAAGCCAAAATTTTGATATCACTTATCCTCTATGGCCATTCTAGTTTTGCATAAGTTTTGATGTTGAATTCTACTTCTTTGTGGAGCTCAATGGATGTCAAAACTGGCTAGTGATAAAGGTGACTACAAAGAGTTTGCCTAGTTGATTTATTAGGTCTTGCTGCCTAGACCTCATGAAATTTTCATTCCATTTTTCTTCTTCAAACATATTTTCTTCATTATCATCTGTAAGCGTTTGTTAATAATGCATTAAAATATAAGAGTTTAATGGGCACACCATAAAACTATGTGGAAATTGAGTGTTGAGTGTTCCATCTTTCCATTGTGTATTAATATTGTGGGATATAGTCTCCATCTCAAGGGAGGGCTTCTTAATCCTATTTGAAGAAAATTATCCCATCTCTTCATAATTATCTCTATATGGAAGACATGATGCCTCAAGCTTGCTCACTCAATTGCCAATTTTATGATGGTGGAATATTATTCCTCTTTCCTCCTTTCTATGTCTAAGCTTTGAAGTTACGCTTTCTCGCTTATTACAACCTCTCGCATTCTATCCATTTGGCGATATGTCATCATCTCTATTTCATTGATATTGGTAATGGTTGTGCTTTTCCCTATTAAATAAAGACCTAGTGTGTTGGCTAAACCCTAAAATATTCCTATCTCATGCTAGTGGACATGAACCTGAACTAGATGGTGGAATCAAGATCCACGTGTCCCTTAGGGGGATGACCTATGATCAACTCAGAACAAAAAAAAAATAGGGTAATGAAGCTTCCTGCGCTTGAAACTTAGGATGTGAGTTACGACAAAATTCTTAAGGATGTTTTGAGAGTTTATAGGAGCTTTTGACAATTGGGTAGATTTATAGATTTCAAGGAAATATATAAATTTGAAAATTTGTTAACCCCATCATATTAAAAAACTAACTAATACATTGCAATTTTTTTCAAAAACCTCTTAGTTCATCAAATTGCATCTTTCTGAGAAAGACATCTAGATATAAAATGCATATTATCAACAACTGCAGCCCGTTAAGAGTGGAACCTCAAAAGACCTAGGTGCCTTTAATCCTTTACAATCTTGAACTAAAATCTCTACAGCCTTTCACTTATGACAGACCACAATATCAAATATGCATAATCACATAAATGTTTCATCCAGTTCCAAGGAAAGAGTGAAGACAACTGAAATCGAGATGGTTCTATTAACAGGCAACGATGAAAAACATTTATATCATGTTTAAGCACTTCATTCCAAAGAAAAATTTGGAGGAACTAATTTTTGGAGTGATGGTTTTGCAACAACTCTCTCACCCCTAACCCTTAGAAGTTATCTTCACCACATTGTTTTCCAGTGTGACTCACCACTCCTATGTACACCAAGGTTGTTTGCAACATTCAACATCTTTCTTAATGCAACACATATGCCTCCAATATGTCATGTATAGCTAACCTTATCATCTCAAACAATGGTGGTGTCTTCCACATTGCAGACGCAACTAATAATCTTGTGTCATGAGCATCCCGTCGGAGGTAAACATTTAAATTGTTAGCCACAAAGTTCCAGCGAAAAAGTTTTGTTTTAAAAGCACCAGTGTGAGGAAATTCTAGTGGACTTTTGCCTAGGTGAAAGCCTATCAACTACCTAGTTTTGCTTAACATAATTTACAATAAAGTATTTAATGATAATTTTTAATGGTTATATATATATATATATATATATATATATATATATATATATATATATATATATATGCATTTTAATTATTTATGTATTTTAGTTTTTAATAACTAATTTTAATTATTTGAATATATTTAATCATAAAATTTACATCTCTTATTAAAATAATTTTATTTAATATTTAATTTTAAAATATAAATTTTATAAATAGTAATAGAAATATTAATAAAACAATCAAATCATTACCATGGTGATCAAAGAAAATAAGTCTGCTTACACAAAAAAATAGAAATAGAAAATGACTAATCATAAAAACCTAAATGGGCAATAGATAGAAAGCAACTAGAGAATCCAATTAGAATTAGGGCAGAAAATCAGCAAATTGTTCCTCCACTAATTACTAGGAATAGATTTGAAATCTTGGCCTCCGCACAAGAAGCAAAACATAAACCAAAAAGTATGAATAGAGTTGAGACTTTTGAATCCTTAGTTCTCTGTCAGGAAGCTAAGGATAAGGAAAACCTCACAGATTAGAAGGAACAAAGCAACATATAGGAAATAAAAGAAAGTGAATGGCACCGGGTGAGAAGGAAAACTAGAAGCTCAAATAGACGAATGCAAGTGGAAACATCTTCACATTAAGAGAAAGAAGATAGTCGGCTAAAAAATCAAAATACATACTTTAGCAAAACAAAGTATTTGGGATCAGACAAATCTGTGCCCTTATCCCCATAGGAAAATATAGGTAGTCGGATTACAATCACTATTGATAAAAATCAACCTAAAATTGTATCATTTTCCAATAGCATTCGCATCGGCCCCAAAGAATCTAGTATATACTTAGAGCCTAATTAGTGTAAATAAATTGTTAAAACTTTGTCTCTTTCCAAGTGCGCTAAAGTCTATATCCCTCCCCATAGAAAATAGATAGAACTTCTCAAGGATTACAATAAGTTTTATTAAGATTAAATCTTACACTTAAAAAAGTCCACGTCATAGGCTAACCAAAGTATGAAATCAAATGAAATAATATAAAAGTACATAAGATGCCACATGGCATAACCCAAAATGCATAATTATCCTTTGTACAAGTCACAGGGTATGAAATGTTAAAATAATATACATCAATAATAAATACCACATCTCATAAGATCTCCAAATAATCAAGTATAGTACATCAGAATACGACCATCAAACATAAACACAAGATCAAAAGAATAGAACATCTACACAAGTACATCTAGCAATGAAATCCAGTTGTCAAATCTCAATGGTATAAGAAACACTACCGCCCGACCTCATGGAACCTAAATGGACCACTCCCACTGTGTTGAAGAGATAATCTCAAGTCCCAAGTGGATAAAAACCAAAAGTTGTAACAAGACTCTAGGTCAAGGAATCATGATAACAATCTATCTTAAAGGTACCAAGTACACAAGTAACATCTAACATCTAATCCTAGAGGCAACAAAGATATGTAGGAAACCTAATATGCATGTGGGTAAGTGTCATTACATGAGCCAACTATTTACCCTGATAGCCTCTCTAGACTCTAGCACCCTAGTGACTCTATGTGGCAACAGTATCCTTCCTTACAAACAAGGCATACTAATGAGGCAAGGTCGCAACTGTTGGGTAAAACTGAGGTTCAATTGGATGGCCTTTATATGGATATAGTTGAATCAAAAATTACCCCTAAAATGTCAATCCGAGAATCGTGGACTTGCGAGAGATATCATGGTTGTTTGCTCAAGGGGTGAAGATAATAAATCAAGAGGTTTATGAATGCAATTACTACTTGTCGATAAATTGAACTATCTAAATTACCACATATCTAAAACTGCTTTTGCAAATGGATTCTAATCTAAAGTTCACACTTGGAAACAAAACACAATGTCTTTATAAATTCTATGAATATTATCAACACACTTTGAATAATTAATCACAAATACTTTTAACACTCCTTTAATTAATTAATCTCAAATACTATTAACAATCAATTACAATCTTTTAAACAATTAATCTCAATGAATGCTTTTTGCAGAGTTTTTGTTTAATGTAATCTGCTTAGACTGCGACAGGAAGTTGTTTCCAACGGGCTGGTTTCAAATACAAGATGCGGCAGGAAGTTGATAAAAGGCGACGAGGGATATTGTGAATGCAACAGAAAGTTGTGAGTATGATAAATATTATGATTTAACGACTAAAAGGATATAGTAAGGGGAATACAGAGGATGATATTATGAGTACCAAGGCTAAATGGGAGTGGTAGGAAGAACAGAATGAATAGTGTTATATAATAGATTTATGTATTAACATCAAACAATTCCTTTATAAGACTATCGCAATCAATAATTCCATCAAACAATTGAATTCATGATTAATCAGCAAGCTCTGTGTGAATTTGATTAGAAAACATATATGGCAACCTTATTATAAATGCACACAATCAAAGCTAAGAGAAACACACGCAATTAATAATATTGAAATACTTACAAAGTAATCTACTGGAGTCTCACCAAGTTTCCCGAGAGGGGGCCCTCCTCTGGTTCGCGAGGTGAGAGATAAAACACCAACTGCTACTTGAAAATCGTGCTTTAAAAATTCAGAGGTAGTCTGGAACAGAGTATTTTTATAGATTATCGATGATATGTCTTTTAATTCACATTCACTTATATAGCCTAAAATCTTTAACCATATTAAAAACTATCTAGAATGGCCGCTGGCCTGTTTCCTAAACATGGATAATAGTTTGTTTTGGCCGCTAGCCATACATAACAATTTATAAAACTGTCTGGCTAAAATAACATATGGCCAAAATAGAGCCAATCGAAACTATTTACTTAATGTAACAAAATGAAAACTTCAAAAATTGTTCTTCCAGCTAAATGGCCGACTCCATATTCTCGCATCTTTAGTTCTTGTAGCAGAATAGATCACAATATATCAAGATGTATACATTAAACATCCACTCTTTTCAAGAAATATTTCAAACCTTAAGACTTTATTAAATGCATTATATTCCTCAATAATTAATGGCATAACAGGGATTTAGACAGGCTTAAGACAAGGCAAAAGTTATAAAGAGTATACAAAAACAAAAGCAGTTTGCACACCCATTAGCAACCAAGCATCCTCTCCACTCCCATCCTAGCCTGTACTAGCACCTGAGGCATGGGCGAGGTAAAACACTGACTCTCGTTAATTCATTTTAACCTCATTAATGAAATTTTATCACTTATTAATATAACTTACAATGGGTTACCCAGGTAGCCTCTTTAGGGCTCTGGCCTCCATTGCAAGCCACTTCCCAGCATAAACATAGATAACCTACCCTATAGTCATAAAAATTATATCTCATAAAACCACAATATTCACCTCAATCATATACAAGCAACTGTAAAGCACCAATAGATAAATCACAATTTTCGCCTTAGTCCTATACAAGAAATTGGAAAGCACCAATAGATAAATCACAATATCCACCTCAGTCTTATACAAGCAACTAGAAAACACCAATAGATAATTGATAGAATACCTCATAGGTTACACCAAGAAAATCACAATACCCAAGCTTACAAAAAAGAACTCGATCCCATCACACAAACACATGGACATAGCACATTGGTTTGGAATAAAATAATCGTGACAAAACGACATCACATAAAAAGCATCACAAAAAAAAATCACTTCCCAAGCCTCTGGTAAATATGACTATCTGGTCAAACTACTAGGTTTTCCCCAAACCCACCATAAAATAAAACATGAAATCTCGACATGCATTTAAAATAAGTGTAGTTATTTAGTCTTTAAAAAAAAAATCCATAAAAGATGATTTGCGTCAAATTCAAGTTTACATTTCATAATCGTATCACAGTTGGATAAATGATATCAATCATGCGCCACTATTAGCATGTTATTAATTTAAACAAATCGTAAATCATGAATTTGATTTAAGTAATAACATAAATGTATAGTATTAGATTAAATCTTAATATCATTTTTAATTTTAAAATATTAGTTTGACTTCTATTTAAGTCTAATATTAATATTTTCCTTTCCTTTAATTCATAATGCAACTCGAGATTACTCAAACTTGAAATTATAATTATAATTAAACTATTTACAATTTCTCTCATATTACTTAAATATTCATAACTAGATGATTATAAAGTTAACTCAACTATAACTCTTCTTAAAATATAATTAAATTACAAATATTTATTTATTAACTTCCCACTTGAATTAATTAAAATATAATTAAATTAAAAATATTTATTTATTAACTTCCCACTTGCATTAATAAATATAAAATCATTTATATGCAACTAATTGTTTAACTTAAAAGATTCTTTAATAACAACATCCACTTTATAACTGATTGCTATTATTATGATAGCTAAGGTTGCCATAATGGTGACAAGACGTCTCACAAAGGGAAATAATATTGATTGCATCATGAAAGGGCATGGAAAAGGTGAACTAATAAACAATACAGGCTTTAAAATTAACGTCATTATTGAGCGGTGTTATGGCATGATTAAGGGAAAAGTTCACATTAATACCAGGGCCAGATCATTATGGTATTATGCGTGGAATCCTCACACTCCCCATAATGATACCACTAATTGGCCTGTACATTGTATTCACAAGCTCGAGAAGAACAAAAAATGAAAGCTTTTATTCACCAGTTGTTCTATTTTTAAGTCTACCTTGGTAATTTTCTAGGTACAAATGAGAATTACCAAGATTGTGGAAGGAGATTTGGTTGAGGAGAAAGTTGTCATAGGTGGGGACCTAAATAGATTGGAGCCCACAAAATTGGAGGAATTCTCCAAGAGGTAGGCCACTTGGATTATGCTTAAGGAAGGAGGGTTTTTCCCCTATTTTTAGGTGAATGAAGAATCTATTGTTATGGCAACGAGTTTAGAGATGAAGGGTACAAAATGGCAGAAAATCACGAAGGTGGCAAATGAGGTGAGCCTGTCCAGTTTCTTCAGAGAGAATGAGGCTCCTAACTGGTACTGGGGAGGATTTAAGAGAGACAAACTTCTGGAGCCTTGGGATGACATCTGTTTGATGATAATGAAGTATTTGACACTGGAGGGTAGGCACGGTGTATATTACTTTTATCATTTTCTTTAGCTTATCCATTTTTGCAATAGGGAATTTGTTAGTATTCCTTTCTTCATGTTGCATGTCCTTGAGGACATTGTCATTGATGTTAGAGAAAAGAACAAAAAAGGGGCCAATTTCACCATTCTCCACCAAGGGCTCATGTTCTGCCTCTTCTAATTTCACCTAGCCCTCTGCCCTCCTCATGTGATTGCTATCGATAACATCGTCCCCTCTAGGGGCCCCCTGCGTTTGGAATGTACTAGTGGTAGCCAAGGCCCCACTCCTCAGCCCTCTCCTAGCCAAACCCTTACTAAGGGCAAGAAAAAAAAAATTGACCCTTGAGCCAGAGCCCAATAAAAGAATTAAAATGGACAAGAGGGTGGAGGTTGAAATTCGTGACTCAAATGAGGAAATTTGTGGGAGTAGAAGAAGGTCGGGAAGAATTGCTAAGACCCGAGGTTGATACAAACAAATGGCTAATCGCTCTCAAGAAGAGGAGGATGATACCAACTCTGAGGAAAGTGACGAGAATTTAGGGGATGGTATGGGTAAGGGGAAAGAGGAGACAGATAAAGATGTGAAGAAATGGGATGATACCCTTGATGGTACTTGGGACTTTGAGGCAAACAACACTACTAAGGACCCCTCCCCCAACCCCACACATGTCTCTGCCACTATCACCTTGCCTTTCGTTGTCATCCAGGAGCACCCTAATACCCCTAATGCCTCCCCCGACACTATTTCCTCCCCGATTGGTAAAGAGGGCCAGGAGAACCTGAAAAACCATGCTATCATTTCTACTATGCAGGTTAAGTGGAACCCCTTGGACAATTGTAGGACACTAAAGCTGGAAACCAAGGAGAATGAACTTGTTACTTGCAAGGAACACAAGGATTTGATGGACAGGTGCATGGCGGTGGAAGAGGGATTCAACCTTTTCTCCAAGTTCACTCTCAAAGTGATGCACATGGTGGCTACCACTCTTCAGCTATTGGCTAATAACTCAGAGGAGGAGAACTTTGGAAAGGAGGACACAAAGCTTCTTTATAGCTTCCTCATTGATGATTGGGCCAAGATTCTCATGGCTAGGAAGGGAAAGAAAAAGGAGGCTAGTTAATGGGTTTCTGGTTTTTGTTGTTTTTTTTATACTCTTCTGGTCTCTCCCCATCTGTTGTTGATGATTTTGTTTTTTCTTAGTTTTGGAAAACCCTCAAAGTATTTTCAAAAAATGTTTTAATGGTATATCTTTTCACCTAAGGAAGGGCTTGCGCAAGCATGAGTTCATTTTAATTTTGTTTAAAGCTTACGTGGCCATTCTTGGCTTGAAAAATGTTTAATCATTTTATTTAGGAAATACTTCTGTTAACACAAAGTTTTATAATCATTGATCTTATTCAGATCAACGGGTATCGCATGCCCGCAATTTTGAGATGCAAGGTTTTTAAATAATGCGGGCATGCAACTTGGTGACACATAGCCCTTACTTTTCTAAATTCTAGTGAACCGTAAAAGGAGTCATAAGTTGTCAAAAACTTTTGCAGGTTTGTCAGTACTTTTGTGCACGTTCGAGATTTCTTGATATCATTGGTCGAGTCACCAAGAGAGACATACCTTTATCACCAAGAAGCATCAACCATTGATTTCATTTGAATCAAGGGCTAGCGCTTTCCCGCAAGAAGGAGATGCTCGCCAAATAAATAATGTGGGGAAGCGACAATTGGACAAGTGGCAAGGTCTAACAAGATGGGCCCACCGTTCTCAAGGATGGATGTCTTCCGTGGAAAGTGTCAGACAAGTGGGGATGGTTGGAGATTTTTATTCGTCACTTTAGCCAACATGGTGATAAGGATACCTGATTCTATAACCGTTGATCTGTCAAGGATCAAAGGCCAGTGCATGCCCATAATTTGAAGATGCACGAGAGATAAATAATGCGGGCAAGCAATTTTTTGACGTGTGGCAAGGTGGGGTCAGATAGTTTTAATTGTACGTTGTGCCACACTATAAAACAATTGCTGACATGTACTGCCAGATGTGTCATTGAAGAAGTTTGACTACCGAATGGAAGTGAAGTCCTATCAGTCGTAGATCTTTCAAAGATCTATGGTTAGTGCAATCTCGCATTATGAAGCTGCAAGTCAGATAAGAAAAGTGGGTATTCGCCTTTGCAACACGTGTCACAGTGGGGCCAAGTTATGGAAGAATGTTGAGTCACGCCATGTGGTCTGCCACTTGTGCTTAGCTAGAAATACTTATGATGTGGGCACGGAAAGTGTCAAAAATTAATGTAATAATCGGACAAGTCAAAACATGTGGATTGAAAGCAGTCATTTCATTGGCCCAAGTGGATGATGCAAGTGTAGAATGCAGAGTTGTTTCTGATCATTGATCTTATCCTGATCAATGAAGGGCGCTTGCTCGCAATTTGAACCTAAGTGAAGTTTAAACAAAGCGGGAATGCGCCATGCAGACACGTGTCCATGGTGATGTCTAAATTTTTAACTCAATAGCTCTGTAGGGTATAATCAATGTCGTCGTTGATCTTTTGAAGATCAACGACTAATGCAAGCCTACAATTTGAAAATGCTCATTAGATAAGAAAAGCGGGAATGTGCCAGCACAACACGTGGACTAAATGATGTCAAGTACTATCTCGCTCAGAAGAAGATATGGGATCTACTGGAGTGGAATGTTGTTAGAAGTCGTGAACTCATATGGAGGTTTCCCATTGGTCAATATAGTTGACTGGATTCTGTTCAAAAGTGAATTAATCTTGATCGTTGATCTTGTCTTGATCAACGAATGGCACTTCCCCACAATTCTAAGGTGCGAGGAATTTAAATAATGCAAGCAAGCACTATTGTGACACATAGCCTTATTTTTAAAAGCCATAAAGCTTGTTGCTTTTTAAACTAGAGTCGTTCGATCTAGTGAAAATCTATGGATAGGATTCAAATTTGGTTGCAATTTGGAGGTAATAGTTACTGAGAGTAAATATGATTCAGATTTCATGTGTGCGATTTCAATGTATGAAAAAAACCCATGATCTCACCATTAATGAATCACCAAAGCACAGAAAGAACATCAGGGCATACAAAATTTTCAGAGCCAGGGCATGGAAATTCTTAGCTAGCGATCCAGTGAAATTGTAGAAGAAGTCATATAGTGCAGAAGTGCAAATTCTAGCGAGTAAATACTCTGCAACTCTTTTAAAATTTCAAGTATCTGATGTTGTAAATTTTCTAGGGTTTTATTCAAAATGCCTCCCAAAAAGAGTTCACTGAGCAAACAAATTATTTGAAACGTTCTGTGCACAATGACTTTCTTGAACAATTCCCCTTATCGGTACATGAAATAACTAAGGGGAGGGAACTCATTCCAAAACATCCAAGAGTAGTTGTAGCAGAAGGTTTTTATGACAAAGCTAATTGGGTAAGAGATGCCTAGGTTTCCATGGGGGGTCTGGATTTGTTTAAGAAATGGTTTTCAGAACAAAAATTGGACACTCCTATGAGCAATGTCTAGGAGTTCGATATTGGTAAATTAACAGTCCCCACAATTTTCTTTGATAGTGATTTATTGATGGATCTGGCAAAGAAATATGATCCAATTACAGGGTGGGTAAAAAACCATGTTGGAGTGAATCTGTTTAGGGTTTGTCCTGAATTATTTAGTGAGGTTTTCAACCTCAATCCTAACCATGTCGTTCATGAAACTATTGACATAGATGACCTTCAAGCAAGGTTTGATGCACAAAGAATCTACATGAGAATAGGGCCACTGCAAGAGCATGCTACTAAAATTGGCACTTTGCCTGTAATTACAGCCAGTACCCCAGAGCCATTGTTGAGAAGACATTTCAACTTGAGAGCTCAAGCACTGTATTTTTCTCTTTGCAAGATTTTTGGGATAGATGAAGTTGATCAAATTTCAGGCTCTATTGTCCTTATCATGGCTTAAACTCTTCAATTTGGAATGAGTACTATTCTGGATTTTGCTACTTTTCTTACAAAAGAAATTCACAATAGCATGGTAGGGATAGCAAGGGGAAAAGTGGACAAACCATTCTGTTGGTATTCATTGCTTATGCATGTATGCTTGTACAAGGGATTCACCTTTTTCTCCAAGGGTATGGAGTTGGAAACAACCAGGGATGGAGAGAGGAATCCAGTGCAGTTGTGGAGTGTAGATATGACTTCAAAAGCTATAGATGCTAGCTATGTGAGATTTGATAGATACTTTACTTCAGAGCTTAGGTTGCTCTTGAAAGGTGACAACCCCAAAATTCCAAAGGCATTGTTGGAATTGGTTAGACCTAAAGACCATGCACAAGGACTATTGGTCAGTCATAATTGGGGGGATATAATCCCTTATAATGTTTCAAATGTAATAAGAGTATATGGTTTTGTGGGAAAGCCACATGTGTTGCCCTTTCATGTGCTGTTGAAGATAGGGATAGCTGAGCTCTTATGGCAGATAGGCACTATAGATGAGAGGGAAATGTCTAAGAAGGGTACTTTCTTTCCAATTGTTACTGTAGTGCATGATTTTGTCTTTGTCAGGAAAGGGTGGAAGCACCTTAATTTGTTTTTGGATAGATATAACATGGCAGAGTCTCGTGCCAGATTCATTGATCCTGAAGGATTCTATGACCTCTTAAGAGAGAGGGTGAAAGCTTCTCGCATGATACAACAAGTCTACTATCTAGAGGATATAATCAAAAATATTTTCACTTTGCAGGAACAAGAATTGAGGAAAGAAAAATGGATAGTATTTAGTAAGACCCTAGAATTCATTAATGCTTTTGACCCCCAATATGACCCATTGAAAGATAAGAAATACTGGGGAGCTAAAATGCAAGCATTAATGAATAATTTTGCTATAATAATTCAAACTATGAATGAAAAGAAAGCCATATATGTTGAGTCACATCTAGACAAGGCTACAAAGGTACAAAGAAGAATAAGCAGTAGAAATGTCGTGGCTCCTGGCCAGTATACATTGCAAAGAAGGGCAAGTTATGTCATGATTCAAAATGTGCAACAGGCACCCCTTCATCAGAAGCCAAGGTCAAGAAGTCCATCTGCACCCAGCTCTCCAAAAAGGTAAAAATTAGAGCAGGGGTTTTCTTCTTCTCAAAAAGAACAATACTCCCCAAGCTAGTCCCCAATCCAGATAGATGATGAAGCATCTCTAAGGGAGCAGCTTAGACAAATGGGTGGAGAAGGGGATGTGATTGTTACTTCTACAGATTTGGATGTTGGAGAGCCACAAGAACCTCCTACACCTTCCTTGGACCTAACCATTGCTGATTACCAAGGTAAGGAAATTGATCCAATAGTTGCCCAAGCTTCTGAAAGGTTTATTAATGATGAAAATTTTGTAAAGTCTAGGTCTTTTGCTCAGTTTTTGTGGAGATTAAACATGAGCAATTTTGAGAAGACCTGTGAGAAGATAAAAGCAGAATAGCCAGACAAACCTGATCTAGATATTAAGGAAGAGGTAAAATCTAAATTTTTGAATGATTTTGCCCAATTTACTCCTGATGTTGGGAGGAAAATAGTTAGACAGTCAGGAGTCCTCCTTCTACCGGAATGGGATATAGCAAATGCCATTTTTTTGACTCAGTAAGAAAATAAAGGGATGTTCAGCTAAGGACTGCTGAAGAAATACTACAGGCTCATAGAGGAGTCAAATTTAGTGATGACCACCAAGACCTTGTTATATGGTCCATGGAAAAAAGGGAGAATACCAGAATGCATGAGATTCCCACTGCAGAGCATACTAGTGCATTGACAGTGTTTAGGGCTGGTGAGGTAGGCAATAAACAAATAATTGGAATGGCATCAAAGATGATAAAATTTGGTAGCATAGTGTCTAGCCAAGAGGAAGATAAATTTTCCCAACTTAATGCTAGGTTTGAAGAAGTTTTGAAAGCATATGAGGAAAGGGGTATGCAGATACAGTCACTGGAAAACAAAGTATCTCAAATGGAGAAGGTCCTTGGGAAAAGAAAAGTAGGAGAATCTAGTAGACCCAGGATTGTATAGCCTCCTAGGCCACCTATTGAACCCTTCAATTCCACTCCAATTATTGAGATACCTGATACTCCAGAAAGGCCTCAGTTCTATACTGCAGAGGATTTTGAAGAGGAGAAGAATAAGTTGTATGCAATGCATGTAGAGCTTAACAATCAGCATGAAGAAAAATTGAGGTAGGGTATCATGTATTTAATAGACAGGATAGAATGGCCCACATTTTTTGATCAATTATCAAGGATTCCAGCAATCATGGATGAATTGAAGCAAAATGAAACTATATTCAGACCCATTGTACAGAAGTGGATAGAGAGAAGTTCAGATATCACTGCTATGTGTATATCTGTTATTCATCTAACATATCATCAGAGAGCAGGAATTTTTTATTTACTAAATAAGTTGCAAGATTTTGATAATAAGCAAGATTCCTTCTATAGAAGATTAACTAATTGTTTTTCCAAGTATTTTGCAGAAAAAAAATTGATTTATTCCCTTGTTCTCTAAAATCGGTTGATAAAATAAAGGAAAAGGAAGAGTGGAAGAGGGAGCTAGATGAAGCCTTCTGTGAGAGAATAAATAAGGTTATAAATGAAACGGGCCATCTGTTGTGGGAAATGACAAATGAGGAGTTGGTAAAAGTACAGTTATTTTATAATGTCGTCAAAAAAGATTTTGTTGATTTAGAGGCAAATGCAAATTCTTTAGTAACTGTACAAAGAGAAGTTCTAAGTTTTGATTGGCCGAAGGACACTATTTACAATAAATGGAAGGAAGAATTTATGTCTACAGAACAGACAAAAGGAGATGATGAGGTGGAAGATGATGACAAAGAAGAGGATACAAAAGTAGAAGCCACCTCTATTCTTGATGATAAAGACAAAGAGGACCCTCAGGTAGCGAGAGATGACTCATCACTGTCACATTTGATGGCCACCTATCCTGAGGAACTAGAACAATAAAGGAATCTGATCAAAGTATTCTTGCCTTTCCAAAGGAAATAACAGAAGCGAACCCACAAAAGAGAGTTCAATGTATCAATATTTTTGTTATTCCCAGTTTTGTCCTTTTGTTACAGATGTATGTAAAAATCTTTTGAAGGACACTTGTCAGTCACATTTTCCCTTTGCTTGTTGCAACTCATGCTTATATAAATGAGTTTTCAAGGCAATGTGAGGGTCCGAATTTTGTACAATTTTAAGTCTTTGAGAGAATACAGTCGGTCCAATAGTGTGTAGCTATTCTAAGTTTATTTTCTAGTTGTACTTTCTGAAGATATATTGAAATGACAGAACTAGCAAGTTGTTCTGGACTATTCTTTGAATTCTATTGGTCATTGTATTAGTCATCTGAAAGGATAATACAAAGAGGCATTTACACTATATTTGTGTCATCAATTTTTGTCTCCTTTTTATGGGTTTGTTTACTTTGAAGTCATTTTAAATAAAATTTAATTTAGCTAAATGTAATCTGGATGGGTTGTATGTTGATATTACTATTGCTTTTAATTCAAGGAATTATGGAAATGCTTCAATGAATCAGTAGGGTTTATGAGTTTATAGAAAGGATATTTCATAAGAATGGAAATGGGTGATTAAAATTGATTAATTCATTTACAAGTTAATTGAATTAGATCTCCCACCAATAGTCAATTTTCTGCCCAATGGATAAGGCACTGGTCATATAAGTCAGAGGTGAACAAGGATAAATTCTACTGCTGCATATCATAACAATTATAAAATCAAAATCATTTTTCATTCAATATTGTTCAAAGTCATAAATGTTGGTCAATACTCGTTTATATCTATTCTCTAAATCTTAAGTAGCTGCTATTTCTAGGAATATTTGTAAATTCAAGGAGAAAGACGACTAGATCTGCTAATAAGGGATGCATACAAGTTTGAGAACATTAAAAGAATTGAAGTAAACTACTCATGTGTTAGTTGATAATATATGAGAATCAGAATGAAACTAGAAGAATCTTTACACAGTAGTTTGCATTAGAATCATCCCTAGGTATACCCACCTTGGTTCTGCATAGCCTAAAGAGCAGGAAACCACCCATGGTTTTGTTGAAGTTGGGTCCAAATGGTTTACTCATTGTATCTGATAATAGGAATTAGTTGATCCTTAGGTTATATGAGCGTCATCATTCTGGTATTGAACATTTTGTTGTTCAGTAGTTTTCAAAACCCAACAGCTAGCAAGTTTTTGATGGTTGTTCCACCACAGTTGTAAAGGGCCAGCGCCCTAGTTTTTGACTTTTTTTTATCACAAACATCCACTTTATAATTAAATGAGTAATATTAATTTAATTTTTGAAATTAATAATTTTTTTAAAAAATTAATTAATATAATTTTTGGAATTTTTAAAATTAATAAATAATTCCAAAAAAAAGTTTTTGTTTTTGTTTTTTTATAAGAAATCTGAAAAATTGAATTTTTAGAATTAATAAATAATCATTAAAAAAAAAGTTTTTTTTTTTAAAAAAAATTATTTGTTATTATTATTTTTTTATCGGTAAGAAGCCAAAGCCAAGGTTAATTATTATTATTTGTTGTGGTTAATTATTTTAGTTATTAGTTAATCTTGAGTAGATTCGAACCCAAGACCTCCCAGTTAAGAGACCCACAATTCACCGTTGTGTTGTAGGCTCTTGCCTTATTATTATTATTTATAATTAATAAATCTGAAAACTATATTTTTTTTTATAAAATAAAAATATATATGCAATTAGTATTTCCACATGCATTTGATCTCTCATATATTTGTTTTCACACGCATGCATAAGTTTAGTTACAACATGCTTTTCTCTCAATTAATCTTTTGCTTTTCTAATAAATTTTGAAACCAAATTATTTTAGATATAAGAAGAATATTTATCTTTATTTAAAAAACTCATGATAATCAAATGACAAATTTAAAGTTCAAACCCTAGTTGTTCAATTTGTTGTTTTCTTCCAATTTTCTATAATCAAATTAGAAAGGGTTTTAAAAGAATAACAATAATAATATTTTTTCTACAATTTTCCTCAGTCACATTTTTTGATTAATAAGTTTTCCTTTTCAAAACCTACAACATAATTATTTATCCAAAGATTAATACAATAAATTAATAAGCATTATGCAACCATCCAGGAAGACACAAAGTAGACAAATCTTTCAATAAAATTCTACAATGGGTTTCCAAACCCTAGCTCGAAACAATAGCTAAAATCTGAAACAACCTGTGAATGCATGTAAATCCAAACCCTCTAAAACTTTCAACAATTCTTTTGCTCTAATTCCAAATTTTGCTCCTCAAAACCTGTGTGTGGAGAAATGAGCTCTAATCTCCTAATAAAGAATTTCTCAACCTAGTGTTTTGGTTTTACAATTATGCAAAAGCCTTATCTTTTATTATTTTAATTCATTTGTACATACTTTTCAAAAAAAAAAATTATAGGAAACATTTGTTTAAATATTTTTTCTGTTTTAATTATAATAAAGTTTATTTAAATTATTCTCACTTACATTTATTAAATAATAAGATGTATTTAGAAAGTATATTTATTAATTTAACTAATAATATTTAGAGATCATTATTAAAATGAAACTTCTAAATTAATTATTATTAAATTAAATAGATATAACTACGCCAAATTTGGACTTTTAATTAATTTTTTAAATTTATTTCCTTTATTTAATTAATTTCTCAATTAATTAAATATAATTAAATTTTGATTTTTCTTTATAAAAAAAAATCATTAAATTAAATTATTTAATAATAACTTTATTTGATTCTATTTTAACTGAAAATCATAATAGACCCACAAACTAAATAAGAAAACTCATCTAAAAGACAAAGTACAAATTCAAACTCAAGGGTCAAAATCTCGAATTCATGTCACTTGACGAATTTGGAAGAGTACATATCTCAAATACTTGTCCTATATTGTAGGACAATTGGCTCAGGGTTAGGATTTGAACTTGAGAACTATCTCCCTTCTTTATCATTGAGATATTACGATAAGGCACGCTCATCTTGGCAATTCAGGGAAGTCAATGTCCAATACTTGTAATCTACATAAAAGCTAAACATGTACATATGTATATATATCTAAGCTAAATAGGCAATGGCAAGGAGTGGTACGTCATATAGATCCTAACTAGCAGATGACTACGACTCCCTCCCTCAACCACACTAGAAATGTCAAATATAACATAAAACATACATGTACACTATACACATGCAAGTATGGGGTAAGTAACCATAAAGACCGTATGTAAATCATCCATCTAACTATCATCATGAAATAACTTAAATCACTATATGAACATACAAAGCATCATCATCGAAAGAATAAACATGAACACATGAAATAATCGAGTATCAAGTAACTTATTAAATATATAAACTAAGTATGAAATAACATTAATCAAATCAGGTAACCAAGTAACACTAAATCACAACACATAACCATAAAAACTTGCCTAAAAGAATTCAACAATAAAACATGAAAAATAAACTAGGGGTAGGCACTACATACTAGTTGAATGTTATTTCTCCAAAAATGTGTGGGAACAAATAGAGGACTACATCTTCATGTTGAATTTTTTTTCTATTACATATTTATTTCCAAGCCTTAATGTGGTCTTCTATTGGTCATGTTTCTCCTTCACTAAACTTTAGGCAGAAATTCTCAGGATTTTTAGGTAGGTTGTGGAGCTTACCTTATAAGTTGATTGGTGAATCCTAAGCATTGGCAAAGAAATCCATGGATATGGATGGTAGTAGCTGACTTTGTTATAGTTAGGGATCGACTGGAATGGTATGTGGAGAGGTGGTGGATTATGAGGTAGATGATGGTGAAGCATATGGTAGAAATGGGTGAAGTTTTGGAATTCCTTTGTCACTGCAAGGCTTGCAAAAATGGTAAAGCTCTAAAAACTCATGTTTGTTAGGTGAGGACCTTAACACTTGTTGAAAGGGAGATGGGGGATTAGGATTTTCTAGTTTGCGAACCTGTGATCCTATGACGTTGCAAACCTGCACACTCATTGGCCCTCCTTCTAGTGCCACTTATGTTGAGTAATCATTTGCACGATGCCAACAAAATAAATTCTTATGAATTTCTCTCTTGAAAAGCTGATCAAATAACCAACTCCAAGGTTTTAAATAGCTATTTTTCAACCGATTGGGTAGCTCAATTGAAGATAAATATTTATGTTCATAAGTAGGCCTTAGCTGGTAGCTTTAAGTTTGCAAAACCTGGAAAAAAATGTGACCACAAATGTGTGTGTGTGTGTGTGTGTGTATTTATGTGTGTATACATACATACATACATACATACATACATACATACATACATACATACATACATACATACATACATACATACATACATATATATATATATATATATATATATATATATATATATATATATATATATATATATATATATATATATATATATATATGTCTTATGATAAATGAAAATTTCTAGCAATGCAACTATATGAATTCCTATTCTAACCAAGTGTTTGAACAACAAATTACTAAGATAAGGTAACAAGGAATTAAAGTAAATTGTTGAAAACCAAATTTCTAAAAGGCCATAAGTCATAGTAACAACACATCCACAAATTAAATTTTCAAAAGCATCAAGAAGGAAACCAATGAAATTAGGAGCAACTCATCCTAAACTCCACTGATGCAATTGTCAAAGGAGCTAGTGAAAACTGTATGATATTTCATAATTCATCATATTATGTAGCCACAAGAAGTGTGCACACATGAGACACATTTCTATGCAAAGCTATAGAGTGATCCTTTCTTCAATTTGTCATAATAGAGGAATTATGGTACTAAATATGAAAAACACTAGAAACTAAATAATTGCACAAGCATTAAAACAAAATAAGACTATTGGCTCCATCATTATTCATGAAGGAAATGCACATTCCAGCAAGAAATACTACACACATAATGAGAGCACCAATAGCATAGCTTTATTGCATCAAAATACTGACCTTGAATACATATTACATCCTTGAATTTATAGAAAAACCCTCTCCTTTATGCATTTTTTGGAGCTAGGACTTTTTCTTTGCAAAAAGCATGATAAAAACACCAATTTTATCAAAGTTGTTAATCTCATATTGGTTTTGACATATGAGTGACAATACACTTAAGTCATTTACAAGATAGAATTTAGTTCATGCTGAACAAGTAATGTATGTTAGGCATAAGTTTTCGTATAGTATATTCCAAGTGAGAAATACAGTATGTGTTGAGTAACTAGTAAGTATCGAGTCACTCAAGTGCTAAGCAGACAGTTGATGCCAAGTGATTCAAGATCAATGGATGTCAAGTCATTCAAAGGTTGAGTTACAACATTAAAGATACAATGTGTTAGTCTCAAAATGGTTTTTGACACTTGAGTGTCAACACACTTAATCACTTTTTACATTGGAGCTGAGTACACCATGTATACCGAGCCACAACATGAGCCGAGTCAGCGAAGCCTTCAAATGTCGAGTGATCTTCAGGTGCCGAGCAATCTTCAAGTGACGAGTGAAGATCAGGTGTTGAGCATGATACAAGTGCCGAGTGACATTTGAGTACTGAGTCATAGATGATGCCAAGCAATATAGAAATACAACAAGTGCCAAGTAAGCCAGTTTAATATAAGTGTCGAGCATCAGAGATCAGTAAGTGTTGAGCAACACAGAATGCACATATGAGTTTGTAACATTACAAATTCAGATGTAAATCATTTTTATGGCCGACATATGATGAATCTTGAAGGATTAAAAGATAAGATCGAATCTTTTGTATTTTCCATGCAATCAACATGCAACTAATAAGAAAAATGGAGAAGGCATGCAGCCAATTATAAATGTGTAAGGAATAAGCGAGAAATAGAGATTTAATATGGATCGTAGATCCATACCTAACCCTAAGTCTTTGAATGTCTTTATAAGGAAGATGAAATCACATTAAACCCTATGGTGGATTGACGAGGGTGTGCAAGGAAAACTAATTCTCAGAGTGAAGAGTATCAGATCACAGAGGATCAAGATCAGAAAAAGCAGATCAAGTGCCTGTATTCAGCAATCGAAGGATTGTAAGTTATCAGGTTTATTATACCTAATACTCTCCAAAAAATTGTATTAGAAAGAAAATCCTATGGTAATAGGTCATCTTAGCAGCTATTTTGTAAATCCTATAAATAGGTGACAAAATCCTTTAGCAGGGTAACACTTCTTGTAAAGTGTTTGAAATCCTTTAACTAGGTCACTACAGATACAGTGTAAAGCTTTTAACAAGGCAGACCATCAGAAGTGGTTAAACCTTATTGCTGCAGTAATTTTTGTGGGTATCATCCCCACCCCAGTTTTACCTTCTTATTCCTCGAGGGTTTATGGGTTACCAAAATATCAAGTGTTATGTGGTGATGTTTATGTGTTTTTCATAATTGTTTGATATGTTTATATGCATGCAATTTACTTTCAGTCAAGAAAAAATTTTAATGGTCAAAGCATAGTACTTCTGATTCACCCCCCCCCCCCCCCCCCTGAGAAGTATTATTCCTATTTGAATATTCCAAAAATTGGTATTAGAGCAGATAGGTTCTCACAAGAAGAAGTCTAACAACTTGGAGAAAAAGATCTAAAGATGGAAGTCTT
The DNA here is from genome assembly GCA_028749045.1 of Cupressus sempervirens. Taxonomy (NCBI): domain Eukaryota; kingdom Viridiplantae; phylum Streptophyta; class Pinopsida; order Cupressales; family Cupressaceae; genus Cupressus; species Cupressus sempervirens. The sequence goes on along the minus strand of CM053792.1, from coordinate 53,612,603 downwards.
CAAACTTGGGAAGATTATTGACAATCAAGTGATTGATGTGCAGTTGGCTCTACACAAAGTAGAGGAAGCAAGGGAGGAATTAAAAAAATCCTTGAAGAGAAGGAAGGATATAGTTATAGCTGAAACTGATATAAACTATAAGGAGATTTAAACCACAAAACTATGTACCAATGGAGATACTAAAGAGTTTGATGCAACAATAGCAGAACTGATGGAGAAAAACAAAGTTCAAACAGATGAGATAAGATCTCTCAAGATGGAACATGAATCTTAGGCCATAATGTTATGTGAAATCACTGAACAAAAGAAAAGAGCAGTTGAGGATAAAGTCATGATGGAAGATGACAAAAGAAATCTTGCAAACAGACTTGAAGAAAAATGTACTGAATTAACAAGGATCTCAAACATGTAGATGGATACACTCGCCCAAATGATGAATCTTCATCATGAACTCAATATGAAAGATATTGAGATCTCTACTTTGAAGATGCAGAATGAACAATTGCAGAATGAATTGAACAGAGAAAAAGAGACAACAGAGAATCTCAACAAATCAAGTGAAGCCATCAAGTACTTTGAACAATTGATGAAATTTCCAAGATCAGCCCATGATACATCAGGGCTTGGATACAACAGCACTGAAATTGGAGAATCATCAAAGAGCGTTGAACAAAGAAGTGACAAAGGTAAGAATTCTAAACCTACTTGTCATTACTGTAATAAAAGGGCGCATACTGCTAATGTTTGCAGGAGTAGAAGAATAAATCAGAAAAACACACCCAAAAACAAAAGTTACTATGACAAGTGCAACATACAAGGACATATGACACAAGATTGTAGATCTAGAGTTACAAGGACACAAAGATTTGATGGACATTGTCATAATTGTAAGAAGTTTGGACACAGAGCATTTGAATGCAGATCAAAGCCTATGTGGACATCAAATCAACAAACAAAAATAAAAAGAAATGAAAGTCAGTATCATTGGGATTACAACACCAGGTATAGCTGTCATTATTGTCAAGAATATGGACATATACCCCTGAATTGCATAAGAACCCATTTTAGAGAGAATCATAGTAGGTGGCTAAGCCAAACCACATGTTTCAGTTGCCTAAAAACCAGTCCAGCAGAAACTGTCCTACAAGGTCAAAAGCATCAAAAATTGAATCAAACAAGGGCAAAGAAAAGATTGATGAGGAATACATAAAAAAAAACATGAAGACATGGCAGAAAAAGAATGAATCAAGTACATCCAATGAAAGGGTCACTTCACCCACAAGGTCAAGTGATCATTTCTCATCCAATTAATCTCAAGATGAGTCTATGAGGTTGATACATACAAGGAAGTATCATACATCAGCCCTAAATCATGAAGAAGCAATGCAAAGTACAAATCTACATGAAACAAGATGCCAAGAAAAAATTGTAAACGATGATGCCAAGCTGTCTTTGGATGCCGAGTAAAATCCTAGTGGAAGTCGAGTTCCTAACAGCAACCGAGTTGATGACTAATGCTGAGTTAAGAAACTCCTATGGAAGCCGAGTAAAATAAAAATGTAGTGCAAGCCGAGTAATGTTAAAAATTCTTCATAAGCCGAGTTTGTAGTTAAGCATTTAATGCAATGGAAATAGGGTATATTATCACGATTTCAATCATTTTTCCTCATCGCGATCAAGAAGCAAAGGAGATAAGGAGCACAGAGCGACTTCACAATAGAGAATCCAGTATTCCAAGTAGATTGTAACCTCCTACAACACGTTTTCATCAATCTTGAGGTATTTTCATTTGTGCCGAGCTACGCAATTTTGTATTTCTGTGTAAAAGAAACCCTAGTTTACATAAATGGCTTCGAGTTCCAAGAAAACCCTAGAAAAAGAATCGTTTGAAGTACAACTAGTGTCTAATGAAGTCAGGCAGCCCAATTTTCACCCTATTCCTGAAGTGGCATACAAAAATAGGTAAGAAGATGCTACAATTGCAAGATAGGAGACATGGAAATTAGAGAAGCCTTTGCAAAGCTATGTGTCAATGGAGTATTGAAAGAAGAATACAAAATTGTTGAAAGGAAGGGTTTGACACAAGTTTTGAGTTTTCCCATCGTGTTCAAGACAGAGTGGATAAGACTTGTATTGAGCAGAATTCATGATGGTAATCTGTGGTTAGAAGATTTCCCTATCAAATTAACAAAAAGAATAATTCATAGGGTAATTGGATATCCTACCCTAGATCGACACAAGACCTTGAGAAGTGAATCCAAGGAGTTCATTGAAAAGAATATAGGTGCTCAGTGGAACAAGAGAGGAATGACTATTCATACCATTCAGGATCCTCTAGTTGAGTTTGCTATTAGAGTTATTGCCCACAAATTCTACCAATCCAGTAGACTCAACAGTGTGCCATGTATAGCAGTAGATGTAGGTTACAAACTGGTGAAAAAGGATCATACTTATGATCTTGTTGAACTGCAACTACAGCAGATAAATAAAAACCTAACAGCCATAAGAAGGACAAAGGGTGCTCAATGTAAATTTGGAGCAATTTTGGTTTGTATATTCTTTTATGTTTAGAATGAATTTCCTTCTTTTGGCAAAGTTACATGGAGGAGTGATAGGACTATCATATCCCAAATAAATGAGTATATAGAACAAATGGGAGAAAATTTTGATACTCTGATGACAAGCTATAATGAGGATTTCAAGAAATCCATGAAGCAAAGGGTGAGAATACCTGTTTCCTTAGTAGAAAAACATATTAATGATATATGTTTCTTAGTTGATATTGACTTCACCTACATTCAAGCTGCAATTCCAAGGGTAAGATGGCTAAGGCCATTTGGTTATGAAATTAGCGTTGATGAAGCATCTATAGCAATAACTGCATTGTTGGCAGAAGAAATAGATAAGAGTGCCCCACATTTTGGCACTTATGATGTTGTAAGATCAAAAATAAATATGGAATTAAAAACTGCCTCCACATTGAAAAAGAAAGATAAATTGATGAAGAAAATTAAGAAGCAATTTGGTGAAGGGGTAGAGACTGAAGTTGAAGACGATGATGATGAAAATGATGATGAAGAGGATGAACAAGAGCAAGGCCCAATGGAACTAACTCAAGGCCTAGGTGAGGACAAGGAGGAAGGTGATGAGCAAGAAGAAACCAAGGAAGCATCGACCCAGGCCAAGCCAAAGAAAAGAAAGGCAAAAGATCAGCCTCCAGCTCAGCCCAAACCAAAGAAAGCTACCATGCCATCACCCCAAAAGCCAACAACAGAGCTCCAACAAGGGCCTCTACTCAAAAAGCTAAAGAGAAAGCAACAAAGAAGAAACCAATCAAGAAGACACAGGATGAGCCTAGGAAAAGAAGAAGATATGTAGCTCAACCTGATACTGATGAAGAAGATCAATCTGAAAAGGTAAGTCATTCTTCAGTTGATATATTATGTAAAAAGATTGGAAATGGAGATTTAAGCAATATAAATAAAGTTGATTTCAATAAGTTCACTAAAGAAGAAAATAATAGAATACAAGAATCAATTTATGGAATGATGGCACAGTTCAAGTACACCCCTCTTGAACTAGATGGACAATTGCAAGATGAACTGTCAAAAATTGTAGAAGACAGATGGTATTTTTGTTTTAAAATGGAAAAGGAGATGAGAGAAACAACCCTAGCAAGTATACTACCTGATTTGACTAAGAAGAAAATAGAAAAAGCAGTCAAAAGGCACAATGCCAGGTTTACACCTAAATACAAGGCATTCTTCATTCTCCAAAACAAAATGGAAGAGATTGTACAAAGAACAACCAAATCATGGAAGAACTTGTACAAAAGGATTGAAGATTTCTTGGAGAAGAATACAAGGAAAAAGCTTTTGCTCCACCAGAAGAAAGAAGAAAAAGGAAAGAAAATAAGACAAAAGTAGAGCAAGGTAGAGAAGAAAAGAAGGAAGAAGAAAAGAAACAAGTAGATGAGAAGAAGGAAGAAGAAAAGAAAGAAACAGAGGAGAAGACACAAAAGCAAGATGAAACGGGAACAACTGAGGAAAAATAGCAACAAGATCAGAGTGTGCAAGACACACAATTGCCACCACCTAGCCCTCCGCATGTACCCATCACACCTACAGAAACAATAACTGTAGAGGATGTTCTTGACACTTTTGCTTAGAACATCAATCCATTAACTGCAAAGGATCTCAAAAGAATCCTTGACCAATCTATGCAACAAGCAAGATTATGTGCAGATCCAGTATTGGTCAGTATGGATGAATTACAGAAAAAAACCACCTTCCAACATCTCTACAGCTACTAGTGGTCAACTTCAAATGTGAACAGTTGTTTCAACAGGCATAGTTGACACCACAGTTCAGAAGCCCACTACAGCAGTAGACAAAGAAACAAAACAAACAGGACAGACTATTCATCTGATCCTACAGCACAAACTCAAGGTGCACTTCCTACAATTACAATAATTGATCAAGGCAGACAACAGGAGGAGAAAATAGAAGAAACCCCTAGAGAGCAAGAGGCAATACAAACATTGATAAATTTGCCTACCTCAGGGACTCCTTCACAAAAGCCTTTACAAATATCAGCACCAGGATCAAGCTCTACAAATATTGCAAGGGTACTTCACTATGGAGACCTTGAACTGGATGAAGAGATAGTCATACCAAGTTATGACTCAAAAACAATTAACATTGATCAAATTAATAAGGTGCAGGAAGCACTAAATAGAAGAAAGAGGCAAGAGATACTCAAAAAGGAGTATCAACAAAAGAAAACAATGCATGAAATTAAAGATATATTTATGGAAGCTTTCAGTATTCAGTCACTAGATGAGTCAAAGCATATCATGGAACAATTATCAGATATTGTTGAACAGGTGACAAATGCAGACCTAGAGACAAATGCAAAACTCATGGAATGGTCTGAAAGAAAATTTGAAGGAAAGGTTAATGAGAAAATATCCAATGAAATAACACTTTCTCAGATTGAATTGCAAAGGTCATAGACAAAGTCAAAAAGGTACTTGAGAATATATTCTCTTTATACAAAAAGTTGTGTGACTTTTCATATTTCACACAAGAGACCATCCAAAAGATAATGAGCCTAGAGAGAAATTTGAATATTTCTAGCATGCAGCTACCTAAAGATCTAGCTCAAAGTGTGAAGCATTTTACTCAGACACTTTACACTCAAAAAGAGATAGTTGTATTAACAACAGAAGAGGCCACCATCAAGGCCAAACTATTACAGCTCCAATCTTCTATAACCCCACATTTGGAAATCCTCCATAAAGAACAAGTCTATGCTAAAACTGTTCTTAAGAAAGACCCTAATCTTTCTACTTCAGAAGGACTTATTCACCTTGCTGCAGAGACTGCCCTCCAGCATAAATCATTGGAAATTGCTTTGCATAATTGGGATGCAGCTCTTAGGATGATTATGGAGGTAAATAACACATTTTTGGCGAAATATGGTCTTAACCCTTAAAACCCTCTGACATAAGTGTCAAAAAGGGGGAGATAATAAAAAATGGGGGAGACAAGATAAAAAGGCAGAGCATGATATACAGCATGGCGGAGCATGATATACAACATCAAAAATTTTGGTTACCAAGGTAGCACTGATAATGGCACAATCAACTCAAGGGGAGTTACAATACTTTTGAGGTATATATATATATTGTACATTACAAATTTTGATTAAGGTTTTAAAAATCTTTGTATATACCAAGCAGATTAGTACATGTCCTCATAAGGTTAGTTAAGTGTTTTTGTCACTCATGTCAAAAGGGGAGATTATTAGTCTCAAAATGGTTTTTGACACTTGAGTGCCAACACACTTAATCACTTTTTACATTGGAGCCGAGTACACCGTGTATGCTGAGCCACAACATGAGCCGAGTCAGGGAAGCCTTCAAATGCTGAGTGATCTTCAGGTGCCGAGCAGTCTTCAGGTGCCGAGTGAAGATCAGGTGCTGAGCATGATACAAGTGTTGAGTGACATTTGAGTGCCGAGTCATAGACGATGTTGAGCAATATAGAAATACAACAAGTGCCGAGTAAGCCAGTTTAATATAAGTGCCAAGTAACACAGAATGCACATATGAGTTTGTAACATTACAAATTCAGATGTAAATCATTTTTATGGCTGACATATGATGAATCTCAAAGGATTAAAAGATAAGATTGAATCTTTTGTATTTTCCATGCAATCAACATGCAACCAATAAGAAAAATGGAGAAGGCATGTAGCCAATTGTAAATGTGCAAGGAATAAGTGGGAAATAGAGATTCAATATGGATCGTAGATCCATACCTAACCCTAAGTCTTCGAATGTCTTTATAAGGAAGATGAAATCACATTGAACCCTATGGTGGATGGATGAGGGTGTGCAAGGAAAACTAATTCTCAGAGTGAAGAGTATCAGATCACAGAGGATCAAGATAAGAAAAACAAATCAAGTGCCTGTATTCAGCAATTGAAGGATTGTAAGTTATCAGGTTTATTATACCTAATACTCTCTAGAAAATTGTATTAGAAATAAAATCCTATGGTAATAGGTTAGCTTAGCAGCTGTTTTGTAAATCCTATAAATAGGTGACAAAATCCTTTAGCAGGGTAACACTTCTTGTAAAGTGTTTGAAATCCTTTAACTAGGTCACTACTGATACAGTGTAAAGCTTTTAACAGGGCATACCATCAGAAGTGGTTAAACCTTATTGCTACAATAATTTTTGTGGGTATCATCCCCGCCTCAGTTTTACCTTCTTATTCCTGGAGGGTTTATGGGTTACCAAAATCTCAAGTGTTATGTGGTGATCTTTATGTGTTTTTCATAACTGTTTTATATGTTTATATGCATGCAATTTACTTTCAGTTAAGAAAAAGTTTTAATGGTCAAAGCACAGTACTTCTGATTCACCCCCCCCCCCCCCCCCTTGAGAAGTATTATTCTTATTTGAATATTCCAACAACAATGGATGTCGAGCATCTGAGACTTCAAGTGTCAAGTAAAATAGTTTTGGACATAATTGTTTGTAATGGCACAAACTTCTATGTAAACCATTTTGGAGCTATACTTAAGGATTGTTTTGTGATTCTAGATGATAAGGATGAATCTATATTGAGGATCCCTATGCAGTACATGTAACTAATCAATGAAAGAGATGGATTAAATCACAATCGTTGATTCATACCTAACCCTAAGTTACCTAGGTCTTCTTAAGGAAGGCAAACCCTAAACATTGTATGAGAGGAGAGAGAAGTTTGCATGCACAGATAGTGCATTCATGGTGGCTAAGGAGTTGTGAATTGAGATACATTGCAAAATCACTTAAAGGAGAACAGAGGAAAGAATTAGTCATAGGACAAAAGTGACACGTTTGATCAAAGAGGATCAAGCATACATGCAAAGAGGTGATTTTTTATCTAGCAGTAGAGTGCTAACAACATGATCATTGCTGAGACATTCTAACATGTGAATCACTTAAATCTCTTTACAAAGTAGTCCTAACAAGCTATTGTAAATCCTTTAACATGGTGATTACTTCATTACAATTTCAAGTCCTTTAATCAGGCACACTTCTAACAGGGTGTTGAAATCCTTTAACAGGGTAAGATCTAGTAATCTTGTAAGCCCTTAACAAGGCAGACCTTTCACAGGGTAGATCATAGTTTATGATCGAACATTGTAACCTTCATTTGATAGATCTTACAACTACAATAGTGAAGATTTGTAGGTGTCATCTCCACCCCATTTTTACCTGCTCATTGGAGGGTTTCTAGGCAACCAAATATCTTGTGTCATATATGTGTTGAATGTTATTTGCTTTCATGTTATGGATGAATATGTTTAGCTAGTTGTTTCAGTTTACAGGCAAATTATGAGATGGATGTGTGGTGAATGATTTTATGGTTGATGTTTTGAAGGACTAATTCACCCCCCCCCCCCCCCTCTGAGTTTACTTTCCCTGTTGTATTTCCAACAATTGGTATCAAAGCCTAGTTCTTTAGAAAGGAAAGCTTTGCAACTTTAAGGGAAAATCTTGAAGATGGAAGTTGATGAGTTGGGAAAGACTATTGAGAATCATAAGATTGAACTCTAGCTTGCCCTACATTGACTAAATGAAGAAAGAGATGAGTTGAAGCGCTCATTGAAGAGAAGGAAAGAGATAACTATTGAAGAGAATGACACACATTACCAAGAAATTTACAATACTAAATTATTTGTAGATGGAAACACAAGTGAATTTGATGCAACAGTGGCAGATTGAAAAGAAAAGAATGGTGCCCTAAATGAAGAGGTCAGAAATCTTAAGACAGAACAAGAAGTCCAATTAGTATTGCTATGTGAGGTGACTGAGCATAAAAAGAAAGTTGAAGAAGACAGAGTCATGATTGAAGATGACAAAAGGATACTAACCAACACACTGGAAGAGAAGACATTAAAGGTGAATAGTATTGCTCACATGCAACTAGAAATAATGAATCAAATGATGATTGCCAATCACTAATTGAATGGAAAGGATATTGAGATCACAACACTAAAGTTGCTGAATGAACAATTGAGAAATGATCTGCAAAGAAAAAAAGAATTTGTTGAAAGTTTCAATAGACCTAGTGAAGTCATCAAGTATTTTGAGCAATTGATGAGATCACCTAGATCTAACAGTGATATTATTGGATTGTGTTATACCTATACTGAAGAAGGAGAATCGTCTAAATGTGGTGACCAAAGAAACAACAAAGGTAAGAACTACAAACCTACTTGTCATAATTGTTGAAAGATAGGTCATGCAACAAATGTTTGCAGGAGCAACAATGCAAATCAGTACCCTAAGAAGAAATTCATGAGTAATTGTCATAAGTACAACAATCAAGGACATTAGGCACATGAATTCAAGACCAAGACATCAATCACACAAATAATTGAAGGTTACTACTACAACTGTAAGAAGTATAAACATAGAGAATATGAGTGCAAATCAAAGCCTAACTGGTCATCAAACAAGCAAGCTAAGGTAAGCCATATTGACATATCCTACAATTGGGATTACAATACAAGGTATAGTTGCCACTATTATCAAGAATATGTACGTGTTATTAAAGATTGCATTAGAACACATTTAAGAAGTGACTACAGTAGATGGTTGAGTCAAACTACATGTTTTAGTTGTTTGAAGACTGGTCACATTAATAGAAATTGTCCAACAAGGTCTAAAGCACCTAGTAGTGAATTTAATAAAGGAAAAAGAAAGGTTGATGATGAAGAAGTCAAAGTGAAGATGAATAAGACATGGAAGAAAAAGGAAGATTGCAGCACATCAAGTTCAAATGGGATCACTTCATCCAAAGGATCAGGTGATCACACCACCCCCAACTACGCAATCAAGAGGTATGTATGGGACTGATATTTCAAAGTTGAATTATACATCAATTCCAAGGATTTAGTTCTAAAAAGATCATATATGCATGAAGTAAGATGCAAAGTATAAGCTATAACTTAGAAGGAATCTATAAGTTTTCATGTCACTGTTAAGCATGAAAAGTTTCATTGGTATTGTCGAGTGAAAGTATAGTTGTTGTCGAGCTATTGAAGGTGATAGTGTTGGCTGAGCTTGCTATGATTGCCAAGTGTGGTAGAAATTACATGGAAGCTGAGTGAGTCAAAATTGCTATTGGAACCAAGCTTATAGTTGTATATGCACTAAGCATTTATTGCAAAGTTTTAAGGGTTATATGGTCATTTTTTGACTCATTTGCAATCATTCAAAACTGAGAAGAGCACGAAGAGCACAAGGTGAATTGGAGAAATTGATTCAAGCATTTGCATACCGAATTCAACTGCTACTTGCCACCAAACATTATATTTCTTAAGATATTTATTATGTGTTGAGCTATGTTGTTTGAATTTATGCAAACCCTAGATAGTTGTTATGGCATCTAGCTCTTTTGTTGTTGTGGTTAAGGAAGGAAAGGAAAATTTAAATGTTCAATTGATTAGTAATGAGATTAAACAACCACATTTTTGGGCAATTCTTGATATTGCATACAAAGGAGACCCATCTGGTGCATTATCTATGATACCATCACAAAGTTTTAATGATACAAGATATAAGGTGTTGCTACACTTGCAAGGTAGGAAGTATAAGAGACATGGAAATCAAAGACTTGTATGGAAAATTGTGTACAAATGGAGTGTTGAAAGAGGAAAACAAAATTATAGATAGAAAAGGGTTGACCCATACCCTAGATTTTCTTAACGTATTCAAGACAGAGTAGATTAAGACAGTTCTCGGTAGAATACATGACAACTCTATATGGTTAGAAGACAACCCTATCAAGATCGCAAAGAGCATTATTCAAAGGGTAACAAGGTATCCTATCCTAAATAGAACAAAGTCTATGAGGAGTGATCCAAAAGAGACAATTGAAAAGAATACATGGGCAGTGTAGAACAAGAGAGGGAAGACCATAGATACAATCACTGATCCCCTAACTATATTTGCAGTCAGAGTCATTTCACATAAGTTCTTTCAATCTAGAAGATTGAATAGTGTACCATGTATAGTTATGGATTTAGTCTATAAGATAGTAAACAAGGACCATTCTTATGACCTTGCTTAGTTACAACTCCAGCAGTTATCAAAAAACTTGGGAGCCATAAGAAAAACAAAAAGTGCATAATGCAAATTTGGTTTGATACTTGTTTGTATATTTTTCTATGTGCAGAATTATTTTCCCTCATTTGGAAAAGTTTCTTGGAAGACCAACAGGTCTATCGTAGTGCAGATTGGAGAATACATAAAGCAACTTGGAGATAATTTTGAGACTATACTAACAAGTTCTTTTAAAGAGTTTAAGAAGTCAGTGAAATGAAGATAGAGGATAGTATTGCTAGTAGAGAAACATTTCAATGATGTTTGTTTTCTAGTTGATGTTGATTTCACTTATGTTCAAGCTATTGTTCCAAGGGTTAGATGGCTCAGGCTATTGCCTTATGAAATTAATGCAGATGAGGCATTTGCAGCCATCACTGCTTTACTAGAAAAGGAAGTAGATAAGAATGCTACTACATTTGGAAATTATGATGTAGCCAAGTCTAAAATCACAATGGACTTGAAGACAACTTCTGTGATGAGGAAGAAGAACAAAATCGTGAAAAAGCTCAAGGAACAATTTGGTGAAGACGTAGAAGGAGATGAAGAAGAAGACGATGATGAAGAAGATACATCTGCCCAAACACATCTATCAAGGTGAGGACCAAGGAGAAGAAGTAGAATTTGATGAACGTGTCAAGAGAGAAGAAGCCAATGAAGCACCTATTGCTATAGAAATGAAGAAGAGAAAAGCAAAGAAGCTAGCAACAAGAAAACCCAAGAAAGATGTGAAACCTTCACAACAAAAGCCTACAATTCCTGTCATTAGGGCTAGCACAAGAGCTACTATTAAGAAGACTCAGGAAGTTGAGAAGCCTAAAGGCAAGAGAGCTAGTATAACTACTAAGGAAGATGAACTTGAGCAAAGAAAAAGGAGGAAATATATAGCTCTAGCTGAATCACACAAGGAGAGAGGATTGAGTCAGATGATAATGACCAATTCAAAATGGTAAGTCACGGTCCCTCTTCTAATTTGGACAACTTGTGTGATAATATCAAGAACAATGTTGATTTATCAAGGTTCACACATGTTGAATCTGATAAAATTGGGAAGATAGAAATGAATAAAGTAGAAGAATCTGTGTATGACATGATGGCAACTTTTAAGAAAACTCCAATTGAGATTGCCAACTCTTTATACAAAAGTCTATCTGACAGAGTTGAGAAAAGGTGCCAATACAATCTCTCAGCTAAAAGGAATATCATAGAGACTACTCTAGCAAGAGTGATGCCAAACTTGGAAAATTCTACAATGACAAAGGCCATTAATAAGTATAAGGGGAGATTTGCTCCAAAATACAGAGCCTTTAACATTTTACAGAACAATGTTGAAGATGTTGTCCAAAAGACCACCTAGCTATGGAAAGTGATATATGGGGTAACAAGAGATGAGTCAAACAAAAAAACACCTGTGGAAGTAGGTGAAGACAAAGTTGAACAAGAGGAAGTTGAGGTAAAAAAAGATGAATATGTAAGGGAAGGACATGAGGAAGGCACTATAAAACAAGCAGATATAGAGGCTACAACTGAGGAAGAAGAACAACAAGATCCAAATGTACCAGAGGTACATATGTTGAGTGTCAGTCCACCTCATGTGGACAAAGAGGATCAACAAATAAAAACAATAAAGATCAAGGATGTCTCTGATAACACCATTCATAAAATCAATCCCTTAACAGAGGAGGATATGAAGAAGATGTTGATTGATACCACCACCAAGGAAAAACTATGCAATCATCCTATATTGGTGAGTGTGGATGAGATTGAGAAGGCAGAATTGGCATCTATAGTGGAGAAAACTCAAGAATTATCTAGTGACCCCCTCAATCTACAGAAGTGCAATGTACCATGCCTATGGTAGTATATCAAAGGAAGGACACAATGTTAGCACATTGGTGCAAAATGTTTAGTACATGCAATTTCAACAGATGAGAAAGATGGGATTCTAGTCCAAACAAGTTAGGAAGTCAGTATTGCACCTATAACACAAGCAAAAGGTAATAAAAAGATCATATAAAAGGAGAAGGATAAGGCTGAAGATTCAATCTTGACTATGAAACCAAAAGAAGTGATAGCAATTCAAACACTAATTACCCTACTAGATACTGCTACTCCTATTCCTAATTAAGCACTTCATAGGCCAAGTGTAGAAGTTGCACCATTGCAATCATCAAGGCCTACTGCTAGCACATCTAAGGTTGATGACATCACATCTTATGGTGATATCAACTTAGACGAGGTGAATGAACTACCAAAGTTTGATCTTTCATCAATCACCATAGAGCAAATGGGCATATTGCAGGATGCTCTAGCTGGAAAGAAACACCAAGAACTGCTCATAAGGGAGCATAGGTAGAAACAAGCATTTCATGACATCAAGGACATATTTCTTGATGCATTAGCCGACCTACACCTAATGAAGCCACGCCAATCATTGAGCAGTTGGAAAATATTATGGAGAAGATCAATGATGAAAACCTAGACACAAATGTCAAATTGTTTGAATGGTCTGAGAAGAAATTTCATACCAAGGTCACTGAAAAGACATCAAGTGTTATTGCACTTAATCAGGTTGAGTTAGCAACCAAAATTGATGGTTTGAAGAAAGTGTTAGAGAGAATTTTCTCTCTTTACACCAAGTTGTGTGATGTACCTTTGTTCATACAAGAAGTGCAGAGACGCATTGACCACTAGGAGGGAGATTTGAAGTCAATAGTTAAAATCCTACAACAATCTCTTGGTCAAAGTTAGTCTCATTTAAAAAATGTGTTGTCAGCATAAGGTCAGTTAGCAGCATTGCAATCTCAAGATGCCAACATTTGGGATACATTGATCAACATCCAATCTAGACCCCTCACATGGAGGTGTTACACAAGGAACTAGCCTTTGTAGAAACATTGATGAAGAAAGATCCCCATCTTTCTACTCATGAAGGCCTAGTTGACCTTGCTGCCAAGTTAGCTATTCAAATAAAATCTCTAGAGGTAGCGTGTGACAAATGGGATGCAACACTAAAGCTCATAATGTAGGTCCATAAATCACTCTTGGATAAACACACTATCTGTGTACCACCCATGACACAAGTGTCAAAAAGGGGGAGAATGCATAAGTTTTGGGGGAGATCATTCAAAAGGGAAGTTAGTACATAAATAAAGAGCTAGCACAACAATACAATAGATCTACTCAATAGGAGTATTCAGATTCTGAAAAGAACAATCAACTCAGGGGGAGTTATAAAATTCTGAGGTATGATTGTTAAGTCACAAGTTTTCCAAAATATTGAAGTTTTGAAATTTTGTATGTAAACCAAGTACTAAATGGAGATTATCTGAGTTATGCTCATAAGTTAAGGATATTCATGCATGATCAAGTTTTTTTCCCACTCATGTCAAAGGGGGAGATTGTTAATCACAGATTGGTTTTGGCATATGAGTGACAATACACTTAAGTCATTCACGAGGTAAAACTTAGTTCATGCCAAACAAGTAATGTATGTCGAGCATAAGTTGTTAGATAGTATATATCGAGCAAGATATAAAGTATGTACCGAGTAACTAGTAAGTGTCAAGTCACTCAAGTGTTGAGCAGATAGTTAATCTTGAATGATTTAGATGCTAAGTGATCAATGGATGTTGAGTCATTCAGAGATCGAGTTACACCATTAAAGATATAGTGGATGTTGAGCATCAAAGACTTCAAGTGTCGAGTAAAACAATTTTGGACATAGTTGTTTGTAATAGCACAAACTTCTATGTAAACCATTTTTGAGTCAGCTTAAGGATTGTTTTGCGATCCTAGATGATAAGGATGAATCTATAGTAAGGATCCCTATGCAGTGCATGCAACCAATCAATGAAAGGGATGGATTAAGTGGAAAAAATGGGTGAATCACAATCATTGATTCATACCTAACCCTAAGTCACCTAGGTCTTCTTAAGGGAGACAAACTCTCAACATTGTATGAGAGGAGAGAGAAGTTTGCATGCACAACCAATGCATTAATGGTGGCTAAGGAGTTGTGAATTGAGATACATTAGCAAATTAGTGAAAGGATAATAGAGGAAAGAAGTTAGAGGGTAAAAGTGACACATCTGGTCAGAGAGGATCAAGGATACATGCAAAGAGGTGATATGTTATCTAGCAACAGAGTGCTAACAATAGGACCATTGCTGAGACATTCTAATAGGTGAATTAACTAAATCTCTTATCAAAATAGTCCTAACATGTTGTAAATCCTTTAATAGAGTGCTTACTTCATTGTAAGTTTAAGTCCTTTAATCAACCACACTTCTAACAGGGTTTTGAAATCCTTTAATAAGGTAAGATCTAACAATCTTGTAAGCCTTTAACAGGGCAGACCTTTCATAGGGTAGATCATAGTTTATGATCAAACATTGTAACCTTCATTGGATACACTTTACAACTATAGTAGTGAAGATTTGTGTGTGCCATCCCCACCCCAGTTTTACCTTCGCATTGGAGGGTTTATGGGTAACCAAATGTCTTGTGTCATATATGTGTTGAATGTTATTTGCTTTCATGCTATGTATGAATATGTTTTGTTAGAGTGGGGTTGTCGTTGCACCAAAAGATCGATCTCTCAATGCCGGATACAACCACTCAACTTATGGTACACAAGAGGCAGTTTACCCCTTCTCATGAATCCTAAGGGGAGCGTTGAACAAATTTCCAATAATCTCCCCCTCAATATTACCTGAGGGTCTGAGGATTTGAACCTGTGACCAAGCTCTTATAGCACTTGTTAGAGTGGGGTTGTCATTGCAGCAAAAGACTGATCTCTCAATGCTTGATACAACCACTCAACTTATAATACACAAGAGGTAATTAAGCCCTTGTCATGAATCCTGAGGGGAGTGCTGAACAAATTTCCAATAGTTTTACCTTCTCATTGGAGGGTTTCTAGGTAACTAAATGTCTTGTGTCATATATGTGTTGAATGTTATTTGCTTTCGTGCTATGGATGAATATTTTTTGCTAGTTGTTTTAGTTTACATGCAAATTATGAGACAAATGTGTGGTGAATGATTTTATGGTTAAAGTTTTGAAGGACTGATTCACCCCCCCTCTCATAGTTTACTTTCCCTATTGTATTTCCAACAAAAACTATGTACAAATAGACTCCTAACATGGTGCTACGTAGGTTTGTGCTCTTTTTTTTATTCATTAAATGGTGTGTGAGCCTTTACGTGTTTTAAAATAGACATAGAATAAAGAGATCATAAGAAAAAAGACTCTAGGTCGAATGCAAACTTCCAAAGCTTTTAAAATTGAGAACTCATCCTCCTCCGTGCATTTCCATCAGCTAAACTACCATCAAACTGTGAAACATGGTTTTAGTGCAGGAGAATGCCCCAAAACTAAATTTGATAGTTAACTATTGGCACAATTGCAATTCATCAAAAATTATCGCAACTACAAAATTGTGAAGTTACACATCTGTGGAGTTACAAAGCTTAAATAACATGCTTTCACCAAAATTTCTAAAATTACAGAGTTGCAAAATTGCACAGTTGCGAACATGAGGATATCTCAAGATCAAGATTGGCAGAATTTCTTCAAAGTCCAAAATCTCAATTTCTGGCATCTAGGTCTGGATGTTCTTCAACCAAAATGATGTCTAGATGAGTCACCTTGAGATTTTGTATTTCTACAATGGTTTCATAAGGATTTGACAAGTCTAAGGCTTCATACTTATCCCTCACTTCCTTGTGGAAATCATAGACCTTTGCCCACACTTCAACAAAACTATCCATCTTTGAATCTAGCTCTTTGAGTGTCTCCTCGGACTTGAAAATTCACAAAATATTGTCCTCGAAGGACACTATTTCAAAACATGCTTGGAATTGCCACATTGTGGTTTCTGTTGAGTATAGATGTTTTCTAGAGTTATCCTCAAAATTCTTCATGCTTGTCATATTATATTAGTTATCTACCTCTAATATATGTGCTTGAGCTTTTCCCTACATATCTTGGATGTCTTCAAACATGGACGACAAAAAATTATTCCCATCCTCTATGTTTTAATCTAATCATCAATCTTATCTAGCTCTTTTCTTATATACATGACCAACAACATCCTTTTATACCTTAATCCTCTGTAGGGAAACAAAGTCATTGGACCATGAGTGTACCTCGTCTACTAACCCAAAATCTTGGTTGATTATTGTTGCCAGCTTTCCTGAATTACTTTATATACCATATAGCAAATTCATATTTGCCTCGATGATTTCTACTCTTGCTCTTCAAAATTGTGATGCCACCTTTTGCAAGCATCCAAAAATGAATCATTTGGTACAAGGGCCAAAGCTCATTTTTCAAGGGCAACCTTTAATGCTATCTAAGGGTGATCAAGGTCAGTGGGACCTACCACCTCTCTTACAAACTCTAGCAAGATTTCATTAATTTCTTCAAAATGTGGATCTCTTCTTCTTCTTGATCCAACTGATGAAAGACTTAATGCTACCCATGGTTGTCAAAACTTTAGCTACATCCTTTGTGGCCTTCCCTAATACAATCTCTTACATATAATAATTTTGGGGTGTTATAGTTTGAGGATCAATGTGTGGTGGAGGAATGTCTGTGTGTTCCACTAGATTGACTTGTCGATTCCTTGTTATAAATGCAAGCTATTGGGGATTTCTAATGTTTGCATGGTTGGTTGCACTGCATATGTCAGTACTATCATTCTCTCTACTAGGGTCGTGACATAAGTTCTCTTTTGCATTTCTACAGGTCAAGTCATCCATTTAAGAGTGGTGCCCAATAATGACATAAATAGACTAGGTGATGGAGTTGTTACTGATGCTAGTCCTTTTCCTTTATTTCCCTTTCAAGATTCTTCTCCACCCTTGGTTGTTATACCACTAGCGTGGCCATTAAAGTTCTTGGAGGAAAGAAAGCTTGTTGCACTGTCGGCAAAATTTTCTCTTCTCTTAAAGCTATTTGTCCTTCTGCAGGAGCTTCCTTGACTGCTAGAGCCTGCTCCACTTGAGTTGTATGTACTTGTCCCTTTGTGATATCTTGGTTTTGTTCATTGACATGAGAGGAGGTGTTTTTATCATCTCCAGTTCTATTGGAGGTGGAGGAGGTGTCTCTTGTTTCCTCAAAGGTGGAGGAGGTACTCCTATTTGACCCTATGGGAGTGGAGGAAACATGCCCAAATCATAATCCCATGACTCTCACCAGGGTGTATCTCTTATCTCCCCTTTCACATAATAGGTACCTATGGGCATAACATGTAAGTCAGAGAACTCAAAGTCATCTTACCCATCCCCCAACATGGACTTAGTCCATCCTTCCTGCTCTTGATCTATGGAGTCCTCAATTTGAATAAGTTGGTTTTGTGTAGTTGTGGTATTTGTGATTTTCTTGTCCTTCTTTCCTCCTCACTTGCTTATGTTGAACATGCCTACCTATTTAGAGGGATGTGTTCTACACAGTCCTCTTCCCCTTTCTTAGGTTCTTCCAACATTATCTCAGGAATATAAGGTGATTTAGTGCTCTTCTTCTTCAATCATCTTGTTTTAACTCTAGTCACCACCGTCTATATTCTACTCTTCTTTGGGACTAAGGGGGTGACCTAATGCTAAAGTTTACGGTTCTTCATATTGTGCTTCCTCTTCCTCCATAGCCTTTTTCTTCTTCTTACCCTTCTCCCTCTCCTCCTGGTGGACATATACAAATTTCCCATCTTGCATGTGTACTATTTTAGGCCTCATTGGAGAATTCTCTTTATACATAGGGATTACAACATTGGCCCCTTTACCTTTCTTCAGCCTAGTCGATGTCTTCAGAGTTGGTATATTAGGCAAGGGATCCAAGGGGAAGGGCCTTCACACCCAATCTCTAGTCATCTTAATGGCATGTTAAGCTCAATGCTAAATATCATTCTTTTCATCCCTGTTTACCTCAACATTCATTATTGGGTGTTCAAATATTTTTTTCCTTATTATTGGTGGGATCTACAATGTGAGGGGTGTCCTTATTCCACATCTTAAGGGGGATATGTAAGCTCAACACCTTTTATGTAATGCCAAATCTATTTGGTAATAGTCTTTGATCTAAACTTCATAGTCATCCACAAAGCTCAACCAATGATCCTCTATGATAGAATTAGGAAAAAAATCCCTTCTCGCTATATGCTTGAACGCCCCTATGTTATCCAAATAGGGACAGGCTACCAAGTACTCTTCCAAAGGATACTTCTCTCATTCAACATCAAATGTGCGAATATATTGCTTTTGTTTGACTTCATAGGGTTATATGTTGATGGGCCATGTCTATGTCTTCTTGTGTTTGTCCCAAATTCTATCATATGTTAAGCATAGTTGTCATGCAATCTCCAAGAAGATAAGTCTATTTGATGATGGTGTGGTAGCTTCTTGGGATGCAGTAGGGAGATGCCCACTTGAATGTAAGTCAAGGTGAGGTACTAGATGTAGTATTCCCCCACTTATGGAACCTTTATTGTGACCTCCACTGATTTCCTTTTCACATAATCCCCTTCAATGAATCAAATTATTGCAAAAATGAAGGCATCATTTACATCTTGTATTCGAGGTCTCATCTCAATGTTTATTATGTACCAATTGAGGGCACATAATATGCAACCATGCATTGGCATCTTCAATGCTCCCTATTCTTGTGAGCCTTGGATATGTGGCTCTTGCTGCTAATAGGTACACTATATATGAAGTCATGTAGAAGCGAGGGTCATTCTAGACCAAAGTCATTTGTTCATCCATGAAATCACTCATGATAGTCGCCCAATCAATCTTGTTTGTTCTAGTTTTGATCATATCTATAAAATGCACCATCCATGTTTCCAAATGGCTTGCGACAAGAAGTCTCATCACTCCACTCAAAATAACTATACAATAGCCAATATCCACTACCATATACCCCTTGGTCATATCCACCTTGCTAGGTCTATTATGTGGGGTTATGATAATCAAGTACATCTCTTGTACTAGGGTTTTAGCTTCCTTTTGATGCTCCTTGTAACATCTATTGATGCTCTCATATGTGATCTTGTAGTATTGATCAACCTAGGGTAGATGGAACACTTTCTCTATGTTATTAGGTTGGGTGTCTAGTACAATTTGCCCAGTGATGCTCTTCACAACCTTTTCATCAAGAGCACAATGTTGGTCCAAAGTCATGATGAGTTTTGAAGATTACACTGAGATTGGGTGCAAACCAACATTCACCAACCCACTCTTGTAGAGGACTAGAAATTCATTCCATGTATATGTCCTAGCTTCGTGTCTTGGATATCTGACTATAAGTTGATGAAATATGAATTAAATGTTACTGGTTTTGGTGAAATCTTGTTGCAATTGATGATGAGGATTCCATGGTGATTTTAGTGCATGCGAGGAGTTGTAGAGGTCACAGAAGGAGAGATGTGTGCAGGTCTATAGTTGGACAACTTGGGAGGAAGAATGAGTAGACTGATGGGGGGTCTTGTATTTATAAGATGGGTTTGGAGTTTGGCGTGCAATAGGGAGTTGCACACCTACACAAGGTGCATAGGTGCACACCTTCATCATTATGTGGGGAAGGGGAGTTTGAGGGGTTTACACATTTGCACAAGTATGCAATTTTGCACAGTTAGATCAAAAGGCTCTGTTTCAACCAACAAGCTCATACATCATTACCTTCTCCTGACTTTCAGACCTAGGTCTTGGTACCCTCGCTCCCTGAGGCACCTCAGAAAACACCATGTTTTGAGGAGCGGGTTCCCATGACCTAAAAGGAAATGTTGGGGGGGGCGGGGGGTCTCCTCAAATTTCAAATTCAAGATGGGGCGTGTGTTATGAAGCCACAACAACTTAGAACAATGTGAGAAAATATAAATAGATGCATATAATTGGAAGTTTTCTTTGGAAAATTATCTTACTAAACCTAAAGGAACTCAAAGTTAAATCCAAGAGCTCATAATCACAACAATAGAGATAATAAAATATTAATTATTGTGACCAAAATTTGATTTCCATATAGATGTGACCCATTTGACACAAAGCAATCGTAACTAAGAGTTGTGTTACAATAGGAGTCCTGCCTAATGCCAAAAAAAGAAAAACTAAGATTGAGAGGAAACTAAAAGGCAAAATTGACTAGTTGTAAGGTACAATTAATTGACAAACACACATATTTAAAACCTAACACCTAAAGTAAAATAACTTGTTTAATTACACAAAATGTTGCTTTAAATTATCTCGACAATTTGAAATGCATATTCAAATATTACTTTCTACTTATTATTAAATATTTAAATGCAAGATGTCTTTGATATTAACTATTTCTGTGCAAATAACTAATTATAATTTTTTATCTACTTAATTGTGTTACTCTATTCCCTTTGAGGTTGAAACTATCAACTTGAATAATGTTTATCTTAATGGCTACACTATGAACTTTCTATTTCAAGAATCCATTAGATACAAACATGAGATAAATTTAATACCTAATACATGAGTTGAGGATTAAATGTGACCAATTATAATTTCTCATAAATGAAATTCATGTTTATATGCTTGATTTCTTTTTAGAATAACTAGGGCCCAACTGTTCAATGAAGTTTCTTTCTTTTGGCATATGTGCAATCATGGTAGTATATCCACATGCGTGACAACAAAAAAGATATCAAAATTGGAATCATTAATTCGAGTTGAATAAATTTCATATTGTCCTTGCAAAGTGGGGTAAAATAGAACTTCCAATAAGCTATCAAGACACCCTATCAAATATGAATGTTTAATAGAATTTGTTTTTCCTTCAATATTTATCATTAATGAGGAAGGAGTTAGAATGGCGTAAGTAATTTGCTTGGAAATTTAAAACAATAGTTATTTTATGGAACTTTAAATTAACAAAGGTATGATTCATTGTTAGTAGTGTAAGATCACTAATTGCCCATGACATATTATGATATGTGATGATAATCCAAACGGATTTTTTTTAAAAATCTCACATTGAATTTTGTTTGACAAGATACCACATTACTAGGGTGCTCAAAAGCTTTAACATGTAGTTAATAACATTTATATTTAGATGCTTAGTTATTAATTTTAGCTCTCACATCTAAAAAAGACAAATAAATAGACTATTTATATAGATTTCAAAGCACTTAATGAGTTCCCTAAAATAGAAAACAAAATGAAATCCAATGAATTAAAAATGATAACAAACATTGAATCACACTTAAAATTTTGATAGAAGGGTCTTGCAGCTTCTGTTGTATGACATAACCTATTATTAGAAATACTATCAACTATTTGAAAAATTAGAAAACTAAATTAATCTTAAAGATTAAAGGATAAGTTATTAACCATGTCTCAAAGAAATACCTTGATCAAATTTTGTGTCACAAAATATAATGATTGTAGGGTATGCACAACATGGTGCTATTAGCGAGGACTTAGTTTCTCACATAGAAATGCCTAAAATCAATGATGTCTCATGTACCACAATGATTGCATGATATGTACGTGACACATTTGTTGGGTTTGCTAATTTTTTATTTTGGAGATTTTCAACCAAATACAAGGAGCACTAGTATAACTTAAGACAAAAAAATTGGCCAACATCATTCTAGTGCCAAAATGGGAGTTTTGGAGCATGGTATGCTCTAAATAAGGCTTCCTCGAGTTTCATGTGGTTGTCTTAATTTAGTATGTCGTGTACACGTAATGATTTCCAATGTTTGTTACAATTTATAGGTTCATTTACTCTCGGGTTTCTTCAAATGTGTTCATCTAAAATTTCATGTTTTTAATTAGGAGTTGGGGATTGAGTTTAGGCATATTTATTGAGATTTCAATTGGGTTAATGCACTTTTTGGGTTATAACTTTGTAGAAAATGGTAGATAAGGTAAGTACATTTGTAGGTGAAAGAGTTCATGGTTTGGTTTTTATAAGGAATGTGGCAATTATTTATGACACTTGCCTTCTTTCTCAAATCACAATTTACAAAGAGATTCTTTAGGATTGTTTATTAAAAAAATAGAGGAATTGCTCTTTGCGGAATATACAAACATGGTATACGATGCATATGAGTTTTGCTAACCAAGAAGACGGTTGACATTTTTTGTCACCCTTTAGCCCATTACATATAACCAATCAGAGACACCTTTTATGGTCTTTTTTTTTGACACAAGAATTGTTGTGTGTTTTCACCATATTCTTGGATGCTAAAAAACATTGTGTGTTTTAAGTGTCGAAAGACTTTGATTTATCATAAGAAGACATTATTGCTCCTTCAACATTCATAAGTCAAAACTATGGTGTGTTTTTTTAGATTTTTCACATTATTGTAGGAGGATTTGAAGAGATAGAAAATCTTGGTGTAATGGTGTGAAGGTCAAAAATCTACGATATTTTTTATTTTCCACATGATCGCATGTCATTTAGAAAGAATACAATGTTTGGTACAATGGTGCGTAGGCCAAAAATGTTGTGTATTTTTTTGCCTGCGTTAATTTTTATTGGTGACTTTGAAGAGATCCAAGAGATGAATATTTATTGTGGAGCTACATTTTTGGACTTTTACACTAGATGCAAATTCCTTTCCTTCCTATGTTGATACTTGCAGAGGGTATGAGCATGATTTTATTGACTGTAGGGACATTTATTGGCCCAAATCCTATCATATAATGAATCAAATACACATGAAAAATATATTTTATCTATTTTTTTCTTGATTTACACTATGCAATCTTAACTCCAGTGTAGTTGGAGTTTGAACTCCAATGTTGTAATTGATTTATGTTTAATCTCTTTAAAAGATAATTTTACATATTTTGGTGGTTCTTCTCAGAAAGTTTTTCTTTGGTTCTTTGTAGTAGCATTTATGCTCTACACATGTAATTTCTTTATTCCTTGCAATAATAGAATTCTCTTCTTCTTCTTTTTTAACCTAGTCTCACCATTTTGTATTTTGTGCATGTTATTTGCCTTATGCCAAATGTTTCTTTCTTATTTTTTGAAGTTAGTATGTTGTATCTATTTTGCTTATAAATTATATATAAGTGAATATATCTTCCTTATAACATCTCGTTAGTTCTAATGTGCATATGAGTTTTAAATAAGAATAGAGTTGAGTGTTGTGTATTTGGATATTTTATTGACGTGTAGTGCAATCCTAGGCAGAGAGAGTAACCGTAGTTTAATATGGTGCATCACCTTTTCCCTTTCAACATTTAAATTTTATGCAATCCTTCTCCCTTTTACTCAAACGTTAGAGTTAGGTGCATCTTGATTGTAAGGAAGTCAACCTTCTCTGGAGATTCTACCTAAAAGCCCAAGTCCCACTCTTGGATGCTATTTCTATGTTACACAAGGTCGCTTAAGAGTTGCAAACTTTTGTGTGAAAAAAGAGCTTTAAGATAAATCAAGTAATGAAGATGGAATTTATTTAGGTCTATGAAAGAGTAAAATGGAATGTTCTAATTCTTCTCCACTAGCCCCACAACACATTAGAGATGACAACTTTGAAATTGAAGAAGCAAAGGCATTAAAGAGAAAAAAGTAACACTTCGAGAACCTATAACAAGTTTCTGCTAATGAAATGGACCATGCCTAGAGAATTGAGGTAATTGATAGGGAAACTATAACAATTGCAACAAATGGAGCTCTAATAGTAGAAAACCCTCGTCTGAGATCTTCCAGTTCCATTAAACCTTTATTTACAAAGATTTCTCCAAATGTCGGTGAAGGCTTGTTGTTAGAAAAAGTAGACGGTGTTGTAGGTCTATGAGAAGGTAATTGCTACTCAACCCATAAATGGAAGATAATGGAGCTTTGGCCTATCTTTCTTTCTTTTGTCCTATTTATATTTTGAAGACATTTATGTCAATTACAAAAATAATCTTAGAATGACATTACTAGCCAATTATTAGGATTTGCATAGGGATTGGTAAAATTGAAATGAGGTGGTCAAAGTTCAACGAATTATATACTAGTCCTTAGATAAATTTAGGTTCAAGCATGCATTTGCAAGTCCTCAAAAAGCTGGAAATTAAGAATTGGAAAATCTTTTTAAAACTATAGTCTATCTCTATAATTTTTTCTTTAATAAATATTTGGGAATTTTTGAAAAAATGAGAAATGAGATGAAAATAGAATTCAAAAGATGCATAAGACATTGAGGAAACTATTGCAACTATGATTCAATATAATTACATTTGCATATTATCAAAACCAACAAGACAAAAACATTTGGGTTGTTTATAAAATAGATCCAACTCCAACATAGCCCATTTGTAGCTTTACAGATGGACATTATTGTTGAAAGATAAACCAAATTTTTTACCACAAAGAAAGAAAGAAAAGTGCATCCAGAGAGCACAATGAATTGACATTTTTCACATCTAATCATCACATTTTGTTAAAAAGAGAAGAGAAGAGAAGAGAAGAGATTGTTGAAAGATAAACCAATTTTTTTAGCACAAAGAAAGAAAGAAAAGTGCATCCAGAGAGCACAATGAATTGACATTTTTCACATCTAATCATCACATTTTGTTAAAAAGAGAAGAGAAGAGAAGAGAAGAGAATCAAAGAACACCCCACTTCAAATCTAGTGCAAATGTTGATATAAACTTGATAATTATTGAAAGACATAAAATTGAGATGCTCAATTTGTTCTCATGAAACATTAATGAAAACAAAGCAAAACAAAAAAATTTCTAAAATAAAAAATATTTTCTTATGTTTTTTGATAAGTAAGAGGTCGAAGTCAAGATTCACTCTCAAATAAGAAGCTCACAATTTACCGTTGTGTTGTAGACTCTTGCCTTTTTCTTATGTTGCTTTTTATTGACTGAACTCTTTTTTAATTTAAAAAAATATAAACCCCAACAAAATTATGTACAACCAACCATGAGAAATAAATAATTTTCTTAGACATCATGTTTTCCCACAAACTAGTAGCAAAATGGTTCAACCAAAACCACTAGCCTCTTCCTTAACTAAGGCAGGACTAAAAATAAAATTAGATATCTATGGAGAGTTTTCATTGGACTAATCTAACTGAACCTTTATATGACTCGTGCATGATCTTTTGAGAATAAACCTCTATATGACTTTGGTGCATGATCTTTTGAGAACAATCTACACAAGTATAAGAAACAATTTATAGAGCTATATCGATTAAAAAGGGAAAAGGGTAAAAAGAAAACGCATTATTTAATAGCTGGAGTAACAAAACCGATGCCCCCAATACGCGTCGACGGTGGAAGCCTGTCCCTTTTACATCATTCGTTGTAGGACGAGTAGAACGGAGTGACACTGCTGTGCCATCCTCAGTTTTAATCTCTTCCATTCGCGGTTTAGTCTCAGCGTCGAATTTGCAAAAGGACCGGAGAGAAGAACAGAAACGGAGACGACAAGAGGCATAAATCAGAGAGATTTATGACATTTAGGCTAGGTGAAGGTTTTTAAGAGTTTTATTGGCATCTGCGGTTGGGATTGGTAAAACAGATGGATTTAAACGAAGAGCAGTTGGACTACGACGACGAAGAGCGTGGCGGCGGCGGCGTTGTCGGCAGCAGCAGCAGCGGCAGACATTTGCAGGGCACCATCTCTGCTCTCACTGAAGCAGAAGAGGAGGAAGAAGTGCCCGATGACGAAGAATATGATGATCTTTACCAAGATGTGAATGTGGGGTTTATCGAGCCCCAGGAGGTACAGGTTCAAAACCCACAAATTCCTGTTTCACTTCCCGAGCTAGCAAGCCGGCCTCAAGTTGAAGGTCTTCCGTCTTCTTCGGAGTTTGGAAACCGGGTTACCGACTACACCGAGCCACAGGGAACGGCCTCCTCTTTTGCACCAGATGAAGAGAGCAGGCAAGGGTTTCAAGGGTTCTCTTCTTCTGTTGCAACTGCACCGGAACAAGAAAATGGTAGAGGCTTTCGGACGGTCTCTTCTTCCACAGCTGTTGGGGAAGAAGAGAGTGGCGGAAGGTTCCGAGCAGCAGCTCCGCCACTAGGGCTTGAAATTAGGTCAGTGCGTGCCGGCGGGGAATCGACCTCGGGACCTGCTGGTGGACGC
Source organism: Cupressus sempervirens (assembly GCA_028749045.1). Taxonomy (NCBI): domain Eukaryota; kingdom Viridiplantae; phylum Streptophyta; class Pinopsida; order Cupressales; family Cupressaceae; genus Cupressus; species Cupressus sempervirens. The sequence goes on along the minus strand of CM053792.1, from coordinate 53,585,865 downwards.
GGTGGTGGTACGGGTAGCAGTGCTGCAGGTACGCCAACATCTACACCTAGGTCTGCCAGGGGGGATTTTGATTATGCTACGGCTAGTGGTGGCGATGCTAGTGGAAGTGGGAGCACGGTGTTCGTTGGGGATTTGCATTGGTGGACGACGGATGCTGACCTTGAAGCCATGCTTTCAGAATATGGGAGGGTTAAGGAGATCAAATTTTTTGAAGAAAGGGCCAGTGGCAAATCAAAGGGGTACTGTCAAGTACATTTTTATGATCCTAATGCAGCGCGCCTTTGTAAGGAGGGGATGAATGGGAGACTTATTAATGGGAAACCTTGCGTGGTCGCGTTCAAGAGCCCTGTGATCCTGAAGCAGGGTCGGGACGCAGGACCGGGAACTAGAAGTGGTGCGGGTTTGCAGGAAAAGAGAGTGATGAATGATGGTGGTGGTGGGGCAGGAGGAGGTGGTAGAATAGGTGGTGGTGGTGGGGGTTATCACGGGGGAGGAGATGGTAGTGGAGGCGGGCGGCATTACGGCCGCTCGGGCAGAGGAGGCCATGGGCAAGGCAGGGGTCCTGGAGGGCAGGGGAGAGGAAGGGGTGGAAAGGGAGCAAGTGGAAATAATGCTGGTGGACACTATGGGCACGGGCTTCTGGGACCGATGGGCATGCAGCCTGCAGGGATGATGCCTCCCATGGGGAACCAGGGTTTTGACCCGGGGTTTGGCGCTCAAATGGGTAGGGGAGGTGGTGGGGGTGGTTATGGAGGGTTTGGCCCTCACGGAGCTCATTTTGCTGGAATGGTGCCGACATTTCCCACAGTTGGATCCGTTGGTCTCCCTGGTGTGGCTCCTCACGTGAATCCGGCCTTTTTTGGTAGAGGAATGACTGCAAATGGAATGGCGATGATGCAGGGTGGTGGCAGCAGTAGTGGCATTCCAGAGGGGCACCAAGTAATGTGGTCGGATTCCATGTGGGGCACTGATGGGTCAAATAAAAGAATGGGAGATTCGAGCCATGCGGAAGATATGGGATCAGATTATGGCTATGGTGGATATGGTGGCGACAAGAGTCATGACAGAGGAGGAGGAGGAGGAAGTGGTGGTGGTGGCAGATCGAGTGCCCAGCGGACCAGGGATAGAGGGCTTGATAGTGAGTGGGTCGGAAATTCTGAGAAGAGACACCGAAGTGACAGGGACATGGACTGGGATAGGGAGAGGGACAGGTACAGGGAGAAGGACAGGGATGGATATAGAGAGCAGAGGGAGAGAGAACACAATTGGGATAGGGATGATGAGTATGGCAGAGATAGGGCTGCAAGGCCTCGAAGCAAATCCCGTGCTATTGAAGAAGAGGACCCTCGAACATTAGCTGAGTATGGGAAGAGGCGGCGCTAGGGATAGAGCCCAATATGCTTTACTGAAAACTTTGGCTCTTTTGGCTGCTTTTGCTTCATAGCCTAGAATATCTGGGTATATGTGGATCGCCTGAAGAAGATTGCTGAATCTTTCCCCACAGATCGTTACGAAAAAGTAAGTTTCATATATTGGAGGAAAGAAGGTGGTTTATCTTTTTAGTTTTTTACATTTGCCAGAACCACTTTTGCTTATAAATACACTTTATCACTAGCAAAATGACAAGTTCTTTCCCGAGCTTATATAAGCTGATAATAGTTTTCAGTAGGTCATCTAAACTTAAAGTATGATCTAAAAGTTAAGTAGGGACCTTTTAAGTGTCAATGGACAGTTATTCTATTTGCAAACTCAACATCATGGCAATGTGAGGTAGAGAGGGTCTTTATATTTTTATCTTGATGTTTCCTTTAGCTGAATCATTTGTGTATGCCATTGTTTTGTCTCATCTTTAGGTGATAATATATGTTTGAAAGGAAATATTAACTTGTTCAATGCAGCAACAAACTTGTTGAAACTCATTGAGGTGGGGCAACTACCCAAGTAATGGTTAAAATAGCCTTGTTAAAGCCTGTGGTATTGCTAATGTTCCATGAATAATAAGCATAATATTGGTGATATTTCTTTTGTGTTAGTATATTCCTAAAATGATTAGGTTTGGAAGATCAGTGTGAGCTTGCAGAAACACACAATTATTGTATTGCAAGCTTAACATCATGGCAATGCGAGAGTCTTTAATTTTTTATCTTGATGTTTCGTTTTGGGGTCATCAATTTTTTTATCTTGATGTTTCTTTTTGGTGATTGATTTGTGGATGCCTATTGTTTTGTCTTTTCTTTAGGTAGTAACATATGTTTGAAATGAAATATTAACTTGTATAAGACATAAACAAATTTGTTGAGATTCATTGAGGTGGGGCAACTACCCAAGTAATTGTTTCAATAACCTTGTCAAAGCCTGTGGTTTTGCTAATGTTCCATGTATAATTGGCATCTTATTAGTGATATTTCTTTTTATGTTTGTGTATTCCTAAAATGATTAGGTTTGGAAGATCCGTGTGAGCTTGCAGAAACATAATATTATGAAAAATGGAAGTATTGGAGGCACAAACTGCTTCTTCATATTTAAAAATTGACTTCATTTGTTTGTCTTGTGCTCGTGCATTTGCATGGTTAGAAATGGAAAACTTGTCAAGAATTGTGTTGATCCGACTTTGCTTTTAAATGATATCATGAAATATAGTTGGAACATTAGAGATGTTTTGAGAGCATTTGTTGGAACATGAGAGATGTGGTTTTGAGAGCATTTTCAGTTTATTCATATAAATTTAGGTCTTCATGCAAGTTCTTAAGTTGTTTGAAAGCTTCTCATAAGACTTGTAATATTTTTGATTTACCTCACCCCATGTTCAAAACGAATCAAGTTTGGTAGTTGTTCATGTTGGTGGCAGGTATGGTGTTTTTACACACTGCATTCTTCGATTAGAAAGCTCTTTTTTACTGATTTATACATGGTTGGATTTCCTGATGTAAACTTTCTTTTTGTTGCAGCACACTTGACTAAAATGCTTTTTTTTATTGATAATATTTCATTTTGTTGCAGTAATTTTGTCCTTGCTTTTCTCAGTTGAATCTATTTTTGAGCTTTATGTACATGTATATAGTAATATGTAACATTTTTTGCTGCGTATTTCGACATTTCAGGCTTTGGTTTGTATGCATGTATTTGTCTGTATAAGGATTGCGCATTTTAACTATTGTTGCAAATAATGCTTTACTTGTCATGTAGAACTTAAGCCTAATTACTACAATGCTTGTATATTTGTAATAGATAACAAGGTCTAGCCATATTTGCAATAAAATGCGAGGCCATATGGTTGTACTTATCTTGTTACTTTCCTCATAGTTGTCGCCTCTTAGTATGGAAGATTTCATTGATTGGTTCCAGATGTATGAATCTATGGTGGCTGAATAAATGTTAAGCTTAATGGAAAAGGCTAGGGAACTGTGATTGATAGTTCTAGACACTTGCATCGGTTTCCAAATATTATCTTCAACATAGTGACAAGGCAAGCAAAGAACACAGGAAAACCTACTTATTTGTAAGGTTAAAGGCATTTTAATAGTATAGAAACATATAGAGAGCAAATAGAAATGAGAGTTTAGCCTGTGAAACCAGAAGACAACTTTTTCCAATCTGTTTGCTGTTTTGGTGGAACCCTAGAATATAGGTGAAGAACTTAAAACCCAATATTGACAAAGAAATGCTTGTCAAAGTCACAAGGTTTCGGTTGCCTTTCCTCAATTAGCTGATATTGGCCTTTGGGGCTATGCTTGCTTATAAAATGTGGAAAATTTACAAGAAGAGGCTGCTGCATGGATGAAGGGGCTGTAATTAAAATGCCTTAGGAATATTAAGAAAAACCTCGAAGGCAGGGTTCACTTACGGGATCAACAATCTATGGCTGTTTGTCATTACAATTTCGGCAAACAGTATCCTATAACATATCTTGTATTTTGATATTAAAAGCTATCCTTCTCTAGCTATATTTTCTATAGCATCTATTAATTATCTCTATATTACATTTTTTTCTCCATTGCCCTTTCTTCGAGGAATCCATGTCCATAGAAAATGCCCAATTGACTAATGACATAAGACACACAGTTCTATCTTTCTTGGTTTTGATGTAGTGTATCATTTTATTGATCAGCATATGTAGGGCATCGTTGAAATGATGTTCATAAATGACTAGAGTACCCCAAGGTCAACCAACAAAGAGGAAGTTGGTCCAGAATACTTTACTATTTGGAAAATCCTACCTAGAAACAACCAAATCAAGAACATTGTAGTATGCCATTGATGCTTGATCAAAGCCATTGACATCAACTTTACAGTTTAAATGTATTCACTTGCCTTCGAAAAAACTTAAACAAACTTTGAGGCTATGCCATTATTAATGCAATACCCATGAGTTGTAGATAGAGATAAGTCACCTTACACTATTTGGAGTGCATGGATCATAATCATTACCTTCACCTTTAAAGTTTCTTTAGCCAGAGACCAAAAATCTCTTTAGTGAAGGAGTTTTTCACTTCGAGGCATATAATCTTGCCGTTGTATCAATTATGCACAAGTTTGTTAACATTCTGTAGTGAGTGCAAATAGAGCTCATTAAAAGTCCACTTTACATAAAAAACCACAAGTTCTTTTCTATTTTATTGCATCCTTGAGAAGTTGAGAGGACAAATATATTGATTTTGTGTTTGTTATAATTATAACATGTTGTTTATGGGAGAAGCACGTAATCATGGAGGTAAGGGATTAGACATTGAATATAAGGAGAATGTAATCATGGAGGTAAGGGATCAAACATTGAATATAAGGAGAACATACATGTCTTGTAGTTTAATCGTCTTTAAAAATTGTCCTATAAATACATGTTTAGTTGGGAAGGCCTCATGTTTGTCCACATTTGGTTTGATAATCTATTGATTTTTTGATTGTGAGCTTTTCTTCTTATTGTGTTTACAATAACTAGTCACCTTTTTATTTGCAATTTTTTAATGTCAAAATTAGAACATGTTTGTAGGTCTATAAGGAGCTCTAGCCTCAACTTTGTTATTTGTTTCTTGCCCTATGAACTTTGAGGTGGCATCAATCAATTCTTACTCATGATCCCATAAAATGCAATTGATACTAGCAATGCTCAAGTTGCTTCAAGCCTTGTTGAAGGTTAACTTACACTGGCCTAATGTCCCTTGTTGGATTTGGTAGAGGTTGAACCTTAATATCCCCATGAATGGGAGAACCCTCCAACTTGACCAACTTTTCATCAACTCATTATCTTAGGAGGTGAAATCTTTTATTTCATGATTTGGTTCTCGGCATTTTTATTGGCCACTCCTTCGATTACACTTTTTAGTTTTGTCATAAAACATTATATAATGGGTTCTTTCACTTGCAATACTCTCTTGTTCCCTTCCATATTTCCCAAATGGTGATTGAGGGATGTGTAGTCCAAATTGTAGATATAGTAACCTTGACATAGAGGGATGGCCACAAATGGAAGAGCTCAAATGGCTTTTAGTTTTGTGTCCACATGCCTTGGGGTTTGCATAGGGGTAGACATGTTTTCTTGCTTCCATAAGGTTTAAGGATATTTCTTTGAAGGTGAAGCCCAAAAGAGAGAGAGGCACACTTAAGATTTATTCCTCAAAAGTGAGTTTATCTTCTTTTATAGCTTCTCTCTAGTAAAAAATATTGGAATGTATTTATTAAATGTAATATAAGGTTTATAGTTTTTTTTGTGTTTTGTTTAAGTAAATCTTTCTAGAGGTAGAGATCTTATTCAAATTTAATGTAGCATCACCACTTCAACAACATACATTCATGATTGAGCAACTCATGGAGATAGGGTTTATTGTTGATATCCAAGTCGCAACATTGATATTCAAGTTCGGTAAACCATAAATTTGGATGAAGTTTGGCAAGGGTAAAAATTCAGAAAAAAATTGGCATTTAATTTGCCTTATATATATATATATTTAATATAGGTGCTATAATCAATAAATATTCTAAACATATAATAATAAAATTCTAAAATGTTATATAAAGCTTATAAATTTATAACAAATTTTAAATTATATTATTATAATATTCATATTTTGTTGATCATTTTTTAATAAGTTAGCAAAATAAATTTATTAGCTTGATTTATATGTTTCGGTCTTCGTTCTTAGATTCTCGAGGGTTCTAAGTCCATTCAAGTCTAGAGACAAGTCACAGGGACTCGCTAAATTTTTTTGCTTTTTTGCTTGGTTTTTGCTGGGGCTTATTGAGTTTGGCCAATTTTTTGCCGAGTCCATGCTGATCCGATTTCATTTCTATGTTTCCAATTTCAATAATATAAATTGTGAAAGTATTATGTAATTAAATGAAACTAAATTGAATAATATAACAATTTAGTTTCATTTAGTTGGTGTTTTTATCTGAATCATGTGTATATTATTTTTACAAATTGTATGTACATTGTATAATTTTCAAGAAAGGAAGAATTAGTCTTCCTTTCATCAAGGGACACCATATTTTAATAAAATATATTGTTTTTACTAGTATAATTATTAATTTTTAAAAATTTTTTTTTAGAAAGACGGGTAAACGCTTTGACCTGGGGCTATGAACCAGTGAGGCCACAAATGGGGGACCTCATCCCCATTAGATTTGAACCTTGATGGCAAGGATAAAAACTCAACAACTTAACCATCACAACATGCCACTATTGGCAAAAATTATCAATATAGTTATTAGAATATAATTTGATAATTATTATATATAATAATTATCAATATAATAATTATTATATATAATAATTATCAATATAATAATTATATTGTCAACATAATATAATAATTATATATAATATAGTTATTATCAATATAATATTTATATAATCAATAGAAGTATATTATACAACCTCTATATTATCTATGTTAGTATGAAAGAATCTAACCATTGCTAACATAATCACCCTCTTAGCTAGAGAGGAATCCTTGTCGATATCTTTTGTTTCATCCTCTTTCGTCCTCTTGACACTAACATCAACATTCCCTCTTAGCCAGGGAGGAACCCTTCTTATCATTTACAAGTTACATCACCTTATTTAGATGATTGATCACAATGGCTACATCTGTATGTGAAAAGATATCACCTTTTGTGATGTCACTTATCCACAAATATCACTTCTATATATCAATTACATGATATCCACCATGGCTATCCATAGATATCACCTCAAATGTATCACGTCACATGATATCCACCATTTTGGCTATATGTAGATATCACCCACGTGATATATTAGGGCTATCTGTAGATATCAGCTTATGCGATATCCACCATTATGGCTTATAGATATCTCCACATGTAATATCCACCAATATGGCGTTTCCATAGATATCATCTCACATGATATCCACTATTATGGCTATTCATAGATATTACTTCACGAGATGTCAACCATCATTGTGAGATTGTCACCTCACAATGATGGTAAGATGCACAATTGTCCATCATTGTGAGATTGTCACCTTACAATGATCTTCATCATGACTCATCTAAAGGATGAACACACAAGTACAAGAAAGTCACCTTGGATTCTCTCACATGGTGTTGTCGTGGTGTAACACACATGACATTCACCATGAATCATATCAGAGGGTGGTACAAGGGCTTTCACCTCAAAAGTCCTTTTTCACAAAGACATGTGCATTACAAGGGCTGACACCTCAAGTTTCTTTGTCTCAAAGAAAAACACATGCTAGGGATTGCAATTCAAACCTCTCTCTTACAGAGAAGAATTCATTAAGTAGGCTCTTTCTAAAACAAATATCAACCTTTTGACATCCTCGTCCAGGGTTGCTTCTAATGAAATGTGAGATTCCCTCTAATCTGATATCAATCTTTTGGGCTCCTCGTCTAGGGTTGCTTTGATGAAATGTTGGACCCCCTCTAAATCTGATATCAACCTCTTGACTTTTTTGTCCAAGGTTGTCTTTGATGGATTGCCAGACTCCCTCTCAATCTGATATCAACCTCCTAACCTTTTCGTCCAAGATTGCTTTTGATGGATTGCTGGACCACCTCGTCTCCAACTAGCAACTTAGTCTCATAGCAGCAGTTATCAAGTTCTTTCTTCCTTGAATGCAATCTCTTATGCCTTTTTTTAGGTCCATCAAAAACATTAAAGAGATTATCTAATGCAAATGATTCACTATCAAAGTTATAGCACATACAAATTTATGATCAATATCCAAAGGCATAATCATAAAATCTTTATCTCTTGTAGACTTTTAGTCAAATGATAACGCTCTCTAGGCAATACTTGAACCCCTTTTGAGCAATCAAGCCTTTGACTGAAATCGGGCCAGTCCTCTTGAAGATTAGAGAGCAACGAGTCTTTTGGCATTGGCCAAGAAATCATTGAGCATCATCTCCCCCAATATTATTCTGGTGGCCTTGATAGTCTAATATTTAAATTATAGCATTCATCACACAGTGTCTGGAGAGTGTCGATATGTCATCCTGAAAGTCATGGCAGTAAATATTTCATACACACTATATGGAGCGGGGGCCACTTAAGAGTTTATTTCCCACAACATTAGCTGTATTGGTTGCCGCTAGAAATAAAGCCTTCGATCAAATATGTAAGTCCCCGTAGTTTTATTACTGAGCATGGAATCTCTCCTTTCCTTGCACAACTCATGTATAAGCAGATTATATGTATGTTCACCAAAACATCAGAGTCTTGACACACAAACATGAGCTTAATACTGGAGAGGCTGGCAGATTTCCTGTCGTTATCAAATTTCATTGGGTATGCTCATTGTATGTGTACAAGAATGGAAGCTTTTCTCTATAACCTTACAAGTGATGCCCCTTTGCCAAATTCAGAGTAGAAAATATTTGTTCACACCTGTACTTAGCTAATGCTCATGGTAGATGGAATTTTGTAAGCCCTCTCAACTGGTATTATAATACACAATTCCTGAACTTTCTCACGGCACTGTGTTCATTCACGACACATGCAGCTATAGCAGAGTAACAACCAATATTATGTTGAAGACACTAGCTTATATGGGCTGATAAAATATTTCAACCCAAGTCTTCACTTTCTCACCAAATATAAAGAAGATATTCACGATGTGTGAATACCAAAGCTTAACTATTTATAAAATATAAAACTACAACTAAATATTATTGCCTGGCAATAACTCTTATAATGTTCGGCAATTTTTATTAAACATTGGCCATTTGAGTCCATCTCAATATCTTACGACAGATATTAAAATATCAGACTTTCACTTATAGCTGCAATATTCTAATGTTTGATTTGAGGAAAGATGCTGTATTTATTTATCTTCCCTGTCTAAGAATGAGTCTTTTGCACTTCCATTTGCTTTGCAAATAGTCAGTCAACTTTTTAATAAAACCTTCACTCAAAGTGCTAGTCAAAACCTTTAATGATGAATCTCCTGCAAATAATTAAAGTCCTGGCAATTTTGGTAAGGTTCATTTTATTAAAATATAAAACATCAAACAAGCGCTTAGATGAAGATATATGGAGCACCTTATTATATTTAACCACCAGGCTATACACAGTGAAATATTGTCTTATATTGGCAGGTCACAACATATATCTTTAACCCGACCTTATAACATTTCCACTCAGTAATATTTCAAGTATCGGCTCCAAGTTCTAACAATTGTTTCCCGGCAATGGGATAGCTTGCTACCATCAAAGCAGCACTGAAATAATTATTGAGTTTTTGAAGCGCTTGGAAATGATTTCTCAGTCTTATAATAGAACTGGAGGAAATAGTCAGCCTGAATATGTAATTAAATAAGGCCTTGTTGTAAAGACTGCCCCTACAAAATCAATGCCGCATCAGCAATCTTCATAAAATTCTGGAAGTCTACAAGAGTTAAGGTCATTGAATATTGACCAGTCAACAATAATTAATCTTAAAAGAAATATCTATAAAGATAGGAGATAAAATGAAATGTTCTAAACAAATCACAAACCAGTTACTGGAATATCATCATGTACCGAACCCGTTGACAGGCTGTCAAAGGTTCCAGAACCTGTCAAATATCATAAGAGGGTGAGAATATTGTAGGAGTGCTTTACCATCCTACCACGAAGTTGTGAAGCTTCCCTGGAATCTTTCCTGACTCGAAAGATAATTGGCCCGGCATCGAGGGAGTCTAAACAAGTAAAACTAGGAGAAGTAATGGAATTGTGTAGCAGATAATGTCAAATATACACAAATGTTGGAAAACATAGCTCGATAATATAACATGAACAACTTTTCCTTAGTTATCATTCCACTGTCATATTCTCGTCTCAAGCACTTTAAAATATAACATGTTTATTCAATAATGGAGTTAAATAATATGTTGAAACTTAATGCACCATATCTCTCTTCATAGAACAGAGTGTTTTAAAGACCCAAAAAAATGTTGATTCCAGAACTTCAAAAGACTGTTGTATGTCATCTAAAAGACAATTTAGATAATGATCATTCTATAAAATAAACAATCTTTCCAGTACTTCATCCCAAATTTCATTTCAACAGTACGATTTTTTCAATATTGAAAGGCACACTCTATTTTTTACTAGATAGAAGTATTTCTATTCATATCATTTACTCCCAATTTCCATTGATAAATATCAAAAAGGTTATTATAGTGAAGGACATAACAACCATGTTTATTTTCTAAAATAACGTGGCAGATTATAACAACACCTTCGAATAAGAAAAGTAAATCAATGATTCTTATCTCTCACACAGACTTCCGCAAGATTACAATTTAAGCAGGGCACACTTGCCATTTGGAATTTACATTTTTAAAGGAAGGAAAAGATAACAGACACAAAATTCCATTTACCCACGAGTGCCAGCATCGTCACAACACATGGTATGTTGTTTTTCCATCAGATACATGCTTAAGAAACATGATATACTATAAGTCAATGTCCTTAATACGAAATGCAGTGCATTTTTCAATGTAGATACTACAATGAATGCAAGCAGAGATAGTGTTGCTGGTTATGGTTCTAAGCACCATTTCCTTTACAGTTAGTGCATGTCAGAGGCACTTCTCATATGTTTTCCCCAACCCAGGAAGCATTCATCTATACAGGCCAAAAAAATGGTTTGATAGCACAAACTCTATCTACTTGCTCGGTATCGAGACAGTATTAGTTCATGGTTTTTATTGCAGAGTGAAGAAAAAGACCTTTACTTAGTCATGGGTTATTCTAGCGGGAGGCATGTTTCCTCATATAAAGAAAGCTTGTTCCTAAGGAGACAGATTAGGATGCTCTAAGCAGGTTTATGCAACCAGAAGATATTTTCCGGCATCAATTCTACTCAATGTCGAAGGACATGCAGGGATTATGTTTTCTCTAATTACAATATATCAAAACGTTACTGTGAAAGAACTTAGAGAGAGAGCCATGTAATGTCATGCAAAATATCCTGCAAAGTATCCATTCAGTAGAAGGCCTACCTGACTTTTCAAAAATCAAGACAGATAGGCTGGTCGGATGCATTACTTCTGGAAACTTCCCAGCTGTATTAGATCTTTCCTGCTCTACCTCCCTTATTCCAGAGAGTATTCTTCCATGCTTAACACCCCTCCCCAATTTTCCAAAGTTCGGTTTTCAAGAAGATGAGATTCAGCATGAATAAATGAATTTTAATAGAGGACCTGTGATTATGCCACTAAGATTTGCCCTGTGCCTTTCCTGCTCATCAGTGATCTCTGCATGCAGTGTTGGCGACATGGAGAAACATTGACCAGTCTGAGAGCATCTGGCTCAACACGAGCCTGTGAGTTTCATACCGTTCTCCAACATTGGAGGACATCTCCCCCCAACTCTATGAAATCTACCGTGTCAAAACTGATGGAAAGAGAGTGGATGTGGTGGGTATCTTAGAAACCCTTAATACTGCAACTGGAGAATCAAGAGGGTAGTGGTGGGTTTATGCGTGTGGGTATCTTAGAAACCATTAATACTGCAATTGGAGAATCAAGAGGGTAGTCGTTTGTGAAAATACTATATTTGTAACTGATTTTCCAAACGTTACAGTCATAAAAGATATTAGTTTATTTTACTCATCCATTTTTAATTAAATACAAGCAGGAGTGGGGCTCATCATTCCATGAGGCAACAGACAGATTTTTTTCAGGGAAGGTAAAGTGGGTTGTGACACCTGTGAAGACTTAGCCTTCGAATATTAATTTCCACTCCCACAAGTGATTCACTGCACAAAAGAAATAGCTCAATAAGTCTCCCAATGTTTCATCCTATCAAACAATTTAAGAGCCCGATGATTTATTGCAGTATTTATAATTTTCACCGCCAAATATTAGCCCAAAGTGAATGAAACACCAGTATAGAGTGTTGTCCAAGTAATTCATTCTTATTACTGTAAATTCATCTTTTTAAGAAGACTTTGCAAATTTGGCCCCTCAGGATGGCAGAGGACACCAGCTCTTATTTAATCATAAGATCTCACTGGCTGGTAGGGATCCCGCTCTGATACCATGTTTTTTTGCAGATTGTACGTGTGTTGTATGATTTTTAAGAAAGGAAGTATTAGTCTTCCTTTATACATATTGACAGTGCCCTTTCACTGAGGGACAGCACATGTTAATATAATATAATATAACTGTTATCCATGGTAACTTGGAGACGCGTCCGCCCCCTTGCTCAACTTCTCGGAGACAGGGACTTTGGGATTCCGTCCTCAGTGGCGCCACCAGATTCGGCCACCTTTGTCGAGGATGGGGAGATGTCTGGGTGTTAACTATTTGCTGATTTGACTATTTATGTTCAATGTTCGATGTTCCAATTCAATGCAATGTTCATTTATTTACTCATTTACATCTTTATATCTTATATTGCAATACATCTTTTCATAACTAGCATTTTAAGTACCATATGTATATTATATACAATCCACCTGTCCCTCGCCACTTCCCTCTGCTGTCTCCAACTTAAGGCCTGTCTCTCCCCTCATCCTGGAAACTTGTTACCCTGTTCCGCCATGCCCTCGTACCCCCAGTGTAAATGTGCTATTATTAATGTAATAATTATATTATCAATGTAATAATAATAATAAATAATATATTAATTATCAATATAATAATTATATAATCAATATGATTATATTACACAACCTTTATGTTATCTATATGTCAGTATGAATGAATCTGACCATTGCTACAATAACATTAAAAGTTGGTCGTAGTTCTCGGACTCTCCGAGTCCAAGCAAGTCCTGAGATGATTTGGGACTCTAGGAACTCACTCTAGGTGAGACCCCACTAGAAATTGGGGTTTTGCCAAGTTCTTGTCAGGGCTATCAAGTCTTGCCAATCTTTTGCTGCATCTGAGTCTTGTTTCTATGGTTTCGGTTTAATAATATAAATTGTGAAACTATTATATAATTAAATGAAATTAAACTGAAGTTAAATCAGTTTAGTTTCGTTTAGTTAACAGTAAAAAAAATATATTTTTCTTTTCACAAACCCAAAATTAAACTAAAAATGGCAGCAAATGGCATAATGGAAGTGAACTGAAGAGGTTAAAAGGGTCACATTGAAAAGGTGTTGCACTTAACTATTGAGGTCAAAAGCATCATACTAAAAATGGAGTCACAGAAAAGATGTCATGCTGCAGAATTGTTGCAGTCACCTGGCAGAGCTGGAGGTGTTGTACAACTTGTATAACTTCACCAAATGTTTTACAGATTGAAATTGCTGTGTATTTTGATTGGCGGTAGACATGTTTTTATAAAGAAAATAGATGAGAACCCCAAAATCTGTCAGAAACCCCCAAAATCATTTCAGAAATTTATTTTTAAAAATGAAATTTGGTGCAATTATTTTCATACTAGACAGAAAGTTTAAAATTTGCTCGTAATTTATAGCATGACATTTGCTAAACTTGTGTGACTTAGGTTGACATTGTAGTCAATGTGAGAATGAAAGTTCACCTATGTTTTATTACCAACTTGGGAATAATAGTTTATTTAGGGTGGAATATAAAAGGGTTGTGAAACAAGCATGTTATGAAATTTATCAAAGAATAAGAGGATTTCGATGTTGCAATTAACAAAGCAAAGGAAACAATACATCGTTTTTCCTAGAAAAGGTTGCACAAACCTTTAAGTGGCTTTAATAGTTTCTTGTTGGCCCATTGGAAAAAGTCTTTAAGGATGAGGTGAGGGAGGCTGTAGGTGAGAGCATTGCTCATTGCATTTATAGTAATGGGCTTCATGAAAACCTTGTTAAATTGCCATATTAATAGGATATCATGACAACAATTGTGAATGTGCTTGTTGATTATATTAGTTCTATCATGTTCCCTTCTTGAAATAGTATTAATTAATAGACACTAATAATTAAATTAAAAATATAAAAAGAATAATATGAAAAATAATTAAATATTAATTAAGTTAAACAAAAGGTTAAAATGCATGAATGCAAAAAATGTCTCTTTCAAATGAGACTCGAGAATTACAGAGGAACAAAGAGGGGAGCATAAGAATTAAGGGAAATGAAAGGGTTGTAAATATAAAGGTTGTGACTCTTTGAAAGGGTGATGATTATGACGGGTTGTGACTCTTCAAAGGAGGGGCAACTATCAATGGTCATGACTTTCTAAAAGGTATACATAATGCCTTTTGTTACCTCTCCCTTTGGATAAAGGAGAAGGATCAAATTGAAGGAAAAAAAAGGAGTGGTGGAGATCTATAGCAGATTTAGAGTAGAAGTATAAAGAGGGATTTGAAATGAGAATTGAGAAGGAAGAAAAAAAAAGGAGAGGATATGCAGATCTTAAATGGCATACATGCACATTTGCAAAGTAGTGAAGACAGATTTGATGAGTGAGAGATAGGTGAATCTTATATAAGGAGTGAAAGGGGAAATAGTAGTTGTCAAACAAATGTATCTTTTCATAACCAAAGGTGTGGCCCTTTCATAAGGGCATTAACAAAGTAAAGGATGTGACTCCCTACACTTGAAGGAATTATTATTGAGGAGAAGGGTCACATGGGATTTTGCAAAGTAGTAAAGACAGATTTGTTGATTGAGAGATAGTTGAAGCTTATATAAGGATTGAAAGGGGAAATAGTTGTTGACAAACAAATGTACCTTTTCATAAACAAAGGTGTGGCCCTTTCATAAGGGCATTAACAAAGTAAAGGATGCGACTCCCTACACTCGAAGGAATTATTATCGAGGAGGAGAAGGGTCACATGGAGATCTGCAAAGTAGTAAAGACAAATATGATGAGTGAGAGATAGGTGAAGGTTATATAAGGAGTGAAAGGAGAAATAGTTATCAAACAAATGTATCTTTTCATAACCAAAGGGTGTGACCCTTTCATAAGGCGCATTAAGGGAAAGGAAAGGGTTGTAATTTTGAAGCTTGTGACTCTTCGGGGTGATGATTATGATGGGTTATGACTCTTTGAAGAAGGGACAACTATTAATGGTCATGATTTGCTAAAAGGCATATATGACGAAGAGGTGTGACGTCTCCATTTGCATAAAGGAGAACAAATTTGATGAGTGAGAGATAGGTGAAGGTTATATAAGGAATGAAAGGAGAAATAGTTATCAAACAGATGTATCTTTTCATAACCAAAGGGTGTGACCCTTTCATAAGGTGCATTAAGGGAAAAGAAAGGGTTGTAATTATGAAGTTTGTGACTCTTTGGGGTGATGATTATGATGCCTTATGACTCTTTGAAGAAGGGACAACTATTAATGGTCATGATTTGCTAAAAGGCATATATGATGAAGAGGTGTGACCTCTCCCTTTGCATAAAGGAGAAGGATCAAATGGAAGGGGAAAAAAGGAGTGGTGGAGATCTGTAGCAGATTTAGAGAAGAAGTATAAGGAGGGATTTGAAATGAGAATTGAGAAGAAAGAAAAAATAAGAAGAGGATATGTAAACCTTAAATGACATACATGCAGACATGCAAAGTAATAAAGATAGATTTGATGAGTGAGAAATAGGTGAAGCTTTTATAAGAAGTGAAAGGGGAAATAGTTGTTATCAAACAAATGCATCTTTTCATAATCAAAGGTGTGACTTTTTCATAAGGGCATTAACAAAGTAAAGTGTGTGATTCCCTACACTTGACACAAATATTGAGGAGGAGAAGGGTCACTTGTAGATTTGCGAAATAGTAAAGACAAATTTGATGTGTGAGAGATAGGTGAAGATTATATAAGGAGTGAAAGGAGAAATTGTTGTTGTCAAACAAATGTATCTTTTCATAACCAAAGGGAGTGAGGGCATTAACAAAGTAAAGGGTGTGACTCCCTACGCTTGAAGGAAATATTAAGGAGGAGAAGTGTTGCATATTTGCAAAGTACTAAAGACATCTTTAATGAGTGAGAGATAGGTGAAGATTATAGAAGGAGTGAAAGGGGAAATAGTTGTTGCCAAACAAATGTATCTTTTTGTAACCAAAGGGTGTGAGTCTTTCATAAGGGGGCACTAACAAAGTAAAAAGTGACTCCCTACAGTTGAAGGAATATTAAGGAGGAGAAGGGTTTTCATTTGAGGAAGAATTAAAAAACAAGAGGGGAATCAGTTGGGGGAGTGATATATTATTCTCAAAGGCAAAGAATGAAAAGTAGCATTAATACCTTGCAAGATAGGTAAATCTTGCAGTGGAATGGATAAACCATGCTACATCATACAAATGCAATTGATAAGTCCTGCAATGGAGTGGTCCAAGCTACATTATATTAAGGAAAGAGTCTTGTGATGGAATGGGCATGTGCTACATCATACAAAGACAAAGGAATAAGGTCCACAGTAGAATGGGCCATGCTACATCATACAAAGGCAAGAGTTGTGGTGGAATGGGTCTGGGCTACATCGTTCAAAGTGATGCAAGAGTATCCAGGGTGTAAGAGCAATCTTGCGTCACCCAAAAATGTTGTCGAGTTTTTCGTTAAGGGCTATTTTTGTAGAGAGTTACTTTTTTTTAGAAAAAATACCATTTTTAGTAAGTTGTTCATTTAAGCACAAATTGTTTTAATTACTTCTCTAGAGGTTCACTCTGGTCAAATAAGCTTGCCAATAAAGTTTTATTTGAAGATCAAGTATGGTTTGAAGTTATTATAAAATAAAATCTTGGTTTTTGCAGGGATGTGCAAAAACCTTGAACTTAATTTTAAAGGCTTTAGAGGTTCCAAGAAAGTTTAAATCTCTGTAAAAACTTTGAACTCAATTTTAAAGGCTTTAGAGGTTCCAAGAAAGGGTAAATTTTGACCGGGTTGTGCTTTGATACAATAGGTCGTAGAGTGCTTTAAGAGGTATTTGTAATGGGGTTATAACATGCAATCAATTGTATTAGTACTATTGTTGATTCGTTCAGGTGGGAAGATTCTACAATCCATGACTAGAGGTGACTCAATTGGTTATCCTTGATCAGGTGTTTTTTGAATGATGACTTTTCTTGGACTTATGGGACCAACTTCTCGTTCTTGGTTTCACAAGTTTTGTCCTCCAACACTACTTTGGGAGGACAAATAAAAATAAAATAGAATTCCTTCAAACACTCCTATGAGTTCCAAAATTGCTTGGGGCATATTCTCAACATTTTCCAATGTAGGGGAAAATAATATAAGGATGGTCGGCCTCAAAATGGGGGTTGCAATTTTATAACTTTCTAAGGGGGCTAAACTTCCCAATATAAAGAATGCAAATAGGATTATCTAGGTCACTTCTCATAGGGCATATGGTGGCTCTGGTTTGCCGAGTATTGAAATGAAAATGCTCATGAGGCTGTAGCATTCTATTTTCTGAATATTGTGATGTCATTTCTTTGAAGATAATAGAAAGCAAGCATTTTTGTTCTTGCAATTGTTCTATTCTTTCTCTGGTCTGTTATGATAGTCCATATGGAAGAATTATTGTGAGAATCCATAACCATATAGGCATATTACACTTATAATACATGCCGTTTGCAGATATGTGCTCTTTATTTGGTGATTGTAAGACCTAAATTATAGTTTTCCTTGTTAAAGGCTTTTTAAGTATTAAAATTATATCTCTAACCATTTGACAATTCTAAATTTAATGGGATTTGTGATTCTAGGGAAAAAATAAGGGCAATCCCAAAAAGGGGACATTACAAGTTCCATGTAAGAAAAGGTTCACACCACCTTATTTACCCAAGAGAAACCTTTCATAGAGGCATCATTGAGGGCAATCATGGCCTGAAATAATAGTGTCCATTGTATTTGATAAATGAAAGAATTGCAACAATTTATAACTAATTAATGTCATTGTAGTACTTCCTAATAGGGGTTTGTTCTTGAAGACAATTGTTTGTGAGGGGTAGCGAAAGATGCAACCTTCATTTGCTAATTTTCTCATATGATATGTTGAAATTGCATTCATTGAAAATGTTGAAGTTGTAATAAAGAACCCAAAAATTTAAGCCAGTTGGTTCAATAATGTAGGGTACATATGCATGTGTTTTTTGGATGACATGTGCATCAATTCCATTAATTGATGGTGCAAATGATTGGCACAAAGATTGACTGGGTCAAATAAATCTACATAGAGTCCAAGGAGATCGAAATGTTTGTGGGAAATCATTATTTTCAAAGTTTATTTAATGACCTTTTCCAACTTGTCACACTTACAACTTAGTAAGTAATTTATAGTGTAATATATTCTTTATTTTTGGTGATATTATCTACTTCTTAGTTTGTTTATTTTTACACACCATATTAGGTTGCTGAAACTTGCTTCATATAACACAATTGTCTTGACTTGTGAGAGTGTAAGAGCCATTAACTCTTTGGAGTATATGGATTCTAGATTAGAGTAGGTGTAAGCATTGATCCTTGGTAATGAGTGGTTGGTCTATGGGGAATATGTTTTAAGTTTCATTGAACTTAACCTAAGGATGATAGGGGAAGTTGACATGGATCGATCATGTGCAGACAAAATTTACGATGGCGTGGATTTCATAGTCAGAATGGATCTGTTCCTATTGAAGCATTTCTCAAAAGAGTGCAAAAATTGGTCTGTGGTGTTTCAAGTTTCATTTAACTTATCTCGAGGAAGATAGGTGAAGTTGACATGGATTGATTATGTGCAGATGAAATTTATAATGGCATAGATTTCATAGTTGGAAAATAAGGACCCTAATAGTTTAAGGAGAATGATTGATTCCCAGTGAAGCATTTTTCAAAAGAGTGTAAAAATTCATTATTATTGTTGGAACAAGATGACCACTCTCTTGCTTTGTCCCTAAGACATCCACACACAACTTCTTGGTTGAGGTAGGTGGCACCATAGAGATATGAAGAGTTCTCTATTGGGTACAAGACTATATTGAAAAATATTTGTCTTTAGAGTGTTTGGTCACTATTATATCTTAAGGAGTCGTGAGGATTGCACTCTTGGAGACAAGTACAAGAAAGATGCTATGAATGGTGGTACATATATGGCCAAGCTTCTTCTAATAATCTTTTTATTCTCAAGTATCCATTCTTTAATTTTTTAACTTCCTCACTTATATTTTGTTGTTATGTATTACAGTTGTTAATATTGCATGAAGCGTGTATGGAACTTCAACAAGTTGTGAGTTGGTTGAGTGGAATTGGAATATGTGCTCGTTTTTCGTAAAGTGCAACTAGTTGGGTGCAAGAAAGGCTGAGGATTTGGTCTATGTGCATTTAAAGTTGTATCTCTTACAAACATAATGAACTTGATAACAATGAGGTGACAAAGAATAGGGATCTAAATCTTGCATATGTTGACTTCGATGCAAATGTTCTGCAGTATGCTAAGTCTCTTTAGATGGGGCAACTTTTACCCATATCATGAGTAGTGGGAGTGGTATTGCAATTTATTGTGGTTCAAGTGAATTAGAGGTTGAATTTGATGCCCTTGGAAGAGCACTACAAAGATTAATGATTTTAACTTTCTTCTTTTATAAATTTACATTTGACAGATCAATGAATTTTTTTTATTCTTTTGTTTTCTCCTTTTTTTGGAAAAGATGAGGTATTTCTTTTACAATTTATTAGGTATTTTGTTTATCGGCAATTATGGTCAATAGTTATATGGAGTATTACCTTTTAAATATATTTTATATCTAAGTTACTGGTACTTTAGAAATTTCCATCAAATGCTGGTACAGTACGTATCAGAATCGGATATGTTGGAAAATTGCCATGGAATCGAAGAGGGTTCAATTTTTCAAAGCCTGAATTGTATGTGATTTTCTCAACCTGTATTCAGACGTTTTTATCCTGACGTGGCGATTTGACTTCGAATCTTAGGGTTAATGTGGTGTTTTAAATTTGTTTTCTGATGAATTTGAAGTTGACGTGTTATATAAACCTTCTTTTTCACATTCGAAAACTCTAAAATCTCACAGCTAAAGCCTCTCCTCTTTCCTTTCTATTTGCGCCAAACTGTAATGATTGCAGACAGTAGCTGTTTGAATCCATTGCAGACTGTGTTCAGATCAAACTAGGTCTAAACTAATCAGTTCTAACTGAATCAAAGTGCAGACGTTCGCCCTGTCTGCATTCTGGAAATGGTATCTGTGACGACGGAGCAACCTGCGTGCGGCAGCTATGAAAGTTTATAAAAGTTCTTAGTTAACAAAAGTTTTAAATTGGTTTAGGTAACGGGGACTTTTAGGATAATTTAAGATTTTTTAAAATTTAGATTTATATAATATTATAAATTTTTAAAGTTTTTAAAACATTTTAAAATTAAATTGTAAGTTTTTAATGCATAGATAATATAATATAATATTATTAATAATTTTTAATTTATTGTTTAATACTAATGTGTTTTTTTAACTTGTTGGCTGGTATAGATAACATAATGGATAATATTCTATTTTTCAGACTATTATACATATATATTTATGATTTTTATATTTTTTTGTCCAGACGTACCCAAATGTACCCAAACCCCCTTCCAAAAAATTGCCGTACCCATGTACCGTACCCGCGTATCTGTACCCATGCCTGTACCCATACCGGCAACTTAGTTTTATACTCAAAGTACCTGGGGAATTATTTCTTTTTGCCAATTTACCATTCCTGAACATTGAACCGATATATGTACCAGGACCAAGTAACTTGGTCATATATAATAGTTACTAAATATGTGGCTATGGGAATGTAAACCTGGGCTGCATTCCTCTAACATCATTGTCAAACAGAATTTTTTAATGATAGTTCTGTAAGCTAATTGCTGTTTGTTTAGAAAACATTTCTTTGAAAAGTTCTCTCAGTTCAGATCATAGTAACGTGAATCGGAATCGGCACGGCCGAATCGAATCGTGAATCGGGGGTGAATCGCCGGTGAATCGGCGATGAATCGGCAAATTTGAAAAAACCCTTTAAATGTAAAGATTTTAACAATTTAAGACTTATTTCATGCACCCTTTATTGAATATAACTTGAAAACTCTATAACATCATCAAATAGAATCTAACATACATAAACATGAAACATAAAATCCATCACATACGTAACTATGTTATCATTATGTACTAAAATGTAAATTGTATGCTAGCTGAAGTAAATAAAAATCAAATGATCATAATGATTCAAATCATAGAATCAGTAAGATGAAATCATGAAGATCTATAAGACATCAAATCATAAATGTATGTATAAATCTAAGATGAAGATCCATGAAAGTTTGAAACATATGTCTATCAGTGATTCAGTATCACTATCAATATCTATACAGTGTAAACAAAATATAAAAACAAGGCTCCAGCTCAAGCCTCATCATCCTCATCATCATCCTCTAGCTTTGCTACAGCCTCAACCTCAGCCTCTGAGTATCCAGTTTGCCTATGAGAAAGGCGTGTAAGGTAGGTCCTAGAGGACTGTCGAGCCATGTCCCCTGCATGGGCAATGGGCTCATGAATAACGTCGCTAGGGCCTGCGTCTGTGTGTCCGCGTGTGCGTCTACCAATGCCTGAACGTGCTCTAGCTGCCTCCTCTGCCCTAGCCACAGCCTCAGCCTCTACATCCACCTGGTCAACCCACACGCGGTCTTCCTCAGTGAAGACTGGGTCCACGGTCTTTGTGATCCACTCTGATTCTGGATCAATCTCCTCTAGAATGATCGGAGAGGAGTCAGCGTTCAAAATCTTTCTAATCCTAAGACGAAGGTTGTAATGAACAAAGACAAGATCATTCAACCTCTGCACTGTCAACCTGTTTCTCCTCTTCGAGTGGATGTGCTCGAACATGGACCAACTGCGCTCACATCCAGAAGCGCTGCTCGGCTGACTCAGAATGCGGATGGCAATTTTTTGAAGGTTTGGGGTTGTGGCCCCAAACATTTGCCACCATCTATCTGAAATAAGGAAAAAACAAAAACAATTAGTCTCATTTACAAATTACAACTCTAAAATTAATGCATTATATAATCAACTTTAAGTTTAGAATCTAGATTCATGAATATTGAATATATTATTTAATTTTTACCTGGCTGTAGTGTTGTCTGAGCATTTATGGCCATCCTGCCAGAGAAAAGTGGCCCCTCCTTATTGTTGAACTGGTCTAGCTCAACAATCGCAGCAGCGCTATTTTCATCGCTACTCAATCTTTGAATCACTGTGTATAAGCCAGTGAGAACCTCCGCATCCGCCTTGAACTCAGGACGGAAACGAAATGCCGGATTCAGATAGTAAGCTGCTGTGTGGATGGGTCGATGGAGCTGATTCTGCCATCTCCTATCGATGATGTCCCAAATAGGGCCATACCTCTCCTGCACTCCTGCATATTGGGCTCTGATGGCCTCCTTGGCCCTATCCATGCCCTCATAAATGTAGCCCATAGAGGGCTTCTCCCATCAGCAGTTCGTAGCAAAGCTTCAAGGGGCTCAGTGACCTACATATAAAGTAAAACAAAAAATTTGAGTCAAAACTTAAATATAAAATAATATAACTTAAAGTAAAAGCAAAATACTAAATGTTAAATTGCAATAAATTTACCTTAAGGATTTCTCTAGCGGGTTTCCAAAAACCATCCTCATCAGATATGCAATTCGCCACATCTAACCCTACAGTGGTCGTAGCATAGGAAGAGCAAATCCACTCCTGCCCAACAAACATGCTCCTCAATCCATCCCTTGATGTCAACAAGGACTGCAAGGTGATGAAATTCGAGGCAAACCTCGTGATACCTGGGCGAGCTAACTCCTTGCCTTTGTGTACTTCCTCATTGTACTAAGGACAAATGCATGATTATAAATGAATTTACATATATTTTTTGCCCTTTCCACACATGACTTGACAAACTCAAGTTTGCTAATTTCCTCCAACATGAGGTCAATGCAGTGTGCCGCACAAGGGGACCAAAATATGGTGGGGTGCCTCTCCATCAAAAGTTTACCTACAACAATTTTAAGTCAATTAGAAACTCAAATTTCAAAATTCAAATAAATTTATTTTCAAAACTTGCAAAGTTAAAAGTTTACCTGCTGCAACATAATTTGTTGCATTATCCGTCACCACCTAGATCGCATTTTGTTCTCCCACCTCTGCTATAACTTCCTCAATAGCCTCACATAAATATGTGGCATTTTTCACATGTGCGGAAGCATCAATGGATTTTATGAACATGGTATATCCTACAAGTAACAAAACAACGAATTATAATATTAAATGGATCATTAACGAATTAGCATTCAACAAATCAAAATTTACAATGTATGTAGGAAAGTAGAATGATCAATCACCTCCACAGGATACAAGAAAATTGAGGAGTGTTCTATTCCTCCTATCGGTCCAACCATCAGTCATGATGGTGCAACCCTTTGCAATCCATTCCTTTCGGTTCTCCTCGAGGTCAACCCTAATGTCCTCTACCATCTCATCCAGGAGGTATCCGCTCAACTCAGCCTCAGTTGGGGCTTTAAACCCCGGACCACAAATAGCAACCGCATCTATCATATTCTGCCAATAAGGAGCCCTGTCACAAATAAAAGTTTAGATGTCAAAGACTAAAATTATAAAACAAGTAGATATAATTAAAGTTTTACTTTTACTTTTAATTTTAGCTTTAAAGAAAACAAAGAAAAAAGAATCAATTACTTGGCTGCAATAAATGGAATGTTGCAAAAGTACCAAAATTTGCATATCTCCTTTTTGGCAGCATCGTGAATCTTCTTGTTCAAACCCATGCCCTCAAGCGTGGGTTGGGAACTAGGAGTAGTGCGGGGCACAAAGTAACTATCCATTCTGTTTTTCCGCACTCTAGGCTGCAATAGGTTGGTGTGGGACTCCATCTCAGTACGTGACCGACTAGCACTAGCACTAGCACGAGTAGAAGAACTAGGATAAAAAAGAGGCCTAGAAGAACCCTCTCCAACACAACCTACGGATGCGGAAGCTGATGCAGATGCAGATGTGGATGCGGCTGTGGATGCGGGAACATGGGAGCCAATACCCCTTAACCCTTCAACTTGCATTTTCCTATTTGCTTTGTCTTTTTCAATTTTTTCTAATGCCATTAAGCAAGTGCGTTTTGGCTCAGGAGTTTGGTGAGTGCAAACTGTAACATCATGTCCAGGTATAGCAGCAATGTGGAATTTCAATCTATAAATACCCCCGGAAGTTATTTTTTCTTTACAAAACATGCATTTTGTTTGATATTTGGTTCTTCCAGGAAACTCTTCATTATATTTCCAACATTCATCTTTTTTACCCATTGGAATTTGCGAAAAATGAGAGCAAAGGCTGCTGCAATAATTTTTTTTATGTAAAATATCAAAGTTTGAAGCTAATAAAAATTAGAAAACAACAAACCCTAGCTTGCAACTTAGTAAAAATAAAGAGCATTCAAGATTTACACTAAAATTCTTGAAAATTATAGAAATTTAACAAAAAACGCATAATACACTAAAAATTTAACAAAAAATGCATAATACACTAACATGCAAGAAAAAAAATAAGCACGTACCTCTTGCAAATGAGTTGAGGAGTGTTGATATTGGCTCCTTAATGCTCCCAAAGCAATTGATGGGCTCCCCAAATGGCCTGCTGATCTCTTTGGTGCTCCTCTTTCTTGCCGGTTGGAAACCTATGGCTTTTCTTTTCTCTTTTTCTCTCTCACTTTTCCTCTCTTCTACTCATGCTTCACAAATAGAAGGCCCTTTAGGGTTATAACAAAGAGAATAGGTCAAAAACAAAGTGAAAAAAACAAGTGATTTTTTTAAAAATTTCAACTTCCCTTTTTACATGCCGCGGGCGATTCATAGTCGATTTTGGTGATTTTTACATGAATCGCCTGAATCGGCGATTCAGGCGATTCATGGCCCAGAAATCGGCAATACTGATTCACGATTCAAAAAAAAATCGCGCAGGATGAATCGGGTCGCGGAATCGCCGATTCAGGCGATTCTCGTTACTATGGTTCAGATGCATTATTTGGTAGCTATGCATTTTATAATGCAGATCGTTAAATAGAAGAGGCTACTCTAAGGAGAAGGGAAATTCAGCTGTTTCTCAAGACACAAGTTGTTTAAAAAGTTTCCTCTAAATGTGGCTGGAGTTATAGCCTATAGGTGTGCAGCATAATATTACTTGAAGTTAGCAGCTGTACCCTCTAGTTTTTTTTCCCTTCAGTAATTTTTTGCGAATATTCAAGAATCTTATTAGATTTTCTATTGATGCTATTTATGCTGCTGAGGAGCTAAGTATTATGGCTGACTTTCCACAGCAAGCTTTATGCGTACTTCTTACATCATGTATTCAAGGACAATAAAGCAATTATTTTTGATCTATTGATTTTTTGAAAAAGGAGTTTTGACAGATTCAAAACAGAAACTGGTACAAAGTTGTACCTGAAGATCTAATGTACTAATTACTTGTGGAAATTGAATGTTTCTACAAAGTTTAGATTTTCAGTATCTTGGAGTTTAAAGTTTTGTTTTTATATTCTACTTGAATCTTGTAGAATTTACCCAGTTTTTTGGGGCACAAGTCAGATAAATGTCACCAAAAAAATCAACTATACCATTATTATTTATGCTACAATCTTGGACTCAGTGGATTTATATTGTCAATGCACATGTCTTTGCCATCCTATAATCTCTAGTTGTAATGTAGGAGACTGTTTTTCTACATATCTGACAGTTTGTTTAGTACATGCTATATAGAAGGCTATTTTTGGTTTTAGTTTTTTGAGCTGTTGCTTGATACATTTTTTGTAAAATAAGATGACACATGAGTAATTGTTATTGACTGAAACTGCCTTTGGATGTTTATAATTAAACATCTTCTTTGGAAGATGATTTTACTTTGTATTATTTCCTTCAACGTTCTTTTAGAATGCTTATTGTAGACAATCACTGTTAGAAAGGAAGCTTCAAATTAAACAATTAACAAATTTTGCAGTACCAAATTCTTATAATTTTTTCTGTTTGTCTTCATACTTCAACTGACTATTTTTTTTCTGTCTATCTTTTTACTTTGACTAAATGTGATTAGCTTATGTTTGCAATCATTTTTCTGTGTTCAATAACTCAAACGTTGCCCTAAACATTCAAGCATTTGGGTGTTTGCAGTCTTCCAGTAACCTAAGCTGGGTATTGTGATGGACAAGGCAACCTGCCACATGTAAATCGGTGAATTATTTTTGTTGGATAGGTTGATGATAAGGGAATGTATATTTGTGTTATTTAGATCAATCTTCACAATTCCTGTACACATTAGTTTTGCTTAGGCAAATGGAAGCCGTTGGTGATGCTTGGAGTGTTTGTCTTCATGAAGCATTGAGTTGGAGTGGTCTAATCAAAATTTAACAAATGACAGGCAGGTTTTTGAGGATATCTTGAGCATTCTGCCTGTATTTCTGAATTGCATGTCATTCTCTAATAAGAGAGTTATCATGTATCTTTCCTGTTGTAGAAATCTGCATTTTCAACCATATTAAAATGCAGCTAAAATTGTTGTTCATTTGTGGCCTTCTATAGAAGTCCATTGTAACATTATATGTAAGGGTATTATTGCTGCAGCAAGCTTTAGAGGCTCAAATGTAAGGATAGAGTTTGTAAAATGACAAAGGTGAGAAGTCTGTCCATGTCTGCATATTACAAGTATATCTTAGACAAATCCTACACTCTGCTGCCTTCTGTTGTCTGTGCAGAAATAACTGTAGCATGTACAAAGACGTGGGCTTCTTGCTTACAAGAAAATGGTCAACGATGTAGTTCTCTTTAGTTATTGTAACTTATTTAGAAGCTTTTACACGTTTACCTACTGTAATTAATTAATTATTGCCTTGTAATTATGTAATAAACCTAATGGGTTTTTCGAAAACTCATGCCCAAGTATTGGTTTTTAATTTGTTGTAAAACAATATGATGGAAATTCTGATGTCCATCTATGTATAGAACCCTAATGGGTTTTGTGGAAACTTGTGCCCAGGTTTTGGGTTTTTTTGTTGTAAAACAATATGATGGAAATTCTGATGTCCATCTCCATGTATGGAACCACATTTACATAAAATGTGCATTCCATCTTGTATCTGTAATACTCAAATTCATACAGAAGTAGCTGATAGGTTGCATTCCCCCACCCTTAAGTTTTAAACATAATATTAGACACTTAATTCAGTTTGAGCATTTGTGTAATTCATGGAGTGGTCTTCAAACGAATTGTCTTGGAGGAAGTTACTGCTTCTCAGCATGAAAT
This sequence comes from Cupressus sempervirens, assembly GCA_028749045.1. NCBI lineage: Eukaryota > Viridiplantae > Streptophyta > Pinopsida > Cupressales > Cupressaceae > Cupressus > Cupressus sempervirens. The sequence continues at coordinate 53,558,171 of CM053792.1, read as the reverse complement.
TGTCATTAAAAAATGTACAGCTTGGTTCTTGTTGGTGATTAGCTCTGGATCTTGCAAATCATTATTGGTTATCTCCCCTTCTCAAACAGTGAAAATGTAATTGTTTTTATAATTATATGTTCCCCTGAAGAGCTGTACCATTGTCAAAGGGACTTGTAATGCTTGATAATTCCATGTTACTTCTATTGTCATCTGATCTGTGAGTAAGATGATGTTTAAACAGTGTGGAATACTATCATGTATGAGGCTGAAGATACGCAAATGAATTGGGTATATATAACTGTAAAGGACATCATCTGTTCGCTGAAAGGCACCTTGCTTGCCACTTAGTTGCACATGGTTAGGTGATTTCGATTGGTTAATGCAAATCTTGTCCAGCTATTAATTTGGACATTGCTGTAACAAACTTGATTATTGATTAACTCTTTTGTGGTGGTGGGTGACTAGAGTAACCACTTCTATCAAGAATTTGTGATCGAGAGGATTTAATAATGATGGATACAATTTCATCATTTGATTGGTAGGTGTTTAATGCTTTTAATTTGTTGATGGTTTCCAGTATATTTCATGTTGTGGAATAAAAGGTTCGTCTTTTATAGGATACCTGGTTTTTTATTAATTTTTTGATGAATTTAAGATACTGCACCTGCTGTAATTCAGAACTGTTGCAGATATGAACCAGTGAGCATCCCAATCTTTTAAAAATACTAATTAGTCTCAATAATGGATCTGCAGAGTTTCATATCTCTCTTCTACTGGATTTTGTTGTTCTGTATATGTAGTAATTTGATATTTGCAGAAATATTCTTTAGATGTTCAATATCTGTTACCGCACCTTGGTTGCTTGTTTAGGCCTCGTATTTGCAGATCCACTGTACTGTTTAACCATGGATGCAGCTATCACTAGTCAAATTATTCAGCCATTTCTACAACTCATCCACCTCAATAAGGCTTTGAAGTTTGATGCCCTTTTTGAGCCTTCTGGCAGGGGGCATACAACTGTTACTACATTCATTATGGGGCTGTCTGCCAATATACCAAATATGGCAGGTGCCCTTGAGGTACTAGAATCCTTTTGGCCTTTGAGAGTGTTTCTTCTTTCTTAGTGTTGGATGATGCATAGGTGTGAAGGTGCCATGTGATCACCAGTTTCTGTTTTGACTCCTTTTGCAATCCTTGTTCCACCCCAATTAATAGGAGTCGGGTAAAGCATCAAAGCTACCTTGGTCTGGGAGAGTTATTCTGAAATGTTGTTTCCTTGAAACGTATGCATAGTTGCCAATAGGGAGAGTGTTACATTGGCATGCAATTCAACAATTCACCTTATTGCAAAGGTTTATCTCAATATGAACTTAAAACATTGATTTATTGGATAGTAATCATTGAAAGGCAATGATAATTTTTGAACCAATATGATGACAAACTTTTCACCTGAATGCTGACATTTATGCATTCATTGCCTCCAAGTTGTCCTCGGTGGATGACAAACAATTAACGTGGTTCCATGGTCCCTTCTACTATGTTTATATTGGTACTTGTTTGTGCAACATTGTGTTCACAATCCCTTGACAGTTCTTGGCCACCAATTTTCTCTCAATAAGAATGTTGCCATTTCCTTTTTGCCCAAGGGCTATCACTGACCTTTAGAAGCAGCTAACTGCTTTTTGATCTTATGTCAAAAGATCTCAAGCATAGTACAAACAAGACACCACAATGGCAAATATGCTATAATAATATATAAACTCGGATTACTCCCAATAGTAATTGGAGGAATTGTACAAATAATTTTATTTATTTATAGTTACACTGACATGGGGTGTGGTGGTGTGGGGGGATGTTTAGGAGTTTCATGTGCGAGAAAAAAGGCCTCAATTTGGGGATGATGGGTGTGTGTGTGGGGGGTGCGGGGGGAGGGGGAGTGGTTGCATAATATACATATATGACTTGAAATGATACTTCAATAAACTTACCAATTGTATTGAATATAGAACATGTTGAGATGGGATTCACAAACCTTTAGTTCAAACTTGAATCTTGAAACTTCATAATCAATGGCCATTGAACTTAGTAGCATGTTAAATATAGTAAGGATAATGATAAATGAAAAATATATACTATTCCTAGTACCATTTAAGTCAACCATTGGCTATGAAATGACAAAGATGAAAGATTCAAAATTTATTGTTCAAATTATAAATATGATATATATAAAAATCAAGATGATCATGATTATAATGAGAACAGTAGCATGAAATAGTTAAAAGGAAATGATGTATTGTGGCCATATTAAAGTGAGCACACTCTAGAAAATGTCAATAATAAAAATCAAAGGGTGGGAACTCTCCAATCATCCCCCAAATTGAAGTCCTCATCACTAGAACTACTAGACTACTCATGGGTAATATCTTGATCGTCCAAGGGTATGCTAACTAGTCCTACTTTGCCTTCTGTTGCATTGTCATCCTCATCAATTTGAGTTGGATCCTTTGCTCTATACCCCATTATGTTGTTGGGCTCTCTTTGTACTTGTGTGTCTTGCAATCTTTTTGTTACAAGGAACCACAGGCAACATCAAGCTTCTCTGCTCTCTTAGAGGTAAATTTATACCTCTTAACGAATTGGATGAAGCTATAGGTGTAGACACCTAAATTCGATCACACAAATTCGTAATTAAACAAGAGCTCTTTTTGAGTAGGAGTCCTTGCCTATTGTAAGGAAGGGGGGGAATATGGGAATTTAGTTTATGAGAAACTATTAGATAAGGTGTAGAATTATAATAAGGCGCATAACTTTTGTTTTTCAATATATGATATTTGATTTGATTGTTTAGTCTTTTTTTTTTGGATAGCTTAATTTGGGAAGAGTATTATTAGTTGCTAAATTTGAGTAGTAGTTATGAGAAGAATAATTGAACAATGTATTGGGAGAATATAATCACTTTGAGATTATGGTATGTTCACTTACATCAAGTCCAGTGTAATTCTAGTTGTGTAACTAATTGTAGATAAAATAATTTTTTAACTAGGCCACAAGGTAGGAAGGAAAAACAAAATGCATGTATAATAGACTTTTAGGAAATCCAAAAATTGCATAGAAATAGTAGATGCAAGATGTAAAAAGGTATGATTATATAATAGTACATGGAAAATGACCATATTATATGCATCATAAGAGTAGTAATTAGATTTATGTGTCTATATGGGCAGCGATTGTATAAAAGAAACAATATATATAGTAGGTTGTGCTTGCAAAATGAAATAAACTTCATGAAAAAGCTATTTAGATGTGCATGGAAAATGAGCAAATTGTATGCAACATATATGCAGTGATTAGGTTTGTAGTGTGCTAAACAAAAGCATTGAGGCCTAATGAAAATTTGGGAGTAAATGAATCAGAGAACGTAAAAAATTAAATGAAAATAGATTGCTAGACATTTTACTGGCCGATAGCTTATTTGTGTTTTGTTGGTGAAAGCTATGGAAAAGCAACACAAATATCATCTACATGTTTTGCACAAATAAAATGTCAAACATTTTACTGGTCAATAGCTTATTTGTTCTCATTATATGATGAAGGTTTTTTTTTTTCAAGAACTAAGAAGGAAAAATGGAAAATGTGAATATATGACTATGTTTAGTGTTGATGAACAAAATATATGATTGCAAGGTCTTATCAGCTTGCAAGCTTTCATTTGATAGATCATATGTCTATTAAAATGACTTGTCATCTATGTTTTTTTTTAAAGTACGTAATAATTAACATTGTAATTACTTAATTAAAAGAACAAATCACTATAAAAGAGTATATGAACAATTTCTCTTGTACTGGACATAAAAATTTGATAAAAAAATCAAGTCAAAGATGTAGAAGAAAATTTGATTCGCTAGACTTACTTTTAAGAAGTTTAATCATGGCAAATGCTATGGAGAAATCGCTAATCAGCTATTAGAAATAATATATCAAACATTCAAGCAAGTAATGAAACCAATCAAAGGTAATTAGTCTTTCATCTTTAATGTAAATTCATGTGGTTGTTAAATACCAAGCCAAAAGAGGGTGGGAAATGTATAGTTTTTGAAAGGGGGGAAACCAAAGCCCCTTAAACAAAAAATCTTTGAGCGACAAGTAGCAACCATTGCTTTGAAAGGTACAGGCATGTGATTAACAAAATAATCTCAACTAATTCTTCACGCTATCTCAATGTCACAGTAAAAAAAAGGTCGTCTCTTCCCATTGACATTGTTTGAGGGACTTTCATTTGAGATCAAATTCAGGCATTGCATCAAGGTCTTGAAGATATCACTGGAAACCAGGTAAGCGCTAGTAGAGAATCTTGTTTTTTTCAATATTTGTTGGTGTGTTTGCTAATAAGGATAAAATAAGGCTAGAGCTAAGAGGAAGGGATGCTATTTTTTGTGGGTTTATGGAACCTACTTGCAGAAGAATAATCTATTGATAACATAAATCATTGCTTGATGTGAATTTCTAATTACAAATCTATAACTCATTGTTTAAAAAGAAGGGGGTTTACTATAACATATTCATTTTTCTTATGGATTTGTAACAATGCCCACTGAGATCCATGCATTTACTTTTTATAGATATTCCATTCCAGCTCCTAGCATTTTAATTTTCCTTTTGCAAGACACCACAATGGTATGGACCCTGGGGCATGAGGGATAAACTCTCTTCAAATTTGGAGGGGAACCTAAAATAAACCCCAAACTAAGCTAAACAGTAAAATTACAGACATGATATACAGATTTGCTGAGTATACATGATTTGTTGAGGGGTTTTGCATAAACAAAAATGATTAAGTGCCTATCTTTTTGCCTTGGACACATGCAAAATACCATTAAAAGAAGCAGGGGGAAATGGGATCAACCCTAAGGAGTCGACTAGGAAGTGCCTAGAGGATAAAAACACATAAGTAGTGCCCACAGACATAAGTTATATTATTGATGCAGTGTAACCGTGTATGTTATGCAGTGCACAATGTAATTAATGATCAGATTTTACTATGTGGATCCGAGTTGGAGGTACCAGTCATCATCAGAAAGATATCTTCATTGCTGTTTGTTACTTCCCGTCGACTACCTCACCTTACTTCATTCATAGTGTTGAGGATGGGAACCCTTTTTCATACCTATTTGAGAGCATCTCCAAGTTTGGGGCTATGGGCGACATCATCATCTTAGGAGATTTTAATGCACAGACTAAAGATCTCCAGACCTCCCAATATGACCGTGGGTCCGATTTGATTTGTACTACTGAGAGGGATCTTACTAGTATGGGGCTTCAACGTTTATCCGAGGATCACAGTGGACCTCTAACTTGTTATGGTCACCACCTTCTCCAGCTCTGTGAGTCCTCCAACTTGGTGATTCTGAATGGCCTCTCTTGTTTCCCGGGTTCTGAGCTTTTTACGTGTTGGCCTCATAGTGGGGGTGCGAGCATGGTGGATTACATCCTCGTTGTTGCTTCCTTCCTCCCCTCCATCAAAAATTTTACTATCTCCCATCTTCCCTTGGCTGATCATGCCCTTCTTAGCCTTTCGGTCCATGTTTCTTCCCACCCTTTACCACCCATCTCTACTCACCCTGCCCGGTTCCGCCCCCACACTCGTTTCTGTTTCGAGGATAGTGATCAAGACCTCTTCATTTTCCATTTGAGAAGATTCCTCTGCCCAGCTAGCTTCACGGATCACAGTCAGGTGTCCACCATGTTTCACTCACTTGCTATCGCGATTTGGGAGTCGGTTCTCCTCTCTATCCCTCACCACTCCATTTTTAGCACTCACAGATCGGCTCAACGAAATACTTGTCCCATGAATCAGTGGTTTGATGATGACTGTAAAACTTTCCACCGCTCCTTGCGCTTGGCTTTTGATACTCATTCCCCCGCATTCACCAATTTATGGCTCTCTTACAAACGCTTTCTTTGCCATAAGAAGCGATTATTTATTGCTTCACAGGGCAGATCCCTCCGAGACACGCTTATTTAGTATCCCAAGTTGTTTTGGCGCATCATGTTCCCCAGGCATAGCCAACCCCAGTCCACCCTCGACCTTCATCTCCTTGCTTCCCATATCTCCACGTTGTATGACATCCCGGGTCAACTTAGCCCCCTTCCCAGCTCACTCCCCCATTGTCACTTATTCTCCACCTCCAACATTTACGAGGCCATTAGACTTATGAGATGCAGTAGGGCGGCTGATGAGGAGGGTTTTTCGGACTCTTGGTCGAGACACATTATTCACCCGATCCATAAGTCTGGGCTGACCTCTGATCCCGAAAACTACAGGACCATCATGATTGGACATGCATTTGCCAAACTTTATGTTACAGCTTTGAATACTATTTTATCCAATGAGCTTGATAGGAGGAATTGCAGGGCTAATGGTCAAGCAGGATTCAGGACATACTACCAGACCATAGATCATATCTTTACACTACAAGCTATTATAGAGGAGGCTCGACATCACTCGAAGAAAGTCTACTGTTGTTTTGTGGATTTTCGTAAGGCTTTTGATTCCATCCCCAGAGCAACCCTTTTTCAGAGATTGAGAGATATTGGTATTTCTGAGATCTTATTGATGGCTATTATGAGGTTATATGAGACTGTGATTGGTAGACTCAGGACCACAGAGGGCCTCTCTGATCCTATCCAGAGCACCATTGGGGTGAAGCAGGGCTGCCCTCTCTCGCACACCTTGTTTAGGATCTACATTGATGAACTCGAAGCTTTTCTTAGTGACTCCTCGCTTCTAGGTGATGGTTGTCATCTACACCAGCTATTGATCTCCATCCTTCTCTTCGCTGATGATGTGGTTCTTCTTGCTTCCTCTCCTGAGGGTCTTCAGAGGCTTTTAGATAGACTTTCATCTTTTTGTGTTATGAGACAGCTGGTTGTGAACCTTGAGAAGACTCAGGTTATGCTCTTCAACGGTCTGAAGACTTCACATCTCCATTTTCACTTTCAAGGTCGGGAAGTTGAGATTACATCATCTTACACATACCTTGGGTTCAATTTTCTGGATCTCGTTTCAGCTTGAGATCAGCTATTCAGCCTCGGATTAGTAAAGGGTTGGGTTCCCTTGCCATGCTCGAGAGACAGTGCTTCAAACACCACTTTCAGGATACATCGTCTAAGCTATCCCTCATGGATTCCTTAGTAAGACCCAAAGTGCTGTATGGTTCGGTGATTTGGGGTCCTTCTCTTTTAGACTCGGATTGGGCCAAGATCGAGAGTACCTAGATTATGCTCCTCCGTCGGATTATCAGATGTCACGGTTCTACCCCCCACAGTAGTATTTTGGCCGAGTTCGGTGCTCACCCATTCAGACTTGCAGCCATTTTTCACATAATTTGGTTTCTCCACCGTCTTTGTGGCTTTGCTAACTCAGAGGAAGGCCAACACAGATACCCTCATTTAGCATACTGCTCTTCAGTTGCTATTGCTAACTTCGATCCTGCCACTAGAGCCCGCAGTTGGTATGCTCAGGCTACTATCCTACTGAGTTTAGTGGGGATCGACATTGATCATCTTCCTCCCTACCAGTTCTCATTGGATGCCCCTGCTCATCTACTCCCTTCTCGGCAGGAGTTGAACGGGCATGTCAGACTTGACATTTACATGAAGTATATCACACGGACCTGGGTGGATCCTCTAGGGGGACTACGTCTAAGGATGGCTTTCTACACTGAGCACTTCTAAGTTATCCAAGATGGGATTATTGTACGCCTTGAGTACTTACATAGATACTGGACTCACGCCTTGCGTATCTCCCTTGGCTCCTTTAGGGTGGGCTCGCACAAACTCCAGATTCAGGTCGATCACCATATTGCTAGAGAGGATCGGGTGTGTACATTTTGTACCTTAGCAGAGGCAAAATCCGAGATTCATTTTCTTTTCAGATGCCCCATATACTATGAGATTAGAGGGAGATTTTACTGTCTGTTTAGAGATTGCAGATCCCTCTCGGATTTTTTCAGGTACACCGATCAGCATTGCATTGCACTCTATCTCCACGAGTCCTTATAGCTTTGTGACCATACTTTACAGCTTTCATTTCCTAGGAGTTAGACCCAGGCACAACTTATTACGACCTTCTTCTCGCCCTTAACTCCAGCTCAGGGTGTGAAGCGACTGTACAGTTTCCCTAGCATAGGCGGTTCTAGATCGGTGAGACCCCGCAGGGGACCTTTTTGCCAGCGACACTCCTCTCGTAGCACTCAGCTTCATCACAGGGCTTCTGGTAGCCGCACAGATCAGTCATTGTTGGACTTTTTCCCTATGAAGACGGATACCTAATCTTTTTCGTGAGCTTTCTTCTTCTTTTGTTGTGCTTGTTCTTTTTTGGACACCGTTTGGTGTTCCGTTTGTTTGCTTTTTCCTTGTTGTAAGCTTCTAATTCCATAGACCCACATTGTGGTCTTTTGTTGGACATTAATAAATTTATCTTATCTTATCTATGAAAAAGAAAATTGTTTAAAATAGAATTGTGAAGAAGAGAGATTTTAGTTTGTTACAAGCTAGTGCTAAACAATAGGATGGCATATACAAATCAGTGGGCAATCGAAAATTCAGTCTATAACCTACAAGAAAATTGAACCAAAATGTAGATCATGCAATGCTAAAACCATGTGCTTCGACATCCGCATTGGGCAAAAAAAAATGAAGTGTGGATGATGCTGAAGATGGAAACCAGTTACAGGAAAATGAAGCCATTTTAAATCGTGGATAGTGCGTAGAACATGTCACAGATAGCCGTGGGTTGTTTTCTATCTTTGATTCTTGTTCTACCTGTAAAATGGATCAATATTTGTTGTAGTGGACATTATATGGAACTTGTTTTTGAGACAGTAAAATCAAAAATGTAAATGTAGTGCTCTAGAATTGTATTGGGAATCTATATGTTGAAATCCAATAACTAGTTTCAACATCCAAACATAAACACAATTCGTCTACATATGTGATTAAAACAAACAGATAACACCCATTTTTTTTAAAGCAAGTGCTAATTTCTAGCCCAATAGATTATAGGTGTTGCAAATAGATAGAAGGGAAATGAAATTAAATAAGGTAGTATACAAGCAAGGAAAATTTGACTGAAAATAATGTTTTCTTTAGATAGCAAAATATTAGATTGCATGTTTCTGAGTGCATGTTTTTTGTTTATGCCTGAATGCAGGATACAAACTTGTAGTTGTATGACATAATTCTACGTAAAGTATCTGCAAGATCTTTGCACTGGAACTTGTCGACAACAAAATTATTAAACTGCATATAATTGCAAGTCATTTATGTATTGAACATGATATTGTTGATGAAATCCTTTCTATATATACCAAAATTTTAAGATAGAAGTCATTCGTATGAAAGTTATAGTTGGCAGGACATCTGCAAGGTCTTCAGTAGATTAAATGTGACGGTGTGGATTTAAGCTGTCCAATGACAAAAAACCTGAGTTGTAGTTTATGAGCCTTAATTGATCTACAATAGAGCCCAAAATTGCTTTGTTAAGTGCAAAGGCTTCAAAGGGAAATAAATATTTGATAAAGCAAAAGGAAAATAAAGACGAATTAGTTTTATCTTACGTTGTTGGTTTCTCCTATAATGGAGATTATATTGTCATTCATTGCAATGGAAAAAGTTTGCTGTATTTCAAATGTTCGCAACAGATACACGACTATTGACATATTCTTTTTGTAGGACTGAAATAGTATGTTTGTAAGCTGCGACAACCTTTGCTTAAGCATTTTGCTAGTCATGGTATATTCAACAATTTTATTATCAATTTCTATGGTGCATTGCAAGAAAGGTCCATAGGCGAAGTCTGTGTTTTGGCTGCATGCAAGACATTGGCAATTTTTGGTGGTTGAGGATGGGGCCAATGAAGTTGGATGGTTGCATTTTGCACATAGTAGCTGGTATGCTTGCAGATAAGCATTCTTTGGCCTGAGGGTACCGGTGACCTAGGAGATTGAAGGAGATTTTGATATTAGTTTGAGATGTCTTTTGTCTAGAATATGATTGCAATTTTATTTGAGAAGTGGTATGGTTTTGTCGGTTACCTGGATACTACAAGAGAGTATGTTCTGTAGAGCATTGACTGTACTTTCATCATTGAGGCTATCAACATATGTTGGTGGTGTTGTTTTAATGCTATTTGTTCCTCTAGGCACACAACGCACAACATTCTTCAAGAGCAGGAGCAGTGTTGTGGTAGAATGCAAGATTCATTGGAGTGTTGTGTAAGCTTGAGCATGGAATTTAGGCACAATTACCTACAATAAAAATAAATGTGTCAGTCAATAGAGTAGGCAATTGTATAATGACTAAGAAAAGTCAATGTTGAATAGAAAAATGGAATGAGAAGATTACAATAGATGTGTTCGATATAGATTCCCCATCTTTGACATGGAGCTCGTACTCCTTTGGCGTTTGTTTGTGAGCTGCCACTATAACACCCAATGTGCCAATTGAATAGTTGTTAGGCGATTGAATAAGTTGACATATTCTTGTATCGGGCATCAATTTTTGTTGCCTGCAGACTTGGTCAATTGTTTCAATGGATGTTTGTGCAGTGAACTGGATGCAATAGTTTGGGTTGCCTCTTTCATACTGTGTTTTTTTCTTGAGAGAGAAATCTTTGATGTGGACACTTGCACCAAGCAAAAGCTTTGTCATAAATCTATCTATTAATTGGCTAGTTATATTTGCTGTTATGCTCATGTGACCATCATTATCGACAAGATCAACATGCACTATAGGAGACTTTGCTGGGCTTGTTAGATTTTTTGCATAAGCAGGACCATAAGTAACAAGGACATCACCTTCAATAATAGTAGTTTATTGCATTCTACAAATATCTACAATGGTGGATATATTTTTTTCTTCTGTGCTCAGTTTGCAAAGAGAAGACATTATTATTATAGAGTCTACAATGGCATGGAAATGAATTAAATAGTTTAAGAGCTATACAATCATTTACACCTTTTTGCTAGGTCTCTATCATGAGAGCTGTTGTTTTCTTCTGCAAGGTTTTCTTGTTGAGGTGAGGATATGAACGAGGTTCTAGAAAATGTAAAAAAGTCAGTAGAATAACTAAATTTTTATATAAATTAAATGGATGCATGAAAAAGGTATGGAATGTTGCATATATTATTGCAATACCTTTTTGTGAGACTTCAATTTCGCTTTTGCAGCTCATTCGTTTCAAGGCTGCTGCCAGCTTCATGTTTGCTTATTTTGGATTGCTCCATCGCATATCTGTTCATGAATAAAACTATGACATTGTTTAGATGCAACAACAATACGAAAGTGAGTTTGACAAAGGTCATGTGAATGAGCCAGGTCAATATTCTTTTGCAACAAAATGCAGAAAACTTATATGCACTTCTCTAAAGATATGGTTTGAGGGAGGCGTATAAAGCAAATTAGAAAGCTGTGTCAAATAGTGGTTTTGCAATGCTTAAGTAAAGAATGTAAGCTGTTCTGTCGAGGTTATTTTCTAAGACAAAGACTTCATAATTTATAGGTGGAGTTGTAAAGATACTGCAAAATGATCTGTCCAATATGTATCTAGAAGAATAAATTTTGTAGATTCCTGATTAATATTATGTATCCAAAAGTGGTCTAGAAAAGTACTTGCAAATGTTGTTGCTTTGTCAACCATTAAGGCAAATTTGTGTTGTTGCATGAGTTTTGCAAGTATTTTTTGTTTTTAACTAGGATGTAGCATGTCAACGTTGAAGTTTCTAGTGATTATTACTTTTGAATTTGTTTGCAACGAGATGAAGATAGTTAGTATTCAATTCAATATGTCAGTGATGGGTGCACCTGGTCTAATATAAACATTAGTAATTTGTATGGTATGATCGACATGTAATATATCAATGGTGGTTGACTCTAGAGAGTCTATTGCAAAAGAATTTGTATTTAGTATTGTAGTTGCTTTTGTACAATAAGTCTATATACCATGAATAGCAAATGAAGAATGACAATTGTATATTTCATGTAGCAATGGGAGGTGTGCATTGGTCTTGTATCTTGTTTCTTGGAGGCACAATATAGTTTCTTTGAGCAAATCATGGTCGTGAACAATTTCCTCTACATGGAATGGAAGGCTTCGAGTATTGAGTGAGCATATGATAAGATGGAGCATTGATAGGGAAGGGAGGCTATATTCAAGTTTCCATTCTGCTTGATTTCAAAGTTCATTCATTTCCTTGTCTACTTTTTGGGAGACTTTGAAATTTTGATGTTGCAGTTTATGGATCAAATATAATGTCTCAATTGTTCTTACACAAGACAAAAATGTGTAGGCGAGATCATGTTGGCATACTTTTGTAGGATCAAAAGCAAGTGCATCCATTGTAAGACCCTGTGCCCTATGGATAGTTCTTGCAGATGCTAGTTGAATGGGGAATTGTTTTTGTGTGATAAATTTGGTAGGGATTTTCATTTTTCTGCCTATTTTCATAATTGGGGTCTAAGAAGGTGGAATAGAACTGGTGTAAAGGCTTTGCATTTTCCTGCGCCCTGATATGCCAATTGTAGTGTCATTAAATTGAATCCGTAGAATGCCTTCATGATTTGTTGTATGAAGTTAGAAGACTCCATTAGCACCATTGACCAGTCCATCTTTTGTGTCAAGGTTCCCAGCTATTAGCTCAACTAGAATTCCTGGCTTTAGATAGATTACAACAGGCAATGATGATTTTTGAGCTTGGCAATGGAAACTGTCAACGTGCGAGTCTGTTTCATCGAGAGCCTCAAATACATGGAGCTTACTAGGTAAGGAGTCCAACATTCGTTTATTATGGTCGAAAACAGTTGAGTTTCTGTGAAACAGGTGTAGGAATTCAGGATCATTAGGAGGTGTCTTATAACATGTTAAATTTAAGTAGCTAAGGTCCTCGTCATTTTGTTGACCAGTTCTTGCACAATTTAAAATGGAAATGAAGTGTTGGTTTGTTTGTCGCACAATAGTGTTCAACTCAAAGCATAAGATGTCTAGCCAAAATGTGTATGGGATTTTTGAAATATGTATGGAATTTTTCACTGTTTAATGTTGGCTCTTCAAAAATCAAATTATTGCATACAGGTTGTGCTTGATATAAGTCACCACAAAATACGATGTTAACATTGCCAAATGGTTTTGTTGGCATATGCTTGATTTGGCGAAGTCTTCTGTCAATATAATATAGTATTCTTGAACCAATCGATTAAGACTTGTAGTTGGTCCAATATCTTGCTTAAGTTGTAAAGATTGTTTGAGTCCAATGGCAACATCTTTGAAGAGTTATATGGCAGTTGGAAAATAGAATGTGCAGTTATGCCGCTTCCATTGAATGTAGCTTTTCTTGTTGAAGCGACAATAATGCCTTCAGGCTTGTAGGGGTCACTTTCTAGTTGCCTTTCATAGATCCGAATTATTGCTTGAAAGAGGACTTTTGCTGTAAACGTTTTTCCAATGCCAACACCCCCTGTCAAGAACAAGTAATGTGGTTTGTCAAATGCAAGTCTCTTTTACATGAGAATATCTTTCACTATTGACTGCTGCTCTTGGTTTAGCTGCCTTCGCAAGTTGAAGTATTTTTCATTTGGAAGAAGAAATGGGTGGGGAATTTATGAGAATAGCGAGGATCTAGTAGCATGCATGTTTTGTGAGGCTTTTATATGTTTCATGTCAACCATAATGTCGTATTTCTCAATTTCATTTTTAACTTCTTTCTGTACATGGTCAATGTCAAGGTCTTCTGTCGGTTGGTTGATTTTGCTAGCTTCTGTTGCAGCTTCATCGATGTCACCCCATTTACTATCTACTGGTCAAGTGAACATTTTTTCATTGCGAGCGATTTCTACTTTGTGTGTTTCAAATGCTGAATTCCATGATTCGTGCCTAGTCAATAGCAAGGTTTCACTGTTTCTGAAAGGGACATAAAGCATGAGTTTTTCTTGAAATTTTTTTTCATAATCAATATGTGGATTATATCATACATAACATGTGATGCATGGTCTTGTTCTTTTTTTGGGCTTCAATGGGTTGTTTGGGTAAAAAGCTGTATCTTCTACAAGTGACATTTAGTCAAAGAGTTTTGGCCTCTATATATACTTGTTTATTGCAGATGCATACATGATATTTTTGGAGTCATATTTCTCTTTTGCAATTAGCTTAGGACTCTTTAGCATAACAATTCTATTAGCCGGTGGAGAGATATTGATGAAGATGGTACTTCTCGAGCTTCTTTGTAACGGTAAAGACAATGCAATATGAATTGCTTGATGGCTGGACATTTGTTGGTAATTTAGCAATGCATTCCCTAGTTTCTGTATGAAATGCACTTTGTCATTGTAAGCATAGGTGCATTGTTTTCATATTTGGTTAAATGCTCATGAAAATGTTCTATCTTCTTTTGTCATGTATGAACTACAATATGATGCAACATCATATGCATCCAAGATAAATTGTGTGTCTGTATTTGCATACCATAGGGCAGAAATTTTTCTAGCAAATGAATTTATCCATATATCAATTGGTTGCCTTTTTAGCAAAACAATTTTATGGGGCAACGATGCTTGCAACATGGCAATGTAATCAGCTTCTTCAAGTTGAAATTCATTCAAGAAATTGTCAAATGTAACTTCCTTTGTGTAATGTTTGGTCTTTAATTGTTTGTAGAAAACTTTAGCTCTATCTTTAATTGTAGGATCAACTTTTAACAAGGGCCCCAATATTATTGTTTGTCTCACTGGAGGTAAGGGAAAGCTAAATCTATAGCTAGATTCTTTATACTTTTTGCATGTTTTTGTGTGGTGGTGAGTTCGCATTTTGACAAGATTTGGATCTAATAGTGTAGAGTCACATGAAATGTACTTGTCAATGAAGTCCTCTATGTTACTGTTTTTGCAATGTCCGAAGACAGGTGCATCTTTGATCCATAACATGGTGTGTACATGTTTATTGCCTTGGTTCTGGAATTCAGTGACAAATAAGTAATCAAAAACTTTTCGTAATAAGGTATAATTTTTGAGCACCATCTTCCTAAATACATTTACCCTGTGATTGAAGTAGCGGCTGTAAAGAACTAGGTTTTTCCTTATTTCGAAGTCCAAGTCTTTATCATCAAAAGATTCATTTTGGCTCGGTTGTGTGCTACAAATATGCCACAATGCATTGCATAGTGGCTGCCAAAAGTGCTTAGCACTTGTCAAGGTAACAAAAAAGGTAGGAGGACCAAGTTGTCGGATCATGACGAAAATATTTTTCCTCATATTCTATAAATAATCAGGAGACCTACGAATACTCTTTAGAGATCTAAAACCTATTAGAGATTTCAATATGTTTTCTAGGTTTGTAGGGTTTCATACATCTTTACATATAGTTTTTTACCTTATAATTCAGCCTTCCTTATACAAACCCATGGTATTGATGATATTTGTTGGATAACTATTTTGACAGCCTTAAAAAAATGTTCGTTATATGTGTTGAGAAGTCGTTGTCTTAGTACATAAGCTCCCACTTAACAATTTTTTGGTAGGTGAATTTTTTGGTAATTTCTTCTGCTTGTGGGAATCTGAAAAATAATGTTGGGAAGTTCATTTCTTTTGAGTAAGTATCTTGGAAAATGCCAAGAGGTTTGAAGCCTTTTGCCAGGGAAATCTCTACAATAGTTGAACCAAGATCATTGATTGAATGTGATTCATTAAACCAATGTATAAGTGATTTAGCTTTAGCTTCTTCTTCATCTTCAACTACAGTATCGTGGATGTCTATTTCGCCATCTATGTCATTATTTGTTTATTGTTGCATCTTCTTCTTTGCAAACAGAAGTTGCCAATTTTTATTGATCGAGATATTTCCCTTTCTATACAATGGTGTGTTAGACAAGATTGTTAAACCATTCATGACATGAGCAGGTCTCACTTTTCCTTGTGCATATGCATTTTCATATTGCAACTTGCATTTTAGTCTAATTGTAATAGTGTTTGTCTCGTCAATGTCTCTAGGCAATGCATGTTGCACTTTATCAAAATTGACAAGAACATTGATTATTGTACCATTCAAGTTGTATTGCGCTTTTTTGTATCCCAATTGCCTTATCTGTGCAAAAGCAATACACAAGTAGACAAGCCTTTCTTCTAGGGTAGTCAAGGTTTGTACGACAGGGGATTGTTTGTTCTGGTTAATACTCCACGGAGTAGCATGATTAGGGATATTTCCATCTACAATGGCATCTACACAACATTTGCAAATCAAATCACCTATTGTAATTATTTTTGCGGCTGGTCAAAGAGAGAGCAGAGAGAAAACATTGACAAATGCACTAGTGACTTTGTGGATTTGTTTGTTGAAGCATAAAATTTTGCAAAGTGTGCATGGTTCAGTTGGTGTATCGTTGATTTCATGTAGATACTTTCTAATTGATTTCTCCTATGTTTTGTTCACTGTACTTTGATATGGAAAGCTTGTAGCTTGGTGTCTCATGCGTGGCCTACAAAATACATACTTTTCCTTAACAAGTGTAGATGTCCCTTCTTCTTGCGTGGTATTGCTAGTGTTGATTGATTGGTTGTTGGCCATGTTTGTTGATAGTTGTTCTCTATTGCAAATTGTTGCTTTCAAATGTCTAAGTGAACAATGAGTCTTTACAATGGTTCTAGACATAGTTGTAATAATTGAAGTGGCTAAGATTTTGACAAGAGACGAGCTTCTTTTCCTTTTTCTAGTTCCAATCTCTTTATATTTGTACAACTTGTGTCCACCTCTTCTAATTTGATTCAGTATTTGTTCCTTTGGTTGGAGTGGTTCATAATGACAATGACCTATTCTATTCTTGAAACAAATCAAGTCAATGCTTGTTCTTGGTTGAATTTAATTACAGTAGACATGAACTTTAGATAGTGGCTCTGGTTGCCATATGTTTATAGCAATACTGAAGATGTATGAAAGCCTTAGCAAGCATGATGCACAACCTTCCAAGTTACTTTTTGCATATTGTATTCCAACCTTTTCGACTAGTGTGTGCGCTTGCAAGAGGAGTTTGTTATCTGACATGGGCAACTACTTGTCCATATGGAAGCAACACAATGCAAATTTATTGTTTGCTTTTAATGCATTGGCTAATGACCGAGCCATGAACAATCAAAAGGCAATTGCATCAAACCTTTTGTCTACCAAGTAGGCTATAACTGCAAACATGCTTTCACCATATGGAGAAGTAAAGGCAACAGATTGTTCCAAACCAATGTGAGCCAATTCTTCTTCAGTTATGTCTGGAATATTTGGTGTCGAGGACAATAAAAGTGGCATTTGTTGTTGCATAGTTTGAATTGTATTTATGTACTTATTCTTGAGAAGATAGGTTCATAGTGCCCGACCAACAGATTAACACCATGGAAATGAATTGATATTGTAGGATGAGGTGCATCTTTTTTGAAATGGAGGTATGGTTTTTTTCGTGTCAATGATCAAATGCATATGGGTATGTCTAGCTAAAGGGACAACTAATGAATACAAAATGTGTCACCCCAAAGGCCTAATTCACCTAGCGAGTTGATTTCAGTTGCTGAGAGGAAAATTCTTCACAAGTATGTTGTCTTGTCAGTTACTCTATGCAAATCATACAACAATGAAGGGTGAAGCTCATGTTGAAAAGAGGTTGAAGCTACATCACAACCATGGTGGTGCGAGTACAAGAAATGGTCGACAAGTCCATTTCTAAGTTTAGTAGATGTATAACAAGAATGAAGCAACACTTGTATTGTATCAAACAAACAATCACCAATGTTGAAGTTAAATGAGTTGATTCGAAATCAGTGGACATTGTTTAGAACATCGTCAATTGATTTGTTATGAAATATCTTACTTAATTTGTGTGTGTCTCATATTATTAGATTTGGTAATGACTGGCCTGATGTAGTTGGTCCACCTAAAGTTGTGTCTGTCATTTGATGAATGAAACAAAGATGAAGTAGTAGTGGGCTCAAGCTAAGTACTGGATATGATAATCCTCCTACGCTAGCGCTTGCAACATAGCGGGGAAAACATGTTGTCAACTCTTACACTAGAAAGACAACATGCTTAGCTATGAATAAGAAATATTCATAAAGGTAATAGCCAATGCCAACATAGATAGCTATGAAAGGAATACAAAAAATTAAATTTAGCCATTGTATAAAATTGACCATGATTGTAGATATTGTATATGAAGAAAGTATATGAAAATATGCTACGCATATGACTTACATATGGAAAAGGTTGGAGAAAATGAGCAGAGATGTTTGGTTCCATGTGTAAAACCTTACAAAGGGAAAGATGAGTGGTGACATGTCAAACTCCAACTTCTAAGATAGTAGGATGAGGAGTGCCTACTTTGAAATTTGTAGAAATTTTAATTTTTGAACAAATTTTGAAATCAGTAGGAAGAATGCATAATTTTTTTCAACTATATCTATATTATACATGCACAAATTTCGATGGTGTGCAAGCGTCAGATTAAGAAGGCTTATCGATACAGGGATAGTTACATAGGCTTTCTACGAGCTGCGATTCTTGTTGGCCTACGTCAAAACAATAGAAGAAGATTTGAGAGGGAATACAATATTTAGAAAACCTTAGAAATGAAAAGATGAGTGGTGACATGGCTAATCAGAACTTCTAAGAGAGTAGAATGAGAAAGACCTACTTTGAAAGGTGTAGAAATGTTAATCTTGGACAAAGATTTCAAATGTAGTAGGAAGAATTACATTGAATAGACATTTAAAAATTATTGGTACTGTTGTTGGTAGGTTCTAATCTAGGCTGAAGTTGGAGAAGCGGCCTATGTTTAACACATAGTTCATTGTTAACATGATTGTGGAATTACTTCATTTGATGCTCTTGATGGGAGTTGTTTGAGAGATTTGTTCTAAAAAATCTCTACTTATTATTGGAACATTGTCATGGTACATCCATTTGCTATTCTAGTGTTGACCTCATCTATATTCTACGCTCTTGAAAGCAGAAAAGACTAACAAAGAAAAGGCCACAGAAGCCGCTGAGTGCAATTTTAATAGAAAAGATGGTAGACATATGATTAGTTTAGGACCTTCTATCAATAGTCACTTCAGGGGAAAATGAGAAAGAGATGGTAGATATACTCAAATCCTAAGATGCTAAAAGAGGTTTGGAACCTTGCCAAAAACTTGCAAAATTTCAAACATGTATGATAAATAAATGAGTATACTAAAAAGTATTAAAATGGATGAATTTTATTTCAAATCTTAGATCTTATCCACAATCCATGAAATTGAGAAAAACATACCAACACCTATGTTAAAATTTTTTTTTGAAGAAAAAAGATGGTTTCCGAATATTCACAAAACATCTAACAAAAAAAAATATCACAACTAAAAGAAGAATGTTCACATGTTGAGCATGATAAATAGAAGAAGAACAAAGTAGCTTTAGAGGGAGAATAATTTTTTTAGAATACTTTCTTTCAATTGTATGATTTTTACATTCAAATTAGAAACTTACCAATCTTACAAGATGATGTTTACATTTGAGTTAGAAACTTATTAGCTAAATAGAGTTGAAAATTAAAAACATAGATATGAAATAAAATCTAAATATATGATTAGAAAATAAAAATAATGGGAAGGTCTTATAACTTTTCTAGTGAAAATTTATTTTTCACGGAGAAAAGCTCCCACAAATAGCCTATCAGCTAAATTATTAGAACAAGTAGTTCTATTTTTTCCATACATGAGTTGATACACAAATTTATATTGATTTTTGAGTTAGGTATTTCAACGGCATGGGAAGCAATCTGAAACAATGACTCATTTATACTACACATTCTCGTTGACACAATTTATTGTATGGCCTCTCACCTTCTTTGGAATAATGACATAATGTTAGAAATCAGAAGAGAAGGAAAAGATTATTGTCTCAAATCATTCTTCTAATTGAGTAGGTTGATGGAAGTGTTATCATATCTATGAATTCAGGGACATGAACACATAAACTAGTGGAATGGATACATATCTCTAAACTCAACAATATTGCTAATGCAGGGCAATGGACTTTTGCTGAGCATCTAAACTATTAGAATGGATACATTTCTCTAAGCTCAACAATATTACTAATGCAAGGCAGGGCACTTTTGATAGGCAATAGGGCAGTGTGGTGGAATTTATGTGAGGTAAATTTTAATTTAGAAAGTATTAGTAGTCACGAGGGTTGATTTGGTATGTTAGTAAATGGTGTTTTAGTAGGGTGGGTTTAATTATTGAGAAAAATCATAGTTCAGTGTGTTATAGTTGAAATAGTACTAGGATGGGTGACTTTTCAATTGGTCAACTTGTGTGAGCATCACTTAAATGCAATGAGTGTTGAGTGTACCATTCAATTGGATGCATAAAATTTCTCTACATAATTTTCCTCTATATCACCTAGCTTTGTACTTTAGCAATATACTTATTCCCTTTTAGATTTTAGATCTTTGTATCTCGTGTTATACAAAAAGATTTTGTTCTTGTACTATGTTAAAATTAATTCCAACAACAATTGGAACAATAAAAACAACAAAAAGTAAAAAGACAAATTGAAATTTAAATTAATGCAAGGATATTTGAATTTCTATAAATTTAAAAAATTATTATTATTATTATTTTTTTAACATTGCTCTTAAATATGTTACTAATAATTTATTTTGAATAAAATATCAAATAATTCTTTATTTATCATAGTACTTTGTAACAAGTAGGTTAGAATTATTTTTGCCATTTATAAATCATTTCTAGTAAAATTAAAATATAACCATTTTAAATTCTTAGAATGAAAATAAAATATATTGATTCAATGCTATGTTTATTTCCTCCTTATTATAATCAATTAGATAAAAAGAGATATAATGACTTTTTTTTATAAATTTACAACAGATATTGCTAGAAATATAGATAAATTTTATAAAAGTATGATTAATCACTTTACATTGCATGGGCAGATGAGAATAACTTACTCTCAATTTTCTAAATGGTGATGCCTAAATAAGAGGAGTTAGAAAGTTGAACAAGAGTGAGACTTTGTTCATTCAATGGAATGACCTTTGGGATTTTACAAACCAATTCTTTGTATTTGATGGGGGAATGGGAGAACAAGCATTGATAAACAAACCAAGCTAAGGGAGATGATTTTTCAGTACAAAACCTTTGCAATGAACCATCTTGACCAAGAATTTGAACTCTTATTTGGTAGACATAGTGTACCACATATCTTTATCATTGATTTGGAGAGGGAAACATGTGATTCTAGCTATGGGAAGCAGCTATAGGGTTATGAATAAACACAGGAACAACGAAGGCCTTTTCAATTCTATGGAGAAATGCCCTATGTTTTATGTAGAATTCATGTTTAACATGATTGAGGAATTACTACATTTCATGCTCTTTCATGGGAGCTATTCGAGAGATTTGATTTGAGAAATTGCTGTTTATTGTTTGAATAGTGTCATGCTACATGCATCTGCTATTCTAGTGTTAACCTCATTATATTCGACATTCCTCAAAGCGGAGAAGACTAACAAAGAAATAGCCATAGAGGCTTCTCAATGCAATTTTAATAGAAGACATAGTCGATATACGATTGCAATTTTAATAGAAAAGTTAGTAGATATATGATTGGTTTAGGAGCTTTTGTCAGTAGTCACTCCAGGGGAAAATGAGAAAGAATAGACATCAATGAAATGTACATTGAAAAGGCCTATCAACTTTGCAACAACAACAAAACTCTTGAACACTGTAATGTAAATTTTAGTTTTTAGAAAACACCTGTAGGTTCATGTTCATCAACCCAACTAAAGACTATAACTGATATTGGTACCAAATATTAAGACTCTAAATCTCTTGCCCAGACTATCATATATCACAATTTCAGTAGTTAGAATATAAGGGAGTACATGGTAAATATTGAAGGGGTAAAACGATTTCATAGTATTAACATTATTAACCTCTCTCTATCCAGATATGTCAACATTCAGATAACAATATTAAAATAGTATCCACATTCTAATATAAGGGAACAAGCGTCATGGAAGTCTATTTCAGATTAATATATGAAATTTTGACGACCCCTTATACCCTTCTTTTCTTAAATGGAATTATCTAAGTGCTCAATTGAAGGGTCAAATATTAGGATTGGATTAAAACTCCCACTTGTTTTTGGCCGGTGACTAAGTTTACAACTACATCCTGCAATTAGATCAAATTTATGGTAGTTCAAAGCATATCATATATAATCATATTTCTTGAGTTATTTGATCTAAAGGGACATATGACACGGATGCTGGCTAGTATCTTATTTCTCCGAAGATCTTTTCCATGTAAGACTTGAAATAGGTTGAAACCCAACACATAAAATGCGCCTAGCCGTTAATTAGTAATTTTTGACTATCATGGAAATAAGTTGCAGAGTTCAATTGGTCAGTGTCCTGAATGCCATGAATCACAAGGTTGATATCTCTGGAATGTCCTGCTATATCTTTCTAGATCCTACCATTGCAAGAATCATAGTGAAATAAAATAACAAAGCTAATGTTTAAGGTGCGCCAAGGGTATTTGTTGAAGAGAGTAGTAATTGAAACATCACCTACAGATGTCATAGGAATTTGAGGATTCCCATGACTAGCCACAAGTTTAATGAGCTACAAATTTTTTCTGTGTTATACTTGTCACTGCTATATAAAATCATGGCTCAAATTTTTATGAAATATTTAAATTTAGATTATTACCATTAAATGACTTCACAAGCCAAAGACAATGGACAGAAAGCATCCTAGGCTCACAAAAACCACACCCTCTATCCTAAAGCCACCATAGCCATCTTGATAGCATTTGAAATTGGCAATCACAAATATAAGGTATGATATACAAGACCAAAATAATGTCAAACCAAACCCATACAAGAAGGCTTAAAATTCAACTCACATAATAAACACCACCTCTAGTATCTCAATGAAATCTATAATGTTTGTAATTAAAAATGTAGAATGAACATATCCAAAATAAGGCAATCAAGGTCTGCCTTTTCTAACTTCAAACCAGACAAATAGCTTACCTAAAATTCATAGCGTGAGTGCCAAATGCCATTAAAAAAAATTGCCAGGAAAAATGTTACCAATGCTAAATGCTTGGCTCTACCATTATAGTTAGTATAGAATACACATCTACAAACCCAACAACTATAAACCAAATTTATGACAAAGGCATGCAATTTTTTTATACTATGCCCTATAAATTTATACACCCTATTCTTTTCCATAAAAATATAATTCATAATCTAGAATGAGAACAAACATAATGGACAAAAAACATCGTAGGCTCACAAAAACCAGACCCTCTGTCCTAAAGCCACCATAACCATCTTGACAGCCTTTGAAATTGGCAATCAAAAATATAAGATAAGATATATAAGACCAAAATAATATCAAACCAAACCCATACGAGATGGTTCAAAGTTGAACTCATATAATAACCACCACCTCTAGTATTTCAATGAAAGCTATAATGTCTGTGATTAAAAAAGTAGAATGAACATATCCAAAATGAGGCAATGGAGCCCTAAATTTTTTGATTTCAAACTAGATAGACAACTCACCTAAAATTCATAGCACAAGTGCCAAATACCACTAAAATAAATTGCCAGGAAAAATGTTACGAATACCAAAGGCCTGGCTCTACCATTATATCTGGTACAGAATACACATCTACGAACCCAACAACTATAAACCAAATTTATGGTAAAGAAACGCGATAAATTTTAACTATGCCCTATAAATTCATATACCCTGTTCTTTCCATAGAAAACAAAATTCATAATCTACAATGAGAACATACAAAACACAGAAGATGAAAAAATCAAGACAAGCAAACAACAGCCGCTGACGACCTCCTTTTTTCCCCTTTTTTTTGTTTTAGACACTAACTCAGTTACTTTGATGAATTTAAAATGAAATTCATGACTAGGAAGATGAAACCTATGGAAGCTCTAGCAAAAGAAAAATCCCTAAACCATATTTTGGGGATCGACGAATTAGAGACAACAAGATTCGGTCATGTATGCAACAATTCTGTCATATAAATTCATATACTCTGTTCTTCCCATAAAAAGAGAATTACCTTGAAATAAATATCCCTAGATGATGGCCCATTCAAAAATCTTGACACATATCTTTTTTATTATCTAATGCTCCCTCTACCTTGGTACCAAAGTCTACAAGTCAAGGGTTTCAACAAAACAAAAGACAACCCAGTTATGCACAGGACAAGGAAATTTGTAGCAAAAAAAAAGCTAAAAAGGATAAGGTGAGTTAGAAAGTGTACACCAAACCAATGTCCCTGCTTCTGACTCCCACAAACGCAAACGCCCAATTTTTGAAGAAGACAACAAAAAAAGCTTCCAAACTCCACAGATCTCTAGCCTCCGCTCTCCAATGTCCAATGCTGACTTAAACTCATTCACACCATGTTATTCTCACCCTTAAAATCATATTTGTGTGCAAATTTCACTGTAACATCCATTAATAACATTAACAAGAAGAATAAATACCGTCACTTGAAACTTGCCAACTGGCTCCCTCACAATGCCATTGCATGTGTCCCTCTCTTGATTTATCTCTCCCTTTTTTTTTAACAATAAAACCACTAGGAAAATGACAAATGATGAATAGGAAAGTAGGAAAAAAATATATAAAATAGAAATATATGTCATTAAAATAGTATAAACCATAACATATCTTTATTTTCTCTATGGTCGGTCAAATCTGAGAGCACGATTAATAGTTTATATTTCACATGAAAATAATAGTCTCTACCTTTTAAAAGGTAGGGACTAATAATTATTTAATTTAATTAAGATCATCCATCAACTCTTATTCTAACAAATCCATCCACCTCCCACCTCATCTAGTCAATTGAGCCACCTCACACACCTTAACTAAAACACATCACCTCCTCTTGCATAAATTAAGGCATAATTTATTCCATCTAACTCAAGCCCAAGTCCACTCATGCCACGTCTCCTCCACCCATCTTAGTTAATTGAAGCCTATCTCACAACTCACCCAGTTAACTATCCATCAACAATTCTTATCTCCTTCTTACCCAATTGCATATAAATTGAACCCCTCTCCTCTCACAAATCATCTGCCTTCATATACAAACTAATAATACTATTTTGAGAGCCTAAGAATTATCAAAATTCCATTATAATTGCAAAATCCATTCATTCCTCCATTGTTGAATCTTTCATCCATCTCTCATCCATTGAAACTTGAGGCCACATTTGAGCATACATCTCCATCCTTTGGATGCATCTACTCATTGATATAAGCTTGGAGTGCTCTCTTTTGGTTTAAATCCATCTTGTTTTCTTTTATTCTCTAATCTATATGTTGGTATGTGATTAGTTTGTGAATGTTTATCAATTGCTTAATGTTCTTTGCACTCTAGTTTTCATAGCACACATTTTGGCATGCTCGGTGGGACCCCGCAAATGACTCATTTTGCTATCCAAATTTCATTTTTTCTTTGTTAAAGGATTACATGATTATCTAACGCTTGTGTTTTCATGATTCATTTGCATAGATTTATTGAGTTTTTTAGGTCAACGTTGATATCAAGAGCTTACAAAAAATTCAGATTTTTTGGATTAATTTTTGAAATTTATAAAATTTTAATGATTTTTCATAAAAAAAATTATGTTAAAAAATAAAAGATTTAGAAGCTAAAAGTTTTTATGGAGGTTCCTTATGATGTCAGCAGCCTACAGTAAAAAAATTTAGATTTGTTTGAGCAATTTATGTTTTTTTATATTTTTTGTGTGCTTTTTCATTAGAAAATTATTTAGGAGCTAAAAAAAGAATTAAGTGCTCAATTTTTTTTTGTTAGTTTCTGTTGATGTTACCATGCTAGATTAAAAAAACCAGAATTTTTGGAGTCATAGGATTTTTTATATATTTTTGCATGCTTTTTCAACAAAAAATAATTTTGGGTAAAAATAAAAGAATTACTAGCTCAATTTTTTTAGAACTCTTTATTCATGTCTCCATGCTACAGTAAAAAAATCAATTTTTTTTGAACAATTTATGATTTTTAATATTTTTTGCATTTTTTTAACAAAAATATATTTCGGGTGTAAATAAAAGAATTAAGATCTCAAGTTTTTTTTTGGAGGTTATTGATGTCGTTAGTCTACAATAAAAAATCAGATTTGTTTGATCAATTTGAATTTTTTTAAATTTTACATGATTTTTCATTAATTTTTTTTTTGAGAGCAAATAAAAGACTTGGAAGCTAAATTCAAATTAGAGTTTTAAGATCAACTGCTGTCGATTAATAATTTTTTCATGATTTTTGTTAAAAAATTCTTTTGGGAGCAAATAAAGGAATTGTCTAATGAATTTGTGTTTGCAGGTTGGAGATGTTATTAGGATGCTACAATAAAACATTCAGATCTAAACAAAGCTTTGGGAGCTAAATTTTTAAATCTTACAATTTAACTCACATTTCATTTTGGGTACTAAAAAGAACAATGCATGCTCTCACATACACAAAATCTTGAATGATTAAGAGAATGTACCAAACAATAATTTTTTTGATTTGGGTCTAAAATGAAGTCACAACCTTGAATATATAAATTTTCAATGAACATAGTAAATTGCACACTTCAATTTGGGTTTTCAAATGAATGCACAATTCTTGAATGGCTAAGGTTGACATGCTCTTATTCCCTTCCCTTTCATGCTTTCATGATTCAATTTATTAAGTTGAACCCTTCGAATAATTTATCAAATTGTTGATCAAATTACTAAGTTGACCACACACATTTACAAAATTGTAAAAATGAATATTGCATCTTAATCACGTGTGTCTTCTATCATTGATAGCTAATTTAACATCTTCAACTTGGAAAGAATAAATTTTTTTGTGTGTTTTTAGGAGTGTTTCTACTACAACACTTCTGTGGGCTCATTTGATTTCTTGCATTTTAAAATCCTGTTAATTAAGTGACATGTGTACTGAAAGGTTGTTAGCAAGATCATCTACAAAAACCCTATGAGCACTTCTAGAGAGGCCTATCCATTGGGAAGCATTACCCCACTAGAGAATGACCTCACACAGGTAAATTCCCTAGGTGATATAGAAACAAGATGCTGAAAAAAATTCTCGCTTTTATATGTATGCAAGTTCAGGTGATGCATTCTGATGGTAGTCTGAGGTAGGAAAACTTTCTCACGATTTCAACATGGTCATACGAGACTCTTAAGTGGGTCACACACGTAACAACTGTTTGGGAGGAGTCCATAGATCTAATCATGAACCAACTTAGTAGCTACATATTTAGCCATATTCTAAAAAGACAATTTGACCTTAGGGATAATGTGTTTCTAAAGTGCTTGCATTGTGATTTGACCTTGTGAAAACATTTGTTGAATATACATAGTTTATGGTCCTATTTTCCAAAATCCTTTTTCAAAAAAGATTGTACTTGTCTCTCTCAAAGTTGCTATGTCTGTTGAGAGACTATTTGTTCATGTTTCTTATTTATTGTTAAGAAATCTATCTTTGGGGACCGATAGGTTAGCAAGTTCATTCACAACAACTCTAGCATTGTTTTGATTGAAATTATAATATCATACCATTGCTTTATCTATTTGAAAGATTACTTGTCCTATTTATTATTGAAATTATTTATTTGAGCACAAAGAAGTCAAGTGATCATGTCTAACCAACCAAAGCCCAAGTTTACAAATGTCAAACTTAAACCATCCTTAGCATATAGATAAAGAGAGCCAACACACCAAAAACTAGCACCTCCAATCCTAGACTTGCGAAGGAAGTACAAATTGAGAAAGGAGTCGAAACAACATTACTAACTGAGTGGAGTAAAAAAATCAACTATTTAATCCTTAGGAAAGGAATAAACCACATGCTTATTGACCATTCATCCATCAATAATCATGATTCATTTTAGCCTCATCACACATCCTGCACTTTGTTGTTGAGATTTTTATCATTTAATCCCAAAAGGTTGTTAGCTAGTTAATTTGCAAAAACCCTAGGATTTGTTCGAAAGAAAGTGGTTATTCAACCAAAGCTAAGGTATACTAATAGTAGTCACTACGTGATCTAAAAGTTGTTATACTAAAAAAATCCAACAAATAAAATTGAGTCCTCATGTCAAAATGATCCAAACCCAAGTTCAAAAGAGAGCTCCAGCCATCCTGAGTATATAGAGAAATAGAAGCTAAACAAAAAAAGTGGCCCTCAATCAATTTTTTTTTGTTGATTAGATCAAATTGAGAGAGAGGGAATTGAAAGCACATTATAACTAGAGTGGGAGTGAAAGATTGACAAATTGAGAGCCCACCCTGGAGTTAATTACGCCCTTATCAAGATCATCACTTATGACTATTATGATTAGCTCAAACTTCTTCCTCACACACTTTGCACTTTGTTTACCCTAGAATCCTTTCTTAGAGTAGTCCTATAGCTTATCCTCTTTAACATTGTTAGTTTCATCATCCCTTAGAAGTACATCCATAATCCTTTCCTAGTTACATCTTGATCCACATCCACTATCACATCCTATCTTTGGTATCATCATCCTAGCTGCCACATATCTTATATCTCACATCCACATAGCACTACGACTATCCCTTGGCTAAAATACTTGTCCAAGGTAGTTTATCTCATCGTTTGTGTCCCTCATAACCTTGATCAAAAGGTTGGGCTCCACACTTCATTATCTACCATCATCCTACAACTCTCACATATATCATATTATATCCACCTTTGATACCAAGATAATCCTCATGGTCCTATAGGCATCCCATCCTTAGGATAATCCTCCACCATCAGACTATCTTCCAACATTGATCACTACCATTAGCCTCTTAGAAAATCTGTGCACTTTAGAAAGATCAGAGATTTTGTCTCCTTGCTTGCATCCACTATCATATTGTCTTTTTGCACCCCACATCTAGGTTATAGTGTCATTTCATGCCACCAACCATGCATCTCAGTAAAAGGAAGAAAATGGAAATTGCTCCATATCCTCTCGACACAAGAACTAGCACATGTCTCAATCCTAATAAAAAAACAAACATACAGGACCCAACATCTCAAGATCTAGAACCAACAATAAAAATATCATGACTTCACAACACATAAATTCTGCCATAGAGGCATTTATGGGTTGCCCTAGGAATGCATCATTTATTAGTGCCATCATTGTGAAGCATAAAGATACTATCAAGGCACATTTTCAAAGAGAAGACATTGGAGGTTTTGACTTTGGACAAATACCATTATCCAACACTATCATAGATCCCACTTCATCCTATTCCAATGATGATGAGAGCCTTGTTGACTATAATGGGTACATTGAATGTCTAAGATTTTTTGATCCAAACATCCTCTAAATTCCAAACATTCCTCTAAATAATCCCATTATGCCTCCATGCATACCCACCACTACTTCGTATCCTACCTCTGATAAGGGAAATCCATTTTTGCATTCATACTTACCTCATTCCTATATCACACCCACATATTCCCTGCATACATCATTTATGTCTCCATCTTCCTCTGCAATCATATCTCAATCTCCACCTTTCCATAGAAATGCTACTAGCTACATCCCTAGTCCAAATCTACCACCTTCATATCCTGCAACCCATTTTCTGAATCCTTAACTCAATCACAGTTATGCAAAGCATCAACCTAACTTACCTACTCTTTCCAATCTAGTTCCATCGACTCTATCTTTCATAACTCCTCCACCTCAAAATCCAACACCCAAGTCTCCAAAGAATTTTACGAGAAATCTAATTGAAATTGCATCTTCTAAGTTTTATGGGTCATGTCATCTAATTCCATCACATAAATTTAGTGATAAATCCTTCCCATCTCCCACACCCATCATTCCTCTACCACCTCCCTTAGGTATAATCCCTCTTTCATCCACCCCACTTATAGATCCCCTTGCATCTCCTACCATCATTGATTGATGAAGGGTGCTCCCCTCAATAACATAAACTTATAATAGAAACAAAGAAACAACAACAAATGGAGAACAAATATGGACTTCTTATTTCTACCAAAAATGTGAAATTACAGAATTCATAAGTACAATATGCTAACCTACACGAGTGCCTTCAATACAATAATTTGCAAGACAAGCTATGAACTATCACCCAGAGCTATCCTAGACAATGTTCGGGCCTTTCTTAAATAGGCAGTTTTATGCCACTCAAGAAGGTTCTAGATGCTCAAACTTAATACCTAGGGCTGATAGACCCTAACAATACACATAGAGTTAGCCAAATACATCTTTGACAAATTATTTTAGAAATTTCAATAGCCCAACTTTCGAAGGCCATAACTCATGAATCGTTGCTCCAATTAACTATCATAACCACTTTTTAGAAATGCCAACTCTTGATCTATAGGCTGGAAATTGTGCTAGCACTTTTTCGTTGAGTTTTTGGACCTCATCTGGGCACTCTAAGGCCTCCAATGTTGAGCTTGAAGATTTTTCTGCAAATGTTTCCACCAAAAATTCATAATAACTTCTCTGATACTAATGCTTGAGAAATGAGATTTTTATGGTAGGCTTACAACTTTAAAATGAACCTTCCTGTAGAAAATGAGAACATTCTGAGCTCATATGAAAAACTTACTAAAAATAGCAAGTTCCCATAAATAGTAACCACCCTATCTACTAGACCTTATTAAAATAGAAGAGACTGAAAATAAAATATTTTTGGGTGATGCAAGATTTCCCTTGCACCTAGGATGCTCTTGCATCATTAACACACTCCCATCCATTGAATCCCTCCAATCCCTATCTACATCTCGTTCTTCTAACATTATCAAAACCTCATCTAATGAACCCCATGAGTCCATCCTCCATCCTCAATCTACCCATCCCTATTAAAGAAACTCCCATTCATCCATATGAAGATTTCAACCATACATCTTCTATCACACCATCCATTCCCAACCAATCCTATCAAGACATTGTCCAAAAGCATGTTGAAATATCTATTGGCATAAATTATGAAGATCTTACCATCATACCTGCTCCACCTCAAAATCCTTGCATCCCACTTATTCCCCACATGATCCATTTTTACCATTCACTCCATCTAAAGAGAACTCACCATCTCCTCCATATCATGATCCTACCCTTTCATCTACCACTCCACTTCAATATCCTATTATTTTGTTCATCCCTCCAAGTCAAGATCCATTTCCTTCTATCCATTCAAATATAGATAATCCAACCTCATCCCCTCTGCTTCATGATCGTACATCTCTTTTAATCCATTAATTCATCTATAGAAGAAAAAATAAGTGTCATACCCAATACTTTTACTCCTCTACCTACTATGGACTCACATCCTGTGTTCCAAATAATGAATATCATATTGAAAAAAGAAATAAAAGTGCATCTCTAGATGTTGGTATCCCTTCTATCCCTTTATAGTTCCAAGTCCTTTTATCTTCACCCAAAGTTCCTATCCATCGTATTCTACATCCATTTTGGGCCCTTATCCTACTACTTCTTTCCATCCCTCCATTTTGATTCACTTCATCCCTTATCTAAATCCTTCACCATTTCCATCCATTTTGGGTCCTTATATACCTAATCCAAATCCTTTATCTCCTCCATCTATTATAGGGCCTACTCCTTCATTGCTTCAATATACTTTAGGTCCTTATCCTTCATTCCTTCCATCCATTTTGGAAAATTACATGCATCCATTTACTGTATTCCACTTCATCACTCCATTTCCTCAAATTTGCAAGCTAGATCATCAAAGGCACTCATCTTTGAATTCCTTCCAACCTTCAATTTCTACCATTCCATCCATAATCTCTCAATATCCTCCATGATCTTCTTCCCAACATGACTAATGGAAGAAAATTGGATGCCAAAATTAAAAAGCATAAATCTAAAAATCCAAAAAATTCCACGTATCAACATGTCCTATTTAAAATACATGTTCAAGAAGAGAAACATTTGATCCAAAAGAAAGAAAAAATAAGAAGGCCACAAAGGCCCAAAATTACAAAGACAAAAATCATGTGGATACCCAAGGTACTCATAAAAGAAATACATCCCAAAGAAAAATATCAATTGGCATCCATTCTTGTTGCTAAAAAATCCTCATCCATTCATAATTTATCCAAATCTTCACATATACATCCTCCATCCCCCCAACTCATTCTTAGTCCTTATGCTTTTATCCTGCATTGCCAATCCTCCATCTTCCAACTTTACTTTTGGTCCTTATATTCCTTCTACTCCATTTTCTCCTTAATCTCACTCAACATCATCTTTCCTACTACTTCATCACCCTTCAGGGTGTGTGCCAATGATGATCTTTCCAATTCCCTCATCCATTTATCCATAAGCCTTATGTTTGTCCATCCATTATTTTCCAACTCCCACCCACCATTTCACTCATTTAATCCAATCATTTTTATACTTATCCACCCATCCTACCAACATCTATGAGCAAAAATCCTACACTAAAAAACAAAAACAAAAAAATAAAATTGTCCAATGGTGAAAACTTGGCAAACAAGCGCCTTGGATAAGTACCATGATGAAAAATTGGGAAAATGCTTTGCACAATTGGGGCCAATTTTTTCTACCCACCATACCCATCCCATATTCTTATCATCCCCACCACATCTTATCCTTTTCACCTCCTCCATCCTTTAGATCTTGATAAAATAAAAGATAAAAATAAAAATAAAGGCCACCACCATACATACATGCTTATGGTCACCTTTTGACACTCATTCTCCTATCACAATCCATTATCCACCCATTCTTCCTTCCATATAATCCATCCTCCTCTTTTCCTTTATCTCTATCTACCCATCTTAATTATCCTCTATCTACCTTCCTCCTCTTGTTGTTATTTTATCCTCCATCCTATCATACCCCTCTTAAGTCCTTGCCATGGATTGACATTACTAACTGGGGGAATTGTATTCCTTGGAGACCCTATCCTATCCACCTCCCATCTCCCTATTTTTGTTTTATTTCCATCTTGATCTTCCAATCCCTATCTTCCCACCTTACATCTCCCTACTCTTGTTCCATTTCCATCTTCATCTTCTAATCCCTATCTTCCCACATTCTGATATCCAAATCTTCCTATTCACCATACCTTTTGCTTCCATCCTTGTACATCTCGACATCTACTCCATATTTTCATCACCTCACATATCCCTTGTCATTGGTATCTAGCTCTGTGCTATTACCATGCAACTCAATGCCATCCATTCATACCCTAAGCTCCTAGCAATCTAGCATTGCATGCCCCATCCCATTCTTCCCTTTAGCTTTCCAAAATTGTGCATCAATAAACCCATCTAGTCAAACCCTTAGTCTTGTTTCTAGCCTTGATAAAAATCCAATCATCATTGGGATGCATCCTTCCCAATAATTTCCTTGTTTTGAGGTATATCATTCCCATTATCCACATCACCCTATCTACCATCAGTCTATCTTGACTTTTTAACTTGACTAGGACACCATAATGCATTTCTTTGCACCACCAAAAATCCATCCCATTTAGCCTTCCACCCCTGTACATAGCACACACATATCCTCACTATCCCCTATAAATAGCTCCTATACAATGTCATCTTTGTAAATATCCGCGTTAGTTTCATTGTACATACTATCCCCAAAGTATTTGTCAATCATCACTATCCCCCCATATTAGTCACCGATCATCAACTCATCCATTGTTAGTCCTTAGTCATCAACTCATTAGTCTTTAGTCAGTCACATCATATATAGCCCAATCTCATTTCATCTCACATTAGATCAAGACCTTTATTTGTCACTGCTTCGTGCTTTAGAAAGTCCTTGTGTGAGATCCTGTGTCATGAAAGTTTGTCCTTACAATTTTTAGTTTCTTATTGAGTCTAGGTGCTAGGTGCTACCAATAAGTCCTTGCTGGATATATCTCTCCTCTCATTAGACTTGGGTTTGTCAATATCAAGTCCTATTGATCTCTTTTGCACATAGTTATTTTTTGTCGATTTACTCTTTCTTTTGATGTTGCATTTCAATTTTGGTTCTTGATTATCTTTTCTGAGTAATTTGGTTATCCTCTCCTCAAGGTCGTCAGGATCATTCATATCATCGTGTGTTACAAATGGGGCAATTAGCAAGCAAGGTCTTGATCTGTCTTTCATTTTTTTTCATTTCTCCCCTTGAGTCTGTCAGGTATAACCCTTGCATATCGAAAGATATGATCATTTATGATTACATAGTGAACTTGGGAAATATCACTTTTTTGTGGGTTACCCACTGTCATTTCCACTTTGATTCATATTGAGTTTCACGTGTGATGATGGGGCAATCCTTGCACATCTATTTTGAGTCAATCATATGCAAAATTGATGACTAGGACTTGATGTTTTTTGTAACCTTGGCCAGTCACCAATATTTCTTTATTAAAATAAGTGCTCAACTACATGGTGGTTCTCTTTATGGAGAATTGCACACTCAAGCTTCAAATGATTCCATCTCATCCCCACATTCATAAAAAAGTAACCCAAAAAAGAGTTCATTTTTATCCTATCAACATCAATCCTAAAATTATCTTATCAACATCTATCCTACATCCTTATTCAATCTTGCAACCTACCAAAAATCTCAGAAAAATCATACAAAGTTTCCAAAATCCCGCTAGTGAAAGTTTGACTAATGTTTTTTTATAAGAATACATTTTGTAATAATACTTGTACTTATTATTTAAATGTTTATTGTAAAGTTTAATTACTTTGGTTACTTTTATTTAAAAAATACTAAAGTTTTAGTTTGACATCCTTTTCGTTAAAAAATAAAATTTAATATGTATTATGATCT
This sequence comes from Cupressus sempervirens, assembly GCA_028749045.1. Taxonomy (NCBI): domain Eukaryota; kingdom Viridiplantae; phylum Streptophyta; class Pinopsida; order Cupressales; family Cupressaceae; genus Cupressus; species Cupressus sempervirens. Next base: position 53,523,214 of record CM053792.1, on the reverse strand, counting down.
TAATTTTAATATGTATTATGTATATGTATTATGAGAACAATACAAAGTAAAATTATGATCATGTATATGTATATTGTAAATTTAATATGTATTATGTATATGTATTATGACATCCTTAATTTTTAATGTAATATGTATTATGTGATGTTATATTTGTAACATGAGTTTGGTATACATATAATAAATTTGTGTTTATTATAATACATATTTGTAATTTTATTATGATTGATAATAAAATTACATCACTAGGAGATATAATCCTTTAAACTCCATACATATTCAACTATAAAATAAAACATAACAAATTTACATTATACATATTTCAAGTATTATAATATGTATACTTGTATATGATTGATTGAGTTTACTAGTTTACTCTTAATGGTATATGCCTCTTGGATCTCATAGTCACCCAACTAATCATATAGTATTTTAATTTTAATTTATATACTCCTATGTTAATAACTAATCATAGTGTCTAGTTATTTGGATGCTTATAAGGGATATTATAAGGATATTAATTTTTTAAAGGGTTATCTTCCTAATAATAGTGTGTGAACTAGTATTCATTGACAACATCCAAAGGGTTCAATTTAATAAGCAAAATCCCACATTTCCCCTCATGTCCTCTATCCTATCTCACAATTTTGAGATAAAGAATACAAAAATTAGATTCTTATAAGCTTTAATTTGCACCAATAACTAACAAACTATACTATTAGTAGAAATAATATTCTTTATCTCAAAATTGTTCACAAAATAATATTCTTTATTTTTCCTAATAATTAGATTTATAATTTACTTATATGAACATTATATCTACTTATATAATTTTTAATTTATTTATATTTATATTTAATTTATTTTTATGATGAATAAACTACTTATATGGTATCTAAATCTCTAATTAAATTATAATTAAATTATATTTTTCTATTTAAATTATTAATAAATTTACTATTAGATATAATGCAAACAAGTACAATCAGACAGGCTTAAGTTCGTATTAGCTTTAGCTTAAAATGGGAAATTAGAATAGAACATGATAGCTTTTTGATATAGCCCTCACCATGCTATATATAAACCTTTCTCTAATATTTAATAATATAAGCTAATTAAATAATTAAATAAGTGCTAAATATATTATTATATTTCTAGGGTTATAATAAGTGCATTCTATATAACAGATTAAGATATATATAGAATAACTATAGTACACCATTAATTTAGGGTTAATTTTTTAGAATAGTAAAGTCCAATTAATAATAACAAATCTATTAAATTCTTAATTACTTTTCTTTATCAATATAATTAAAGTAATAGGCTACATTTGATTATGAATTACTTTAGTTGTAGCACATAATTAGAAAATATGTATGAATTTTTTTAATTAAGTTCAAAAATTATCAAAAAAAAAAAAAAATATTTTCTTAAATTCTAGATCTCCACATTGTACATACATAAATACATACATACATACATATACATGCATACATGCATACATATATATAAATAGCTATTATTGTTATTGTATCTTCAGTGATTTTATAGTTATTAATTCTAATGTTAAAATAGTTGATTAGAAAATATATTTGAACTTTTGATATATATATTTGTTAATAGCTATATATTAGAAGATTATATCAATAGCTAGAATATCCATAGCTTGATAAATATATAAAAAGTAAAATATATTTTCTAATCAACTATTTTAACATTAGAATTAATAACTATAAAATCACTGAAGATACAATAACAATAATAGCTATTCTCATGTAAAAATAGTTATCTCATAGTTAAAATAAGAATAATAATAATGTTTATGTAATAATAAGTTTTTAGAGGAAAGGTTTGACATATGAGAAGGAAGTCACAATGGACATTTGATTTCATAAACATTGATAAAGAAAAGCAATTAAGAATTTAATAAAGAATACAAAAATTTATGAAACTAAGGCTAATTATTTAATTACAGTACTATATGTATGAATTAATTAATAATAATAATAATAATGAGTAGATTACATAATTAATATAAGCATTCTTTATCATTGTTTTTAGAGGAAAGGTTTGACATATGATTTGTACAGCTGATATAAGCATTCTTATTGTCATAAAGGTTCAATTTAATAAGCAAAATCCCACATTTCCTCTCATGTCCTCCAAAGGGTTTTATAATTTGGACAAGTACTATAATTAAATAATTAGCCTTAGTTTCATAAATTTTTGTATTCTTTATCTCAAAATTGTGAGATAGGATAGAGGACATGAGGGGAAATGTGGGATTTTGCTTATTAAATTGAACCCTTTGGATGTTGTCAATGAATACTAGTTCACACACTATTATTAGGAAGATAACCCTTTAAAAAATTAAGATAATTATAAGGATATTATAATAACATCCCAACAATAATTTATCTACTAATTATTATATTAATAATACTTATACTAATATATATTATATGAATAGTATATATATCATTTTAAATTATACTATTAACTTAATATCCCTAAACAAAATATATTATATTATAGCTATACTTAATTATAAAAAAAGTAAGTATGTTGGAACTATTTTAATAGGATTTAGGGTATAGCTATATTTAATTATAGTATAATATATAAAATAAATGATAGTTTCTTTTGTGTCTTTAGATAATTAATTATACTCTAAATCCTATATTTAACCAATGATAAATATTAATTATCATTTATATTATATGAATAGTATTATAATAAATTACTAATTAAAATATAAATTAAACTATATTAAACTATAAGTATTATTAGATTTATAGTTTATTTATATTATTATACTTATTATAATTTTTAATAATTATAGCTAATAAGTTACTTAATTTTATAATAAACTACTAAACTATAAATAATAGTAGTATGTTAAATAAGAAGTAAATCTCTTAAAATTATATAATTATCAAAAATTAATAATTAAGAGATTTTCATGCTTTACATTTCTACAAATTAATTTGATAGTAACTTATAATTTTTAAGTGATTGCATAATCTTATGGATGCATGCATGATGAATAATGGTTTATGGGTTCACTAAGCTGTGAAATGTTTTATTTATACATCTAGACCTTAGATAATTTATTCACCCCGCTTAGTTATTCTAATTATTATAAATCTAATTATAACTATAAATCTAATTATTATACTTATTGTAGTTTATTTTTGTATTATGGATTAAAAGGATATTATTATAAGAAGAAATATGGTTTTAATACTATAATATTTTTAATTGGCAATCATATAAGTAGATACCATAAGGGGATTATTAAATTAAATATAAATATAATTAAACTATAATTTAATTAGAGATTTATATTTAGAGATTCATTATTTTAATTAAACTATAAGTATTATTAGATTTATTATATAGTCTTATTATATGATTTATTAATGAAAATATTATTTTTAATAATTTATATTTTGTTTAGTAATATAAGTATTAATAATAATACTTATAATAATAGTATATAACATTCCAGTTAATATAAATTACTATCCTTAATAATATCCTAATACTAAAACTTTATTATAATATTATTAGGATAACGAAAAGGATGTCAAACTAAAACTTTAGTATTTTTTAAATGGCTATAATTACTATATAATAATATATTTACATTTATATTAATTAGTTGGTTTCAAAAATTTGAATTGTTTATAAGGTCAATCTCTATAAAATTTGGATCAAGTCATAAATTGTAACAATTGTATTTATCATATATTAAAAGATATGATTATTCAAATCAATCATTAAATTAATTAGAATTAAATTATAATTGTGATGTGGTTTGATGTAGTGACATTGTCATATCTAAGAGAGATTTGCCAAGCTAGATTGTGTGATGGAAGACAATATAATTTATATATTGCAACTCACTGTAAATGTAGAAAATGATAAAGTAATTAAATTATATTAAAGATATGATTATTGTATTTATATTAATTAGAATTAAATTATAATTGTGATGTGGTTTGATGTAGTGATCTAAATTAAACTCCTTATATTAAATATTAAAAAAAAATTTAAGCATAATTTTATAGTAACTTCATACAACTCTAATTAAAAATTAATTAACAATTTTATAGTAACCTTATCAAAATAAAAATTAAAAAGTAAATATTTTTCCTATTGTGTCGTGATTGCCAGATTATATCAATAGCTAGAATATCCATAGCTTGATAAATATATAAAAAGTAAAATATATTTTCTAATCAACTATTTTAACATTAGAATTAATAACTATAAAATCACTGAAGATACAATAAGAATAATAGCTATTCTCATGTAAAAATAGTTATCTCATAGTTAAAATAAGAATAATAATAATGTTTATGTAATAATAAGTTTTTAGAGGAAAGATTTGACATATGAGAAGGAAGTCACAATGGACATTTGATTTCATAAACATTGATAAAGAAAAGTAATTATTAATGTCAAGACTTATGTAATAATCATTAATAATTAAATATATGTAATAATTAAATATTAATAATTAATATACAACTAAAGTAATTAATATAATTAAAGTACTAGTGATATACAACTAAAGTAATTTATTATAATCTTAATATTATAAACTTATATTTTTGCATATTCTACCTTATTACTATATCAAATAAGGAACACTATAATACAAAATAAACAACATCAATTAATAATATAATAAATTATTTTATTGGATGGGGGCTATTATTATTATTGCTGCTGGATATATGTAATAATTAAATATATGTATGTTAAAATTAATTTAGGGTTAATTTTTTAATTTATCAATTTTTCTTATTACATATTCAAAGAGTTATTTTATAGTTATTCATTACAACATCCAAAGGGTTCAATTTAATAAGCAAAATCCCACATTTCTCCTCATGTCCTCTATCCTATCTCACAATTTTGTCTAATTTGTACAGCTGATCTCCCATTGTCTTGTACTCCTGTAGTGAGAGTATGATCCACTTTTAAACCTCTTTCATCCTTTATGAATCCTCCATCTCACCTCAAATTCATAATTTTTGAGATGGCATCTAGTTTCATTTTCTCTCCTCACTGTTTATAGTCTTTTATCAAGATTGAGGTAACCTAGTTGCTTTAAAACCTTCTTCGTGTTGTCTACTATTTAAGAACATCTTCGAAATAAAGTTTCACTGACACTATATCGAAGAGCGGCAAAATGTAGACACCTAAATTTGTAATCGAATTTAGTCATCTTCTAAGTATATTTTAATTAAATATTAAATATTAAATTATTTTAGCTCCATCCCCTACTTAATTATAGCCCAATTAATAAATCAACAAACAACCAATAGTCTAATTTATTAATAAAATCTCCCTTTCTTTATTAAATTTAATCTCCAAACCCCCTCTCTATTTAATTAATTTAATTAATTAAATCCCTGCACTCACAAACTAACCCTTCAACCCAGTAGTTATCCAAACTCAACTCATGCACCAAATATTCCTCTTTTAATTAAATAACTCATTTATTTAATTAAATCTTATGCACCAATAATTCTCCTTTTAATTAAATAATTCATTTATTTAATTAAGATCACTCACAACTTTTTCTCTAACAAATCCATCCGCCTCCCACCTCATCCAGTCAACTAAGCCACCTCACCCACCTTAACTGAAACACATCACCTCTTCTTGCATAAATTAAGGCATAATTTATTCCCTCTAACTCAAGTCCAAGTCCACTCTCATGCCACATATCCTCCACCTATATCAGTTAACTAAAGCCTATCTCACACCTCCCTCAATTAACTATCCATCAACAATTCTTATCTCCTTCTTACCCAATTGCCTATAAATTGAACCCCTCTCCTCTCACAAATTATCCACCTTCATATGCAAACTTATTATACTATTTTGAGAGCCTAAGACCTACAAAATACCATTCTAATGGAAAAATCCATTCATTCATCTTTCGTTGAATCCTTCATCCATCTCTCATCCATTGTAGCTTGAGACCACACTTGAGCATACATCTCCATCCTTTGGACACATCTACTCATTGATATAAGCATGGAGTGATCTCCTTTCTTTTGCATCCCTCTTATTTTCTTTTATTTTCTAATCTATATGTTGGTATATGATTAGTTTGTGAATATTTTTCAATTGCTTAATGTTCTTTGCACTCTAGTTTTCATAGCACACAATACATAGATTGGTTCTTCTTTGTAGCTTAGGGAGCTAGAAACTTGAGATAAAATAGTTGAAAGTCACAACTTAAAAATAAAATTTGATTCAATTGTGATAAATTATAAATCAATGAATCATAAATCAGTAAAGTAAAACTCTTAAAGTTAAGATAATAAATGGGTGGAACTACAAACTTGAGAAGGGAAACATATGGCTAGTGAGGTGATCTTTGACTTTTGTGATCAATGACATTTCCAATTCAAAATAGAATTCTTCTATGCCATAGTTTTGAGAACCACTTTTGAAATATCCGAGCATCCTACCAGTTACAAGTTTACAAAATAATATTAAAATAACTAATAAAGAACACTGAATCAAGAGTTATGGATTTCCTGTAAGACTTTCAAATTCTGACCACATGGTACAAATCTCACTAGCAATCTCACTATCATACACTAATACTAATGTAGAGTGCTCCCCTTAATACCATAAACTCATATTTGAAACAAAGAAACAAAAACAAATGCAAGAACAAAATATGGACTTCTTATTATTGCCGCAAATGTGGAATTATAGAATTCTCAATTACAATATGCTGACCCAAATGGGCACCTTCATTACAGTAATTTGCAAGACAATGCTGCGAATTATCACCCAGAGCTGTCTTAGACAATGTTTGGGCCTTTCTTAAATAGGTAGTTTTATGTTGCCTGAGAAGGTTCTAGATGCTCAAACTTAATATCTAGGGCCAAAAGACCCTAACAAAACATATAGAGTTGGCCAAATACATTTTTGACAATTATTTTATAAATTTCAGGCAGCCCAACTTTGGAAGGCCATAACTCACAAATAGTTTCTTCGCTTGGCTATTATAACCACTTTTCAAAAATTCCAGCTTCTGATCTACAGGCTCAAAACTACACTAGTGCCATTTTGTTGAGTTTCCAGGCCTTAGACTAAAGATTTTTCTGCAAAATTTTCCAACAAAAATTTGCAATAACTTCTTTGATACTTAAGTTGGAGAAATGAGAATTTTTATGGTAGGTTTATTTCTCTAAAATGAACATTACTATAGAAAATAAGAACATTCTTAGCTCATATGACAAACTTAATAAAAATAGCAAGTTCCCATAAATAGTAACCACCCTGTCTACTAGCCCTTATTAAAATAGAAAAGAATGAAAACAAAATATTTTTGGGTGATGCAAGATTTTCCTTACACCCAAGATGCTCCTACATCAAATGCACCAAAATAACTCAACCTTCACCTCATCATCTTGATATTGTGACTCTAACAGGCCTAGGCATGTACCACTTTAGGTTCAATACATAGATAACCACATGCAAAGAAGTGTCCAACTTCTCCCACTCTGAGTGAATGATAGACCAAATGTGCTCCAAATAGAATGCTAGAGTGGGTCCCTCTCATGCACAACAACCCTCATTTTCCCAAGCATGAAAGCAATGCACTCATAAACCTCTCCAAGGTTAGGTGTATCTACATCTCCATATCTTATCCCTTAGAACACTAGAGTAATGATGGGGGCTATGTATTTTGTATCACTCCAAAATTGATCATTCTTCATTATCTCCTTCATCCTCTTCCCTTGTTCTATTATAGACTCAGGCCATCAATTCAATTCTTGTGTCATAACCATGAGTTGTAATGGCTCTTGCAACTCAATCATTCTCTCCAAGACAATGTAATATGAGGCATATCTAATCTCAAATGGTTTTAGGAACCACTTCTTTGTGAAGCCCATAAAAAGTGCATGAAATGTATGGTGATTGTAGATAAACATCTGAACCTCTCTCATATTATTAATAACCTATCTAATCCAATCAATTTTTTCCATGTCTTTGAGTGCATTGTTCATGGCATGCACACAATATGGAGTCCACCAAATATGCCTACAGGCTATGTCGACAAGTCTCCCTATAGCTTTGCACATGTGCTACATTTGTCACAACTTGGACCATATTTTGTGGCCCAACCTCCTCAATGACATCCCTAAGAACATGAAACTGAAAATCAACATCTTTACAATGCCCTAGAAAATCAATTTCCCTAAAAAAGTATGGGCCCTTGGTGTATGTGACCACAATGCTGACAAGTGGACGATGACTAATGTCCATCAATGTATCCATGATAATTTTATAGCTTGACTCCATCCAACATGCCTTCATCAGCTCCATCAAGATCCCAACCTTGTCATAGGCCCTATCCAACATCGTAGTCCTTAAACACTGAGCGGCTCAACTTGTGGTCACTTGGTGGTAAATATGATCGACCTCCCTCTCTTTCCACCATGGATATCATTCTCAAAAAATAGGGAGACTGAGCCACATGCATTGTGATACCATTGGAAAAGAATAAATCACCAATAATATCATCTAACTTCTCTGTTGTGTACATGTTAAATAATTGAGCAATGGGGTTACTGCCACTAGAACTTGTAAGGAAGCTAAGGTGTGTAGAATCACTTTCTACACTAATCTTTGAGAGGACAATTATGAAAATTCAACTAACTATTGCAGAGATCTCAAGAAATTCATAATAATATAATCAAAATAACAATGAACACATAACACAATAATTACCATGGGGAAACCCTTCTGGGAGAAAAACCCCACCCTCCAAAACCCACACAATGTATTCTCAAATTTAGAAGATTACAATACACTTGCAATGTAAGTTCTTATAGGAGTGCATCACCACAAGTTGAACTTGGCCTCAGACTTAGAGAGATACTCCTTCTAGCACTAATCTTGCAAACTAAACTTGATGATTCAAACACCTTCCCAAGCCCTCCTTTTATAGTGATTTGCCACTGGGAAACCATTTGTGGTTTTACAAAACCATGGGCAAAACAACCATGCCATATGTTACCCACTTGTATTTTGTAACTCCAAGAATACCATTTTCAACCATAATTTTTTCCTCTAGTTTATACCCTCGTAAAAGTCATATAATGAGTTGTTTACACTCTAAAAATAGCCCTTCTACATTATTCTAGAGACTAGACACATTTTTAACAAGTCATATACCTTTTTCAACTCATAAACATGTGGAAAACTACCACAAACAAATTCTAGAATTTTCTAAAAATGTTCTAGAGTTTTTTGAAAAAGCTTGCAAGGTTGAGACACAATTCTCAACATTCTCCCAATTTTTGAACACCTTGCAAGAGTTAGGGGATCCAAAGTTTCATTGACTTAATTGCTAGGGGCCGAGTGGCCCATAGACTCTAAACACCATCTAAACTTCTTGTGCTCACAAGCTTAGTTAATGCATTAGCAACATTCACCAAAGTCTCCACCTTTTCCAGCTTCACCTTGCCATCCTCAACCATATCTCTCACAAAATGATATTGTACATCAATGTGCTTGGTCCTAGCATGAAATGTTGGGTTCTTTGCTAGGAAGATTGCACTCTGACTATCACTATAAATTGTCACTACACCCTGTTTGAACTCTATATTTGAACACAATCTCTTTAGTCAGATATCTTCCTTGTAGGCATGAGTAGCTACCATGTACTCTGCCTCTGTAGTGGAAAAAGTGACCACAACTTGTCACTTGCTCATTCAAATGATTGCACCACCAAATAATGTAAACACACATGCATTGGTGGATCTTCTTCTATTAACATCGCCCACCCAGTCTGAATCCACATAGCCTTGAATATCCAAGAAATTCTCATTTCCTATTCCATGGTAACATATAGAGTACTTTAAGGTACCTTGCAATTATCTAAAAACTCTTTTTACTGAATCCCAATGTACTCTTCCTAGATTTGACATGTAACAAGAAAGTACTCCAACTACTTGGGCAATGTCTAGTCTTGTACAGACCATAGCATACATCAATCTTCCAACAACACTTTGATATGGTAATTGACTCATCTCTTCCATCTCCAATGGGGATGAAGGACATTGTGAGCCAGAAAGCTTTGTTCCCATAGTAACCTAAACATTCAACGGTCTGGAATCTTGTATATTGAATCTTCTCATAATATTACCAACATACTTACTATGACATAGCCAAATCTTTCTATTTTTTCTATCTCTTATAATCTCCATTCTTAGAATGTGCCTTGCTACACCAAGATCTTTCATTTCAAACTTTTCTAAGAGCTGAGATTTTAATTCTGCAATCAAACCTTTTCCTTTACCAATAAACAACATGTCATCAACATATAAGGAAATAACTAGGAAATAATCACCATCAAACTTGTAATATATACAGTGATCAGATTTGGACCACACAAATTCCAAACTCAATACATATGTATCAAACTTTTGGTACCACATCCTAGGACTTTGTTTTAAACCATACAAGGATTTCTTCAATTTATAGACCAAATGACTTTTACCTTTCACAACAAAGTGCTCTAGCTGTGTTATATAAATTTATTCCTCCAAATCTCCATGAAGGAAAGTTGTCTTCACATCCATCTGCTCAACTTATAGATCATAAGTTTCTACAATAGAAAGTAAAAATTGAATGGATGTCATTTTTGCTACAGGAGAAAAAATTTCACCATAATCAATTCCTACAACTTGGGAGTAACCTTTTGCAACCAAACATGCTTTATACTTCTCAATGCTTCCATCTGAACCTATCTTTCTTTTGAAGACCCATTTACAAACAATAGGCTTCCATCCTTTAGGCAATGGTACAAGGTCCCATGTTTCATTCCTCTTAAGAGCTTCCATGTCTTCTTCCATGGCTATCTTCCAAGACTCTGAATCATTCATACCAAGAGCCTCTTCTTTCTGCAACTACATTCTGTTGTGGAGAATATGAAGTTGTCTTCTCTCTTTTAATACCACAATCTTTACAAAATATGTTAAAATTATTGGAGCAATATTCATCGCCATTATCAGTTTTCAAATGTTTTATCTTCTTTCTAGTCTACAACTCAACCATTGCTTTAAATTCTTTGAAATGACTAAAAACTTTAGCTTTACTTTTAAGAAACTAAACCCATATTATTCTACTAAAATCATCAATGAAAGAATCATAATAAACTGATCTACCAATGGAAGGAAAATCAATTGGACCAAATACATAAGAATGGATTAGATCCAAAATACATGAGAACTTATGAGAACTTGAGTAAATTTGAACGCAATTTTGTTTACCATAGATACAATGCTCACAAAAATCAAAATCAAGATTGCAATCATTCAACCCATCAACAAGGTTTTTATTCTTTAAGGGTTGTATACCTTTCTCACCTATGTGGCCAAGTCTCTGGTGCCATAACATAGTCTTCTCTATAGGTAACTTTGATTCAATAGATAGAGCACCCTTGGGTACCCAGAAACCATGACCATCTGTTGAAAGAGAAACCCTTTCCTTCTCCAACATAGTAGTCCTCTCCAGTCTTATCAAAAGTACTATAGCACTCAACTGTGCATGCATCAAGTTGGTACAATGTACCCAATTTTCTTCCTCTTGCTATTACCATAGCACCTCTCACCATTTTCACACCTATTTCAGAAAATTGTACATGCACACCTGCATCTATTAGTTTGCTAAAAAATAAAAAAATTTGTCGCCAGTCCTGATATATGCAAGCCACCATCAAATCTTCTAATTCTACGATCAAAAAATTTCCCACAAATATTTCCATGACCAACAATATCAAGAACTGAGTTATCACCGAAATACACCTTACCACCATCAAACTTTTCATACTTACTAAACCAATTTCTATTAGGAGTTATTTGAAAAGATGCACCTGAGTCTATCAACCATATATTGTCACCTACATGAGTGGCCAAGGCTGTGATGAAAGCATCTCCATCTTCAGCTTCCACATTTCAAAGTTTGTACCAGAAAACTTCTCTATATCAATCCTCCTTGATATGCTTGCCATCTTTGCAATCCTACAACATAGAATAAAAACCTTTGCACAAGCTCCCACTCAAACCTTGATTAGCTCAAAAAACCCTATACCCAAAAAATAGAACCAAAATTGGCTAGGCTCTAATACCACTTGTAAGGAAGCTAAGGTGCATGAAATCACTTCTTACACTAATCTTTGAGAGGACGATTATGAAAATTCAACTAACTATTGCAAAGATCTCAAGAAATGCATAATAATATAATCAAAATAACAATGAACACATAACACAATGATTACCATGGGGAAACCCTTCTGGGAGAAAATCCCCACCCTCCAAAACTTGCACAATGTATTCTCAAATTTGAAAGATTACAATACACTCGCAATGCAAGTTCTTACAGGAGTGCATCACCACAACTTGAACTCAGACTCAAACTTAGAGAGATACTCCTTCTAGCACTAGTCTTGCAAATTGAACTCGATGATTCAAACATCTCCCCAAGCCCTCCTTTTATAGTGATTTGCCACTTGGAAACCATTTGTGGCTTTACAAAACCATGGGCCAAAACCATGGGCAAAACAACCATGCCACATGTTACCCACCTGTAATTTGTAACTCCAAGAAAACCATTTTCGTCCATAATTTTATGCTCTAGTTTAGACCCCCATAAAACTCATATAATGAGTTGTTTACACTCTAAAAATAGCCCTTCTACATTGTTATAGAGACTAGACACATTTTTAACAACTCATACACCTTTTTCCAACTCATAAACATGTGGAAAACTACCACAAACAAATTCTAGAATTTTCTAAAAATTTTCAAGAGTTTTTCGAAAAAATCTTACAAGGTTGAATTGGGTGTAGATGAAGAAATGAATGATGTAGGTGACATAGTCCCTACTCTTTGATGCAAGATATGTGTACATGTGTCCCACTGCCCCTGCAATTATTGTATATCCTATACTTGTTGCCTAGAAGCCAAAGATTTAGGCACTAGGACTGCAATGTTATTAGGGATGCCACATAGCTTGTTCACTTAAATTCTATACTTCACATTATTCAAATCTTCCTTTTATAAGCATGAGCTCACACTATACCCAGTCCAAAAAAGGAGGTGTGCATTAACTCTCATAATGTTGCTAAACCATTCTGCACCACACATATAACACTTCCATTTCCGTGTGCCACCACCTATAGCTATAATGAGTATTTTAGAGGGGACCATTGACCATAAGCACCCCTAGTAAACTCTACCAAAATAGTTGAGGGGAAATTAATAGAAGGCACCCTTGATACAACATAAGGAAGCTCTGAATCAGATTGGACATCTACATCATCCCCATGATCACTTCCCTCAGGCTCATACTTAGATACACTTCCCTCATTAATTTTTCTGTCTTCTACACTTTGACTGGATGCCATTTAGACAATTGAATTTTACAAAATAAAAATAATGATTAATCATGATACATTTCAGCCTATTTAATTTCTTCAAAAAATGTTAAAATAAACTAGTTTCAGCCTACTTAAAAAAATAGTAACCTAAATATGTTTCAGCCTATTTAACAAAAATAAAAATCATAGAAAAATATAATAATAATAATAATAATAAATAACATAGAAGATTATAACTATCTATTATCAACAAGATTCAAGAATCAAGAATGAAAAATTCAAAAATTTAAATCCAGTGCTGAAAGTAAATAGTAAAAATAAATTCTAAAACTTTAAATTCTAAAACAAAAAAAAAAGTAAAAAAAAAAAATCTTTCTTGAACTTGATGAATCACTTCCAAAATCAAATCTTCTTGCTCCTCTTGATCTTTCAACCCCTTGCAAAATCACTCACTAAGCTCTGCCAAACTCCCCCAACCTCTTTTTGTCACTTTGCTTCTTGCTGCTCCAAAATAATGAAAATGTAAATGTGAAATGAAAATGAGGCATATTGGCCTTATTAAACCTTGAAAGAGTCCTCATGGTATCCACACCCAATTAGGCTTTCCATGTTAACAAAATAATACAAAGAAAATTTTCTTTTCTTCTTCACGTTGCCACCAAATGCACCCCACATGCACCCTGAGCACACCCAAGTGTGCAACCTCAAACCCAACACCCAGGAAGTACCTGCATCTTTGCATCCCATCTGAGTGCATTGAACGATGTAATTGCTCAACCTATTTTAATAAAAAAAAAGCATGGAACAATATTATAATACATAGAAGTTTAGAACTATCTAGTATTAACACAATTCAAGAATCAAGAATGCAACATTTAAAAGTTAAATCCAATGCTGAAATTAAATACTAAAAATAAATCCTAGAATCTAAATTTGTAAAACAAAATAATTGTAAAATTAGAAAAACCTACCTTGAGCTTCATGAATCACTTACAAAATCAAATCTTCTTGTTCCTTTTTCTCCTCTTCATCTTCCAATCCCTTGCAAAATTACTCACCAAGCTCTCCCAAACTCTTCCGACCTCTTTTTTTCACTTTGCTTCTTTCTGCTCCAAAATAATGAAATGTAAATGTGAAACAAAAATGAGGTGTATTCATGTTATTAAACCTTGAAAGAGGCCTCATGGGACCCACACCCAATTAGGGTTTCCATGTTTAAAAAAAACTATATTTTTGTTGTTGTTGTTGTCTTTTCCATGTTACCACTAGATGCATCCCGTGTACACCTAGAGTGTACTTGAGCACACATTCTTGCACTTGGAAAATACTTAGATCTTCACATCTTGTCTGATTATGTCAAACAATATGGTTTCATTTGAGTGACAGTGGTGAAGCACAAGTGTGCGACATACTTGCACCCAAGACATACCCGCACTTAGTGCGACATGGTTTTACCTTAGGTGAGCATACCCAAGTAAGACTATTTATTTATTACTACTTTAAATTTACATGAGGATAAAACGAGTATGTGTAATATATCAGATAAACATAAATTATAGCAAGAGCATCTAGAAAATAATCAAAAGATCATAAAACATTTAATTACAATGCAAATAAAGAGTGGAGGGCATTGTAAGGGTGGAATAAAATTAGCCAATCTTCAACACATGCAAATACATATGGAAGAAAGACTAAAAAATTGAAAGAGAATATAATACATTAGGACAACTAACATAAGCACATAAATCTAAGAGAGAGAACAAACAAATAGCTAGCTATAGCCCCTCCAAAACTAGAGATCTATAAAGTGTTTGAAGCCATAAAATTAGTCCTAATAACATATACTTCATATTTGAAAATAAAATTTCAATGTACAAAGTCATCTTGTCATGTAATGGAAGGCTCAAAATATCATAAACCAATGCCATCTTGGCTTCACAACCTTCGTTGCTTGATTCAAAGATGCATACAAGGTTGCTTGAGATTACATCTAGATTAATGCTTTTGATCCCTTGAGACACTTGTGCCTAATGCCAAGGAGCACAAAAATTTGATTTATAACAATAACCTCCTCTAGATAAATGAATTAAGAAGGGTATAGAAAAGGAGTTTTTATTCATGATCATCTTGCAATTGGACTCCAACAACATTATGTTAAACTAGATAGATTCTCATTTAAATTTATCATCTTTAATTGAGAACAACCTAAAAGACTGATCTTCCAATTCAAGGTTTTCAGATGAAATGTCAAATGTGTAATCCATTCACCACACCTCAGAATGTAGACAACCACAATATCAAGGAGACCAATAGAAAAGACTAATGGAGGACAAAAGAAGACATGGAAGCAAATGAAAGCAACATGAAACAATTTCATTGAAGATAAAACATCGAATAATTATAGTGTAAATGAACTTGAAATTTGACTTGAGAAAAAAGATCAAGCAACACTAATGTTGATTAAATAACATGAGCACCATGTAGATAAGCATGTAAAAAAAAAAAAACATGCACATGAACATTTGGAAGGAACACAACAAGAAACAAGGAAGAACTAGAAGAGCTTGCAATACACAAGCCAACATTGTTGATGAACACAAAACAAGTCAAATGAATATTTGTACCTTGGAAATAGAAAAGGTTGCTTGAAAAGCACTTGAAATAGCTAGGAAAAACACATAAATCCATCTTTGAGAAAATAATGAAAAAATCAAATCCTTAGCTTAGGTTGAGTACACGATGATCAAAATTTTAAGGGCTTGTACAAATTGCCAAATAACTCATACATTGTCAAGAATCTTATAGTGTAGATTTGGTGTAGGCAAATGGATAACACATTGCCAACAAAAAAATCTCTTGTTACTACAAGGTGATGATCATAAAGAAGCTCCAAGACAAACTAATTAAATAAAAAACAAATTTAACATCCAGGTAGACCTTAGGGGTAATAGTTTACATGAAATCAAAATTAGAACCAAGGGGTATTGTAATATCATTGAATGATATTCAATTCAAAGAGAGGGTAAAGATAAGATTTGAACAACTAGCTCATATTTGGAAAAGACTAACAATTTGAATATCATGTGCATATTGTAGAGATAAGATTCTCTAACATTTGACACTATTGAAAGCAACTAAAAATTTGAAACTACATGCCATTGAAATTGAACTTTGACTCTGAACACTAAGTACAACTAAAAATCATCTTAAGTAGACAAAGAGACTATTGAACTCAGGATAGGGAGAATGGTAATGAAAAAGAAACCATAAATACCAAGAGTTATTTAGGAGTATAAAAAATAATAAAAGTTTGAAGGATTAGGCCATCCATAATTTTGTTGCCAAAAGCAATTGCATCATTGAACTCTAGAAGACAACTTTTTTTAGCAAGACCATTAGGAATATTGTAGGCTTCCTAGTAAAAGTACAAATTTTGATATTGATAAAAAGGGAACAAGTCACCAAACTTCTTGAAGTATGTAATTAATTCTTGAGTTGGGAGACTAAAATCTCTTAAGGTCTTGGATAATATTTTGTGAATCCCCTTCAATGACCAAGTTTACTACCTTAAAGGAGACCTCAAGTTTTACTCTAGTTAGGAGGGCTCTTGCCTCTACAATGTTAGTTGAGCCATTTAAAATTCTTTCAGAGAGCATAACAATTATATCTCCTTTATAATTATCAAGACACAATTGGTTCTCAAGGTTCTAGGATTGCATTGTTTTTGATTTTTTATTGATTTTATGACATTAAACACTAGTTGTGTAATGTTTGTTTAGAGCCCAAACTTCCCCCATGGAGGTTTTTCCATACAATATAGTATTATCTACAAATAGAATGTGTGAAATTGAAAGGAGAATAAGGAAAATTGATTGAATTTTTGAATTAAAATTAGACAATAGTTGTCTAATGTTTGTTTTATAGAATGGGCTTCCCTCACGGAGGCTTGCCCAAATAGTATGGTATCATCTATCAAAAACATATGTGGGACATCAATATGAGGACAAAGAAAATTAACACACCTCAAAAAGTTTTGGATGTGCATTTTGCAATAAAATGACTAAGATAATGATGAGTAAATAAATAAACAAGGGATATCCTTGCCTAACTCCTTCTAAAGGAGAGGAGAAGCTACACAATTTCCCATTGGTAATATAAAATTTGACACCTATAAGAAAAGATAACATCCATTTACACTACTTAGATATGTAACACCTTGCTTGAAAACCCAAGAGAAATTAACATACTATGTTACAATGTTTTACTAAATATATATTTTTAGTTTAGACAACATAAGATAACAATGCAGAAGCAATATACACATACACATCAAATACAAAAGAAATAAAAAATACAATTTCCATTCCTTAAGGGTTCCTCCACATTGAGTCACATTTAAGAAGGTTTTATTAATTAGTATTAATCTTAAGCACAATGTCCACAATCATAAATGAATAAAAAATACATAATCTCATAAGCAAATGCATAAGTACTATTGATATGATAAAAGACATCCAGATAAAAACATTCACTATAGATGTTGTAGGCTATGTAATCATAAATAAAAGTACATTAAATACAATACATCAACCCATAGGATCTCAAAATACAAGATACATAAATAAATAGATACGTCATATGAACATAAATCTCCAAGATAACAACAAGAATGATAAAGGTGCAACTGCATCGACAAACAACTAACATCGGTGCCAATCCATGGGGAACCTAAATGGTAAGAAGTCAGTACCTCCCAATTGTGTGGTCACCTAATCAGGATCCCACTCACACCATGTGGGGTAGATAATGTAAGATCCACATATGAATATCAAATCATAAAATAAATCCTAGGAAATGAATCCTAATAGCTAAATCTACCTCACGAGTAAACAAACTATTGGTAAATAAAGATAACCAAAGTTGAACAGACACTCAACTGATTCCAACACTACATACCAAAGTCAACAAAAGATACCAAGTATAAATCAATTATTGAAATCAAAGAAATACAACATTGAGAGGAAACCACTGCCAAATCAAATGAGGTGTTGAAAGAATAATAAAAAACAAATAAATAACTGTCATCAATAAATGTCCACCACCCACAATAATTAATATACAACAATGAGTATTAACTCATAATAAATACATCCAACTAGTACACCTCCAAAGGAAAATATAAATATCATGAATGAGACTTAGGTTACATACTAGGGAGTGTCATTACATGGTCAAACTGCTTGAGTTACTGTGGACTAGTCTCTCACTAGACCTTGGATGCTCAAGTGTTGAGTTATCTTGGACTGATCATTCTAGGCCCCAAACCCTCAACGTGACATGTGGAACTAGAATACCTCTCATGGAAATGAAGAAAACTAGTCGTACCTCTCACTAGGTATCATCCTATTCCCATCCTTAGCTATACAAGCACTGAAAACATGGGTGATGCAATATCTTTAACTTATATTTTTAATAAATATCTAAATAATTTAATTACTATTTCATCACTTATTACACAACTTAAAAAGAGTTACACTAGAAGCCACTTTGGGCCCCAATCCCCATTGCAAGCCATTCCCACATAAATGCACCTAGACAACCTTCCCAAAGCTCACAAACCATAATTGTATCCCATACCACAAAAGCCATAATTGTTGAATTTGGTTCCATAATAGGCAACCCGAAAGTAATAGTTGGTTCTCAAAACCCAAGTTAACATAAATGCTCATTAAAGATAAAATCTATAAACATAAATCTCAATTTGAACCATATAATACATCATGACATCTAGTCAAATTATCATCATAAAAGAAATCATAGAAAATAAACCTCTAGTGCACATCCTAGTTTGACAATTAATACCAATCACATAAAACCATCACAAAATAAAAATCATGAGACTTTAAACAAAACATAAGATACACATAGTTTTCAACCTTATGGTTTAATGACATCATTTTCTATGTTTAGATTGCATCATAAGAATGTATTTAACAATAAAGTAAGAATATACATGTTTACATAAATTGTTAAGTTAATATGCTTATTTAAATGAATAAGTGTTTAAATGTCAAATCTCTTTGTGCATATAAAATGCCATACAATATTATCACATTATTAATTTAAATATTCTTAAATTAGAAATGACTTATCTTGTCAGATTAAATACTAATATCAATTCCATTTTTAAAACATTAATTTGACTTCAATTTAAGTCAAATATCAATATTTATTTCCCTTTAATTCATAATGCAATTAAAAATAAGTCAAACTTGAAATTATAATTTTACTTAAATTATTTATAATTTCTCTCATAATACTAAATATTCGTAATTAGATGTTTACATAGTGAACTCCACCATAACTTCTCTTAGAATATAACATAATCACCAATATATATTTATTTACCTCCCACTTATGTTAATAAATATATAATCACTTATATGCAACCAATAGTTTAACTAGACTTAAAAAAATATTAATACTAACATCCACTTTACAAATAAATGAGTAGTTGTTAGAAATATTAATCTTCCCTTGGATGTATTTAATTTGGGATATTACAAGGATATCTTCATGTTATTTTTTCTCTAGTCCACGTGTGAGGACATGTCATTTAATTTTCCTCTTGTCCATGTGTGAGGACAACTCCTTTTTATAATTCCTTTTATAAGGAAACTATTTTATCCTCCTTAAGATGATCTTGACACTTTGCACACACTTATTATGAATGGTAGAATTCATAGAAGTGAGTGTTACAAATGTAACTCCTTCTTATCTCTATAAAAGAGAAGCTTCTCTCTCATTCTTCTACACATCACGTTGATGTTATTGTAATGAGCCAATGACTCCAACTCTCTCTCCCTCTCTTTTCTATAGGCCTCCCTTCATTCATAATATTACACAAGGGGGTTTCTTTGCTTTCCCTTTTCAAAATATTTGTCTAATCTTGTTGATTATTTGGTGCTTGCTGTTGGAAATAAACTTATCACATGGTAACATATTTTTTCATTTTTCTCACTTGGATTCTTTCCTTTATGTCCTTTCATTTAAACATTTCTTACATGATATCAAAGATAAGGTACTAATTTTTGTTTTGAGTTTTTTATGTGTTGAAGGTTGTCATTCATTGGAGCTCACCTAGGGTGAAGAGTTTATTTTTTTAAAGATCATTCTAACACTTTGTGTGTGTAGGGTTTTTCTTTCCTTTCTTTCTTTTTTCTTTTCTTTTTCTCACCCTCTTTGGAAGGCTTGCCACCTAATAGTTATAATTCTTGAGTGTTTAGAAAAGTAACCATTTATTTCTATTTTTTTGGAAGGCTTGCTAACAAAATAAGATAATTTTTTCATTCTTATATTGTTATTTTACGATAATTGATCTTGCATACTATTTTATTTATAGAATGCAAAATATTAACATATTGCTATTTTATCTAACTTGCAGGCTGCTTTACTCTTATAGACAATCTATTTCACTGTCAATATTAATCTATCCATATTTACTTGAACAAGTTTAATTCTGGTTCATTATGTTTAAGGTTAGTATAAATTAAAAAAATCTAACTATATATCTCTATATTTTTCACCTTTGTTAATAAAATATCACATACCCAAACTAATATCTTTGTTCCAAAAATGATCTTTTTCTTTTCAATAGTCTATATCTAAGTCTACAAAATTTAAATATATTTCTAAGTTTCTTGCTCATTATATTGTTTATGAACATCAATTTTTTTCATTGATTATTATATTTGTTTAGCTCCCTTAAGTTTCTTTTGTGTTCCAATTTGTTTATCAAAAGCTTCAATCTCATATTAGTCTTTGTGTTTTCATATAAAGTTTTATGTTTTGTTAACCTTTCATCTACACATTTCAATAACATTGTTTAGAACATTTCTCTTTTTTATTTAGAAAATTCCTTGTGTGCATTCTTTTAGCACCACCACACTTCCTCCCTTTCAACATTTTTGAAGCCTGCCTTCGCTACCTTGACCCCATATTTTCTAGCGCACTATTGTGCTCTCATAGTTTTGGAGTAGTGTGAAGGCGTGCTACTGTCATTTCTAGAGACGTGTGGAGTGTTGTGGTCTATTATTTCTTTACTTGACTCCATTTCTTCAATAATCAACATTTCTTTGATCTCCTAGTAATATTTTTTTAGACTCAGCTCCTCCATTGCATGGATAACTTTAAGAAACCTCTCCTAGAAAAAATATCTAAAATGCTGGCGAATCCAAAATTAAATGGGTAGGAAAATTTTCATCTCGAGGGTGATTTTTTTGTTCAATGTAGGGAAATTAAATATTATATGTTGGCAAATTTTATCTTTCCCTAACAAAAATCATTTTAAATTCAGGGAATTAAAGTACCCCTTGTTGGCACATAAATCAATGGTGGCAAATTATTTTCTTGCCCAAAATGAGTTTGTAATGTATGAGGCTAATTAATTGTTTCATAGGAAAATAAATAATAATGGTCTTGGCTAATCTTTGGTGTAAACTTAAAAAAATGACTAATTTAAAAATAAATCTGCTAAGTGTAGTGGCTAGCAATCTTTAAAGCTTTATGGTTGCTAAGTGTATTGACTAGTGTCTATTATTAATATTGTCACCAACTTGTCTGCTGCCACTTTGGTACCATTAATACATTACTATTATCAACTGTTGATTGCTTAGAGATCAACGACATAAGATGCATTTTGGGGCCAATTATTCAAAAAAACCTCGAGCTGCATGAAATTCTTTAGAATTGAGACACATGAAAATTTTCACATGAAAACCATTAACTAGAATGTAGCAAAAATCATATCAAGATTAAAATCATAAATATGGGACTGATAATTACAATTAGTACATTCCATTTCCAGCCAGCTTGGCAAACACTAGGAGATTAATGCAAGTACATTTTTTGCAATCACAAATTAATAGGAATATGAAAACTAAAGATATGAAAGATTGCAAACAATTTAATGCAACTGCTATTAAAGAGTCCTTTCAATTCCTTTCAATTCCTCTTTTACTATCAGATTCTCAATTCTAGTTTTGTTTCTTAGTTTTGGTAGTTTGCATAAATTCTTAGGTGCCTAGTGTAGATTTGTTTTTGTTTTATAGATTTGTAGGTTTGTAACTTATATTCTAGTTCCATCATGGATACACCAATTAGGTTGAGATGCAAAAAAATGGATCTACAAAACCCTTTTTGGGCATGATACTCGAGGATGTGCTCGCTATGGTTTGCAAGGAAGATTCCAGTGGGGCTTTTTCCCACTATGTTTTGTTCATGGCCCTCGACCATAAATTCTTAAGCAACAAAAATAGGTACTGTGTGTCTAGGGACATTACCTTCCACTAACTTGCATCTTTTCTTGACCTGGGAGGGGATCAACTAGACATTTTGATACATCTATGTAATGTTTTTAAGGAAATGTTTTAAGAAGATGAAATCAAAATCCTTGTATTGGACAAGTAGTTACCGAGCTTTGGCATCCCTTTTGTAGACATAATAGACAAGTGTTGGGAGTAAGGCATAGGGAACATTGTACAAAAGTAACTCTTCCTATTGAGCATGAATGAATGACAATTGACTCACCATCAAAAGTGGTTGTGACTCGGGAGGGATTTTTTGTGAAAGTGGTTATTGTTGGATGATGTTAGTGACATTGATTTCACATGGATGCACAAGTTTAGCAACATTATCATCTCCAAGAGATTCCTTGTGGAGGGCCCTAAAGACCTTTTTGATTGAAGGCTTCAAACCCTATTCCCTATTCCCTATTCCTTGTTCCTTAATCCCTATCCCATGAAACCCTACTCCAACTTCCCACTTTCTTGTTTAATCAACCCATGCCCTTGGAACAAAAAACAATTTTAAGAAATCTTTTTTTAATAATAAAAACTATTAGTAGTTAGTAGTTACTTTGGATTGGGCCTTGCCCTTGAATGTAAATTACAAAATAGTAAAATTAGACTGATTTAATCAAATATTTTAAATATCTATACTATGGATATGTACAATCTAGAATATAATCAATGAAAACTATAGTTTTTGGCTTCTCAATTCATTGTTCTTGTAAATGTGTTAATTGTTGTTCAATTTTGTTTTTACATTAAATTATTTGGTTTCAAGTTCAACTCAAATTATAATTGTTATAGAATGATGAATCATGATTTTATCAAATGCACTATTAAAATGTTAGTCTTTGACTCTATTATGATAGATGAATGCAGGGCCAGACTAGTGCCACATATTTCTAATTATATAATATCAATAATAATTATGAATTATTCTAGTTAATAGTTATAATAATTTTAATTAATAATTTAATTATAATTTAGTTAAATAAAATTAAATAAGTGAAAAAATAGTTTGTTAAAGATAAAGTTATGATTCATCATGATTCAAGCAATTTAAATTGTATAAATATATTGATTTGAAAATAAAAAGTTCAAATTATAACTTATATAAAATGTTCATAGATAATATTGAACATTAATTGAAATTCATTAATTCCTATTTTTTAATCTATATTTATATAAAAAACATCAAAAATTGAGAATTTTTTTATCATATTTTGAATTAACTAAAAATGCTTCAATTATTAAAATAAATTATCATTATCAAGTAATTATAATTGCATAAATATTATAAATTACAATTATCATGCAATTATAATTGTGTAGTATCAAATTTTTATTATTTTTCATGTTTACTTTTGTTCTAATCCATATTGAAATTGTTTAAAGTTTAAATTCTATTATACCCTCAAATGAAAATCTTGCTTAAAAAAAGTTCAGACATGACATTTCATCAAAATTTTAAAGTAGTAATTTTTTAAATATTAATATAGCTTTATTTTCATTTGGGTAATAACATCATCATTTAACAAAAAATAATTTGTATGTACTATGTTTTAACTTTTGTAAGTTTTAACTAAATGTGTGCACTGTGTGATTTAAATACTAGTTAATATATTAAATTTGGTAAATAATTTAATGCATTATGCAACAATTTGACAATTTAATATTTTTTAATAGTTATACGAAAGGTTTAAGGAATTGATCTCGACCATCGAATGAAAGATAGATCAACAACCACGACTCTATTTTGGGCCTGATTTTAAAAGTGATAAATTAAAGCCTAGTTCTTCTCAAAATCAAGACGCACATCCTAAATTTAGTCAATGTGACATTGTAACAACTGTAATCTTTCTTTTGTTTGACCATTGATTAAAAGAAAGATCGATGACCCCATATGAATTTTGGGTAATTTGGGGAATGTTTTCCCTTGTGACTAGATTCATCATAAATTGTGACACATTTCCTCTCATTGGCAATTTATCAATTATTAATTAAGTGCCATAGTGTCACTTAAAATTTACAAATTGCATGTTAATAGGGTTAATAACTTATTGTGAAAGGAATTGAAATGATCTGGCTCTATTTTGGGCCTAATAATTAATTTTAAAATTTTTAACATAAAGTTTATTTCTTCCCCAAATTAGGACACATGATGGCATTAATAGTTATAAGTATACTCTTAGTCTTTGTTATTCTGCACCATAAATTGAAAGAAGGATCGATGACCCAATTTGATTTTCAGGTCCAATTTGGGGAATGTTATCTCTGTTGCCTAGAGTAATTTGGAATTGTGACACGTGTAACATATCATGACATTTGACATGTGTCATGATTCCATAAAGTTTATTTCTAAATTCTTCCCAAATTAGGACACATGTCATCATGTCCAAAATTCAGTGACAAGTGATGACATTGATAGTTGCAAGTATAGTCTTAGTATTTGTTATTCCCCAATAAACACCATAGATTGAAAGAAAGATTGATGACCCGATATGAATTTTGGGTCCGATTTGGGGAATGTTATCACTGTTGGCTAGAGTCATCAGGAATCGTGACATGTCGAGTCTATTTTGGGGAATGTTATCACTATTGGCTAGAGTAATCCATAATCGTGACATGTGTACGATTCCTGATGAGTGTAGACAACATCAACAACATTCCCCAAATCAAATCGAAAATAATATTGGGCCATCGATTTTTAAGTTCACTTTTAATTTTTTAATTTTTTTTTAGAATTGTAGTTGTACCAATGTATTATATAATTAATTATTATGCACATAATTATTACTATTAGTAATGTTAGTA
Organism: Cupressus sempervirens; assembly: GCA_028749045.1. NCBI lineage: Eukaryota > Viridiplantae > Streptophyta > Pinopsida > Cupressales > Cupressaceae > Cupressus > Cupressus sempervirens. The sequence continues at coordinate 53,497,624 of CM053792.1, read as the reverse complement.
ACTCGGTAGTTTTAACTTACATGCATTGTACACACTACCATATTTTAAATGATTAATAGTTATTAATTACTTACATTTTAACTTAATTTTTTTTTCTTTTAATGTTTTTACACTATGAAATTTTCAAGAGTTAGATACTATAGGGTTTTCAACTTTTCAAAGACTATAGGGTTTTCACCGAATTTTGATTTTTGTTTTGAAGACTAAAGCTTGAGAATCACAAGAGGGTACCCATTTTTATGAGTTTGCTAGCACTGGTTCGGTGCTCATGCAACTCAAATTCAAATTCAAACAATTGAATCTTGATTCCACATTTTCTTTCCCTGTAGTGTACTTTTAGGCTTCAGTAGTAGAAGTCTAAGGTCTATAATTTGTAAATTAAGGCTTGAAGTTTATGTAATAATAGTACCACACATGGGAAAAAAAAAGTCAAAAACCTCCAGCATGAGTGCAAGCCAAACAAAAGACATAATAGAACTCAGGAGCACTATGCTAGAAACCCCAGGTTTCACCGATGAATATCATGATATTTTGATCATGTTATCCATGGAGATATGGAATCATGGGAATAAGACATTCATTTTTTAATAAATCAAAATATCCACATAAGAGGAGTAAACATCTCAAATTTAAGAAAAGTATCAGTGCACATTCAAATAAACTAGCTGCATTGGTTAGTGGATTAGCAAACCCAATGGTACCTGAAATATTCTCTTGCCTAGAAATTGTAATGCTATGTGCTAAAAATTAAGATGAATATAGAAAGGAAATTTCAAACCAAAACACATAGGAGGAATTTTTATCCATAACCGAGAGTGATTTTTTCACTTTGTTAGACCCAGGGTTTAAAGCATATAGCTTTAACGAGCACATTGAGTTGGATAAACTAACTCATGCTTATGAAAAACTAGAAAGAGTTTTTCAAGATTCCTATATTAAGGATTTAATAAGCTTAGAGTCATCTACTAATAATACTACTTTTACTATTACACTAGATAGAGTTCTTAAGCCTCCTTATAAATTTGATATTTTTGTGCCTTGCATTTATAATACTATTTCATTTTTAGAATTTTGTCTAGGATTGGACCGTAACAAGGATGTGGGTGCTAGTGTTCTTAAAATAATTTATAATATCCATTGTCAAAGTGACTCAGTTGACATGGTAGAAGATAGATATAATTTTATTCAACACATTGTGGAATCTATGCAAGGATAATTACTATTGATTAAACAAGGTACACACAAGACATTTAGGCTCACAAGTTTCTTGTGCTACCTTATTTTGCAAAGCATCACCCAATATTTGAGATTGAGAGCAACAAGCTTGATATTGAGGTTTATAAGTTTGATGAGAGAACCCAAAAGAAATCAGAGACACCAAGTCCAGTATATGAGTGGACACATAAGATGAGGATGAATGGTAGCAATGATAACTACAACAATTTTGTAGACTTATATTTTGTACCTATTTAACATAAAATTACAATAACTCCAATGCTTAGATTGCCTATGTCTTGTAAAGATTTCATTCAACTAGGAAGTTAAATTTCAATTGGCTGATTGGTTCTTCATGGAAGACTATACTGTGTTAAGGTTTTATGGTTCTACGGTTGAATTGTGCAAACTCCAATGCATCTGACATACAGGGTTTTTGCCTTAGGAACATGTATGTCAAATGGAGAGCACAGGAAAACTATTCATTATACAACAAATTGAAACAATATTCCCTTCCTTTCCTTTTGTGATTGGAGGGCTCACATTTGAGAGAAAGGATTTCAATGTGACAAATGAATTGGTGATATTTTTTAGCTTTAATATTCTCACTCACTAGAATTATGATCCACTCAACATAATAAAAGAAAGACTTACTGGAAATGGGAACTCTACAAGAAAATATCAACATCAGGATATGTCATTGGTAGAAAATTTTAAAAATATGGATTTGTGGGATGAGGTTAAGAAAGAGACAGAGAAACATACAACAAAGAATAATATTTCAATACAAGAATTATCATCCCAAATTATAAAATTTCACATATCAAAGTCACACAAATCAAATCCTATGACATACTTTAATTTTTTCAAGAAAAAAATTGAAACTTCTAAGAAATCTATGTCAAAAGCAATTAAGGAGGCATGAAAATCTAAGTATTGGTGTCAAACCAAAATGACCAATTTTTGGAAAATGAGAAAAAATCTGGGTGAGTCAAAGACCTCAACACCTTTTGGGGAAATCAAGGATGATAAACATTTTAGTGATTATTGGAATAAAGAGCATCCATCTATAGTATATCAATTAGGCAGTAGTAGTGCTAGTGATAGTCAAAGACAAAATGACTTTGACTTTGACAAAGATACTCAGGATCCTAGGTTGACTGACACTAGAAGAAATATTGTTGAACTTCAAATGTGTGATACTATTTAAAAAACATATACTAATGGGGAAACTATGATTCAAAACTTGGGTTATGAAGGTATAATGCCCTTTGGTCAAAGTGGTGAAGGGATTTGGAATCCAATTGCAATACCAGATCCACCACAAAGAAGAAGTAAACTGATCATTAGAGTCTTTGATGAGATTGAAGATGATTCATCTAGAAAGGGAAAACATGTTATTTTTTGAAAGTCATCTCAATACAATGTTTGTTAAATCATCAAATCCAATTGAAGTTGATCCCACTGGCAGTGACAATGGCACAGGTAAAAAAAGTTCAAAAAGAAAAAATTTATGACAATTACAATGATAAAAATGTCTACAATAATGTATGCACCAATAGATTCTAGACAAAACACTCAAAATAGTCCTAAAACACCAAGATTTGGAATAGATCATCTTCAAGTTGTTGAAAATCCTCAAAATACAATTGTAGGTGGAGTTATTGGTGTTGGAAGAGCATACATCAATACAAGTGATAATTCACCTTTCAAACACTCAATTGTGTCAACAAACTCATATTTTTGTTTAAATGACTTTGCAACAAAATTGGATCAGTTAAACCAAATAAATAGGCAAATTATGAAGACACTAAAAAGTGATGTAGTTGCTAAACATCAAGCATCTAATACTAACAATATATTTCCAACATATGACCCAAATAAGGAAATGATGAACATCATGGTTGTTATGCCCCTAGGTAGAGATAAAAATCCACTAGAAAGTCCAATGAATCCTAGTGATGTACAAGTTAGCAATCTCCAAATGAATTTCTCAAAGGTGGAAAATATTGACAAAATAAATATATCAAAAGAGACCAACAAAATGATCTACTTTGCACTTCAAAAAGTAGAGAAAGAGAACATAAAACTTGTGAAGCAAATAGAAAAGTTTTAGGAAGACTTGGAAAATGTGAAGGCCAAGGAGAGAGAAACAAACAATAAGTTCAAAGAATTGCAAAAGAGGATAAATAATTCTTCTTCTATAGAGGCAATTATGCAGCAAGAAAAGATGAATGAACAATTAAAAAACTTGACTAAAGAATTCAATGATAGAAAAAAAAAGATCTGAGGATGAAAAAACCTCTAGAGCACAGTTGTGCAAATCTGTAGAGAATAGTGCATAGGTAAACAATAAATTGAAAAATGACCTAGACTCTGCTATTAGGGAAAACAAAAATTTGAAGATTGAATTAGAGAATGAAAGAAAAATTACTACTCTATTGCAAATAAAATAAGTAATTTGAAGAAGGAATTGGAGAATGAAAAGAAAAAAGAGAAGTCTACTGCAAGGACAATCCAAAATTTGAAGAAGGAATTGGAGAATGAGAAGAAAAAAAGGAGTTTGTTGCAAATACAATCCAAAATTTCAAGAGGGAATTGAACAATAAGAAGAAAAAAGAGGAGACTACTTTAAAGACAATCCTTGATTTGAAGAAGGAATTGGAAGAAAGAGAAATCTAGTGCAAACACAATGCATGATTTGAAGAAGGAATTTGAGAATGCAAAGAAAAAAGAGGAGTCTATAGCAAAGATAATCATTGATTTGAAGAAGAAAATAGAGAATGTGAAGAAAGATGAGTCTACTGCAAACACAATCCTTGATTTGAAGAAGGAATTGGAGAATGCAAAGAAAAAAGAGGTGTCTACTGCAAAGACAATTACTAATTTGAAAAAGGAATTAGAGGATGAGAAGGAAAAAGAGGTGACCACTACAAATACAATCCAATATTTCAAGAAGGAATTGGAGGATGAGAGGAAAAGAGAAACTAATCAACAAGGGAAAGTAGAGGAAATAAGAAAAAAAGATTGAAATGGAAATGTCTGAAATGCAAAAAAAAATGGAGAATGCAATTGCACAAAATATATCTACATCTTTTGAAGACCATCATGTCAAGGATATATTAAGAAATATAGTCAAGCATATAAAACAAGAAAATTGGGAGAAATTAATGTAGAACTAAGATAGCTTGTTTGAATGACTCTAATTAAATAGAAATATCAAAGATGACTTAAAAAAATGTTGAGGATAAAAAAGGACCTTCCCTAGTTCTATAGAAAAATTGTGAAACAAATTTTGCATAAAGTTCAAAAATCCAATGACAGGGAATTGGAAATCCATGGAATAAACAACCATTACAATGCCTTTATAATGGCCTTGAATATCATGTAAAATCATGAGAAATTAATGGAAGTAGATGATGCTATGAAATATGCTTCCAAAGACTTGATGAAGATGAATCATGACATACTCCACATGCTAAATGTTGGATTACCAAATCCAACTAACTCAAAAGGTAAATTCTGCTGCACAACATTGTGACCTATAATTTAGGAAACATGCATGAGGAAACCAGTCTAGAAAGAATTTCAAGTTGTATCAAACTATTGTCAACATTTAGTGCAACTATAGATAAATTGCTTGATTCATATAAAAAAATCTCTTCAAAGTATGCACTTTTGATGAGGTTACAATTATTTATGTACAACCTACATAAAATAGAGCTTCAAAATGATGTAGAATGGAGCACCTTAGAAAAACCTCCTTGGGCCATCTACTCGATCATAGTACTAACTACTTAGTAAGTGATAGTAATATAAGCATTTTGTTACTTGTTGATCTTTGTAATTTTTCAACTTTGTTAATTGTTATAGGAATTAGGATAGCTAGACAACCTACTACCTAGAGTAGTAACCAATTGGAATTTATTTCCCTAGAGGCTAGTCCTATAGTCTACTTGTACAAATTGTACAATTGGAAATCTATATTGTACACACCTAATGTAGTAGTACTCCTAATCATATACAATTGTCAATTATAAATTGACCTATAGCTATTTTTTTCCTTATAACTCTAATAAATAAAATGGAATTTAGGGTCATTTGTAAAGGATTTTAATATTATACTTCTCTAGGCTCTGAATTTGTATAATTATATTGTCTAATATTTCTACATAGAGACAATAATGTTAAATGTATCATGTTTTTTAAATGCATATTATGCTTTATAAATTATTATACAATTTTTTTGAAAGAAAGTTTATTATGTTAAATGTATTATTTTACAATTTCTTTAATAAGCTAGAATTAATGAAAATCTTAACATGTCTAAAACCTATAATAAATGAAAATTTCAACATGTCTAAAAACTAGAATCAATGAAAATATCAACATGTCTAAAAACTATAATCAATGAAAATCTCAACATGTCTAAAATAATTTTAATCATCTACAACAACACAGATAAGGCTATTAATTGAAATTTGACTTCTACAAACAAAATTAATTAGTAGATAGAGTCTTAGTATTTGGAGATGTATAACTAAGACATTGGTAAGACTAAAGCACATAAATTAATTTGAATTGAAATTGGTAAGACTAGAGGTTCTAGCCTCCTACTTGACTCATAGGTGATAGAGAAGATGCTATGGGTGCCACACCAACTCATCATCACTATCTTCAAAATCCTCTCCATCTACTTCATATAACAATTAATTGTTTGATGTATTTTCTTCATATTCACTATCAGTATGCATGCCTAAGTTAACTTCATCATCATTTCATCCAATATCAGGACAAGAACCACTGTCAGTGCCATTATTTTTGATACTGCCACTGCCATTTGGGTTTGAAATGTTGGCCAACCCTTGACTTGACATTTATTTCTCTAAATTCCTAGAGCCCTGTCATAAGGGAAACTATCTACCTCATACCTAGAAGTATAAAGCCTCAAAAAATTATCCAAATTTCTCTCTAATTTGTTTCTAATCTTTAACTTTAGGAAGTCCAAGGTACTGAAAAATCTATCATGCTCCACTGAATCCAATATCATTGTGAAACATAAATTGACAAGCTTGAAATATTCTGGTATTGACTCTCTCAATTGATCACTTTGACCAAGGTTTTTCCAAAGCTTTGTTACTTCTCCCTCTTCATTTTGGTTCCCCATTAGATCATATTGTTCCCCCATTATGTTTGGAAAACAATATGATTGATCTCTTAATTGAGATTCATCTAATATTCCATTTATAGTTACTCCATTGATTACTGTACTTTAGTAAAAATGCTTAATCAAAGTCACCATCCTTCTTTGAAAATCAATCATCATAGAGTCAACGATCTTCTTGAAATTTTCACTTTTCACACAAGAAATTACCTTCTCTAGTTAACTTCATAATTCATCAGGATCAAACTATGGGTTGATGTATACATAGTATTGCATTGGTATGTCAACTCCATATACCCTGGCACATACCTCATCATTTGTACCAATATGTAAAAAGTTATCAAGATTGTTCAAATATGTGATTTCTATACACTTTACAAACTTTGATTCATCTAATGGTAGTAATCGATACAGAGTATCCAGGTTAGTACATATTAGTTTATCTATCTTGTTATATTCTATAATTTACATAGCTCTTTGTTGAACCTTTTCCATAATATTTCTCATTTCCTCTAGTGTGGGGAGAATGGCTATTAAAGTTAAGAGTATCTTAACATTAGTTTTTTCGAATAGAGCCGAGGAATTTTTTCTCACACAAAGTGGATTAGTCCAAGAAATGATGGATATTCAAAGAATACTCAATGCACTGGTCCATCCAAAGGGATTCATTTGTTTGTTGGAAGTCTTAATGGGAAAGTGAGATACTAAGGGGGTGGGGGGGGGAATTAGGATCTATAAATTTTTTTACTTCTTCGAACAAATCAAATACATTCACCATTCACCCATCTGATATCTAAAACATTTACCATATATCCATAACCTATAAAGTTGGAATAGATCTAAGTATGCATCTCATTCATCAACATGAAAGTAAATATAAAAACATAAGATAAAAGATTTGGTTACCTATAAACTCTACAAGGTGAAGGTAAAATTGGGGTGGGGATGGCATCCATAAATCTTCAGTAGCATAGTAATAAAGTGAGCCTGTTAAGACTACAATATTGATCACTTCTAGTGATCTACCCTATGAGGGGTCTACCTTGTTAGGAGATTACAAGACTTATTTAGCCTACCTTTATTAAAGGATTAAAACATACACCTAATTAAGAACTCTATTATGAGATTTGAATAGGCCCTTTAAAACCACTCTGTTAAGATATTTACCCTGATACATTGGTTAAAATATCTCAGTACCTGATCCTTCGATTAGCATTCTATTGCTAGGGTTACATATATTGTCTCTCTAATTATGATTTGATCTCCTTATCAAATATTCTCTATTATGCTCTTTTACTACTAGGTTGCACTATCTGGTATCTCTACTTCTAGCACATAAACATAGCCTTGCTTCTCTATCACTCTATCTCTTCTTGCATCCTTGTGATTTAGGGTTTGGGTCCCTCTTTAAATAAACAATTGATGAACCTTCTAGATCATGATCAACGATCCAGATTCATCCATTTTTCCATTCAATCCTTTCAATTTTTCTAATTGGTTACTCTGCCTTCCTAGAGATTGATGTCCTTTGACAAAACACATAATTACCTCCCTAACTATCTCTAAAATCCATAAATTTAGTGTAGAAGTTGGCCAAAAATAGTTTATATAAGTTTTTGTGTCATCACAAATTCATATGTGAAATTTGGTTTACTTGAAAATTGTATATCTTGACACTTGATCCATACTGATATTTATGTTGTCCCTTGACATCTGAATGCTTGCCACATACTGTGTCACTCAACATCAACTATCTCTTCTTCACTTAGTGTCAACTAGCTTCTGACACACTCAACATATACTGTCACTCGATCTATACTGGAATGCTTGACAACCTAAGGACTTTCTTGGCTTGTACTTGAATATAAACAAGTCTATCACATATTTCTTGACCCTTATTGGATGGTTTAGTCACAATGATAACTGACCAAATCTGCCTAAGAAATGACAAAGTTTTTAACACTAATAGGCAACCTAGCTTAGAGATCAACAATCTCCCCCTTTGACAATAGTGGCAAAAACACTTTTCCATGACTTATCATTCAATTCAAAATTGCAAAATAACACTCCCCCTTAGACTATGACATGATCTATATATATCATCATATGTACATACCTTCAACAATTTTATTTCCCCCTTGCTTTGATATATGATTTATATCTATTTCTCCCTTTCAATTTTTCCTTTTGACTAATCTATTAATTTCCCGCTTATTTTTGACACTTATGACATTAGGGTTGTAGGGGTCAAGCTATACTTGTCCAAAAATGTTTTATGAACCTGCAAAATCATTTCCAATGCATGATCCCAACTAGATCTTTCTAATTCCAAAACATGTATTTTGATCTCAAGCTGTGCAGTGAGATCAATCAAAATATTTTTTGTAGAGAGATACAAATCTCTCTTAACTAGATCTTTTGCTACTGACAATTCTCTTTGCTTTACCTCCAAATGAGGTAGCAACATGGATTGAATGGAGAGAAATTTTTCTATTATATTGTAATTCTTAGCATCTAACTTAGCTAACCTTTCTTGAGAAAAAGTTAATCTATTGAAATGAGTAGAGCTTGAACTTGCATCCATGCTGAAAGAATATCCTAAAGACTTCAAATATGCTTGAAGTCTATCAATAGATTATTGATTCTCCAATGTAAAAACTCAACATCAAAAAGCTTTCTATACAAAGAATAAATATTCTACAATACTACTTCTAAATTATTGACAAGAGTTGAAAGTTCAGCTTATTTCTATTTCTATTGAAACTTTCTCCAAAAATTTGTGCTCAAATATCTTTTCAGGTCATTTCAAGAATTTTTCATTGGCCTCAATATCATCATTATTAACTTTTTCAATAATATGAACTGACTATTCTATTATTGGGTGTTTCTTTTTCACATCATGAATATCAAATGCATCTACAAAAATATCCTTGATTTCATGCAATGCCCATCATTACTGATGTTCCCTTCTCAACTCTTCTTCTTTTTTCTTTCTCTTCAATAGGTCTTGCAAAGTTTGCATTTTTTCAAATGTTATGTTATAAAGTTCATAGTTTGGAATGACAATTCCTTCAAACAATGTCACTAGCTTTCTAGGTGACTTAGCCTTTTTCCTCAAATTCTTCAACCTAGGAGTACTAACACTCGACAATGATATTAGCAAAGGTGTTGCATTAATACTCAATCCCCATATTTATTGATTAGTTGTCACAATTGATGGTTCAATAGATATTGTCGCAACACTTGATAATTGTACTAAGGGTTGAATTGCCCCTGTTTATTTCTAAGCTTCCTCAGTCTATTGCTTTGCCTCCTTATCTCCCTTAATGTGAGGTCATGAGACATCATGTGCAAATATATCTTCTTCATATTTCTCTACTTCTTCTTCCTTTTCAATGACAATGGTAGCCTCAATAGGAGAATTTTGAATTGGAATCATTGGATTCCCTTCCTTTTCTTTCATCTCAATTGTGATTGTAGGTATGGTGGAATTTTTTGATATAGTACACATAGTTGACAAACTCTCTACCTTTGGATATTCTAAAATTTGAATAAGTATAGGATGAGTTCATGGAAGAGGTGAACTAGAGGTTACCTTAGTGAGTGCTTCACTTTTGAGATCTTCCTCTATCAAAACATTAATATTTTCTTGATTTTCTTCTAGCATGTCCTCAATGGTGACAACATCCTATTGTTCACTCTCCTCAATTTTATTTCTTATTGCCTCTTCCAGACTTTTAGGCTCATATGTGTCTTCTGTGTTGTCTAGCTCTATATGGCCTGATGTATCTTCATCCTTGTTTACAATTTTTTCTAGCATTAATCCAAAAATCACTTTCCAAATCAAAGTGCTTTATTTTATGACTTCTTAATTTTATTTTTAAATTTAGAGATTTCTCTATATTTGGGAATGAATCTAATTCTATATTGTTTAGTGAATTTTACCCTCTACTTTGGTGTTAGTTCTATGATTACTTGGGCTAAAGTCCTTTCTCTTATTTTCTTTTTAGTGGTTATAGAATATTTCCATCATTCATTAATTTTATTATAAAAATCCCTAGGTATGATATTTTTGATTTCTATTGGAGTCATCTTGAAAACTCTAATCATTTCTACAATTGCTTCTTCTATTTGTACTTTGTCATTTCCAATTAGTTTCTCATACTTAATGAATTTGAACATTGACAATCTTGCACTACTTTTAATGTTCTAGAAAATTTCATCCACATTAGTTGGATGCCTATGTATAGCCACTTTGAATTAGATGACATCCTTAGAGTCAATATTTTCTTCATCCTCTTCTTCATTTCACAAAACTAATCTTCTCTTCGACGTCTTAGCAAGTTGACTTGACTCAGTCTCTGTTTGAGCTTGCTTTCTTTTTCTTGAGCTAGCCCCTTTTTCTTATTTCTTCTTCTTTTGTAGCTCAACTAAAGATATGGTCATTATGGACCTTTTTCTTGGTCTAGTAATAGAAGAGGTAGGCTTCTTCAAGCTCTTCTTTACTAATGGCTCAACAATAGTAATAAGCTTTGGTTTCTTTGCTTTTTTCTCGACAACTACTATCTTTTCACCTTTCTTTTTTGAAATTTATTCTTCATCCTCACTGTCCTCCTAATCACAATATTGGTCCTCACCTTGAACTTGTGTGATATGTAGTGGTGCACTTTTCTCTTCACCTTGACCTAAGGTCTTCTCAAATTTTTCATCATTTTCTTCTTTTTCCTCTCTAGGGTGATAGTCTTCAAACCAATGGTAATCTTTGTTTTGGCTTCTTCATAATTACCAAATGCTTTGGCTTTCCCATCTACCATTTCTTCTAATAATTCCATGATAGATACATATGTTTCACCAATTATTACTTCATAGGGAAAGGGTCTTAACCATTGTACCCTTGGTATTACAACTTGCACATAAGTATAACCATTGTCAACAAGGAAACAAACATCATCATAATATTTTTCAATAAGAGAAATGAGAATTTTTCTTCTCTTCCTCATATTTTTATTAAATTCATCAAAATAAATATTCATATCACTGTCAAATTTTGATCCTAATTGTTGAACAAAATCACCTATATGTTGTGTCACAAGTCAGTCTGTACTCTAGACAACATCTCCAAAAGTAGGAAACATGTTTTTCACATAGAAGAATACACACATAAGAAGTGAACCAAACTTACATGAAGCATTTTTGGCCTTCTGAATTGCTCCAAATTTTTTAGATAACTATTGTAGTTGTAACTCGACAAAGTCATAGCCGTGGTCTTTCTTTACAATCTCGTAACTTAGTTCTATTGCTATGCAAGGAACACTATTCAATTGGCTTGACTAGTAGAATTTGTGAGCTATCACATGAACCAAAAATTCAATAATAGGATCTTCAATGCCATCAATTGATATTCCTTGGCCATTACACTTGGCCTTTTTTTGTTCTTCAATGAGGTTTCTGGCTTAGCAACACATGATCTTCACTAGATCTAGGGTAGGATACCTCGTGACTCGATGGATGCTCTCCTTGGTAATATTAATTAGTCCATTCTCCAAAAATAGTTTCATGTCATGAATTTGGATCAAAAATATCTTTATCCATTCAATTTTGTAATCTTGAGGAAAATATAGGGGGCAATGACTACCCCTTTCTCAACGACAATTTTGTGTTCAACCTTGAAAACTCCATTTTTTGCACAATTTGTTATATGCTTCCCTCAAATCATAATATCTAATTTCACTAATTTTTCATGTAAAACATGACCTTACATCATGAATTTACCTTTGATAGTGTCGATGATAAGGCACCTTGATGCAGAGAGCACAATTAAGAAGCTTCAAATGGGCTTCCCATTCTTGAAATCAACCGATTAGCTATCAAATATTTAACCTTATTACAAGGATTTAGAACACTCCAATCCTTCAATGGATAAAATAAACACACTCTCCAACTTCACCAAGAATCTAAGGACAAATAACCAAACTTTCCCACTTTATGGGGTTTGCACCAATCTCCCACAACTAGGTCAATACTAGTAAAACACCCTAGAAGTTTGCACCAAGGGATATAAGAGGTTAAATGATCTTAGGGCACCTATTTACCGTAGAATACACCACTAGTTTGAATTAATGGTTGCATAAAGCCTCAAGCCCTGATTTGGCATAGTAGCCATGTGAACCCCTTTTAGCCCTCCTAAAATGGCTTTTTGGATCTAATTTCACAAAGTTTCAAAAAAGACCCAAAAAAATTAGGTTTTTGAATACCCTTTTAAAAATTACTTCAAACCCCAAAGCATCAAGTTCTAGCTCCACTCCAACATTCCCTTTCCTTCACAAAGTAACATAGACCTAAGTGATCAAGTTAGGCTTGGTTTACAAAGAAACTAGTAGGAAATAGGATCATGGAAATGAAATTAATACTCAAGAATGATTGAAAAAACTAAAATAAATTATTCCCAAATGCTTAGCCCTTCACCAATTCCCAAACTCCTACCATTCACAAATCAGCTCACTACAAGAGGTCAAATCCTTCATGGTACTTGACCTAGGGCTTGATTGGAAAAATAACAAAACACATCCTTTAATTTTGAAACCAAGGCCCATTTTTCTTGTGTGCACCAAAATGCTGTCCTAAAAACCTAGTTTCACTAAAAATGCAATAACTTGAGTTAGAAAACATGTAGAATGATGAGACTAGAAGAAAAAAAAATTCTATTCAAATATCTATCTCAAAAATCCATTAGGTCTAGTCTGACAGTTTGTGCAGTTTGTGCAGCATGTAAACAATAGTAAAAATGACTCCAAAATTGAATTTCTTTTTTTGCAACTTCTTCCAATCCATACATTAATGCCCTCCAAACCTCAAAAATGAGGAATATATATCTCCTATTTTTATTTTAATGGTTACAACCAATATTTTAATAGTTATAACCCTTTTCCCACTAAGTTGCAAATTTGAGCAACTTTTACAACTTTCAACAATGCAACTTTGCACAAAAAGTGCAATTTTTACATTTTTCACTTGATTCCACTTCTAGGACTTGGAAAAGGTTCCAACATACCTAAAACCAAATAAAAACACCTAATCCTAGGCTCTCTTGACCAAAAACATCAAAAATCCTAAATTTTTCTAATGAGCAACTTTTTCTTATAAATTGCATAAAGTGCCTTAAGCATACAAAATGGTGTCTTTCTTTGAAAACCATGGACTTCTCATCCAAGGTTTGTTTATTTTAGCCTAGTAGGTAAAAAAAACATGAAAACCAAAATATAAACGAAGTGCCTTGGTGCTTTGCACCACGCCTGATGGATTTCCCTTTAATGCAATCTCAAGTAAGGCTTGAAATTTTGGGGTTGGACAGGCTTCCTTACTCACCAATTAAAAATTATTGATTTCATTTCCCACCTTCTTCATCTCAACAAAGGTGATTTCTTCCATATCTTCTTGCTATGGTTTTAAAAGAAAATTCTAAGTAACTCAACAACAACTATACCTTTAATGCTTCATTGAGTAAACAATGACACACTACTAAATCTTCACACTTTTTGCACAAATTGCTCTGGTTTATTGGCTAACTTGCATGTAGGTTATCTAATTTTTGGGTGAGAAAAATAAACTAAAAAATTTGATATATACCCTCAAAAGGTTGAAATAGGTTTTTAATAAATGCTCCATACATGGGTAGGTGCATTACAACTGGCTTGGTCAACATGTAAAATTTGTTCACAATACCTTCTTTTCATCACTCAATCATAACCACCATTCAGTCTCCATTACCATTTGTGTGCTTAGCATATCAACTCAGTCCGTAAAGGAGCTTGGTCCATATAGTGATACTCGATCACTATAGTCATCATTATTGATGCTCGAAATCAATCAGGCATATGATTTATTTGCTCAAATATTTCCTCAAATCTATCCTAATACATCTTAATTCATATAGATATGGACTTTAACTTAATTTATGTTAGGAAATGATGTATAATATGTAATACCCCAAAATTGGCACATTGCCATATTAACCAACTTTGGTTTATTCATCTATTCCTAACTCCTATTTTACTAGGCAATTCTAATTCTAATAATCACTACTTGACCTAGGTGTCAAATGAAAAAAATCATAATTTGCATTAATCATATTATTTATTTAATTCCTAAATATTGACTCAAATTAGCTACACAAACCTATTGATTTAAATTAATTTAATTATAAGTGTTCTACTTTAATTAAATTAAAATTACCTCTTTAGCTAATATACAAAGGAATTAAATACATTTAATTTAATAAAATATCTCCTCTTTTTAATTATTGAATTTAATTATTCAATTAGTTAAAGTTATCCATTTATGAGGTCATATTCTATTTTATTAAATTAAATATTCACTAAAAAAAAAGAACCAGTCAGCTCCTTTTATCACTCAAAAGGCAGTTAGTCAGCTCCTTTTATCACTCAAAAAGGACTTAGTTAACTCCTTTTATCACTCAAAAAGGACTCAGTTAACTCCTTTTATCACTCAGAGGCAACCAGTTAACTTCCTTTTCATGAGGAAGTTACCTTTATGACTGGCTCTCCTCTTCAATCTTGACTGTCCATTTTGGTTAATCTTGACCGTCGATCACCTATTGGATTCTATAAAAGAAGCTCTCCATTCCTCATTACAGAGGATGAATTTTGGAATTTGCATCGAATTTATGTTGAAATTCTTACTCACTTTTCTCACATTTGCATAGCTTTATTTCTTTCATTTTAATATCATTTAGATTTTAAATATGCATCCATTTAGCATACTATGCTTCTTCATTTATTAGATTAATAATTGCATCTCTCATCTAGATTAATTGCACTTTCATTTAGCTGCATAAATCCTTTGTTCTAGAGGTCTGGTTGCCCACTTCTCATTTTGAGAGCAAAGGCATAAACCTTCTAGTTAGAAGGCAAAAGGTCACTCTGTTAGACTTTTCGAATAAACAACACAATGTTTATTTCGGGATGATCTCATAGGTAATAACCATGCTGAAGTGTATGTGAGGATCAGAGGTCCCCAATTTTGCATATACATAATATAGAATTCAAGTGTCCAATTCCTTACATATATTAATTTCTTAGTTAGAAGTGGTGTGATCATCTTATCCATTGGATTAGGTGACCTCAGACTCACTTGTTCCACTTATTCTAGCTTCTACCTTTTTTCTCTAGGTTTGATTCATCTCATTCCTTGTAGGCCCTGAATCAAATTTTCCTTTTCCTTTGTTAAGTTCATTGCTTGGTGCTACTACTCGAGTTTTGTAGTCCTTGCTTACATATCTAATCTTATGACAACTATAAAAACTAAACTTCCTTTCATCCAACTCTTAGATTTGCCTCTAAAATGTGTCCTAATACAGTTTTCTACAATGTGACCATATTCCCCACAATAATGACATCTCTACATGTATTTTAATTCCAATTATGAGAATTACCTTGCTTAGGTGCATGCCCTTGCTTCTTGGATGTCCAATTAAATCTTTCTTTGGATCTGCATTCTTGAGCTCTATGTCCATACTTCTAACAATTTTCGGAATGACCTACAAATCTAGTTGCAACTTGTGTATTGCTAGCTTTTGACCTACATTCATGTGCTTGATGTCATTTTTTCTTGTAGTTAAAATGATGTCTATTAAATTTTGGCTTAGAATTTTTCTTACCAATCTTGCTTCTATAGATATTGGTTGTGTGTCTAAGCTTCCCACAAGTGATGACATGAAGGTTTGTTGTGGTTTGTCTTTACACTCCTATGTTCTCCACTCTTTGAAGACTCTCCCTCTTTAGTGGATGATAGGTTCTTGGAATATCCTAGTCCAGAGGTGTCACTAGGTTTTCTTGGTGATATCATCAATTCTTTAAAGTACCTTATAGCCTCACTCAGGTTATTCATCCTTTTAGTGAGTTCTTTCTCAGATCTTAACTCATTCCTTAGTTGATCATTCTATGACCTCAGATTTGCAATCTCTATGTCCTTCCTGTTCAGTTCTTGGTTTACAAGTAGTAGTTAATTCATCATATCTAGTTGGTTGTTTGTGAGCTTCTGCACATCAAATGTCCTTTCGTAAATTCTACCAACCATTTGACTCTTATCTTCTTCTACCATGATTTTTTCATCCTCAACTTTATTCTTCTATTCAATCACTTCACATAGTCTTATTGATTGGACTTCATGTTTTCTCTTTAATCCTCTGAATTCTTCATTTGGTATGTTGTTCTTCTTCAATAGAACTACCATTGTTGCATCACTTTCACTAGAATTTCCATCTTCAAGTAGTCCTTCAAGGTTTTCTACATATAGAGTATCATTTTTCTGAATGACCATCTCTTTCCTTTTCTTTAAGGATTTCTTAAACTCCTCTCTTGCTACTTCAAGATGTTGTAGTATGATCTGGATGTCAAATTTTTGATTCTCAATGATATTTTCCAACTTGTAAACCTCCATCTCCAAGATCTTGAATCTCAATTTTTTACTAAGAGAATGAAGTTTTGATACCAACTGTAATGCCCCGCCAAGGGATCCAAATAATTTTGCTAAGTTTGCCAAACAATTTTTTTTTATATATATTTTTTAAAACATGAAAGATAAAACCATTCATAACATTTGCGAAAGCAATAGCAACAATTTAAATGAAAATAAACATATCATATATACATAACAGACTACATTATTTAAAGATCCCTTAACGTTGTATCACATCTAAATTAACTAACATACATGAATCCATCTAGTACAACATCCACATGAATAATAATGATAAGTCCAATGTTCTACATTACATTTTCAAATGCTGAATCATCCACTGTACATGTCACAGGGTATGAAGGCTTAAAAGAATATACATATGTGAAATAAGGTACATCATCTTATTCCAATCCATGATACATCAAAGTAGAGATAATCACATGATACATCATCATAAAAGACATATACATCTATCATAAAGATCAAACAAAATAAACTAAGTGCACGGTTCCTCCCAACTGTTAATAGCATCATTAGACCATCGTGGATCCTAGCCATCCCTCCGTGCGTAACATCCCAAAGCACCGAAGAGATCATCGGCTATAACATAGTAGAAATGTCACTCCTAAAACATCCTACTAAAATGCAAAGTAAAGCATAGGATACCATCGTCTAACATATGCAAATCATCAATATAAGAACATACCAGTAAATACATCCATCATAAGGTATATCATTTATCATAATGCTCCAAGAACATAATGAAGATAAATACCAACCAAGAATGCTCCAGCCACGATGTCTCCGACGGATCTCAAATGATAAGAGTGAAAAAATTACTACCACCCGACCGCGTGAAACCTAAGTGGTCTACTCCCACCATGTTGAGGAGATAGTCTCAAGTCCCAAACAGGCTAACAAAATCACATAGCACAAATCTCTAAAGTCTAGGAATCCTAAAAGTATACTAACTCAAAGGTTCCAATCACAAAACAAACATCTACTTCCCAGAGGCACAACAATGACATGTAGGAAACCTACTCTGCAAGCGGGAAAGTGTCATCGCATTTATCTCGTACAAGTTACCCTGGCAGTTAGCTAAACTCCACGGGTCCATACAGATCTCATGCGGCCACTAGTATCCTCTCATACTGACGAGGCATACTATGGAATGCAAGGTTGCAACCATGCGTTCTCACTACTCCCATCCTAGCCTATACAAGTACTCAAGGCATGGGCGAGAACATCAAAACAATTATCTTTTTAGGTTCATTTAATCCCCATTTAGTGTGTAAATGTTATCACTTATTAACCAAACTTACAATGAGTTACCTTGGCAGCCACTTAGGGCCTCGACCCCCATTGCAAGCCACTTCCCGACACTACAAGTAGATTACCTACCCTAATGCTCATGGAATCATAAATCACCACAATCCTATACAAGCAACTGTAAAAAAAATCCATAAAAAAAATCATCAAATATCCATGATAAAAGTATCAAATATCCATAATAAAAATCATCAAATCTCCAAGATAAGAATCATCAAATCTCCATGAGCATCCGAAAAGCATCCATAGAAAATCATAATCACAACAGTTCTCTATTGGCAACTGAAGACATCACTGATAATCATAAGTATCCATTGGTTCTCAATAACCAAAATATATCATCACAATCCATTGGTTCTCAATAAGCAACCAATAATATCTTAAAATCATATTGATCGAAGACTCCAAAATGGTTGAGTCAAACATGTCACAATATGACATCATCAAAAAATAAATCAACACTTTAGTCCCATCATGGCGACTACAAAGCAATCCAATGATAACTGATCGATGACTCAAAAATGATTAGCTCAAGTGTCTCATACACATACATCTCAGCTTCACACATGAAGACTGATGAACAATAACAAACATTTCATAGAGCATACGATCACATAACCATGGTTGGGTTTATAAAGATTGACACCAAATAAGATCAACATGCCATCACATCTCATAACCCTCGAGCCTCTGGTCACAACCTAGGATTGGTCAACGCTAGTCAACCCAAAACCCAAAACAAGAAGCATATAAAATACACGATGCAAACACATGTTTTGATTTTGCTATCTTACATAGTTGAATCAGTGTAGAGGTTTCCAGTTTTCTGTTTGCAAGTATATTTTCAAGTGTCTTAAGTTTCATCATTTGACCTACAAGTCAACCCATTTGTTCCCCGATAGCATTATCCTTCCATTATTAAGAATTACATTCTAAGAATAACTTAAGGATAAGTATTTAATTATTGGCCTTTAATTAAATTGTTCTCTTTATTTAACTATGATCCACATTCTAATTAATTAACCTTTCAACTTTTCTAAGATCATTATTTGTTATATTATAAGAGGACCAATTATCATTCTTCGAATAAGAGATTATAACTTTATTAGAATGATCAATTAATATCGGTTCACAATCTTTAACTTTTAATCGTTCTAATAATTCTCAATTATATATTACTAAATCTTCTTCATTAAAATATCTAAAGTCGTTATTCAAGTCATCGAAATAAGACCTATCAACTTGATATTAATATTTCTACAATGTCATTAAAAGAATTATATCAATTAAATCTCTATTACATAACTTAATTATTAACTAAATCCTATTAACTCTAGTTAATTGATTTAATTAATAATTTCGCAACCAAACCATCAACCCAATGAATATTAGTTGACTAATAACTAAAGGTCAACCACACACAAATATTCAGGTTCATAGTTCAATAATAATAATAGCTTGCTAATATTTAATGACAAGCTATATTGGGAATCTTATTAATAGATCACATTCATCATTTTGCAACAATGTTCTCATTTATAATTTAATAATAACAAGTTATAATAAATCCTCAATACTAAGTATTATTATCTCAAATAAGTTTTCCCTATGTACGTTGATTTAGTTAACTGATAATCTTCCAAATTATTAACCAATTCAATTTGATTAATATCTTTTACAGTACTTCAATCGTTAACTAATCTCCTTTAGAGTAACTCTGTTTGTATTAGTTGATAACTATTTAAACTATTTATACTATTATTTATTAATAGTTTGTTAGACCCAACAAACATTAATAAATAATAAACTTATCACAACTATAAATAATCAATCTAGAGAACTTTTACATAGAACTTCATTAGCTAACTCTTAATACCATTAAGGTATTCAAACGTATTAACCAATAACATAATAATTCAATCTTAATTCAATATCATTTAGAGTTTCTAAATTTAAATCAACATAATATAAATTATTATCTTACAATTATTTTATCAATATTAAAATCAACCATTAGACTCCATTTTCTAATTGTTCTAATAATGTTTTGTCTATATAAAAGTTGTTTTGAAAAAGATCCCTATCAAACCAATAAGACTCATTGTAGATTTTAACATGAATAATTTTCAAATTCTTAACATTATCATCTTCATTAAACAACTCTAAAATTGTTTAATAGTATTCAATATACATTATAAAAAGTCCACTATATAAACTATATTAAAATCTCTTTTCTTTTAATCCATTTACTTAGATTGAGTAATAATTAATTACACTTCTTATTAACTAATCTTAATTAAATTAAATTTAATTAGATTAGATAATAGACCATATAAAACTAATGCATATCAATAAGATTCTAATAAGAGAAGATTGCAATAATATTTTTAATTCATTAAATAATCTCCACTAAATTATCTCTAATCAGATTTGTTGATAACTATTTAAACCATTATTTATTAATAGTTTGTTAGACCCAACAAACATTAATAAATAATAAACTCATCAAACTATATTTCCATAAGTCCCATTAGTTATTATTTAACTAAAATCGTAGCTATGTTATAACAATGTTATAATGTAACTATGACTCCTTGTCAATATAATAATTCTTATTTAAATCTAAATCCAATATCATTAAAATTTGAGTCTCTTAATAATCATCATTAAACACTTTTATAAATTACCACCTTTTAACTATATATATTAAATAGTATTTAATATTGAAAGTCATCTATTCTCTATTAATTCAATATCTCTATCCATCAGCTCCATCCACAACTTTCTATTAAAATTTTCATTAATTCATTTAGAACATTCTTATTAGTCTTTAGACTAATTAAATAATTATTAAATTCTGATTATATTACTTTGATATATTATTTTTGTGAAGTTTAAGCATAAAGAACTCTTGGTTATGGAAGATGAAGAGACATCCATTTTTGAATAAAACAGTCCTAGTACGATGGCCATATCTCCCTAATGAACCGTTGGATCAGGCTGAAATTTAAATATGTTGGAGAGGGCCAAGTTGCGCCAATTCTGACCGAAGCGATCGAATAAATTCGATCTCGATAAAAAGTTATGAATGTCTGAATTCGGGTCTATCCAAGAGGCAGTGACAGGACAATTTGTGATGAATTAAGAATTTCCTGTTAAAATAATTGTTCTCTAAATTTAACCATAAAACGGTTTGTTCATATGCATCTAAAAATATAATTGATAGAAAGATTACATCTAATCATTCGAATTTTCACCATAAAATTTTTATTTTAATTCCAAATCTTGTCTATCTAATTTCACAATATAAATTCGAATCCAAACTCGATTAAGATCTAATTATTTCTCCTTAATTGGATCTAAGATTTTTTTATTGTTTTCTTCTCAACCAAATAAAATATCTTGATTCCAATTTCAAATAGTAGATTCAATCATAGAGATTATTCAGACACAGAACAGATATGATGAAGACAGGAAGAGAAATAGTGCAAAAAAAATATGAGAATATCACGAGTGCACCTGGACACTGATGCTAATTTTCCATGTCTCAGAAGTCCATAGAAAATCTCTTCCTTCTCCATCATTCACAATTCTTCCAAGAATCCAAGCCAATCGAATCCTCCAAGTGATTAAAAGTACTAGAAGGAGCATAGAAGCAAGTAGAAAATATATGAGCATATGAATCTTCTCCCCTGCCTGTAAGCTTTGAAGCTTCTATCTTTTTTTTTTTTTTGCTTGTAACTCGTGGCTTCCATCAATCTTGTAGCTTCCATTAAACTTGTAGCTTCCATTAAGTTTTTTTTTTTAAGCTTCTTGAATGCCTGAATATTAAGAGCTCTCAAGAAACCTTTGGAATGCTTCTTGAAACCGCTGAAAGGTGTCACCAACTAAGCATGGGTCTTTTCCAATTCTTTTTGATGAATCATAGAATTGTAGACACCTTGTGTTTAATTGATGCACTAATCTTCGTGTTGTTGACACATGTTAATTCTCACGCAAGCTTATAACTCCAATTTACTTTACTCTTTCCAAACTAATTTATTTATTAAGTCTCATGCACTAACTTTAATATCTCCTCTTTTCAATCTTAATATATTTATATTTTAATCATATGAGATTTAGAATCTTTTAATGATTTAAAATATATTTTCCACTTTTAAAATTTATTTTTCAAAACTTTATTGCTAAAATATTTATTAGCTTTAATAGTAATATTATTTAGTCATTTATTTAAAAATGAGCTCCAAATATATTATTATTATAAATATTTTCACATTCCAAATTTAATATTATAACTTTTATCTTCCAATTTAATTATTTTATTTAATTAATTTCTCAATTAATTAAATAAAATAAATAATAAAATACCATATTGATTTTGCATTTAATTAAACCATTAATTAAATCTTTTAATTAGGCTTAATTAATAGAAAATACTCCAAAGACTCACAAAGGTAAAAATACAAAAAACTCATCATAACCAAAATACTTACAAATCAAACCAAGGGGTTTATATCACGAATTACATCATCTGATGCATTCAGAGGGTACTCAACTCGAATACTTGTCCTAATTTTCCAATTAAAACAAATGGCTTAAAGGGTTGGGATTTGGACTTGAGAATTTATCTCCCCTCTCTTATCATTGAGATAATGTGATAGGGTACGCTCATCCTGACAATTCAAGGAAGTCGATACCCGGTACCTGCAACCTACATAAAAATCATGCATGTACAAGCACAATATATACTAAACTAAACAGGCAATGGCAGGAAGTGGTGCATTGTGTAGATCCCGACTAGCAGGTGACTACGACTCCCTTCCTTAACCACATCAGACACGCCATACAAAAAGCAAACACACAAAGCAAACACGCACACCATACACATGCAAGTATGGGGTAAGTATCCATAAAAAAACACATATGATAATATTTCATCTTACTAATCATCATTAATAACTGCAAGCACTGAAAATAATCATCATACATGCATGAAATGTAGAGTCTAAGTAATCTCATCACATATCAACTAAATCCATAGCACAATATCTAATAATCTCAAAACAATACTGCTAACCAACAACATAAAACTAGCTCTAAAAGAGTTCAGCAATGATAACAAAATGCGAACTAGGGGCAGGCACTACACCAATTAGTGGAAGTCTTAAATGGGAAAGTAAGATACTGAGAGTGATGGGGTGAATCCGAACCTATAAATTTTTTAACTTCTTGAAACAAATCAAATAGATTCACTATCTACCCATCTCATATCTAAAATATTCACCATATAACCATAAACTATAATGCTGAAATAGATCTAATTATGCATCTCATCCATCAACATGAAACTAAATGTAAACACATAAAACAAAAGATTTGGTTAGCCAAAAACCCTCCAAGGTGAAGGTAAACCTGGGGTGAGGATGACACCCACAAATCTTCACTACTGTAGTAATAAAGTGAGCCTATTAAGACTATGATATTTGATCACTTTTGGTGATCTAACCTGTGAGGGGTCTACCCTTTTAGGAGCTTGATAAGTAGGAGATAATTTCAATAGCAGGTCAAATTATGATATTGCTAACAGGATTTAACTGCATAGTTTTTGAGTCAAATTATGATATTTCTATTGGGTCAATGAGTTTGACTTAGAAACTACATAGTTAAATCCTTATAGAAATATCAAAACTATTAGGAGCTTAGAAGACTTATATAGTCTACCTTGATTATAGGATTTAAACTTACAACTAAGTAAGCACTCTATTAGGAGATTTGAATAGACCTGTTAAAACCACTATGTTAAGAGATTTACCCTGATACCCTGGTTAGAATGTTTCAATACTCGATCCCTTGGTTACCATTGTATTGATATGTTATAGATCTTCTTATTCCAATTTTAATTTGATCTCTTTATCAAATATTCTTTGTTCTTCTCTTATACTGCAAGGTTGCACTATTTGATATCTATTCTTGTAGCACACAAACATAATCTTCCTTCACTACCACTTCTTCTTTTCTTGCATCCTTATGATTTAGGGTTTGGGTCCCTCTTTACATAAACAATTGATGAACCTTCTAGATCATGATCAATGATCTAGATTCATCCATTTTGCTTAGTCCTTCCAATTTTTCTTATTGGTTACACTTCCTTCCTAGGGATTTCTATCATCTAACAAAATGTGTAATTACCTCCTTATATGTCTCTACTATCCATAAATTAAGTGTAGAAGTTGGCCAAAAGTGGTTTAAATAAGTGTTTGTGCCATCACAAACATATATTTCAAAACTAGTTTACTTGGTATTGGAATATCCTAACACTCGATCCATACTGAAATTCATGCAATCTCTTAGCATTTGAATATTTGGGATATATTATATCACTTGACATCAACTATTTCTTCTTCACTCAACATCAACTAAATTTTGAAACAATCGATATTACTATCATTCGGTCTAAACTAGAATGCTCAAAAACTGTTAGTTCAAGATTTTTTAGAGACGCCATTTCTTTGGTATTTTATTTATTTTTATTTTTTATGATTCATTATTGCTTTCATTGTTTATTTTGAACCATTGGTTCTTCCTTTTTTTGCCTATTATTTTTGAGATGCAATAAACAATTCCCAATGGCCCATTAGTGAACCTTTTTCCTAACAATACCTCTCTCTCTACCTATTATTGACCAAGTTTGACCCATAAGACCTCCATGACAAATGTATTTTTTTTATCATGTAAAAAGGTTCAAAGTTTCTTTAAGTAATCTTGAACCACTTTATACTGCTCTTAAATGGTACAAAGTAGTACTGAACCTCTTTGTACCATTTCAATCAAGTTCAATAGTTCAATGGTTCCTTTGGTTCAACTTGTCTTTGGTTCTCATATAACACTTTCTCGTAGGCCCTCACTGTATGTTCTGTGAAGTTCAAAGAATTTTTTTGTTATAGCTAGATGCCATTTTGGAATTGACACACTCATGTATAACTTGATAATTTGTGGAAAGGTGATGGATAATTAATATTTTGAGATAGGGTCATAATTAATAATTGCACTAAGATTTTGATTAAAGGAATGAAAGTAAAGATTCCACGCATGCAAAGGAAAAATATCACTTGAGCTTCTTGTCCTATATTTGTTGCTAGATGCCATAGTTGTTCCATCCTCCCTTTTCTTATGTCATGTAAGGATTCATTATGCACATCTCATTATTAATGCGTTGTTCCTATTTCAAAGTCTACATGAGGTAAATCACCCTTTGTAAAAAGAAGCATAAGTTTCCTCAGGTGATTTAAATGCTAGCTGTAGAATTTTGGAGAGAGAATCATCTTTCATAGTTGCTTTAGTTGTTGTTCCCTAGGTAACTTTCATATTTACCATTCCTTTTTCCTTTCATCTTTTAATAGAAAGGGTAGTAACTGCTTCTTTCATTTCCAAAGGAGAGATTTTGAGTCATGAGGTCTACCCTGCATATGTTTGGACATACTCGTAGCTTGTATAGTAAGTCACTTTTCATATCAGATACAAACCTCCTAGGGGTTTTTTTAATGGGAAAAACAGAGAGCTTATGTGAGAGACTTTTAGAAACCTTTACCACTAAAGTCTTGTATTGTAATTTTCTTATGGCTTCCACCTTCCCACTAGCATATCCTTGTCTAGAATTGATTCAAGAATGTATTAAAAATTATGATGTACCTAGAACAAGTATTTGACAAAGGATGGGAGTGTATTGTTAAGAATCACTAGAGAATCTATATCTAAATTGGTCCATCTTGAAGAACAAATAGTTTTATAACTTGACTCCTACATCATCTTTGATGAAGTTTTTAGGAAGTTCAAACATCTATAGGAATGTCATTGCAAAGAGTTGGACTATATCATTTACAAAGGTTGTTCTATGTTTTTGAAAACCCTTAAGAAGGATCATATGTCTCCACGAGTTCATGATATAATAGTTTTTGCTACACAAAATATGTGGTTCTTTAGATGTGATCTTATTTGAAGATTGAATGCATTTTTACATCCAGATAGTGTTGGAAGGGTCACAGTTTTTAGACTGGGTTGAGGTAATTGCTATTTCTTTGAGGGATAGCTTAAGTAGGCTATAAAACTAAATAAAGATTTTTATATGTCCTCCTATTTGATGTATATGTTAGCTAGTACCCAAGATTTATGATCTTTACCTCATGAACCTTGGACCAAAAACATCACTGTGTATAATAATTGTCCTGTGTTGCATAAGGATAAAGATTTGGAAATTTTTAGAAAGGTCCATGATTCCCTTTTGAGTCTCAAAAACTTTTTCAATCTTATGGGAGAATATACATTTAGTATCCTAAATTTACCTATTTGAGGATAAGAGGCTTTAATTATGAACCTATACCACTTCCCAAATATGTGCTTGATTGTTTTATCCTAGTAGAAGTGTCTCAAAAACTAGTTACTGGCATAAATAAGTTTTCCTTTGAAGAAGCATTAGATATTATATTCCCACTTAAATTTGGAAAATTAACTTGTAGAACCATGTAAGATGCCATATGTATAGGGTCAAATTTAGTCAACTTCTTTTTTGGCTTCTATCATGCTAGGTGGGATTTTGATAGCAAGGAGCTATTTCATAACTTGTTTGGACCTAATGTAAAGTTTTTTCCTTCTCATAATGTTGAAGAATTTTGAGAAGATTGTGCATATGAGATGTAAGTATGGAAAACATAATCTTCTAGGTTTACCATTTCTCAGATTGAACTGTATCAATTGAGTATGGATGTGTACACCACATGTCTTAAAGAAGATAAGTTAGATCTTATTTACACTCAAGCATCTGAGTCTCTGACTTCCAAGAAAGCTATTATAAATTGGGATTCTAAAGAAGAAGACTACATTCATGAAAGGATGAAAGCTATCTTTAAAATAATGAATTCTTGGCTAAAGATGAAAGAGAGCAAACATGTTTAAAAGTCAACTGATCCCAAATGTTCTAATGCTTCCCTTAAACTTGTAAGTGATATGAGATCTTGAAGAATTAGTAGTGTGAAAGGTACTAATACTTCTTTAGTGTGGAAAACCCATTCCAAAAGTAAAGCCAAGATGTCAACACCAGTGGGATCTAATGAAGCCATTTAGGTTGATAGTGAACCAACCAAAGAACCAGTTGGAAAACTTATTGAAAATCATCAACGAGTTCAGATGATAGTGGGCACATCTCTTAAGAGAATAGAAATTATTAATACCTTAGCCAAGATAAATGAACCTCAAAAATTTGTTGCTTTAAGTCCAAATTGGTTAATTTCTTTGGTAAATAAGAAACAAAGCTTGGTACCTATTTTCTTTCCTATAGATGATATTGTGAGAAAGTATATTACTAGGACTCCAAAACCTAAGAGAACTAAGAGCACCACTAGGATAGTTTTTGACAATGTATGATCACAAGGAGGGTACATATGAGATTGATTTGAGCAACTTTAAAGTTACTCACACAGGCCTAGGAGTAATCAACCGTGAAACATAAGAGCATTGGGTGGAAGCATCACCAAGAAAATTGTTTTGCAATCTCAAAAAGATAGAATTGCTAGAAGAAAAAATTGAAGGCATAAATAAATGCAATGGTTGAACATATAAGTTCATTAAAAGGATAGAGTTCAACATCCAATGATCAAACACGACTCACATTTGATCCAAATGCACATGAGAATCAACAATTGATGGATGATTTGAAAAAGGGAAAAGTTGTGATTGCTATTGTCTATAATTGGATTTATCAAGTGATAAGCCTGGATGCTAAGTTCATACAAGATTTATAAAAAATATTCACTCTTGCTAAGGTCATTCTCAATGAATCTCATCTTCAAGTAACAATGCAGAAATGTAATGAACCCAAATTGGGGGTCCATCATTTATCTACGATTTTCCCTTTTATATAAATTCTTCTGCCATATTTTTCTTTGGATGGTTTTGATAATTTTTATCTGATAAAATTTTATAATATTTGATATATGATATATATGTTTTCGTTGTAAGAGTCTCTTCCTTTCATAATATATTATATTAATTTAATAGTTATATTATATAATTATATATATTTTAAGCTTAGTCATAACAATTAATATAATATTAATAGTTTATATTACAATTAATATATCAACTATATTTATATTATATTGTATTAATATTGTATTACCATATTAAAATATATCATAATGATAATATCATTATTCTTGTATTAGATTTCTATTTTTAGATTACAATATAATATGATATTATTACATGATTATAATATAACATTATTTGTAAAATATTATTATTTTAATATTAATATTAATATATAATACTTATTAATTATTTAATTTATATGTTAAAGTGGGGACATTACAATCCTCCCCTCTCGAATTTGCTTGCCCTCAAGAAAAATATTTTATACACAAGCTTTGCCATAGATACAAAACATATTTGCTTACGAAAGGCCTAGAAGGTTTATAATACATACATCTTTAATGAATAAAAACACGAAGTAGACACGATGTAGATAGATGAAGACACAAAGCATACACGATCTAGACACATCATACATAACCTTGATTAGATCCTAAAATTAACAATGCACAATGACTATACTTCTTCATTTGGCTTATGAACCCTGCAACCACAAAATAAGCATCAGTAAATGCATATAAATATATATAAACTTCAAAGAAATTTGAATAATAATTAGTTAATCCAAGCCAGTTCCATACTAAGACAAAGAGTGGAACTTTGGCCCCCTTGGTTCCGATGGTGGGTGTTAGGCATCCACATGAGGTGGTCTACTTAGTGGATTGCTTGTTTGGCTAGAAAAGTTCTTGTGAAAAGGAGCCATTACTATCTTTCCCTTAACTAGCACTACAATAGGGTGTTTTCTCCTGATTACAGACTCCATAGGAAAGTGGTAGGGTTCCCTTTTCTTATTTACATAATCCTTTGGAAGGAATCTTTCTCCCTTTCCTTATTACGATCATCATAAGATGGTAGATTTACGGTGTAGAGCACGCGTGAAACAAGCTCCAAGCATATCTGGCAAGTGCTCAAAATTACTTTGCCTCTCCCTCCGCCAACTCCCTACCTTAGGATATCATAATGTGGATGAGAAGATGGGTATTAAGTTTAATTTACTTAGTTCATTTGAAAGATTTCTTCTTATAGTACACAAACAACTTTCTCTCCTTGTTACGATCATCTTGATGGTAGAATGACGGTGTAGAGGGTGCGTGAAACAAGCTCCAAGCGATTCCAACAAGTGCTCAAAATTACTCCACCTTTCCCTCCACCAAATCCCTATCTAAGATTACGTAATTTTGGATAAGAGATAGACTCTTTGTAATATAATTGAAATGTATTCTAATTACTATGTTTTCCTTAAATCAACATTTATTTATATTTCATTTTTTTCCTTTTTCATATATATATATATATATTTTCCATTTATATTTAATTTTCATATATTCTTTTTATTTTGTAACTAGAATCATTGATAGATAATTCAATATTCTTCACAATAACAAACGTGTCAGTAATAAGAAAGACACTAACAATTATCTCTTAATAAAAAATATGAAGAAGATATAAACTTACCTCATTACCATACCTTATTACCATTATGTGTTTGAAGTGGTGATTTGGGAGTATGACATAATCCTCATATCCACTTCCCACATTTAAAATTTGGAATATTACTTGCCTCTATTCACCTCTTCACCATTTTGGTGAGGCCAAACTTCTTACAGTGGGAAGTGTCATTTTCAAAGATCTCTAAAACATACTTTCCAGATATGGTAAAAATGTCTTTAGGGTTACGACTTTTGTCATATCCATATCGAACATGAAGTCACTCAATGTCTTATTCTCCTGAATGATAGCCACATTGATGGCATTGGAGATCATGATATGATCAACGAAAAGCCACAAATCCTCCTCTAAAGTCACTTTTTAGGAATGCTTGTAGATTTTATTCATTGATTTAGCGACTCTCAGAAGAAACTAATGCCTATGTGCATCTCTCTTTCACAAGGATATCTTGATGAAGGTGTAACTTTAACTCACTTAGGAATACCATATATCTCTTTGCTTCCTCATCATCTAATGCTTTCAGAAATTGTCGAGGCCGTTCAATGCATTAGTCTATTATTTTAGGTTTAATATTGAAATTTTTGGTTGTTCTGTAGTTCATTTACAAGGCTGTCTTTGTGGTAATAAAGATAAGGAATGAATGATATGTCTGATATTGACTAAAACGTGAATTTTTTGTAGATATATCAATCACTTGAAGCTACCAGTTTAGCTTGAAACAACTCTTTTGTTGACATGTATTTAGCTGCAATAGGTATATTAAGCATGCAAAATATTTCTACTTCTTTTACTCTCGATAGTTTCTTTGACTCATCTTTCAATCATATTCTTCTTAATTTTTGTTATCCATCTGCTAACTTTTTAATGCTTCTTCTTTGAACACTCAACCTACTGGATAACTTAGCGCTAATGCTTCATGATACTATGGGATTTGTTGAAGATTAAATGAAATGCTCTTTATTGCTAGTGCTCACCACCTCTCAGTTCGAGTGCGGTTTGATCAATATAATTGCTGGCTAGAACAAATCAATATTAACATCTAAGATTGATCTATGCACTTGAACTTCTAATATTTCATGATGTGATGAAGGATGTTAAAGAGCAATGTCGTCTTGTTATGTATTCATCTGAAGAGCCATTATTGAACATATCAATTTCCTATCTCACTATATTGTACAAGATGATGGTGCCTTCTACAAATTAGCTATGTACATTTTGTCTTCTATCTTGCTCTATATGTTGCCATTTTTCATATATAGGAATAGAAAACTATTATCAAATGGATGGTAGTAAACTCCTACGCACGGTGAATTCATCTAGGACTTGATCGATGGAATTTTTTTTCTATTTTTGTTAGATAATCAATGCTGAAAATGATATGACATTCTAGTAAAAAATATGGCTAATCACTTAGAAACAATAAATGGAATACACATGAATTTTCTCACTACATTTAATCACAGGTGCACCTCTTTGAAAGAAATGAGCTCTCGTTGTATATAATGGTTCCTAAGGTCATGCCCTCTTCTCTATTCTTCATCTTATTCATTTCCCATAGTTTCCATATCTTTGTCTGATATATTTCCTTTTATGAATGATGATTTTCTTCATTGCTATCATTCCACAGGCTGGCAGGATTTCTGCTCTGATACCATTTGTAATGAACCCAAATTGGGCGTCCATCATTTATCTATGACTTTCCCTTTTATATAAATTCTTCTGCCATATTTTTCTCTGGATGGTTTTGATAATTTTTATTTGATAAAATTTGATATATGATATATATGTTTTCATTGTAAGAGTCCCGTCCTTTCATAATATAATATATTAATTTAATAGTTATATTATATAATTATATATATTTTAAGCTTAGTTATAACAATTAATATAATATTAATATTTTATATTACAATTAATATATCAACTATATTTATATTATATTGTATTAATATAGTATTACCGTATTAAAATATATCATAATGATAATATCATTATTCTTGTATTAGATTTGTATTTTTAGATTACAATATAATATGATATTATTACATGATTATAATATAACATTATTTGTAAAAAAATATTATTTTAATATTAATATTAATATATAATACTTATTAATTATTTAATTTATATGTTAAAGTGGGGACATTACAAGAAAAGAGAAGTCAAAAGGTTGTCAGCCATGGTTACCTAATTGGTAGAGGTAGAATTATATGGTTCAAAAAAATTCCTAGAGGAGAATTTGCTACAATATTTTGATGCATGGTTGATTCATATTTTGTAGAAAAACATAGCTTGGATGATGTCTAATTATGGTTCAACCATCTCTCATATTCAATATTTCAAGAAAGAGTTCAAAACTAAACTAGAGAGTGTGAACAAGGACTTTCAGACAATTAGTTCAACTAATTCTACACCTTTCAAAGAAGGAGGTTCTAATGTTGAGACATTAATCAAGCAGTATGAAGAAACCCTGAACTTGATTAAAAATAATGCTAATCTTACCACATATAATCTTACTAAAGTAGCCAAGGTTGAGGTAGTGATAGACATGTGCAATCAAAAACTTCTTGAGTACCTAGATATTGTGACCAAGATGAAATAGGATAATGACACATAGAAGAACCAATTTCAAAGTATAAAGAGTCCAAATATGACTATAATGTCTAAGTTCATGGGTGCATTATATTATGCCCCAACTAGAGATCCTTGGAACAAGGATTCAATAGAAGCCAAGATAATTTTTATTTATAACAAGTATGGATGTACACAACATTCAATGTATGTGGATCACAAAGATAACAATAGAAGACTTAACCAAAATCTTGACAACCAATGAATTTCCAAACACCACTGCTAAATTGATGCACATGAACAAAGAAACAAAAACCAAAGATGATAACAGAACAAAGAATCTTAGATCTATCAAAGCATGGAAAATTAAGAAAACCAAAAGGGTACTTAAAACACAAAATTGCATTCCTCGAAAACTACTAGACATGCCCCTTGATTTTTGTGTGAGGACAATAGATGACAAAATTTCATGTGAGGAAGTGCAACATGCCACACTAGAATTTTCCTTTCATGTGAAGAAATACACCAAATGACGTGAGGAAGTACTTGGCCCAGCAACCAAAAAATCCATAACTAGTGCACAGTTTTGTGTGAGGAAGTACTAAGAACTGCACAAGAAAAATCAACACACTACGTGAACTTTTGCACTCTCACACAAGAAAGTGCAATTTTGCATGAGGATTCAAATTAGCAAGCCAAAGAACATTAAGATAAAAAGATAGGAAATGAATTTCCTCCACACTAGGGAGTTCCAAACCCATAAATTGAGGCAAAGACACTCAAACATACTATCTAAAAGACAAAAACTGTATTTAACCATCTAAACATAGCAGCAAAGGTAAAGAACTGAAAGCAACATCATTATGTACAAAAGAAACATTGCAATGAACTCAAACAACCAAACTAAGAGTGCGGTTCCTCCCAACTATAATAGCATCGTGAGACCTTGAAGGTCCTATCCATCCCCCATGTGTAACATCCAAAACTACCAACTATATTATCGAAGCTATCTTATAAGGACATCACAACTAAAGTGTAATAACATCATAAGAACAAGAAATCTAACATGCTAAACCAAGACCACTGGATACTCCAAATAAGTAGATAACATCATCAAATCATATGTAAAACATAATAATAAGGAAATGTGTCAATAATAATATCATCTAAACATGATATACAAGCATTCCAATGAAAGCATAAATCAAAAGAAAGCATACTCCAAAACCTAAAGTACCAAGTAAAAACATCCAGCAATAGTCACATTGGGATAACAAACCATCTCTGTACATTGGTCTCTATTAGTGGTATAGGTAGCTAGGCCTCCCAACCATGTGAAAATCATAGGCCCACTCTCACTATGTTGATGGAGATAATGATCCAACCATAAACACACATAAAGCAAATGTCCATGGCTAACACTCACGTAGACAATAATGATGATTGAAACCAAGACCATGAGATAATGCAAGTATAATAGGTCTTGATCAGACACTCAATGGAAAATTATATAGGGGCTATTTATTAGAAGATTGGCTAGAAGCATGAATGATGATAATATTACTATGGGGGAGTACTGTAGATATGTTACTATGATGATATGTTACATTCATGACTTAGTTTATCATTGACATCAACATAACAGTTTTCTATGGTATCTAATAGAAGAATAGTAGAAAGATCAAGTTGGTACGGATGGATAGTTGAATATTATAACCATTCAAGGTTATGGGAGATACTTTTGAGTATCTAGTATATGTAGTTAACATTATAAGAAGAAAGGATAAGTATAGAAGAAGTTATGTAAGTTTTGGTGATGTCTATTCTGAGATAGAGTTTATAGAGGCATGTTCTAATAAACTTGTTATATCTCTTAGCGGAGTTGATATTTTGAAGATCAAGGTTGAGGAAATGGAGAAGACATGTTAAGGATGACATGACTAATATTTCTTGTCATAATATTTCACGTATGAAAAGTTATTCAAGTTACAAGGTAGAAGATTAATGCTATCACTAAGTGTAATGTATTCTTAATGTGGTCCTATAATAATTAGTTGCTCAGAAGGTCTAATAGTCAACTCAGGGAATTATTTTATGGACTTGGTATAAAAGAAGAACATTTTACTTTACCATAAGTGTGGATTTGAATTATTGAAAAGCAATAGAGAGTGTAGAATGCAAAGTTGACCAAAGCAGTGCAGAAGTGAAGGAAACTTCATTACTGAGGTTTTGTTGAGTG
The DNA here is from genome assembly GCA_028749045.1 of Cupressus sempervirens. Lineage (NCBI taxonomy): Eukaryota > Viridiplantae > Streptophyta > Pinopsida > Cupressales > Cupressaceae > Cupressus > Cupressus sempervirens. The sequence goes on along the minus strand of CM053792.1, from coordinate 53,463,032 downwards.
ATCTAATGTTTGGTATTTGGATCTGAGGTTTGTGACCTAGTCTACGACGTCTAATAGTGATTGGTTTAATTGATAGAACAAAGGAAAGGAGAAGATAATAGTAAATTATTTTTTTGAGTAGTGAGCTCTTCTTGTGGTTGAAATTGCATGTTTAGGCAATGAGCTCATCTTGCATACATTGTACTACAACTCCTAACAGGGTTGGAATCTCCTAATAGGGATCCAAAGTCTCCTAACATGGAATCTATGTACTAAATGTTGTAATAGACTCCTAATAGGGTCCATCCTCTAACAAGGAATATTTATATTAGTACATCATCTTGTGGGCATCATTCCCACTGGGGTTTTCCCTCTAATCAAGGGTTTCCCTAGTCAACACATCTGGTGTAATTATCTATGAGCATTTTATTATGGTTTCTATTTACTTTGGTTGAATGGTTAAGTTTGTTTAAATTAGATAAATGTTTTAATTTTTGGATAACTAATTCACCCCCCCTCTTAGTTATCTTGGTGGACTACTATTTTTAACAATTGGTATTAAAGCATCAGGTCCTTGAAGGAAAAGTTTAATAGCTTTGGGAGATCCATGGAAAACATGTTCAGAGAAGATAGTCCTATATTTGACAGAAGAAATTTTGACTCCTGAGTAATGGAAATTCTTGGTGAGTTATTAGATCTGTGTAAAGAGTAGAGTATTGATTTTACAAATCTAGAATCCTTCTATTGTATACAAGGGCATAGTAGCACAAGAAAAGATGGATCCAAAATAGAAGAAGACATAAAGATAAAGGAAGGTATTGATCTACTTACAAAGAGAGAACTAGAAGGTATGGAAATTTTTGTTTGTTGGACATGTAAAGATTTTGGTCATTTTTTGAGTAAATGTCCTAAGAGGTTGAGAAAAGCTAGGAAGAGTCTACTTTTTGATAAAGTTGAAGAATTTAGAGAAAGTATGGAAAGATCCTTGAAAGACTGTGTTAATGAATCTAGATTGGTTAATGAAGAAAAAGTAATAGAAAAGACTATTATGGAAAGTGCAAATGTGAGAATTGATGAGAAATTCAGAATACAAGAGAGAATAGTTGATTGCAATTTAGATGATGATGTTGTTACTAAGCAAAGGAATGATGAATTATTTCTTGAGACTAACAATTATTTGTATAATGAAGGAGAGCCAACATAGGAACAAAGCTCAGAACCTTCAGTAGAGCCAAGAGTTGAGATAACAACTCCTACTTCAGGAAATAATATAATAAAGAATCACCCATCTGAATAGATCATTAGAAGCAAATATAAAGGTATGATGACAAGAAGTAGAGTCAATGAAGAACTATGATTGATAACTCAAGTTGAGCCTAAGAATATAGATGAAGCATGTAGAGATGATTATTGGAAACAAGCTATGAAAGAGGAATCAAATCCAATAGTAAAGAATGAAACATGGGAATTGGTCCCTAGACCAACAGACAAGAATGTGACAAGAACTAAATGGGTATTTAGGAACAAGATGAATGAGCAAGGAGAAGTTGTAAGAAACAAAGAAAGATTGGTATATAAAAATTACTGACAACAAGAAGGAATAGATTATGAGGAGACTTATGCTCCAATGGCTAGAATAGAAGTAGTAAGATTATTCTTAGCCTATGTAGCACAAAAGAAATTTAAAGTATATTAGATGGATGCCAAGTCAACATTTCTAAATGGAGAACTTGAAGAAGAGGTATACATTGAGCAGCCTAAAGGATGTCCTTTGAAAAATGACAAGGACATAGTATATAGACCAAGGAAAGCATTGTATGGATTGAAGCAGGTACCTAGAACTTGGTATGCAAGGTTGGGCAAACATTTGAAAAAACTTGGATATAGCAAAGGTATGGCTGATAGTAATTAGTATTGGAAAAAAATTGATGATGGTTTGATGATTTTATTAATATTTGTTGATGACATCACATTTGAAGGAAATGATGAAGAAAGTGAGAAATTTGCAGAAGAGGTGAAGAAAAAATTTGAAATGATTATTATAGGAGAGATGAAATACTTCCTAGGATTGCATATTGTATAGAATAAAGAAGGAATATTTATTTTTCAGACCAAGTACTTGAAGGATTTACTAAAAAGGTTTCATTTGGAAACATGCAAACCCATTGGAACACCTATGGTAATTGGACACAAGTTATCAATGAAGGATAAGACACCTACTATTGAGAAAAAAAAGTACAGATCTATGATCAGAGGATTGTAGTATCTAACTCACACAAGGCCAAATATAGAAAATGCAGTTGGAATTGTTGCAAGATTTCAAGTTGATCCCAGAGAAGCACATTATGTAGTAGTGAAAAAGATATTTAGATAAATGAAGAGAAAATCTAAGTTTAGATTTTGGTATGACAGATCTAATGATTTCACTCTAAGTGCTTACATGAATGCAGATTAGGTAGGTAGTATGAATGATAGAAAAAAACATTAGTGGAGGAGCTTTCTTTCTTGGAGGAAGATTGGTTTATTGGTTAAGCAAGAAGTAAGATTTTATATCTCAAAGTAAAACAAAAGTAGAGTATGTTGCAGTAGAAATTAATTGCAATCAAGCCATTTGGATGAAACAAACATTGAAGGATATAAGGATAGAAATTAGTAAACCTATTGCCATACATTGTGACAACACAAGCATGGTAAATATTTCTAAGAATCTAGTGTCACATTCAAGGACTAAGCACATTTATATTAAGTATCATATGTTGAGAGAGAAATTTGCAAAAATGTAAATAAGATTGAAGTATGTGAGCACTAAAGAGTAGATTGTGTTGGCATTAAGTTATTATTGCCATTTGTGACAACACTTATCTATATCACTATAGCTACTGAGCTCAGCACTCAGTGTCCTACACTCAACAAGATTCAAAATTTACACCAAGCATCTACAGTGTATACTAAGCATTCAGTGGTTACCTTATAGGTTCATCACTTAAGTATATCATACCGAGCTTCGCAGTTCTCACCAAGCATTCCAGTGTTCACTGAGCTTCACAGTATTTACCGAGTGATAGAAGTGTAACATTTATTGAGTGATGGAAGTGTAATGCTTACCGAGTGATGGAAGCACAATATTTATCGAGTAATGAAAGTGTAGTGTTTACTGAGTAATGGAAGCATAATGTTTACCAAGTAATGAAAGTGTAGTGTTTACCGAGTGACACTACATCTATTGAGTCACCTATGGTTACTGAGTTTAGAACTACATTGAGTGATTAGTATGGATCGAGCCTTCACTTCTATTGAGTGCACGATGATGCCAAGTAATGCAGTGGATTCTGAGTATTAGAAGGTCACTGAGTCAGTTCAATGAACCCAAGTTATTTACTATTGGGCCAACTCAGTAATGTTTTGTTCACTTGTGTTATGGCCGACCTTGCAATTGTAATTATTGGAATGGTATAGATGTATTGTATTATATCATTTGCAAGATGTATGATATATGGATGAGAATATCAAGAGAGACATGTAATGTTTTGAGAAGTGCAAATACAAATCAATAGAAGAGCAGAATATTTAGCAAGGTCTACAAGGAGCAGTAAAGATTCATCAGTCACAAGAGGTGATCTACACTTCAAGGATCTAATCAACAAATCAAGTTTGTAAGTAGATCCACTATTTAATCCTAATAGGTGAATCAGTTTTGTAAATCCTTTAACAGGGTAGAATTAACAGTCTTTGTATAAATCTCCTAACAGAGTGCATACTTTAGTGTATGTTTGTAAATCCTTTAACAAGGTGGACCTAGTAGTCCATTGTGCTCCTAATAGGGCAGATCACCAGAAGTGGTCAATGTAAGCCTTAACAGGCCAACTTCATACTGCAGTAATGAAGTTTTGTGGGTATCATCCCCACCCCATTTTTACTTTCTATTTGGAAGGTTTCTAGGTCAGCAAATCACTATGTACATGTGTTATAAATATTTGTTCTCTCATATATGTAGTAGATTAAATGAATGAATTGAGAATAGTATATATGGTTAAAGTGCTGAATTGTTTTAAAAAGTTTTGATGTTACTGATTCACCCCTCCCCTCTTAGTAATATATCATATCTTGAATATTTTCAACAATTGGTATCAGAGCTTTGTGGTTCTTAGGATAAAGTTTGACAACTTGAGAAAATATCAAGGACAATGGAGATATTCAGACTTGACAAAGCTATTGAAAATGAAAAGCTAGATCTAGAAATGGCCATGGCTCAACTCAAAGAAGTAAAGGAGCATCTTTCTCAATAACTAAAGAGAAGGAAGCAACTTGCAAGACAAATGAATGATCATCAGTATTTTGAGAAAAAGATAGAAGACCTTTTACCATCAAGCAGTTCAGATGAAGCTAATGAGGCTATCAAGGAACTCCTAGCAAAGAATGGTTCTCTACAGGAAGAAGTAAGAAAGCTTAAAAGAGAACAAGAAATCTAATCAATCAGGCTATGTGAAGTTTTGGAACAGATAGACAAGGCAAATGAAGACTTAGAGGCAAGAAATAATCAATCACTTCAACATGAAGATCTTGTAGATCAACTATCTAATGCAAATGAAGAAATTATGAATCTGAGATCTGAGAATGCAAGCCTGAGGAATGATTTAATCACTGAAAGACAAATCAATGAAAGCTTAAAAAGTGACTTGAGATTTGAAAGACAAATCAATGAAAGTTTGGAAAATGACTTGATCACTAAAAAGAAAATCAATGAGAGAATGATGAAATCTCAAATAGACATGACTCAATAAAATCAACAAAGTGAGCACAATCTTCATAGACAAAAAGGTAAAGCTTGACTTGGTTACAAGGAAGAAGGTGAAACCTCCAAACAAGGTGCCCAAAGGAATCAAAGACCTACTTGCAATCACTATGGTAAGCTAGGTCACACATCAAACAAGTGTTAGAGCGATGGAAAAGGTAAATTCAATAGTAAATGCTACAATTGCAGTTAGCATGGTCATAAAGCTAATGAATGCAAGGAGAAACCAAAATTTGATGGTAATTATCACAAATGCAAGAAGCATCATCACAAGGCATTCCAATGCAAATCCAAATCATTCAATCTAGCTGAACAACTTGTTAAGGAAATATTTAGATGGGACTACAATACTTGGTGCAGATGTTATTACTGTGGAGAATATGAACACATTGGCAAAGACTACTCAAGGCATCACTTGAGAAAAAGAGATACAACAATAAGATGTTATACATGTACAGAACTTGGTCATATAGCTAAAAACTGCATGAATGTTGGAAGAGTTGAAGATGAAAAGAAGGCTAAAGTTGAAAACATTTGGAAGCAAATGAGGCAACAATGGATTCCAAAATCTACCAAGAAAAATAGTTCAAATGATGGAAATTTCACAAAAGAAATGGGTGAATCCACCATCTCTAGTTAGATCCATAAATAAGGATATGGAACTACATCTTCTAGTAATATCTCAAGCAGTTACAAAATAAAAGAAAGAAAAATGATCAAATTAGTATTCCAGATACACAAGGATCGAAGAAAGCGTATCTTTTGCCGAGTTGCATCTACCAAGGAAAGTTGGTTGAAGACCTTACTGAGCTAGGTCAGGAGTAACAAAAGTTTTGTTCAATCACCTAGTTACAAGCTTCTACCGAGCAAGTCAATGATATCCTGTCAAGCACTATGTCATCTCAGCTACCTTCGTACCAAGCATTAATGACAAAATTTCCATCAAAAGAGCAGAATTTGATTTCATTCTTCATCATGATTTCAGAACTAAGAAATTTTTAGGTGGAATTCAAGCAATTTTGAGTGATTCCAAGCAATTTTCTAGAAAAAGATTTGTTTGAAAAATTTCTATCTTTTACTGAGCATTAGTGGCATCCGAGAGTAGCAGCAACACTAGGGAAAAATTAGGTTCAAAGATGTTGGTAAAGGGTACAGAATGAAAAGTGCCCAACTTCAAAATTGTTTTAGTCATTGTAGAATCAACCAAAGGTACTCCTTATAAATGATATTTGTACCTAAGAATAAGCATCTTGAAACCAAAGGCTTGACTCATATCTCACATATGCCAAGAAGCTTCCAAACCAAATGGATTAGGTATATTCTAAGTTGGGTGCACAATGGGAAACTATGGTTAGAGTAGCCAGTGTTAATCACAAAGAAGATGATTCACAAAATCATGGGTCTCCCTATGCTCAATAAAGTGAAGGTTACCAAAACCCTAGGACGGGATGAGTTGCAGAAGATAACCCTAGCCGAGTGGGACGATAGAGGTTTGAAGATTAGCACTGTATTTGATGTCAAACTAAGATTTGGCACTCATGTCATTGCCAAAAAATCTATAACTCTAGTTGACTAAACAGTGTACCCTGTGAGGCTGTGGATTTGGCCTTCAAAATTGTAAAGAAGAACCTTGAATTTGACCTGTCAGAATTACTGTTGAAACAATTAAACAAGAACATGGATAGTATAAGGACTTCAAAGAATAATCCCTATAAATTTGGTTCTTTGTTGACTTGTTTATTCTTCTATATTCAAAAATTATTTCCATCTAAAGGAACTATAGTGTTGAGAAAACATATTCCCATTCTTTATCAAATTAATGAGTTTGTAGCAGAAATGGGTGAAAATTTTGATAGCATCATGGATAATTATTTTGAAGATTTCAAGGAAAGGATGAATAATAGGTTTTGAGTACCACCAAAATTGGTTGAATACTACAAAGATGATGTATGCTTTATGGTTGATTGTGATAAGGTATACATTCAGGCAGTCAAACCTTGAGTTGCATGGGTGAAACCTCTTCCTTATGAGGTTAATATTGATGAGGCCAGGGAAATTATTGAAGCACTAGTGAATGAGCCAGTAGACCCAAAGAAACAAATTTTTAGAACATATGATGAGGCAAAGGCCAGAATTGAGCTTGAAATCAAGCTACCCTAGGCTATAAGCAAAGGCAAGAGGAAGATAGCCAAATTGAAAATTGCTACCAGCCCTCTTATGCTTACAGAAGGAAAAGGTGAGGATGAAGAAGATGATGAAGAAGAAGAAGAAAAAGAAGAACATGAATTTGAAGAGGAACCACCAAAGAATAAAGGTAAGGCAATTATTACCAAACCTAAGAAGAAGCCTACTGTAGTGTTCTCTAGAAGAACCAAAAAAGGCAAGCAGTAACCTATACTAGTTAGGCCTCCACTCACATTCCAGGAAAGGCTTAAACAATTGGAAGAGGGAGCTGGCATCACAAATTTTAAGGCATTGAAATTTGAAACAAGAACTAATGTTGAGAAAATATAGATTGAGGAATTCGTACTCAATAAGATGGGTAAATGGAAATACTCCCCAGACTAGCTTGCCTCTCAAATCTCCAAAGAACTGTTGGAGAGATTGCAACCAAGATGGGAGTTAGCCACCCAAATGGCTAAAGACATATATGAGCAATCTCTGAGGAATCTTCTATCAAGTCTTACTTAAGTGGAAATAAAGGCAACAATGAAGAAACATGAAGGTAAAATGATGATTAGATTTCACACATGTTTGATTTTAATTAAAGACATTGAGCATGTTGTCAATGATGCAACAAACATGGGGAAGAAAATCTATCATCTGCAAAAGCCTTGTGAAGATCCAGTTGAAATCATGGATGATGACAACAGTGATAGTGATGATTTTGATAGCACTCCATCCATCACAATCACTCCAGGAGAGTTGCATGCACTAATGAAAGAAAAAGAGGAAGAAGACAAGGAGGAAGAAGCACATGAGGAAGGAAAAGATGAACAGGATCTAGTTAAAATTGTAGCAGAAGTGATTGCATCCCTTCCTCACTCTCCACCAAAGACTGTTACATCCATTATGGAGATAGCTTCTACAAGCAAGATTGTGAGCACAATTGCCACATCAATTACTCAATCTTCACTGGCCACCTCCCAGCTCCAAGTATCTAAAATAGATGTGCCAAGCACTTCATCTACCGAGCTATCTGTCACTTCTTTAGCTACTGAGCCGACCTCCTCAGTTCGTTCATCATCAGTGAGTGTAATAGTAAGTTCCACAATTTTTTTTTCATCAATTCCAGTAAGTTCTACAGTTTTGTTTCTATTAGCATCATCTGTATCCACTTCCACTCCAATCAGCTTAGATTCTACTATGGGTACTTTACCAAGTATGATACTATTTTTGGGAAGTTTTTTTGATCCGGTTAATACTTCTATTGGAATTCAATCCTCAAGTCCTATCCTAGTTTTCACTGCTAGCCCTTCTATCTCCACTATTGTGTTTGTTCCTAAGGTCAAACTAGTCATCACAGAAGTAAAAAAAAAGCATCCAATAAAACTTCTGATCACTAGAAAGGAAACTATAGAATATATTGACTAAGACATAGAGATAGTGATTCCAAAGATTGATTATGGCAATGCTACCATTGAAGAGATGAGGTTAGCTAGTCAACTCATAGAGATGAAAGCTACATAGAAACAATTAAGATCAGAAAGGGATAAGGAATATAGAATAATTGAAAATGCCAAGAATATAATTATAGATGCCATTGGTGTTGAAGTAGATTCTACTCAACACATTTTGATTCAGTTAGAAGAGGTTGTATAGAAATTTAATGAGGATTCTTCTAGACAAGAGAAACTTATTGAGAAAGCTGAAAAGAAATTTGATAATAAGGTGCTAGAGAATATTTCTCAAAAGATAGCAATGAAGCAAGTTGAATTGTCAAAATTTTTGAGAAATTTTGAAAATTCTTTTAATAATGCAGCATCACTTTTTGCTAAATTTTGTGATGTTTTTGGTTTTAGCAAAGAAATAAAGGATAAGTTAAATAAGATTGACATTGATATGCAATCAAGTGCATCCGAGTTGAAGGTGGACTCCTCCTCCACAACCTCCCATCACACCAAGATTAGATATTTGGTAGATGTACAAGCATAACTATTGAGAGAGGAAGCCAGGATCTAGTCTACACTCATAGACATCTAGAACATGACCCTTCCTATCATGGACACAATGCAAAAACATCTTGTTCATTGCAAAACATTGGTCCAAGATCAGAACTTCTCAGTGGCTGATCACTTGATCCAATTATCAGTAGAAGTTCAAATTTCCCTTTCCACTTGTCAAATTTTGTAGCAGACTTGGGATAGTACTTTTGCAACCATCCTTAAGGTACATCAAGAATTTCTATCTCACTTTGGTGTAGCCATATAAATTGTATATATGCAGTCCTTTGGCATTATTGTCAAAAAAGGGGAGAGATTTAGAGTTTCAACATAATAAATGAGGAGAGTTATCACTATAAGTGATAGGGGAGGAGTTAGCACTCATTAAAGTTAGCATGTGTACATAAGTATCTTTATATATACATTATTATTCATCAAGAAGGTATATAGAAATGTATATGCAATAGTTCTACAAAGATCAATTTTGAAAAACCAAAATTCAGTGAAGTCAGGTTATGTACATATATTTTGACTCATAAGTGTTTTGTCACTAATGCCAAAGGGGGGGATTGTTGGAATTAAGTTATTAGTGCCATTAGTGACAACACTTATCTATATCAGTATAGCTACTGAGCTCAGCACTCAGTTTCCTACACTCACCGAGCTTCATAGTGTACACCAAGCATCTATGGTGTATACTGAGCATTCAGTGGTTACCTTATAGGTTCATCACTTAAGTAGTTCATACCGAGCTTCGCAGTTCTCACCGAGCATTCTAGTGTTCATCGAGCTTCACAATATTTATTGAGTGATGGAAGTGTAATGCTTATCAAGTGATGGAAGTGTAACATTTATCGAGTGATGGAAGCACAATATTTACTGAGTAATGAAAGTGTAGTGTTTATCGAGTGATGGAAGTGCAATGTTTACTGAGTAATGAAAGTGTAGTATTTATTGAGTGAAAGCAAGGTAAACAAAGAATTCAATTTTTACCGAGTGACACTACATCTACTGAGTCACTTGTGGTTACTAAGTTTAGAACTATGCCAAGTGATTAGTATGGACCGAGCCTTCACTTCTACCGGGTGCATGATGATGCCAAGTAATGCAGTAGACACCGAGTATCAGAAGGTCACCGAGTCAGTTCAGTGAACCCGAGCTATTTACTATTGGGCCAGCTCAGTAATTTTTGTTCACTTATGTTATGGCTGACCTTGCAATTGTAATTATTGGAATGGCATATATGTAATGTATTATATCATTTGCAAGATGTATGATATATGGATGAGAATATCAAGAGAGACATGTAATGTTTTGAGAAGTGCAAATACAAATTAGTAGAAGAGCAGAATATTCAGCAAGGTCTACAAGGAGTAGTAAAGATTCATTAGTCACAAGAGGTGATCTATACTTCAAGGATCTAATCAAAAAATCAAGTTTGTAAGTAGATCCACTATTTCATCCTAATAAGTGAATTAGTTTTGTAAATCTTTTAACAAGGTAGACTTAATAGTCTTTGTATAAATCTCTTAACAAAGTGCATACTTCAGTGTATGTTTGTAAATCCTCTAATAAGGTGGACCTAGCAGTCCTTTGTGTTCTTAACGGGGCAGATCACCAGAAGTGGTCAATGTAAACCTTAACAGGCCAACTTCATACTGTAGTAATGAAGTTTTGTGGGTATCATCCCCAACCCAATTTTATTTTTTATTTGGAAGGTTTCTAGATCACCAAATCACTATGTACATGTGTTATAAATATTTTTTCTCTCATAGATGTAGTAGATTAAATGAATGAATTGAGAATAGTATATATGGTTAAAGTGCTAAATTGTTTTAAAAAGTTTTGATGTTATTGATTCACCCCTCCCCTCTTAGTAACATATCACATCTTGAATATTTCCAATAGATTATAGATATATTCACCAAGCCTCTTACAAAAGAGACTTTTGAGTATTTGCAAGGTATGCTTGGGGTTATGCCCCTTCCTACATTAGAGTAGAAGATGCAAGAGTGCATCAGTCTAGGGTAACAAAGCACTATTATTTGTTTGAACCGAATGCTGATGCTTCTTGTATGGGGGAGTATCTGTGATGGAAAGAGTCATCTAGGACTCTTATTAGATGTTGTTCTGAATAGTGTCTTTTGACACTTGTGCTAGTAAGCATTAGTTATTGTAGAGTTTGATGAGAGATCTTGGTCGATGAAACCTTTGACATTGATGTCAATGGGGGAGAAGTTTGGCATGAAAAACAATATGCTTAACAATTGAAGAAATTTGGCATGAGTACAATATGTTTGAAATAAGTACAACATGGAATGATAGTTTTATAGATACACATTGAGGTATACTGATGGGGGATAATGATTGATGAAGAAGATTTGAAGATGAATAGTCTTTTGTTGGTATTCTTGGAACTAGATGTTTTTCATCTATGTTGCCATCAATGCCAAAGGGGGAGTTTGTTAGAAAATTGGTTGGAAGCATGAATGCTAATGATATTCCTATGGGAGAGTACTATAGATATGTTACTATGATGACATGTTACATTCATGACTAAGTTTGTCATTGATGTCAACATAGCATTTTTTTGTGGTACCTAATAGAATAACAATAGAAAGATCAAGTTGGTATGGATGACAAGTTGAGCATTATAACCATCTGAGGTTATGGGAGATACTTTTGAGTATCTAGTATATGTAGTTAACATTGGAAGAAGAAAGGATAAGTACAGAATATGTTATGTAAGTTTTGGTGATGCCTATTCTAAGATAGAGTTTACAGATGCATGTTCTGGTAAACTTGTTAAATCTCTTAGAAAAGTTGATATTCTAAAGATTGAGGTTGAGGACATGGAGAAGACATGTTGAGGATGATGTGGCTAAGCTTTCTCATTATAATATTTCATGTATGGAAATTTATTCAAGTTGCAAGGCAGAAGATTAATGTTATCACTAAGTGTAACATGTTCTTAATGTGGTCCTATAATAATTAACTAAGAAGGTCTAACTGCTAACTTAGGGAATTGTTTTATGGATTTGGTATAAAGGAAGGACATTTTATTTTATCATAAGTGTGAATTTTAATTATTGAAAAGCAAAAAAGAGTGTGGAATGTGAAGTTGAACAAAGTAGGGTGGAAGTGAAGGAAAATTCATTTCCAAGGTTTCGCTGAGTGATCTAGGGTTTGATATATGGATCCAAGGTTTGTGACCTAGTCTAAAAGGTTTGATAGTGATTGGTTTGGTTGAAAAAACAAAGGAAAGGAGAAGATAATAGTAAATTACTTATTTGAGTAGTGAGCTCTTCTTGTAGTTGAAATTGCATGTTTGGGCAGTGGACTTATCTTGTATACATTGTACTACAACTCCTAACAAGATTGAAATCTCCTAACAAGGATTCAAAGTCTCCTAACAAGGACTCTATGTACTAAATTTTTTAATAGGCTCCTAATAGGGTCCATCCTCTAACAAGAAATATTTATATTAGCACATCATCTTTTGGGCATCATTCCTACTGGGGTTTTCCCTCTGATCAAGGGTTTCCCTAGTCAACATATCTAGTTTAATTGTCTATGAGCATTTTATTATGGTTACTATTTACTTTGGTTGAATGGTTAAGTTTTTTTAAAGAAGATCAATATTTTAATTGTTGGATAACTGATTCACCCCTCCTCTTAGTTATCTTGGTGGACTATTGTTTCTAACACTGACATCATGGAGAGTTACTTGGTATCAAAAAGCTCAATCTAGTATTGGAAGCAACACTTCCCAACATAAGGTGCACAATCTAGGCGACAACACTTCCCAGATGAAAGCACACAATCCCACTTTTTAATTATCTTAAATTTATTACCACCCAATATTTTTTATTTAGTTACCAATTACTTAAAACTTCCTCTGCCTACCCATGGGAAATAGTCACTAGGCTGTAAGATAGAAACCCCTCCATGTGCTACCCTACCCTTCCCATGCTCATCCAAAAATGAGTTACCATAGGCATGCATATTCCCAACCCAACCCCAAATTATTAAAACTCCACAAGAGTACCAACGATAGATCAGGCCTTGTAAGTCACCTAATGATGTACACACACATACTTGTGTGTAGAGAAACACCATCACAAAGATCATAACATAAGGACTAGATGCAAACAAAAGAAAAATACCACTCAACTAAAAACAAGCTCAGGAGGACAGACATGGCATGCATCTTAATGCAACATGAAAATGTAACAATGGTTTGACTAACATCGAAATGGATGATCTAGGTCCATGACGAACATCATGCCAAGAAAACTTGAGAAAATAGGGCAACACACAAAATGAGGTAAAAACCCAAAAACTAGAAAAATTTGAAAATAAAAACCATTTGGTTCTTGGGAACTAAATCAACAAAAATCCAATAAAGTTCTAACAACGTATGCAAAAACAACTAGCATAATAGTGCGTAACCCCAAACCCTCATCCTGAAAATTGTAAAAATGTTCACACTTGACCAACCAGGTAGAACCAAAAAATAGAAATGGAGGGGAACACTAGTTCTCAGCCTCCAAACAAACAACTACAAAAAAAACCAGAAATAGAGTTGAAACATGAAAATGGGAAAGCCCTACTTGACAGTCAAAAGGGCTAAAATAGAAAATAGCTAGGTAAAATAAATAATCTATAGATATGGCCAAAAATAATGGCAAAAAAAGGTCTCCTTGAGCTAGATCCAATGAGACCATCCTCATGAAGATCCCATGACTGTAGCTCTCATAATGAATAGAAACATGATCCTTCAGAAAAGGATTTCAAAAAAAGCTCTCAATTTTCTAAATTACAAAATTGAGAAGTGAGGAATTAAATTCCTCTTTCAATACTTATTCACTTTTTGAGTGAATAATTGATTAGGGTAAATAGTTAGTTAGACTAGCTAGACTCTGAATCAACCCAAATGAAAATAGGCTATTCCAAGTAATTGGAATTCATCTATAGCAAAATTGCTAGGAATTAAAAATTAATTAAATAAAGCTTGGAAACCCTAAAACCCAAAATCACATAAGGCCTTAACAACTTCACGACAATGTGAAACTCTAAATGCATAGACACGTTCAATAGTCTAATCACATAATGCAAATGGGTTTGGATTTAACAAATCACTAGAAGGTTTAATTAAACATTAAAATAAGATAGGTCGACCATACGAGGATGACATTGGTAAAATATGAATAGCTGAATCACTAACTCTATGTGCCACTACCAGGTATATAAATACTTCACACTTAACACACATGATCAAGTGCAAACTCATATAATAACATAGCCAAAGCAATAAATGCATTAAATAACTAATTTAACCATTTATTCAATTATACCAAAATAATCCATTTACATCACTCATGTTCACATAAAGCATAATGAAACAAGAATGAAGTAAATTACCATAGCCTAAATCCAACATCTAACATAATCAGAGATATTTCCGAATACCAAATAACCAGATATACATCTAACATAAAACATAATCAACATGCAAATATGATAAACTAAACATCGTATTAGTGAAACATCTATGATACTAAAATCAAGGTATAACATCCAAACCTCATGTCATCTCAAAAGTAACATCACATGAGTATCAAGTATCTCAATATCAAAACAAGGTTCATACTGGAAACAAGAGAGGCACTACATCCTCCTCCACTAGGCATAGGCTTACTCCTAGAAGTTGCCAAAAAGATAGGGGTAAAATCCTCTCAATCGTGTAGCATCTTCCCAAGTAGCAGAAGTCTCATTACTCAGGTCCCATTGGACCCTTACTTTCTTTATGTCTCAGCCTCTCAAAATCAACATCTGATGCTAAAGGATACAAATAGGCTCCAAGGAAAGCTGCCCATCCTCCACCTCCAAAGCATCCCAATCAAGAACATGGGTCACATTAGAAATATACTGTCCCAAAATAGAAACATGAAAAACATCATGGATGCATGATAGGCTAGGTGGAAATGCTAGTTGATAAACAACAAGACTAATCCTCTCAAGGATCTCAAATGATCCAACAAAACATGATGCCAACTTAGAGCATTTCCCATTACAAATGGGGCTCTTCCTTGGCCACACTCTCAAAAATACCCTGTCACCAACAAAAAAGTGATGATCCAACCTATGGACATATACATACTTCTTCTGCTTGTCATTAGCAGTAACCAAATTCTCTCTAATATGAACAACCTACTACTCCATATCTTGAAGCATCTCTAGACATAAAAGAACACAATCCTCCAAATGATCCCAACTCAAAGGGGTATGACATAGTCTACCATACAAGGCCTAAAAAGGTGACATTCCAAGAGAACTATTATAAATTTTTTTGTATAAAAACTCAACAAGATATAAATATTCCCCCCACTTCACCTACTTGTCCATTACATACATGTGAAGCATATCATTTAGAACTTGGTTCACTCTCTTAGTCTAACCATCAGTATTTAGGTGATACACTAAAAAAAAATTGAGCTATGTGCCCAAAGCATACTAGAGAGACATCCATAGTGCAAAAGTAAACACTAGACTTCTATCTGAAATAATCTGATGAGGGATCCCATGCAAACAAACAATATCCTCGAAGAAAACATGCACTACAAACGATATTGTGTAGGATGCTCTCATGGGTGAAAAATGTGCTACCTTGAATAACTTTTCCATTTTCACCATTATATATTCATGTCACCACGATGACATAGGAAACCCCATGATAAAGTCAAAAGATATCGTATCCCATTTCCATTCTAGAATGTCATGTGGCTACAAGAGACCTATTGGATGTTGATGTTCTACCTTCACTCTCTAGCACTTGAGACATTGAGTAACAAAATCAAAAACATTGCACCTCATCCCTACCCAAAAGTACAATTTTTTAAGGTTAGCATGCATCTTCTTAATGCCAGGATGTGAGGAATATGGTGCACGATGCGCTTCTGACAAAACCAAAGTATGAAGATCACCAAACATGAGTACATAGATATGCCACATGTGTCCAAGTAGTCCATTGGACTCAATTATGTTGCCTAAAAAGCTTCCCTCAAGGGTACATCTAGACTCAATCTTTGCCCTCACTTCCTAATACCAAGTGTCACTAGGAAAAGCCTCTAAGATACGAGCTTGCAAATCCATTCACAATGATAGCATTGATATCTCTTCTCACTGCCTACTCAAGGAATCAATGAAAAAATTCTCCTTCCCCTTAATGTATTGAACATCAAAGTCATATTAACACAAGAATTCCATCCAGTGATGCTATCATGCATTTAGGTTTGGCTAAGTAAATATATACTACAAGCTCTTATGATCACTATGAAACTCAAACTTCTGTCTTGAAAATCTCTCAAATGAACTAGAGCATGCACTACTATTGCAAGTTCCAAATCATGAGTGGGGCAGTTAAGCTCATGGTCCTTGAGTTTTCTAGACTCATACACAATCACTTGACCATCTTGCATCAACACCACACCCACACCTTCTAATGAAGCATCTATGCAAACCATAAAATCACCTATAGGATTAGACATTACAAGGATTTGTGCACTGGTTAAACACTCCTTAAGAGCATTAAATAATGCTTCACATTGGTCTAACCAATCATACTTCTTCCCTTTCCACTAAAGAGAAGTGATGGGATGAGCCACTTGTGAAAAATCCTTCATGAAGCGATGGTAATAAGCCACCAATCCCATGAAACTACAAACCTCTGAGATATTAGTGGATACTAGCCAATCTATGATAGCTTAGATTTTTTTTGAATCCATCACAATACCATCACTAGTGATGATATGCTCCAAATACTTCACCTTAGATTGGAAGAATCCAAATTTACCCAAGTTGCCATACAACTGATGGTCTCTCAAGCACTGCAATACATGACATAAATTGTAAGGAAACTCAGGTGTGGAAACATCTTTCTACACTAATCTCTTAAGAGAAGTATGGTGAAAATCCTATTAAAATCTTTTACACTTACAGATTCAATATCTTGTAAACAACAATATTTCAGCCAACCAAGCATAAAGAAAATAGATAGAGAAAGAAACACATAAAACAAAGATTTTCCAGTGGGGAAAAACCTTTTGGTAAAACAACCCCACCCCTCTAGAAACTGCATAATGTATTATCTTCAACACAATGTTACAATACACTTGCAATGCAAGTTCAACAGTGAAAATAGAAGACTCCAGTAGTAGCTCATAGTACCAACAATACACTTTTTTACATCACTTCTCTTCGCAACCCTAAAAATGCTTATATCATGAGCTTCACTTTAGGGCTACTCCCAAAGGTAACCATATTAGGGTTTTACCATTCTCCAAGAAAATAGGAACCCCAAAATTTTTTACCCCACTATTGGGGTAGAGTGTACAATACTCAAATTTATCAGTTGCCAGATGTGTTCACCTGTCATTGAATCTTCCTGACATAGCTCTTACATGTCATAGGAATCCATCATAACCATTTTAGTGATGATCTCCTTATACACAATTCAAGATGTTGACACATCAACATTATTTGCAAGAAATATATTTTACAAAACAAATAATAAGAATAGGAATTATCCAAGGTTTAGACACCTTATTCCTAACATAAATGGACCTCATGTTCCTCAATAGTCTTTGAATAGATCAATATGTCATCCAAAAATATAATGACACATTGATCAAGGTATGTGGAAAATACTCCATTCATCAAACTCATAAACATTGATGGCACATTGGTTAACCCAAAGGGTACAAATGTGAACTCATAATGCCCATACCATGTTAAAAAAGTTATCTAATGAATTTTGGCCTCCTAAATATGGAGCTGATAGTATCTCAACTTAAGATCAATCTTTGAGCACACTCACTCCCTTCAATTGATCAAACAAGTCATCAATCCTCAACAAAGTGTACCAGTTCTTCACTATCACCTTATTCAACTGCCAGTAGTCAATGCATCAATGTAATGATCCATCTTTCTTCTTGACAAAGATGATTGGTGCACCCCAAAGAGATATACTAGGATGAATATGGCCCTTGGCCAACAATTCTTATGGCTACAATTTGAGTTCACTCAACTCCCAAGTAGTCATGCAGTAAGGAGCTCATGAAATCCAATATGCTCCTTGTAAAAGATCAATCTAAAAATCAATGTCACACTATGGTAGCATACCTAGTATCTCGTCAAAAAACACATCTGCATACTCATGAAAGAGTGGGTGATCATCAAGTGTCACCATATAACCTAATATTCCTCAAGATCACTGATAGAAACAAAAAACAACTGGCAACCCTTTTGCATGCTCCACTTTAGCTAGTTAGCTGAGATCATCCAAAGTGAGACTAGTCTCTAGACCCCCGAAAGTTTTACCTACCCACCTATGTCCTCAAACACACTATACTAACTTAGAATGATAATCTATCTTTGCTTGATGGGTAGCTAACCAATCCATGTCCAACTCAATGTCATATGATCCTAAAGGTAGGATATGAAGATCCGCTATGGTGGTGAAGGTTCTAAAATTCAAAACACAACCTCTAACCAAGGAGTCTATAGCCACTTTGGAACTTGTGGCTAATACAATTTGCCACCTATCAACTTGATGTACCACCACTAGCCCACATCATCGAACAAGAGATGGTAAAATAAAAGAATCTAAAGCACCTAAGTTAAAAAATACTAAAGATGAAATACCATGCAACATACTTGTAGCCTCGACTATGGTACCTTGATGCTTAGCTTGACGATTATCAACTTCCACGAATACCTTATGATTCCTACCAGCATCTCCCACAATAGGCTTTGATTTGGCCACACCTCTACTAGGTCTTATAGATGGTTTACTAAGACACCCCAAAGCTTTATGTCCAAGTTGGCCACAAGAATAATAGTTCTCTGGAAAGCTAGAACTAGATCCACAACCACCCTGAGTAGTACTAGAATAAGATGAACTACCCTTGCTAGATTTTTGCTAACTATTCTAAGGAGGGTGATCCTTCTAAGACTTTTGACCATGGTTCTAGTCATTTCCATTCTTTCTTGAGTTACTTGCATTTTGTCCACCTTTAGGTCAGTTTCCCCTCTGCCAAAAACTATGACGACTACTACCACCTTGTGAGGGTGCTAATTGGGCTTGGCCATTCCATGAGGGCTGAGTAAATTGTGCATCTTGTCCTAAATTCTATACACTATGGTTCTAAGAACTTGATTTACCATTGAAGCCTCTAGCCAAATCATTCTCTACAATACGTGCCTTCTCAACAATGAGAATAAGAGTCCTAGGTTGATGCATATGAACTTCTCCAATAAGGCCATCCTTAAGGCCTTAGATAAAATAATGAGTTAGGAGTAAATTGTCATGGTTGTACCATAAATACTACCTAAGCTCAAAGAACTAGATCTCATACTAATCCACTAAAATATTTCCTTGTTTGATCTCATAGAACTCATGAGCACAGGTCTCCCTAAACTGAGGAGATAAGAATCTCTTAGAGCCTCTCCTCAAAGATCTCCTAGGTGAGATCTGCTATGCTAATTTGGAGCTTCTACCCTCAATATTCCACCACATGGATGTGTGGTCCCTCAACTACATAATCACACAATGGGCCCACATATTAGTTGCATATGGGTACATGGTGAAGCAACACTCCATGACCAATAACAAAGTCTCTGCCTTGAGGCCACCTCCCTTACCATCATAAAATGGTAGTTTGGATTATTGAAGATATTTCATGATATCCAAATGGATAGAATCTTCATTTTCATGGTTCCTACCATCTTGATGTACCTTTAGCCACCCAGTAGAGTACGAGAATGTTCACACTCCTCCTCTCTATGCTCAGACCAGTGAGAATCTCCATGATGAGATTCCTCTTCCTAACCTTCTTCGCATTGGTTTTCCTCCATGCAAGGCCCCAAGTGAGAAAGAATCTCTTGTAGCACTAACATCAATGCCCAAATGCCACCTTGATTGTTAGTACCTTGTTCTTCCTCCCCTTCCTATCATTCCTCTTTGTGGTGATCTTCTTCTTTGTTATTCCTTTAGTTACCACCTCGACCACCAGGTCTACATGTAGGAGGCATCACTATAGAAGCAACAAGATAAGGTCAGAACATACAAGTCACAAGCATAAGAGGCACAAAAAGATATCAAAATAGTAACCAACAAGCCAGCAAGATAGCAATACACATACAGAGCAACAATAACATAGTGGAAGCATAATACAAGGATTCAATACAAACCAAGATAATTTTTTAAATAATAAGTATGGATGTAGATGACATTCAACATATGTGGATCACAAAGATAGAAATGGAAGACTTAACCACAACCTCGAATACCAACAAATCTCCAAATGCCAATACCAAACTAGCACACATGAATAGTGAAATGAAGACCAAAGATGATAACAGAACAAAGAATCTTAGATCTGTCAAAGCATAGAAAATTAAGAAAACCCAAAGGGTACTTAAAAAACCAAATTGCATTCCCCAAAAACTAGTGGAGATGCCCCTTATTTTATGCACAAGGACAATAGATGACATAATTTTTCATGGAAGTACAAATAGTGCAAGGAAGTACTTGGCCTAGAAGCCAAAACACCCATAACTAGTGTCAAGTTTCACATGAGGAAGTACCAAGAACTACGCGAGAAAACTCAACACACCACATAAAATTTTGCACTCTCATGCGAGAAAGTGCAATTTTGTGCAAGGATCCAAATCAGCAAGCCAAATAACATTAAGGTAAAAAGATAGGAAATGAATTTCCTCCACACTAGGGGGTTTTTGATCCACATACTATCTAGAAGATGAAAACTACATCTAACCATCTAAATATAGTAGTAAAGGAAAATAACTAAAAGCAATATCACAATTTACAAAAGCAACATCGCAATGAATTGAAAAAACCAAACTAAGAGCATGGTTCCTCCCAACCATAAAAGCATCATGAGACCTTGAAGGTCCTAGCCATCCCCTGTGCATACCATCCAAAACTACCAACTAGATCATTAGAGCTGTCTTATAAGGATGTAACTACTAAAGCATAATAACATCATAAGAACATAAAATCTAACATGCTAAACCAAGAGCACTAGATACTCCAACTAAGTAGATAACATCATCAAATCATATGCTAAACATCATAATAAGGAAACACATTGATACTAACATCATCTAAACATGATATACAAGCATTCCAATGAAAGCATAAATCACAAGAAAGCATACTCTGAAACTCGAAGTACCAAGTGAAAACATCCAACAATGGTCGCACTGGGATAATATGGCATGTTATGTATAGAATCACCAATGTGGCTGAATGGGTAAACCAATACCCAATAGATAAGTTCCTATAGATAGTAGGGCCCTCCCTCACATTAAGACCATCTCTATACATCAGTCTCCAATAGTGGTATAGGTAGCTATGCCTCCCAACCACATGAAACTCATAGGCTCACTACTACCATGCTGATGGAGATAATGATCCAACCACAAACACACATAAAAAAAATGTCCATGGCTAACACTCATGCCAAATAGTAATGATGACTAAAACCAAGATCATGAGATAATGCAAGTACAACAAGCCCTGGTCAGACACTTAATGAAAAACTATGTAGGGGCTAAAATCATGGAGAGTTGGTTGGCATCGAAAAGCCCAAGCTAGTATTGGTAGCAACACTTCCCAACAAAAGGCACACAATCTAGGTATCAACACTTCCCAACAGAAGGTGCACAATCCCACTTTTTAATTATCTTAAATTTATAACCATGCAATATTTTTTATTTAGTTATCACTTACTTAAAACTTCTTCTGCAAACCCATAAGAAATAGTCACCACGCTACAAGATAGAAGCCCCTCCATTTGCTACCCTACCCTACCCATGTTCATCTAATGATGAGTGCTTGTAGGGATGCATATTCCCAACCCAACCCCAAATGATCAAAAATCCATTGAAGTACCAACAAGAGATTGGGCCTCGTAAGTCACCTAACAATGTATATGCACATACTCGTGTAGAGCAACACCATCATGAAGATCATAAGGACTGGATGGGAACACAAGAAAAATAACACTCAATTGAAAAAATCTTGGGAGGATGGATGTTACACACATTTCAATACAACATGAAAATTTAAAAATGGCCTGACTGACATCAAAATATATGATCCAAGTCCATGACCAACATCATGCCAAGAAAACTTGAGAAAATACGGTGGCACACGAAATGAGGTAAAAACCCCAAAATTGGAAAACTTCAAAAATAAAACCCATTTGGTTCTTGGGCACTAATTCCACAAAAATCCAATAAAATTTGGGTTCAAACACTATATGCAAAAATGACCAACATAATGGTGTGAAACACCAAACCCTCATCTCAAAAACTGGGAAAATATTCACACCCAACCAATCAAGTAGAATTGACAAACAAAAATAGAGGGGAACACTAGTTCTTAGGCTCTAAACAAATAGCTACTAGAAACAAAATTGGAAATGAAGTTGAAACATGAAAATAGGAAAGCCCTACTTGACTGCCAAAAGGGCTAAAATAGAAAACAACTAGGTAAAATAAATAATCCACATATATGGCCAAAAATGATGGCAAAGCAAAGTCTCCCCAAGCTGGATCCAATGAGACCATCCTTGTGAAGATTCCATGCTTGTATCTCTCACAAAAAATAGAAACATGATCATTCAAAAAAGGTTTTCAGAAAAAGCTCTCAATTTTCCAAATTACAAAAGCTAGAAGTGAGGAATTAAATTCCTCTTTCAATACTTATTTACTTTTTGAGTCAATAATCAATTAGGGTAAATAGCTAGTTGGACTAGCTAGACTCCAAATCAATCTAAACAAAAACAAGCTATTCCAAGTACTTGGAATTCATCTATGAAAAAATTGCTAGAAATTAAAAATTAATTAAATAAAGCCTAAAAACCTTGAAACCCAAATCACAGAAGGCCTTAACAACTTTGCAACAATGTGAAACTCTAAATGCATCGACACATTCACTAGTCTAATCACATAATGAAAATGAGTCCAAATTAAAAAAATCATTAGAAGGTTTAATTAAATATTTAAAAAAGATACGTTGACCATATAAGGATGACATTGGTAAAATATGAATAGCTGAATCACTAACTCCATGTGCCACTGCTAGGGATATAAATCCTGCACACTTAACACACACAATCAAGTGCAATTGCATATAATAACATAGCCAAATCAATAAATGCATTAAATAAATAATTTAACCATTTATTCAATTATACCAAAATAATCCATTTACATCACTCACGCTCATATAAAGTGTAATGAAACAAGAATGAAGTAAATCACTATAGCCTAAATCCAACATTTAACATAATTAGAGATATGTCTAAATACTAGATAATAAGATATCATCATAGACCTACTATCATCTCAAAATGGCATCAACATGCAAATATGATAAACTAAACAACATAGTAGTGAAACATTTATGATACTGAAATCAAGGTATAACATATGACCCTCAAGTCATCTCAAAAGTAACATAACATGAGTACCAAGTATCTCGTGGATCAAAATATAACAAGGTTCAGACTACAAACATTAGAGGCACTATACTCTCAGAGGATGGATACAGGCATGAGGACCAATCAACCTAGAAGATGGTGAAGAAGAAGAGGAGCCACTTAAGCAATAAGTAAATGACTAGCTTTAAAAATTTTATTGCTTGATGTTCATTTGATATCAAATCTTAATAGTTAGTTTTTGGGTTTGTGTACCCATGAATTGGTTATTTTGACTAATTTCTTAAACTATCCAATAATTGAGCTTTAATAGAGATTCTCAAAAAATGCTCTATATATGCACAAAACTCAATAGAAGTAGGGGTTGGTAATTTTTGATTGATATCAAACTGAAAACTTTAGTTTAGTACTTTCTTCTGGTTTCTCTGCAAGTATTTTGAATTGCACAATTTTTCCACCAGTTCATGCTTTCAAGAGAAACAATAATAGATTAACTAAATTTATAGAATATGCATTATTTATAGATCTTGTAGCAGAAAGTAACTCCATAATTTGATATTAATTAAAGAATAAACCAACAAAGAATAACCCAAAGCATAAAATCTTTGAATATTTTATGAGATCTTTCATTCATTCAAAAATTATTCCATTTTTATATGTTACTGATTTCCCTTATTTTATGTTTTGATCATTTTACTTCAGTTTTATTTATCTAATTTTTCCCTCTATCCAAGAATAGACTGGATGCTTTATTTCTTTGTGGTTAAAAGCAATTCACATTTAAAAGTACTTATGTTGAACATCTGAAAAAGTAGCTAAACCTTAGTAAAATTTAGAGAAGAATTATAAAATAACAGTTCTTCAACTGTTGGAAAGTTGTTTCTATCTTGAGAATTGGGCACAAAGAGTTTTAATAGTTTATTTTATAGAAAAGAAAAATCCATTTACCAACATATTTTTGGTGACTCTACTAGGGAGTTGAATAGATAAGATCCAGTGTTTCATTAAGCTTGAAAAGGATATCATGCACCAATATGGTACTCCCACATTATGATATTTATCCCATTTTATAGTCTAATATTGGCTTTAACAACACTCAAGAAGATATCATATCTAATTTGAATTAGCTTTGAGAGAAAGAGTAAGTGATCAACAATACTCGTAAGTTGCTAGATTCTTTGAAAGGGAAGAAGAAATTGGTGAGTGACTTAGAGAAATCCACATAATTCAAGAAGTTTCCATGGTAAATAGATTAGCCCAAGAACCAATGAGAAATTGAATAAAAAAGATTAAGAAAGATGGCTGAGAGAAGATACATGGGGAGATACAAGAATAAGGTTTAACTAATGATGACTTTGAAGCTTTGAGATTGATCAATTTCCAACCTAATCATACTCTAAGAAGGAAAAAGAAAATTTGGCAAGTTAGTAGACCTACATTTTTGCCACCTTTGGTACAACCTTCCCTTTTTTTATAGGCTCTTGTTATCCCTGGTACTATCTCTCCTTCCTTCCTAAATATTAAACCTTTAAATATTGTCAATCCAAACATGGCCTTTTGGGGCCAGCAAAATGGACCTCTCCACCTTGGAGAAAATCTTGGAGCCATGACTAAGGGCACAAGGGAATTTTTTCCTAAATTTAATGGAGATGGAAAAACCCTAGCTAAATATCATTTGAGTTCCTTCAAAGTAGCATGCAGAACTATAGATGTTCACACTAAAGATGTCATGGTTTGACTCTTCATTCAAACTTTTAATAATGCTACCACTGATTGGTTTAATCATCTCCCACATGCTTCCATTACAAATTGGAATACCATGATTCATGTATTTGAACCCTGGTTCAAAACTCCTAGCGATGGAAATTCCCTTCTCATCCAATTGGCATAACTTAGAAAAGAAATGCATGAGCCTATGAGGGAAATTGTGGCTAAATACAATAAGATTTTAGAAAGAATTCCTGTAGCCTCAAGACCCAATGCTAAGAATTAGAAAGGATTCTTCTTAGGTGCCATGCCCCTAGATATTTCCTTCCAAATGAGGAGAAATTTTCTTGCTGATTTAGCAATGGCTCAAAGGTTGACCATTGAATTAGAGGATGATTTGATAACTGTAGGGAAGTGGAGGAAATATATGCAAACATCTGGTACTCAAACCTCTAGCAGCATAGATTCTATGGTTCAAAGGTTAGTGAATGATGTTATCACCCTAAAGTGACAACAAATTAGACCTAATGTTTATCTAAACCAATACAAAAATTAGGCTGAACAGAATAAATTTCCTATACAACAAGGTAAAGGTGATTATCAGTTACCTGGCCCACAAAATAAATTACAGCTAGAAGCTCCTCCGAGGAAAGAGGTAATGTGTTCTTTTCACCTTACCGCAGATCATAATGGTGAAACATGCACTATCTAACTAAGGCATTTGCAAATGAAAGATAGTAAAGGTCATCACATGATTTTTATCAAAGAGGAATTTGATCCATTTGATGAAAGCACCTCAACAACCTTCTTTCTAGAGTATGAGTCTAATTTTGAAAAACACAAGGATATTTTGTTAGCCACAAATGATCTATTTTGTTTTGTATTAACAAGAAGTTAAAGAATCCTAGAGTTCACCTCTAGAGCAAGTTCAAGTCCACAAGGTGTGAAAGGGAAAGGCACATCTCAGTCTAATACAGATACCCCTAAAAATATTAAAAATACTTTTCCTTAGAAGAATGTTGTAAATCCAAATCTATCTTCTTCTTTTGATATAGTTTAGTTTTGTAAATATTCTTCTGTTACTATATCTACTATTGATTATTCAAAATCCAATCCAAAGAATTAGTCAGGCTAGTTGAATTTATTAAAGGTGAATCTTGTGATAATTCCAAGCTTATAGAAGAAACCTCTAATTTTGTTGAACTTCATACTCCAACTCTTCAACATGCCTCAAAGAAACCTATAGATGATGAAAGTTTAATGGTTCTTGAAGTAGATAAATTGGATAAAAATCCCAATCCATTCTACATCTCATTGTTACTAAATGGGAAAACATTGAGTAATTGTATTATTGATTTTGATGCATTTGAAAACATTATGTCGTCTCTTGTTGCTAAAGATTTAGGACTAACCCTTACCAAGAATTTTGGAAAATGTAATTCTATGGATGGTAAGAAGGTTCCTCTAATAGGTCAAGTAAAGGATGCACAAGTAGTGTTGGTGGTGTACCTAGACAAGAGACCAAAGTTAACCATTTTAGTAGCTAAGATACTAGCGAGCTATGGAATGTTGCTCAGCTAAACCTTTTGTAAAGACATGGGAGGAGAGATCAAAACAGACTGGTCTAAAGCAATGAATCTAATTGGTGATAAGAAGGTTCATTTGGCTCTTGAAGTGAAAAATAAATAAATGGCACTCCCTTTAGATGATCCCAAATCCCACATCTTGTATGAAGAATGTTAATTTGGCAACTACTTTATCTAATCTGATGAAGAAATAAGTCCTTCAAAAGAAGAGAAAATGTAGAGTATGGAGTTTGATGGGAGTTGTTCTAGTTCTAGTTCAAGAGTTGGAGTCATACTAATTTCTCCTAAAGGAGATATCTTAACATATTCATTCAAATTAGACTTTTCCAACACCAATAATACTTTTGAATATGAAGCTCTCTTCTATTGGGATTGCATGAAGCAAAATTGAAAGGGATAAAGTTGCTCATAGTGAAAGGGGATGATGTTGAACTGATTGTAAAGAAATTTTAAGGTCTCTATGATGTGAAGAATGATCGATTGAATTAATATTGAAACATGGTGTGGGACAATATTGAGTTTCTTGAGGCATTTAATATCAAAGATCCTAAAAGTGAGAATTCTCAAGCAAACTCTTTAGTAGTATCGACCTCAGTACTTCTTCCACATCTAGAATTTGATCAAAGGCAATACTAGATTGAGATGATTTATTGTCCTAGTGTACCTAAAAATATAAATCACTGATAAGTCTTTGATAATGACAAAAAAATTGAACAATTCATGTCTTTCATAGGGTGCTTTGTTAATTCTTATTTTGAAGGTTCTTCAAAAATACTAAATGAAGATCACTTGGAGCCCAATGATGAATAGGAGATGGTTCAACTAAAATTAAATAAAATCCCATGTGGGCTAGTTTTCCTTGAGAATATGTTTTCATAGAAGAATGAAGGTCTTATATCAAAGAAAGACCCTGATCTTGAGGTAAATAAAGAATATGATAAGGCTAATGTTGGAAGTGAGAGTGACCCAAATGGATCTCTATTGGAAAAACATGTTCTCCAGAAGAAAAATATAACATGAAATCATTTTTGAGAAACTTTAAAGATGTTTTCACATGGAGTTATGATGATTTGAATTTTTTTTAGGAATGGATAATAGATGCATCATATTCCATTGAAGTAGGATGCCACTCCTTATAGACAAAAATTGAGAAACTACAATCCTAAGGTGTCCAAAGCCATCCTAAGAGAAGTTGAGAAGATGCTGAAAGCTCAAATTATTTATCCCATTCACCACTCTACTTAGGTAGTTAATATAGTACTAGTATGGAAGAAGAATGGGGAAATTAGAATATGTGTACATTTTCACAACCTAAATCAAGCTTGTCTTAAAGAAAATTATGCCCTCCCTATAATGGAATATTTTCTTTAATCAATGGCTAGCATTGAGATGATGTTGATGTTGGATGGTTTTTTAGGTTACAACTAGATTAGTATAGCTAAGCAAGATCAACAAAAGAACACCTTTATAACTCCTTGGGGTACTTTCACCTATAATAGAATGCCTTTTCATCTTGTTAATGTTGGTTCTAATTCTTAGTGGGCCATGAATTCTTCTTTCAAAGATTTGAGGGACAAAATCATGTAATTTATCTTGATGAGTTGACCATGTTCTCTAAAAAGAGGAAAGATGACTTGAAGAATTATGTATTGTACTTCAGAGATGCAGAGAACATGGTATTTCCATGAACCCTAAAAAGGAATTTTTCTTTGTTGAGGAGGGAAAGTTGTTAGGACACATTGTGTCAAGAAGAGGAGATTGAATGGATCTTGAAAGGATAAAGGCTATTCAATAGTTGAGTCTTTCAGTGAATAGAAATGTTGTGAAGTCCTTTTTTGGACAATTAATTTTCTTTGAGTCTTCATACCAAAAATTTCTAAACTTACCAAAAACATAATAAAAATGATGAGTGACAAAGAAGTGTTCAGATGGAATGGAGATGGGAAGAAAGTATTTGAGGAGATTAAGAGATCCATTGCTCTTGCTCCTACATTAATGACTCCTGATTTTAAGAAAGACTTCATCATTTATTGCTATGAAGCTAAAAATACAATGTTAGGTATCCTTATTCAAAAGAATGATCAAGGTACAAAGTCACCTATTGCATTTATGAGAATTCCCTTAAAAAATCATGAATTAAACTACTTGCTCATTGAAAAAAAAGCTTTTTCCATGGTAAAAGTAGTGAAATTATTCAAGTACTATATCTTACATTCACACTTAGTTATTTATATGCCTAAGATTGTTATGAAGAGTATTTTGACTCAACAAAATGTGGAGTTGAATAATAGAGCTACATGGGTAGCTAAGCTAAAAGAATATGATATTGATATAAAGCCAATGAAGTTAGTAAGAGAAAAAGGCTTATGTAAGTTAATTGCTAAGAGCATTGCCATTCCCCCAGAAGAGGAAGACAACCATAGGTATTATTGGTAAGTCTCATTGATTCATGGTTTTCCTAGGTGGCTTATTACTTGATTTATGGAGATTTCCCACAGGGAATGGCACCCAAGGAGAAAAGAGATTTGAAACTAAAAGCTAAAAAGTATGTAATAGCTCAAGATATTTTGTATAAAAGAAGTTTGGATGGATCTTACTTAAGATGTGTAGAGGAACTCAACAGAAGAAATTGCTCAAGGCTTTTCATGATGAAGTGTGTGGGGGTCATTTACCTTCTTCTATCACTACTTATAAAATCCTCAAAAAATACTTCTATTGGCCTGAGATGTTTCAAGATGCTTATTTATATGTTAAGGACTGTAAAACATGTAAACTATTAATGGGTAAACCTTAGCTAGCTACATTGCCTCTTAGACTAGTGATTATTGATGAACCTTTTAAGAAGTGGGAAATTGATTTTATTGGAACTATAAATCCAACCTCTAGTGCAAGACACATGTATATCTTGACAACAATTGATTATTTCACTAAATGGGTTGAAGCCATTCTAACCAAAAAAACAAATACTCAAGTGACTTGTGAGTTCCTGACAAATCATATTCTGGTGAGATTCGTTGTACCTATGAAAATTGTTGCTGATAAAACCAATTATTTTTCCTTTGGAGAAATGAGTATGTTATATTGAACATGGAATCACTTTGGAACATGCTTAAGATTATTTCCTCCAAGGCAATCACTAGGCTGAGTTGAGTAACAAAAATTTGGTGTTAATCATGAAAAAGATGGTAAGTGATAATAGTAAAGATTGGCATAAAAAATTGTATGAGGCACTTTGGGAAGATAGATTTATCCTAAGAGGGCAATAGGTATGTCTCCATTTGAACTAGTTTATAGGATTGATGCAAAAGTTTCTTTACCCCTAAACCTTGCAGCTTCAAAATTGCAAACAACAATAGAATATTCCTTTTTTCAGTCATCCTTGGAAAAAAGGATTATGTACCTAACCAAAATAGAGGAGGAAAGGAACAAAATGGTAGAAAAAACAACAAAACATTAGATGAGAGTGAAAAATATATTCGATAAGAATGTGAGACTAAGAAGTTCATGGTAGGTGATGAAGTTCTTTTGTGGGATAGGTGAAATGAGAAGAAAGGGAGTCACATCAAGTTTGAGTTCCTATGGAAAGGTCCCTTTAGAGCACATGAAGTAATTGGACCTAATGCTATGAGATTGTCTTATCTAGATGGTGAAATCTTGCCATATACCTATAACAATGGGCAAAATCTAAAATTATTGAGGTGTTGAAGGTTTTCTCTTTCTTTGTACATATTTAGCTTAGGTTCCTATTTTTGTTCTTTCTTTTTGTTTTCATTTTTGTTTCCTTACTTTAGGTAAACCTACCCAAGTTTCTAAGTTCTTTAGTTTTTGTTTGAAAATTGATCCCTAGGCAAAGTTGATGTTAGTTTAGGATTTTTTAGAGTCACCATTTCTTTGGTTTCTTTTTTTCTGATTCACTCCTACTTTCATTGTTTATTTTGAACCATTGGTTCTACCTTTTGTCAGTCTATTATTTTGAGCTGCAATAAAAGATTCCCAATGGCCCATTAGTGAACCTTTTTCCTAATGGTACCTCTCTCTCTCTTTGCCTATTATTGACCAAGTTTGACCCATAAAATCTTCATCAC
This sequence comes from Cupressus sempervirens, assembly GCA_028749045.1. Lineage (NCBI taxonomy): Eukaryota > Viridiplantae > Streptophyta > Pinopsida > Cupressales > Cupressaceae > Cupressus > Cupressus sempervirens. The sequence goes on along the minus strand of CM053792.1, from coordinate 53,432,189 downwards.
ATATGTATTATTTTTATCATGTCAAAAGGTTCAAAGTTTCTTTAAGTAACCCCGAACCACTTTGTACCACTCTTAAATGGTATGAAGTAGTCCTAAAACTCTTTGTACCCCTTGAATCAAGTTCAATAGTTTAATGGTTCTAGTTCAACTTATCTTTGGTTCTCATAAAACACTTTATAGTCGGCCCTCACTATATATGCTATGAAGTTCATCAAAAAATTGCGTTACAGTTGGATGCCATTCTAGAACTGACACACTCATGTACAACTAGATCATTTATGTAAAGGTGATGGATAATTAATATTTTGAGATAGGGTCATCATTAATAATTGTGCTAAGATTTTGATTAAAGGAATAAAAGTAAAGAGTTAGCGCGTGTGAAGGAAAAATATCACTTGAGCTTCTTGTCCTATATTTAATGCTAGATGCCATAGTTGTCCCATCCTCCTTTTCCTCATGACATGTAAGGATTCATTATGCTTATCTCATAATTAATTCCTTGTTTCTATTTCAATGTCTATATGAGGTAAATCACCCTTTGTAAAAAGAAGCATTAATTTCCTCAAGTGATTTAAATGCTAACTACAGAAGTTTGGAGAGAGAATAAACTTTCATAGTTTTTTTAGTTGCTATTCCTTAGGTAACTTTCATATTTTCCATTCCTTTTTTCTTTCATCTTTTAATATAAAGGGTAGTAATTGCTTCTTTCATTTCCAAAGGAGAGATTTTGAGTCATGAGGTCTACCCTGCATATGTTTGGAAATACTTGTAGCTTGTATAGTAAGTTACCTATCATATCAAATAGAAAACTAATAGGGGTTGATTTAGGGAGAATAACAGAGAGGTTATGCAAGAGAATTTCAGAACCCTTTTCCACTAAAGTCTTGGATTTTAATTTTTTATGACTTCCACCTTCCCGCTAGTATATCCCTATCTAGAGTTGATTCAAGAATGTATTCAAAAGTATGATGCACCTAGAAAGAGTATTTTGAAAAAGGATGGCAGTGTATTGCTAAGCATCATTATAGAATCTATGTTTAAATTGCTCCATCTTGAAGAACAAGAGTTTTTTGACTTGATTCCTACATCATCTTTGGTGAGTTTTCAAGAACTTCAAACATCTATAAGAATGTCATTGCAAAGAGTTGGACTATATCATTTTATAAAGGTGGTTCTAGGTTGTTGAAAACCCTTACAAAGAATCATATGTCTCCATGAGTTCATCATATAATAGTTTTGCTACACAAAAATATGCAATTCTCTAGATGTGATATTATTTTAAGATTGGATGTATTTTTACATGTAGATAGTTTTGGAAGGGTCACCATTTTTAGACTAGGCTGAGTTAATTGCTAGCTCTTCAAGGGGCCATATTAAGCGGGCTTTGAACCTAAAGAAAGATTTGTATATGTCCTCCTATTTGATGTATATGTTAGATAGTACCCAAGATTTACAATCATTACCTCATGAACCTTGGACCAAAAACATCACTGTGTATAATTATTATCCAATGTTGCATAAGGATAAAGCTTTAGAAAATTTTAGAAAAGTCCATGATATTTTCTCTAGTAAGCTATGTTTTGAAATAATAGGTTCTCCTCATTGTAGGTTCTCTTTTGAGTCTCAAAAACTTGTTCAATCTTATGGAAGCATATTTATTCAGTATCATAAATTTACCTATTTAAGGATAGGAGGCTATGATCGTGCGATGATGAACCTACATGGCTTCCCAAATATTCCCTTGATTGTTTTTTCCTAGCAAAAGTATCTTGACAAATAGTTACTATCATAAAGAATTTTTCGTCTTAAAAAACATTAGATATTGTCTTCCCACTTAAATTAGGAAAATTAACTTGTAGAAGCATGGAAGATGCCATATGTATAGGTTCAGATTTAGTCAACTTCTATTTTGGCTTTTATCATGCTAGGTGGGATTTTGATAGCAAGGAGATATTTCATAACTTGTTTGGACCCAATGTAAAGTTTTTGCCTGCTCATAATGTTGAAGACTTTTGGGAAGATTGTATAGATGAGATGGAAGTATGGAAAAGAGAATATGCTAGGTTTACCATTTCTTAGATTGAACTGTATTAGCTAAGTATGGATGTGGACACCATAGGTATTAAAAAAGATAAGTCATATCTTATTGAACTCAAGCAACTGAGTCTCTGACTGCCAAATAAGCTATTATAAATTGAGATTCTGAAGAGGAGGATAATATTCTTGAAAGGGCAAAAACTATCTTTAAAATAATGAATTCTTGGCTAAAGATGAAAAAGAGAAAACATGTTAAAAAATTAACTGATCCCAAATGTTTTAATATTTCCCTTAAACTTGCAGGTGATAGGAGATCTTGAAGAATTAGTAGTGTGAAAGGTATTGATAGTTCCTCAGTATGGAAAACCCATTCCAAGAGTAAAACTAGGATGCCAACACCAACATGATCTAATGAAGCCATTTAAGTTGATAGTGAACCTAACAAAGATCTATTTGGAAAGCTTATTGATAATCATCAATGAGTCTAGATGATAGTACAGACATCTCCTCAGAGAATATAAATTATGAATACTCTAGCCAAGAACAATGAACCTCAAAAAGTTGTTGCTTCCACTCCAAACTGGTTAGTCAGTTTAGTAAATAAGAAATGAAGCTTGGTACCTATTTTCTTTCCTGTAGATGATATTGTCAACAATTACACTACTAGGACTCCAAAACCTAAGAGAACTAAGTGCACCACCATGATAGTGTTTGACAATGTGACAGGTAAAAGCATTGCAAAAGTGGCTACATATAATCAGAAGGGTACAAATGAGCTTGATTTGAGAAACTTTGAAGTTACTCACATGAACCTAGGAATAATCAACCATGAAACAAAATAGCATTAGGTGGAAAAATTGACCAAGAAAATTGTTTTGCAATCTCAAAAAGATGGAATTGAGAAGAAAAACTTGAAGGTAGAAATACATTCAAAGGATGAATACATAAGTTCACTAAAAGGATAGAGTTTGACATCCAATGATTAAACATGACTCACATTTGATCCAAGTACACCTGAGAATCAAAAATTGATGGATGCATTGAAAAAGGGGAAAGCTGTGATCACTATTTTCTATAATTAGATTGATCAAATGGTGAGCCTAGTTGCTAAGTTCATATGATATTTGCACAAAATATTCACTCTTTCTAAGGTCATTCTCAACGAATCTTGTTTTCAAGTGACAATTTAAAAAATAGAAGTTGAAAAGTTGTTAGCCATGGTCACCCAAGTGTTAGAGGTAGAAGAATATAGTTCAAGAAAATTCTTAGAGGAGAATCTGTTGTGACATGTCAATGTAGGGTTTATTCATGTTTTATAGAATAACATAGCTTGGAGGGTATCTAATTATGGTTCATCCATCTCTCATATGTAATATTTTGAGAAAGAGCTCAAAACTACATTTGATAGTGTGAATAGGGACTTTTAGACAATCAATCCAACCAATTCTACACCTTTCAAAGGAGGTTTTGATGTTGAGACACTAATAAAGTAGTATGAAGAACCCCTAAACCTAATTAAAAATAATGCCAATATTACCACATCTAATCATACTAAAGTAGCCAAGGTTGATGCAATGATAGACATGTGCAATTGACAACTTCTTGAGTACCTAGACATTGTGACCAAGATGAAATATGATAACAACACATTGAAGAACTTAGATAATACTCTATATATGCATGAAACTTAGTAGTAGTAGGGGTTGAGAGTTTTTGATTGATATCAAACTAAAAACTTTAGTTTAGTACTTACTTTTGGTTTATCTACAAGTATTTTGAATTGTTAGTAACATAGAAAAATGGAATTATTTTTGAATGAATGAAAGATCTCATAAACTATTCAAAGATTTTATGCTTTGGGTTTTTCTTTGTTGGTTTATTCTTGAACCGATATCAAATTGTGGAGTTACTCTCTATTACTAGATCTATACATAATGCAGATTCTATATATAGTATAAAGAGTCCAAATACAACTGAAATGTTCAAGTTTATGGGTGCATTTAGAGGATGGAAATTGGCATGAGGATCAATTAACCCAAAAGATGACAAAGAAGAAGAGGAGCCACTTAGGCAAAAAGTAAATGATTAGCTTTAAAAGGTTTATTGCTTGATGTTTGTTTGATATAAACTCTTAATAGTTAGTTTTTGGATATGCATACTTATGGATTGGTTATTTCAACTACTTTCTCAAACTATCCAAGAATTGAGCTTTAATGGAGACTCTTAGACAATGCTCTATATATGCATGAAACTTAGTAGTAGTAGGGGTTGATAGTTTTTGATTAATATCAAGCTAAATTTTTTAGTTTAGTACTTACTTTTGGTTTATCTGCAAGTATTTTGAATCATCAATAACATACAAAACTAGAATGATTTTTGAATGAATGAAAGATCTCATAAACTATTCAAAGATTTTATGCTTTGGGTTATTCTTTATTGGTTTATTCTTGAACCAATATCAAATTGTGGAGTTACTTTTTGTTACTAGATCTATAAATAATAGAGATTCTATATATTTAGTTAATCTATTATTATTTCTCTTGAAAGCATGCACTGATGGAAAAACTATGTATTTGCATTGTCATATGTGTTGATCATTTTACTTCATTTTTATTTATCTAGTTTTTCCCTCTATCCAAGAATAGACTAGATGCCTTATTGCTTTTTGATTGAAAGTAATTAACATTTAAAAGTAATTCTATTGAACATCTAATAAGGGATCCAAACCTTAGTAAAATTTAGAGAAGAATTATAGAACAACAACTCTTCAACTATTGGAAAATTGTTTCTATCTTGAGAATTGAGCACAAAGATTTTTAATAGTTTATTTTATAGAAAAGACAAATCTATTTGCCAACAACAACCTAAGACTTTATCCACTTGAAATTGAATATAAACAAGTTTATCATACATTGCTCAACCATTATTGGATGGCTCGATTGTAGTGATGACTGACCAACTATGCCTAGGAAATGAATAAGTGTTTAACACTAATAGATAACATTTCTTAGAGATCAACACTCATATAATTATCTTTAAGAAGATTTATCCCATTAGTAAGTCCTTGAGAAAAGTGTTGAAATTCCTAGATACATTGTGGACTTCTATGAAAGTATTGGTAAATTTCTTTGATTAAATATTCTACTTTATGAACACAACCAAAATTGGTGACAACTGAAAAAGCTAGATTTATTTGATGGGCCATGTAGTGAATTAGAATAATGTAGGGTGCCAAATGATTCTCAATCTTTTTGCAAAGGACACCTTTATGACCTTGCATAACCAAAGCTCCATCCACTCCAACAGACACTAAATTTTTAGAAATCACCATGTTATCAATACCTCTATGGTCAATTAGAGTACTCTTTAACAAATCATATAAATTTTCCACTATCACACTACAAATTAATTTAGTAACAAATAGCAGAAAAGGTTAACAATAAAGATCATTTATAGTGTAAACATGCATGCACACCCAAGCAGTATTATCAATTGTTGTAACTTCATCTAAAAATAGTGCAATGAGCTATGAATATTTTATTTTTTCCTTCATATCTTATTTTTCAACCTATGCAAGACAAATATCCCATTCCCATCCACTTTTTTTAGACCAGTGACTATTTAGATAGTTTCAAAATTTCAAAAAGTTCAATAAACCACTCATTAAAGGGTAGTATTTCATGGGATGTCGTCTCCTCAAAATATAAAAGGTGACACTTAAATTGATGTAGGGCCACACCACCCTTACAAATGCACAACCAATATCACAACATGATGGAGACAAGAGATGAAAAAATGCTTCATAAAGCATCCATTAATACTTGAAATTCATTACAATATTCTCCACATGGAAGAACTCCAAATTCTTACAATATAAGAGAGCTTCCTTAAAAGAGATTACATTCGAAGAACTTCTACTTGAAGAGCTACACCTTGAGAGCTTCCTTACAAGAGATTACATTCAAAGAGCTTCTACTTACCCAACTTCTACTATTCGAAGAGCTTGATTACAAATGAACATAAGCCTTCCTTAAATAGGCACTTGAAACCCAATGCATGATTTATCCACAACATTCTAGAACATCCAAAACCTTCTAGAATTTAATCTACAACCTTCTACAATATCTACAACTTTCTAGAATTTCCACCTAAATACAACTAAGCACCACCATGTGGTCCAATTAGAAAATTACATTTCATTTATGGATCACAAAAAATATTAAATGCATGATTTAAGGAACTTTCCATAAACTTCTAAGATGCCACCTAGACACCTTGATTAATGGGATAACAACTATTTTTATTATTTTTCTATTTACGCCACCTATGCACCTTGAAAATAGAAATTCCTCTTTTCTCCTTTTTTCCTATTTTTCTATTTTTTATTATTTTCCTTCTATTTTTGTCACTTTCTCTCTCCTCCAAAATTATTTATTTATTTATTTTTAAATTTTAAATTTTAAATTTTAATTTTCCCATGCAAGATGCTCTTGCATCAGACTCCCCTAGTAGATAGAAAAGTGTGTCCCACACTTTGACGCCAAAAGAAAGATATACAACCATCTTCATCTTCACTAAAGGCTTCCACATTTTTTTTTTCCTGATGCACGATGCTCCTGCATCTGACTCCCATGGTAGGAAAAATGTTGTGAGTATAGATTCACAAAATGAAGTAGCCACTATTTGATAGTTTTTTTTTTTCTCTTCCTCCAACACATAGCTGGAACAAGTATCCGGTGCCAATATATTTCCTTCTTTCTTCTTTTCCAACACCTAGTTGGAACAAGTGTCTGTTTCTGAAATTTCTCCTTTGCAATGAACTTTGTCCAAGTATAAATCTCATCCTCACTTAATCTTGTTGAATTAATCACACCTGTAATAAACCCAACAACACCATACCAATCTTTCTTTGCATGCCACACATGACTAATAAGATCGTCATGCAAACCATCATTAATATCTTTCAAACTCACCTCAAAGACAACATCCCATGATTCGTAAGAATTTACGTGTTTGACATATTCATCTTCGCTTGTCTCTTTCATGTTGTCAACAATGCATGTAACTACTCTACTTGCTTGATCTACAACTAAGGCTCTATACTCTTCCTCCATTGTTTTAGTCTTCAAATCATCTTGATCTATTTCAGGTTCATAAATCTTATCATCTTTAGGCTCTTCCTCTTCTCTTTCATCTTCTTCAACTTTAGGTTCACAAATAATTTCCTCTACATCCTCTTGCTCTTCTTTTGTACCACGTGTCTAATACTCCATTGGATCTTCTTTCTTTTCCACATTTGTACACTCCTCAACATCTCTTTTCTCATGACATGCTCTTTGTTTCTTCAACTTAGCTTCTAATTCATTCACTTGCTTTTGTAAATCAACTAGCAATGCCTCTTGATTTCTTGCTCTAATTTTCTCAAGTTGAGGAATCCTTAGAATCCATCCAATCAAAAAAGTCATCTTCTTCTTTCTCTTCTCCATACTCAAGTCTTTAGAATACAAATCCATGGTAACACAAGAACCTTGTGCAAACTGCCTCATAGTCGATGATTTGTCTACACAATCAAGAACTTCTTGACAACCTTCACCCAACTCAAGGTCCTGGTGCAAACTACCTCACGTTCGGTGATCTGTCTGCATGCTCAAGAACTCCCACTCTGATACCACTAATGGAGTATTGCTCTAATACCACTGATGAAGGTATGCTCTGATACCACTGATGTAGGGCCAACACCACCCTTATAGATGAACAACCAATATCACAATAGGATGGAGACAAGAGATGACAAAATGCTTCATAAAGCATCCATTAATACTTGAAATTCATTACAATATTCTCCACATGGAAGAACTCCAAATTCTTACAATATAAGAGAGCTTTCTTACAAGAGATTACATTCAAAGAACTTCTACTTGAAGAGCTACACCTTGAGAGCTTCCTTACAAGAGATTACATTTGAAGAGCTTCTACTTACCCAACTTCTACTATTCGAAGAGCTTGATTACAAACGAACATAAGCCTTCCTTAAATAGGCACTTGACACCCAATGCATGATTTATCCACAACATTCTAGAATATCCACAACCTTCTAGAATTTCACCTACAACCTTCTACAATATCTACAACTTTCTACAATTTCCACCTAAATATAACTAAGCACCACCATGTGGCCCAATTAGAAAATTACATTTCCTTTATGGATCACAACAAATATTAAATGCATGATTTAAGGAACTTTCCACAAACTTCTAAGATGCCACCTACACACCTCGATTAATGGGATAACAACTATTTTTATTATTTTTCTATTTACACCACCTATGCACCTTAAAAATAGAAATTCCTCTTTTCTCCTTTTTTCCTATTTTTCTATTTTTTATTATTTTCATTCTATTTTCATCACTTTCTCTCTCCTCCACATTATTTTTTTAAAAATTTAATTTAATTTTTAAAATTTTTTTTTAATTTTCCCATGCAAGATGCTCCTGCATCATAAATGAACAACTTTTCCCATACTTTCCACTTCTATTGCTTTCCCAATTAAAGCTTCAATATAACCTTTTATTCTAGAATGCTTCTCCCATAATTGCTCGTGTACCTCATATAATTCAGAACTTTTGATATGTAAGTAGTTATCCTTCAATTTCCAAGTTAGCACAAATTTTTTAACTCCATCTATAGTTTCCTCTTTGTAAAATTTACTAACATACTTTTCTATTTTATCAAGTTTAAGCAACAACCTATTTTCCTTCTTTGATATCTCTATATAAATCTTACACCTGCATTCTACAAGAGGCTCACCATCAATTGGATTGGGCACTGGTTAATGAACCAAAACTTTTCCACCCATTCTAATTGAAAATTCCTTTTAACAGATCCCATCGAGAGTATTCCAATTTTATTTTACCCTTTTGTACACAAACATAATTTATGGCATCACTTTTGGTTTTCTCAGCCAAGTCTATACTATCAATTTAGGCATCACATTTGCTTTTTTCACCCAAGTCTATAATAGTTCACCAACTTGAACTTCTTCCAAATGTTCTCCAACTTGTGATGAATCGCCTTCTTCAATATACACTAGAGATGTATGTTGTGAATGTTGTAGGTTGTCACTATTTCCACCACCAAAGTATGCTGGCAAGGTTTTGCATTTTGGTAGCCTCTCTTGGCTTTTAGGGATCCTACAATAACTCCTCTTATTTGACATCAAAAACCAATAAAGGATGCAAACAAAAATCAGCTTGGTAAGCAAATTATTATGATAGTAGATTGCCAGTAAAAAAGAACCACATAAAAATTTAATTAAAATTCGCTTACCTTTAAGAAAAATTGTGATTCAGACTGGTAGTAGTCATTGGACAATGCACTCAACACTCTAAAACATTGACGAATTGACAATAAATTGCGATAAGAAATGCCCAAACATAATAGAGAAAATTATGAAAAATAAAAGTATCATATGAATTTATATATAACAAATTATGTTGGAAAATTATGCAAGATTATCAAGAGGGATGGTAAAATGTAGGCGAAATGATGCTTCCTATGTAAGTACAAAATATGAAATAGTTGGCTAAATGGGGCTAGTTGGAGACACATGGTAGTAAAATGGTATGTGAAATTCAACCCCAGGGAAAATATTTTTTAATGCTAAGGGAAAAATCATGTTGCCTAATAAGAAAATAATAGGTAAAGTCTAGTAAAAACTTTAAAATAAATGCATCCTAAAGGTATATTACATTGGCGATTGGACTGAGATTTTGGACCAATCACATGTAAAATAATGGGTGACTAGCTCAGGTTGTGGACCCAAATTATATAAAATTTTGGCAATGCAATTGACCAATGATATATTTTTTATTCACCAAATGACGATCGACAATCAACTACCACACTCTTTTAAAGGAAAATGTTAACAACATCAAAACTAATGAACTTCAATGAACAAAATGTCATATTTTTGTGAGGAGTTTCAAGGTGATGTAAACTGATGAAATGTGTTAACCATTATGAAGATTATGAATATATTTTCTTTTAAAAAAAAATGACCAAGAATTGACATGTTTTTAAAATTTTAATTTTCTATTGTTGAAAAATTGTGAAAATCAGGTGTTTTACTTCCCGCCACAAAACTATATGCCAAAAAGTATTTTTTTGGTTAGAATTTGAAATATATGTTACACAACATGTATATATAGTGTACGAAAAAAGAAAGATTCATTTTCAAGCTATATTTTGTCATTTATAGCTTTTCAAAGTCAAACTTTTTAGAAATTGATAGTTTTCATCTCCCACCATCGTTCCCCTATGAAATCTATACTAAAAACCAAAAAAATTATATATTCTTGAAGAGAACTCTCTGTTCTTATGTAACATATAAATTATATATTTTTTGATACAAATTAATATTTTTCTTTTATTTTTGAATCTACCTATTTTGAAAACTTAACATACCTATTTTCATTATTTAATAAATTACACATTATTTTTTTACTCCAAACTATATAAAAATTATATGGTTAGATTCATGATTGAAGGATCTACGAAAATTTATTTTTGGTTTTATATGCTTATCAAAATTTAATGGGAAAATTGGGCCTTAAAGTCCATAATTTCAATAAACCACATATTTGGTTAATGTAACTACCACATGGGAAGCCACATCACGGTACTCAGTAGAGTACCCCTTGATTGAGCATCCCTCGATTGAGCATTAGGCCAATCAGCCTAGCTCCACATAGTCACTTTGGTGCTAGTGGCTCATATAAAAGAAAGATGAAAATTGATATTTTTAAAACAAATTAATCTAGTATATTTCTTCTACTTATTGTTTGGCTACTTAACTGGCGCTTTGGGATGAGCTAGTGGAATTTTTATTTTTATTTTTATTGAGGAGTATTGAAGCAATTTATTTGAATATTTAAAATGTAATGGGAAGTCAAAGAAAAAGAGCAAGGAAATATGATCAAAAGAGGGATGATAAATGAAAGGACATACAAAACATGCTCAACAAGTTGTTGAAGACAAAGAGGTACCTATTACTGTTGAAGATGAAGAGGCACCTATAAATGTTAAAGATGAAGAGGTACCTATTAATGTTAAAGAGAATACATGTTAAGATAAGGAAGATGTTGGTGTGAGTAATCAAAATATTTTTTCTAGCATGGAACATTTGACAAAATTTAATGAAGATTCTCTTTTTAATAAAGTTTCATCCAAAGATATGGTACTTGATAGAACAATTAAATTGCATCTTGGAAAGTTGTGGGAAAATATTTTGAGAAAAATTCTTTGCTAGGAAAAGTAGAATTATTTGTCAGATTATTCATAAAAAAGAGAAATGAAACTAGTTTTGGAGTTGTTGGGTGTCAATAATAACAAAACCTCAGGAGGTCAAGTAAAATAAATAGTACTTGAAAATGTGCTTGATGCTTTAAACATTTTCAAGAGTAAATGTCAAGGAGTTGATTCAACTGATGCATGTAGAGCATTGATGATTATGATTTCTAGCAAGAGTTTAACATGTAAAAGACAAGTTCAAGCAATTTCTAGTTTACTAAATGTTTTGAGAAGAATTTTTCAAAGGATATTCAAAGGAGAAACATGTTAGATGAAAATATTGAAAACAATTGGGTTAGTATTTGTAGATTTCCTCGAAAAGATAATTTTTTTGAAGATGTAAGAAGACGTGTCATTGACCATTAGACTAGCCACTCTTGTGTTTCATCTAATAGAAGGGACATTATAAAAATAAGAGATGAAGAGATGGGTAGAAATATTTCACATTCAAAACAATTTGTTGATACAACACAAATTGAGTTTTTTGATGCATTCAAACAAGAATTTCAATATGTGAAAATCAGTAAAAGAAAATGTGATGTTGCACCCATCCTTTGTTCATATAAATAAGGTTTGTTAAACTTGTTTTTTCCAAAATCATGTTGAGTTTCATCTATATTTTCAATCATGTAAAAAATTCATGGAAAAAGTTAATAAAGATGTGGTTTTCCTTGGAAGTATGACACAATTTGTGAAGTCCATTCTATGTGAAAAATCAGATGATGTAAATGATTTCCACATCTAGTGTATAAAAGATGAATGCATTCATTGTGGAAATTTAAAATAATTTTCATTTCAAAATAAGAATATGGATGTTACAAAGTTAATTGTATGGAAGATAGTTGAATATGAGACATACAAAAGAAAGACTAAATAGGAATTAAAAAAAAGAAGTTTTGATAGAGAGTGGATTTCCCTACCTTGAGTTTATGACTAGATTTTGTACTATAATTCATCCACATATTCAACATTCTCATGGTGCATGATGAAAAGCCAAATAGTTTTATGAATCTAAAAATTCTTTCGCACCTAGTTGTATTCTTTCAATTGTAGATTTTCCTGAGAATTACACATTTTCCCCTCAATCACAACTTCAAGAACAATATTTTCATTCTAAGCAAGTTGAAATATTTGTACAAGTGACTTAAAAATATGCACAATTTGATTTGGATGGGGCAGAAAGTACTTTGGATAAGGGCATTATCATTAAGGATGTGCATTTCTATATTAGTGATGATAAGGTACATAATAGGAGCTATGTGGCTCATTGTTTTTGAATATTTTTTGATGATCTTGCACAATGTGAGATAAGTGCTTCACAACATTGGATTTGGTTTGACAGTTGTGTGGGTAAGTTACATATGTACGTGTTAGCTTTTCAAAGTTAATTTAAAAAATGTATGTCATTTAAATTTTGAATTTATCTCAATATTTATACATGTATATATGTACATATTATATATTTAGAAATTTGTATATTGAAGGCCAATTAAAAAATGCAAAAGTGTTTAACTGGTTAGCAATGCAACATAGTACTAGTCACAATGTTAAGTTCATTTGGAACTTTTTTGAAAGTGGACATGGAAAAGGAGCATCTGTAAAGTGTGCATTCTGACAACATGAACTTCAAGGTACAAAGACATTGGTTTTCATTTTTAAAAATGTTTCATGTACCTCATTTGTGATTTTTTGGTAGGTAACACGATAGAGAATTCAAATAAAATTCTTGAATGGTGTCAATCTCATTTTGCTAGCTAGGATACAAAAAAAAAATGTTATTTTTAGAAAGTGAAAGGTAAAGAGTGTTGAATTCATTTAGATAATATAAAGTAAAAATAATCTTTTTTTAAAATATTAATTTTAACTTTATATATATATATATATATATATATATGTAAATTTCCTCCTCTCTATTGTTGATCTAGATAGTTTAGTATCATATTTTTATGTATGTGCTTGACAAAATATTGATCGATCTAATCCATATAATTGTTGACCCATTGTTGGAATAAGAAATATGCATCAAGTATTGAATACAACATAACATAAACCTCCAGTGATTCAAGTAAGAGATAAATCATGTCTTTGTGATGAGTGTGTTGAAAATAATCCAATGGGTAAATTTGAGAAGGTTGCAAATGGATATGTTTCAAGGTGGGATTTGTAAGATATAGTTAGGTATTCTCATTTTGTAGAAGATGATGAAAACCTAGATATTCATATCTTGTATATGATGCTAATTACAAACGTGTCTTTTAGTTTTTAGAGGTGTGTGTTATTGTGCACACACATGTATTATATATAATTATATACATGCACTTGTACATTTATTGGAATTTTCTATTAAAATATAAAGCGATTTATTGTGTAGATTAATGAAATTGAATTAATTTATATATATCTAATCTAGATTCATGTGTACATGTACAAGTGATATTTTTTCCATGGTTGCCGATCCTAATAATATAGAAGGTGTGGACTATCTTCTTAGATGCACTAAAGAAAAATTCAAGTTGCCAAAACCAACCATAGATGGTGATAAACAATCTTATCTAACTAGTTCAATTGTTATCAAAGGAACACATTATCAGCAAGAAAAGATTGACAAAAATGGAGTTCAATTTATTGAATACATGCATGGCCAAAAAAATCTACATTACAGTCACTTGGTCATAGCGACAGAACTAGAATTTAATACAATACCAAGAAGAGGACATGGCAAGAAAAAGTGGTTGTTGCCTATTGAAGAGCATGAATTTGTTTTAGAGATCATAAAAGTTTGGGAGGAGGATCTAGACTATATGTATGAATAAATTAGACTATCCAGATTTATTTTTGTAGATATCTAAATTACATTCAAATTTGAAGTTGAATTTGAAAGTGAATTCAAGTGGCTTGGATATTTCAATGAATATATTATTTCTTGATGAGTTATTTGAAAATTGGAACGAATTTAAAATGTTTTGAACTATATTTTAATATGTAGAGATATATTATATCCATGCATGTTTAATGAGTCAGTCCACATGGCTTTGATGGTTCAATGAGTACATATTATTTTTTGTATCCCAATTACCCTATTTGTACCTATAAGTGTACCAAAAGGGGTCCCTATGTGGAAATACCTAATATATGATGCATTATTACCTAATGAAGCCCACTACACTCTATATTAAGACCCATTAGGACCCATTGTGTAAGTTATAACACACATAATGACCTAGTTGGCTCACTAGGTTCCCTTAAGCCAAACATGTGTCCTAATTACCTATAAGTGTACCAAAAGGGTTCCCTATGCGGAAAAACCTAATATAAGATGCATTATTACATAATGAAACCTATTATTCCTTATTAAAACCCATTAGGACCCATTGTGTAAGCTATAACATACATAATGACCTAGTTGACTCACTAGGCCCCCTTAAGCTAAACATGTATCCTAATTACCTATAATTGTACCAAAAGGGGTCCCTATGTGGAGATACATAATATAAGATGCATTATTACCTAATGAAACCTATTAATCCTTATTAAGGCCCATTAGGATCCATTCTATAAGCTACAACACACATAATGACCTAGTTAACTCACTAGGGCCCCTTAAGCCAAACATGTATGCTAATTACCTATAAGAGTACCAAAGTGGCTCCTATGTGGAAAAATATAATATAAGATGGATTATTACCTTATGAAACCTATTACACCCTATTAAGACCCATTAGGACCCATTGTATAAGCTATAACATACATAATACATTGATGTCTCCCTCACCTAATGGTGCACCTGTTGCAAGGATCTATAAATTATATTAAAAAATAAATTACATATACATTAGAAAATATATACATTTTGATTCAAAATATTATAAATTTATAAATTAAATGAATTATCTTACATGTGTATCTTGATCACTAGGATCACCAGATGCCTATAAATCTCCATATGCAAATGAAGTCATCATTCTATGACCCTCCACCTACATAATATATATACATACATATAAATATATATAAAATTAGCTATATATAATATTTACAAAAATACATATAAAGTATTTAACATGATTTAATTTTTAATCCAAATTACTAATTTCATACCTAGAACGAATGTCCAATCTCAGATAACTTAGAAGAGTGTATGGAGAAGGCATTAGGATCAATGACATCATCCATAAAAAGAGATGAGAATCCAGTCATGAATCAGGAGGTGGTAGATGTCTGTTGGAGATAAGGCATAGACTGTACTAGAGGTGGTGTCACTAGTACAAAAATAACAATATATTACTAAATAAACTACTATAAATTGTAGATATATGACCGATTTTGATCACCTGATCATTAGTAGTTTATTGTTGGTCATTAATTTGACAACCAAATTTATGACTAAACTATTTTAATCATAATTTGGTTTTTGATTTGATCATTGATTTGATTCTTGATTGTAATTGAATAGTAGTTGATTTGGTAGTTGATTGTTATTAAATAGTAGTTTATGTGGTAGTATATTGATAGTATATTTGGTAGTTGATTCGGTGGTTGATTTGATAGTATATTTGGTAGTTGATTTGGTAGTTTCTTCAGTAGTATATTTGGTAGTTGATTTAGTAGTATATTTGGTATTATATTTGGTAGTTTATTTGGTAATATATTTGGTAATTTATTTGGTAATATATTTGGTAATATATTTGGCTGTTTATTTAATCATATTAGGGCACAATGGAATCAAACCACCATCCTCCTACTTGTAAAGTAGGTGCTCTTCCATTGAGCTAGTACGCTTTAAAGGATAGTAATATTTTTAAATGCATAATATAAAAATTAAGAGAATGTTTTCATTGTCAAATTCATTACATGTGGCTTGTTCCCCTTATTATAATAAATTTATTATGTGTCTTGTCTAATAAAATTATAGTATTATGTGACTTATTTGCAACTAGTTCTATGGTAGCCATTTCCTCTAACTAATATTTTCCCAAAGAGAACATGGCTTGAATGTAGCCATTCATTCTTCTATCGCTACTACCTATTCTTGATGGAACAATACAGTAAATATCACCAAAAAATTCTTTAGCAATTACTATAAATATTGACCAAAAACTTGTTTGCCACAAAAAAAAAAAATCTCTATATATAAATATCAAATAGCTATGCACTTATCTTTATGTTCAGGGGGTTGCTAGGGAGTGTTCATTACACCCATTGTAGACATTTATTAAACTTCAATCTACAAATGACATAGAGAACAAGAATTTCACAAAAAATAGGTACATGAAATGAATTTTTCATATGAAGTATCTATACCAAAGTTAATCCTGGTAATAGGGAAAGTGGTGCTAGTTCATAAATGTAATAGAAATTTACAAAATATTTTTATGATAAATTGGAAAAATAATAATTTATAGAAGAAGAAAACAATGGACTAGTAAAGTCTGATAAGGAATGGTTAAGCTTCACATGTTGATAAACCCCAATTATAGGATAAGCCCCATTACCATGCATTGATGGATCTTTTGGTAGTTGAGCACAACCATATGCTTCATATCCTTGACCATTACCATAACAAGCTACATTCTATTATTTTGGATCTACTTGTGCCTGACCCCATCGATTAATAGGCTTGTAGAAAAGTAAAATAAGTCAATGAACATTTGTAAATGTGTTCAAGAGGAACAATTCATGGCTATTTCAAATTGATAATTAGACTTAAGAGTTTTTATTAACCCTTTAGTTATAGAATGACAACCCCAAGATGACTAACAATTTTTTGACCAATAATAGTACCATGTACCCTTTGTAGAGCGTCTTCAATGAATATCTTAGACACAATTAAAAAAATATTACAAATGTGTATGTAGTACATACCAGTTAGTAGATGTGCCATGATCAAACACTAGCCATACCTATTACCAAACTACACAAATCCACATCTACATCAATTGATATTTTTACATAGATAAGCCCACCAAACTATCCAAATATGTACTTCACATCTTATTATGAAATGTTTAGATCTAGTCCACCAACAAATGTCTACAACATATAGATAATAAGAGAATGCAAGAAAAACATAAAAAAACCTTTTCACATGCACTTGTATATAGTTACTTACAATTGTGTTATTTGGATCATCATATGTCTGGAAAACTAGAGAAGATGGCACATTGTAGGTTGGAATTTTATAGGAAGTTGTAGAAGAAATAAAAGATTAATTAAGCATATGCTCAATTACAAAACCAAAAAAATGAGATAGAAACTGATCCTATAGAAGTTAAATTTAAATACCAAGTAATAAAAAAAAATATACATATAAGACCCTACCAATAAATCACCAACCTTAATTTGAAAAAAGAAGACGTTCTTACTATAGAAAGGAGAAAACATTTGGATCCAAACTATATTTTATATAGGAAACATTTATGCATCATCTAGCTACAATGAGATATTATTACAAAGTCTTTTATAGCTCCGAAAAGGAACAGGAGCTCATGTGAAGAAAATAACTAATGTTTAAGTAGTTGTGAGTGACTGCATACATCTTCAGAGTTAAATATGTGGAAACAAACATTCCTACATAACCTTCCTATTGAATGAATAAATTTTATTCTCCAAACTAAAAAACTTCTTCTAGAAGCTTGAATCTCTATGTTCATGTTGGAGATGTAGCTATTGAGTACCATTTATTCTCAATTATTTTACCTAAAATTTAAAATTTCATTTGTATATTTTTCCACTTTCTGGTCTCTAATAGAAATACATTTTTGAAACAAAAAAAGAAACTCATGAGTTTTAGCAACAAAAATATATTCACACTACCTTTCCAGTGGGAAATTTTGCTTTATAAACATGTCCAAGAGAACCCTCACCAATTAAATTTTCTTGATTGAAAATCCCTGTTGCCATCTAGAGGTCTGCAATAGAGTACTCTATCACCATAATTGGTTTTTTTTGTCTTTTTACTAGCGAAAAATACTTCCAAAACCTTTGTCTCTAGATGGCTTGTTACAATTTGAAGGAGGAGGCTTCAGTGTAATCTCAGGTGGTGGTGGTGATGGCCTAAGTTTTTCCTTAGGGTTCTCTTTTGGTGCTGCAAAATCTAGTAATTTAGGGGAAGAAAACATCTTATTAGTCATTGGACATGGACAAGGAGAAAGTTAAAATGATATGGGACATCAATATTGGCTATTGAGATATTTTGAAAAAGAAGTTTGTGTTTTCTCTATGATACTACTAGACATGCATAGGTGGTGTTGGTTCCCAAAATTGTAGATTGGAAATCTAAGAGCTTGTCACTTCTACAATAGGATTCCACAATAAGTTTTGACAAAAAAACAAGAATTATCTTGATTTTCTTGCACTTCAGGCTTCACTACACCTAGGTGGGTAAACCTTCTCCTTGAGCCTAATCACTTGGTTTAGAGATTTTCTAAAGAAAATTTAATCTTGGTGAGTTCTCCAGCTAGTAAGGTCCTGGAACTTGATTAAAATGAAACTGAATATTGAGTACTTTAGAATAGCTGGATGTTTTGCATAATGTTTTTCAATAATGAATTTGATGCTTGCAGGAAGAAATTTATAGATTTTCTAACTTCAAATATAGATCCAATAGACTAGTGCTTTAACTTATTTGGGTAATAGAGTCAACTACAGTGAAGATTTTTATGTATAAATCTATAATATTCTATGCACTTATACTACCAACAATTAAATAATCAAGATTTGATAGATCAAATATATATATGCAATCTTAAAATTAGTCTAGATTGAACTTTAACTCCTCTGATAGAGAGACAAATTGGACACAGATATATTTCACAATATCTATGATGATCGAGTTCAAGATGCTAATGACTATGTCCACTTATCCGATATGTAAATTGTATACATAATTGAAAAAAAAATTGCAAAATGATGAATCATTTGTAGTTTAAATATCCATGCCTTTAAAATAAACAAAGAACCTTTTATTTAATTATTTAAATAAAATAATTGAATATATATTATGAAGTCATTTTAAGCCCTTATTCCTCCTTACAATTTTTTTTTTTGTAAATGTTTCTTATTTGTAGAATGTTTAAAAAAAAATAAATCCCCTCTTTCTAAATCTATTTCCTTTATTTATATTTTGTTCACCTTAGAGAATGTAACTTTTCAAACTAAGAGTCATATTTCTCTAATAATAAGCATACCTTTTCTTAAAACTAGAACCTTTAATAATTTTAATTATTGGCATATCATAGTTTATTTTTTGAGATTTTTGGCTTATAATATTAATCCTCTCATTAAATTTGTAGGGCTCTATGTCTTATTTAATTTTTACTCAAGTATTTGTATTTACAAAGTATATGCTTCATATTGGGGACTCCATCTTTGAACCAAGGGTATAGGAAAGTTTTTGATAGTCTTCTCCATTATCAGTTTAGATATTTGTGTCTCTCAACTCTTGTCATGAGCACCAATAGTTAATGATTTCCTTAGCCTATATTTGTCTGAATAATATATGAGAAGTTACTATGTTGGTAGGTATCAATAATCACCCTTCATGTCATTTCTTCAAAACAATCAACACTTAATCAATAAAACCTCTCAAGATGTCCTAA
This sequence comes from Cupressus sempervirens, assembly GCA_028749045.1. Classification (NCBI taxonomy): domain Eukaryota; kingdom Viridiplantae; phylum Streptophyta; class Pinopsida; order Cupressales; family Cupressaceae; genus Cupressus; species Cupressus sempervirens. The sequence continues at coordinate 53,412,207 of CM053792.1, read as the reverse complement.
TTTTGGTCACTGATATGCCATTGTATAGTATTGAAAAGTTCCTCATAAGAAGCTTAGTCTCCCTCATCTTCTTAATAAACAAAACACTCTCTTCTTGGATTTTCCTTATAAGAAAATATTATATCCACATATTGTGAAGGATACCAAATCCTTACCATTGATTTGTAACATGTTTTCTCAAATGGAGGCCTAAAAACTAGGGTTCCATCAGGTGGAAATTCTGCAATCATCAAGAATTTCATTTTGGTAAGTGGCAGTTTCACATGTGGTTGATAACATGGGTTTTAAAAGTGTCACACAACAATTGACACTCCAAATACATTAATTGAATATTTAATTTAATTGTTCACTTTCCATTTGGATTTGTGTAAGTCTATATATTAGTTTCAAATGCCATGAAGCAATGAGGAACAAAAATGGGACAAGACTATTCATTAGAGAAAGATACTAATGTATCCAAGGTTTATTGATGTTTGAGGAAGGTGATATTATGTTAGAATGGAAAATAGACCAAGAAAATCCAAGAAACCCCAGAGATCTTGGAAGATCCATTAGAGACCTTTATAAGAGGTCATTTATATGAGATGCTTAATCTGATTTTATGAATATGTTTATTATGTTTCACAAATAGTAGTGAGTAGAAGAGAGTTTATTTAATTTGATGCTTTCATGTTCATGTTTATAGTTCTTTTCCAATTTTATCTGTTGTTTAATGAACTATGAAATAAAAATCCTATTTTTCAAGGATCAGTTATGAAGATAGCACTCATAAAGTATTAGAACAAGATTCAAGAGCATCATGCTCTTTATATGTTTGGGCTTTATTTTCAAGTTGACAAAGGGTAAATTCAACACTGAACATTACAACACACAAATCCTTGAAGAAATTAAAAGAGTACATATATATAATTCAAAAAGGAAAACACACCATAAATTTGATATTAAGAAAAATCTTTAAAAGGAAAAACATAGAGTTCAAAAGTCTACTAATTATGCTTCTTAATAATTATCCCTCTTTTAACATACTTAAATTTCTACTTAAGACCTAAAACTGTAGGTTAAAATTGATTAGAAGTGTCATACCATTATATTTATTTGAGATGGAGTTGTTAGAAGAGCATAACTATTTTTAAGGATTGAAAGCTTCAAAGAACATAAGCCCTTTCCCATTGAACACTTAAAATTAGAAGTTCTAGTGTTATACATTTTAAAAGTAAAATTTAACCTTATCTTATCACAACTTGCAAAAAGAAGATCCAATTCCTCAAAATGTTTAATATCCATTATAGGAACTCATATTAATGAGTCAAACTTTGTGAAAAATCTTTCATGAGTTGTATGCTTACAAGAAACCATATTTCTTCCTAAGTTCTTATGAATCACTACTACTAATAGACGAGTCATGAATATTTAATTGATATTTATATATTAAAACTGTCACAAATAATTCTAAATGTTAAAAAATTTGATCTTGATTTTTCCTGAAGTAGACTCATAGGGCTTCCAAATGCATATGGGTTTGCATCAAATGGTTTTAGCACAAAGGTAATATAATGATTTATAGTAGGCTAGAAATATAATCTTGATCATGAGATGGATTTAGAAATCTATTTTTAGATTTTTTGAGACCTATGATTGACCGTATGCATCCAATTTTAAATAGCTAGCCATTGGAGTTTGACATTAATAATCTAGGCTTTCCATATAGAAATTGGATGGAGATGTAAATCTTAAATAAATATTTCTAAACTCTAAAATATATCTACCACAGAAGATAAAAAAAAAATATTGAAGCCAAGAGACCCTTACTTATCAAAACAACATATGACAAAGATACTTGGCTAATATTTACACAACTAGCACGGAGGCTTAGAAATTACCTTAATCAAGAAATATAACCAATCAAGATTGGTTGTGATAGTTAGGAGATTTTTTTATAAATGTTTGGAATGGTCAATGTATGACATATACGCTTGTGTATGAAATAATACTCAAATTTTCAATAAAAGAACAATAATATTACAAATTTTGAATGCTTTCCTTATTTTTTTTGGTTTCATATTCATCTATGATCACTTATAATGCCTTAGGAATAATTTATTAATAGGTTTAAAAATTGGTGAATTCCCTAAGTTAGAGTTTTGTTTCAAACTTATTCATCTTGTGCTGACTGTTATCATATTTACTATTTTTCTCATAATAGTTTTGGTTTTCTTGAAGCAAGCATGGTCATTTCATGAATGTGACTTCTAATTCTCATGGAATGACCTCCATTTAATTTTTATATTACATATAAAATAAGATTTTTTGTGATCACCATGATATGCATTGAGAAAACTAATAAAATTGACTGCTAGGGGTACACCAGTAGAGATTCTGACTTAACAATAGGTATATTTTATGTTTTGAAACATTTTGACATGTTATTTATGAAGGAGGGTCCATCATGTTTTGGGTGGAGAAGTGATTGGAAGGAAGACATTGGAGGAACCCTTGTTTTGGTGAGGGTTTGAAGCCAAATTTAGTGCTTTCATACTAGATGGATGCATGAGACCAATTGAATGAGGATTTGGTAGTTTGAAGAAATTTTTTTGAGACTCTGTTAGAAGGTTGTGAGGATTGGATGCAAGTATTTCAAGCACTTCCTTTGTAAAAGTGGCCTAATTGAGGCCTTAAAACCAATACATTCACCATTTTGGGAAGGTTGGTCCAAAACAACTAAAGGTAATATCTTGATATGTTTTTATACAAGAAAATAGGGATTGGGTCATTTAGTCTTTTGGAAAGTTTCTGAGAAAAAAATAAAATAGGCTACTTGCAAGTTTGGTCTATTGGGATCTAGTATGTCCAATGACGACCTCTAATTGATCAGATCAATTACAACTTCTCTACTATTTTCATGGGGATGGATTCTATGAAAGGAATAGATTTAATAAAGCACCTTACAATAAGACCCTTTATAAAAATTGAAGCTTATGGAATTTACCATGGATAGAAAATTCAAGGTTGAGAAGTTTCACATTAATAGAAAACATATTAAGTTATTGCATCTTAATTTTTATATAAAAAATATCCAAATTACATTCATATAGAAACTTGGTTCAAATTTAAAACTTTGAAATAGGTATTAATATTAAAGACCATGTCCTTACAATATAGAATAATCATAAAATGACATAAAACTCGTAGATAAAAGTTCATCAATAGTCATCATGCCATGTTAAGCTTGGATCATATTGTAGGCTTTCTATGGGTGTTCATTTGGTTTGATTTATGCATTTTGAAGTTACCAATCTAGTAAGATACTTCACTGACCAAATTATGGTGGAATTTCATGGTATGTAGACCTGCATCTTATAGCTCATTGATCAAATGGACCTGTTTCCTTTCCACATAGATTACTATGGTAATGATAGACTAGTTTGATGGACCATTGAATCTACCTGTACAATATTTTAAAATAAGCTATAAATATACTTGGCTATAATTTCACATATGCACTACAAGGGAAAGATCTATACATGATTGTGTATCAAGTTTATGTTGTTTCCTTTGTGTTTTCTTTCTTTTCAATGCTAAGTGTTCAATTTATATGTTTTTGATTATTTATAGTTCAAGTTTTTGAGAGGGAGTTTATAATGAAATGTAGAATTTTATGTTTTAATAAGAAACCAAAACAATAAAATCAATTCTTTGCAATAGAAAAGGAGTCAATATTGGCTAGTTTATGAAGCAAATCAAAGCCTTGCACCAAGTTGTTTGGGTTCTTATCTTAACCCATAGTAAATTTGTACTATTTGTAAATTATTAATTGATGAAATTCTATTCATTAGTTTTTTTAATGTTACAAAGTATTGACTACATTTTAAAGTACCAAGTTTTTTGATTAAACATATAGCTTTTACCAAACTATTGGTTGAAGGTGGTGATACAAATACCTTTATCCATTTATAATGATTTATACTTAAGCCAAAATGAATTATGTTAGTGTAAGTGTTCTATACCCAATGCCATTTTAATCACTTTAATTTTTAAGACTAAGGAAATTGATCGAGTGTTTTAATGGAAAGTTTATGGCTAGAAATCTCTTGACAATGACACTTTGGTGCATGTTCAAGTATTTAAAAAAATTGTATATTAAAGAACTATGTTATCATTTTATAGTTTTTTGATCTATAATAATAGATTTTATTATAATATCAAAATTTATAATAATTATATTGAAAGTTACATTACAAAATGGACTGTGTCATAGCAAAAACAATCCTTCATTTCCATCACTCTATACTATCAACCTAATTAAAATCATTGTTAAACTCCCAATCTATAATTACATCTGTGTATTCTACTACCCCTACCATATCAATAGCTACACATAACTCTTACATTGGAAAAAGTATCATATACACATGCCCTTTCATCTAAATATACCAGACCTTCCTAGACAACAATATATATAGTAGCAATAACAACTAAGGTTAATGCTAAAAATTGAATGTTTGGATGTACAAAATTAGGTTTGTAACACTATACTTTCATAGTAAAATTCACACTTTTCTTAATCAATCAGTAGATGTCTGAGCCATCAAAGCATTACCTATGGCAGGGCCCAATAGGGCCATTCAACCAATGATTGACAAGTTCCAATTTTATCTAATTCTAAGCAATGCCTTCCATCTCTAGTTGTGTCAATGCTTCTCCAAGTACACCATTAAAAACATCCAGCCATAGTTATCTTTTGTGATTTCGTCCACTTTTTTCATGCTTTCTTGATAAATTATAAATGGTTGGATATCATTTACAAAACTTGGCACCTCCCTCAAATCACTCCATCTGGCTCTAAAGCCCACCTTTGGAGTACCCATGTAACCAAGTTTCAAAATGCATTCTCATGACCTAGATTGTTTCTTTAGCAAGTTTGAGCTCTTGGGCCTAAGCCATAAACATGGAGAAAATGTCTAAATTGGTTCTATACCTATGGATAGAATATATGAATTCTTCTCCAAGAATGAAATCTATTTTTTGAAAGAATATAGGATCCTTGAATTTGAAAATAATCTTCAACGTCTTCTCAGTGATTTGGCCCTTGAATGCCACTAGTTGATTCTTAGTCTCTATTGTGAAGTTTGCATCTATATCAGTAGCTCTTCCAATTCATCTTGATCCTTGTTAGGAATGGAAATAATCTCATCCCTCAATTTTACTAATATCCAACTTCCTTAATGTTATCAACTTATCTACTGCCCAATTTGCTAAAAGGCCTGCCATCCCACATCCTTCTTTGTGGACATGAGTATTTTGAAAATATTGAAAGTTGAAATTTTTTTTAGATTTCTATTTTTTTTTCTCTTAGACATTAAGCTCACCTTATATGAGGGAATTGATTATAATTTGTGAGTCACCCTCTAAGAGATTTCTTTTCACCTCTAATTGTTTAGCCATCTCTATTGCATAATAGGCTACCTGGACATCTACTAAATTGTTAGTATAAATTGCAAGCCTTTTCATACTAATTGCTATTAGGTTTCCCCTATCATCTCTAAAAGATATCCCTACACCTAAAAGGCATGGATTGTCTTTTGATACCCCTTCAAAATTTACCTTTCCCCATCCTTTGTTTGGTTTGCTCCATTCAACCTTTGTTTTAGTTTCATTTTCATTGTAGACATCACCTTGTATCTTTTTTGATCAACCCAAGAAGGCACATGGAAAAGACTGTTGTCATTTTATATTATCAATAGAAAAATAGGGGATAAAGATGTGCCTAACCCAGTGAAGGTTCTTGGAAAAGGAAAGCTTGAAAATGTAGGAATTCACTTTTGATATTTGTTGCTTCCAACAATTGTCAATGTGAGACTCTTGTGGGGTGAAAACTTACAAATGCTAGATTCTTTTTTTTTTGCCTTCTCTAAATGAGGCTTCTAATTGGCTTTACATTTTGAGGATTTTATGGATTAACTGCTTCATTTTTTTTTTAAAAAACATTTATAGTTTGATTGACAACATCTCTTAGTGGACTTACTATTTAGATTTTTGTATTTTATTATAAAATTATGAATCATAGTATGTATTAATTTTTCTTAACAATTATTTTGGTGGTTAATTAAACATTAGTGTACTAGAAATAACATTATTACATTCTTTGGTACTAATATCACTGGTAGTGTGGGCAAGCTTGTGGGTGCTCTCTAGCTATTAACTTTAGTAGCATAATCCTTCTTTAGATTTTGTTCCATGTTGAAATTCTCCTTGTCCTAGTTTCATGGATGTGAACCATTTAATTTTTTTCTTGTACTTTTGTTAATGTTTTCCACTATGCCATTATTGTTATTTCTCAATTGGATACATTCTCCATCATTCTTTATCTCATGTTTAATATGCTTGACCTAGATGTTTGTGTATAATTAGTACAAGCAGATCATGACTAGTTTTCACTTTTTAATCTTTGTATTCTAGTGTTCTATTACATATTAATGTAAGGGTTGGCCTTCCTAATCCAAATGAAAATTGAACTTGTATATTGACATTATTTGTGTTCTCTCTTATCACTTTGATACATAAATTTTTGATGTACATTGTTAACATGTAGAGCTGTGTGCTATAGTTGTATCAAACGACCATGATTAGTTTCTATCTATGTATATTTTTGGTTTGTTACCCATTCTCATAAGCGTCATCATGATTTCTTCCCATGATTTTTTATTTCTATGCTAATGTTATCTGTGTTCTCTCATATCACTTTGATACATAAATTTTTGATGTACATTGTTAACATCATAGAGCTGTGTGCTATAGTTGTATCGGAAGACCATGATTAGTTTCTATCTATGTATATTTTTGGTTTGTTATCCATTCTCATAAGCATCATCATGATTTCTCCCCATGATTTTTTATTTCTATGCTGATGTTATTTGTGTTCTCTCATGTTGCATTGACACATAGCTTCTTATTCTGCAATGTTGCCTACAAATTGTATGGAAAGGGGAATTGTTTACTTTGAGAAGTCATCATATGAATCTCTAGAGGTGATTTTGGAATAGTTAATGGATTTTTATTTTAATGTCCCCATTGAATTCATAATGAATGTTGTAGGTGTAGGGAGACATAGAACCTAAAATGGGCTATATCCTTTACATTTTTGAGTTGTTATTGTCTATAGATGACTATAAAAAACTATTTTTCTATGTGTTATGCTATTTTATAAACTTAAAAAGGCCATTAAAAACCAACTAATCTAGACTTCTTCATACTCAATGTCTGCACAATGGATGTTGCATAGAGAATTGTACTTTAGCATAATAATTGTACAATCATTTTGAGGGGTGAATATGATGTAGAGAAAGAAATCAATGAATGATTCAAATTTGCATATCTTTTAAAACAATTTCTTAGATCAACATCAAAATAGTCTAAATATCAGTACATCTCATTATTCTTCTGTATAAATTTTAACTAGAGATTCAAAAGATTTTAATGTGCTGATGACAACAATGTCTTCCTAAAAATATCATAACTTAATGTCTCCCTATACTCCTTTTGTTAATGTTGAACAAGGTTCATAACCTTTTCAACTTCCAATCATATGACAATAATAATACTGCCGAGCATTTAACAATATAGAAACAGTTATTAAAAATAAGACTTTCCTACTTTAAGCATTCAGCCAACTCAATAATAGTCAACTTTCTATCACCATTTCCTCAATGCTAAATACAACGCACAAGATCTCAGTTATCATAATTGCATCATTCCTCTGTACCCATAATACTCACAGTTCCATCTGATGATCATGATGCAAAGAATTGGCTAGTGTCTAACATAATAGAGAAACATGTCCATAACCCAAATATTAATAAGGTTGAAGTATTCTCAAATTGGTTGTTAAAACTTTGAAGAAACTTGATGCATAAACATTAAATCATTAATGTCCCAAATCAGACTATCATAAAGATGATACTCTAACAAGAATAGTTTCAACACGATACATATCCAACAGTATCTTTAAAAAATATTTTTCAGCAATGAATTAAACTTGATCCAATAACATCAATCTTCATTGAAAATTGAAACCAATCTAAACATAATATGATAAACCATTCACTTCTTCACTAAATGCCAATTCACAAATCCCATATATTTCTTGATTATTGATTTCCATTAAGAAACCAAATTGGTTTCATATAAAGTATTTAACTCCTTCATAAGGATCGATTTCAAGAATTACTTTCTATTCAATTTAGGGATCTTTTAAAATCGAGATAATAAATACTTGAATATAGCAAACTTTTGATAACAGTGAAACATAATTGAGAATGTAATGAAACATAAAATTCAGTCATTCTTCTCATTATATTGTTCTTGGTTTCATCTTTATTTCCATTTACCGATTCTCAATCTCCCATCATCCTCTATACTACTACTCTTATTCCTCCTCTCATTATTGAGTTTTATATAGTCTATATAAAGATCTTTCCCAAGAAAATAACCGATAACTCCCTATAACCAATTTAATAATAGCTAAAATTATCTAATGGTTTTGGATGACCAATTAAGTAAGTTCAAATCTCATCTTTTTAAACCCTTAGAAAATATATCGTGAGTTGACAATGTCAACATCACGATTATACAAGCTTTAGATTTACTATAACTTAAACACTTAATTGACCACATTAATAACTATTTCAAACTAAGACTCAACCCATCCAATTGCATCCAAATTGATACTAAATGGCTTATCATGCCATATTACAATGTAATATTAAGCATTTATAATGCATGTAGAGTTTGGATCTTTTTAATGAATTTGAGTCCCGTGATGCCCTTGCATCAGAATAGGTAATAATCTTAGTGTTGTGGAGATATATTCTATTTTGTCTAGTTGAATTCTTATTAAATGGTTCTAATACTTAAGTGGAGAGGATGAGAATTTCTACTTTTCTTGAAGAAGGTTTTCATTACTTTCCTGTTATATTGTAAAACATTTAAGCTAAGAACTATATCTTGTTCACAAATTGAGCATTTAATCCACACCAATGACTTCTATGTTATTTCCTCAAATTTTAATAGGATTGTTATCCAAGGATGTTGGAACATCCTCCCAATTAAGGCTGAAACAAGTTATTGTTGGAAATGTGTATAGGGCCTTAGTTCTTAAGAACCTATGTATTTATAGATGGCATTGGTTATGTGATAAGAATTTTTTTTTCAAGGATAAACTTTAACATGTAATGATCAATATTAAGTTAAGTGGGTATTCCTAAGATGCTTCACAAAATGCTTTGGGGTATTCAAATAAAAAGTTGTTTGCATAAATTAAATATATGATACTCGTTAACCTAGATGGAATTTGTTAACTAATCTGAGATATTAGGTGAGATTATTCTCCCTAGTAAGAGATTACAATATGTTACAACTAAAAGGCATAAATTTCTCTTACTGTCATGGGTATGTGTAGGATCATGGTCAACCAAACTATGGCCTTAAGTGGCACTGAAAAACCAACAAATTAGGGTTAAGTTAACTTGACACATAATTTTAAAGTAGTTATGGGCTTTATATCCAAAATTTTTAAGAATAGAATCTATATAAAATTGAATGTAGTTTCTAAAGTACTAGGTCTTATCTTGAGAAAAAAAAATTGATTTATCAAAATTTTAGATTTTAATATAGTACTACACAAATTTTAGGGAAAAAAAAGTACATATATTTTTGACAACCTTAATCAAAATCAAATGATAATATTTTTGAATATAATTATAGATATAAAAAGTAGACTCACACCTAGATGTGATGCATATTTTTGGGTATTTTTATTATAAATAAATAATTAAATATGAATTGCCTGTTCATGGGTGTATTATAGTTAATCCAATCTTGAAAAGGGAGAAGGTGTTATGGATACCTCTAGAGGAGGGATAGATCAAAATTAATTTTGATGGGGTTGCAAGGGGCAACCTAGGTGTATCAGGGTGTGGATGTGTGGCAAGAGATCATAAAGGCAATATAATTGCATTTACAACCAAAAGATTGCTAGATGGAACAAATAATATTGTAGAATGTTTAGCTACCAAGGAAGCTTTGGGATTAGGAGTAAAAATTGGAGGTCAATGTATACATTTGGAAGGTGATTCAAAAATTATCATCAATGGCATCAAGAAAGGAAAGATGGAAGCATGGCATTTGGATCAAAGTATACGAAAAATCAAGGCATTGCTGCTAGACTTTGAGGACTTTAAAGTTTCTCACTGTTACAAGGAAGTGAATAAAGTGGCAGATCAGCTAGCCAACTTAGGTGCCAATTCAACATTGGGTCCTCAATATGTAATTTGTGAGGAATTTCACCACCTTGGAGAGTAAATTAAGGAAGGAAATTAGATGACCATTAGAGTAAATATCCCACTCATGGTACCACAATTTGATGTCTGAAATATTATGATTTAGACTCATGAGGACATTAACCACCCTATGGTAAGTAGAATTGATTATGATACCAAAGAATCCATCGTGCATGTCAAAGAAGTGTCTGGTTGGCTTTGGTACATTTTCCAGAGAGTTTTAAGGATGTTAAATTTAGGCAAAAGTTAAGGAAAGGTCATTGCTTTTCACAGAGACAAAAAGTGGAGGTAAATTTTTCTATTGGTTCAGATTCACAAATTCAGACTTTTGAAGGTTAGATTTCTCTGCGGTGACTTAAACATATTTTTTTTATTGATCAAAAGATGAAGTTTGAAGGGTGGTAGTTGCAAGCATTGACAGGAAATGGCTTCTAAGACTGGATGGAATCATTGAATGAGCAATTCTAGGGGTGGGAATTGAAATGGGAACTGAGCCCTAGTGATTGATCTCTATCCAACCATTAGTAGTATGACCATCTTCAAACCTGCAGGGTGTGCATATCCCAAAAGCTATCGAGGGATGGAAATTGATCCTGGATTACATGGCTAAGAATATTTGGGAACTGAAGGAGGAGAGGTACAATTTTATGAAGGCGACGATGAGGAAAAGCACCTTGGCCCCTAGACAAAAACTTTGCCATCAGATTATGAAGAAATCTCAGCTGAATGAAGGGTTGTCAACTATAGCAGGGATGTGGGTTGATGCTTCTTTTCTTCTAGAGGAGGTAAAAGGCAACGAAAAGTGTAGCAAGATGAGGTAGGGACTGTTAGTGGAGGATGATCCTGCTACCCCAATATTTACTTGTGAGGAAGCAAACAACTAGTTCAAGGTGTAGCTAATGATGAAGGTGGTGGCACTACTTTTTGGGTCAAAGTTTGGTTAATTTATGGGTGGGTGTATATACTTTTAGAGTGTTAATACTCTTTTTTGTGTTATATTTACCTAATGGTATATGTGGGGGGAAGGGTAGCTTTAAATGTAAAGCTTGATTCTATACCAATATAATGTACTCTCTTTATCAATATTAATATAAACCAATAAAAAATTAAATATGAATTTTCTACTACAAATTTTTCAGAATAAAAAACTCCCATGTCAAATTGAAAACTTTACAAAATCAATTTTTTCTTATACTAGGTGAAGCACAGAATGTGACACAACTTTTGGATTTCAAAAATGTTATACCATTTGAAAGCTATAGCTATTTTTCAATTAGTATGTCAATTAGTATTTTACAGACATCTTCATTAAAAATTAACTAATAGATACTTATCAAACTCAAAATTTGACAACAATTATATCGATGGAATCTTGAGAATGTTATCAAAAAGCCCTTTTGGTTTCATTGAATTTTGATGAAAAAAATACTATTAGATGACTAATCAAAGTTTGAATGTCACTAAAACATGTCTCAAACATGTTTTTAGAGTTGACCAAAGAGTTTTGGTAAATACTAAGCCTAATTGGGTACCCAAAATTTGGTAGCAATTTTTTTTTTCAAAAATTGATTGCCAAAATCTTGGAGCCAAATCAACAACTATTTTATATTATTATATATTAGTATATTAGTATATTATCATTATTATTATTAAATATAATATAGTAAAATATGATGATGATGATTATTATTATTATCAAATATAACATGGTAATATATATTATTATTATATTTAATATATAGTCATATATTATTATTATAAAATATAGTAATGTATTACTATTATTAAATATAATATAGTAAAATATGATTATTATTATTAAATATAATATAGTAATATATATGATTATTGTTATTTTTATTATATAATCTAGTAATATATTATTATTATAATACAATATAGTAATGTATTATTATTGTTATAATATAATATAGTAATAAATTATTATTATTATAATATAATATAGTAATGTATTATTATTATTATAATATAATATAGCAATGTATTTTTATAATAATAATAATAATAATAATAATAATATATTAATGGGGTCATAGGCTAAGGTAATCAACCCATAACATTGATTATCCTATGTCCCTAAGGGTCCTAGGACCTTAGAGACAATATCACAATGCAATGGGTGCAATGGGGTCATGGGTATTGCACCCATTGCATTGATTTCCCTACATCCCTAGGGGTGTTAGAACCCCTAGGGACATGTCATGATGCAAAGGGTCCAATGGGGCTGTGGGCTAGCATACGACCCCATTCGACCCATAACATTGATTACCTTATGTCCCTAGGGGTCTTAGGACCCCTAGGGACACATGTCACAATGCAATAGGTCTAATGGGGTCATGGGATAGCCCATGACCCCATTCAACTCATTGCATTGATTACCCTATATCCCTACGGGTCCTTGATGCAATGGGTCGATGACCCCTTTCGACCCATTCAAACAAATGAAATAGGTCCCTAGGGGTCCTAGGACTCCTAAGGACATACGTTGTCATGAAATGGGTTGAAAGGGGTCATAATTTATCCTATGACCCATTTCAACCCACTCGAACAAATGAAATAAGTCCCTAGGGGTCCTAAGACCCCTAAGGACATATGTTGTCATGAAATGCATCAAAAGGGGTTATAGTTTATCCTATGACCCTTTTTCAACCCATTCTCACAAATGAAATAGGTCCCTAGGGGTCCTAGGATCCCTAGGGACATATGTTGTCATGAAATGCATTGAAAGGGGTCATAGGTTATTCCATGACCTCTTTTGACCCATTCAAACAAATGAAATAGGTCCCTAGGAAGGGCATATGCTGTCATGAAATGCGTCAAAATGGGTCATAGGTTATCCTATGACCCCTTTTGACCCATTCAAACAAATGAAATAGTTCCCTAGGGGACCTAGGACCCCTAGGGACATACATTTCCATGAAATGCTTGGAAAGGGGTCACAAGTTATCCTATGACCCCTTTCGACCCATTCAAACAAATGAAATAGGTCCCTAGGGGTCCTAGGACCCCTAGGGAGATATGTTGTCATGAAATGCATCATAAGGGGTCATAGGTTATCTTATGATCCCTTTCGACCCATTCAAACAAATGAAATAGGGACCCCTAGGGACATATCACTACAACATTTGGGGTAAAATTAAGATGACAATTTGTGACAATGATGTAATTTGTGGCAATTTTCATGTTTTTTTTTTTGGCTATTGTCCTCGACACCATCACAATACCAACATCTACATCATAATTGTAATGTCCAAGTGAGTATAAAAAAATAAAATAAAACATGACATAAATCATTCCCCATTTGTTTTGATTGTGGAGAACTATGCGTGAAAGAGGGTGGAGAGCTCTGAATGAGGGTGAAGAGCTTTGAATGTTTCCATACCCTTGTTATTGGTGCATTTTATTGCTATGATCTTTGAATTTCATTTATGTGCCCTTGCTTTGCAATTTCGTTGCTGTGTATCTCTACATTTCATTGTCATTCCCTTACTCTATGATTTGGTTGCCATGCCCTTGTGATCTCTACATTTTTTTGCCATGCCCTTTCTCTGTGATTTCATTGTCATGCCCTTACTCTATGATTTTGTTGTCATGTCATGCCCTTGTGATCTCCATGCCCTTGCTCTACAATTTTTTTGTCATGCTCTAGCTCTACAATTTTCTTCAAGGGAGCTATGTAAATGTTGGTTTCTTTTCCTTCTAAACATGTATATTTAGAGATCTTTTTAAAGGTGCTTATTACATCTTAGCATAATTGAAAACTTCATCCAACTAAATGCATATTCCAGAATCCAAATAATAAAACAATAAAACTCACTCAACCCATTCTAAGTGACTTACCTCAAGATCCTCCACAAAAATAATGTAGACCAAGAAAAATGGGTAGAGTTCACAAGAGATTTTATAAAAACATATAATAGTAGATATTTTTAGAAAGAAACTAGCCATAACCTAGTTATATGGGTCTAGTTGTTGATTAGATGGGCTGATTACAAATTCCTATAGAATTTTCATTAGATTAGGTCAATACCCTCACTTGTGAACCTCTCATGTCAAGCAGTTATTGTACTATTTCAGCACCATATTCTTGCTTTTGAGCTAAAAGTTCTTCAGGTGCATTTTCTTGTAAAACATTAATTTTGTGAATAATTGTAAACTATTAGAAAGTGCGTTGTTGTTTTCATGTATGTATGTATAAATAATAATGAATAAATAATAATATTTTCATGTATGTCAAAATAATAACTAACATTACAATTGGATCATATAGTAATGAAGTAATCAACCCAACTAATCAACAACTAAACTAGTTTGACTGGTGTTTCCAATGTCATAGTATCTACCACAACACTTTCTTAGATTCTATCTAGTGGCTCCCATAATATTCTCTATGTTATCTATTTGTTGTTTCTGTTGTGTAGTCTTTTTCTAAAGCTTCTCCTCCTTTTCTCTCCTACCTTAAATTTAGATTATCAAACTTCTAAATATCTGCCTCTAAAAGAGGAACTCTTCACCTTATTTTTTCAAAATTGTGACTTCTTTTTCCATTGCAATTGCAACAGAAGCCCAAACAATCACAATTAGCAACAACAAAAGTCTAATGCCCATTTGAAGAGGGTGAATTCTAGTTATTGTCACTCATCTGACAGGTGACTATTGCAATGCAATGATCTGCCATTGTAATTGAACCCAAAAGTAGTAATGTATGTTGTCATAAAATGTGTTGAAAGGGGTCATAGGTTATCCTATGACCCCTTTCTGTTGGAATTCTTTAGAATAAATGAGAGTGGGGGGGGGGGGGTTGAATTAGTTATTCAAGGTCCAGATGTCCAAATAGAACTTTTACAATTCAGTGAACCATAATTTTTTTTTAACCATGCATGCATTCATTGTGTGTTAACCAAAATTGATATGTCACTGCTAGACTAACATATAAAAATGTAAAGCATAAAACATAACACATCCATCAATACACATGACAAAATGATTTGATGTGGAAACCTAATTTGGGAAAACCACCAGTAACATGCTACTCCTTTCTTACTGTTATGAAGTGATGCCCTATTAAAGGCCAACCTTGTTAGAGGTTATAACACACACTGTTAAATGTGACCCGGTTAAGGGATTTCAATCAACCTATTAAAAGTGAGCCTTGTTAGAGAACTTTAGGCCATTCACTTGGAATGCCACCCTGTTAAAGGATTTTCCAATGATTGTTAAGTCAACTTTTCTCCAAAGGATTTTACCTTAGTCTGATACAATTGTTAGAGAGTAATAGTAGAGTTTGAACTGATACAACTTACAACCTTACTTGTAGATTATAGATCACTATTCAGTCCTCATCTCTACTTGGCTTCCAATCTTTGCAGTTCTGATAGCTTGTTCACCCTTCAAGAATTCATCTTCATTAAGCCTTCTTGCTTAGTTCACCATTGCAAACTTCTCCACTTAGGTCACTTAATGAATCAAACCATTCTTCCTTTACCTTGTCAAATTTTTGCATCAAAAAAATCTCTGACCTCTCAACCTTTGCTTCATGAATAGGCATCCCTAGATATACGAAATTAGAACTCTTTTTCCCACTCATTATCCATCTCAAAAATTAGGGTTTTTGGTGGATTAGGTAGGATACAATGTATCTACCCCATATCTTGTCTTCTCTAGAAACATCTTCTAGAATCCATTTGAGTTCACCTCCAAAATGGTTTACATAAGATTCTGTGCCTCCAACTCATCTATTTTATCTTCCTCCTAATTCAAAAGTTCCAAGAAAATAAAATTATCCACTTTTATTTGATGATTCCTTGATCTTTTTTGTAATGTAGCAGCTTGGCATTATCAATTTACTAATGCTCAACACATACTATGTTACTCGTCATCTATTGTAAAATCACTCAGCATCAACTAGATTTTACTGGTGCTTGGCACATACTAAAAATCACTCAGCATCTATTAACTTTCTCAGTACCTATTAGATTGCTCGACATCCACTAGAAATTATTTTCTCTCAGCTCCAACTGACTTTTTGGATAGCTTGCACTAAATTTACTTGAGACTTTCTATCAAATTGGTCAAGCTTAGCAAATGAACTTTATTCAACCTTTTTCTTTTGAACTTTCAAATCATTTTGTAACCCCAAGTAGATTATCAATGCATTATGTTATCACTGTCTTAACTGATTCTTGCACTTCAATACATAATCATAACTCAACCTTTCCTCTAGGTACTTTTGTTACATCTTGTTGATCAAATCCTCTTCATCAATCAACTAAGTGATAGTTCTTGAAACATATAAGCAATTGTCTTACCAACAAATAACAGGTTTGGCATTAGTGACAAAAAAATGATTAAAAACACTTCTTACAACAATTTTCTAACTCAAATGATCTTTTCAATCATTTCAATCATATATCAACAATCTCCCTCTTTGGCATTAATGGTCCTTTGCCTAAAAAAAATGCTCCTTCATTGGTGCTCTTTCCGTCATCAATATTTCCAGCCCAATCAGCATTAGTGTAGGCTTTTAGCTGAAAATTTTTATTCTTCTTATAGTATAAGCCATATTGTTCTATTCGTTTTAGGTATCTCGTTATCATTTTCACTACCATCAAGTGATTCTCTCTAGGGTTATCAGAGAATCTAGCAACTATTCCCACAACTAATGCAATATTAGGTCTACTATGTACTACATATTTCAATTTTCTAATCATGGTTCTGTACAATGTTTGATTGACCTCAGCTAAATCACCATTCTTTGATAGCTTAAGTGCTATTACAATAGGTGTACTTACTAGTTTTGAGTCCTCAAGTCCAAAAGTCTTCAATATCTCCTTGATATATTTTGACTGAGTAATATATACACCATACTTCATTTGATATACTTGTAATCCCAAAAAGAATTTGATCTCACCAAACATTGACATTTCAAACTCTTGCTTCATCTAATTTGTAAAATCTTTACATAGAGCATCTTGTCCTCCAAATATAATGTCATCAACAAATTTTTTAGATAATAGTATCCCATTTTCTTTGTCTATCTTCATGTACAAATTGCTATTATCATCTATTCTTTTAAATCCAATCTTAACAAGATAAGTATGAAGTCTCTCATACCATGCTCTTGGTGCTTGTTTCAATCCATATAGGGCTTTGTGTAGTCTACATACCATGTTTCTATTATTTTTATCCAAAAATCCTTTTGGCTATTCTATGCAGAGCTCCTCTTCTAATATTCCATTCAGAAATGTAGACTTGACATCCATTTGATAAACTTTGAAACCTTTGTAAGTAGCATAAGAAAGCATAATTCTTACTCCTTCCATTATTGCAATAGGGGAAAATGTTTCACCATAATTAATTCCTTCTTCTTGTGCATACCCTTTGCAAACTAATCTTTCTTTATTTCTTGTTACTTCACCATTCTCATCTAGCTTTTTCTTGAATACCCATTTTGTGCCAATCACATTCTTATCTTCTGGTTTAGGAACTAGGCTCCAAGTCTTTTTCTTTTCTATCTACTAAATTTCCTCTTCCATAGCCTTGTACCAATCATCATCTTCCAATGCATCTCTCACTATCTTAGGTTCTTTCATGCTTAACAAACATGATTCACCTCTTAATCTATTTCTTTTCATTGGCCTTGCATCCTTGTCTCCAATGATTTGATCTATAGGATGGTGTCTTTTGACATATTTGGATAGTCTAGGCTCAGTTATTATGGCTACATTTTGTTTCTCAGCTTTAGTATCACTATGTGCATCTTTGTTAGGTATTTCAACATCTCTTTCATGTGTGCCAATCTTAGAGTTAGATTGCGCATTCTCCTCATTCTGCAACTTGACATCTAAATGCAACTCGACAGTTATTGAAACTTGCTGCTAATTTGCTACATGATTTGTAGCACCTTCTTTAGTAGGTATTCCTTCATAGTAGTATGCAATTGTCTTGTAATCTTCTAGTTCCTTTGCAGGTTCAGCTTCATGTGCTTCTATAAACTCATAAAAATTCACATTTGCATTTTCCACAATTTTTTTAGTGTTAGTAATTAAACACTTATAAGCTTTAATTCTTGTGGAGTAACCAAGGAATATACCTTCTTCACTCTTTGCATCAAACTTTCCACTTATAACATCTTTAAGAATATAGCATTTGCTTCCAAATACCTTAAAATATTTCACATTAGGTGGATGGCCATACCATAGTTCAAAAGGTGTTGAGTGAGTACCTTTCTTTACTTGCACATGGTTCAAAGTGTATATTATAGTACTTACAACTTCTCTCTAGTATTTTAGGGCAACATTTTTCTCCATCATTAGTTTTCTAGCATAGTCCATTATAGATCTATTTCTTCTTTCAGCAATTCCATTTTGTGGGGGAGTCCTTAGTGCTAATGTCTATCTCTTTATTCCTTTGTCATTGTAGAACACTTCAAATTAATGTGAAGTGAATTAACCTCCTCTATCTAGTCTCTAGAATTTCAAACTCTTACTTATTTGTTTCTTAGCTTTTGCCAAGTACCATTTAAACATTTGAAAGGCATTTGATTTTTGTTTTAGAAACATAATAGTCATCATTCTAGAGTAATCATCAACAAGTAGCATTATATACTTGTCTCCTTTGTAGCTTTGCACTTCAATAGGTACACACAAGTTAGTATGAACAATTTCAAATATTTCTTTAGAGGTATAAGCTTTACTTTTAAAGCTTGACTTTGTCATCTTGCCTAGCTGACATTGTTTGCACATTATATTTTCTAGTTTCTTCAATTTAGGAAAACCTCTAACTCTTTTCATGTTACTAATACTAATTAAATTATCAAAGTTAACATGACATAATCTCTTGTGCCAAAGCCATACATCATCAAATTTTGCAATAAGACAAGTAGCATCTTCTATATCCAAATAGAATAGATTACTCTTAGTTTGATCACCTTTTCTAATCAAGTTTTCATTTGTATCATATATCTTGGCTGATTTGTTTCCAAACTCAAAATTTCACCCCAAATTGTTCAATTGTGACACACTTAACAAATTATAATTCAATCCTTCAACATAATAAGCATTGTCACATGAGATCTTGTCTGTAAGCTTAATAGAACCTTTTCCTTTTATTGAACATGGTGCATCATTACCAAATCTTATAGTATTTCCATTGTAACAAGTTAAGGTAATGAACTTAATTTTGTCTCCAGTCATGTGATGTGAGCATCTACTATCAATGATCCATTTGTCATTCTTGTTAACACAAGTCATAAGTGCAGTAGCCTTATCCTCATCTGATTCATCCTTCATTGCAACATATACCACTTCATCATCATTTTCATCAAAGTTGTTTTCATCAGCAATGTAGCATGACTTCTTGCCTTTATCTCTATAGTCTCATCCATCATCTTCTCTTCTATTTTTGCACTTATTCCCTTTTCTAGAGTTCTTCTTTTGCATACATCTCACTACAATACGACCAACTTCATTACAATTAAAATAAATGATAGGAAACTTACCTTTGAATTTACCTTTTCCTTTGTGGAATCTTTTGGCTAGCAATGCTTCCAATTGTTCAATGTCTTCTTCATCTGTATCACTGTCACTAGATGCATACTTTATCTTTCTTTTCTTCTTCTTTGGTTTCACCTCAAAATCCTTCAGTTGGCTTTGAAACTTGATTCAATACTCTTTGGTCTATAGTTGTCAAAATTAGATAACTCAAATGTAGTGAGTCTACCCACTATACCTTCAAGGGTTAGATCATGTCTTGGTATACATCTTAACTCTTGAAGTGTAGACACTCTAATGGTATATACAGGCAACAATGTTCTTAAGACTTTACTTATCACAGTTTCATCATCTATATTACCAGTTGCACCTTTTATAGCACTAACAACCTCTTTTATTCCAGCGACATATTGAGAAATGTTTTCATCTTCTTCCATTCTCATGTAATCAAACTTACCTTTGAGGCTCTTTGACTTGGCTCTTTCAATATTTTTGTCTCCTCCATAGATGGTGTTTAGGGAATCCCACATCTAATTTTCACTTTTAAGGTCTTTGATATCATCAAACTTAGCATTGCTCAGGGTAGAGGTAATCTCCAATATCGCTTGATTGTGCTCTTTCTTTTTCTTCAAATCTTCAGTAGTTAGGGCTTCTACTAGATCAACATTATCTGCTTTAATGTAGGTTTGTGCATAGTTTCCAAGTCATCCAAGGTGTAGCTTCATCAAACGTTACCATGCAAGAAAGTTATCTTTGTTTAGCTTGGGTACCTCTCTCTTTGACATCTTGATCTTTATGCTTTTAGTACCTTGAAACTAATCCTCTTAAGCAACTGTGCTTTGATACCAATTGTTAGAATTTTGTAGAATTTTTTATTCAAGGTCTAGATTTCCAAATAAAACTTTTACAATTCAGTGAACCCATAAAAATTTCTTAACCATGCATGCATTCATTGTGTGTTAACCAAAACTGATATGTCACTATTAGAGTAACATGTAGAAATGTAAAGCATAAAACATAACACATCCATCAGTACACATGACACAATGATTTAACATAGAAACCCAATTTGGGAAAACCACTGGTAACATGCTACTCCTTTCTCACTCTTCTAAAGTGATGCCCTATTAAAGGCCAACCCTATTAAAGGTTACAAAACACACTATTAAATGTGACCCAATTAAGAGATTTCAATCACCCTATTAAAAGTGAGCCTTGTTAGAGAACTTTAGGCCATTCACTTGGAATACCACCCTATTAAAGGATTTTCCAATGAGTGTTAAGTCAACCTTTCTTCAAAGGATTTTACCCTAATTTGATATAATTTTTAGAGAGTAATAGTAGAGTTTGACTTGATACAACTTACAACTTTACTTGTAGATTATAGATCACTATTTAGTCCTCATCTTTGCTTGGCTTCCAATCTTTGCAGTTTTGACAGTTTGTTCACCCTTCAAGCATTCATCTTCATTAAGCCTTCTTGCTTAGTTTTCCATTGTAGACTTCTCCAGTTAGGTCACTTGATGAAGCAAACTCTTCTTCCTTCACCTTGTCAAATTTTTGCATCGAAAAACTCTCTAACCTCTCAACCTTTGCTTCATGACCAAGCATCCCTAGATGTAGAGAATTATAACTCTTTTTCCTACTCATTATCCATCTCAAAAATTAGGGTTTTTGATGGATTAGGTATGATAAAATATATCTACCCCATATCTTGTGTTCTCTAGAAACTTATTCTAGAATCCATTTGAATTAAGATTCTATGCCTCTAGGTCATTAATCTTATCTTCCTCCTAATTCACAAGTTCCAAGAAAAAAAACTTGTCAACTTTTATCATCACTTCTTTGATCTTTTTGATAATGCAATGGCTCAACATTATCAATTTACTAATGCTTAGTATATACTCTATTACTCGACATCTATTGTAAAATCACTCGGCATCAACTAGATTTTACTAGTGCTTGACACATACTGAAAAGCACTTGACATCTACTAACTTGCTTGGTACCTATTAGTTTTCTCAGCATTCACTAGAAATTGCTTTCACTCGGCTCCAACTAACTTTTTGCTCGGCTTGCACTAACTTTACTTGGAACCTTCTATTAACTTGGTCAAGCTTAGCAAATGAACTTTGTTCAACCTTTTTCTTCTAAACTTTCCAATCATTTTGTAACCTCAAGTAGATTATTAATACACTATGTTATCACTATCTTAACTGATTCTTGCACTTCAATACATAATCATAACTCAACCTTTCCTCTAGGAACTTTTGTTACATCTTTTTGATCAAATCCTTTTCATCAATCAATTAAGTGATAGTTCTTGAAACATATAAGCAGTTATCTTACCAACATATAGCAAGTTTGACATCAGTGACAAAATAATGATTGAAAATACTTACAATAATTTTCTAACTCAAATAATATTTTCAATCATATATCAACACTTTCAACCCATTCAAACAAATAAAATAGGTCCCTAGGGATCCTAGGACCCTTAGGGACATATATTGTCATGAAATGCATTGAAAGGGGTCATAGGTTATCCTATGACTTCTTTCAACCTATTAAAAAAAATGAAATAGGTCCCTAAGGGTCCTAGCATCCCTAAGGCTATCCGTTGTCATGAAATGCATCAAAAGGGTCATAGTTTCTCCTATGACCAATTTTGACCCATTTGAACAAATGAAAAAGCTCCCTAGGGGTCTTAGAACCCCACAGACATATGTTGTCATGAAATGCATTGAAATTTTTGACCCATTTGAACAAATGAAATAGGTAGCTAGGGGTCCTAGGATCCTTAAGGACAAATGTTGTCATGAAATGCATTGAAAGGATTCATAGGTTATCTTATGACCCCTTTCGACCCATTCCAACAAATTAAATAGGACCCCTAGGGACATATGTTGTCATGAAATGTGTTGAAAGGGGTCATAGTTTATCTTATAACCCCTTTCAACCCATTTGAACAAATGAAATAGGTCCCTAGGGGTCCTAGGACCCCTAGGGACATATGTTGTCATTAAATGCGTTGAATGGGGTCATAGTTTATCCTATGACCCCTTTTGACCCATTCAAATAAATGAAATATGTCACTATGGTTTGTAGGACCCCTAAAGACATATGTTGTCATGAAATACATCAAAAGGGGTCATAGGATAACCTATGACCCCTTTTGACCCATTTGAATAAATGAAATAGATCCATATGGGTCCTAGGATCCCTTAGGACATATGTTGTCTTGAAATACATTAAAAGGGGTCATGGGTGATCCTATGACCCCTTTCAACCCATTCGAACAAATGAAATAGGTCCTTAGGAGTCCTAGGACCCCTATGGAGATATGTTGTCATGAAATGTGTTGAAATGTTTGACCCATTTGAACAAATTAAATAGGTCCCTAGGGGTCCTAGGACCCCTAAGGACATATGTTGTCATGAAATGCATCAAAAGGGGTGATTATTTATTTTATGACCACTTTTGACTCTTTTGAACAAATAAAATAGGTCCCTAGGGGTTCTAGGACCCCTAAGGACATATGTTGTCATGAAATGTGTCAAAATAGTTGATAGTTTATCCTATGACCCCTTTCGACACTTTCAAACAAATAAAATAGGTCCCTAGGTGTCCTAGGTTTCCTAAAGACAAACATTGTCATGAAATACATTGAAAGGGATCATAGGTTATTGTATGACCCCTTTCAACCCATTCAACAAATGAAATAGGTCCCTAGGGTCCTAAAACCCCTAGGTATATATGTTGTAATGAAATGCATGAAAAGGGGTCATAGGTTAACCTATGACCCCTTTTGACCCATTCAAATAGATGAAATAGGTCCCTAGGGGTCCTATGACCCCTAAGGACATATGCTACCCTTAAATGCATCAAAATGGGTATTAGTTTATCCTATGACCCCTTTTGACTCTTTCAAACAAATGAAATAGGTCCCTAGCAATCCTAGGACCCCTAAGGACATATGTTATCATAAAATGTGTTGAAAGGGGTCATTGGTTATCCTATAAACCAATTTAACCCATTCAAACAAATGAAATAGGTCCCTAGGGGTCCGAGGACCCCTATGGAAATATGTTGTCATGAAATGCGTCGAAAACCTATGACCCCTTTCAACCCATTTAGACAAATGAAATATGTCTCAAGGAGTCTCAGGACTACTAAAGACATATGCTGACATGAAATACATATAAAGGGGTCATACTTTATCTTATGACCCCTTTCAACCCATTCAAACAAATGAAATAGGACCTCTAGGGACATATGTTGTCTTAAAAAGTGTCAAAATGGGTCATAGGTCGACCCATGCAAACAAATGAAATATGTCTCTCGAGATCCTAAGACCCCTAGGGACATATATTATCATAAAATTTGTCGAAAGGGATCATAGGTTATCTTATGACCCCTTTTGACCCATTCAAACAAATAAAATAGGTCCCTAGGTGTCCTATGTTGTTATGAAATGCTTCGAAATGGGTCATAGGTTATCTTAAGACCCCTTTTGACCCATTCAAGAAAATGAAATAGGTCCATAGGGGTCCTAGGACCCCTAATGACATACATTGCCAGGAAATGCATTGAAAGGGGTCGTAGGTTATCCCATGACCCCTTTCAACCCATTTGAACAAATGAAATAGGTTCCTAGGGGTCCTAGGACCCTTAGAGAAATATGTTGTAATAAAATGCATTAAAAGGGTTCATAAGTTAACCTATGACCCCTTTCAACCCATTTAAACAAATGAAATAGGTCCCCAAGGGTTCTAGGACCCTTAAGGACATATGTTGTCATGAAATGCATCAAAAGAGGTCATAGTTTATCCTATGACCCCTTTTGACCCATTTGAAATAAGTGAAATAGGTCCCTAGGGACAAATGTTGTCATGAAATGCCGCTTTCAAACTATTTGAACAAATAAAATAGGTCCCTTGTCTTAGGACCCTAAGGACATATGTTGTCATGAAATGTGTCAAAAGGGATCATAGTTTATTCCATAACCCCTTTCGATTCATTCAAACAAATGAAATAGGTCCCTATGTGTTGTAGGACCCCTAGGGACATATATTGTTATGAAATACATCTTTAAACCATTCAAACAAATAAAATAGGTCTCTAGGGGTCTTAGGACACCTAAGGACAAATGTTGTCATGAAATGCATCAAAAGCAGTCATGGGTTATCCTATGACCCTTTTGGACCCATTCAAACAAATAAAATAGGTTCGTAGGGGTCCTAGGGACATATGTTGTCATGAAATATGTCGAAAGGGGTCATGTGTTATCCTATGACCCCTTTTAACCCATTCAAAAAAAAGAAATAGGTTAGTAGGTGTCCTAGTTCTCATGAAATGAGTCAAAAGTGGTCATAGGTTATCATATGACCCCTTTCAAACTGTTCAAACAAATGAAATAGGTCCCTAGGGGAGGGACATATGTTGTCATGAAATGCGTTGAAAGCTTTTGAACCATTCAAATAAATGAAATAGGTCCACAAGGGTCCTTGGACTACTACAAACATGTGTTGTCATGAAATGTGTCATCTTATGACCCCTTTTTCCCTTCATGGTAGGTATGGTTATTATTTTTAGCTTGTTGATGTCCTTTCTCCCTAGCATACATGACTTCAAAGATCCTTTGAGTTTCACATGCTTGTTCCTCTAAAAAACATTGGACTTCATTGGGATGCACCATGGTGACCAAACCATTCTCACTCTTAGGTGTCTCAAAAGGTGTGCCAAATGAATTTTCAAAATTATAAAATGGAATATGTCTAACATTAGTTGTTTGTGTTTCAATTGGCTCATGGTCTACCACACAAGGTTTTCTGCGAGGATGTCTAGGTGGGGTTTCCAATTGTTTGAAAATAAAAGGGGTATGAATACCACTCCCAACATGAAATATAGTTTTAATTAGCATGTAAAGACTTGTCCTTGTTTAATAGGACGAGAAAAGTGAGTTAGAGTTGAAGCTTTCACAATCAATATTAGTCACTTGTCAAAGTGTGATAGATGGCTTGTCAAGAAATGCTCAAGAATTTACAACACCGGTGACTCAAGCTGAACAAGTGAGAAAGAATCTTGATAGCAAGTAGCTAAAAAGAATGGTAACTAAAATTTGAAAAGTGATTTATCAGTGATATTTCAAGACTTACATCTGATAGACTAGACCCATCTTTTCAACCTTGGACAATTTCCTAACATATAGATATGTAACTAGAATCTAGGAAACAAGAGTGACACACCTTAGACCAGAAAGACAGGAGTGTAGATGCTATTTTGGAAAGAAATAACCCTAGGTGATACTTTCTCAGTTACTAGGTGACAATAGGAAAACATAAAATGTCATACAATACTCTTCAGAATAGGAGGGCGATACTTTTCTTGAAGGTGACAGTTCGTATAGAGCGATGTGATAGAACTCAGTACCAAGGGTGATAAAACTCACAAAAAGTAGGCAATACAATTTTGGAAAATTATAATCATGTGATATTTCTTTAGAGACCAGGTGATAAAGTGCTAGTTTGTGTACAGAAGACTAGTTTTTACTCAAAAATTTGTGTTTCACTCTTGACAATCAGGTTTTTTTTGAATTAGACAATGTATGTTTCTAGTTTGTGTCAGTTATCAGCAAGGTTTGTAAATAGTAAGTGTTTTAACATGTCTTCAAACAATTGAATTAGGGTATAAACAACCTTGCCAACATGCACTTGGGATATGATAACAACCTTTCTGCTAATATTACCATGATTGTTTGATGTGCAAGAATATTATCACTAGTCAACACATTTGAAAATAGTAGCCAAGCAATCTACCTTAAGGTCACAGTTCATTACTCAACAACTTGGCCCATGCTTGATGCTCCTTCACCTCACACCAAGTTGTTACCCACAAGAGATATTGGCTTTGTCATAGAAGTACCATAAATATGACTAAGGGAACACATATGGTGAGTGTAAATCTTGGGGTGATCCGGATAGTCCACTAGGATCGATCCTTGCACCAAGAAGTTGAGTGGCAAAATAGGGTGGATACTAACCTAGAGTGTCTAGATAGGGATTTTGTTCATAGTGTTCCCCTTGCTCCCAATTATGAAACACCCCACCTTGTGGTGGGTAAAAAACCTGGTAGCCACAAGAGCACCTTAAGCATTCTTGCCTAGTAATCTCCCTATGGTCAAAATCCCATAAAAGATCACACTAAGTGAAGACAAACACTATGTCTATGAAGGTTTTGTGTCCTTGATAGAATTGAGTTAATAGTGAGTTGGAAGAGCTAGGTAATTTTCTTGTTCCTACTTGGGTCATTACTCTCAAGTTGTTCAAGAGAAGGTCTACTACAGGATCCTAACTAAATATTGAGTGAATCAACTTTTGGAGGTCAAGATTTCTGATTCACCTCAAGGGTGAAGAGCATACTCTCCTATTCCAATCGCTTCACCAAAACATGCCAAGAAGATTCAATTACCCACTTGCTTTTGAAATCCAAAGGGGGGTTAAGATTTCTGATTCACCCCAAGGGTGAAGAGCATACTCTCCTATCACCAAGGAATCCTAATCACAAGTTTTAATGTGTCTACAAAAATGAACAACTAGTATATGCCGCACATGAAATAAAAGAAAAAGAAAGTTTTTGGTTTTTTATGCATCGAGCAGCCCTACAAACAAACATTAGTAGCCCTTTTGCATTTGGAGCTTTGACATGCATTCTTTTAAGCAATGTTTCAAGTTTTTCAAAATGGCAACCTACAACCACAACCATTAACACCATGGGTTAGCTTCCAAAGACAAAAATAAATCTATAAATGGACTTTTATAAATCCATTTAGAGACCTATAAAAACTAGAACCTAGCCAACAACAATAAAAAATTGACCAAGACACCTCAAACAACAAGAAAATCTCTGTTAGGCAATAGTTTTTGCTGGAAGACTATCATATGATACTTCATAGTATATTCGTGCAATAGAACTTCTCTATGTGATATATTTTCTTAAGCCAGATGACATCAGTTTGAATATAGAGGTGAGATAATTTAGTATAGCCATGCAACACTATTTTAAAAAAAAAGTATCACACAACAGTAATGTGAACTGTCATATGAAACTATACATTTTTTTCCTAGAATTACGACTATTAAAAAAATTGCGAAACAAAAAATGAAAATGGTGACAAAAATAGAAAAACTAAGGACAAAACTCTGTCCTACGATGGGTGCCAAAAATTACATTAAAAAGGAGTGCACTTCCCTAGACCCTTCTATCCAAGGTTTTTCATGGATTTGGAAAGCTTGAATGCTCGCTTAGGGCTCCCTAGTAATGGAGTACAAAAGCATACAAATAAGCATAAAAGGGCTCTCAGCTAAGCCTTAGAAATGAAACCCTTGCTAGTAAACCATGAAATGGGAGATTCTTTGAGCAAGAGCAAGAATGCTAGTGTCAAAGAACTCTTGATGCATGCAATACAAGAATGAAACTATGCTAAAATGAGATGCACAATGCAACTAGACTAAACAAATGAAAGTATTATAGCCATCCTATTTAGACTATGTGATCTAAGTTACTTGCAAAAGAACTACACTATATGCAAACTAAGCTAAGATGCCATGTAAAAAAAATGCTATGAATGCAAGGAGTGAAGACAAGAAGATGATGTTCTCCACAAAAACTCTCAAGCACTCAAATGAAAATCCTGCACCATAACAATACTCAAGAGTGTGGATCATTTGAGGGGAGAAACCCTCTTCCTTTTAAAGCTATACGGATGGTAGAGATCAATACTGAGAAGGTGGATGATCAACAATTAAAATAAAAAATGGGAGGGAACCGTGTGGACACACAAGTTAGCCAATAAAAATGAGTTGACTTGTCATATAAGACAAAAGTCTCATAAGCCTTTTCTTTTAATTACAAAAATAGAAAGTGTGCACTTTAAGTGGGTTAGAAGAATGGGGTATTTTTATTTAAGTATAAGGGGATATGTTCTTCTAATCAAATAATGAACTTAGGATAGCATAGTCAAACCATAGGTTATAATCAAATTAATTGATTATTAGCAATTTGGTCTAGGTAAGTGATAAATTAAATTAGCCAAAATGCTGAGAAGGGGGCTAATAGTCTAGATGATCATTTTTAGGTGATTACAATATGGTAAAGGAGTATAGGGACCAGTTAAGACAATGATATTATAGTGCATTGTTAATCTACTTAAGGTTTCAAATGATGGTTACACTGATTAGGTTTAGAAGAACAAGTTAATTGAAGTTTGTCTACCAAGCTTAACATTCTATATAGTAGGTGTCAAGAAATGTCAGTGCAAGCCAAGCAAAAAATTAGTTGGAATCAAGAAATGTCATTTTCAATGTAAGCTAAGTAAACTTTAGTTGATGCTGTGTAATGGCCCACTTGGAGATCCTTGGAACAAGGATGAAATATAATTAAGATAATTTTTTTTTAAAACAACAAGTGTAAGTGCACAAGACAACAACAAACATAGATCATAAAGATCACAACGAAAGATTGACAATCATCCAAATACCAACGGATCTCCAAATGCTACTACTAAGAAAAAAATAAATAAGAAAACATAAGAGATCAACTAGGCTAAAAGACAAATGCTAATTCTTAAAAATTGGCTAAGTTTGAAATCCTAAAGCCCTAAAATTTGGCTAAGTCTAAATTTTTGAAGCCTTGAAATTTCCTAGAATCTTTATCTTAGCTCGTAGAGGTCTGGAACCCATCTCAAATGAATCATCACATATATTAAAATATATCTTAAGTATAAGTTTAACTTATACTTAAACAATATATTTGAAACCCCTTAGAAAATCTATTTTCAACTAAGAGGGTGTAAAATCATAAATGGTATCCAAAACCAGTTTTCAAACTTTTCTCTGACAAGCCTAGATAGCCCCTATTTTTTGCATGAAGCCCAAGAATACCAGATTCTCATGCGAAGAAGTGCATAGCATCATGTGAAGACTTGCAACCAAAACACCTAGACTGGTGTAGGTTTTCACATGAGGAAGTGCCCAGCCATGTGAAGAAATCCACCACGCCACATGAAGACTTGAATCCTTGCATGAGAAAGTGTAATCTCACATGAGAACTTAAATTAGTGCCCAAACACAAAAAATAATAAAAAGCCAAGAAAACTACGAAAAAAATTTCCCTTTCCATCCATTTTGGGTCCTTACATACCTAATATGAATCCTTTATCTCCCCCATCTATCTTGGGACCTACTCCTTTCCCATTTACATCTATTTTGGGCCCATATCCTTCATTCCATCCATCCATTTTGGGCAATTATATCCATCCATATTCTATATTCCAATCCATTATTCCATCCCCTCAAATCCACCAGCTAGATCATCAAAGGCACTCACCCTTGAATCCCTTCCAACCTTTAAATTCTATAACTCCATCCATTATCCCTCCATCTCCTCCATGCTCTTGTTCGCATACCATGGCTAATAAAAGAATATTGGATGCCAAAATAAAAAAGCATAAATCCAAAAATCCACAAAAATCCAAGTCTCAACATGTCTCTTCTAAAATACATGTTCAAGAAGAGAAACATTTGATCCAAATCAAAGAAAAAGTCAAGAGGCCACAAAGGCCCAAGCTGAAAAAGTCAAAAATCATGTGGATACCCAAGATGCTCATAAAAGAAATGCATCTCAAAGAAAAATCTCAAATGGCATCCATTCATGCTACTCAAAAAGCCTCATCCATCCATCCTTTATCCAAATCCCCATATATGCATCCTTCATCCCCCCAACCCACTCCTAGTCCATATGCTTCTTATCCTAAATTTCCCATCCTCCATCTTCTAACTCTACTCCTTATCTTTCTCTTCCTCCATTTTCTCCTCAACCTCGTTCAGTACCATCTTTCCCACTACTTTATCACCTCTCAAGTTGTGTGCCAATGATGATCTTTCCATTTTCCTCATCCATTTACCCTCAAGCCTCATGTCTTCCCATCCCTTATATACCAAAATCCCACCCACCATTCCACTTGTTCAATCCAATCCTTTTCCATCCATCCTACCAACATCTATGAGTAAAAATGCATCAAAAAAGACAAAAAAAAAAAAATAAAAAAAAATCGTCCAATGGTGAAAACTTGGCAAACAAGCGCCATGCGTAATCCCTCCATCCAAATGCTCTATACACTTGGGTGCATGTTCCATCACCCATTATACCCATCTCATCCCACCATACTAACCACATCCTATCCATTTCACCCACCATCCTCCTTTGGATCTTGATAGAAATAAAGTCCACCACTAGATACATGCTTTTGGTCATCCCTTTGACATCCATTTTCCATCAAAGTTTGTATCCACCTATCCTTTATATACCCATTCTTTCATCCATCCAATCCCTCCATTGGCCTCATCCACCCCTCCTCCTTATCCTCTACCTCATTAACCTGTCCTATCCTAGCTTCCATCTCTCTCCCTCATCCTCTTGTTGACCATGCCTCTATCCTACCACCATCCCTCATACAAAATCCTCTTGCATACCATATTATAACTAGGGGCAATCTATTCCTTGGAGGCCGTGTCATGTCCATCTTTCCATCAATCCTTATCTTTTTGCATTCCTCTATCCACTGTCCCCTTTTTCATCTATCCTTGCATCTCCCAGCATTATCTCCATCTTTCTATCCCTTGGTACATCCCTTGTCATTTTTATATAGCCCTTAGCTATCCCTCATCTTGAGCTTCTTACTCCCACTATCTTAAGCTTTTCACAAACCATCTTCTCCTTTTGAGCTTTTCATCCCCTCTATCTCCTTATCCCATGCTTTTCCTCTACCTCCCCATCTCAAGATTTTCATCCACTATCTTCTCATCCCAAACCTTTCATCCACTATCTCTTCATCTTTATCTTTCCTATCGCTATCCTATCATGTTGCATTTTTGTCTGATAATCCCTTGTACATCCTTTGATCTATCAGCTATCTATTCCTTGCACATTAGTCCTTAGCTTGGTCCCATTGTATATCTCTCATCTCTTCATGTCAGTTCATGATTGATTGTAACTTGCAGTTCTCTTGGTTAAGTGCTTTAGCAAATCCTTGTACGAGATCCCTTGTCATCAAAATGTTGTCCTAAAGAGTTCTTCTTGCCCAAATCATCCTAGTCCTCAATATTACTGATAGATGCTTGTAGGATGCATCCTTCCTCTCATCTAATCTTGGTCCATCAGTATCCAGTCCTATCGATCTCTTTGGAAAAAGGTTAACTTTTTTATGGATTTACACTTCTTTCAATTTATTTTCTTTTCGAGATTTCAAGAATGATTCTTAAAAGTATCTCTTCCAAGTGATTTGGATTGTTCCCTCCTCAAGGTTTCCACAATCATTTCTATCATGGTGTGCTACAAATGGGGCAATTTGAGTGCAAGGTTTTGATCAGGTCTTTTGTTTGTTTTTCTTTTCTGCTTGTGGGTTACCCAGTATCATTCCCACTCTGATTCTCCTAGGATTCATGTGTGATGCTGGGGCAACCCTTGTGTGTTTGTTTTGTGTCATTCCTATGTAATATTGGTATAAAAGCCTTGATGTTCTTGGTAACCTTGGCATATACCCAATATTCCTATATCAAAATAAATGCTCAATTACATGGTGGTGCTTCCTTTTGGAACACCCCCACGCTCAAAGCTTCACACTTCCATCCTATCAAAGCCTCATATCCTATCCAAACATCCCATTCTATTAGTGCAACCCATCCTATCCAATAATCCTATCCTATCCAAGCATCCCATCCAATCAATCCTGCCATCATGATCCAACCAATCTCTCAATCCCATCATATCCAATCTTGCATCAATCATAATCATAGCTTTTGCATCAATGGTAATCGTAGCTCCTGCATCAATCATAATCTTAATCATCATCAATCATAATCCTAGAATCATACTCTCCCCAACCCTACCCTCCCATTCTTAGCCCTTGGTTATCCTTGTACACATGGTTTTCCTTTGTCTCATTCTCCCCTAGTGAGTGTATGCACTTTCTCCCCTCCTCTCTTAGCCACTCTCTGTCCTCCTGCTCATCCTTGATTCTTGTGCTTTTCAAGAAGCTGTTAGGCCTTGCCTTCTCTCCCTGCCACCTTCTTGAGGGGGCATCATGTAGTCCATTCTCTCCTCTCCTACTCTGAGACTGAGGTAACTTTGTTGCTAAAAAATCTTCCTCATGTCGTTTATATTCAAAATTCTTTGAAATAATGTTGTCTCAGCACTATGTCAAAGAGGGGAAAAATGTAGACACCTAAATCTGATTACACCGCTTTGGTAATCCTATTTAGCTATCTCTAAAGGCATCATTAATTAAATTCTTAGTTAATTAATCCTTTTCCATCCCCTAGCTAATTAATTTAATTAATCATCTATAGTCCTAATTGATAAATCAAATAACCCATCATTTATCAATTAAATCCTATTCTCCTATCTAATTCCAAATCCCAAATTTATTAAAATCACTTTAATAAATAAAAACCTCAAATCTAATAGCTCCTAAACTATCCTAAATCCTCCATTTAGCCTATTCCACCCCATCCACCCATACTAACTAAGCTTAGCCACTAACTCACCCACCCTCATCAATACCATCCACTTGCACATCTCTAACATCCCTAAACTAATCCTAACCCAAGCCTAACCCATCCCCTAATCATTTGCACATTCCTAAGTAAGCTTAAGACTTACCTAAACCAAGCCAAAGTCTCCCCTCAAAATATCCCAACCACCAAGCCATAAATGCTCTTACAAGGCCATGAATGACTCTTACAAGTTCATTCATTGCTCTTACAAGCCATTATGAGGGTCTTTATGAGCTTTGAGCCTCCTTTGTTGACCCCTCAACCCCTCTTGCTCTAACCAATGACCCTATGACATGTATCACTCCCTGATTGGCTATAAGGAAGCACAATCCATGTGCTCTTCTCTCATTCAATCTGAGCCCTCCTTAACCATTTCCCCATCCTTGCATCTTAGTCCTCCATCCGTCAAGCCTCTTGCCTATAAATTGAACCTTCTCCCTTCACAAAAGGGATCCACCTTTTCATGAAAAGTTATAATGCTATTTTGAGAGCTTAGAAACTACCAAAATACCATTATAATGCTGAAATACCTCCATGACTCCATTGTTAAAACCTTGCCTCATGCATTCCATCCATCCATCTAAGCTTGAGCATAACTAATGAGCATACATACCTTAAATCGGGGACATAGCTTCGTAATCATGAGAAGCACTTGAGGAGTTTACCATCTTTGGTCTACTTTCCTCAAGTTTGTCTTCTTTGGTCCTATCTTAAGTGTTTTCCATGTTTAGTATGGTTAAAGCTTTCATTTAATAGTTAGTTTTCATTTTACACTACTAAACTACGTGATACAAAAGCTAGCCTATGATGAAGTTGTTGCCACTTTATTAAGTGAAGACATGAGAAGGAGTAATAAAGACTCCTCATCCAGTGACGCTCTCACTATGGTTAGCACCGAGAGAAGGGGAAGAAGCCATCATAGAGGAAATAATAATTAAAATCAACGAAGATCAAAGTCACCCAATCAATCAAAGTCAAGAGGAAGGAATGGAGAGTGTTGGTCTTGTGGTAAGCCTGGCCACACAAAGAGAAATTTCCAGGTTTACAAGAAAGCACAAGACAATGTGAGAAACATTGAAGAAAATACAACCTATGTGAAAGATGAAAGCATTTTAATTCTTTCTACAATTGGCTCAAAATTAGATTCTTGGGTGATAGATTCTGGAGCTTCCTTCCATGCCACTTCATGTACGAATTATTTCACAAATTACCATGAAGGTCAATTTGGAGAGGTATTTCTTGGAGACAACAAATCTTGTGAAATAGTTGGTAAAGGTGACATTTTTTTATAGCTAGAAGATGGAGGACAATGGTTGTTAAAAGATGTTCGCCATGTTCCCAAATTAAAGTGAAATCTAATTTCTGTCAGCCAGCTCTTTGCACAAGGATATTATCCATCCTTACATTCGGATACTTTGAAATTTACCAAGGGTTCAAGAATCATTGCCAAGGGAAAAAAAGTTGGTAATCTTTATCTTCTTGAGAAGTCTACTGAAATAGGGGTTGCTATGACAGTCATGGGTAGCGATGCAGCACTTTGGCATCAAAGATTAGGCCACATGAGCAAAAAGGGGCTTGAGGTAATGCTCAAAAGGGATCAACTATCAGATCTCCAATTAGAAAATTTGGAATTTTGTGAGCATTGCCTTTACAGAAAGGAAAAGCGGGTCAACTTCTTGAAAGATGGACATAATCTCAAGGAAAAACCATTGGAACTTGTACACTTGGATGTCTTTGGTCTGGTTGACGTAAGTTCTTTAGGAGGTGCAAAGTTTTTTGTTACTTTCCTTGATGTTGTACTAGGAAAGTATGGATATACATGATGGCAAATAAATCTAAATTTTTTTCTAAGTTTAAAGGTTTCAAAGCTCTTGTTGAAAACCAAAGGGGCCATAAGGTCAAATGTTTGAAAATGGATAATGGAGGTGAGTTTTTTTTGCTGGAGTTCAACAATTATTGTGAAAATAATGGTATTCATAGGATGAAAGTTGTCCCCTACACCCTTTAGGAAAATAGGGTAGTGGAAAGACTCAACAGGACAATAATGGAGAAAGCTCGGTCTATGCTTTCAAATGTAGGTTTGGGAAAATAATTTTGGGCTGAGGCATGTAATACAGTCATATATCTCATTAATCAAAGTCCTTCTTCAAGGTTGAACTTCAAAATTTCAAAAGAGGAATAACAAGGTAGAAGAATTTCATAATCTCATCTCAAAGTTTTTGGTTGTTAGGATTTCGCACATGTGCCCAAAGAAAAGAGAAGCAAGTTGGATCCTAAATTTGAGCCTTGCATGTTTGTTGGATATGGAGAGGATCAGTTTGGCTTCAAGCTTTAGAGTTTAACTAAAAAGAAGATAATTAGGAGCAGGGTTTCCATCTTTAATGAGAAGGTATTTCCTCATTCTAAAGATGGGACTCCTAATAGAGAATTCATTCCTCTATTCAATATGATGAACAATGGCACAAATACTTAGAATGGGCAATTTGATACTACAACATAGTCTAAAAATTCACCTCAATCATACATGAGCAATGAATGGAATTTTTCTCAAGTTCACAATACAAGAGACAACACTCTATTCCTAGCAGACTAGAACAATGGTGATGAACATTTCTACCAACCTTACTTCGCACCTTGTATTACTAATAGAGCTCATGTTACGGCTCACTGTGCTGATTGTGGCTTTCATACACCAAGGCATATGAGTTCTCACCCACCACAGCACCGTTATTTTCTTAATGACATTGAACATTCCAATCAATGCATCAATTCATTTGCCACACTAGACAAGCAATCTCCTTGTAATATAATGAGTAACTCCATCCAAGAGACAGGGCACGATAGAATGGGGTGTCAATGCTCTTCTACATAGGAGTTAGAAATTAATTTGGACCATGCTTCTTGTGGTGGGAGCACAGACCAACATCTTTCCAATTCACGGGAGTAGCCTCATGCAAAGAGAGTAGTTTCACGAAAGTTTTATGGTAGTCAAAATCCCTTTAACTGTGTAGGTAATATGCCAAGCAATCCGTAGGGTCCATGTAATTTGCAGGTATTTACTGAAGTCAATTCACATGAAAGTATGAAAGCAACATGCCAAGCTAATCTGTAGGTGGTCAAAACTGATTCACAACTTGCAGATAATCTACAAGGGGCAGCTAATCTACAGGATCAAACACCCTCTTTGGGCATGGGTCATGGCATTTCTGCTAATTAGCATGTTCCATACTCTACTCCTTTGCAAAATCTCTCTCATCCAAGGGATTTTATTGATGAAAAGCCAAACATAATTTGAAGGGAACTCTATGACATCCACTCTCTCCCTCATGACTATGGGACATCCAACATGGATGTAAGGAATATTAAAGGAAACTTAGAGTCCACAAATCCAACTGCCATCAATGGCCAAAGTCATGTGCATGAGTCTTATAATAATTTGTTCTCTAGCAGTAGAGAGGGCATACAAAATTTAAACCAGTGAACTAGAGTAATTGGTTCTCCATTTGAATTGGTTTAACTAGAGAATAGAGAGCCCCAAATTAGAAGATCCACTAGAGAAAAGAGAATGTCAGCTAAATTCTCAGATTATGAGTTGTTATTTGCTAAAGAGGCAGAGCCTTCAATTTTGATTTCAGAATTCTCTAAGCCGACAACTTACAAAGTTGCACTCAAAGATGTAAACAGTGACAAATGGCAAGCTGCGATGCATGAAGAAATGGATTCTTTACTCAAGAACCAAAACTGGGATTCAGTCTCTCTTCCACCTAAAAGAAGACCACTTAGGAACAAGTGGGTATACAAGTTAAAAGAAGAAGCAGAAGGAAACAAACGTTTCAGAGCCAGATTTGTGGTAAAGGGATTTGATCAAGAAAAAGGGATAGATTTCAATGAAATCTTCTCACCAGTTGTCAAGATGACAACTATTCAAACTATTTTGGGATTAGTAGCAGCATGGGATCTTGAGTTAGAACAACTTGATGTGAAAATCACTTTCCTACGTGGTGATGTAGAAGAGGAACTATAGATGGAGCAGCCTCAAGGGTTCATAAAGAAGGGACATGAACATCTTTATTGCAGATTAAATCAGAGCTTGAATGGCCTCAAACAAGCCCCAAGACAGTGGTATGTAAAATTTGATCACTTCATGGTTGAGCATAATTTCACAAGATGTGAATCAGACCCATGTGTCTACTTCAAGAAATTACCAAGTGGTGAGTTTGTCATTCTTCTTCTTTATGTTGATGACATGTTAGTAGCTAGCACAAGCAAAAGAATAGTTAATGAGTTGAAGAAAAAATTGGCAAGCAAATTTGCAATGAAAGACTTAGGGGTTGCCAAAAAGATTCTTGGCATGATGATCACAAGGGATAGGAAAAAGAGGGAAATCACTTTGTCTCAAAAACAATACATTGACAAAGTTGTTGAAAGATTTGGCATGGCTAATGCAAAAGTAGCTCCTACTCCTCTTGCTGGTCATTTTTGATTAAGTTATGAATTATGTCCTAAAACACATGAAGAAAAAGAATTTATGGAGAAAATTCCCTACAAATCAGCAATTGGTAGCATTATGTATGCTATGGTTTCTACTCGCCCTGACATTGCTCATGCGGTGGGAGTTGTGAGTAGGTTCATGAGCAATCCTGGAAAAGCTCATTGCGAAGCCATCAAATGGATACTAAGGTATCTAAAAGGCACTTCAGATTATGTCTTATGTTTTTGTGAAAATAAAGTTTAGCTACAAGGTTACACTGATTTTGATCTTGCCAGAGACTTAGATAAACGAAGGTCTACCACTGGTTATACCTTTATGTTTGTCGAAGCTACGATTAGTTGGGCGTCATGGTTGGAACATTGTAGTGCTCTTTCTTCAGCTGAGGCTGAATACTTAGCTCTTTTTGAAGGTGCAAGGGAAATGATTTGGCTTCAACGGTTACTTGGTGGCTTGAAAGTTCATCAAAGTGAATATAATCTATTTTGTGATAGCCGCAATGTGATCTTCATGGCACATAATCACTCATCACAATGTCACTCCAAGCACATTGATGCACATGCTCACTTTGTTCATCATGCAGTCAAAGAGGGCAAGCTGAAAGTTGTTAAGATTGATACCAAGATCAATCTAGCTGATATATTTACGAAGGTTGTCGCCAAAGAGAAGTTCAAATGTGCTAGAACTTCTCTTGGGCTTGTGAAGAAAAGATAGATCATTCTTTGAGCAGGGTATTGGGTGATCAGTTGCAGCATTGGTTGTCCTTCATGTGGGAGTTTGTTGATATGGTGAAGGCCAATGGTCACTTGTTTCTTCCCTCCAATAAGCATGTCGCTTGGTTTCCTAAGACCTTTCATATGTAATATTATTGGAGCCTTTTTATATGCTGCTCCTGCTCATTTGTAATTATGTTTTACACATTAATCCAATACTCTGCAGTCTAGACGTAGCCACTATTGTGGTGAACCAAGATAAATCTGGTGTTGCGTATTTTTCATATTGCGTCTATTTTATTTCTTTGTTTAAATCGTTTCAGTAATTTCATAAATTGCATAAAATTGAAACTTAATTAATAATGACTCAGTTTACAATATACAATCATTTTGCACTGTCAATCTTAAAGTGAGAAATAGAAACAAAGTATTTTACAATTTTGCCGAAATTTGGAGAAAGAATAAAAATATGTAGAAGTTGAGGCAACCTCTGAATAGCAAACTAAAATGTGTGTCTTACAAGGGGAACACTTATTTTTTTCTTCCTGCAACCAGCTTAATATAATTTATGTTCAGAGATGCATTGGAATTTATAAGAAGCTGCAAGAGAAATGCATTTAGAGTTGATGAGACTGAAGGACAGATAGCACAAGCCGAAAGCTGTGAACGTCACAAGGAATGTTGAGCACCCCCATTTGGTCAAACCCATATTCTTCTGCAAACATGGCCAGAAGAGAGCATATCATCATATGCTTCAAATAATGCAATGGAACATAAAAATGTTCTCTCTCTTTCCCTACGTACACTGAAAAAAACCTTTGGGAATCGTATTATTTTTTTCAATATCTTGGTCACTTTCCGTACTACCTAGCAAGGCATATGTTCTACTTCGTGCATCCATTTTAAGAGAGCCCAATAACTTGAATGCCTTCCTTCTAAAGCTCCCCATCATGTTTAATATTGTGCGCTAGGTCTTTAGCTCTGACCTCTTTTATAAAGGGAGTTTTATGATTATTTATTGTCTACTTAGTAAGCTTTGGTTGCGCGTGGACTTGGCATAGCACAACCAAGGCTATATTAGAAAATGAAGTGTAAGAGTTTGATGAAGCATCACTTAAATGACTAGTTGACTTTTTATCTTTTCAAGATATGTGGGCTTCTAATTTTTGTCTTTAATAATAAATTCAATACACAAAACACACATTATTTGGGCCCTTTCTTTTTAATGTGAACAGTCAGCTGAAGGAACTGTATAAATCAGTTTTGCTTTCAATTGGTTCTAAGTCCATTGGTGATGTATAAAGGTTATTAAAGAATTTGTTAGCACCAAGTTTTGTTGAGTTGAACATGACAAGAAATTGGTTAAGGTTTAATTAACATAAATTTTCCTGAATGGCTAAGTGTTCTTAGCCAAAGAAGTTAAGATAAGTCTCATGTGGTCTTATATAAAACTAGTATAGATATCTTAAATAAATCTATCTAAAGAAATGCTGATATATATCACTAAAAAATAATTATAATTTAATTTACAACATCTAAAATTATTTATATTTCCTTTATCTCTATTTATTTAATTTTTTACTAATTTAATCTTTTTTATTTAAATTTATCTTTTTTATTTTAATTTCTAAAAAAATGGATATTTATATCTCCAAATATTATAATTTAAATAAATATTTTACGTATGTGGTATTTATAAAATTATTTTAAAAAGTATATTCTATTTATAATAATATTTAAACTTTCGACATGTAGATGGTTGTCAAATTTAACATACAAGAATAAAAGTTAACATTAACACGCTCACACCATCCCACTCCAATGCCTATCAACATTAATAACCAAAACAATTAGTTTTCTAATGCTAATAAGTGTCATCCTCTTGATGACACAGAGGGTGATTATTATGCATCAGTATGACGACACTCTGATCTTGTCAACCATGGTGTATGAAAATAAAGCACCCCGTGGTAAAATGATGCTTTTCTATTTTTGTAGTGAATATTCTGTCTCACAAGGCTGTTGAATTTTCATGAAATTTTTCTTGTGATTTCTTTAATGTTTTGCATGGAGGTTTAACATTTTTGACAATTTTAGAAAGTGAAATGGAGGCTAAATTTTTCCCAATTTAAATTTAAATATGAAATTTATCAATTTGCATAAAATTATAAATTAATTATTGACCTAAGAATACTCATGGAGGTTTAACATTTTTTGCAATTTAAATTTAAATATGAAATTTATTAAAAATCATAAAATTGATAAATTAGATATTAATTATTGAGCAAAGTATCTTGATATGTATTCTATAAATAGTAATTAATTTTTTTTTAATTTTTTATGATAATGTTGCATATAAGGAATGTGAGGAGCGCATTTCTACCCCACTTTGCAGTTCCCTACTTCAATATTTTCCCAGAATCTCGACTTTCAGGTTTGTGCAGAAATAAGAGAATTTTATTGCAGTTTAATAAAAACAAATTATTAATTCTGTATCATGCGACCATTGAAAGTGCATAATTGGTAATCATAAGAATGCAATATTTTTTCTTCAAATGGGAAATTAGCAAGCCATGATAGCTTGGAGTAAGATATAAACATCATCTATGCAAAATATGGGATACCTGTGGTGGCGCTATGAAGGGAAAAGTAGGAGCGCACGCACTTCATTTGCATTGCTCATAACAAACATGGTGGTGTGATTGGTTCGGGAGCACAGTCTTAATGAATTAGCAAAGCTCCACTGTAAATTTTTCTTTTTGGCTCCTACAAATAAAATATAAAAATAAGAAAAAGTTTGACATGTAATAGGTATAGGTTATTTAATAGTTCAAACATTAAAATATTAAAATGTTATATTTTATTTCATTTTTATTCAAAGATTTTTTAGTATTTGAAATATGGTTTGTTTTCAATTTTGTTATTTTTTAAAGCAAATAATTCAATACTAAAAAGTATCATTGATAGGTTGAAGAATTGGACAACATTCATTTTGTAGAGTTATATACTAATTACTACCCTATAGACAAGGACTTCGTAGTTTCTTTAGGGATGCTTGGCCCTCGCCATGACTCTTGGGACATGACATCCGGACAATACTTAGAGATTAGAAATGTCATTGGCATGGAGAGCTTAAATGGGTGAATGTAGTTAAAAGTGTAACAAAAGATTCATTATAGTGTCCGATGGTGACTAAGTCTCTTTCTTTCATTGGGGTATAGAGTAAATTCTGTCAAGATGAGGCTATATACTCTTCAAAGATGACAATACGATTATAGAAAGTTTTTCTTAAAATTTGAAGTGATTTGCACTTGGTGTATGTAAAGTAATAGAACATTGAAGTGTAAAAGACATTTGCAGCAATTTGTTCATTATAATTAATGCAAATGTTCTCTAGAGCAAAGAGGGATAGACCTTTTTCAATAAATTCATACACAAAAAAATGATATTAATGTAGGCAAATGTTTCCAAAACAAATGTCTTGGACAAAAATATTATTTTGGATGGAAATTTGATGAATGTTATGCATCAAAATCATAAATACTTGAATTGTGCAGATCTTGGCAAAGACCAAAAACAAAGAAATTTAGTTAAGGTCTCCATGTTGTTTCTTAGCTTATTTTTGTTACTTGGAACTCCTCAATTTTTTGTGGAGCAAGTGGTCCCATGAATAGTAAATTTTACTGCTTATTTTTAAACAACCTCTTAGCAAATTTTTTTAAAAATATAATTCTTATAAATATATTTAGAAATGAAATGATAAGAAATTGAACAAATATGATGATGACACATGTAGCTTTTCACAATAAGAAATTGTCTAGTCCCCCATTTTCCTACAGTTTATTTTCAATTCCTAAATAATAGTTGCTTCACTAAAGCAAGAGAAGATTTCAATTTATCCTTTTTCCAAAATTAAAAGTTTGTATGGGATACTCAAACACCTTAAATTTAAGCTAAAATCCCTCTTAAGAAGTCACATGGGGACATGGCATGATTACTATTCCAAATAAATTAGTATGTGTGTACATGGTGTATATGCAAGATTGCATTAGAACTTCTTCTCCAAAATAATACTTTTTTTTCAACACTGCCTCTTTTTTTATTTAGATTGTAGAGATCAAGAATTTGGTGGGAAGGTTTAGGAAAAAAAAAATTGTTTTTATTGACTTGTTTTTTAGTTTTTTAAAGTTTTTTTTTGTAATTTCATTCACATTGTCTCGATAGCTTGTCCAATTGAGCTTGGAGCTTTGGTCATAGTTATTGAAGGTCCCCCAACTGTTAGGATTTAAAAAGATAAAAATAAAAATTACATGCAAATATAACCAATATCACAAAAATAATAAATCACATAGAAGAGAACACAAGATACAAAGATTTAATGTAGTTCACCCAATCTCTAGGCTACATCCACCAACAGTGAGTCCAATATTTTATTATTCAGTGATTACAACCTGATTATAACCTAATTACAATCTATAATCCCATACAACTCAATACCATCACAAGAAGATATGATCACATCACACATTATGAAATCCCTACCCCTAATCCATTTTATAAAGGTATTTTTGTTGCATTAGGGTTAAAATTAGTTAAAACATTTCGGCCCAAAAATGTTGATAAAATAGCTTGATTTTCTTTTGCCAAAGAGTGGATTTGTCTAGCTTGATTGATGGTGTTGTAAAATTATTAGCTCATAAAATGCCAAATATTTCTAATCGCAAATTCTTTTGGTAGGAGAAATTTCAATCTCAGAATGTTGTCCATAAGCCTCAAGTCAGTATTCAACATCAATGATATAACATTTTTATTATTATTTAGAATTTGAAAATAAAGTAAACTAATGACATATGTAGAAATGGACAAAGTTTATGATTATTATATTTAATGATTATTTGGAATAATAATTGATATACTTTCCTAATTTTTAAGGATGATTTTTTAGTTGCTAAAAAATGCTAAAAATGAGAGGTCTAGTTCCCACCACAAAACCATAGGAAATAATTTTTTTCCCCCTTTGATCCCAAATTATGTTATAGATGACATATATAGATAGATCAATCTAAAAAAAAAATTGGACCTATATTTTCTCTTTTATAAAAATTCAAATTTCAACTCACCTGAAATCAATAGTTTTCATCTCCCACTGCATTTTTAAAAATAAATCTATTCTAACCAAAAGAAAAATTATACATTTGGAAGAGGACTCTATAACATCATATGTTTTTTAAATTTTTTTGGTACTTAATTTACTATTTTTTTCTTTCTCAAAATCAACATCTTCTAAGTGTTAAAATATGTACTTGTAGTATTTTTTAATTACACTATATACTATATCTAAGTAAAACACTATAAAATCTATATTAAAGAAAATTATTAACTTTTAGTTCTATAAAATGGTGTTTATATGTTATTAAAAAAATACCATTAAAAAAAGTAAG
This sequence comes from Cupressus sempervirens, assembly GCA_028749045.1. Taxonomy (NCBI): domain Eukaryota; kingdom Viridiplantae; phylum Streptophyta; class Pinopsida; order Cupressales; family Cupressaceae; genus Cupressus; species Cupressus sempervirens. Next base: position 53,368,105 of record CM053792.1, on the reverse strand, counting down.
AGTTATTGAAATGTCAATTTTATAAAATAATTTTATATCTTTAGTAAATGAACACAAACTAGTATAAAATATGCATTTAATGGACATTTCCAATTGGAAAAGTGTGAGAACATATATATAACTAAGCTAAAATGAATTTATCTAGATTGTATGTTTGAACAAAATTGATTTTTAGATAGAAATACCCAAATTCAATCGTTTTGATAAGTCAACCTAAAAGGTGATATAAATTTGTACTTAAATTACCTTATGACTTTGAATCAATATGTTTCTTTATGATATATAATTATTTATATTTTAAATTTTATTAAGAGTTATGTCTTTTGTTTGTTTTTGACTAGTTACAAATAGATTTTGTGTTCTAGTTATTATATTACATTTAAAAGATTTCTAATATTATTAATGCTATTGCAATCGGTTCTTTATAACTAGTGATTAATATTTCTTACTTCTGCCCATACGAATTTTTTTTATAAAAAATACTATTATTATAAAATTAATCTTTAATTAGGATAGATGCATATTTCTTATATTTATAAATAGAAAAAAATAACCATTATATTTCACTTAGCTTGTTATATAATAATCACATTAGATTTTTGAGTGAATTGATTTTGTTTGGATGAATGTGAATTAAATAAATATCTTTTGTGATTTATTTTTAAAAATTTCATATGCTCACTTAATCTAAATGTTTCAAATTAAAAAAATTACATTATGATTATTTCAAACTAAAATATTAGCATTTTCAAAGTAATTATGAACAAAATTATAATTTTGTTACATTTGAGTTATTTATAAGTAATATTTGTTGTGAATTGTTACACTTATAATTATTTAGAACTATTGTAATAATATTTATGATTAATATAACAAATAATGGCTGTACAATATGCGAGTGCAAATTCTAATGCAAAGTCCTTTGGATATTTTAGCAATACAAAATATGCACTCACCAAACTGATCCCTACTGCAAACAAATTTGAGATATTATAAGAAATAAAATGTTAGTTTTGGTAGCTTGGACAGTTGTTCATCCATATGTTATTATTTAGTATATAATTATTTTTGCTAACAAATTGTTTAGAGTAAGAACAATTATTTATTAAATAATTGACTTCTTTTAGAAGCAACTAGAAACCAATTTTGTTAGGGTTGGTAAGTTGTTTTATATCTTAGCTATTGATGATAAATCAACCTTGGCCATTGGTTTACCAATGAGAGTAGTATAAAAGGGGGTCTAGGGGGCATTTGGAGTATAAGAAGTTTGGAGAAACATTTGTAGTACTCGCAAATGAGTTTGTAAGCTTGTAGTGTTAGCAAATGAGTTTGTAAGTTTGTAGTGTTAGCAAATAGTCTTGTAGTGTTAGAAAGGGTGCAGTGTTAGCATAGGAATAACAGTCGGGAATAGTAGTGAGAGAAATTAAGAGGTTGTCAGAGTTCTACCAGTGAGAGACAAGGAATTTTGTATCTCTTTATTTGCTGAAGTTTAATATAATTCTTCATCTATAGAATTGGTTTTCCCTTAGGGGTTTTTCCAGGGACAATTTGTTTGAAAATATTGTGTTCATTGTGTTGCACATTTCTTTCTGTATTTTATAAGTGAAGTTGCAGTTGTGTTATTTTTTGATATTAGCTGGGAATTTATTTTTGGCAGTTTAATAATCATTTATGATAGGAGATTAATAATTAGGGATTGCAATAGTTGATTTTTTACACAAAAGAACCCTCTTCGACCATTAAAAGGGAACTAAGTGAACACATTCTTCCTTCATTCTACAAATCCAACATCCCCCAAACGAAAGTGGAGGCTAGTGTTGTAAAGAAGCAAAAACTCCACTTTGCAAAAACCAAGTATTCAAAGTAAGTAAAAGTTATAGATCTCAAGATCCAACCATCAAGGCTTTCATTCAAGTAGAACAAACAACAGGATAAGCACCAAAAAAATAAGTTGAGCTTCCAAAACTAGATTTTTGAATGCATCAACCTTGAAAGTAAGAAAACAGAAGGAAAGTGGATCACAGTACAATGAATAAAAAAATTGCAGAATGAAATTTCCCAATAACCCCATCCCCTAAATCTTTGATAATTCCATCTGATCTAGATCTTTGAGGAAAATAGTTTACCTCTAGGCTCAAATGCTACAATAAATTTAGATCTATCAATGATAGGACTCCTCCAAAATAAGGTCAATTCATTGAACCTTTCAAGAGGAAAACCCTAAGTGACCAATATATCCCACCATCTAGCAAATCTCTAAATTCTTGCAAATACATAGATAATCATCTTTCTAACACAATATAAAACCCTAACTCAAGATTCAAGATCAATAAGTCTAACAAGGAACCACAGACAAAGTATCAAATTAATGGGAAGCCAGAATGGAAATCAATAAACCAAAAAGAGCTAGGTACAAGAATAAATTCTTCTAGGAAACCCCAATGTAAATTAAAATACCAATGAAAATATTTTAATTATTACCAACATGCACAATGAAGACCATTGGTTCAAGTGCAAAGATATGGTCATTTTTGCATATTGGAATGAACATGAATCAAAGGATCCAAAGCTAACTAAATGACTACAAGATTTTTGTGAACACCATGTAAGGATATCCTCCCTTTTTAATCATCTAGGATATTTACACTATAGAATTAAGACTATTAGAGACAACTTTCTATTGGGACCTCTTTTCTTTTATAAAGGATTTAATGTATATTTTATAAAATGGTCTCCTAATTTTAGCGAGGACTTTGTTAAAAACCTAAGGCTCGTAACCTAGGTTGTAATAAAGTCATTACCAGTAGAATTATTAAACTTCTAAATCTTATAACACATAGGCTTCACAATCAGTGAATTCTGATTGTGAATTCTTGGGCATTAATGTTGATTATAAAGAATCAAATGATATCAAGCTAGTAGTACATATCAAACAAGATTTGCATGATTACAAACCCATTAAAGTTATAACTAACAGATCAATATATACAATATATTATTTTCTAAATATAAAGGTCATACACAAGAAATCACTCTTCTAGAATCCAAAACAAAAAAAGGTATTGAAATTGAAAGGCTCAAATACATTGACATAGCTTCAAACTTAAAAAAGTACCTCCCAATGAATGCCAATTGGAACAAGAATAAGTAAGAGAAAATACAAGGAAATTTGAAATACCAGTCCATAGAAATATCTACATTTCTAAATAAAAATAATACTTGCATAAAAATACCACATCTGGCTTGAAAAATCTACATTCTAGAAGGAGATATCAAGGATGGAGAAATAGTGAAAGAAATAGAGGACAAGATTTACAATAAACTCCCTTACCCCAATAGTAATTAGATCATCATTAAAGAAGAAGATCAAGAAAATAATAGAGATCAAATTGAGATAGTTATAGAAATCACAATAATATTGGATATGATACACATGAAATCGATAGCTTTGAAGACAATATCAACAAACTACAACAATGTGAACGTTGCAGATATCAAAAATTGTGCATTGAAGACATTAAGGAAAATATCCGTTACTACATAAATTTGACTCAGAAGATCATACTCATTCAAAATGACATAAGTGATCAATTAATACTATGGGAAGAAAAATATAAAGAGCATTATCTAGATTAAAAAAAAATTGAATCAACAGAGCATAGGTGATGAGAGCCAATTATAACCTATTTAATGCTCTGTTTTAATCTATCTTACACACTTTCCTACATACTTATCTATTCCATTTCTATCCCATTTCATTCTATTTTACCATTATAACATTGCATATAGTTTAATATAATTAAGTAGTATTTAATATTGTTTTGGGATTAAAAATATGGAAACTGCATTAATTTATTTCTTTTGCTAATATTTATAATTGCAGCATGTTCACTAATGGGTGCAGATGTTCATGTCACCTATTTCATACTTTCTTCTTGTCGCATGTTGAATAAGAACCAATAACACTCTATACCATTCACTTTCTTCCAATCATTGGAGGATACAATGTAATATGGAACCTTCTTGATATGTACCACATGGAGGGGAAATTGGCACGGGCATCATCAATCTGTCCCTTTGATGTGTATTGCATAATCACAGCCTAAATCTCTTCATTGGGAAATAGATAGTATGGCATGGTTGCTGACTGTACACTACCCTCCTTTGGTTCTTTCTATAGATAGTTTACCCACATTGGTTTCTCTTCATCATACCTATTATGGAAAATGGAAACTCGTGCAAGTTGCATTCTCTAAATGCACAAAGACCTTCGATTTTCATTTGCCAATATTTATGTGACCCAATATTAGACTATTTTTCTACCTCTAGAGATGTATCACAAAGACAAGAATCTATTATACCATTAATCAGCAGTGAATGAGGACAATATTGTTCTATAGAATGAGAGAACTAATTACCTATTCCTAGCATGGGATATATTCAACTCGTACTTGTAGAAAACTACATGGATACATGTTGAAAAATCTTATGGTTTTGTATATTCTATTACAGCCAAATTGCTTATTGGTTATGGGTCAAAATAAAATCACAACTTAATTAAATATGAGGAAAAACATATTCTGTTGAAACAAAATGCCTATTCTCTATAAATAGTAGATTTCTTAGATAAAATTGTTATGTAAAAGCCAGTATATTATTGTGTCTATATAAGAAGCATGAGAAGGAGGATATGTACATACAGTTCTAAAAAACACATAGCAGTGTACAGAGATTATATTTATTCTAAATCATAAATTCTATATTCATGTGCATGGTTAAGAAGCTGTAAATCAATTTGTCTCTTCATCACTAGGAAGCTAAGGAGACGGGCCCATTCTAAAGTCACCTGGTGATTCTTTATTTTATTGAGTGTGTTTAAGTTTGTATTTATTTATATTTTGATTAGTTTAGCATTGTACAATATGTATTTAATCATAATATATTAGTATATATATTCAATATTCATGCTTGATTGTGTAATAAATCTATTTTTATTTAATTAATTAATGTTTTTTTTTTTTTTTTTGTGAGTTGTAGCCATTTTATCACATATTAGTTTTGTTGAGATATTTCTATTCCTGAAGTTCCTGTTGCCAGGAAGTGACAGTTCCTATCATTGGGATTTACTTGGTTTTTCATAGATTCAATTTTGTGTTATAGATACATTCATAAACCCTCATCTCACAACTATCATCCCTTGATAGCATATTGCTTGGACGCCTTTTGCAAGCTTACACTCTCAGATTGACACATATAGACCAGCCAAATTTTACCATAAATCGTTAATTATTTATTATTATTTTCCCTAGTGTTGGCCTATCATTTTGGCGTTGTTGTTGGGGAAGGTGTCAAAGGCATGTTAGTTTGATGATTTGAGTTAGGAACAATGCATTAGGATGAAAGCTTTTGCAACTACTAGCCTTGGTTAAGTAATTAATCTTAATTTGCATTGGTTAAATCATATAGATGCATTTCTTTAGAGTTTTGTTTTAGAGTTTGCAAGTAGGCCTTAGAAATTAGATTCATTAGTTGTTTTAAAAGTTAATTAAATTTTACATTACCATAAGTTGTTGTGAGTTATTGCTAAAGACAAGAAAATTTTGAAGAAAAATGTTAAAAATGATGCCTTTTCAATGTTGTTCAAGTATATCAATTTTGGTTGAAAATTGTTTCAAAAATGCAAAATCCAAAGGGAATGCAAGAGGCAAAATGTGTTTGGAATTGGGGGCAACCCTACCCTGTATTGTGATAGGGAGCACACCTTGGGCACTACCCTAGGACCCCACAAGGGGTGTTGCCCCTTGACCCCACTGGTGGCTACCACTCCCAAACTTCAAACTTAAAAACAAAAGAAGAACTTGGTGGGGAAAACACACCAATCAAATGTGATATTTTAATACCCTCTCTACATAATGAATACATCTTTACTGATCTTGATAATCCCCTATTAGAGGTATGCAAGAATTCTATCATTATTTCTAACCACAAAAATATCATTGATGAATGTGATTTTGATGATGAAAATTTAACCACTTGTTGTTCTCTTTGCTACAGGAAAGATGACCAGTGCATATGCCTAAACAATCAAGAGCAAGTAGTGAATGAGGTACAAACATTTTTTGATCCCTACCAAGATAAGGGAGGAAGTGACCAAGTATTCCTTATAATGGATGGAAAATCTCAAGCACCAACCCAAGAAGATCAAGGTATGCATTATGTTGGTAGCATGTATTGTCACTCTAATTCATTACAAAGCCAACATATTTCTTCAAAATGTACTTCTCCACCTAGCATGCCCAATGAATGTAATCATGCATGCTCACAACAACCTGTATATCCCTCTTATATTCCACCATATCCATCCTTACCATCTTCATTTCACCCATTCTACTTATTCCCATCTACTTTATCTTCTTCACACTTATTACCACACTCATTATCTCATTCACATCATATTCTACCCACTCCACTATATCCACCAAAGGAAACTATATTGCCTTATACAAAACTTCATAATAAGGTGGTTAATGAACTTTCACAAATCCCTTTACCATCTACTAATGTGCTTGAATTTGGTAAATCAACATTGGAATATATTGATGCACTTAAGGAATGAGATTTTGGTCCAATTAAATTAGAAGAACATTATCATTTATTGAAATATATTCAGTTTTGTTCTTCTTTTCTACTTAGTGAATTCTAAATACCTACAAATGAGTCCATACTTCAAATTGCATCAATTTTAATTAATGGACTCATGAGTATGTGTGTTAATATCAATCATGCACTAAGTAATTTTAAGCCATATGCATTCCATACTCCACAAATATGTTGCCAAATCCTCCAATATCTATATATTTTATTGCTTTTTTACTTAATAATATTTGGAGTTCTATGGTTAAAAGGTGCATCCCTCACATACTTGTTGATTTGGGACCAATAATTGATTAAGCATTATCATAAGGGATCCTATGCATTAATGGCCAAAATGCCAAACTTGGATGATTGTTATTCCTCAGTGTTGATTCTACCCATTGTCCTAAGAAGACCAAATAAACTATGGATGATTCATTTATTTAACAAGGATCAAAGTATTAATATCTATATATTATTTATTATTGGTTCTTGTATCTTACAATGATCATTCATTGATTATATATGCAAATTTCTTAATTCCTTGGATGAGGTGACTTCCCTTTGCTTTTATAACCTATAGTTTATTTGGGAATCCATCCATCGAATTATGGAAATATTTGATTCAATAAGGCTCACAAAAATCTAAAGATGTGTCACTCTCTTTGGGTTACCTAATTTCTTTGGTTATCCTAATGAAATTCCACTGAAATTGAAATGACATAAGTGATCAATTAATACTATGGGAAGAAAAATATATAAAGAGCATACAATCTAGATAAAAACCAAACTAAATCAACAAAGCATAGGATAGATCAAACAAACATGAATAAATGTGAGAGCTATCATTTTCATTCTTTAGATACAGTTACAAATTAAAAGAAAGTAGTTATAGAGAGAAGTGTATTAGTCAAATCATGGGGCAGAAGTGAAAAGGGAAATAATACAATTTAATAGAAAGAACATATATAAAATGGAGGACAAAATTGACACATTATCAAAGAAGCTAGAAGATAAGGATAGTACCATCAATATATAACTAAGGAAACAATCAGAATAGAAAAATAGTCAAGAGGAATATATAATAGAAGATGAAGATAAAAAGTAGAAAAGTTAAGATAATCACCACCAAATGCACCAAAGAAAAGCACATGGATGACAGAACATAAGTAAACAAAAATGGCATGGAGATTGAGAAAAGTGCATAACTATTAGATATAGAAAGGCAAATGGAAAACATAATCACTAATGAAAAAGGAAACGAGCTAAAGAGAACAAACAAAAATTCTACAAGTTTTGGAAAACCCCAATAGATGGGAGAGACATCTTTGAATATTTTAATATTCTAACTAACCACCAAGAGACAGAAGGGAAATTGGAACAAAATAATAACCTCATTCCAATAGAGATAGAAGCTACTTTTAACAATGGAATTTCAATTTTAGCTAGGATAATATTCCTAACATTAGGGAGGAAGATGATCCTAAGAAACATAAGGCATAATCAGTTCACTTTTGGGAGGAATTTGGAGTCACAACAACATCAAAAAATATACACAAGAACAACAAAGGTAATAGGAATAAATATCAAGAAAAATAGTTGGACCACATAGCCAAAACAAGGATTAATAGAATCCTTGGTACTAGGATCAGTGACATAATTATATAAGAATTAAAAAAAGATAATGAAGAAAAAGAAGAATAAATAATAGCTAATAGTATACAAAATACTAACAACAACCTAGAAAATCTAGGTATTGCATCAAACATAGAACAACCAAAATGTAGGAAACAAAACAAAAAGAGAGGGAGGAAATTTCTAGCAGAACTCAGAACTGTCATAGGCAAGGCTAGTAATCAATTTTTTTTAAAGATGCACTTCATTTAGGGAAGGTAAAGAACCTTCCCACAGAACCATAAAACTTACTACGTGGAACATTAGGGGTCTAAATGCCCCTAAAAAAAAGTTCTTTTTCAAGTGCAATTTATCCTTATTTGAATTGGATATATCTATAATTCAAGAAACTAAATTAAACAAAGAGGAAGGAGAGAAATTGAGTAGGAAATTAGGATGTTAGAAAACCAAAATTTTAGAATCAGTCAAAGTATCAGGAGGCACGAGGGTGATTTAGGATCCAAGGAAGATAGACATCACATCTTTGATGTGGGAGATTCCCAATTAGTCAACAATCCTATATGTAAGATCATTGAGCTTGAATTTGTGGACTTATGGTTTGAACGTAGTTGGGGATGTGTTTGAGGCACATTGGGGAACCTTGTCCAAAGTGTGCATAATGATTAGAGTAGAGTTATAATCTTTTTGGTGGTTGCTGATAACATGTTCTTGATTTATTGGTAGACTTTGGAGATTGTATTCATGAGCTTCACATATGAGTTAGTTATGCATTGTAAACTTGGGTCTTATCCTAAGTATTTAGTTATTTCATGTATTTAATGTTTTTTTCAAAGCCAACTTGTAGCTTAATTGTTTATTAATGTAAGGTTTTATTTCATTTATCTTGCTAGGCTGACCCATGGTTTGGTTTAGTATAAGTAGGGGGTCTTGTCTTGTCTTGAGACATCATTCAACATGGAGTATCTAAGAGGGGTGCAGTTTAGTAGAGCTAGTAGCTAAGTGTTTGCTTGGGAAACAAGAAGGTTTCTTGGGGGTTTGGGAAACAAGTTTAGATCTTTCTTAACATTTCTACTAGATTGTGGGTCTAGGCTACCTAGTGGTGTTTGGATCTTGCAAGGTCTTACAAAATTGTTATTGTAATTTCTTTGTATTTTGGCCATAACATGGAAGGCCTTACATCCGGGCATGTTGGATGAACATCTTGGGTAAAAGAACAAACATGTGCCACCTTTTATAAAGAAATGGAATATTAGAATGCAACAGTTCAACATCTTGGCTAAAAGAACAAACCTGTGTCACCTTTTATAAAGAAATGGGATATCAGAATGCAACAGTCCAATATTAATGACAAAAAAAATGGTATTTGTGTTTAGAATATGAAGATGATGTAAAATGATGAAATGTGTATAATTGGATGAATTTTATGCCTATATTTTTTATAATTTTTTTTGAGTAAAAATTTATTCATTTTATTTTATTTTGAAGTCCCTTTTTTAATTGTAAAAAATATAGAGTGTAGTTCTCATCAAACAAGTATATGGAAATCATCTATATTTGTTCTAATTTGAAAATATCTTATAGATGACATGTATAACTAGGTAAGAAAAAAAGAAATAATTATTTTTGAGGTATATTTTCTTTGTTATTAGTACTCAAGTTCAACCTTATCAGAATCCATTAGCTTTTCCCTCCCATCAAAACTTCCATATCAAATCTATACTTTCTTGAAAAAAATTACATATTCATGAAGAGGATTCTCTCCTCTAGAGATAAATATGATTTTTTTATTTTTTTGATATGATTTACTATTTTTTTTCCTTTTTTGATGGAGCATCTTCTGAAATGTTGAAATATCAACTTATAATATTTTGATATTATAACATATTATAACTAATAAAAACACTCAAAAATTTATATATTGATGATATTGAATCTAAGATCTATAAAAGGGTATTTTTAGTTTTTGAAAAAAATTGAGTTTTGATAGAAAAATGAGATTTGACCAAAACAAGTTTTGGTATCATAAACTGTGACATAGATCTCTGCTTTTACCCTTTTATGATTCTATAATGAGAATTGGCATTTTTGTGGATCTAAATCTATGTGTTATTATTTATATTCCACTATGTGGTTTTTTTTGGGGGTTAAGACATCTTCTTTGGGAATTCTCCTACCTTACATTACACCAATCTCTTATAATCAATAATAGATGGATGGCTAGGGGGGTTGGTGGGGGGGGGGGGGGGGGGGGGAGGGGGGGGGGTGTGGTATCAAAAGTTTCAAAAGTGATATATAGTTTATATACTAATTAATGTATATGGACCAATTCCAAAAATTAAAAAGAATGTAGTATGGAACAAAATCAACAATTTTATGGAGGCCAATTCTACATAAAATTTTTTCCTAGGAGGAGACTTCAATGCTCTTGTAAATTTAGATGAAAAATATGGAGGTTCTCAAGTAGTAACATAGGTAATCTATGATTTCAAAGAGTGATTTGCAAGGAACAACCTAATATATATTCCATCCTCCAATAGAATATTCACATGGAATAATAGAAGTAAAGGTTTGTATTCTATATAAAAAAGACTGGATGGATTCATATTAAATGGAGATTTAAGCACATTTAATTTCTCCTCCAATACTACTATGCTTCTTAATGTAGGTTCTAACCACTTTATGGTAAGGTTAGAAATAGTAGAACATCTAGGAACCTCATTAAATGTGAGAAAATGTGGTTCTTAGATGACAACTTTTTGAACAACATAAAGAAATTGTGGCAAGAGGGTAACATTGAAGGATAAAAAATATTCCATTATGTAGCTATGTTGAAAATGTTAAAAGAAAAAAATAATGAAATGGAATAAATAACACTCTGATAATATATTTAAGGAAAAACTATACAATGAAGAAGAATTGGATAAAGGATAGAATGGATAATGATTATAAATATATTTCAGAAAAAAAAAACTACTTACAAAATAAAAAAGTATACTAGCCAACAAAGTAATATATTGGAAACAAAAATCACATTAAACATGGCTAAAAGGAGGAGACAAAAACACTAAATTCTTTTACAATAGCATGCTCAATAATAGAAACATCAAAAAAACTAACAAAAAGGATAGTGAGGGGATTGAATTAGAAAATCTTAGTCTAATAGAACAAGTATTTATTGAAAACTATATTAGCATTCTTAATAATTTCAAGCATTCTAACTTATTAGCCCAAAATAATATGAGAAGTTGAATTCCCAAACTTCTCACAAGAGGACACAATAAGTACATAAATAAGAAATTTACCCTAGAAGAAATCAAAGAAGCCCTTTTTCATTTGAGCCCTAGCCCAAATGGCTTATGAGCTTCCTTTTTTCAAAAATGTTGGGATATTATTAGATATGACTTATGGAAAGCTATCAAGGCCACAAGAAACTAGGGATCACTTCTATCAAAAATTAATAACACATTTCTAGCATTAAATCCCAAGAAAAACAATCACGAGGAACCTAGGGACTTTAGACTCATAACATTATGCAACACTATTTACAAAATTTTGTCTAAAGCTTTAGCAATTAGGCTCAATTTTTTTACCTAAATTAGTTTTTGAAGAAAAAATTCACACTCAGAAAATCCATATTTGACAACATAATCATTATCCAAGAACTTATACATTCAACTCAAGTAAATAAGGTACCCTACATGCTTATGAAGTTAGACATTTATAAGGCTTACAAAATCGATTGGAGATTTCTATGCAAAATAATGGAAGCTTTAGGTTTGTCTCATTAGTGGATAAACCTAATTTCTAATTGTATGTATAAACCAAAAATATTGCTTCTCATTAATGGTACACTAGAAGGCATCTTTAGAATTTCTAGAGGAATCAAGCAAGGAGATATAATTTTCCTCTTCCTCTTCATCATCATGGCTGAAGCATTTTCTAGAGCCATAAAAAAATCTCATTTAGAAGAAAAAATGAGAGGAATCATAGTTACAAAAGAAGTATCCAAAGTAACAAATCAATAATTATAAGATGACACAATTCTTCCAATAGAAAGTATGTTGGAAGAGACCCAAAACTTTAAACAACTAATTAAAACATATATGGAAGCATCTAGATAGAAAGTATATGAATGGAAATTAGAGATTTTTTCTCCAATACATAGCCTGAAATAGAAAGAAATATTTGTAATACCATGGGCTATAGGAAAGGCACTTTTCCCCTAAAAATATCTGGGCATACAATTAGAAAAAGGAGCTCAAGATTAAAAAACTTGGAATCAAATAGTTGAACAATTAGATAAAAAATGAAAGATGGAAAGGGAAATGGTTAACCAAAGTTAGAAGAACCACTATGATAAAAATAAGTTTTATTTGCTATCCCCACATATCAGATGTCATACATCCCACTTCCCAAAGGAGTTAAGAGAATTCTAAACAATAAGTTAATGATTTTTTTGGGAAAGGCATAACTAAAATAAAAAATCAAGATATGATCAAATGGGATAAAACATGTAGACCTAACGAATATGGTGGTTTGGGAACAATTAACTAGAGTTGGCAAAATGAGGCCCTAGGAGAAAGATTCATATGGAGAATGTATCAAGAACATGAAAGAAAATGGGAAAAAAAATGTATATCACAAATATTTGAGCAATACTAATCCTTTATGTTTGCTTCAAACTATAAACCCACATAAAGGCTCCAAAATTTGTAATTTTATGATGCACTATCGACCACTAATATCTAATAATCTCATGTGGGACATTGGTCAAGGTCAAGATGCTCTATTTTGGGAGGACTACTAGGATGGACTTCCCCCACTGAACAAGCAAAACCTTCCAATTCAAAAAAACCTTAACTAATCTATGGGGACATGATGTCACTGATTACAAAATAATAATTAATGAAGAACAATACGAGGATGAAAGTGGAATTCTTTGGAACATACAAACCTTCCAATTTAGGAAAAACTTATTTTTGAACAACTATTGAGACAAAGACCAACCATAAAGATAGAAGGGATAGACTTATTTTTCATGCCTTAAAAAATGGAATATATAGTGTTAAAAGGAGACACAAAATGATAATAAAATCACAAAATTAGGATAAGATAGACATTACCCTAAATTTGTACTAGGATTTTGCATGACTCCCTAAGGTTGACATCTTTCTTTGGGCAACCTTATAAAGGATAAACCTTATAGTTGATAGATTTACCAAGATGGGCTTTGAGGGGCCATCTAGATGTCCTTAATGTGTAAATGAATTAGAGATGACCAAGCATTTGTTGTATCAATGCCCCTTTTCTAACAAATATTGGCAATTGTTATGTCAAAAGTTAAAATGGAAAATAGTTTTTCCTAATAATTTATGGAACCTCCTCAATATTTGGCCTAAACATGGGCTATCTAGGGTCTATGAAAATCCATGGAAAATATCTCCATCCATACTCCTTTGGGAAATATGGAAGGAAAGAAATAGAAGATTTTTTACTAATGTAAGGTTGGACATGACATCTTCCCTTAGTAAAGTAGAAGCAAGCATTATAGAGGTAGAAAACAAATCTCTTATAAATTTATATAAAGAAGATGGTTCCTTAGGATGCACATATTCATAAAAATTGGTTTAAATTAATAAACCCACATATAATCAACATTAAAGAAAGAAAACAAACTAGGGTGGATTGTAACTGGGACCCTCCACCAACATGGTGGGAAAAAATGAATTTTGACAAGGCCTTTATAGGTAATCTAGGTTCTACAAGGTTGTGATGCATCATACATTCAAATAAAGGCACATGGTTAATCAAAAGAGCCAAATTCCTAGGAGAGACTCCAAATAGTTTAGCAAAACTATAAGCCCTAATTGAAGGATTAAGTTTAAGCTTGGAGTTGGGTATCGACAAGTTTGCCATTGAAGGAGACTCTCAAATTATACTCAACACCTTAAGGAAAATAATAATTATGAATTGGATATTAGTTTCCGAATTGGAATATGCACTAAAATTAGGAGACAAAATATAAGAAATCAAAATAAAACATATTTATCAAGAAGGGAATAAAGAAGAAGATTCTTTAGCTAATATAGAAGTAGATGGTGAGAATATCCTCTTAAAGAATTCCTAGCCCAATTTATCCCAAACACTCTTTCCATGATTTTAGTAATAAATATTATTATTATAACACTACAATTTTTAATTGTTTTTCAATCTAGGTAGGACTGGTAACCTCATTATCATTGACCATCATTCTCTATTCCTCATTATTTCCTTATTCTGTTCACCTTTCCCTTTCCTGGTGGAACTTTTAGACCTTTGGAACTACTTGTGCTTCCTATAGCTCCCTTGTGGTCTTTAGTTTTTGTCTCTTGTTCTCTTCCCTCTTATATTCTCATGTATGTTTCTTTATTTGGTTGGTCATGTATTTTTGGCTCCTCATTTTCTAGCCTTCCTCCTTCCCCCTCGATTTGTGCCATGGTTTTCTTGTCCTAGGCTTGGTTTGTCTCTTTTTAACCTTTTCTTAGGGCATTTTCCCTTAGGTTTTTATTTTATATTCTTTCTCTTTGTTAGGATTTTCTATCTTAACTCTCTCTATGTTTTCCTTTGGCCTTTTCCTTCCTTTCTCCATTTTCCCTCCCTTTTTTCTTTTTTCTTTTTTTATATTTTTTCTTGCTTTCTTGGTTTTGGAGTGTTTCCTATGGGTGATTATTCTCCAGATCTTGTTTCTTTATTTTTTATATCTGAGTCATCACTTTTCTCTCTTTTAGATCTCTTTTCTTCTTTGTTTTGGAGTGTTTACTATGGGTTATTATTCTCTAGATCTTGTTTCTTTGTTTTCTATATTTGAATCATCACTTTTCTCTCTTTTAGGTCTCTTTTCTTCTTTGTTCAAGCATCCTCAGTTTCTTTGCCCCTAAGGTGGTTTTGTTGATTATTTCCCCTATTTTCTTTCAAGGTATGTTTTGTCCTTAAATTTATCTTTTTCCTCCCTTTTCTATCTTATTATCATTTTTGTGTTGCTCTCGTATCATAGCCTCATTAATAGTTCATATCATTACTATCAAAGATTAAGGTAGCCCGTGTGATGGTAGGTCATTGGCTCTTTTACATATCATGATATTGACTACATCATTAATGGGAAATATTGTAATGATATCACTGAGTAATAATTGCATCCTCTACCTTCTACTAGCTTTTACTAGAAGCTTCCAGTATTTTTGAGTAGTTTCAGAAGGGGTTTTAAATTGGTATATAGTTTATCTTATGATTTCCTGTGCTTTGAGTCTTGATCCTGGTTTTGAGCTTGCATGGAATCCTCAGTTTGAGGACAATGGATTTTAGCAATTCCATTAAACTAGAAAGATCGAATTGCATGCTTAGGGTAGTAGATGACATGACTTGGCTAGATGTTATTCAGGCATTGGGAGAAAAACACATAGGGTCCATTTGGCAACACGAATACAAGTGGAATAGGCATATGTAAATTCTTAAAATTTTGAATTCTTCATTTGGATGCACTAAATTGGAATTGGAATACAAAGTAAAATAGGAATATGTATTCCAATTTTGGCCCAAAAATGAGGTTTTGCAATTCCATTCAAATAGGTGTTATTGGAATAAACATTCCTATTCCAATTTTATTTATTTAAAAAAAAATAAATTTTGGGGTCCACAAATTCCCCATCAAATATTGGCTAAACCAAATAGAGAATAGGAATACATAGCCCCATTTTCTATTCTAGAATAGATATTCCTATTCCCACAGCCAAACAGGCCCTTAAATTATCAATGTACCTAGAGAACTAAAAGTCCAATTATAGGGATTTTAATAACATTTTATAGAGAGAATGCCAACCATTGGAAAATTATCAGGTTATGTACCAACATCTATGAGGATACATGGCTAGATGGAATATACAATGTAGTCTATAGCATCAATCATAGGCTAGATATTCCATATCTGGAAGTATATATGGATTGGCTTCTAGAAAGTTTTTCTCAACACTAGGGTAATTCGATGACCCATTTTATATATTAGGGACCCAACTCAAGTAGGAAAAAAAAGGAAAGTTCTTAAACATCATACATTAAGGAAGAAATTAAGCTTGAAAAAACAAGTCAATTTTGACTATTTAACACTTTTAGCATAGGAATCAAGCCTTAGTCTGTGATGTTTAAGCCATCCTACGATTTCTCCTTTTCTCCTCCATTGAAGAGCTATATTTTCAAACATCAACCAAAATTTTTGTAATTACCTGGGGACTTTTGTTTATCAGTCATGCCTGGATGTGGATTACAGTGATGTGAACAAACTTACCTTTATCTAGAAAATGAGAGGGCACTAACAATCAAATGAAAGGGCATGAAGCTTGTGATAATTTGAAGGATTCAAAAGGGGATATCATAGTGGCTTACTTTCTAGATTAATTCTTCTTCCTCCAATTTTTGATTAGTCCAATTTTTGGGAGTTCCTAACTTTATCAAGTATCTAATTACAATTAGGTTTACTAGTAATGTACAACTCACATGTTTTTGTTTTAGTATAGTTATTTATATAAGGTCTAGTGTAGTAATATTCATAAGTAATCTTGTTTCTTCAGATAGTTTTAGGTATGGGTAGGGTGCCCTAATTTTGACTTGACTTAGCATATGTGCAAAACATATAATAGTCTAGGACAATGTTGGATAATAAGTAGAAACTCTATGTCAATATTGTACATCAATTTAACATCATAAATTGATAAATAAAAATGGTTTATAATAATATGCTCTTAACAAAGTAGCAAATTTTTGAATAATTGGCCTTATTGGATACATGTGAGGGATTAAGGAAAAATAACAAGCAATTGGAAGAAGTCCATAGTTTGTCAAAGGGTGATTTTCTAGTTTCAAATTCTAAATTGATATTTCACATGATGCTAATAATTCTCAGGTGAAAAAGAAGACCATCCTTACTACTAGGCACACAAGAAATAAATCTATTTTGCAGGTTAGTTAGTCTTGGCTATGTGGCTTAGGAGTGAGAACAAGGATGTCAATCTTTGATCAATGCTATTAGAAAGGTGGCTATTGGATTTTTTTTTACCTTATTCTATGATCAGTTTAAGTTGACATCTAAATCATGTTTGATTTTAGTTTATTTTATCTTTTCAATATGATGATCCCTTTTTTTAATTGTAATATTTTTAGTTTCTAGTCCTTGTAAACTCAATTTTCCTTTAAAAAAAATTTATAATTCATGCATGGAGGAGTCTTTAAACATAAAATTTGGCATTCTTTTAAAGCTCTATGAGGGGAAAATGGCATTGGAAAATATTTTACTTGATTCAACCTAGTTTTGGCAAGGTAAACAAAATAAAACAAAGATGGAGAAGGAGATAGAAAATGGTAGAAACCCCTATCATTGCTAGATTTTATTTGAAATAAACATCTACAAAGGGCATCTAAATGGAATCCCAAACTGTTCTTCTCATCCTTGCCATACAATTTCACACAGTGCATGTGGAGCTTTAAAAAAAAATGGTAACCCTGTAGATGTTAAATGGGGTAGCCTTGTGCAAATATATTGAATATCAAATGAGGGCTTGTATGATAAGAGGGGGTGTTGAATAGTAGATTCTTATGAAATGAAATATTTTTATTGATAATTCATCATAAGAGAATTGTACTTGCAATTGACCTATAACATATTTATAATTAGATTATACTTCATGAGCTAAACAAATAACTTGATGGTTAAATCACATTAGAATAGTTAAAATGAAATTATGAGGTTTGCTTCTCCATTTGATTGTGCTAGTTATTATAATATTTCTAATCAAGCTTTGTGACACACCATTAAAATGAATTAGTACTAATAAAATAAGAATCAGTGTAAGTTCATGCTCATTACTATCATAGAGCTAATTCATCCTTAATAATAGATGAGAAAAGTTAATGCAAAAACTACAAAAAAAGTGAAATACAATCAATCATCATAATTTCATAATGTATAAAATTGATACATTTAATTTGTTCTACTCATCCTTGTCATACAATTTTGCACTGTGCATGTGGAACTTAAAAGGAACACCCCTTTCTAGAGTACGGTCTAATAGTAAATAATAATAGAAGAATATAGAATATGTATATATTTAATATAATAAATAAATAAAATTATCAATTGATAATTTTATCATAATAAAATATGAATGAACAAATTAATATCATAATTATATTATAATTAAATAATAATTTGAATAGTTAATACCATAATCATAATATAATAATAATTCTAAGGATGCACCCTTTGGTGAAATAAGATATATATTTCATATAGAAGCAATCATTTTGACATTAGGAATGAATAAGAAAAAAATTGGCAACTTTTTTGACCTATTGAATATGAAATGAGGGCTTGTATGATAAGAGGGGGCATTGATTAGTAGATTCTTTAAGAAATGATAGTCTTATTTATTGATAATTCATGATAGTAGAATTGTACTTGCAATTGACCTATAACATATTCATAATTATGATTATATTTCATGAGCTGACACAACCAAAAATTTGATGGTTAAATCATATTAGAATAGTTAAAATGAAATTATGAGATTTGCTTCTCCATTTGATTGTGTTAGTTATTATAATATTTCTGATCAAGTTTTTTGACCCACCAATAAAATGAATTAGTGCTAACAAAATAAGAATCAATACTAGTTCATATTTCTTACTATTGTAATTCATCCTACTATCTTAGGGGTAATTCATCCTACTGATAGAAGTTTATGCAAAAATTACAACAAAGGCTAAATTAGAAACAATCATCATAATTTCATAATATATAGAATTGATGCATTTAATTTGTTAAAATTCAATTCAATTAATAATGACCCAGATAAAAATCTTATACAATCATTTTGTATTGTGATCCGATAGTTAATATTAAGAATCTGCAACAAAAATGAATTATAACTAATGAGACTAAAGGACAGATAGCACAACCCAAAAGTTGTGAACATCACAGGGAATGTTGAGCACCCCCATTTGCTCAAACCCATATTCTTTTGCAGACATGGCCAGAAGAGAGCATGTCATCGGATGCTTCAAATAATGCAATGGAACATAAAAATGTTCTCTCTTACCCAACATACACTAAAAAACAACCTTTGGGAATCATATTATTTTCTTCAATACTTTCCAGCAAGGCATATGTTCAGTTGCTTTGTGCATCCATTTTAAGAGAGCCCAATAACTTGAATGCCTTCCTTCTAAAGCTCCCCATCATTTCTAATGTGCTCTAGAACTTAGCTCTTAGCTCTTTTATAAAGGGAGTTTTAGGATTATTTAATGTCTACTCAGTAAACATTGGTTGTCTATGGACTTGGCATAGGCCAATCAAGGAAGGCTATTTAGAAAATGAAGCGTAACAACTTGTTTAAGCAAGTGGTTTTGGATTACCACAAACCCTTAATAAACTTTCAGGTTTTTCACTTAAACAAATGGTTTTGGATTACCACAAACCTTGCATTAAACTTTTAGATTATTTTTTTCACCTAAAAAAATGGTTTTGGATTACCATAAACCTTTCAAGGACTTAGCAAAAAAATTCATTTAAATGATAGGTTGACTATGTTTTCAAGATACGCGGGCTTCAAACTTTTATCTTTAGTAATAGAAGATGAAAGCAAGTCGGCCACTCTTCATGACATCATACGTTGTGCCTCTAGTGGTTTTATAATTTTATTAATGCTTTTAACATTTTCTTTTGAAAGGTTTTCTTTCTTGGAATGATATGCTACTCTAAAATGAATTTTTGGATTGGAATTTGACTTGCTTTGAAACATTTTCACATTGATAATATTTGTGTTTTCAAGGTAGAATAAGGTTTTAAATATGGTTCTTGTTTCTCTTCTAATAATTTCTTGGTTTTAAGTTACAAAGAGAAGAGACGTTCAAAATAGAACAAATGTTCTCCAAAATTATGATGAAGTAATGATGATGTTGATTTTTATTTGTTAAAAGTATATGTGGTTTAGATATATAATTTATTATGGTAGTTTTGTAATGTAATATTTATGATATAGTTTGATAAATTTTTATGATATTCATATTCATTTGAGCAATTTCTTATGGCTTTGAATAAATCTGTTTTCTTTATGATAGTTAATTATTTGTATTTTAAGCTTTATTAAGAGTTATATTTTTCATTTATATTAAAATAATTATCAATAGATTTTGTGTTCTAGTTATTATTATATTATATTTAAAATCTTTTTAATATTATTCTATTGTACTTATAAATTTAACATTTTTGAGGAGAGATTAATTAAATAATCTATTTAAATTACTTCTTACAATTCTTAAATCATTGTTTGATCTTTTTTTTTTAAAATTATGCAATCGATTTATTTTGATTTGTCACAAGTGAGAGATAAATGTTCTTTAGGCTTATACACCCTACTCAATATATATCCCTTGTGTTAGTGTAGGAAAATGAAATTGATAATAACAACACAAAAAGTAAATAATAGAAAAATTTGCTACAATATAAGTTGATATAGAGAAAAATCTGCTACAAAGAGGATAGGGTAGAGAATAAGAATTCTCTATTTCTCAATGATCATTTGAGTACAATGTCTATGCTTGTATATATTTTGAGCTAACTATGAAATAAATGAATTCCTCCAAGTATACAGTAGTGGAGAGAGTCTATGTTATTATTTGTGATAGCACTCAACTTATACTCAACTGCTAGCTGTAGAATAGGAAACATGAGTCAACTGCTTAATAGAACAATAGTTTTGTTGCAATGAATCAGTGATGTGGATATCAATTATTTCAACATCCTCCCTTAATTTCTACCACTAAAGACTCTTTATGTGGAAGAAATTAAAATTCAAATAGAATAGGTCCTGGCATTGAGCCTTGTTAGGTACCTATTTTACAACATAAAAAATGTGTTTCTCCTTCTCACTATAAGATTAATAATTTGTTCACCCATAAGAATTTGGGATTACCTGAAGTAATAGAATTATGTCTGCATTAGGTTTTTCACCTATGCAAGTGGTTTTGGCTTACCATGAACCCTTCAACAAACTTCTAGATTTTTCACCTAAACAAGTGGTTTTAGATTACCACAAACCCTTAATAAACTTTTACGTTTTTCACTTAAACAAATGGTTTCAGATTACCACAAACCCTTCATTAAACTTTTAGGTTTTTTTTTTTCACCTAAAAAAATGGTTTTGGATTACCACAAACCTTTCAAGGACTTAGCAAAAAAATTTATTTCACTAATGGCAAAAAACTATCTTTAATCTCACTTTGATAGGTTTTGATTATTCTTGACACTTGAACATTTGTATCTAAATAAACCTTTTATCATACATGTGATATTTTTCCAACTTGATCCATAACTCCATCCAATGTCCATAGAATTATTTTTACACTCTTTGTTCCAACATGTCTTTTCACAATGACTCTTTAATCCACAAAGACTACATGGATGTAGATCCCAACACTTGTCTTTCATGTACCCTTTCTTGTTACAATTTGAACATTGCATATATTGTTTACATTGAACAAATTTTATCAAATCCATATAATCATTTCTTTCATCTATCATATATCCTAGTCCTTCATACTTTGGTCTCATGATTGGCTCAATAGGCTCTATGATTCCTTGGTCATGTTTTCCCAATCCTTTACCTTTGTAACCCATTTTCTTCATTGTATTCCAGCCAACATTCTTATTATCACAACTAATAGTATTTGATGCCACATTTTCATATTCTTTATCACAAACAACCTCAATAGTGTCACACTTTTCTAGCGGTGAATTCAAAACATCTTTACTACATGAAACATCGCATACTAATTTTGCTTTCACACATGCATTTGTTTCAATGATGGATTGGTTTAGTTCATCCTTTAAGAAGTCATTTCTTGTTTTTCTTTCTTCATTTTCTCCTCTAATTCATCTTTTAGGAAGTAATTATCTTCTTTTACTTTCTTCATTTCCTCCTCTAATTCCTCATTTCTTTTCTTAACTTTATCAAACAAATTTAATTTTTTCTCAAGCTCTCCATTTGTTTCTATTTAGTCATTAATTTGATTTAAAAAATTGCATCTTTCTATATTCATTTCATTTCTTGATTGTGTCAATTGTTCTTGCAAATAATTCTTCTCACAAATTAAGTCTCCATTTTTTTTTTTCACATTTATTAATTCCTCTTCTAAAATGTCTATCTTGAAAATTAAATTTGCATTTTCCTTTAACACTCTTTTACCTTGCTTCCCCATTGTGATTAATCCACAAATAACACTTTCTTTGAATTAACCTAGCATTTTTACCACATTTCACAATCACAGTGATAATTTCATATTTCCTCATTTATTCCTTTAAGAATTCAAATGTAAGATTATTGGACATGATCACCATCTCAACAATATCACACCAAATTCTATGATCTTTTCTCTACATTGATGAAATAGATAATTTTACCTCCAACAATCTCATTCTTCTCTTACTGTAACAATAGACAATATACCAACAACCAACTTCCCTTCTCTTGAATAATCTTTTACTAGGCACTTTTTATTCTCCTTTAGGCAGCAACATAAAAAAATAAAATAATCTATTCCACTGCCCATCTTGGCTTTCCAAACACCTAGAGGTTTCTTTGATGCTCCTCAATCAAATTATAACCTGCAATAAAAAGAATTCAAACAAAAAGATCTGTCACAACCCAAGAGTCAATAATGATATGATACCATGTAGGAAAATGAAATTGATAATAACAACACCATAAGTAAATAACAAAAACATATGCTAAAACATAAGTTAATATAGAGAAAAATCTACTACAACAAAGGATAGGGCAGAGAATAAGAATTCTTTATTTCTCAATGATCATTTGGGTACGTACAATGTCTATGCTTATATAGATTTTGAGCTAACTATGAAATAAATGAATTCCTCCAAGTGTATAGTAGTGGATAGAGTCTATATTATTATTTGTGATAGCACTCAACTTATGCTCAACTATTGGCTGGAGAATAGGAAATATGAGTCAACTACTTAACAGAATAATGGCTTTGTTGCAATAAATTAGTGACATGGATATCAGTTATTTCAACAGTTAGGTCCCTCTTTAAACAAGACTAGAGCACAACAGGGTTCCTACCTAAATTCTAGAAGGGTTTTTTGAACTTTACAAATAAATTTAAAAGTTTAAATGTAACATTGTGTTGGTAAACAGATTTGTCATTGCAAATGTTTTTGTAAAATTGACCTACATGTTGGCCATGAGGGCAGTGACAAATGCTCCAATAGTGCAAGAGATCGCAAATGATCACTATCAGATTGCAATCGTTCTTTGCCTTTCAAAGGGACAACTCCCTCATATGATGTTGTGACACACCATGACTACAATATATATGGCCAAAATACATAAATTGGAGAAGGTGTATGAACCAAATGAAAAATGCAATAATGATCAAGAGTTCCTCATAAAGAAATCTAGCATCTTCATGCATGCACGATGGGCTATTGAATTGTTAACATGGATTTAAAGGGGTTTCAAAGACATGGTTTGTTTGACAAAATGCTTTATCTTTCCACTACAACAAATTTAGCATACTACTATGCACAAAATGGATGAGCTCTGGAGACCAAATCAGTAACTCTATCAAGGTTGTAGTGAAGTGCATATACAACCAAATATTAGTGTGCTCTTAGAATATGGAGAGGATCCTCATACAAATATAATATATAGAGCTCTTATCAAACCTAATCTTCATGATGTGATTGTATCATAGAGAAAATTTAGTATCATAGAGGAAAACACACTTTTGTTATAGTTTTCAACTCAAATCCTTTTGTGCACATGGTGGGCGAACATGTCAAATATGGAAACATAGCGAATCATTTGACAAAATATCTCACATGCAACATGCCTCATAAGATATGGTTCAAGACAATCAACCTGTCATCCACTTGATAAATTGCCTCAACATTCCAACATTTATGTGGAGTAGTTCGTTGACAAGCTACACCTTTATTTTCTTTTGAAATTGCACAAGAAGATACCATCATATTAAGGGTGAATGTAAAAGAATTCATACGTCTTGCAATGCTTGACAAAAGAGGTTTTTTTGAACATTGTATTTGGCAATTTCCTTATAATCATGTATGGCAAGGATTAGGGACAAGAAAAACATGGATTGGAAAATTTCCTCTATTGTTCAAGCCTGAGCCACAGTAGGAGCTATAAAATGATATCAAAAGATTTTAATAAATAATGGCCCTTTCAAAAGTTTCTAAAAGTAAACATGTCGTGTTTGATCAAATGCTAGTATGCACTGAGTGTTTAATGATATTGTCTAATAGGAATTTAGATGCAATTTTAGTGAAGACATATTATATGGTGAGGCATGCAAATTGTCAAAAATACATCAAAAGTATGTCAATATGCTTATGGATATGATGTAAGAATTATGATGAATGAATATTTCTTCATGTGATATGGTAGAATTGATATAAGCACCAAGAAGTGTGAAACTTGATAGAGAGTAATCCTAGAAAAGTTAACAATTGGTCATTCCTCTCAAAATGTATATGCTTCATGTAATCAGTGACTTCTATCATTTTGGGGTTACTTTTGTAGAGGTTAATTAACTTATCCTAAAATATGTAAAATGGAGTTAGTTACTAATCCAAAGAAGGTAATTAATTTGTGAAACCTATAACTACCAAGCTATTTGTAAAGTAAAAGAGGACGAGAATTTTTGCAAAGGGGAAATGTTGGAGAAATTTTCAATGAACACTAATTAACTCTTTATTCTGCATTATGTCTAACAATTTTGAGTTTTTTATATTATCAAATTTAATAAAGAGTACATTTTTTCGTATGTTCAAATGTCCTCCTATGTTATGGTAACTGATTTCAAGTATGTTAAGTTGGTGGTTCTTTTATACATTTATGTGGGTCATAAATATTCTATGTAATCAATGTAGTGAAATACATTCATGTCTTGGTATCTTGATGTGAATTAGGATGGTATATCTTTTTGTATGTCAGGGTCTCCTATCCATTATTTTTCATCTACTCATGTTGTGCTAAATATCCCTTTTCAAATCATTATTCATCCTAAAATCACATTCGGTACTTGTTTACATTTTATGATTTCTCCTTTATGTACTTTTTGGTTAAAAGTATAACTAAAATTAAAAATACACTCATTATATGAGAGAGTTGTCCCTCTAAAATGTAGAGGAAGATTGTAATTTGATAGTGATTAGTTGCGAGTCTTGTGATCTCTACAACTGCTAGAATATCTATCACTACCCGTACGGAGAATAGGGTTAGTTTTACAGAAGCACTTGTAGTGGAAAATCCATTTAGCAATAGATTTTTGGTCACTCCATTGGGGATCAAATAAGAAAGATTAATCGGTCACTTCTAATGAAACAAGATGGTGTTTCTGTGTGAGAATGTGTTTCTAGTTCTTCACTTGAATCTTGGTTTCCAGGATACACAAGAAGACATTATTTCAGATTTGAACACTCTATCCTAGAGGTGTAGACGAAGCATTCACCAATATCATCAAGTGAATCAAGTTTTATAAGAATAAGAAGAATTTGGGGAAATCTTGCAAAGAATTCCTATTGGTCAAAACATTATGGTTGTTGAAAGAATAGTTTCTATTCCAAGATGGAACATGCAAAATCTTTGTCACATCCAAGGTCAAGTAAACAATAATAAGTAATCTAGTTGATAGAAGGTATCTTCCCTAGAATGAATGTTGGTGACTCTGTTTAAAAGAATTAATATTGACAGGCCTATTTTAAAGTGTGAATTTAGAATCATGGTTTAGTACAAAGGAAAGGCTAGAAGTGATAGTGCTACTAATAGTGATGATGAGTACTTTACATGCCAAAAGAAGCAAGCTCCTAATGAACCCATATGGGTTGACTTCTTGAAGAGTTTTTATGGGGGCTTGCAATTTGATCTAGAAAAGATCCATCAATCTTTTCTTTGAACTCTACAAAAGATAGATGAAGAAGATGGTAAAGATAATCAATTTTTCTTTCAAAAACTAAAATCATTGTAAAAATAAGTTCTACATGTGAACATAAAGAAGACTTTGTTCAAAAGTATGACTCTTGTGAATCAAGGTTGGATAATGGTGATCAAGAAATTGGTCCAAATCCTACACATGTTGCCCAATAGAATCATACATCCAATGATCCTGATCAAGTTAATTTTTTTTAAATCTTCATTTGAACAATGGGTTAATTGATCTTTCCCTTAAAGTTATATGGGCAGTGAATCCAACTGTCTTCCACAACTCCTAATAGGGAGTCAAAGTCTCATAATAGGGACATATATGTATTGAATATTGTTATTGACTCCTAATAGGGTCTATCCTCTAACAAGGAATATTTATATTAGTACATCATTTTGTGGGTACCATTCCCACCAAGGTTTTCCCTCTAGTCAAGGGTTTCCCTCTAAGAAAGGTTGAGTTATTTGGTATGTAAAAGAAGCACTATATTGTTTATCTACTTAAAGTCTAAAATGAAAGATTACTCAAGTTTAGACTAGAAGAAGATCAAGTATGAAAAGTGTCTATCGAGCCTTTTTGAGAAGTCAGTGCAAGCTAAGAAAAATTTAGTGGAAGCCAAGTGAAAAACAAGTGGTGTCGAGAAAAGAATAAAAACAATGCAAGCCAAGTGATTGTTAATATATGCTGAGTAAAGTTTATTGATGCTAGGCATTAGTAAACTTTACTGTTCACCAAGTACACTAGTGTTGGCCGAGTGAAAGAATAGTATAGAAGGCAAGTGATAACATATTGATGCCAAGTGTCAGTAAATATGTTAAATCTAAGATTTGATGAATCTGAGCCGACTATTTTGTTCTCTTGAATTTTGTGAAGCATTTGGAAGATGACTATGATGAGCTGGTGGCACAAAATTTAAGGTAAACCATTTTGTGGTGAATTCAAGGAAGATTGTAGAAGAAGTTTCTAGAGGAACCAAATGGAAAAGTGGGTAGATTTCTTGCATCCTATGTAACCCTAAAATGGATGATTATGGTTAATCAACAAAAGATCTTAATTCTCTATTTAAAGAGATGGTTGATTAGAAGCAAACATTGTTATGTGCAAGAACCTAAGGAAGACAAGGAGTCTAGGGTATTGCTTCATTTAGTGATCAAATAGAAGAGAGTACAGTTAGCATGTAATGAAAGAAGGCTTAAGAGTATGAATGGGAATGCCAAGTTACTATATGGAAAAGGAAATCTAGTTGGGACTAGTAATCAAACAAAAGGTAACTTATTCTACCTAGATCTAAGTGAAAGTTCATGTTTCATTGCTCAACTAGAAAAAAGTTGGTTATGGCATAAAAGGTTGTGTCCTGTAAAATTTGAACTTGATACATTTCCTAGTCTAATTGGAACCTAGCAGACTTAACCTTCTAAGTCCTCAAAATCTCTAGAAACACCTGAGTTGCAGCCAATGCAACCCTCTGAGTCTAAATGACCCGAGTTATAGATTGTCATGGGACTTGAGCATGATGCAAAAGATCATGGTGAGACAAGTGGAAAATGTTTTAAATCCAAAGTACCTGTACTTGCAAGATATGTTAGAAGGCACCATGCACTTAAGAAAATCATTGGAGACAAGACATAAGATACAATGACAAGAAACAAATTGAAAGATACATGTTTTCTAACTAAATTTGAACCTAGAATAGTTAAATATTATCTGGCTAATGAAAGTTGGATTGAAGCAATGAATGAAGAGATAGAATAGATAGAAAGGACTAAGACTTGGACTCTTGTTCCTAGACCTAAGGATAAGAATGTAATTGGAACAAAGTCAATTTTTAGAAATAAGTTGAATGAAGATGGAGAAGTTTCAAGAAAAAAAGCAAGGTTAGTATGCAATGGTTATTCTCAATAGGAAGGTATTGTTTATGGTGAAATTTTTTCTCTTGTTGCAAAATTAGAAGGTATTAGGACTCTACTTGCTTATGCTACACATAAAGGATTTAAATGTATTAGATGGATGTGAAATTTGTATTATTGAATGGAATTCTAGAAGAAGAAGTCTACATAGAGAAACTTGAAAGTTTTGTAGATCCTAGAAAAAAGGAGAATCGAACAAGAAGATTTTGTTGGTAGAAATATTTGTGGATGACACATTGTTTAATAGAAATGATGACTTAAGAAATTTTTTTATAGAGGGAATGAGTAAGTATCTTGAGATGTGAATGTTTGGAGAAATCAAATTCTATGTAGGCTTGTAGATTCAACAGAAGAAAGATGGTATCTACACTACTCAATCTAAGTATATCAAGGAGATACTAAATTTTTTTGGAATGGAAGATTCAAGACCAGTTGGAACAACTATGTCTACAAGAAATAATATTTCCAAAAATCATAATTCCAAGGAGGTAGATAAGACCACATATAGATCTATGATTGAAAAACTCTAGTATGTGGTACATACTAGGCCTAACATTACTCTTGTAGTTGATATGGTGGCAAAATTTTCAACCAGTCCTAAGGAAAATCCTATGATGGCGATAAAGAGAATCGCGAGGTATCTTAAGGGAACTGAAGAGTATGGATTATGGTACAAGAAAGGAGGCAACTTAGATTCAAAAGCCTTCACCAATGTAGATTGGGTAGGATTTTTTGATGACAGGAAGAGCACCAGTGGTGGAGCATTCTTTCTTGCTAACAGATTAGTGTCTTGGACAAGTGAGAAGCAAAATTGTATCTCTTAGTCTACAATAGAGGTAGAATATGTTGCAAAAATAGTCAATTGTTCACATATTATTTAGTTCAAACAACTATTAGCAGGCATGAAGGTAGAAATCAAGGATCTAGTGGTTATCTTCTGTGATAACACCAATGAAATTAATATATCAAAGAATCTTGTGATGCATACTAAGACCAAGAGCATTGCAATAAAATGTCATTTTCTAAGAGAATTGGTGCAAGACAAAGCGGTGAGATTGGAACATGTGAATAATAAAGAAAAAATTGTAGACATATTCACCAAGCCTTTACCTAAGGATACATTTTTGTATCTAAGAGGTAAGCTAGGGGTTAGTCCCCTATCTAAAGCTCACTAAACAACATTTAGTGATGCATCAACTAAGTATTCTTCAAGATCAATCAAATTGATACAATAATAAAAGGTCAAATTGCATATAGATTAGTACGTTAGTTACATTATGTTGACAATAGATTCAAGAAGACTATTACAGAGGAACATTGTTGAGAACATGCAAGTATGATCAATATGTTTCAATCATTGTTTTGTCACTGATGTGAAACCTACTATTTTCTAGTGAGACAACTACTTATATGATTTAAGTACTATCATTTATTTGATTGATGAAGAGGATTTGATCAAAAGATGTAACAATAACACCTAAAGGAAAGGTTGAGTTATGATTATGTAAAGAAGTACACGAATTAGTTGAGATAGTAATAACATGATGTATTGATAATCTACTTAAGGTTACAAAATCTGGTTACACTAAGAAATTTTAGAAGAGAAAGTTGAACAATTTTTTTTTGCCAAGCTTGATCGAGTGGATAGTAGGTGCTGAGAAAAGTCAATGAAAGTTGAGTAGAAAATTAGATGGAGCCAAGTAAAAGTTTATTCTAGTGTATCCTGAGCAAAACAGTGAATGCCGAGTAAGATTTAGTTGATGCCAAGCACCAATAAACTTTAGTTCATGCCAAGTGATTTTATAGAGGATGTCAAGCAATGTAGTATGTGTCAAGCATCAGAAGCTATGTAATGTTGAGTGACTATATTATTTGAAAGATCATGAATTTGATGGATCTAAGCTGACAAGTTTGTTTTTTTGGATTGTGTGAACCAAGTGAAAGATAAGATTGATGAGCTGGTGGCACATAATTTAAGATAAACCATTCTGAGAAAAATTCAAAGAGGATTGAAGGAGAATTTTTTAGAAGAGATATGGAATATGGGGTAGATTCATTGAATCCTACCTAATTGGTCCTAACTCTAAATTGGAAAATGGAGAATGAGCGAAAAAAAGATCTTAATTTCCTATTTATAGAAATTGCTAGTCAAAAGTAAAGGGTCTCATGCGTGAGAATCTAATGAAGACAAGGAGTCAAGGATTTTGCTTCATCAAGTGACCTAAGAGAAGATTTTGCATTGGCATGTTAAAAAAGAGGGCTCAAGGATATGAATGCTTGAAGGATGAACAAGCTATTAGAGCTGAAATGTGTGAAAGCCAAGTAGAATAGAGGACTATAATAGAGATCTGTAATCTACAAATGGAGTTGTAAGTTGTTATCAAATCAAGCCTTACTATTACTCTCTAATAATTGTATCAATCTATGGTAAATACTTTGGATTAAGGTTGACCTAATAGTCATTTGTAAATCCTTTAACTAGGTGACATTCCAAGTGAATTTTTTAAAGTCCTCTAACAAGGGTCACTCCTAACAGGTTGATAGAAATTATTTAATAGGGTCACATTTAATAGTGTGTATTGTAACCTTTAATAGGGTTGGCCTTTCATAGGGCATCACTTTAGAAGAGTGAAAAAAGGTAGCATGTTACTAGTGGCTTTTCCTAAATTGGGTTTCCACATAAATCATTGTGTCAAGTGTGTTGATGAATTTTTATGTTTCATGTTTACATTTTTGCAAGTTGATTTAATAGTATCCTACAAGTTTTAAGTGATTACATAATCTTATGGATGCATGCATGATGATAAATGTTTTATGGGTTCACTAAGATGTGAAAAGTTTTATTTATACATATGGACCTTGGATAACTAATTCACCCCCCTCTCAGATATTCTAAAGTATTCCAACAATTGGTATCAGAGCCATCTACTTAACAGGACTAGTTTGAAGGTACTAGAAGTACAAAGATCAAGATGTCAAAAAGAGAAGTCCCAAGCTTAATAGAGATAACTTTCTTGCATGAAAAAGTTTGATGAAGCTACACATTGGAGGACTTAGAGATCATGCACAATCTACCATTGCCATTGAGCATGTTGATCCTATTGGAGCCACAATAGAAGAAGATATGAAAAATAAGAAAGAACATAACTAGACAATGTTGGAGATTGCCTCTGCCCTAAGTTATACTAAATTTGATGATATCAAAGGTCTTGAAAATGCAAATAAAATGTGGGATGCCTTAACCACCATCTATGGAGGAGATAAAAATGTTCTAAAAGCCAAAGTTGAAAGTCTCAAAGGTAAGTTTGATGATATGACAATGGAAGAAGGTGAAAATATTGCTCAATGTGTTACAAGGATAAAAGAAGTTTTTAAAGCAATAAAAGAAGCCACTAGCAACATAAATGATGATACCATGCTAAGAAAAGTTTCAAGAACACAATTTCTCATATATGCTATTAGGGTTTTTGCAATTCAAGATCTGAGATGTATACCAAGGAATAATCTAGGCTCACTGCTTTGGAGCTATCTAACTTTGAAAATTACAAACCTAAAAATATTGAATCTACTTTCAAAGCCAAGATTCCATTGAAGGAACCTGATAAGAAGAAGAAGAAGAAAAAGATAAAGTATGTGTCTAGTAATAGGGATACAAATGAGGAGGATGTAGAACAACTTGACACACTACTAGCAAGAAGATGCCATAGACGTAAAGACAAGTTCAATGGTAAATTACCTATCATTTGTTTTGATTACAATGAGGTTGGTCATATTGCTATTAGATGTCCAAAGAAGAAAGACTACAGAGGTGGTGATAGGTACAAAAGTAGAAGAGATGAAGATAACAAGGACTACAAAAACAAAGACAATAAGTCTTGCTATATTGCTAAAGAGGAAACAAAAGATTAATCTGATGAAAATGATGATGAAATGGTGTATGTTGCAATGAAGGATGAATCTGATGAAGATGAGGCAACTGCACTTGTGACTTCTGTGAACAAGAATGATAGATTGGGTGTTCACATCACATGATTGGAGACAAAAATAAGTTCATTACCCTGAATTGTTATGATGGAAATAGTGTAAAATTTGGTAATGATGTACCATGTTTGATAATAGGAAAAGGTTCTATCAAACTCACAGATAAGATTTTATGTGACAATGCTTACTATGTTGAAGGACTTAACTATAATCTCTTGAGTGTGTCACAACTAAATAATTTAGGATGTAAGGTTGAGTTTGTAAACAAGATTTCTAAGTTATATGACATTTATGGGAAACTGATTGGAAAGGGTGATCAAACTAGGAGTAATCTATTCTATCTTGATATAGAGGATGCTACTTGTCTAGTTGTAAAATTTGATGAATTATAGCTATGGCACAAAAGGTTATATCATGTCAATTTTGATAAGCTAGTCAATATCAATCACATGAGAAAAGTTAGAGGTTTGTCTAAGTTAAAGAAGCCTAATAATACAATATGCAAATAATGTCTATTAGGCAAAATAAAAAAGTCAAGTTTTAAGAGTAAAGCTCATAGCTCTAAAGGAATACTAGAGATTGTTCATACAGACTTGTGTGGTCTAATTGATGTGCAAAGCTACAAAGGAGATAAGTACATTATGTTGCTTATTGATGATTATTCTAGAATGATGAAGGTTATGTTTCTAAAATAGAAATCTGATGCTTTCCAAATATTTAAGTGGTACTTAGCAATAGTTGAGAAGGAAATAGGTAAAAGTATAAAGTGTTTGAGATTTGACAAAGGAGGAGAATTCACATCAAATGAGTTTTAGATGTTCTATAATGATAGAGGAATCAAAAGACAGACATCTGCCAATATAACCCCTCCACAAAATGGAATAGCTGAAAGGAGGAACATATCTATAATGGACTATGCTAGGACACTCATGATGGAGAAAAATGTTGCTTTGAAATATTGGAGAAAAGCTATAAGTAAAGCTATCTATACCCTGAACCGTGTTCAAGTTAGGAAAGGTACTCATTCAACACCTTTTGAACTATGGTATGGATACTCACCCAATGTAAAATATTTTAAGGTATTCAGAAGTAAATGTTACATTCTTAAAGACTTTAGGAATGGTAAACTAGATGAAAAAGTGAAGAAGATAAATTCCTAGGATATTCTACAAGAAGTAAAGCTTATAAATGTTTAAATACTAACACTAACAAAGTTGTGGAAACTGCAAATGTAAATTTTGATGAATATAAAAAAGTGTATGAGGCTGAACCTATGAAAGAACGAGAAGAATATAAATAATTTATATACTTTTATGAAGGTATGCCTATTGAAGAAGATGTTACAAATCAAGCTACAAACCAACATCAAGTTTTAGTGACTATTGAGTCACATATTATGAATGTCGAGTTACATTCAGGAACTGGGGTACATTTAGATGCCAAGTTATCGAATGAAGTGGAAGCACATTTTGATTCTGAGATTAGCATACAAGAAAGAGATGTTGAGCTACCTAACATAGATGTACAGTGACTTTGAAGTTGAAAGACTAAATGAAGAAACTAGAGCTAAACCAAGATTGTCTAAATGTGTCAAGAGACATCATCCTGCTACACAAATTATTGGAGATAAAGATGCTAGACCAATGAAAAGAAACAAATTGAGAAATGATACATGTTTATTAAGAATGAAGAAACCCAAATTAGTAAGAGATTCCTTAGAAGATGTGGAACGGAGTAAATCCGTGGAAGAAGAGACTGCACAAATTTAGAAAAATAAAGCATGGACTCTAGTTCCTAGACCAGCAGACAAAAATATGATTGGCACCAAATGGATCTTTAGAACAAGCTAGATGAAAATGGTGAAGTCACAAGGAACAAGGCAAGATTAGTCTATAAAGGATATGCACAAGAAGAATTAATTGACTATGGAGAGACATTTTCCCCTATTGCAAGATTGGAAGGAGTAAGAACTTTACTTGCTTATTGCTTACAAAGGTTTTAAAGTTTATCAAGTGAATGTTAATTTGCATTTCTAAATGGTATATTAGAGGAATAAGTTTACATAGAACAACCAAGAGGATTTTTTGATGTTAGCAATAAGAACATGGAATGTAGATTACATAAAGCTCTATATGGTTTAAAACAAGCACCTAGAGCATGGTATGAGAGACTTCATAATTATTTTGTGAAGATTAGATTTGAAAGGACTAATGATAACAATAATCTATACATAAAGAAAGAGAAAGGAAAAGGTATTTTGTTATTTGAAATTCTTGTTCATAATATCATATTTGGAGGTCAAGATGCTTTATGTAAGACTTTTGCAAATGAAATGAAGCAACAATTTGAGATGTCTATGTTTGGGGAGATCAAGTTCTTTTTGGGTTTGCAAGTATATCAGATGAAATATGGTATATACATCACTTAATCAAAGTATGTCAAGGAAATATTGAAAACTTTTGGATTGGAGGATTCCAAACTAGTAAGTACACCTAAGGTGATAGGATACAAATTGTCAAAGAATGATGATTCAGCTGAGCTAAATCAAACATTATATAGGTCTACGACTAGAAAATTACAATATGTAGTACATAGAAAACTTAACATTGTATTATCTATAGGGTGGTTTCAAGATTCTCTACTAATCCCAAGGAGAATCATTTGATGGATGTAAAGAGAATAATGAGATATTTGAAAGGAATAGAAGAGTTTGGTCTATAGTATAAGAAAAATGATAAATTTGAATTAAGAGCCTATACTAATGCTAATTGGGCTATAAACATTGATGATAGAAAGAGCACTAGTGGAGGAGCATTTTTCTTAGGCAAGAGGCTGGTCACATGGACTAGCAAGAAACAAAATTGTACCTCACAATCTATTGCTAAAGCTGGATATGTTGCTACTGCTATAAATTGTACAAACATTGTATAGATCAAACAATTACTCAAAGATATGAAGGAAGAGATCACAAAACCAATGAGACTTTATCATGATAATACAAGTGATATAAACATATCAAATAATCCTATGAAGCACACAAAGACTAAGCACATTGCAATCAAGTATCATTACTTGAGAGGATTAGTTCAAGATAAAGAGGTGAAGATGGAATATGTTAACACATACAGAACAAATTGCTAATATCTTCACAAAAGCATTACCTAAGGATGCTCATGAGTATCTAAGAGGTAAACTAGGGTTGATACCCCTATCAAAGGCTATCTAAGTAACAAAAGGAGTGCCTTGTATCAAACAAGATAATTTTCATATGTTACAAATTGATGTAGTGGATC
Source organism: Cupressus sempervirens (assembly GCA_028749045.1). NCBI lineage: Eukaryota > Viridiplantae > Streptophyta > Pinopsida > Cupressales > Cupressaceae > Cupressus > Cupressus sempervirens. Next base: position 53,332,605 of record CM053792.1, on the reverse strand, counting down.
TTACTTTAGGATATACTTAAAGTAATCAAAAAGTTGAAACTTCAAATTAGTCACAAGAAAGGTGACAGAGGGAGAAACTAAATAAGCTTATAATCTACATGTTAAGATGACAAGTCTTTGGCATTGTTGTCAAAGAGGGAGATAATTGTTGAAGTAGATAGTTGCTGATCAAGTGCAAGTACAAGAAAGAGAGAGATATTTATTGTAAGAATTTTTCTTAGGGAAAAATTCACCCAAGATCAATGAACTCAAGCACAAGCATAATAGTAGACCAGAAAGAGTATGATCAAAATAACAATATGATTCTATTCAATGCAAAAGTACACTAGGAGTTCCTATATATAAAGGCCTCTAGAATGCTTCTATAATGCATAGGAATCAATATCATGATAAGTCATACAACTAGGCACATTTCCACCAGGTGTGGATTATCCTCCATTAAGTATAGGAGTAAGTAAGCTGATAAGAGGATAAGCCTGCAAAGGTGTAGCATGCAAAATAATGTTGTAGACACCATGTGCTAAAATAGGAGTGCAAATAACTATGTTTTCTACATGACAACTCAGTTAATTATGCAAACTCTAGTGTTGTAGACACCAGGTGTTGTATTAGAGTTGCTTACTTCTGTGTTGTCAACATGACAACTCATAAACGTATGTAAAATCCTAAGTATCTCACCAAATAAATAATAAAATAATGCAATATAATAAAATAATACATTAACCTAATTAAACTTAAGTAAAGTGTAAATAGTAAAGACTTATTTACACCAACACCCCCCCTTAAGTGTAACTTAGGGGAATGCACTTAAGCTTACGAAAGCTAGGATGAAATGCATAATAGATCCCAGCTACTAGGCCATGTTAGGTACCCTTGTACATAATGAAATGTAATCTCTCATAAAGAAGAGAAAGAGGGAAAACCTCATGGGAAAAAACCTCCCCCAAAAAGAAAGATGAAAAGACAAGATGCATGGATGGATGGAGTAATCAAGACCCCCCCATTACGACATACATCAAGTATATACAAAAGTGAAGTATAAGGAAAAAACCCCATAAGAGGAAAAAGTCCCTCCCATAAAAGAGAAGAGGAAGAGAGACAAGGTAGTCTCTCCCCCCCCCCAAATGAAGAGTGTCAATCAGTGATAGCTGCTCCAAGGTAGAAGCTGGTCCATGAGTGCTAAATAATGTTCCTTCCCTTTAGAAGAAACAATGAAAAAGGTATAAGTGAGATGCTTCCCTTATATGTAGAAAGAATCCTAATGATCAATGATGCCTTTGAAACCTACTCAACTATCCCTATGTGAATACTGATGGTCACCCCTTCCAAGACTGCTGAAAAGAATGAGTGCAGATCTGACAAGGATGGATGTAGAACCTATCCCAAAGAACTAATTGTCTCCTCAAATGATAAATAGACCTCTTGCAATCGCTATACATAAGGATCCATAATCATATCAACCTATGAAGATCGATCATGTAGAGAATACACATGAGAATCAGAGTGAGCCCTCGCAACAACTGAAGAAGGATTGTCATCATCAAAGAGAAGATGTACGTCATCAATGATGTATAAGATGGGTGAACTTTCCTCAAATTTTACATCCCTCTCTACAAAAATCTCATGAGTCTCAGGATCCATAAGTCTGTATGCCTTAACACCATCTTTATATTTGATAAAAGTACAAGGCCTAGGTGGTGGTACCTTGCATCCCCTGGAAGATATATTTTCCCATGCTAGACAATCAAAGAGTCTAAAGTGTTTCACAACTAGTTTTCTACCACACCATGCCTTAAAAGGAGTCTTACCATCTAAGGCATTATGAGATGACCTATTAAGTATGTGATTGGCACTACTTATAGCTTCAACTTCAAGTGTTGGATCAAGAGACTTGGCTTGTATCATGCAACTTTCCATGGACTTAAGAGTTCATATCCTCAATGCTGCAACATCTAAGTGGATTTTGAAGATCAATACTCTCAAGTGTGTAAAAGTCTCTAAGTCTTGTATCCAAATATCTACTTTCATTATCCATCCAAAGAACCTTGATGGTTTTCCTTGATTGCTGTTCAACATGACTCTTGGAGGTGTGAAGCTTATAAACCACTTCATTCTTATGATGAAGAAAGTAGACCCATGTGTAGCACGAAAAGTCATCAATGAAAGTGAGTATATAGTGACCCTAACTAACTGATGTCACTAGAAAAGGGCTTGCTAGTACCATGTAAACCAACTGAAGAAAAAATGGTGCTCCTAAAGACTTCCCTTTAGTAAACTTCTCCTCGAGATGCATATCCACTGAACATGTTGAACATTCATCGTTGGAAAAGTTGATTGTAGGTAGACCTTTGACCATGTTTTTTGAAAAAAGTTGCTAAAGATAGCGCAAGGAAAGATGACCATACTACTCATGCCATAATTTGATTTGTGGATGAGATTGAGTCAATAAGGCTTGTGAAGGAGACTTAGGCACAAAGTGGGAGAAGGAATAAAGCCTCTTGTCATGATTGACTTTCCCCACTGCAACCAATGAATCATCTTTGAGACTTCACACCATTATGGAATCAAGAAAGAACTCAACTTTGTTGCTATCTCCAAGGTGAGTGATTTGGTAAATTGAGAGAAGATTAGAGGTAAGATTTGGAACATCAATAATGTCTTTGAATTCCCCATTTTCCATCTCCACATGTCCTTTCCCTTCAACTTCCATTTTTGTACCATCTCCCACAAAGATGTGTGGTATGTGTGACTGCTTCAATGAAGAAAAGTTTCCCTTTGAAGAACCCATATGATATGAGGTAGCTTAGCCAAGAATCCATTCTGATGAAGAACTTGAACTAGCCATAAGTGCTTGTCATTTTTCCTTTGAAGTGGTTGGAGTTGAATCCTTGGAAGCATTTGGCACTTGAATTTTGTTCTTCTTGAGTAGGTTTTCCAACTCATCAATTCTCTTAGTCTTGCAATGATGCTCATCATGATTCAATTTCTCACAATATGCACAAAAAATTTGATCCTTCTTTTCATTACTTCCCTTCTTGTTAGAAGAAGAATTGCCTTGTTGTGAGGAGGATTGTTGTATCTCAGATTGTGATTTTTGTTTCCCCTACTTTTTCTTGTTGTTGGAACTTGTTCCTCCTTGACTTGATTGGTTCTCATCACTAGCCACCAATGCTTTGGTATTTGATGACATGAGAAGTCCCATATCTATCAAGTGGGATTGTTCAAAAATCAATTTTTCTACAAATACATCAAACGTAGGCTTTTGGAAAGCACTTCTCATGGTCAACCTATGCTTCATGAGATTACCACAATCTTTAAGTACTGCTCTAAACTCATTGGCTTTGTTGATATAATCTTGAATTGTGTCAAAGTTCTTAGGATCCAAGAGAATTAAGTCATCTTCAATTTGGTATCCCTTTTCCTCATCCACCTTACCATACAATGATTCAAGTTTGTCCCAAGTAGGTTTGGCTTCCTTGAAACTAGAAATGTGGAAGAAGAGATCTCTATGTACACAAGTTCTAATAATTCCTAAAGCCTATTGGCCTTTAATTTTCCAATCAGAGAGTGTTGTAGCATCAGTGGGTTTGGGAATTATACCATCAACATAAAGATTTAAACCTTTTGCCATTAATTGACTGTATACAATATATTTCCATATAGAATAATTTTTTAAAGTTAGAAGTGGACCTTTAGGTGAAACCATGATGCAGAAAATAAAAAGAGCACAAAAGAGACAAAAAAAACAATACACACCCCTCCTTTTCACTCAATCAAAAGACCCCCCCAAAAGATGCTTTTGGCACTTTATATGTAGTACATGTACAATAGGTCACTTGTCAAAATGTATAAAGTAGACTTCTAATTTTTCTATTTACAATTTCCTTTTGAGGCTCAAATCTATCATTAACCACTATAGCTTAGATGTACAACAATTTTGAAAAGTAATCAAAGCAATACAATGCAAAAAATACCCTAAGTCTAAAAGTGGTTTTTTTTCCACACAACCCTATAATCTGATTGTAGATTTGGAAAGTAGACAAAAAATTAAGCACTTTCAAAAAAAGTGGAACCCATTTTCGAGTCCAGATGAGCCCGTACGGAGCGTTTCAAGTTGAAAAATGTAGGATTGGATAGGTACAGTCACCAAAAGATGAAATTTTTGACAAATCCATGCACCAAAACAAGAAAATAATTGCACCACTGAAATCAATAAATGCAATATATATTTACTGAAATCAATTCAGCCTATTTCAAAATCTCTGTACGTGTAATTTCTCCATAAATAGAATTGATAGAACTTTAGATATGTTTTACATAATTTTCAATGCAATTATATATTATCTCATCTTCTCATAGATCTTCCAAACAATCCCTTTCTTTAAACCAAAGGGAATAATGGTTTTGAGTAAAACCAAGTCTAAAACCAAGTGGACTTATTTATTTTCTCATACATTTTTTTAGTACTTTAAGTATTAGTATATTTGCGGCATAAATGGATCATCTATTTGGATATTTTGTTTTTATTTAATGTCTCATCGTATTGTTATGTAATCATGAGTTGAACTACAGAAATCCAATGATGTATCATAAAATAATGTAATACTTATATGACAAGTAATTTCTATATTAGATAACCATGAACCTAAGCTCTAGGTGAAATCTTTTCAAAGTAGTATCTTCATTCAATTCAGTCGCAAGGACAACAAAACAACACTTATTTATACCCATAAATGAACATGCATTTTTGGATGCAAAAATAAGTACTTTGATTGTAGGATCACATGCTCTATAATCCATGAAAGTTAGTATCACAAGTGCATGTATATAGGTAGAATTATGAAGTAAATGGGCTACTCTATGTTCTTTACTAGAAGACATACGTACATGTTTAGCTACATCTCATATTCTTATAGTTGAATTTAAATCTAAATCCCTATTTTGAAATATTAATTTCATCTTCATCCTCCATAATGGATTAATGGATTAATCACACCTGATTTGGAGTACCGATAACTGAATTATGGCCTCTCAAAGTCAGACTATCAAATCAAAATTGCATCTAGAGAGGGGTCTAGGTAGAAAACTATGAGCTTAAATTTGATGGTCAAATGACTATCACAACAGTTCAAAAGTACTTGGGAATGATGGTGAAAAAGTTGTCAAATTTAACAATGTGAAATGCTGATGTTAGCAAAAAAATAGCCACCTGGATGACATGGAATGGTCATACGATATAGACAAAAAGATGTGGCAAGGTAAAGTGCTGACTAGGCAGACGTAATGGCTGAGTTACCTAGTGATGTGGCAAAGGGTGATGTGTCATGGCATAGGCAAAGATTTGATGTGGCACTATACAATGTTGGTTGATTGGGACCTTGTGGTGTGACATGGCAGTGCACTATCACACCACATGGTAGAGGAGCTATCCACATGGAGGATTTGATAGGGAGCCATGTGTTTATCTATGGTTTATGCTAGTAGTCTTCTGTGTGCAGAGAAAGTAGCAGTTTTGCTGGAGGTAGGGAACCTGAAGTCTATTTGTAGTGAGTAGTTTGCGGGCACCAAATTTTTAGAGTTCTGGTGGAAGATGGTCATCAGAGGAATGGAGCGGTACTAGGCCAGAGACTATGATTGACATCAAAGACAAGTGATACTAGTGTTGAGAAGCTATCATGCTACCAGAGTTTACAATATTAGTCCCACATTGGTGGGAATGAAAACTTCAACTTTGTTTAAAATAAATACACTTGGTATGTGTCGTAATAAAAGGAAGCTTTTTGGGTGTGTTTTATGGGCCAAAATGTGTGGAGTTGCCAACTGGACTTTGAATGTGGCTAGATATTGCTACTAATAAATGTGATAAAATTGTAGAGCCACTGTCGAAATTAGATGGAGTATTTTGTGAGGTTGGGGTGTCATTGCCTAGTACCTATACAAAAAAAATTCTCTACTAGCCCATCTTGGCATAATTTTTTTTTGAAAATATTCCAAAAATAGAAAAATAATGCTAACAAAAATACAAAGAAAATTAAATAATAGATATGAATTAAATTAAATTATAGATCTAATAGATCATATCCAAACTTGCAAATCGAGCCTTCAGATGTCAATTTGCAAAAAAAATTGTCTCAAATTTAACTATGGCCTAGGGTAGGCAAATTTATAGTCAATTTTCACCAAATATATGTTTGAAATATAATGGTGAGGTCCATTCTAGCTCTAGATGCTCCCAATGACTATGATACTTTGGATTTGGGTTGAGGTGTTGAAGCAACAATGGTCTGGAATGACTATGTGAAGAGAAATTCTCCACGCTTTGATACCATGTAAGAATTTGGTATAGCTCTAATACCATGTAAGAATTTTCCTTAGGGAAAAATTTGCTCAAGATCAAAGAACTCAAGCACAACCACAATAGTAGACCAGAAAGAGTATGATCAGAATAAAAATATGTATTCGATTCAATGTGAAAGTACACTAGGAGTGCCTGTATATAAAGGCCTCTAGAATGCTTCTAGAATGCATATGAATCAGTATCATGATAAGTCATACAACTACACACATGCCCACTAGGTCTGGGTTATCCTCCATTAAGCACATGAGTAAGTGTGATGATGAGAGGATAAGCCTACAAAAGTGTAGCATGCAAAATAATGTTGTAGACACCATGTGCTAAATTAGAGTTGCTTACTTCTATGTTGTCAACAAGACAACTCATAAAAGTATGTAAACTCCTAAGTGTCTCACCAAATGAATAATAAAATAATGCAATGTAATAAAATAATGCATTAACCTAAATAAACTTAAGTAAAGTGTAAATAGTAAATACTTATTTACACCAATAGTTATTTATTAGGAGAACAAAGAAAGAGAAATTCTAACATCTACTTAGTATGAGGGAGATATAAGACATAATTTAGAAGGAGTTATAAGGAAGAATTTTGTAACCTATTCAAAAGATGTAAGTTATTGCTAGAGAGAGATTTCAATACAAGGAATTATTTTCTTTTTTGTATTTTTTTGGTCTTACTATTTTAACCTAGTTAGTTTGGTTGATCAGTTTGGTTTGCCATCAATGTAAAAGAGGGAGATTGTTGACAACAAATTGAAGAACTATTAAAGAGGAAGATTTTTGAGAACATACAAGTATGATCAATATGTTTCAATCATTGTTTTGTCACTAATGTCAAACTTGATATTTGCTAGTAAGACAATTGCTTATATGATTTAAGTACTATTACTTATTTGATTGATGAAGATAAGATAAGATAAATTTATTAATGTCCAACAAGAGACCAACAAGGGTTTAAAGGATTGGAAATAGTACAAAGGGAAAATGCTAGCAAAGCAAGCACTGAATTGTGTCTATAGAAGGAACATGAAAGCAAAACAATATAATAACCAAGAAAAGGGAATAACAATAGAAAAGAACTCCTCATAGATGAGAAGTATTCTAGAATGGAAAGGTGGATATTAGGGCAATCAATTACTCTAGAAGGTCACCTTTGAGGTCTACAAGAGTGATATTGTCGAGTGTAATCTCTGGGGGGTCTCACAGATCTAGTGTGACCTGAGATAGTGTAGAGAGGTTGCTTTGATACTTGGGCAGGAACTATAGGACTAAAGAAAGTTGTTATGAGCTGCATAGGGGTTAATGTTGAGCAAAGCTAGAGCTGTATAGTGTGCTCACAAAGCTACATGGTTTACTAAAGTTAGAGTGCAAGATAGTGTTGGTCAATATATAAAGAATGAGGGAAGAGACCAACACTCTCTGAACAAATAGTAGAATTTCCCTCAAACCTCATAGTAAATGGGATGACAAAAAATAAAGTGAGACTTGGTCTTGACCTCCCTAAGGTGACAAAGCTGATAGATCTTATCCTCCCTACCAATCTAGTGATTAGTCTGATTATATAGCTAGTGAGAACCCACCCTAAAAGATCCCAAAGAGATGCAAAGAGTGTGAGTCCAATGACAAGTGAGGTAATAGGGACATAAGATGATCCTGCCCTAGATCTCAATAAAGTGCTCAACATAGAAAACCATGCTCAGATAGAGCCCACCTAGGGGATTCCTCTAGGTCGTAATAACATACTGTTTGTAGATGTCAAGTCTAGCATGCTCATTCAACTCTCACTAAGGTGGAAGAAGATAGGCTAGAGCATCCAGAGAAAACTAGAAGGGTAGAAGACAATCCAAGATAATACCAATAGAGCCCAAGAGAGTAGAGACCTGGGTGTACCAACAAAAAGACCCGTGACTAGAGTCTAAACTCCCAACCTTTGTAGAAGAATAATAAGCCAAGTAGGAATATCTGTTAAAATAGTTAGAGGAATCAGTAAAGCTCCAAAGCTAGTGAAGAAGCCAAAATAAATCAAATATGGTCCCTAATCTAAAAGGGTGAGCACCGAACTCAGCCATAATAATGCTATGTGGTGTGAACTTGTGACATTTGATAATGCACTGAAGGAAAAGAGTTTGGAATCTCTCAACAGAGGCCCAATCAGACTCCAAGAGGGAGGGACCCCAAACAGTAGAGCCATAGAAGATAGTTAGATTGACCAAGGAGTCAAGAAGAGACATCTTAGTCATGGTGTCCTAGAATTGGTGTTGAAAGCATTGTTGCTCAAGAATAGCAAGGGAGTCAAGACCCTTGTTGACTTTGGGCTACATGGCTAGTCTTATGCTAAACTGAGGTCCATAAAACTTAACCCCCAAGTAAGTATATTAAGATATAATCTTGATCTCAATACCCTAGAAGTAAAAATGGAGATGGGATGTCCTCAAACAATTAAAGATGATAATTCAAGTCTTTCCCAAATTTACAACTAGCTCAAATGAGTCATAGAAAGAGGCCAAGCCACTACAGACCATTGGGAGAAGATTCTAGGAGAATCACATCATCAACAAATAGGATAATAGAGATCAATACTTGATGTAAATAACAACCATCACCAGGGAGTGAGTAATCATGGAGAAAAGCCTCAAGCTCATTGATGTAGATGCCAAAGAGTGTAGGGGAGAGAGGACAACCTTGTTTCACCCTGATAGTAATCTAGATAGGATCAAAGAAGCCCTATTGAGTAATAAATCTACCCTCAACATGCTCGTATAACCTCATAATCACTGTAAGAAGAATCTTTAAGATCCCAATCTCTGTAAGATGCTAAAAGAGAGCCACCCAAGGAATAGAGCTGAAAGCTTTTTGGAAGTCAACAAAATAGCAATAAAATTTTGCCGAGTAGTGGCAAGCCTCCTCAATGATGGCTCGTAAAGTCAAATTGTGATTAGTGGTCTAAAAATTTAAATGAAACCCAACCCAACCTTTAGCCTAACAATGTTGTTGATTGAGCTCACTGGATAGGATATCATTCAACACAGTTGCATAGAGTTTTGTGAAGGTATGCCCAACCATGATGGTCTTATAGTTTCTAGGGTTAGAGGCTGGCCCATATTTATAGATTAGATAGATAATATGTCATGACCAAGAGTCAGGGAAGATGACATAAACCACTTGATTAAAGAGCACTATAAGAAAGGGACCCAGGACATAGATACCCAACTTGAAGAATTCAGCTTGAAATCCTTCTTTATTTGGAGTTCTACTACTATTCATAACTCTAACTGCCTCATTGATATGGGAGAAGGAGAAGAGGTGACAATGGGTGGGGGGGATGATGAGATAGATAGGGGGCTTGCCAAGAATATCAAAGAGTGTGGAGGTGTGGGAGGCAAGGGAGTGAAGGTCTAGAGTGGAGGGAGGGGGGGTGGTGAGGAAACATGGTGCACCAAAAGAGCTTTAGGGACTAGAAGAACATCACACAAAGAGGCTTACACTATAGTAAAGTGAAATTTTGTTTCTTATGGTGAAGAAAGTAGTGGTAGTCGAGTCCCAATTGAGAGGAAGAGGAGAAAGAAGTAGTGGGTGGAGCATAGTGAAGCATGCGATGAAAGGATTTGTAGTCCTCATCAAACCACTAGTTCATGGGCAAGACCTACAAGTGGGACAAGGGGTGAGTGAGGAGGTACAATGGGGAATGGAGAGAAGGATAGACTTCCACAAGGTGGATACAAGTAAGTGGAACATGGAGGTGACATCCCCAGAGTCAGGGAAGGGGTCCTGGGGGAGAAGTCATTTGAGGTGATGGATGAAGAGCTCTGTGTCACCATTAGAGAAGCAAAAAGAAGTTTGAGCATGGGGGATGGGAGGGGGGGAAGAGGGGGGCAGGAAGAAGTAGATAAGAAAGGAGGAGAAGGTGGTAGGGGTCCTTGAAGGGTGATGAAGGCGAGAGATGGTAAAGCAAAAAATGAGAGGGATGAAGGAGGCAGTAGAGAGAACATAGTCAACAAAACTAGCACGACTACCATGTGGCCAACAAGTGAAGAGTTCAGATCTAGGAAAGAAAGAGAGTCCATTCAAGATCACAAAGTTAGAAAAATCACAAATCTATAAAAAATAATGACCATACCTAATGAAGGGCCCCTGACAATCCTTAGAGAGTTGAAGAAAACCCACATAACTAGGATCAAAAGTAGTAATACGCATGGGATCAAACTTACAATCATGGAGAGGAGGTTGTAGGTCTCTGGTCTAAACATTAAAGTCTCCCAAAATAATGATGTCCCCCATAGCAGATAATTTGGTAATTTTCTTAAGAAGGTCCTCATAGGGGTCCCCACCCTCAATGCTATGAATTGCATAGTACAAAGATGTTGGTAGGAAGTAACAAAAAACAATATAGTTATCTCTATAGAGAAAGTTTCCATAATCAATGTGAATCCACATGAATTTGGCATAGCTATCAGAGTGAACCAAGGAAATTTTACTAAAAAGATGGTCCTAAATAAGATAGGCAACCCCACCAGAATAGTTGACATTGTTTCTAAAAGAGGAGAGCCACTGATAGCCAGAAATACCAAGAAGAGGATGCGTGGGGCTCTCATGTGTCTTTGTAATAAAAAGAAGGTCGATAGAACCAATATCATCATTAATTAAGCTAGGCATAAACCAAAGGATACCATTACCATTCCTGCAGTTGAGACACAAAGAACCTATACTCAACTGTTGCTGAACTAGTCATTTGGCCTTAGAGGCTATCCTCAAGACCCAACTTGTAGGAAAGATTTCATAGATTAGTTCTTTAAGATTTTTGATGACTGCGTATTTACCCTCTTGTCTTGTTGCCACAATGAAGGCATGAACTTGCTTGAGTTCTACCACTTGTGATTGGGTGAGGTCCTCATCTAGGTAGATCTTAGGGGAAAGAGAGAATAACTTTTTCTTTTCCCTAAGAGCTCACAACCTATTAGAGAGGGAGAGGAACTAGATGAAAAGAGTACCATTAGGGCCTAACCAACACCTATCACAACTGATGTCTAAAATGACTAGCTGATCATTGAAGAAAGAGTATCCAATAGTCAAGGGATCATCAATGGAGGAAAGATAATAGACTCATATGTTTAGTTCACATGACTACCTAACCTGGTCATCATCCATCTTCCCTTGAACTAACTTCTCAATGCTTGAAAGGGGAACCTTAGTCTTAGAATTGCATAAAGAAGCCCAAGAATTCACCTTTAATTCAATATTTTTTAACAACAAATAATACCTATTGATCATCTCTAGTTGTTTCTCCTCTATAGTGTCTAACTCCCTGAGCTACATAGTAGTAGATTCCAAATTAGCTTTGAGGCCTATATTTTCAGCAACTAGAGATTGCATAGTATCTCATAGAGCGTGGTTCTCAAATTCCAATAAAGCCAATTCTTCTACAATTTTAGTAGAGAGTGAAGTTAATAGAGAGTGAAGTTAATTGAGGAAAAACACTTTGTAGGACATCATTAGTGGACTCCACTATAACCAAGAAATCAATGAGGTGCTCGAGTGTAATTAGATCAGATAAGGGTGTCATAGCTTATAAAAGAAGGTGCCCCTAGATGATCACAACCTACTACAGATTGGGTATTTGTCAAACAATTTATAGACAACTATGTGATGCACAATCCATCAAATAGTGGGAACTTGTTTGAAGACATTGGCACCAAACCAGTTCTTGATGACTTCTTATGGTAGAGTCTCTAACAAAAGACATGGAAGAAGTGATTGAGGAGGAGGAGTGAAGTCAGAACAATAGGGACTACTCCCGATCAAAACATGACCATGATAGAATTGGCTTAGAACTCAACTCACATTAGAAAAATCACTAGAGAAGATCCAAATCAACATACAGTATCACAACATCATGGCCAAAACATCAACCAACTCTGCTTATAGCACCAGTATAGTAGAATTCCAAGCAAGTCAAGGGTCCCTATAATGCTAGAGTATTTTTTTTAATGTGGTAGTCACCCCTACCACAAGGGATACAAGTGATCCACCCAAAAACAACACCTTGGATGGAATAGTGGATAGGAGGGGAGACATAGACCATACATGAGGCATTGGAACTAAAATAGAAAACCCCACACCACAAGAGCTAGTGTCCAAAGCAATAGAGTAACCAAAAATAAAGTAAATGCAATAATAGAATTTAGAGGAAAGGTTGAGCTATGATTATGTAAAGAAGTAAAATAATCAATTGAGAAAGTGATAACATGATGTATTGATAATCTACTTAAGGTTACAAAGGCTAGTTACACTACGAAATTTTAGAACAAAAGATGTAAAAATAGAGCCTAGAGGAAAAGTTGAGTTGTGATTATGTAAAGAAGTACAAGAATTAGTTAAGATAGTGATAACATGATGTATTGATAATCTACTTAAGGTTACAAAGGTTGGTTACACTAAGAAAGTTTAGAAGAACAAGTTGAAAAAATTTTGTCTACCAAGCTTGACCGAGTGGATAGTAGGTGCCGAGAAAAGTTAGTGCAAGCTAAGTAGAAAATCAGTCGGAGCCAAACAAAAGTTTATTCTAGTGTATGCTAAGAAAAATAGTGGATGCCAAGTAAAGTTTAGTCGATGTTGAGCACTAGTAAACTTTAGTTCATGTTGAGTGATTTTACAAAGGATGTTGAGCAACACAATATGTGCCAAGCATCAGAAGCTAGATAATGTTGAGTGGCTGCATTATTTGAAAGATCATGAATTCAATGGATTTGAGCTGACACATTTATTTTCTTGGATTGTGTGAACTAGGTAGAAGATAAGATTGATGAGCTCATGGCACAAAATTCAAGGTAAACTATTTTGGAGAAAATTCAAAGAGGATTGAAGGAGAAGTTTCTATAAGAGATATAGAATATGGGGTGGATTCATTAAATCCTACCTAATCTATCCTAACCCTAAATTGGATGATGAAGGATAAGAGGCAAAAAGATCTTATTTTCCTATTTATAGGAATGGCTAGTTAGAAGCAAAGATTGTCATGTGTGAAAACCTAAGGAAGACAAGGAGTCAAGGGTTTTGCTTCATCAAGTGACCTAAGAGAATAGTTTGCATTGGCATGTCAAGAAAGAAGGCTTAAGGATATGAATGTTTGAAGGGTGAACAAGCTATTAGAGCTGAAATATGTGAAGACCAAGTAGAATGGAGGACTGAAATAGATATCTATAATTTGCAAATGGAGTTGTAAGTTGTTATCAGATCAAGCCTTACTGTTACTCTCTAATAATTGTATTAGTCTAGGGTAAATCCTTTGGATTAAGGTTGACCTAACAATCATTTGTAAATCCTTTAACTGGAGGACATTCCAAGTGAATGGTCTAAAGTCCTTTAATAAGGCTCACTCCTAATAGGTTGATTGAAATCCTTTAACAGGGTCACATTTAATAGTGTGTATTGTAACCTTTAATAGGGTTGGCCTTTCATACGACATGACTTTAGAAGAGTGAAAAAGGGTAGGATGTTACTAGTGGTTTTTCCCAAATTGGGTTTTCATGTCAAGTGTGTTGATGAATCTATTGTGTTTCATGTTTACACTTTTACAAGTTGATTTAACAGTAACCTACAAGTTTTAAGTGATTACATAATCTTATGGATGCATGCACATGATGATAAATGTTTTATGGGTTCACTAAGCTATGAAAAGTTTTATTTATACATCTGGACCTTTGATAATTGATACACCCCCCTCTCAAATATTCTAAAGTATTCCAACACATTAATATTAATTTAATATTGTCTTTGGCATAAGCTATCAAAGAGGGAGAAGTTTATTGTAATATCACAAATATTTTGTTTAAAGATGTTGAGGACAAAATAAACTTAGAGAGTTTGCTTATAGAGGGAGAAAATGAAATCAAAGGGAGAAATTGAAGTCAAAGGGAGTTCACACCGATAGAGGGAGTCTCATGGATGAGAATTAGAAATAAACTAAAGATATTATCCTTTCTTATATTTTGTACTAAAATTTAATTTTATTTGAATAGAAAGAAAATGGAAACCCTCTTTACAACCCTAATTTTCAATGGGAATGATCCAAATTGATTAAACACAAGATGTTCAATATAGAAATTTATCAAGTGATGGAAAATAGGGAGAAAGATGGGGTTCATATGATCTTTCTATTGTGGGAGAGTATGTGCTGAAATCTTGGAATAAATAAAAGACAAATACTAACCTTGAATCTAGAAAATGTTGTTTTTTGATGTCTGTATGTAGTTTTTGGAAAATCTATAACTTATTCTGAACTAGAAATGTTGAGATAGAGAAAACCCAAAAATATTGAAGCAAATTCAACCTTGACCCTGTTGGAGGGGCACAATCTTACCCTGGGGCATAATTGTATCTAGAAAATTCAACTTTGACATGTATTGCTCCAACAAAATTTTTGTTCACGCATCTTACAAGTTTGAAAAAAATGGTATCTAAATCTACTCTTCAATTTGTTGTTCTACACTTGTATCTACAAGAAAAATTGTTTTTTTTTTGGATGGGAGGTTTGCCTCAACCAAACCATAGTTTTGAATTGACCTTGAAATATAAATGAAACACTATATATGTATAAACAAAGTAAATGGAACTATTCACCTTGCTTATGTGGAAATTCTTATGGAGGATTCAAATCCTTGAATCCACAAGTATGGATACTCCAAATGTATGTAAAATGTATGTAGGATGTCTCAAATCAATGGACCATTAGATCTTCAACACCAATCATGAATGTATCTTTGCACAGAAGAAGGCTTGGATGAATGTGGATAGAGAAATATTCAACAAGAGGGCTCCATAGAGATTGAATCCTTCAATGGCTAACAATGGTCTTCATTAATGAATTGGATGCTTAAACAATTGAATTATTGATAGAATTTCACTTCATGGAATAATGGATGTAGAAAGGTAATAGTTTTCTTGATATCACAATGTATCTTAGAGAAAAATGAGAGGAAGAGGCTTCCTTATATAGAGATCTAGCGTACTAAATCCTAGAGAAGGATGACATAGGAGCATTAAATTCTATTTAACCTTAACCCCTATGAATAGATGTAGATTAAATGCAATTTAAGAGTCTACCATTCCAAAACTCGAAACAACTGACTTGGAAGAGGGAAAAGAAACTTTTCAAAGCCTAAGATCCCAAAACTCCTAGAAATTAAAAATAGGACCTAGAGTTAGGGAGGAGGTCAACCCTTCCCTAGGTTAGAGTCATGTTATTCCTTGACCTAGGTTAGGGTTGAGGTTGACCTTGATCCAAAAGTTCATCCTTGACCCAGAGGCCAAAGTCCTTAGTTTCATAGAGCAATTTGTCAAAAATAGGCTACAAATAGAGAAAGAAAAGTAGAATAGGGGTAAAACAATTAGATCCATGCAAAGACCCATTCAAGGTGCTTGACATGACCCAAGCCACTTATTGTGAGGGATAAATTCTCTTAACATGGAAGTGCTTCCATTTTTAGATGATATACTATTATGACATGTTGGGTTGCCATCAATGCCAAAGAGGGAGATTGTTGAAAATAATTGACCAATTGTATATTGTCTTTGATGTTATAAAAATTGTCATACCTTTACTAGTTAGTGTATGTCAATCTTACTTAGGAAATGAAAACTATTTCTTGTGTCTACTGAGCATTCTAGTGTTTGCCAAGTTCAGAAGATAGTATCTACTAAGTTCACTTGGGCATCAAAAAGAAGTTCACAAAAGTTCACTGTTAATCGAGTTCACTCCATTAAAAAAGGAAAAGTTGGATGGAACTAATGTTAACTAAGCTCACTTAGTTACCAAAGGAAGATTAAAAAATGCATTTTTAACTGAGTTTACTTGGTTAACATAGGAAAACCATTTTAGTGTTAGTCTCTACCAAGCAGGGTTGACTAACAAAGGATTTTCTTGTTTTTGCATATTGAGTTTAATGGATTTGTTTTTTGGTTCTAGTCGACTGAAGAGATAAATATTAATTATTCTATGATGTATTCAAGATGACTTGAAAAAGTATATGATATAAGTATAAGGTCAAGTTGAGGATTGAATAAAAAGTAAGAATGTGTGGAAGATAAGATGCTTAGAGAAAGTTAATTGGAAGGATAAGAAGAATATCCTTGTTGGGCTACAAGGATTAATCTAATTAAGAAGGATCATGCATTCAAACTAGAATTGAGATCTGAAATCAGAAATTTAGTTGCATCAACAATCAGGTCATTTCATTGTTACTCTCTAACCATTGTAGTAGTGAACTATATCTCTTAATAAAGTTAGCCTAACAACTATTTGCCAAATCCTCTAACAAGGTGGTATTTCTAGATTGAAGTGTCTAAAGACCTCTAACAAGGCCACTCCTAATAGAGTGATTAAATCCTCTAACAAGGTCACACCTAACAATTTTTTTTGTAACCTTTAATAGGGTTGGCTCCTAATAGGGCTCACTTCAGAAGAGTGAAAAATAGTAACTAGTTGCAATTGGTGGTTTTTTCCAAATTGGGTTTCCACGTTAAATCTTGGTGTCACTTGTGTTCATTCTATTTCTCTTATGTGTATGCAACTAAGTTAATTAAGGTTAATTAAACTTAGCATCTTAAGATTTGCATTTTTATTATTTTTTGAGAATAGTTGATATTATAGTGGTTGCTAAGTTACATCATATTGTTAGTGTTAACCGAGTGCCTATGTGTTAACCAAGTAACAAAAGTTTCAACATAGTTAATATTTTTTACTAACATCTAAGGGATCTAGGATTTATTTTTGTGGTAACTGATTCACCCCTCCCCTCTCAGTTACTCCTCTTATATTTCCAACACTTTTTCCATACCTTTATTTTCTCCTTTCTTCTCCTTTTCCTATTATTTGCATATGCTCCCACCATAAAGAGGTATGTAATTTCATCTTAGTTCTTGTAATTTTAACCTTCTTTTCAACTAGTATGATTTCATAATAAAAATAATTTTCCATCTCTAAGATCCAATCCATCAAATCATAAGAGTCCAACTTCTCACTATATTAAGGATAATTAAAATGAGGTTTGGAACCAATGCTTGTCAAAGATATTAGGAATCTTTCATCCTCATCTTTAAATGCTCATGTAGGTGCTTCTCCTCCAAATCACACTTCCTCATCTTCTTCTTCTATTTCATCCTCAATAGGCCTTCCTCTTCTCTACAATATGTCAATAGCTCTGAGTCTAGAAAAGATCTTTCTTAGTATATCAATCACAAAATGATCTATATTTCTCCATCCACAAACCATCTTCACAACCGTATGCAATTGTATGCCAAATTACAACTTTCCAACCTACAACTAAATCACGAACTAAGGATTCTAAAGAAAAATAGACTCAAATACCACACAAAAGTCCAAAGTAAGAGAATCCAAAAATGAGATGTCCAACTCTTTAGCCAAACAAATATGGAAGAAATAACACCTAATAAAGAGAAAATAAAGTTAGAACAATTTTTGAAACTCAAGATTTCATCCAATGTACCAAGCCATAAGGCCTTCCTGATTAAGACCAATACATAAAATATAATAGATCAAAATGATCTTTCTTCTTTCAACTATCACATCGCAATATGCCCAAACTTAGATTAAAACTCAAAGGATGATACTTGGATACTACTTTAATGTGATGATAACCTATATCTATATACCTATGCCTTAAGAAACATTCAAACTATTTCATATCCCAATAAGATAGTTGAATAAATATTACAAATAAATCCCTAAACCTGCAAACTTACAGAATCCTACCAGTCACCTCAAGAATATGAATAAAAAACTCTAATGGTCAAATTCCATGAACATAACCAATGAACATCATGTTGGTGATGAAAAGGTATTGATAAGACATTATTCTATTGATAAGAACTCCAATCTACATATCCTAACCAATAAACTAGAACTAAAATTGGTGAATTGTGAACTGATAAGAACCCAAAATAACTACGAACAAACAATTGATAAGCCAAACTCTACATGATTGCAATAAACCAAAGATTCTCCTACATTACTATATTAACAAGAGGTTTTTACGAGGAGGTTTAGAATAGGATTTTTTTTTTGGTCATGTGTGATATATATAGTCACAATAGTAAGAATTGGTTAGATCTTATAATAAGAATTATGAGCCCTAAGATATTGGTTGAAGAGTGACATATGTAATATCTAACCTAAAATTACATGGAGCAGTTGGTGGATCATTTGAAGGAGAATTTTATGATTTCAAGAAGACAATTGTTGAGAAGGTCACAGGTGTTAGTAGAATTCTTGGTTATGGAAATCAACACTCATGATCAAATTGTTGTAGATAAGGCTTTTACAATATTGATCCAAAAAGTATTTCCTTTGTATAGGTATTATGTGATCTTCTTCCATTATGGCTATAATTTTATTCTACCTTTGGGAGAATGTGTCAACTTATTTTGATATAATTCTTGATATACACAAATTAGCATAAATATTGAATACTAATGTTAGAGTTCTAGTAGATCCCTTTTGTACACTTCTATCATGTGCTTCATTTTCATTGGTTTTTCCTTTGTTGGGGACATATCATTGTGCAAAAATAACATGTAGGTACATGTATGCTTCACTAAATCTATTTCTCCCCTCAAGGTATTTGCAATCACTTTAATGTGGGGGCTTACACTTTACTCCTTATTCCATATTTTGTGCACACACACACACAATGATTTTGTGCAATATAATATGCATATGGATAAGGAGACAATAATTTCCTTAGGTTTAACCTTACATCACATAACATGCACCCCTATGCATTATTTTATGGATCCCTTTCAAAGACATTCCTTTAGATTCTACAATTTCCTTAGGAATGTTCTCTTTTCTAGACCCCTTAATGGAGATTATGGTTGCTTTAAGAAATGATCCTCTTTTGGTACCTAGATTTCCTACTATTCTAGGTTATCCTTTCCCAATGGGTTGACTAACATAACACAACATGCTAAACTATAAATACAATCTTTTTGTTATTTATCTTCACATGGCCCATAATAAGTCAAAACCTTACTATGGTAGTAAGACCATCTTTCTCTCCCCCCTCTCTACCTCCATCTTTTTGAGAAAACATTATTTTAATCTTCATTTTAGATTAAATGAGGACCTAAGTCACTTTTGGGATTGGTGTATCCTTGTCTCCTTGATCTTGATAAACAAAATTATGATGCATTGATCTAGTTTATCACAAGTATTAGGTTGTTTGACAATCTTTCCAAATGGAGGCTAAATGTACTATCCTAAATTGTAAGCATCAATAGTTACATGTTCAATTAAGCCTCATTTTTTTTATGTTCCCACAATTTCATGTTGGTTCTAATTGATCTATCAACCTACATCCTACATTTCCAACTTATTTTAGCCCTCTAAATGTCCAATTTAAATTTGAGCCTCTTTTGATAGGACAAGGATGGCCTTAATATTTGTGCCCAAATTTGTATTAGGGGCCCTTCTTGTGGTTTTAGAGGTTTTTTCAAATTTGTGCTAGCCTCTTTTGAATTTTGACCTCCAAAATGTTGTGAGAGGTATAAAAGAAATCCATCTCTTATTCACACATCTCACTATCCAAAATTTAAGTTCTCTTGTATAATTTTTTATCCAAGCATTCAAGATCAAGTATTCAAGTATAGAAGAAATGTTTTAAGAAAATATTATCCATTATAGCTAACTTCTCTCCCATTATGGACAAGTATATGAGTTCTAAATCAAGAAAGAAGATCATTTGTCCATCTACATACATTCATCCATCCAATATTCAAGGCAATAACCTATCAAGCATAACAAAATTAAGGATTGTTTCTAAGTATTCATGAATCTATACATTTGTGAAGAGAATCCATGATCTTCTTCACATTCCAAGATTCAAAGACAACATAAAACTACATTCAAGCTACATACACCCATCTTCATAAATATCATGATCTCAATATTTATTTATGAAGATATATGCATTTACAAGGTAGATTTAATATTTACCTTTACGTGGTTTTTAAAAAATTAAATTTTATTTCTATTTAAAGGTTGATTACTCAACCAATTTTTGACCAAGGAAAATCTCTTTCACCCAAAAATTCTTCCATTGTTCTGTGCACATGAACATGTGATGTACCTATCCTTATATATCTAAATAGTACAAGACCTAATGGAAAGTCTATAATCTGGATCATAAAAAAGTAGGAGTAGAAAGGCTTAGGCAGCCTCTCCTTGAGAACACGATGCCCTAGGAATCTTTTTCCCTCAATATATGCTTCAAACTAAAACCACATGTTAGCACTATATTATCTAGTTGTTGTTCTCGGTACTTATAGGTTTTTGTCTATGTTTTGTTAGTCCATGTAACATAAACCTATCATTTTGTCTTATTTTTTTTCATATTCTATGTCATCCAATTATACTAATTTTAATCCAACTTGTTGTAATAAATTATTGTGAAGGATCATTGACTTGTTTAGTGCTTAAATCTTATTTGAACCTGGTGTATAATCTTTATTTGAAATCCAATCTCATTTCATGCATTACTTCCACACACCCCCACCCCCCCCCCCCCCCCCCCCCCCCCCAATCCCCACTCTTCATATTATATATCTACATACTTATGATTACTTAATTTAATTCTTCAGTCTTATATCAAATGATTACATAGCTTTTCATCATATTATTTTTCCTAGAGTTTTATTCTTATACCCAAAACAAGAGTTTCTTTAGTATTTAATGTACTGGTTTTATTTTTGTATTTGATGATTCATTTAGATTCATAACATTTTCTATTGCTTCTTTACTTTGTGTAGAGGGTTTTTTTGAGTTACAAATGATTGTTAGGTTTTGTGGGTTGATATATACCTCTTACAAATTATACTCATGCAAAAAAAAATATGAATGAGAGGTTATGACCTTTTCATGTTCATTGTGAAAAATGACATAGTATAAAGAATTTGCACAAAGTCATGAATATCCACACTTTTTTACATTAGAAATCTAAAATGTGAAATATATAACTACAAGATAATGATGATGTTATAATGATAAAAACATTAAACTATATTAGATTTTTAATTACTTTGTAAAAGGAAATTTTTATATATTGATGGTTGATCATAATAAAATTGTACTTGCAATTGAACTACACTATATTCTTAGTTATGACTATACTTCATGAATTGAATGAAAAAAAATTGATGGTTAATTTATATTGAAATAGCTAAAATGAAATCATAAGAATTGCTTCCCAATTTGATTGTGTGTTAGTTTTAATAATATTCTCCACCACACTTTGTGATTCATTAATAAGATAAATAAATATTGACAAAATAAGAATTAGGGATAACATGCTTATAAAAGTTATACAAAAATTAAAACATAATTAAACTTATATAGGGTCATCATAATTTCCACAAAATTGATACATTTAATTTGTTAAAGTGAGCTTGAATTAATTATGACCCAGTTACTGTCATGCCCAAAAAGTAAGGACAAAAACACACGCAAATTTTTATTTTTTTATTTAAAAAAAAAACTAATTAAGATAATGGGGTCGACAAATGTTCTTATGATTAACTAAGATTAAGCAAGACAACATGGTCAAAAAGGTTTTAGGTGTTTTACTATAATGGAACTAATCATGATCAATTGTTACAACCTTAAGGATGGTCTAATTAACTAGGCCCTTACTACTAAATGAATAACTTGATTGTCGTTACATCTTTAATCCATTGCCCTAGGCTTAATGTCATGAATTAACTTCTTTCAACTTCATTTAGATTACTTTTTAAAATTTTAAACCAGAATCCATCTAACCTTTATGTACATACCAAGGAGATAACAACATTAATGATTTTACTTTCTACGTTTTAAATTTTCAAATTTATTTCCTTCGTTCTCATATCGATCTAATTAATTAATTTAATGTTCACTATTAAGGTTGGTGACTATGTTCAATGAATCCATATTTTAATCTAAGCTTTATTCAAACTATCGCAATTTAAGTCCATATTAAAATTAATCTATGAAGCTTGTAATAGAATAAAACTAGTTAATGAGAAATCAAATTTGTTTAAATTACTATATTCAATTTCACATAGAAACTTTCTAACACTAACAACTAAAATCTAAATATAGGTTTTAAAGTAATCCTTGATACAAAATATAACAATCTAACTTATATTAATCTATCTTTGCAATTTAAAAACTAAGACGAAGGTTAATTCAAATAAATCTACAAGTCAACTAAACGTCATTTAAACTACTAACTCTAATTTAACAAGACTAATACTAAATAAAAAAATGTAACTATCATTCTAACATTTAGAACATTGACATATACTCAACATCTAATTAACTCTAAGACTTTAACAATACAAGAAAACTAGAATCAAATTAACCAATTAAAATTTCTATACATTAGAATACTAAAAGACTAATATTCAAACCGTATTATAATCTTGACCACCCTAACATTCTAATTAAAAACTTCAAACCATTCTAATCCCAACCAAACACATACTATCTAACCTAAACTTATTTAAAATCTACTCATCCCTAAACCAAACTTAATACTAATAATTGCAATTGACTATACTAACAAATAACCCTAACTACTAACTATCAACCACACCATAAGAAAACAAATAAAAAAAAGAAACAATACTAACTATAATACTAAACTACCCCCCCCCAAAACTCAACTCATCTAATCCCAACCGTGGCCACACGCAAGGATAGCGTGCTGCCCAAGTCTGCACACTGTAGACTCAATACCCACATCACCTCCATCTTGCATGACCTTCAACCAAGAACATGCGCATGGTAAGAGGTGGAATAAAGGGGGTTGGTAAAAAGGTCAGAATTCACAACCTTACTCCCCTCTTGACTGACGTGACATGCCATAAGTGGCATGAGGAATTCATGCTGGCAGCACTGTCCCATACTCCTCAAGGTGCATATGAGGTGGGCGAGCCAAGGGCAGCGCATGGAATTAGTAAAGTGAGGGTGGGCGATATGAAGGGGTTTAAATATGTATATATGCATTGTTTTAAGAGACTCCCTTACTCTCCCCATGACATGACGTGTCATTAGTGGGATGATTAACCACTGAACCCCTTGCTACGCCTAGCCTAGATAGGAGGGTGGAAGAAAATATGGGGAATAGGGATATTAATTTAGTGGGTGCGATTGGGTTTTTTTTTTTTGATTAATTAAATGAATGGAATGATGTCTAGGAAGGTACCTTGCCCCCTCAGTCCTTAAGAGTTAAATGCAAAAGTTTTGTAGTTGAGATATGTCAACCAAATTTCCATTTAAATATTTTAAAGTTTCAAATGCATTTAATTTATATTCTTTTTTAAATAATTTAATATTGATTTTTATTGCAAACCAAAAGAATAATATAGAGAATATTCTTTGTGACTTGGGGGAAATTAAAATCTCTCCCATACATTTTCCAGAGGGCCTTTTTGACCTGGAGATGCACATTTTTCTCTTAAGAGGCCAATTTTGGCTAAGTGTTGACATGTTTCCTTGTTAAAATTCTTTGATAAACAAGATGAGTTAAACATTCCTAGAGGCAATATGGAGTTATAATCTTCTAAATCAATTTGACACACAAGCATGCAAAGGAATATAATCCTCCTAATCAAAATTGATTTTATTCCTTATGAAGCTTAACAAGGAATTATGATCTTATAATCAGAGTTCAAAAAGGTGATGAATTAATCCTTATCAAATTTAATTGTATCACTAGTGTAACTTAACAATTAAAGTTCTAGCTTCGTGATCACAATATAGGATTGATATTATAACATGTTAATGTTCAAAATATTGAATTGAAACTTCAATACATCCATTGCCTTTCATTATCATAATTGAAACTTAGAATTCCCAATTCAAGACATTTACTATCATTCTAATTTCTCACATATGTATGCCAAAGTTTGGAAACACATGAGAACATTGCAAGGAAAATTTCATAATCTTTTTCTTTCCTCTATTATTCATCCTAGTTCAAGGCTCCATCGAGAAAGAACCAGTAGGAAAACTCGATGTCTTTGCCACTACACCAAATTCAATTACAATTTACATAATATTACAATTCATTGAGTTTTCTTCAAGGCTTGCACAAAAGAACTTTTATCAAATGTCTTCATTGCATCAAGGAAAAACATGAAAGAGACAAGAATCAACATGGAGATAATAACACAAGGAGATAAGAAATTTGAACATGCATTCCCACGCGGTTGCACAATAGGTCCAATAATGGACCGATATAGGGGAAAGGTGGATTTTCTCAATAGGAGAAGTCAATCACCATACCTTCACTTAGCCCTTTCAGGGCTACAACTTCAAGAACTTCCATTCTTTCACAAGGCCCTTTCGAGGCTATATCCACAAGGATTTTCATTCTTTTCCACATTCAAGAATTCTCAATAACAACAAGGTATGGGATGACAAGTAGGGGCCCATACACCCTACCCTTTCTCCCTCCTCTCTCCATGAGAGGAGACTCTACACTATTGAGGTCCAACTAATGCCCTTTCCCCAAGCATGGCCACTTCTTCCCTATCCAAGGGTGAGTGTTGCCAAAAACATCCCCATGAAAATCTCTCAAAAATAATCAACACACCAAGAAGGCATATGAATAACATCAAAAGAAAACAAGATAAAATCCCTCCCAGATCCACCCCCAACACACAACAAGAAATGCAAAACTACATAATGTCTCCAACATGATTCAAGCAAGATTCAAAATGTGAACACACATGAAGAACCATTCATGGAGTGAAGAACTCCTACCTTCATAAAGAGTTATGGCAATGGTGGTTTGAGACGAGCTTCCCTTTCTTCCTTCAATCTTCAAGACTTCCTCCAAAACTAGAGGATTGGGTGACAAAACTAAACTCCCCCAAAAATGCCTCTACGTATGGTCCTTGACTCCACTAAGCTTCAAGTAACTCAATATGGAGGTTTGGTTTCACTAACCCAAGTAAAAAGCAACCCATTTTCGAAATCAGCCTATAATAGGGTTTTTAAGAGACCCTAAGAGTCAACCTAAGAGGCTAAAGGATTGGAAAGTATCCCCACCCATACCCTTACCCATAGGGGTACTTAAATTTAATGTTTTCTAAGCCCTTAAAGGCTTATTAGGAACAATTAAAAGTTAGGAGAATGGTAAGATCAAATTACAACCTTTAAAGAATTACAATATAAGGCTAGCACAAAATTAACAAGTAGTTTAGCTCCGTTTTTCCATTGAGTTGTCTTGGCTAATTTTTCTGCACACTCATTGCACACATCAGTAGGTCCAAAACCACATGCATAATGTGAATTACATATTAGAGGAATTATATAAATTAAAGCATCCATTTCTTAATACATAGTGGTTTATTTACTTCTACTCATATTTCTAACCTTTCGACTTGCATAACCAAAAGTGTTAGTGTTGCATACATTTTCTTCATCATAATACATATTTATAAGCATTAATGACAAAATCAAATAGCTGAAGTGAGACATCACACATTGTAAAATAGCATTAAAATGTTCAGTGTATCCAGTAATGTTCTGACATAACAAGCATGAGTATCAAAATAACAATGTATCATTGGTGCTAGGATGGGTCAGGGCGAGGCCTCACAGTTACCAATATATGGTGCTCCAACAATTAATATTTGGAAGTCAAACTTACACTGAGAAATAGAAACAAGTACATTGTGATTTTGACAAAAAGTGGAGAAAGAAAATATATGCATATATGGCCATGGTATCCAAGTTGAGGTGACGTCAACTCTTAAACATCACATACTGAGAAAATTAAGTTTAGAAAAAAAAAATCAACTTTGACTATTTAATACTTTTAACTTAGAAATCAAACTTTAGAATATGATCCATCTTCATCTTTAACAATAAACTAAAACATGTATCTTAGGACACTAGTTT
The DNA here is from genome assembly GCA_028749045.1 of Cupressus sempervirens. Classification (NCBI taxonomy): domain Eukaryota; kingdom Viridiplantae; phylum Streptophyta; class Pinopsida; order Cupressales; family Cupressaceae; genus Cupressus; species Cupressus sempervirens. The sequence goes on along the minus strand of CM053792.1, from coordinate 53,306,290 downwards.
TTTCTTCCAATTAGTTTAAACCAAAACATGTATCTTAGGGCACTAGTTTTTTCTTCCAATCATTTTAATATAATTTAGGTTCCAATCAGCTTAATATAATTAGGTTTTCATTGGCTATTTAGCCACTACTCCAAAGATGATACATCTGATGTTCACGAGTTGTCTATCCATAAGTTGTGTACTATTTTATACCAAAATAGTTGCAGTAGAGTTGCATTGTAATTAAGAAGCTGCTACAAAAATGAATTAGAAATGATGAGACTGAAGGATAGACAAGACAAGGAAAAAGCTATGAACGTCACAGGGAATGTTGAGCACCCCCATTTTCTCAAACCCATATTCTTCTGCACACATGGCCAGAAGAGAGCGTATCATCGGATGCTTCAAATAATGCAATGGAACATAAAAATATTCTCTCTCTTTCCCAACATACACTAAAAAATAGCCTTTGGGAATCACATTCTTTTCTTTAATATCTTGCTCACTTTCAGTAATACTCAACAAGGCATATCTGCTACTTTGTGCATCCATTTTAAGAGAGCCCAATAACTTGAATTCCTTCCTTCTAAATTTCCCCATCATGTTTAATGTACTCTAGACCTTTAGTTTTGACCTCTTTTATATTAAGGGATTTAAAGCCAAATTATTTATTGTCTACTCAGTAAACTTTGGTTGCACATGGACTTGGCATAGGCCAACCAAGGAAGGCTATTTTAGAGAATGAAGCATAATAGGTCATTTAATTAAGCATGATTTAAATGAGTGGTTGACTATTTATCTTTTCAAGATACATGTTGTCTTTAATAATAAATTGTATACACAAAACATGCCTTATTTGAGCCCTTTCTTTTTAATCTGAATAGCCAGCTGAAATAAATTAGTTTTACTTTCTTGGTTCTAAGTCTATTGCTGATGTATAAAGGTTATTGAAGAATTTGTTAGAACCAAGTTTTAGTTAGTTCAACATCATGAGAAATGGTTTAGGGTTCTAATTGACTAACATAAATTTTGGCATTCTCAGTCAAAGAATTTAAAGTCTCACATGGTCTTATATAAAATAACCAAAAAAATTAGTTTTCTAATTTTAATACATGTCATTCTTTTGAAATTTTTATATCTTGAATACATGGAGAGGGTGATTATTGAAAGTACTAAAATATAAAATGACTGATTTTATTATGCATTAGTATGCTGACACTCTGATCTTGTCAACCATGGTGCATGAAAATAAAACACCCCCTGCTCAAATGATGCTTTTCTATTTTTATTAGGTTTACCTTCTGCACCTAATAAATTGTATACTAGTTTATTATTGCAATTGACATATCACTTTCTGATTTCAACTCTAAACATTTTGTACTGTGTATTCCTGGTAGTTGTATAAGTGATTTTAAACCAAATAAAGGATAAAAGCGAGCCGACCACTCTTCAAGACGTCGTAGATTGAGCCTCTTGTAGTTTCATATTTCTATCAATGAATCTTACAATCTCTTTCGATTTGCTATGATAAAAGTTTTCAAAGTTTTATATATATATTTGGTTCTTGGTAATGATTTGTTACCATGACGTGAGAAATTTCCTTATTTACAATTTTAAAGATTTTTCTATTTGGCTTTCCACTTGGCTTTATTTTAGGGCATAATAAGGTTTAACTATGTTTCTTGTCTCGTCTAGAATTTGATGGTCACCCCTACTCTGTCATATTTTTAAAAAAATAGCAGTTAACTTATTTGATATCTTTCGTTTAACTTTTTCAAAAAATAAATTGATTGTTAATTTTTACAAAAAATATAATTTAATATTTGAATATTAATTAGTAATATATGAAAAAGATTTTATGATATATATATATGGCATCTCTCTCCACATCTATGAGGAAGTCATCTCCTTGGCGATGGGCTTGGTTATGAAGGGAAGGAAATGGAAAAAGGTGACTAGGGTGGTCGACAAAGTGAGTCTATAGCACTTCTTTTTGGAGGATGAGGAACCAATTCGACATAGAGGTGGGTTTATGTGGGAAAAGCTGAGCCATGGAATAAGGTCTGCTTGACATTGATGAAATATGTAACCTTAGAAGGGAGGTATGGTGTCTATTATTATTACCACTTTCCTCTCCTAAACCATTTTCACCACCGTGATGTTATTTCCATTCTGGTTTTTCTGTTGCATGATTTAGTGGACTCAATTAGTGATGTTAAGGAAAAAATGAGGAAGGGTGTTAATTTTACCATTTTACACCAAGGGTTAATGTTTTGGCTATATCAATTCCACCTAGCCCTTGTCCCCCCTAGGATAGTTGAGATTGATATTCCTACCCATCCTAACCCCCAATCCTAATAGGTTCCCCTTAGGATCACGAGCCCTTGTGCCCCTACCCCACAACCTTCTCCTAGTGGGTCCCTTGTTGATTTGAAACCCACCCTCCCTAGGAAAGAAAGGGAGAGAGAAGGAACTAGAGGAGTCACAGGAGGAAGGGAGAGGGGGCAGAAGGAGGTTGGGAGGGTAGCTAAATCTAATGCTAAGAGGAAGTTGAAAGATGGGGCCTCGCAAGAGGAGGATTTAGATTCAGAGGATACGATCTATCCCAAACGAAGGATGAAGGAAAGGGAATCAAATTTTGGGAAGGGTGGAATGAAGGAGGAGGAGGAGGAGATTTTAGATTGATCATGGTCTGGTTCAGGAGGTGGGATGAAGGAGAAGAATGAGGTGTCACATGTTTTGGCCATCATTGGATTACGATGTGTGGATTTAACTTGGGACCAATTCCCTGATACAATGGATAGTGTGCCCTCCCCCAAAATGATTTTCTCCCCTTTTAAAGCTCCTCCCAAGGATATTGCTAACCCCATGAATGTGCAGGATGTCACTTTGATACATCTAGATGGTGGTTTGGGCAACATGTAGGATGGTAACATGGACATCAAGAAGATGGATAGCGATGAGTTGTGGCAGAGAAGTCATACGTTGGAAGAAAGGATGCATCTTTTGATGAAGTTCATAGTTAAAGTGACACATGTTGTTGCCAGAAAGATATGGAGGGAGACTTGCTGAAGGAGGACTCCAAATTACTATTTGAATTCCTTGCAAAAGATTGGGCAAACATCCTCCTAGGGAGGAAAGAGACCAAGAAGCCTTAATGGCTCCCTCCTTTTGTTTTTTAATGTTGTTTATCTTTTGGTTCTTGGACTCAACTAGATTTAAGGTTGTTATGCCTTTGTTCATATATTTACATAGCTTATCCAGACTCAATATAGGCAATGTTACGCCTATTGATACTCTTTTAGTTATGTTTTTGTTTTTAAATGGTAGGGGGTAGTTTTGGTTGTTGGTAATCTACTAGTAGTTGATTAGTTTAATTGTATATGGGCCAGCCTCCTAATTATGGCTACTTTTAATTCAAAAACAATATATACAAAAATTTCAAATAAAAGAAAGAAGTTTGTAAGTTAATATACGTTATTTTAATTTTTTTTTTAAAACTTAATGTAATTCTACAAATAATATAAAATATATATATTTAATATTGTAAATTACTAAAAAATAAAATTTTAAAATTCATCATATCTATAATTATCAAAATAAAATACATCTAATAAAAACATATTTATTAAGAAAAAATCATATATATATATATATATATATAATAAAAATAATATATATTTATCTTATATACATATTATAAAATTACAATTATGTATATTGTAAAATAAAATACTATCTTAGAGTTAGGTTGAGCCTAGAGACCTTTTTGGTAATGTTTGATAGGTTGGTGAACTCATTTGGAGAACAAAAGAATAATTAGTGTTTGTTTGTCTAAGTTGTTCTAGGTTGGTCAAAGATAGTCAACATTTGGTCAAAGGTAGACTCAAGGTTGGATTTGAACATTTTTGGTCATCTTTAGTATTTATAAATTATTTGGAATCATTTCATACCTAGTTGGAGTCAAATTGCATAATAGTGCAAAATGTTGTTAAAAAGTTGCAAAGTGCAAATTTTGAAAAAGTGTATTTTTTGCAATTTCTTGCAAAAGTTGTCAAGAATGCATAACCAAGTGAAAATGTTGGTTTGGAAATTACCAAATGACCTAGAGGAGTGTATATGTGTTGGAGATGACCAATTTTTTTGGTTGGAATCAAGAAGACAAGTTTTGGAGCAATTTTTTGTGCCTTCTAGAGTGTTGATCTGCACTTTTCAAGATTTTTTTTGGTTTTGTGTGATGAGATGATTGAATCCAATCCTTATATTTCTTCCACATGTTCAAGGCACTAATTTGAATCAGTACCATAGATTAGAACAATATATTGCATTCAATTTCCTTCATTTTGTGCTTTCCTAGAAACTAGGTTTTTCAAGCTTCTAATGCATTCTTAGCAATTCGTATCTTACCTATTATCAAAAGTTGCAATGTTTCTTAGTTCGAATGAGCAAGGTTGTGTATAGTTCAAACTGTTGGTCCAAGGATCAAATTGTCTACTCCATAAGCTCTGGTTGGTTGGGTTTAGGCTAGGACCAACTTCATTTCAGCCACCACGTCCCTCCGACAATATCAACCACACTGAACATAAGCATCTATAAGGGTCTCTAAGCACCATTTTGTCTAAGATCTTTGATCAGACATTTCTCTGAGCTTGTGCGAGGTATTGACAAATTTTCAAGTGCTATAAGATTGGGTTATCTAGGCCTACAATATCCTATCTAAGTTTTTAAAGGTTTGACTTTATTTATATTTGGCATCTATATCTTTCCTATTGCCAAAAGTTTCAATGTTGCTTAGTTTAAATGAGAAAGGTTGTGTATATTTCAAAGTGTTGGTCTTGGGATCAAATCATCTTCTTTGTTAGCTCCATTTAGTTATGTTTAGGCTAGGACCAATCTCATTTTATCCACAACTTCCATCCAATGGTATCAACCACACTGAATGGAAGCGTCCCTAAGGGTATCTAAGCACCATTGAGTTGCGATCTTTGATCGGGCATTTCTCGGGGTTTATTAAGGTATTGAAAAATGGTTAGGTGCTATAGGATCATGTTGTTAGACATGTACTAATCTATCTTATTTCTTAGATATTTAAGTTTGTTTGGATCTAGCATGCGTATCTCACCTATTGCTAAAAGTTTCAATGTTGCTCAGTTCATATGAGAAAGGTTGTGTATATTTCAAACTGTTGGTCCTAGGATTAAATCATCTACTCTATTAACTCTAGTTCATCAAGTTTAAACTACAACAACCTCATTTCAGCCACAACATCCCTCCAATGGTATTAACCACACTGAATGGAAGCATCCCTAAGGGTCTCTAACCACTATGAGGCTATGATATTTGACACAAATACAAAGATCATGACATATTTTAACTTTTCATGTATTATTACATCAAAATAAGTGACATATGAATTTAATTACTTGTTATAATTAATTTGATAAACAAGTTACATTTTCTATATAAAATAATGAACGTTCATGTGTTGATTAATTGCAAGAAAGTAAGATGAAATACAAGTTTGTATGCACACACTAAACAAGTTGGATGAAAATCAAAGTTTAATGTATATCAAAATAAATAATATATTATTCCATATCAATCATATAGTTACAAAAGATGTTATGTCTCATTGGTACAATATAAAATTTGAATACCCAACAAATGTTGAATGTGTACAATAGAAATGTCAAATGTCCATAGTACACATATTGAATATATACAATACAAAAGTCAAATAACCAACAAATTTTGAATGCATACAATAGAAATGTCAATTGTAAATAATACAAATCTTGAATATATACAATACAAAAGTCAAATAAACAAAAAATGTCAAATGTGTACAATAGAAATGTCGAATGTGCAGAATAAAAATCTCAAATATATACAATACAAAAGTTGAACATATGTCAATGTCATGTGATGCTCACAACTAAATATGTATATCACTATCAATATCTATGACTGGGTAGGATCATCAAAATTGAGCCTCTTTGATGTTGTTTGTGGCCTGCCATGTGTTTACAAAAGAAAAAATAAAATACACTATCAAATATCTTATCTATGAGTAATATGAAAATAACTAGAATTTGGGTTCTAAATTATGGATAGTTGAGTTATTCATTACCTCATCCCTTTGTCTCACAGTTGGACTAAATGATAATGATAATGAGCTCCTTCTTTGATGGGTAAGACTCCTAACAAAATGATGAGGGAGAGTGGCAATGGGAGATACAACTACTGATGAATCAATGCTCATGGGAGGCACAACCACTGATGAATCAATGTTGGTATGAGGCACAACCTGAATGGTAAGTGATAAAATGTTAGAATTATAGAGTGGAATTAGGGATTACTAATACAGTAAAAAATAAAAAAATGTACTACAACCTAAGCTAGATCTGTCATGCTAACAGGAGGTACAACCAATAAAGAATTAGTGTTGGTATAAGGCACAACCTGTATGGTAAGCAATAAAATGTTAGCATTATAGAGTGGCATTAGGGATTCCAAATAGAGTGAAAAACAAAAAACATATTGTAGCCTAAGCTAGATCTCCCATGCTAGTAGGATGTACAACCATTGATGAATCAGTGTTGGTAGGAGGCACAACCTATATGGTAACCGATAAAATGTTCACATTATAGAGTGGCAATAGGGATTCCAAATAGAGTAAAAAAAAAAAATGTATTGTAGCCTAAGCTAGATCTTCTGTGCTAGTAGGAGGTACGACCATTGATGAATCAGTGCTAGTATGAGGTACAACCTATATGGTAAGCAATAAAATTTTAGCATTATAGTGTGGCATTAATAATTCCAAGTAGAGTATAAAAACTAAAAACATAATGCAGCCTGAGTTGGATCTCCCATGCTAGTAGGAGGCACAACCACTAATGAATCAATGCTAGTATGAGGCACAACCTGTATCATAAGCAATAAAATGTTATAATTGTAGAGTAGGTGTTAGGGATTTCTATCGCACACACAAGAAATCCAACTTGAGATCATAAGAGAGCTTCAACTAAGAATCCACATACATACCTTTGGCCTCTATTGTGTTTGACCTTGTCTTTGATGTTGAGGACTCCTAAAAAAATGAATTGGGAAAGGATTTGCAAAAAGTCTCAAAGAGTGTTGTAATAGGTAAAAGATAAATAACAAATGTAAATAAAAAAATATTGTTTATAATTACTATAAAACTTTAAAAAAAGCATGTACTCATTTGTAAATGCAACTATTTAATATGTATATAGAAAAATGCATACTATAACCTCAAATTTAAGAGAAGGAAAATATGAGATTTTACCTCTTCCATTGCCTCAACATCGGTAGTCTTAGATGCATTCATCAACTCTACAAAATTCAATTGTTTCTACATATACTCAAAAAACAAGTCAATACGTATTCATCAATATTGAGTATATGTATATACATTCATTCATAATAATTTTCAAAATATAAACTTGACTCGTATTTAATACCTTTTTTTTTTGTTTCAGTGTTCTTGTTGTGTTCTTTCCCTTTCCTCTAGACCTCAAGCTATGTGGAGTACCTAAAGAAGAAACAAGTATAACATAAGGGGAATCAATAAGACACATCACGAGTTCAACTCAAATTGTAAACATTATAGGTGTGCAAGCTATGATACCACATAGCTCTCAAGGCCAAAGTTAATGGCAGAAAGCATGACATCATCAACTTGAGAAATTTCAGCCCCAGAAAGCCCTATAAAATAGTAAAGAGCATTATAGTTTCCAACATAATATATTCATCTCCCCCCTCTTTCTCCCCCTATTAATAAATTTCCCTCTAATAGGTTTGACATCAATGACAACATAACAATTATTTGAATTATAGCTTCCAACATAACGTATTTATCTCCCCCCTCTTTCTCCCCCTCTTTTGAGAAACCATTATTTTTATCTTGGTTTTAGATTAAACAAGGAACTAATTTACTTTGGGGATTAGTGTATCCTTGTCTCCTTGACCTTGATTAAAAAAATTATGATGTACTAATCTACTTTATTATGAGTATGATGTTATTTTGCACTCTTGCTAAATAGGGGATAAATGTACTATCATAAATCGTAAGCACCTATAGTTAGATGTTCAATTAAGCCTCATTTTTATGTTCCCATGATTTCATGTTAGTTATGATTGATCTATCAAAATACATCCTATATTTTTTATATTTTTGATACCTTTCAATGTCTAATTTTATTTTTCACTCCTTCTGAGAGGACAAGGATGCCCTTAATATTTGGCCCCAAATTTGTATTAGGGGCCTTTCTTGTGGTTTTAGTGGTTTTTCAAAAAAATTCTAGCCTCATTTAAATTTTTACCTCCAAAATGTTGTGAGAGACATAAAAGAAACCTATATCTCCTTATTTACACATCTCACTATTCAAAATTCAAGTACTCTTGTACAATTTTGTATCCAAGCATCCAAGATCAAGTTCTCAAGAATCCATGAAATATTTTTAAAAGTCTTATCCATTATATAGCTAGCCTCTCTCCCATAATGGACACATATAGGAGTTCTATATCAATCAATAAGATCATTTTTCCATCTGGGTGAACCCACAATAATGGGTTACACTTTTTGCCTAAACTAACACTGAGCTATGAATTTTCAAGAAAACTTTCACTTTTGGGTGCAAATTTCCATTTAACAGTTAGGAATTTGAAGATGAAGTAAATTAGAGTCTTTTAGGATTTTCTGTTTAGAATCCAAATATATTTTTTATTTATTTTTAATTGATTTGATTGAATTATTTTTTTCTCCCATGAAAATTGGTATGTTATCAAAAACCTGATTTTTAAAAAGTGACATTATTTTTGACACACATAACTTTTTTTTACAATAGGTATCAATGCAATTCTTTCGAATTTAGTTTGTTAACATCCATACCAAAATTGTGGAGGTGATTTGATGTCTTTATCCTTAGTATTTCATATTTTATCAGAGTTTAAAGTTGACCTAACACAAATTTGGACATACATGGCTTTTGACACACATAACTTATTATATATTTACCCGATTTCAATTTTTTTTTGGATTGAAAGAGGATTCAAATACGAAGACTATAGTTATTTTTCAAAAAAAATTATCTCTTAGTTGCTATTTTTCCATGAGCATCCAATATATAGTTTTATTTTTTATAACAAACCTCTATTTAATTCACATGCAAAAACATATATCTAAAAAATTCAAAATGTAGCAAAATAATATCATTAGAAAGTTCATTCAAAGTACTTATATCTTGCAAAAAGACATGAATTTAGTGCTCCATTTGAAAAAAGTAATGGAGCCTGGAAGCCATGAAATCATTCTAAACCTTCTCACACTTCAAAAAAAAATAATCTTCTTAGTTTCGATAGAAACAAAATTTCTATCAAAATAAAAAATATTGGTTTCGATAGAAACTAAAGTTTCTAGTTCTGATCGAAATTAGAAACCTTAACCATGCAGGTTAAGGTGGTCAATTTTAGTTTCGATTGAAACTAGAAACTTTAGTTTCTATCGAAACTACTAGCTCTAGTTTCAATCGAAACTAGAGTTGACCTTTAGGCATGCTTTAGTATCGATGGAAACTAGAGTCAACCGCAAGGGCTTACTTTATTTTCAATTAGAACTAGAGTCAGCCCTACGGGCCTTTTTAAAAAAAATAGAAATTGTCATATCAATAAAAAAAAAATTCAATTCTAACATTCAAATAATTCGCACTTCAATTAGGAGGGAGGAATATTTTGCAACTTTTTTTTTCAAGTTTTGGAAAAACAGTTTGCGACATGGGCAATAAAGGTAAAAGGGTGAGTAAATATTCACGAAGAAGAACTGATGAACAAGAAGAAGAAAATCGTTGAAAAACTTTAGCAGGATATTAGAGGAGGCAAGGTATGTACATGTGCAATATATTTTTTTCAATGCATATGTGCAATTGTATTATAGACTTGTTTATGTATATAGTTAGGATTAGGGTTTATCCAATTAGGATATGGTAAATATAAACTTAGGGTTACTATTAACTTAATATTAAGGGTTTATTGAATTATGAATATTTAGCATTAGGTTTTATTAAATTATGAATATTTATTCCTATTAGGGTTTATTAGATTATGGTTTTTAAATTATGAATATTTAAAATTTTAGGGTTTATTACATTATGAATTTTAAATTATGAATATTTACAATCAGGGTTTATTAGATTATGGTTTTTAAATTATGAAAATTTACAATTAGGGTTTATTAGATTATGGTTTTTAAATTATGAATATTTAGAATTAGATTTTATTACATTATGGTTTATAAATTATGAATATATATTTAGAATTTGGGTACAATTTAATTATGGTGTTTTAAATTATGAATATTTAGTCCTATTAGGGTTTATTAAATTATGGTTTTTAAATTATAATTTTTTTAATTTTAGGGTTTATTACATTATGGTTTTTAAATTATGAATATTTAGTCCTATTAGGGTTTATTAGATTATGATTTTTAAATTATGAATATTTACAATTAGGGTTTATTAGATTAAATGGTTTTTAAATTATGAATATTTAGAATTAGGGCTTATTACATTATGGTTTTTGAATTATGAATATATATTTAGAATTTGGGTACATTTTAATTATGGTGTTTTAAATTATGAATTTATTTAGGATGTAGTGAAACAAGACAACCTACTGAGATTGGAGGAGGTTCATCCCAAGTTCAAACATGTATGTATGCACACATCTCTTGTAAACTTATAATCTCTATAAATTCTAGATTTCTACCTACGTGTAGAGGCAAACTTTATATCTTTGATTTTTAATTTTAGAGACAAATCCCCAAGTACAAACTTGCTTGATTTTATTTGTTATATCATGCACGTGCAGTAGTAGATGATGAAAATGTTGGACATGAGAAAATTGAAGATGAAGCAATGGATATTGAAGAAGGACCATTTGAAGGTTAGATAAAATTGTATTTAATAGTTCATTTGTTATGTTATATATACACATATGTGGACACTAAAGAAATGTTGTATCTTAAGTCTTTATTTTAATTTTTCTTGTAGCTCAAGATCAAACAACAAATGAGAATGTTAATCTAGCTCAAAGTTTGAAGAGAAAAATTGATCATAGAAACATAGATCATTTAATTGAAATGGATGTGGAAAAATTGAGAGAATATGCTATTCAACCAACACATACTACGAAGAGAAAATTGAATAAAAAGTCTAAAGAAATAATTGCACAATTTGAGAATCTTGATACAATGGAGAAAACTCAATTATTGTCAATTTCACTTCTTAAAGATGAATTAAAAGAGCCATTGAAACTATTGGGTATAGATACAATTGTTAAAAAGAGGAAGACTTCTAAGCTACAAAAAGATATTGTTGAAAGTGTTAAGGAAGGGTTACACTCCATTGGGAAAAAAATCTAGATCTGCAGATAAATCCATTGCACGAAGAGTGATACTAACATTTGTTTTAATTAAGAAATTATGGAAAAAAAGATAAATCTCTTCATTTTCATCTTATATTGGGTATAGTCGAAAGACGATATTACATTATTTGAAAAGGAGAAATAGTTTGGATGATTGTACATTAGAAGAAAACTTGGTGCTAATGTGTAGAGTTCCTCGATCTGATAGGATTGTGGAAACAATTAAGAATTTAGTCATTCAATTTTGGATTGATAATACTCGTCCTTCACCAAATAGAAGAGATATCATGAAGTAGAGGATTGGGCCTAAGGAGTATCTTCAACTCACAAAATATTGGTTGGATGTCACACAACATGAATTGTATCTCTCATTTTGTAATTTAAATCCCGATGTGAAGATTGGACAAACAATGTTTGAAAGATTGAAACCCTATTTTGTGAAGATAAATAGATCTTTTGAAACATGTTGTTTTCGATATCATGTTGAATTTGATTTTTACTATCAAGCGTTCAAAAAGATGATAGAAGAAAGTGGTGGTTCTCAAAATGTTTTTCATAAATGACCGAGCCAATTCATAACATCAATCTTATGTGACAAACCAAATGTTCATGCAATATGTGAAATAGATTGCATAAGAGGAACTTGTGAAACATGTGGTAACCTAACCAAATTTCCTTAGAGAGATGAAGATACTGATATGACAAGGATAGTAAAATGTAAGAGATACAAGTACATAATGTCAAAAATAAAAGTTGGAAAAGAATCAACAAGGTTAGAATATGTAGAGGATGACATACCTACTAGAGAATTTATGTCAAATTTTCATAAATTGATTCAACCATATATACATCATGCTTTTTTTGCTAAGTGGCAAGCAAAGTAGTTTCAAACACTAAGAGAAACTTTCCCACTTGGGACAATTTTATCTGTTGTTGACTTTGTAGAGAATTACTCATTCATTTCTCAAAAACAACTTCAAGTAGAATACTACTATGTAGAGTAGGTTACCATTATGGTTCAAATGTCTTATTGACATGCACAAATTGATTTGGATGGTTTGGAAAGTACAGATCAAGCATGAGTCATAAAAAAGAGTATCACTTTTACATTAGTGATGACAAAGAAAACAACACACATTTTGTGGAACATTGTTTTAAGACAATTTTTGATTATTTGAAAAACAAAGACATAAAAATGGAAAAGCATTTTGTATGGTTAGATGGATGTGCAACACAATTTAAATCAGCTAGGCCATTTTATGTATTATGCAGATATCATTGATACCATAATATACCACACATTTGGAGTTTTTTCGAGAGTGGACATGGAAAGGGTGAGCATGATGGTGCAGGAGCTTGTATCAAATGTTCATTAAGAAAGTATCAAATAGACAATAAAGGATATCACATTAATAATGCTCATGATGTGGTTGAGTGGTGCAAAACACATTTTATGGTGCCAACAAATACAAATAACACGTTATCACAAGCTGAGCAAGTCATACCATTCAAAGTGTTTTGGGAGATATCAGGTATAAATTAATTTTCAAATATTATAATTGAATAAATTTTATATTTAATACGTTATGTTATAACTAGATTATGGTACATGTGCACATATGTTTAAAACTCATTTTTTATATGTATGTATGGACCTTACATTTAGATGTCGATAGAAGATCAATGTATGCATGCAAGAGGGTAGAGAAGACATGATCATTGCATTCAGTTATGAGTATAGATAGTAATGTGTGGTCATTGTACACAAGAGACTACTCATGTTCTTTTCCTAATTGCATTGATGAAAACTATGATGGTTGCATTAATCAAGAATGTGGATATGTGGGTGAATGGACTTTGGTGCCACTAGATGTTATCAATATGAATGAGTTTGAGGATGAAAACTATGATGATATTCCATTGATTTCCACTAATTATGACCATATTTTAGTATTGATCAGAGTCGGTATGTATTTCATAATTTTTGTTTACACACACACACACACACACACACACACACACACACACACACACTCATATACATGACACATGGAATTTACATACATATACTTTGTGTAGGCAATGTTTTTGCATTCATGGTAGAATCTGAAAATGTAGGTGTTAGCTATTATTTATTGTGTTGCTCCACACAAAGAGAGAAGCTAACAAAGACTGAAATAAGTGATGGAATTATGTTTCCCATAGGTTAGTACATAGTTGAATCATGTACGTGTATGTACATCTATGTTTTTTTATGAATTAAAATTTATTGACTTATTTGATTGACCTATATGGAGGTTATGTTGTTGTACAGGGAAAATATTTGAAGCAAAATAAAGTACTTAAGAATGGGATTCATTTTACTAATTATCAACCTAACAATAAGGTATATCAGTATAGTAACCATGTTATTGCCACCAATCTAACTCTTCATCCAGTCAAAGGACTTGGAATACATAAATGGAGGCTCGATATTGATGATCACGGGAAAATATTAAATGTTATCTAGCAACAAGCTAACCCACTTGATACGAGCTAGAAGCAACTTGTTGAACTATTTGAAATCTGAAATTTGGCTGAAGTAAATTTGAAATCTAAACTTTGGTTCAACAATTTGAAATTTGGTTGAAATTAGGACTTGTGTCTTAAGGGGATGAAATTAGGACTTGTAACTAATTATATTTTACTTTTACTTTTTCATTTAACTTGTGTTCAGTTTAAATTGTGATTCTTAACTAATTATAGTTCAATTAGGTACTTGTATGAAACTAATTAGGACATGTGCCTCGAGGGGAAGAAATTCGAACAATTTTCTTATGGGGATAAAATTAGGACTTGTGTCTTAAGGGGATGAAATTAGGGTTTGTAACTAATTAGGACACGTACCTCAAGGGGAAGAAATTCGAACAATTTTCTTAAGGGAATCAAAGAATTTAGGACTTTTGACTTAAGGGGATGAAATTAGGACTTGTAACTAATTATATATTACTTTTACTCTTTCATTTAACTTGTGTTTAGTTTAAATTGTGATTTGTAACTAATTATAGTTCAGTTAGGTACTTGTATGCAATTAATTAGGACATGTGCCTAGAGGGGAAGAAATTTTTAACCCTAACATAATCATAATCTAACATAATCCAACATAATTCATCATAATCTAACATAATTTCCAAGATAACACAACATTATCCTAGACATAATATAACATGTCAAAGAACATAATCCAAAATAATTCTTCTAATCTAACATAATTTCAACATAATTAGAACATTATCCAACATAATCTAACATGTAAAAGAAGATGTAGTAGATAAAATAATTCAACATAATCTAATGTATTTAATCTAACATAATATCCAACATAATAGAACATTATCTGGACAACATAATCTAACACATGTAAAAGAACATAGTCTAACATAATCCAACATAATGTAACATATAAGAACATAACTATATATGTACATATCAATCATCAAACATGTAAAATTTGTATGAAAGTCTAGACCAAATAATCTATAATATATTAAAAAAAACTATGGATCGTCAAGTACAGGACTATCATCATGACGTCTCCTCACAGTGCAGTCTGAAGACTGACTATCACCTGGATGCTCACTACGATGTCCTAACCCCTATATATATTAAAGAGAAAGTGAAATAAATGTACATAATTTAATATTTAATTAAATCTCTTTAAATTTACTTGAATTGCATTCAATTTAAATATTACATTTAAAATTCACATCTGTCTAATTCAAAAAAAATTAAACTCACATGTCCATTACTGACATCATCAAATGAGTCTCGACAACATACACGATCGAGCATCAAAGATGGAGTAAAAATAGGAATGCCCCCTACAATACATACATACATGTGTGCAACAAATCATATTAAAACATGTACATGTGCATAAATTATTAGTTGAACAAATGCTTGAAATTGAAATTTTAACATGAATGTAAAAAAAATATAGATTAACCTATGTAGATGTTGGCATCTAATAATACTCAGACTACCTAGCATCGATTGTGTCCACCAATTTATCTAGATTTTGTTAGGCCTCATCTAGCTCCATTGTTGCATCTACACTAGCATGACTAGTGGTTGGCACACATCCTAAAAATGATGATCCAAGTGGACTAACTAGATGAGATGGCATAGAAGTAGAATCATCATGTGTCAACAAGTCCATCCATCCTGTGGTTGACAAGCTGAAGTCAACATCATCAATGCCCACATCTGAACTCTGGCCATGTCCTAGACATTGGCTGAAGGTTCTGTACTACTATGTATATGTCCCTCTATAACAAAAGAGTGGTCAGTACATGGATCATGGTGTGTACTACCATCATGAGCACTACCTGATCGAGGATAGGAATGTGGTTGAGGATGTGACCCAATACCACCATGCACACGATGTTGAACATCTAATATGGGTATGCCAAGATGCTCTAATATAAATCTATATGAATATAATAGATCCTCAGCAAGACTACTCATAGTATCTCATGCCAAAACTAGAGTGAGACCCTCTAAGCTAGTCAGTGACGAGATGCATGTTGCATTGTACAAGTCTCCTGAAGATGAAGTACTAGGCGATGATCTAGAACACTGACATGACATCAAATACTGGCCAACCTCATCAATGGAAATAGACCTGACAACTACAGTAATGTCTCCAACTCCCTAAATCACCCCTCGCAACTATGTGCTATGCATGACCTCATTAGTTGACAGACCTAATATAGGGGAAATATCAGGTACCCTCTCCCCGACAATTGACCTATGTATCAGCGGTGGATGATCCAATTGCCTATCAACTAGTCTACCACACCCCTATCCTAAATGCAATGGTAAATCAATTTAGTTGACCACCCTACATAAGAGAACCTCACAATAAAGCTATCACACAAAATAGAGTGAAATTTGGTCATCATTTGGATAATGACCATGAGCAGCAAGGAAGCATGGGTATATAAGTGAAGCCATCTATGGATCTATACACTTAAGGGGAGAATACCCCTTCACATACTTTAGTGGAAGATAATTAGGGAAACATTCCCTCTTCAGTGTGTTACAGTAAGAGCCCTGAAGAGACCTATTGTCTCTTACTGTCAAGGACAATCTATATAGTATGTGTAGAATATGGAGTAGCACCATGAATTTCATCTCTAATATATGTGAGACTCTGTAAGATGCTCTGACATGTACTACTATACACACTAGAGCATGTGCCACTAGCCAAGGATTCATGAAGTCTATGAATCTCTTGCTTAGTACAATCATAGAGCATGTTGGGTGGGATAGGCTACTGATCTGTAGGAATAGTGCATTGCTGGGGGGGACAGGTTGCTACTCCTAGGGGATAGGAGGCTGCTCAGGGAGGATAGGAGGCTGTTGCTCAGGGGAGATATGAGGCTATTGAATTGCCATGTGAAGGTCAATGTATGTACTATGCAGGTGCATCTATATAGTGTGTAAACCTGAAATTAAAATTAAAATATGACATTTTTAATAAACTTGAAATTTATCAAGTACAATGACATTTAAGAAACTAATATATATAATATATGTAAACATGAAGTTTGAACATAACATATATACATGTACAATACTACATGTGTGAACATTAATTTAAAATAATGCGCACACGTGTTTAAAGTTAAAATGTTACTTGGTTAGGTTAAATTAATTTGATTTTGAATGATTATGAAACTTATATTATGTATGGTTAAATAAGGTTAATTTTAGGGTTACTTGGTAAATTCTCATTAAGTTAGGGTTAGAAAAATATTTAGGGTTGTGGGGTTAAAGTCCAAGTGTGTGTTCATAATAGTGTTCTATGTCAAGAGTAAGTTATTATGATAGGTTAGAGTTAGGGTTAGTGAACTATAAAATTGTTAGAACTCTATCTAGTTACTATTAAGAATTTAGACTTAATTTTAGGGTTACACTTAAAGTTAAAACATTACCTAGTTAGGTTAAATTAATTTGATTAGGATTTCAACATTCTTGAGGTAAATATTTACCTGGCTCCTAGGGTTCAAGGATTATGTGTTCATAATAGTGTTTTATGTTGATGTAGAATCATGATTGAAATGTTACCTAGAAAGTTAATATATAATGTTTAGGGATCTTTAGGATTAAATGTTTAGGGTTAGTGTACAAATCTCTAGATCCTAAAGTTTTTAGTTAGGAAATTCATAAATTAGCCTATTTTTTAGGGTTAAGAAGTGAGGATTGTGCTATAAAAATTTAAAGTTAGAAAATTAATATTAGGATTAATATTAATATATAACATGAGTTTGAATTAGAGTTAAGATTAGGATTAAATTTAAACATGAGGGTATCATTGTGTTACATGACATTTCTAGGGTTAGGATTGCATGATTATATTTATTTAAATTAGATTAGGTTAAATATAGTCAAGGTTTAATTAGACTTTCAAGATTAGGGTGAGGAGGTCAAGGTGAAGTTTATAAATTAGGGTTCATGTGTGTGTGTGTGTGTGTGTGTGTGTGTGTGTGTGTGTGTGTGTGTGTGTGAGTGTGATAGGTAACCATTGTCCAACTAATGTTAAAAAGGGTTAATTCATTGAAATTAAATTATTGGAGGTAACTTGGTGAAGATTTAAAAATACAAACACACACATGCACATGTTACATTGTTTGAACGTGTGTACATTACAAATTTAAATATACATATGTATATATATTCATGTATATATCATGTATGCATATGCATACATATATACATACATACATACATATATATATGACATATATATATGTCATGTATATATGCATATGCATATATACATGACATATATGCATATATGTCACATGTATATATATCTTGTATATATGTCACATATTTATATATCTTGTATAAAATAAAATGTAACTAAAACCCTTTAAAAAAAATTAAAAAATGTATAAAACCAAACCTATACCTTTTTTTATGTTTGAATTTTGGATGTCTTTCTCATTTCTGCACTTTTAGATCTAAACTATGCCACTGACAAAAATGACAGGGGTCAGGACCCGCGGACAGGCTTTTTGCTTTCCAAACTTTCGATCGAAACTATACTTAATAATTTTGATCAAAACTATTAAGTATAGTTCTGATCGAAAGTTTGGAAAGCTCGACCGCAGTTTATTAAACCCACGACCGACTTTAAGTTTCAATCGGAACTATGTTATAAGTTTCGATCGAAACTTATAACATAGTTCCAATCAAAACTTAAAGGTGTTGTTAGTTTCTATTGAAACTATGTCATTTTTTGGTTTTGATAGAAACTAATAAGTTTCTATCGAAACTTATTTGTAAATTTTCTATCAAAGATTTGAAGAAAAAAAAAATTGTTACGCAAATTTGGAGGATTTGCTTCCTTCGAAAAAGTGTAACCCACTATTGCGGGTTCACCCACACCCATCTTCATAGATATCACAATCTCAATATTGATTTATGAAGATATATGCATTTACACGGTAAATTTAATATTTACCTTTACATATTTTTTTTATGCATTTTCATTTCTATTGAAAGGTTGATTTCTCAGCCATTTTTTGACCAAGGCAAATTTCCTTCACCTCAAAATTCTCCCATTTTACTATGTAAAGGAATATGTGATGTACTTATCATTTCATATATAAAAAGTAGATGACTGGGTTGAAAGTCTAGAATTTGGATCATCAAAAAGTATTGGGAGTAGGAATGCTTAGGCAATTTCTCCTCAAGAACATGATGCCCTAGGAATCTTTTCGCTCTAGATCTGCTTCAAACTAAAACAACATGTTATTGCTATATTATCTAGTTTCTTTTCTTAGCACTCATAGGTTTTTGTCTTTATTCTGTTAGTCCATGTAACCTAAACCTATAGCTTTCTCTTATTTTGTTTCATATTTTGTCATCCACTCATATTGTTTTAAGTCCAACTTGTTCTAGTACATTATTGTGAAGGATCATTGAATCACTTAGTGGTTAAATCTTATTTCAATCTAGTGCGTCATCTTTTTTTTAATTGTGCATTACGGAAAGGAAAGATTCTAATCCAATCTCACTTCATGCATTACTCTCCTCCTCTTCTCATACTAGAAATTACTTAGTGTAATTTTTGAGTTTTATATCAAAGGATTACAATGATTTTCATCATATTAATTTTCCCATTTTTTTATTCTTATACCTAAAATAAGAGTTTCTTTATTACTTAATGTATTGGTTTTATTTTTATATTTGATGATTCATTTAGATTCACAACAATTTTTATTGTTTTTTTTAATTTTATAAAGGGTTGTTTTGAGTTACAAATGATTGTTAGGTTTGGTGGGGTTGATAAATACCTCTTACAAATTCTACTCATGAAAAAATTTATATGAATGAGAGGTTATGACCTTTTTGTGCAGTTCATTGTGAAAAATGACAATAGATTTTGGTTGTACAAAGTCATAAATATCCAGACTTTGTGACATTAGAAATATAAAATGTGAAATATATAACCACAAGATGATGATGATGTTATAATGATAAAAACATTGGAGATGATGGACATATATGAAAAAATTGTCCCTAATCTACATTACGATATATCATTGACTTTCCAATATATCCATAAATGCTTATTATATAATGTTATAGAGGATTTTAAGCCTAATCATGAAACTCCTAATTATATCAGAAGTAGTTATGATGTATGAATAGGTATTGAACATGCTCATACTCAAAAATTAAAATCTAAAATTTTTAAGTTATTTTAATTATTAAATAAAATGAAGCTTTCATATAGATCATTGATGACTTGTTGTAATGAAATTATACTTATAATTGAGCTATAATAGATTCTTAGTTACTATGTGAAAGGAAAGCTTTATTTATTGATGGTTGATCCTAATACAAGTGTACTTGGATTCTAAGTATATCATATTTTTAATAATGACTATACTTCATGATTCAAATGAACAATTTGATGGTTAATTCATATTCAAATAGCTGAAATGAAATTATTAAGATTGCTTCTAAATTTGATTCTGTGCTTTAGATCATACTTTTGATCCATCAATAAAATAAATAGTACTATTGACTAAATTAAAATTAGTACTAACATGCTTCAAAAACTTTGATGTAAAAACTAAAACATAATCAAATTTAAAAGAAATCATTCTAATTTCATAAATTGCATAAAATTGAAACTTAATTAATTATGACTCAGTTGACAATATACAATCATTTTGCACTGCCAATCTTAAAGTGAGAAATAGAAACAAAGAATTTTACAATTTTGCCGAAATCTGAAGAAAGAATAAATATATGTATATATGGCAGTGGCACCAAAGTTGAGGCAACCTCTGAACAGCAAACTAAAATGTGTGTCTTACGAGGGGAACACTTAGTATTTTCTTCCTGCAACCAGCTTAATATAATTTACGTTCAGAGATGCATTGTAATTTATAAGAAGCTGCAACAAAAATGCATTTAGAGGTAATGAGACTGAAGGACAGATAGCACAAGCCGAAAGCTGTGAACGTTGCAGGGAATGTTGAGCACACCCATTTGCTCAAACCCATACTCTTCTGCAGACATGGCCAGAAGAGAGCATATCATTGGATGCTTCAAATAATGCAATGGAACATAGAAATGTTCTCTCTCTTTCCCCACATACACTGAAAAACAACCTTTGGGAATCACATTATTTTCTTCAATATCTCGCTCCCTTTCTGTACTCCCCAGCAAGGCATATATTCTGCTGCTTCGCGCATCCATTTTAAGAGAGCCCAATAACTTGAATGCCTTCCTTCTAAAGCTCCCAATCATGTTTAATGTGCTCTAGACCTTAGCTCTCATGAGCTCTTTTATAAAGGGAGTTTTAGGATTATTTATTTGATGTGTATTCAGTAAACATTGGTTGCTCGTGGACTTGGCGTAACAGGTCGTTTGATTAAGCATGATTTAAATGAGTAGTTGAATATTTATGTTTTCAAGATACGTGGGAATTAGACTTTTGTCTTTAATAATAAATTCAATACACCAAACACGCATTATTTGGACCCATTTTAAAATCTGACAGCCAGCTGAAGGAACTGTATAAATCAGTTTTTCTTTCAATTGGTTTTAAGTCTATTGGTGATGTATAAAGGTTATTAAAGAATTTTTTAGCACCACGTTTTGTTGAGTTCAACATCACGAGAAATGGGTTAGGGTTTATTTAACATAAATTTGGCAGAATGGCTAAGCGTTATTAGTCAAAGAAGTTAAGATATGTCTCATGTGGTCCTATATAAAATAACCAAAACAATTAGTTTTCTAATGCCAATAAGTGTCATCCTTTTGAAATTTTTATATCTTGGTGACAGAGAGGGTGATTACGATGCATTAGTATGACATCACTCTGATCTTGTCAACCATGGCGTATGAAAATAAAGCACCTCCTGGTAAAATGATGCTTTTCTATTTTTGTATGAATATTCTGTCTCGCAAGGTTCTTGAATTTTCATGGAATTTTTGTTGTGATTTCTTTAATGTTTTTCATGGAGGTTTAACATTTTTGACAATTTGAAAGTCAAATGGAGGCTAAATTTTTTCACAATTTAAATTTAAATATGAAATTTATCAATTTTCATAAAATTGATAAATTAATTATTGAGCAAGTACGAGGAACAACCTCATACTTATGGAGGTTTAACTTTTTTGGCAAATTTATCAATTTTCATAAAATTAATAAATTAGAGATTAATTATGGAGCGAAGTATCTTGATATGTATTCCAAGAATAGTAATTAAATTCATTTTTAATTTATTTATGAAAATGTTGCATATGAGGAATGCGAGGAGCGGATTTCTACCCTGCTTTGCAGTCCCCTGCTTCAATATTTTCCCAGAATCTCGACTTCCAGGTTTGTGCAGAAATAAGAGAATTTTATTGGAGTTTAATAGAAACAAATTATTAATTCTGTATATGTGACCATTGAAAGTGCATAATTGATAATCATAAGAATGCAATATTTCTTCAAAATGGAAAATTAGCAAGCCATGACAGCTTGGAATAAGATATAAACATCATCTATTCCCCAGTTTGTGACTACCGACGACATGTTGCTGAATTCCATGTTCTTTTTTTATGACAATTAAGAGAAAATGTATTTGCAAGATGAATTGTGGATGCACTGAGAATAATTTAGTTTTTGTTGAAGCTTGACGTATGATAGAACAATGTAAAATATGGGATACCTGTGGTGGTGCTATGAAGGTAAAAGTAGGAGGGCACGCGCTTCATTTGTATCTCTCATAACAAGCATGCTGGTGTGATTGGTTCGGGATTACAATCATAATGAATTAGCAAAGCTGCACTGTAAACTTTTCTTTTTGGCTCCAATAAAGTTTGACATGTAATGGGTATAGGTTACTTTATAGTTCAAACATTAAGATATTATAATGTTATAGTTTATTTCATTTTTATTCAAAGAGTTCTTAGCATTTGAAATATGGTTTGTTTTCAATTTTGTTATTTTTTAAAGCAAATAATTCAATAGTAAAAAGTATCATTGATAGGTTGAAGAATTGGACAACATTCATTTTGTAGAGTTAGATATTAATTACTACTCTATATGTAGTTTCTTTAGGGATGCCTAGTCCTCAACATGACTCTTGGGCCATGACATCTGGACATTATTTAGAGATTAGAAATGTCATTGGCATGGAGGGCTTAAATGGGTGAATGTAGTTAAAAGTGTAGCAAAAGATCCATTATTGGGTCCAATTGTGACTAAGTCTCTTTCTTTCATTAGGGTATAGTGTAAATTCTCTCAAGATGAGGCTATATACTCTTCAAAGATAACAATACGGAAATAGAAAGTTTTTCTTTAAATTTGAAGTGATTCACACTTGGTGTATGTAAAGTAATAGAACACTGAAGTGTAAAAGACATTTGCAGTAATTTGTTCATTATAATTAATGCAAATGTTCTTTAGAGCACAGAGGGATAGACTTTTTTGAATAAATTCATACACAAAAAAATGATATTAATGTAGGCAAATGTTTCCAAAACAAATGTTTTGGATAAAAATATTATTTTGGATGGAAATTTGATGAATGTTATGCATCAGAATCATAAATATTTGAATTGTGCAGATCTTAGCAAACACCAAAAACAAAGAAATTTAGTTAAGGTCTCCATGTTGCTGCTTAGCTTATTTTTGTTACTTGGAGCAGCTCAACTTTTTGTGGAGCAAGTGGTCCCATGAATAGTAAATTTTGCTGCTTATTTTTAAGCAACCTCTTATCAAATAATTTTGTAATATAATTCTTATAAATATATTTGGGAACAAAATGATAAGAAATTTAAAAAAGAAATTGAAAAAATATGATGATGACACATGTAGCTTTTCACAATAAGAAATTGTCTAGTCCCCCATTTTCCCATAGTTTATTTTCAATTCCTAAATAATAGTTGCTTCACTAAAGCAAGAGAAGATTTCAATTTATCCTTTTTCCAAAATTAAAATTTTGCATGGGATACTCAAGCACCTTAAATTTAAGCCAAAATTGCTCTTAAGCAATCGCTTGGGGACATGGCATGGTTACTATTCCAAATAAATTAGTATGTGCATACATGATGTATATGCAAGATTGCATTAGAACTTCCTCTCCAAAATAATACTTCTTTTTCAACATTGCCTATTTTTTCATTTAGACTATAGAGATCAAGAATTTGGTGGGAAGATTTAGAAAAAACAAATTGTTTTTATTAACTTGCTTTTTAGTTTTTTAAAGTTCTTTTTTGTAATTTCATTCATGTTGTCTGTTGCCTATCCAATTGAGCTTGGAGATTTAGTCACAATTATTGAAGGCCCCCCAACTATTAGGATTTAAGGAGACAAAAATAGCAATTACTTGCAAAGATAACCAATATCACAAAAATAATAAATCACATAGAAGAGAACACAAGATACAAAGATTTAATGTAGTTCACCCAATCCCTGGGCTACATCCACCAACAGTGAGTCCAATATTTTCTTATTCAGTGATTGCAACTTGATTATAACCTGATTACAATTTGTAATCCCATACAACTCAATACCGTCACAAGAATCTATTATTTTATCACACATTATGAAATCCCTACCCCTAATCCATTTTATAAAGGATTTTTTGTTGCTTTAGGGTTAAAATTAGTTAAAACATTTCAGCCCAAAAATGTCGATAAAATAGCCCAATTTTCTTTTGCCGAAGGAGTGGACTTGTCTAGCTTGATTGATGGTGTTGTAAAATTATTAGCTCATAAAATGCCAAATATTTCTAATCATGAATTCTTTTGGTAGGAGAAATTTAAGTCTCGGAATGTTGTCCACAAGTCTCAAGTTAGTATTCAACTTCAATGATATAACAATCATATTATTATTTAGAATTTGAAAATAAAGTAAACTAATGAAATATGTAGAAATGGACAAAGTTTAGGATTATTTTTTTAATGATTATTTGGAATAATAATTGATGTATTTTCCTAATTTTTAAGGATGATTTTTTAGTTGCTAAAAAATGCTCAAAATGAGAAGTCTAGTTCCCACCAGAAAATCATATGGAAATAAAAAAATTTCCCTTTGATCTCAAATTATGTTATAGATGACATATATAGATAGATCACTCTAAAAAAAAAATTGACGTATATTTTCTCTTTTATAACAATTCAAATTTCAACTCACCTAAAATCGATAGTTTTTAAAATAAATCTATTCTAACCAAAGAAAAATTATACACTTTGGAAGAGGACTCTAGAACGTCAGTACTTGATTTACTATTTTTTTTTCTCAAAATCAACATCTTCTAAGTGTTAAAATATGTACTTGTAATATTTTTTAATTACACTATATACTATAGCAAAACACTATAAAATCTATATTAGAATATTCTTAACTTTGAGTTCCATAAAATAGTGTTTATATGTTATTAAAAAAATACCATTAAAAAAAGTAAGAATTATTGAAATGTCAATTTTTTGAAATAATTTTATTTCTTTAGTAAATGAACACAAACTAGTATAAAATATGTATTTAATGGACATTTCCAATTGGAAAAGTGTGAGAACATATATATAACTTAGGTAAAATGAATTTATCTAGATTGTATGTTTGAACAAAATTGGTTTTTAGATAGAAATACTCAAATTCAATCATTTTGAAAAGTCAACCTAAAAGGTGACATAAATTTGTGCTTAAATTACCCTATGACTTGGAATCAATGTGCTTCCTTATGATATCTAATTATTTATATTTTAAATTTTATTAAGAGCTGTGTTTTTTTGTTTGTTTTTGACTAGTTACCAATAGATTTTGTGTTCTAGTTATTATATAACATTTAAAAGATTTCTAGTATTATTAATGCTATTGCAATTAGTTCTTTATAACTGGTGATTAATATTTCTTATTTCTACCCATAAGAATTATTTATTTTTAAACACTATTATTATAAAAGTAATATTTAATTAGAATAGATGCATATTTCTTATGCAATGCCCTGTCAAAGGGATCCAAAAGAATTAACTTAAAGTTTTACTAAGTTTGCCAAACATTTTTTTTAAAGAAAGAATAGCATACATGTCAAACATAAGGTAGCAAAAGCAAAAACATACAATCATACATAAGCAAACATAACAGATCACATTCCTTAAGGATCCCAAGACATTGACTCACATTTAAATTTTAATTAATACTAAGTCTAATAAATAACATGTCCACATGAAAGAATAATTAAAAGTCCAAAGTCTATTTAAATAATATACAATTATTCTGAATGCCACTTGGCAATAAAATTCAGAATGCTCAATCATCCACTGTACATGTCACAGACTATGAAAGGCTAAAAGAATATACATTTGTAAAAATAGATTACATCATCCTTTGCAGATCCATGAAACAAAGTATAATACAATAAGTGAAACCATCCATCATAAAGATATATCCACCCATCATAATATGCAAGAATAGAATGAAATGAAATGCAAACAAGGAAACTCCAGTCATGGTATCAATGGACGAATCTCATTGGTAAGAGTAAAAAGCACTACCACCCAATTGCGTGGTAACCCAAAAATGCCCACTCCCACCGCACTAAGGAGATAGTCTCAAGTCCCAAACAAGATATCAATCCAAATATCAAAAGTACTCTCTAAGTCCAAGAAACCCTAAAAGCAATCTAACTCAAAGGTTCCAAGATAAATTGACATCTAGACCCAAGGCAAACATAGACACGTAGGAAATCTATATTGCTAGAGGGAAAGTGTCATCACACGAATCAACGCTACGGTTACCTGGCTAGTCTTTTAATCCTCCAGCCCCCTAGTGAGTCTATGTGGCACTAGTATCCTTTAGTACTGACAAGGCATACTAACAAGTCAACTCTAAGGTTACCTGGCTAGTCTTTTAATCCTCTGGCCCCTTAGTGACTTTCTATGGTACCAATATCTTATTAATTCATTTTAAACTTATTTAATGAAATGTTATCACTTATTAAACTACTTACAATGAGTTACCCTGGTAGCCACTTTGGGCCTCGACCTCCATTGCAAGCCACTTCCCAACTTAACATATAAATTACCTACCTTTAGCTCATAAAAGCATAAATCAAAGAATCACAAATTTCACCTCAGCCTTATACAAGTGACTAGAAAGCATAAAAAGATAATTCAAAATAACACATCAATTCTCTACAAGCAACTAGAAAGCATCCCAAAATGTTGGTCGAAGACTCAAAATGGTTAAGTCAAGTATGTCATAACTTTCATCCCATTATCTCATAATAACAATAAAAACAATAACCAACAATATAAACAAACTCATCAAGGAGCATACCAACACATTACCATGGTTGAGCTTAAAAGATCAAGATCAGTTTAGCATAATACCACAATCACTAAACTCCCAAGCCTCTGGTAACATCCTAAGACTCGTCAACACTCTAGTCAACCCAAACCCAAAACATAGACAACATACAAATAATAGAGTAGGTTTCATAGTTTGGTTTCATTTTAAAAACACATGGTTTCAATTTATAGTAAGGTTTCAATTTTCATTTTAATATAAGTTTTCGAGTATACAAGATAAATTGCATTTTAACCCTTAACTATATAATCCAATTCTTATATTTGGAATAAAATGCATGATTTTCCCCTATTTGATTATAAGTCATTTATTCTAAAATGATTTAAGAGTAGATATTTATTTAAATTGTTAAATAATAATGATTAGTTTTTTAAATTAAATGATTACAACTTTATAATAAGTATTATTGATTAAGCTTTAATTAAAATCTACATTTAATTAAATTAATTAATACATTTTAACTAAAACTATATTAATATTAATATTAATATATATTTATTTATTTATTTATAAAATTTATAAAATTCTTTAATAATTAATATTCATTAATTATTAATTAATTTAATAATATTAATAAAATATTGTTAATAAATTTTATTAATAAATAATATTTAAAATTATCAATAAATAACAATCTAAAATTAAATTAAATTAAATTAAATTTAAAAAAACTTAAATTAAAAATCAAACCGCATATATAAATGAAATAGATATTTATATTAAAAAGGCATGTTGGCCTTTAACACTTGCGACCGCAAGTGTTACTACTGTCGTAGGCTGTAATACCACTTGTGTACACAAGTTTTAATGGTCGGTGGCCAGCATTTAGGTGGGGTAAAACCCCCTCCTCTATACTATTTTTTTTTGTATAAAACTTTATTTTAATATAAAAGAATTTCATTTTTTTATAATAATTACAAAACAAATACTTTCTCATTTAAATTTTATAAATAATAAAATTTATAATGTTTTACAAAAATACTTCCCCCATAATAATAATTTTGTATACTTTATTATTATTATTTTAATTTTTTTTAAAACAGAATGTTATTAATACTCTGATAGAATTACGATGAACTAAACAAATTTTCCACTTAAAATTTCCATTCCCTATCAAAACCCTTCTAGGGTTAATTTTTTATTTTAAAAACTATTGAAAGAGGTTTCTACTGATCTCTTAATCTTCCCATATATAGATAAAATCAACATGCATACCAATCATTTCAAAATGAAATATAAAAGATTGATCATAAACAAAATTAGATAAACAATTCATAGTCATGAAAAAGACAGGAATATTAAAGAATGTAATTTACTATGCGAATTAAAACACAAGAATCTACCTGGATTTTGATGCTAAATTGCAAACACCCAAAATATTTGTGAACGAAATTTCTTTTCTCAAAACCTTCTCTCTGAAAATTCCTTCTTCGAAAATTTGCAGTCCTTCCCTATAACTTTAGTTCTCTGAAAGTTGAACCCTCAAATGCTAATAAGGAGTTCTCTCCTAAATCCAGGGCACTAATTGTGCAATCACTTGAGAGGACTCTTTGCTCACCACTCTTTAACTCTTTATTAACTTTTCTTTATGTTTTCATGCACACTTTATGCAATTAAAATATCTTTATTTAATTTACTTTACTTCTCTTTTTAATTAATTTATTAAATTTTAATCTCATGCACACTTTATGCAATCTTAAAACTGTTAATAAATTAATATTTTTTTTTTTCACTTCTAAATTTATTTTTGAAACATTAGTTGATAAAATATTTATTAACTTAAATAATAACAATATTTAAAATTTATTTAAAAATGAACTCTAAATATATTATTATTAAATTAAATTAATATTATCACATTCTACAATCAAACTTATAACTTTTATCTTTTTATTTAATTAATTATCTAAATTAAATAAATATAATTAAATATTAAAAATATCATAACAATTTTCCATTAAATTAAATCATTAATTGAATCATTTAATTTGATTTAATTAATAGAAAAATCACCAAAGACTAATAGGATAAAATATGAAAATCCATCAAAGAAAAACACATACAAAATCAAACTAAAGGGTTATAATCAAAAATTAATGTCATACGACGCATTTGGAAGGTAATCAACTATAATACTTGTCCTAATTTTCTAGGACAATTGGCTTAAAGGTTTAGGATTCGGACTTAAGAATTTATCTACCTTCTCTTACCATTGAGATAATGCGATAGGGTACACTCATCTTGGCAATTCAAAGAAGTTGATACCTGATACCTGCAATCTACATAAAATCCACGCATGTACAAACACAATTTTCTAAACTAAATAGGCAATGGCAGGAAGTAGTGCATTGTGTAGATCTTGACTAGTAGGTGACTACGACTCCCTTCCTTAACCACATTAGAAATGTCATACATAAAGATAATATACACACACCATACACATGCAGTATGGGGTAATTATCCATAAGAAAACAAGTATAATAACCCATCTAGCTAATCATAAAACATAATAATAGAACAGCCCTAAAAGAATCTAGTCAAAACAAATAAGAAAGCTCAAGTAGGGGTAGGCATTACATCCACTCCCCCTAGAATTAGGCTTACTCCTAGAAGCCTACAAGAAAGATAAACTAAACTAGGGGTGGGCATTACATCCACTCCCCCTAGAATTGGGCTTACTTTTGGAAGCCTGCTACAATGACTAAGGTAACTAAAAGTCAAAGAGTATTGTCTATAATGTCAAAAAAAAAGCTCATTTAATAAACTAATGCAAATAAGTTAACTATGTATACACTTTCAATCACTTAGAGCAATATGATTCTGGTTTAATAATAAACCAAAACCATATTGATCCAACATTTATATTTTTAACAAATACAGAAATAGATCCCCTAAAACACTCCAAATAAAAGATCAACATAATATTTGTAAAAATAATTAAAGGCATACTACCTTAAAGCACAATCATAAGAAAATATGTTTGAAAATAAACTCAAGAGTTATCCATGT
Source organism: Cupressus sempervirens (assembly GCA_028749045.1). NCBI lineage: Eukaryota > Viridiplantae > Streptophyta > Pinopsida > Cupressales > Cupressaceae > Cupressus > Cupressus sempervirens. The sequence goes on along the minus strand of CM053792.1, from coordinate 53,275,986 downwards.
TTTTCCTTTTTCTATTTTTCAAGTATCTAGTCTAAAGTTTCAAGTTTCAAGTGTTCAAGTTTGAAGTTTCGAAGTGTTAAAGTTGTGAAAGATACATAAAACTATTTACATTTCATTTTAGTTTGAAGTTCAAGTTTGTAAAAGATACATATAATAGTTCAAATTTCAATTTTGGTTAACTAGTTCAAGTCTTCAAGTTTGTAATAAATACATATCATAGTTTAGGTTTTGTTTCAGTTCAACTAGTTAACAACTAGTGGTGTTTCAATATAACCAGAGCTCCCAATGTAGAAACTCGGGCTCTGATACTAGATGTAACGCCCTACCAAAGGGATCCAAAAGAGTTAACCTAAAGTTTTGCTAAGTTTACCAAACATTATTTTTTTTAAAGAAAGAATAACATACATGTCAAACATAAAGTAGTGAAGCAATAACATACAATCATACATAAGAAAACATAACAGATTACATTCCTTAAGGTCCCAAGACATTGAGTCGCATTTAAATTTTAATTAATACTAAGTCTAATAAATAACACATCCACATGGAAGAATAATTAAATGTCCAAAGTCTATTTAAATAATATACAATTATTCCAAATGCCACTTGGCAATAAAATTTGGAATGCTCAATCATCCATTGTACATGTCACAAGGTATGAAAGGCTAAAAGAATATACATTTATAAAAATAGATTACATCATCCTTTTCAGATCCATGAAACAAAGTACAATACAATAAGTGAAACCATCCATCATTAAGATATATCTATCCATCATAATTTGCAAGAATAGAATGAAAGGAAATGCAAACAAGGAAACTCCAACCACGGTATCAACGGATGGATCTCAATGGTAAGAGTAAAAAGCAATACCACCCGACCGCATGGTAACCCAAAAAGGCCCACTCCCACCGCACTAAGTAGATAGTCTCAAGTCCCAAACAAGATATCAATCCAAATATCAAAAGTACTCTCTAAGTGCAGAAAACCCTAAAAGAAATCTAACTCAAAGGTTCCAAGATAAATCGACATCTAGACCTAGAGGCAAACACAAACATGTAGGAAATCTATACTACTAGTGGGAAAGTGTCATCACACAAATCAACGCTAGGGTTACTCGGCTAGTCTTTTAATCCTCTAGCCCCCTAGTGACTATATGCAGCACTAGTATCCTTTCATACTGACAAGGCATACTAACAAGTCAACTCTAAGGTTACCCGACTAGTCTTTTAATTCTTTGGCCCCTCAATGACTTTCTATGGTACCAATATCTTATTAATTCTTTTTAAACTCATTTAATGAAATGTTATCACTTATTAAACTACTTACAATGGGTTACCCTACCAGTCACTTTGGGCCCTGGCCTCCATTACAAGCCACTTCCCAACTTAACATACAGATTACCTACCTTGGCTCATAAAAGCATAAATCAAAGAATAATAAATTTCACCTCAGCCTTATACAGGTGACTAAAAACCATCAAAATATAATTCACAATAACACATCAGTTCTCTACAAGTAACCGAAAAGCATCCCAAAATTATTTATTGAAGACTCAAAATGGTTAAGTCAAGTATGTCATAATTTTCATCTCATTATCCCATAATAACACTAAAAACAATAACCAACAATATAAACAAACTCATCAAGGAGCATTCCAACACATTACCATGGTTGAGTTTAAAAGATCAAGATTAGTTCAACATAATACCACAATCATAGAACTCCCAAGCCTCTGGTAACATCATAAGACTGGCCAACACTCTAGTCAGCCAACACTCTAGTCAACCCAAACCCGAAACATAGACAACATACAGATAACAAAGTAGGTTTCATAGTTTGGTTTGATTTTGAAAACATGTGGTTTTAGTTTATAGTAAGGTTTCAATTTTTGTTTTAATATAAGTTTTCAAGTATACAAGTTTTGCATTTTGACCCTTAACTATATAACCCAATTCTTATATTTGGAATAAAATGCACAATTTTCCCCTATTCGATTATAAATCATTTATTCTAAAATGATTTAAGAGTAAATATTTATTTAAATTATTAAATAATAATTATTGGTTTTTAAATAAAATGATTACAAATTTATTAAAACCAATTATTAATAATAATAAAATAAATTTACAACTTTATAACAAGTATAATTAATTAAGCTTTAATTAAAATCTACATTTAATTAAATTAATTAATACATTTTAACTAAAATTATATTAATATTAATATATATTAAAAAAATATTTAATAGTATTTTTTAATAATTAATATTCATTTATTAATTAATTTAATAATATTAATAAAATAATGTTAATAAATTTTATTAATAAATAATAATTTAAAATTAAATTAAATTAAATTAAAAAACTTAAATTAAAAATCAAATTGTATATATAAATGAAATAGGTGTTTATATTAAAAAGGCCCGCCGACCTTGAACACCTATGGCTGCAGGTGTTACTGCTGTCACAAGCCATAGTACCACCTACTTGCATAGGTTTTAATGGTTGACAACCAACATTTAGGAGGTGGGTTAAAACCCGCTCCTTTATAAGATTTTTTTAATTTAAAATTTTATTTTAATATAAAAGAATTCCTTTTTTTATAATAATTACAAAACAAATACTTTCTCATTTAAATTTTATAAATAATAAAATTTATAACTTTTTACAAAAGCCCCATAATAATAATTTTGTGTGACAAGAACAGATTTCCACAATCAGATAAAGTATGAAGATGCGTATTCTGGATTCGATTGTGTGCCATATTTTTGCATCAACATTTTGAATCACACTATGTGATCCATCATTAGGATATGAATAGCTAGAGGAGAAAAAAAATGATAAGTTGCATACTGCAATAGAATATAAGAGGGAGAGCCTGGGTGGGAGGAGGAAATGGACACAAAGATCAAAGAGACAAGGTCAACCAAGGGATAGAAAATGTCAACCCAAATACAAAGGAAAAGAAGGATAGAAGGAACTACTAGGATAGTAACCAAATATTAAACAAGGAGGAACAAAACAAAAAGGAGGAGGTGGAGATATTATTAAAATAAGTGATGGAAATAAAACAATAACATGGAGAGAAAGAGAGAAATCATAATACTAATAAACATGAAATAAGAATAAAGAATAAATGCACAAAACGAGGAATAAGAAACGAATACCTCTATAATATGCATGTATGTATAAATATACGCTTATATATATATATATATATATATATATATATATATATATATATATATATATATATATATATATATATATATATATATATATATATATATATATATATATATATATATATATCTAAAGATATATACATATAAATGTGTATACTTATGCACGTATAAATGCATACTCACAAATATGTAACAAAGTACGTATATCAAAGCCACCCCATAAAGATATATATAAAACTGAAAAAAGCGTAAGCATGTATAAAGAGATAACAACAGGAGGTTGAAAGAAAAAATGAGATTAAAATAAAAATAAAAATTTAATAATCTAAAAATAAAAATCTAAAATGGAAGTGAAAAAAGAAGGAGAAAATAAAAAGATAATAAAAAGGTATGCAATATCAATAAGACTAAACACATATAATAATAATAATATAAATTATATATATTATATATATATATATATATATATATATATATATATATATATATATATAGAGTGGCAAATGTAGAACAAATAGTTGTAAATATATATAAATCATAAAAGAAAAAGAACAAGAAAGAAGCATTAAATTTTTTTTGTATATATATATATATAAGTTGTATGTATATGCAGTTTAATAAATCTGAGTATATATGGGTGTGTGTGTGTGTGTGTGTGTGTGTGTGTGTAGCATAGTGATAAGAAAAGCAATAGAAGGATGAGAATAAACAAATACTAATAAATAAATAAATCTAAATAAATTAGCGGATAAAGCGAAGAAAATAATTAAAATCAAGAGGAAGAGAATAGACAAAGATATAAGAGAGAAATAACAAAAGAACATAAGAATAAAAGGGGGGAGTGCAACAGAAGATATGTGAGAGTGTGTGTGGGAGGGGAATGAAAATATCACAGCAAACTGTCATCACTAATGCACTAATGCACCAACCGTCATCACGATTAAGGTTGGATGGGTGCTTGTGTATTTCTATTGCCTCCCTAAGCTTTCTTTTGAAAAAATCATCTTCTGTAGAGAGCACCTGAGTGTTCTCATGACAAATATGATGTTTAGTTGTGAGGGAGTGCTCTGCGAGGGAAGATTTAAGGGTTCATTCATGGTTAATGTCAGCACTATGCTCTTTGATTCTAGTAATAAGTGAGCGACCAATTTCCCCTATGTACAGGGCACGGCAAGAGCAAGTGATCTTATAGATCCTCGAGTCTAGAAAGATGTCTCTCCAGTCCTTGAGAGGGCAGTAACAATTTCTCAAATTTTGAAAAGGCTTGAAAGAGCAACGAATGCCTCTTTTTAGAAGAATCTTAGAGATTTTGTGGGAAATGCCCTCAATGAACGGAAGGGACACACTAGGGACAAAAGGACTGAGGGGAGGTTTAGAGAGGGAGAGAAAGCAAGACTTGGCTAGGTTGAAAGATTTAGAGATTTTTTTGTTACTGTACCCATTCCAAATGAAGACTTGGCAAAGGTGTGCCAACTCATCGTTAAGGTGATCCTCATCACATATGTGATAAGCTCGCATGGCCAAAGTTTTGAGGATCATTACCCCCCTTTCAAGAATCAGAGAGACATCTTTTTAGACTTGGGGGTCTATAAGATCGCTTGCTCTTGTAGTGCCTCATACATAGGGGAAGTTGGTCGCTCATTTATTACTAGAATCAAAGAGCACAACACTAACATTAACCATGAACGAACCCTTAAATCTGCCCTCGCAGAGCACTCCCTCACAACTAAACATCAGATTTGTCTTGAGAACACTCAAGTGCTCTCTAGAGAAGATGATTTTTTCAAAAGAAAGCTCAGGGAGGCAATGGAAATACACAACCACCCATCCAACCTTAATCGTGATGACGGTTGGCGCATTAGTGCTTCGTGGCATCCTCTTCTAACTAAACTTTGATAGACACCCCCCCCTCCCCCGCTCCCCCCTTCTCCCTACCTTGGTGCCTCTTTCTTTTAGTGTTTTCCAATTTCCTCTTTGGATTTGGGGCTTTTTCTCTTTCTCTTGTTTCCATTTTTCGCTTTTGTTTGGGTTTAGTGGTGAACCCCCCCTTTTTTCCTTTTGGATTTATTTTCTTATCTGTATGCTGAGTCTCATTTGTTGTGATATTTCTGTTCCCCTCCCACACACACTCTCACATATCTTCTGTTGCACTCCCCCCTTTTATTCTTTCGTTCTTTTGTTATTTCCCTCTTATACCTTTGTCTATTCTATTCCTCTTGCTTTTAATTATTTTCTTAGCTTTATCCGCTAATTTATTCAGATTTATTTATTTATTAGTATTTTTTAATTCTCATCCTCCTATTGCTTTTCCTATCACTATGCTACACACACACACACACACACACACACACACACACACACACACACACACTCACACACCCATATATACTCAGATTTATAAAACATCATATAGATACAACTTATATATATATATATATATATATATATATATATATATATATATATATATATATATATATATATATATTTATGTATATACATATTTATGTATATACAAAAAAAAATTAAGACTTCTTTCTTGTTCTTTTTCTTTTATGATTTATATATATTTATAACTATTTGTTCTACATTTGCCACTCTATATATATAATTTATATTATTGTTATTATATGTGTTTAGTCTTATTGATATTGCATACCTTTTTATTATCTTTTTATTTTCTCCCTTTTTCATTTCCTTTTTAGATTTTTATTTTTAGATTATTAAATTTTTATTTTTATTTTAATCTCATTTTTTCTTTCAACCTCCTATTGTTATCTCTTTATATATGCTTACGCTTTTTTTAGTTTTATATATATCTTTATGGGGTGGCTTTGATATACTTACTGTGTTACGTATTTGTGAGTATGCATTTATATGTGCATAAGTATACACATTTATATGTATATATCTTTAGATATATAAATATATAAGTGTATATTTATACATACATGCAAATTATAGAGGTATTTGTTTCTTATTCCTCGTTTTGTGCATTTATTCTTTATTCTTATTTCGTGTTTATTAGTATTATGATTTCTCTCTTTCTCTGCACATTATTGTTTTATTTCCATCACTTCTTTTAGTAATTTCTCCTCCTCCTCCTTTTTGTTTTGTTCCTCCTTGTTTAATATTTGGTTACTATCCTAGTAGTGCCTTCTATCCTTCTTTTCCTTTGTATTTGGGTTGACTTTTTCTATCCCTTGGTTGACCTTGTCTCTTTGATCTTCGTGTCCATTTCCTCCTCCCACCTAGGCTCTCCCTCTTATATTCTATTGTGGTCTGCAACTTATCATCTTTTTTCCCCTCTAGCTATTCATATCCTGATGATGGATCACAGAGTGTGATTCAAAACGTTGATGCAAAAATATGGCACACAATCAAATCCAGAATACGCATCTTCATAATTTTGTGTACTTTATTTATTTATTTATTTTTTAAATTTATTTTAAATAGAATGCTATCAATACTCTACTAGAGGAATTATGACAAGCTAAACAAATTTTCCATTTGAAAAATTCCATTCCCTATCAAAACCCTTCTAGGTTTAATTTTTTATTTTAAAAACTACTGAAAGAGGATTCTATTGATCTCTTAATCTCCCTGTATATAGATAAAATCAACATGCATACCAGTAATTTCAAAATGAAATATAAAAGATTCGTCATAAACAAAATTAGATAACAATTCACAGTCACGAAGAAGATAGAGATATTAAAGAACATAATTTATTGTGCAAATTAAAATACAAGAATCTACTTGGATTCTGATGCTAAATCGCAAACACCCAAAAGATTTGTGAGTAAAATTTATTCTCTCAAAACCTTCTATCTATAAATTCCTTCTCCAAAAATTCATAGTCCTTCCCTAAAACTTCGGTCCCCTAAAAAATGAACCCTCAAATGCTGATAAGGAGTTCTCTCCTAAATCTAGGGCACTAATTGTGCGATCACCTGAGAGGACTCCTTGCTCACCACTCTTTAACTCTTTATTAACTTTTCTTTTATGTTTTCATGAATGCTTTATGCAATTAAAATATCTTTATTTAATTTACTTTACTTCTCTTTTTAATTAATTTATTAAATTTTAATCTCATGCACACTTTATGCAATCTTAATTTTTTTAATAAATTAATATCTTTCTTTTCACTTTTAAATTTGTTTTTGAAACGTTAATTGATAAAATATTTATTAACTTAAATAATAATATTTAGCATTTATTTAAAAATGAACTCTAAATATGTTATTATTTAATTAAATTAATACTATCATGTTCTAAAATCAAACTTATAACTTTTATCTTTAAATTTAATTATTTTTATTTAATTAATTCTCCAAATTAATTAAATATAATTAAATATTAAAAATATCATAACAATTTTCCATTAAATTAAATCATTAATTTAATCATTTAATTTGACTTAATTAATAGAAAAATCACCAAAGACTAATAGGATAAAATACGAATACCCATCAAAGAAAAACACATACAAAATTCAAACTAAAGGGTTATAATCATGAATTAACGTCATACAGCACTTTTAGAAGGTAATCAACTCAAATACTTGTCCTAATTTTCTAGGACAATTGGCTTAAATGTTTAGGATTTGGACTTAAGAATTTATCTCCCCCCTCTTACCATTGAGATAGTGCAAAAGGGTACACTCATCCTAGCAATTCGGGGAAGTCGATACTCAGTACCTACAATTTGCATAAAATCCATGCATGTACAAACACAATATTCTAAACTAAATAGGCAATGTCAGGAAGTGGTGCATCATGTAGATCCTGACTAGTAGGTGACTACGACTCCCTTCCTTAACCACATTAAAAAACATCATACATAAAGAAAATATACATGCAGTATGAGGTAAGTATCCATAAGAAAACACGTATAATAACTCATCTAACTAATCATAAAACATAATAATAGAACAGACCTAAAAGAGTCCAGTCAAAACAAATTAGAAAGGTCAAGTAGGGGTAGGTATTACATCTTATATTTATAAATAGAAAAAATAACCATTATATTTCACTTAGCTTTTTATATAATAATCACATTAGATTTTTGAGTGAATTGATTTTGGTTGGATGAATGTGAATCAAATAAATATCTTTTGTGATTTATTTTTAATTTTTTCATATGCTCACTTTATCTAATTGTTTCAAATTAAAAAATTTACATTATGATTATTTCAAACTAACATATTAGCATTTTCAAAGTAATTATGAACAAAATTATAATTTTGTTACATTTAAGTTATTTACAAGTAATATTTGTTGTAAATTATTACACTTCTAATTATTCAAAACTATTGTAATAATATTTATAATTAATATAGAAAATAATGGCTGTACAATATGCGAGTGCAAACTCTAATGCAAAGTCCTCTAGATATTTCAGCAATACAAAATATGCACTCACCAAACCTATCCCTACTGTAAACAAATTTGAGATATTACAAGAAACAAAAGAACCCACTTTGACCATTAAAAGAGAACCAAGTGAACACCTTCTGCCCTCATTCTACAATTCTAACATCCCCCAAAAGAAAGTGGAGGCTAGTGTAGTAAAGAAGAAAAAACTCTACTTTGCAAAAACCAAGTATTCAAAGTAAGTAAAAGGTATAGATCCCAAGATCAAACCATCAAGGCATTCGTTCAAGTAGAACAAACAATAGGATAAGAACCACAAAAATAAGTTGAGCTTCCAAAACCAGATTTTTGAATGCACCAACCTTGAAAGTAAGAAAATAGAAGGAAAGTGGATCACAGTACAATGAACAAAAAAGATTGCAAATGGAAATTTCCCAATAACCCCATCCCCTGAATCTCCAATAATTCCATCTGATCTAGATCTTTGAGTAAAATAGGTTACCTCTAGGCTCAAATGCTACAAGAAATTTAGATCTATCAATGATAGAGGTCCTCCAAAACAAGGTCAATTCATTGAACCTTTCAAGAGGAAAACCCTAACTGACCAATATATCCCACCATCTAGAAAATCTCTAAATCCTCGTAAATACATAGATAATCATCTTTCTAACATAGAATAAAATCATAACTTAAGATTCAAGATCAATAAGTCTAACAAGGAAGCGGAGACGAAGTATCAAATTAATGGGAAGCCATAATGGAAATCAATAAACCAAAAAGAGCTAGGTACAAGAATAAATTCTTCTAGGAAACCCAATGTAAATTAAAATACCAATGATAATGTTTTAATTATTAGCAAAATGCACAGTGAAGACCATTGGTTCGAGTGCAAAGATATGGTCATTTTTGCATATTGGAATGAACATGAATCAAAGAATCCAAACCTAACTAAATGACTACAAGATTTTTGTGAACACCATGTAAGGATATCCTCCCTTTCTAATCATCTAGGATATTTACACTATAGAAGTAAGACTATTAGAGACAACTTTCTATCTGGACCTCTTTTCTTTTATAAATGATTTAATGTAGATTTTATAAAATGGTCTCCTAATTTTAGTGAGGACTTTGTTAAAAACCTAAGGCTCATAACCTGAATTGTAATAAAGCCATTACCAATAGAATTATTAAACTTCTAAATCTTAAAACACATAGGCTTCACAATTAGTGAATTCTGATTGTAAATTCTTGGGCATTAATGTTTATTATAAGGAATCAAATGATATCAAGCTATTAGTACATATCAAACAAGACTTGCATGATTACAAACCCATTAAAGTTATAACTAATAGATCTCTGTGTGTGTGTGTGTGTGTGTGTGTGTGTGTGTGTGTGTGTGTGTGTGTGTGTATGTGTGTGTTATTTTCTAAATATAAAGGTCATATATAAGAAATCACTCTTCTAGAATCCAAAACAAAAAGAGGTGTTCAAAATGAAAGGTTCAAATACATTGACATAGCTTCAAACTTTGAAAAAGTAACTTCCAATGAATGCCAATTGGAACAAGAATAAGAAAGAGAAAACACAAGGAAATTTGAAATACTAGTCCATAGAAACATCTAAATTTTTAAATCAAATAATACCTACATGGAAATACCACATCTAGCTTGAAAAATCTACATTCTAAAAGAAGATATCAAGGATGGGGAAATAGTGAAAGAAATAGAGGACAAGATTTATGATAAACTCCCTTACCCCAATAGTAATAAGATCATCATTAAAGAAGAAGATCAAGTAAATAATAGAGATCAAATTGAGGTAGTAGTAGAAATAACAATAATATTGGATATGATACACATGAAATCGGTAGCTTTGAAGACAATATCAAAAAAATACAACAATGTGAACATTACAGATATCAACAATTGTACATTGTAGACGTCAAGGAAAATATGAGTTATTACATAAATTTGACTCAGAAGAAATGAGAGAGCTATCATTTTCATTCTTCAAATATAGTTACAAATTAAAAGAAAGTAGTAATAGAGAGAAGTGTATTAGTCGAATCATAGGGTAGAAGTGAAAAGAAAAATAATACAATTTAATAGAAAGAACATATATAACCTAGAAGACAAAATTGACACATTATCAAAGAAACTAGAAGATAAGGATAGTACCATCAATATATAACCAAGGAAACAATCAAAATAGAAAAATAGTCAAGACGTATTAGCAATAATCAAATCGAAATGAACTAAAATTAAAGAATTATAAATTAATCCAAGAGAGTTTGTGATGAACATAATTACCATCATTTATAAGAGCTTCCCAAGATCAACACAAAAGAGGAGACAAGGATTTTGAAAGGGGAAAGCAAAGAAAACCCCTTGTGAATTATATGAATGAGGCAAATGCCTATGAATGAAGAGAGAGAAGTAGATAATGTGGAGCCATAGGACTCATTACATGAACTACATTGTGATTGTGTGTTGTGAATGAGATAGAAGCATCTCTTATAAAGAGATGAGAGGAGAAGTTATTTGTAACTCCCATGTGTGCATAACAAGAGTCATAATCCTCTTAAGGAGGAATAACTATTTTCCTTAATAAAGGAATTACAAAATAGACTTGTCCTCACATGTGGAATAGAGGACAAAAAACATAAGGGATACCTTGGTTTATCCCATTTAATAAATACAGCCAAGGAAAGATTACCAATTCTAACACCCCCCTTTAATCTTTACTTGGAGAAATTACATCAAAGGGTATTAAACCCAAATTTTACAATGATATGCTAAATAGCAACAACTTGAGCTTTGAGAATGTCTTCAATTATGTGAAAGGTCTCTTGTGAGTGTAGGTAGATCTTCATAGAGCCAAGTGGATAGGTCATTAAAGTACACCAAATTTTGTATGTACTTGGATGGATTACCTGAAAAATATAGACACAAGAAACAAGAAAACTATCCGCAAGAAGTATTTCATCTTATATGCAAATTAGAAATGGTTTTGAATAAGGATAATAAAACTCTCATAGAGAAACAATGAGGAAAATAAAACATGTTACCACAAAACAATGGAGTTAACCTAATATCAAGATAATGTATATGCTCAAATATTATCAATAAGTACAAAAAAAGTTTGATCAATGTTCTCATGAAAAGTATATTATACTAATGTACTAATGACCACAGACAAGGCCAACTAATGATACGTGCGTCAACATTGCATCAATCACATGGATATAGACAGTCCACTTAATGAATCATCCCACTGCAAGTTAATGGACTGCAGCAACGTAACTTGCATGACTCATGATCTAAGCAATGAAGTATGCAAAGAATTATCACATTAGTATAAGAATTAAATTAAAATGAGAGACATCAAATAAGTATTATCTGATCATGATTTTTGTAGGATATTAATAAGGAATGGATTATGAGGATGTAACAACATATTGCCTTCAAATTGGATCAAATCATCTGAATTTGGAGGGAAAACTCCAATAATAGTATCCTTTTCATTGAGGAACAAAATGGAACAACATGGAGGGAAGCTCCATAAATATCAATCTTTCAAAGTAGAGAATATAGAATCAAATGGAGGGAAACTCCATATAAATATCAATCTTTCAAAGTGGAACCAATAGAACCAAATGGAGGGAAACTCCATATAAAATGAGTGCACACCAATATAGGATGGAGGGATACTCCAAGGGCCAGATAAGGAAACTATGTATTAGTTATACTGAGGGGACCTACATAGTTAACCTTGAAAAATTGGCTCCCTGTGCAACTCAAAAAAACTTCATATAGATCAATGGTATAAAACCATAAAGTGCTAACATGGGAATAGAACGATGCTATAAAAGCATAAAATTGCAACTATGTGCAAATCAATAGATCTCAATGAAGGCAAATGTGTAAGATAACTCATAATCCAATCTGAATTAAGGTAAATGCAGAGATCCAAGGAAGATCAAAAAAATAAACAAAATATGGATATCAGGTATAAAACTCCATTGAGGGTAAACATGAGTACTCAATTCATTTTGTGAAGGTATATATCAATTTTTGAATCATTATAGTCATAAATAAAATTATATATTTATATGGGCATATATGTGTGCACCCATATATACTCAAATAAATATAATTAATATTTAAGATAAAGATATTTTAGTTACATATCAATAAACATTTTAGCCATATAGAAGAGACAAGGCTTGAATAACAGGCTCTTAAAAGTGTTTATATAAATTGTGTAAATATTCTAAAAACAATAATCACGTAAGAAATCTAGAGGACTTGTAAACATACATTGGTTACAAGGACCAATGATGTGAGAAATCTCAATGTAATAAGTATGAAGTTAGTCTAAATATTGAAACAGAACAAGATTAAGAAATATTGTCTCTATTAATCTTCCAATAAGCTAGATAAATCATATTGTAATAAAAAGACAAAAAAAAGCTTACCATCATTATCTTAATTACAAGAGAAAGAAAATACTCCTTTTTATATAATCTTTAAAAAAAAAAATTTAAAAAGAAGCAACTATTTTTTATTTATTTTTTAAAAACACAAACTTTTTAAAAAATAATTGAACTTATTATTTTTTAAGATTAAAGATCAGTATTTATTGAAAATTTTTAACAAATAAAAAATTAAAAGTTCCCAAAATGAAAGTACTTTTATAAGAAATTTTTAAGAAATCAAAATATGTTTTTTTTGTTTTTAAAGAAAACTTACGTAAAAGGCTTATAGTGGAAAGGGAAAGACTTAGAAAAAGGAAAACTTATTTGAAAAAATATTTCAAATAGTGCAACATGTGGATGAAAAAAATTACAAATGAGAATGTTAAGATTTAAAAAGGAGAGGATAAAATATGATGCATAACACTTGATTCTCCGACAAATCTAACAAAAAATAATTAAATGTTACACAACCAATGTACTGGCAGAGAAAGGAATGATAACTTTGAATGCTACAAATGTAAATAAAAATGGAAAAAAATGAGTTTGCATCCTATTGAAGCTGAATAAATAATGAAGTTGAACAAATAATGACAGAGAAAGTATGAAATGAATGATTACTTCTTATTTTAATTTTTTTCTTGTAGGTTTCTATGGGGAGGGGAAAAAGCTTAAAGAAGGAAGAGAAATAAAATACTCGGATGCAAAAAATGAGAAGAGTAGATTTGGAAACGTTGCTCAAAAGGAAATATTGCTAGAATATAGTGAGCACTGAAAACCACAAAGAAGAGCCTCTGAATGGGAGAAAAGAAAACAAGTAGAAAAAGACAACATAGAGATGGAAGGAGATGATCGGAGAACTGGTGATCTTGAATGTATCATTTCTGCAGTGGAATCAATATCACCACAACTCTTCAAGGATGGGGACCTACATGAACCGAATACAGGGGAGCTTACATGAGCTACAAAGAAAGACATATTTTTTATTTCTCTGCAGATTCAAACACCTAAAACACTTCACATAAAATCCTCAAACACATAAATGCTAGATTTGGAAAAAGACCAATTTTGAAGCTCCTTCCTTAATACACAAATATGAACTGAACAGTCCATGTTTGTAGCTTTTGTAGTGAAAAAGCTTTGTGGGTATTTGAGAAAAACAAATAAACCATTGCTATTTTAATAGAGAAACTCTTTCCCCAATCATGAAACCTGTATTGACATCAAATATATAAACATTGGTGGATTGAATGCTTAATGGGAAAACCCAAATGTTTCAAGACACCCAAGAACTTCAATCTGTGAATCTCCTCTATACGGCTTCATAGATTAGTTTTAAAGTTGTCTATGAGCCTTCAAAAAGAACAATAGTAGAATCATGTTGGAAAAGAATAGAGATACACAAATATACTAAAGATATTTAAACAATATATATAAATGCCCAAAAATATATAAATTACAATTTTAAATTTTCCATAGAGATATGAATTGGTTTTAACCATTGAATATAATCATAAATAAGATTATTTAAGTGTTCCCTACAATGAAACTAGCAATAGAATAATGTTATATTTATCTTGTTTTGGGTGAAAATCCTCCAAAACAAGTGAAAAAACTAATTTTTAACAAGAAAACTCTTTGGTTGCAAGCCTTCAAAAAAGGGTTAAAAATATATATAAATAACTTTGCAACACAAAAATATTAAGAAAAAAAAAGTTTATAACTTCAAACATATCTTTCAACAAGGGTAAAAATCTACATGCACAAAGTGTTAGAATGAGTTTCCAAAATGCAATAAACTCTTCTCTCAAGAGTTTCTCATAAACAAGGTGAGCTCCAATGAATGACAACCTTCACACAATGTGAGGCCTCGCCCCGACCCATCCTAGCATCAATGACACATTATTATTTTGATACTCATGACTCGATACGTCAGAAGATTATTTGATGCACTGAACATTATTATGCTATTTTACGATGTGTGATGTTTTACTTCAGTTATTTGATTTCGTCATTTAATATTTTATGAACATGTATAATGATGAAGTAAATGAATGCAAAACTAACACTTTGATTATGAAATTCTAATGGTCAGAAATACGAGTAGGATTAGATAAACAATTAATTATTAGAAAATGGATGCTTTAATTTATATGATTTTTTTGATATGTAATTTACATAATGCATGTGATTTCTTGATCTACTGATGTGTGCAATGAGTGTGCAAGAAATTTAGCCAAGAAAACTCAATGGAAAGACAGAACTAAACCACTTGTTAATTTTGTGCTATCTTTGTATTGTAATTCTTTAAGGTTGTAATTGGTCTTAAAATTCTTTTAGCTTTGTGGGTCATATTAAGTCTTTAAGGCCTAAAAATATTAAATTTAAGTACCCTAGGGGTAAAGGTGTGGTTGGGGAGCACTTTCCAACTCCTTAGTCTCCTTGGTTGACTTTTAGGGTCACTCAAAAACCCTACTTTTGGTTGATTACAAAAATTGATTGTATCCTACATGAGTTGGTGACTCAAACTCCATCTTGAGTTTATTTGAAGTCTATTTGAGTTAAGGATCATACTTAGAGGCATTTTGGAGTAGTTTGGGGTTGTTACCCAATCTCTAGTTTTGGAGAAAGTTTGCAGATTGAAGGAAGAAAAGGAAAAGCTCTTCTCAAACCACTATTTTTCCATAACTATTTTTTGAAGGTAGGAGTTCTTCACTCATTGAAATTGTTTCTTCATGTGTTCATGCTTGAATCTTGCTTGAATCATGCATAAGGAATGGTGTTGTCTTTGTATTTCTTTCTTGTGTGTTGGGGTTGATTGGGAGGGATCTTAACTTGTTTTTTTTCTTTTGATGTCATTCTCATGCTCTCTTTGATGATTTGTGTTTTGAGGGGATTTTATGGGGATTGTTTTGGCATCACTCACCCTTGGATAGGGAAGAAGTGGCCATGTTTGAGGGAAGGGTCTTAGTTGGACCTCAATAGTGTAGAGTCTCCTCTCATGGTGAGAGGAGGGAAAGAGGGTAGGGTGTATGGGTCCCTACTTGTCATCCCATACCTTGTATGAAAATTTGAATTCTTAAAGAAGGGAAGGAATGAATACCCTTGATATATTGGCCCCGAAAGGGCATTTGTATAAGAATGGAAGTTCTTGAATGTTGGCCCTGAAAGGGCTATGTTATGGTATGGTGATTGACATCTCCTATTGAGAAAATCCACCTCCCCCCTATTTTGGTTCATTGTTGAACTTATTGTGCAAAACCGGGTTGGGAATGCATGCTTGAATTATTCATCTTATTGTGTTGTTTTACCTCCATGTTGGTTTTTGTCTCTCCCATGGTTCCCTTGGTGTATTGAAGACATTGGAAAAGTTCTCTTGTGAAAGCCCTTGAAGAAAATTCAATTGAATTGTAATATTTGTAAAAATGTATTTTAAATTTTGATGTATTTCAAAAAGATGTCGAGTTTTCTTACTAGTTTTTTCCTGATGGAGCCTTGAACCAAGATGAATAATAGAGAAAGAAAAGATTATGAAAATCTCCTTGTATTGCTCTTATGTGATGTCAAATTATGCATATGTATGTGGAAAAATTTTCTCAATAGATAATGTTTTCGAATTATGAATTCTCAAGTTTCAATTATGTAATGAAAAGTAATTTGATATGATGAAGTTTCCAATTCAAGGTTTATGTATCAAGAGGAAATAAAAATCCTAAATTGTGGTCACCAAGTTAACTCTCTCCTTGTTAAATTTCATAATGGACAAAGACAAATTTGGTTAAGAATTATGCATCATCTTGAAATTTTGAATAAATGGAACATACACCTTGTCATATGATGATTGTTAAAACATAAATTTTAGGAGAAAGGAAAGAAAAGAATAACCATAACACACATCCTTGTAATGGTATATTGTTAAAAGGAATCAATGTTGTCATTAGGTTAGAAATCACTCTTAGTATATCACAAAAAAAAATATAGCAAAGACATGTCAACACTTAGACAAGATTGGCTTCACAAAAAAAATGTGCATTCCCAGAAGTGAAAACCCCTCTGGAAAATGTATGGGGAAAATTTTAATTCCCCCAAGTTACAAAGAATATTCTCTAAGTTATCCTTTTTGCATTTTCAAACAAAAAAAAAATTGTGTTTTGCCCATATATTTTTGGAATGACATTTTGGTATCAGAGCTCGTGTTTCAACACTAGTAACCTAAGACCATTATGCTTCTGAACTTAACTAAAACTTTTATTTTGTAGGATGCCTCCTATTACACAAAGCAACTATCAAGGTAGAGTTCATAGGGCGAGAGGTGGTAGAGTGAGATAGGAGGATGGACCACCACCTCCACCACTGAATCCAAATCAAGACATTTTGGATGCCTTATAGGCATTGATTGGCGTAGTCTAGTAGAGGATAGCACCTATAGTACAACCAAGGTATCAAATTCTTGGAGGGGAAGCACAAGTTCCCAAAGGAGGCAAGGCCAGAGATAGAGAGAGAAGTAGGAGTCCTCCACCGAGGTAGGTTGAGGGTCAGGGTGAGCATGAGGGTGAGTCGATACATCAGAGATGACCACCACTTGATAGACCTCCTAGACATATAGGAGATGATATCAAAAAGTTGATACAACTCAGAGCACCACACTTTACCAGCTCCATAGAGGGGATAGTAGCAGAGGCCTGGTTACAGAGTCTTTAGCGATGCTTTGGATTATGTCCTTATAGGAGTAATTTGAAGGCATGTCTTACAGTTCATCAGTTGAGGGGAGATGCCTCCAATTGGTCGCATCAAGATGAGACTATAGGATGGGTGAGCATGCATACCCTCACATGGGAGTCATTCTTAGAGATATTCAGGGAAAGGTACCTATCTAATCACTTTAGACAGAAGAAGATTGAAGAGTTTCACTCTCTACATCAGAGGGGTCTCACTATAGCTCAGTATGAGAGCAGGTTTCTCGAGCTCCTTCCATATGTCAAGTACATGAAGGACAAGAAACTATGAGTGCATCAATTCATCATGGGCCTAAACTTCTCACTTCAGGGTCTAGTTCGTATGGCCTTTCCTACTACCTTCAGACAGGTAGTTGAGGTTGCACTAGTTGCAGAGGATACTCGAAGTAGACACGAGTCATGGGATCGATCTCAGAATTGAAGCTCTACCTGGAAAAAACCCCCTTTGGACAGGGAATCAAAACTACATAGCAAGGTCCTCTAAGGGCCAATAGTCTTAGCAACAGTAGCAGAAACCCTCACAGGGTTATTAGGGCTCCAAGCCCAAGCAGTGGCATTCACAAGGTCTGAGGTAGGATAAGAAAGTATAGACCCCACAGTCACAACCAACAAAGACTCAGTAGTCTTCTAGGGGTGGTTTCAATGGATCTAGCAGGTCAGGAGGCCCACAACAATCTAGATCACAGGGTGCACGATCTTATACATGAGGACCATGTTACACTTGTGGTGGCATGGGTCATATTGCTAAGGAGTGTCCTCAAGGACAGTCCTCTAGTGGCTAAAGAGGGGCATTTTCAGAGCTGACAGTTGGTGATGTAGGTAGGTCCCACCAATTTTTTGTAGTGGTTGACAACTACTAGGCCAAGCATTAGGCTATAGGTATCATTCAAGGTAGCATGGTTACTATTTGATTTGATTTCAGAGCTACTGATTCATTTATATCTCCTTTTGTTGTGAAGTGTTGCGGGCTAGTGGTAGTTAGTCAGGATGTCAATTGGGAGGTAGAGCTAGCCTCAAGAGCTAGAGTGTCAGTTAGTTCCATGGTGCATAGTTGCCCAATTCAAATTGGAGACATGTCCATGATGTCCGATCTACACATTACCCCTCTAGGTTCTTATGATGTTGTTCTTGGCATGGATTGGCTTTATGCCCACAATGCCAAGATGGATTGTCGATAGAAGAGGGTGGAATGCGTGGATGAGGATAGTATCTTTAGAGTGATCCTTGGGGTTAAGAGACCCATATTCCTTTGTATTATATCCACTATGTAGCTTAGACGGTGCATGCAAAAGGGATATTAGTTGTTTGCTATCACCATCAGTGACAGGGAGGAAGATTCAGAGGGGGATCCATCTCTCAATGATTTTCTTATATTGCGAGAGTTTGCAAATGTTTTTCCTTCAAAGCTCCCTAGTAGGCCTCCTCCTAGAGCAATGGATTTTCATATTGATCTTGTGCTAGGAGTAGAGACAGTGTCGAGAGCACCTTACAGGATGACTACTCATGAGCTTAGTGAGCTAAAGATTTAGTTGGAGGAACTCTTAGAGAAGGGGCATATTTGACCTAGTGTGTCACCTTGGGGTGCACTAGTGATCTTCGTTAAGAAGAAGTATGAATCACTTAGGTTGTGTATTGACTATCGACAGTTGAACAAAGTAACCATCAAGAACTGATACCCTCTTCCTAGGATTGATGACCTTTTCGATTAGTTGTAGGGTGCTTAAGTATTTTCAAAGCTTGATCTCAAGTCAAATTATCATCAGTTGAGGATTGTGGATAGTGATATCCCTAAGACTACATTTCATACTAGGTATGGTCACTACAAGTTCACCATGGTGCCATTTGGTCTCACGAATGCTCCAGCTGTATTCATGAGCCTCATGAATGGAGTATTTCATACCTTTTTGGATAAGTTTTTGGTTTCCTTCTTGGATGACATCTTGATATATTCTCATGATGAGAAGGAGCATGAAGAGCACTTGAGACAGGTATTGTAGAAGTTGAGGGAGAACCAGTTATTTGGTAGTTTGTCAAAGTGTGCATTCTTTAGACCTAAGATATGTCATTTGGGTCATGTCATATCAAGTGATGGTGTCTTAGTAGACCTATCAAAGATTAGGGCCATCATGGATTGGCCAGCACCCACCAGTGTCACTGAGGTGAGGAGCTTTATGGGACTAGCAGGCTATTATCAATGCTTCATTGCTAGATTCTCTAGATTGGCTCACCCCATCACATGTCTTAAAAGGAAGGAAAAGAAGTATGAGTGGATAGAGAAGTGCGACAGAGCCTTCTACGAGCTTAAGAGAGCCCTCACGAGTGCACCGATTCTTGTAGTACCAAATCCATCTGTGGATTTTGTGGTGTGCACTAATGCATCCTTGGATGGTATAAGAGCAGTTCTTATGTAGGATGGTCGACCTATTTCCTTTGAGTCTAGGAAGTTGAAGACTCATGAACTCAATTACCCTACTCATGACCTAGAGCTTCCAGCAGTGGTTCATGCTTTAGTGAGGTGGTGACACTTCCTACTAGGTCATAGATTTGAGCTTCATTTTGATCACCAGAGTTTGCAGCACATATTCATGCAGCCAAACTTTAATGCGAGGCAGAGAAGGTGGATGGAGTTCCTTTGTGAGTATGATTTTGATGTTCATTACATCAAGGGAAAGGAGAATTTAGTTGCAGATGCCCTTAGAAGAAGGCACCATGAGCTTTCATCTATGACTACTAGCACCGATTTGAGAGAGCAGATTTTACAGCACTTGCCAGTAGATGAGCTTTATGCAGAGGTTAGTCAGGCAGTGCATACTCAAAGGCCTTTGGAAGCAAAGTATTCAGAGTATTCTTTGGAGTTTGATGAACTCTTGCATCATAGAGGACGTATGTAGGTACCTTCCATTGGGGGTTTGTGCGATCTCATTATACTTGAGGCTCACAGAGCACCTTAGGCGATGCACCCTAGTGTTAAGAATTTACATGCAGATTTGATATAGTTATATCATTGGCCATGCATGAGAGTGTAGATTGCTAACATAGTTGCGAGATGCCTTGAGTGTTAGAGGGTGAAGGTAGAGCATCATCATCCCGATGGGCTCCTTCAGCCTCATGAGATTGCAAAGTGGAAGTGGGACATTATATCTATGGACTTCATTGTTGGTCTCCCTTTGTCATCTTGTCGCCATGATGCCATTTTGATGACAATTGACATGTTGACCAAGGTTTCCCACTTCTCTCCCATGTGTACTACTTACACAACACGAAACATAGCTCAGGTGTTTCTCCAGGATATTGTTAGACTCCATGGTGTCTCCTGTAAGATCATCTCTGATAGGGACTCGTTGTTCACTTCATCTTTTTGGAGAGAGTTGCAGTCAGCTTTGGGCACTAGGCTCAATTTTAGTACAATGTTATGGTATGGTGATTGACATCTCCTATTGAGAAAATCCACCTCCCCCCTATTTTGGTTCATTGTTGAACCTATTGTGCAAAATCGGGTTGGGAATGCATGCTTGAATTGTTCATCTTATTGGGTTGTTTTACCTCCATGTTGGTTCTTTTCTCTCCCATGGTTCCCTTGGTGCATTTAAGACATTGGAAAATTTCTCTTGTGAAAGCCCTTGAAGAAAATTCAATTGAATTGTAATATTTGTAAAAATGTATTTTAAATTTTGATGTATTTGGCAAAGACGTCAAATTTTCTTATTGGTTCTTTCTCGATGGAGCCTTGAACTAGGATGAATAGTAGAGAAAGAAAAGATTATGAAAACCTCCTTGTATTGCTCTTATGTGATGTCAAATTATGCATATGTATGTGGAAAAATTTGCTCAATAGATAATGTTTTTGAATTATGAATTCTCAAGTTTCAATTATGTAATGAAAAGTAATTTGATATGATGAAGTTTCCAATTCAAGGTTTATGTATCAAGAGGAAATAAAAATCCTACATTGTGGTCACCAAGCTAACTCTCTCCTTGTTAAATTTCATAATGGACAAAGACAAATTTGGTTAAGAATTATGCATCATCTTGAAATTTTGAATAAATGGAACATACACCTTGTCATATGATGATTGTTAAAACATAAATTTTAGGAGAAAGGAAAGAAAAGAATAACCATAACACACATCCTTGTAATGGTATATTGTTAAAAGGAATCAGTGTTGTCATTAGGTTAGAAATCACTCTTAGTATATCACAAAAAAAAATATAGCAAAGACATGTCAACACTTAGACAAGATTGACTTCACAAAAAAAATGTGCATTCCTAGAAGTGAAAACCTCTCTGGAAAATGTATGGGGAAAATTTTAATTCCCCCAAGTTACAGAGAATATTCTCTGAGTTATACTTTTACTTTTTGCATTTTCAAACAAAAAAAAATCATTATTAAATTTTTTTAAAAGGGAATATAAATTGAATACATTTAAATGTAAATCCTTGTGACACCTCAACAACAAAACTTTATGCATTTACTACCCCTCCTTATAGCTATCCTAATCTAACCACTAGACTTGATTGCTATTAACCCTTGTGACCTTAGGCTTCTATGACTATAAAAACATAAATTTGTAAGGGAAGGCTAGTCATATTCCTCAGGACAAAGTAATTAATTCAACTTCCCTCTTAGCCAGTGAAATTCTTGTCAACATCTTGCCTTGACCCATGAGATATGGAAATTTGAATGCGAAAAAGGGCATTAATGGTGTGCAAGTTGTTGTTATACCAAAGCTCTTATTATTCTTTTTACCTCTCTATCATCCCAAGCGTACTTCCCTGGCAAACAGTACTTGGGCTACAAATTTGAGCCTTGGGGCAGCGTGTCACATCCTTGATGGATGTCCAAGGCAAGTGGGAAGGTCAGCTTTCCCCCCAAACAAATTTTTACTTACCTTTCTCTACCACCACTTAATTGTTTTGGGATCTCCATCATTCCTTTGAGGTGGACTGTTTTGGGCAGTGCTCCAACTCCATGAGTAGTGTGCCAAGCATCCTAGGGTAGCGTGTTCATGCATGGGAGAATGGGGAAAGTGGATGGGACAAACCACTTGTCCCTTTGCCAAGTGTAAGGTTAGTTAAATGGGTAGTTAGGGGATTGTTTAGTTAGAAATTATTTAGTTAAATGTTAGGGTATTAGATAGTTTAATTTTTTAAATTTAATTAATTTGTTAAAGTAATAGTACATTTTAAATTTATAATTAATTTTCAAAAAAAATTCTTTGCTAAGTGTTAATATAGATTTATTTAGTGTATAATAGTAACATGGTTGAATAGTTAAATTTAATTGATCTCTTAGAGTTCCAAATTTTCTTAATGTTAAATGATAAAAATTGTAATGTCGATCAAGTTATTAAGTTGTAAAAAGGGGACTAGTTAATTAGTTCATTATAAGGTTAGTGGTATTTGATCATAATTAAATTGATGCTAAACACGTTGTGTAATTAAGAGATCGATGTCATTTTAGTTAGTAAGTCATTTTGACATATTGAATAAGTTGTTGTGTTAATCTATTGTCATTCTTAGGAGATAATAGTTTAAGGAATTATTAAAATAAATTGATGGATTAGGACTTTAGTTATTGGATTAGTCGCTTGATTCAATTAATTGAATTACTAAGAAACATTAAGTTCATCCAAACCTCTATTTTATGTTAGGTTTCAAATTGAGTTGTCACCTCTCTTTATTATTATGAACTTGCTTCCATCTTCTACTACCTTCGGTTATCTATATTTCAAACTACTTGAACAATTAGTTCCATTTTAGTTAAACATCTAAGCCTTTTTCAACCATTTTATCTTAAGTATTAGTTTTAAAATAAAATAAAAATTGTGTGTTTTACCCATATATTTTGGGCACGACACATAAACTAAAAACAAGGATTATAATGCTCTGATACCATGTTAGAAATAACAAAATCTAAATGAACTAAAATTAAAGAATTATAAATTAATCCAAGAGAGTTTGTGATGAACATAATTGCCATCATTTATAAGAGCTTCCCAAGATCAACACAAAAGAGGAGACAAGGATTTTGAAAGGGGAAAGCAAAGAAAACCCCTTGTGAATTATATGAATGAGGCAAATGCCTAAGAATGAAGAAAGAGAGAGAAGTAGATAATGTGGAGCCATAGGGCTCATTACATGAACTACATTGTAATTGTGTGTTGTGAATGAGATAGAAGCATCTCTTATAAAGAGATGAGAGGAGGAGTTATTTGTAATTTCCATGTGAATGATTGCCACATTCATAAGTGTGTGCATAACAAGTGTCATAATCCTCTTAAGGAGGAATAACTATTTTCCTTAATAAAAAAATTACAAAATAGACTTGTCCTCACATGTGGACTAGAGGACAAACAACATAAGGGATACCTTGGTTTATCCCATTTAATAAACACAACCAAGGAAAGATTACCAATTCTGACAAGATGAATATATAATAGAAGATGAAGATTAAAGTAGAAAAGTTAAGACAATCACCATCAAATACACTAAAGAAAAGCACATGGATGAGAGAACATAAGTAAGAAAAAATGGCATGGAGATTGAGAAAAGTACATAATTATTAGATACAAAAATGCAGATGGAAAACATAATCACCAATGAAAAAAGGAAAAGAGCTAAAGAGAAAAAAAAAAAATTCTACAAGTTTTGGAAAACCTCAACAGATGGGAGAGACATCTTTGAATATTTTAACATTATAACCACCAAGAGACAAAAGGAAAATTGGAACAAAATCATAACTTCATTCCAATAGAGATAGAAGCTACTTTTAACAATGGAGTTTCAATTTTAGCTAGGATGATATTCCTAAAATTAGGGAAGAAGATGATCCTAAGAAACATAAGGCATAATAAATTCACTTCTGGGAGGAATTTGGAGTCACAACAACATCAAAAAATATATGTGAGAACAACAAAGGTAACAATAATAAATATCAGGAAAAATAGTTGGGCCACATAGTCAACAAAAGGGTTGATAGAATCCTTGATACTAGGATCAGTGACATAATTATATAAGAATTAAAAGAAGATAATGAAGGGGGGTGGGGGGAGGGGGGGAATAGCTAATAGTATACAAAATACAAACACCAACCTAGAAAATCTAGGTATTGCAACAAACAAAAAAGGTATAGAACAACCAAAATGTAGGAAACAAAATGAAAAGAGAGAGAGAGGAAATTTCTAGCAAAACTCAGAACTATCACAGGTAGGGCTAGTAATCAATTTTTTTTTTAAGATGCACTTCATTCAGGGAAGGGGAAGAACCTTCCCATAGAACCATAAAACTTACTACATGGAATATTAGGGGTCTAAATGCCCCTAAAAAAAACTTATTTTTCAAGTGCAATTTATCCTTATTTGAATTTGATATTTCTCTAATTCAAGAAACTAAATTAAACAAAGAGGAAGCACTAGTACATTTGACCCCATTTTCCGATCAATATTTGTTGAGATTTTGACTCAGGTTGGTCAAAATTTGGACCAACCAATTGGTTGAATTTTTTCTTGTTAAAATTTTGACCAACTTACTAGTTGGTCAAAATTTTGACCAATCCATTGGTCAAAAACTTTCTAGAGCCCTGGTGCAATTTCTACCAGGATTTGATTAAAATTTTGACCAATGCTAGGTTGAAAACTACCAAGCATTGGTCAAAATTTTGACCAAAGCTTGGTAGAAATTTTTTTGGCATTGGTCGACATTTTGACCAATGCTTGGTCAAAAACTTCCAAGAATTGGTCAAATTTTTGACCAATGCTTGGTCGAGAGCGTCCAAGCATTGGTAAAAATTTTGACCAATGTGTGGTAGGAAACTGCCAAGCATTGGTTGAAATTTTGACAAGTGCTTGGTAGGAAATTGCCAACCATTGGTCAAAATTTTGACCAATGGTTGGTCAAATTTTTTTTTGAGGCATTCTATAAAAAAATTCACATGCCTTACCTATGATTTGACATTTTGCATGCATCCTGCACTCTCTCATCCTAAAGATGGATTATAGAGAGTGATATGAAATAATGATGCTAAAAAACACACACAATAAAATCCAAAATGAACTTGCATTACAAATGGATTGTGGAAATCTGATATTGTGAGGACAATATCAGATTTCCACAATCCATTTGTAATGCAAGTTCATTTTGGATTTGATTGTGTGTGTTTTTTAGCATCATTGTTTCAGATCACTCTTTGTAATCCATCATCAGCCAAATGAGAGAGTGCAGGATGCATGCAAAATTTCAAGTCATAGGTAAGGCATGTGAACTATTTTATAGAATGCCTCAAAGAAGCTAAGAATATTGAAATACTTACAAGGGTGTGAGGCACTTCATATTTGTTGATCGCACAATATGGTCAAAAAATTTGGTCAAATGTACTATTGACATTTACAATGTTTGCAGTATGTCACATCTAATTGCACCAAGGCAAGGGGCATTAATGTAAATTTTAGTGTTTCTAAAGGAAAAATATATAGAATCTCAATTCTTGAGAATGATGTTTCACTATATTTCAATACCTCAGCTGTGTCCCCCATTTTTTTTGGGTAAATGGCCTTTCAACCATGCACCTTTATGGGAATACAATATAGTTAAAGGAATATTGTTACAAATTCTCCAAAAACATTTATTTTCAAGATGAAAAGTCTCATTATATAGCCCATATCTAGTCTTATTCTTTTCTTTATACCTCTACACAAATTAGTGCTTAGCAATGAGGGTTGCAACCTTTAATGGTAAGTAAAATAAGTTACTTCCAAGTTGCTCATTTAGAAAAGTACTAAACATATGGAATTAAAGATGTGCATAACTATAAATATTTTCTCATCTTGAGAAAAGTAAGCTTTAAAAAACTACAGGGGCATCATATTTTCATCAATTTATTAAGAGATTTGTACACTTTGAGACTAGAGTAAGAGACATTTATCACTATTGCTGAAGATTATTATCCTAAGGACTTCAAACTAAGTGTAATTAGACATTTCATTATCTATGGTTCTACCAATCCCAAGAGGTTAGCTAGGAATAGGAACTGCTCTAGGAATATTTTGTGGATAGGCTTTTGGAATGAGACAATTCAATATGCTTTGCATTTACATACAACAATCTATTGTGATATAGTGTCATATTTTGGATCATACAGTGTCATCTAAAACATTACCATTGTACAATCAAATCTAGAAAAAATAATTCATTGATATGAATTGTGGAAATCTAATATCGCTAAATAAGAAATCTACTTAAAAATAGAATACCAATGTGAAAGTAATCCCAAACAATATATATTTGTCAATGCTAACAATCAGCTATAAGCATGAGGTTTCCAATTGAAACTAAACTATAAGCATGATACTCCAAACAAAATGAGTGATTGTGTGATGAAACAATATGTGCAATTATAACTGAAGTGTTATCTAGTGGTTCTATCTTGCAATTGTAAACATGATTCACAAAAATATTTTGGGCATGAGAGCCTCAAACATAAATTCTATCATGGAAATGGTTTTGTCTTGCAACCATAAACATAACAAGAGTGTCACTCTATCTCACAACCAAAGACATGATACTCCAAAATCTTTTGGGAGTTCAAATGGATACATTCTATCTTACAAAAATCTTAGCTACTATGACAAGTGCCATGATCTAACTAATCTAGGTGAGCCCTTTAGTAGTTTCCTTTTCAAATAGCCATGAGCCTCAATGGAATGCATCTTCATAGTACATGGATCCTATAGTTTGCTACTAGTTAGGACATTTATTTCATTGGTTTTCATCAAATGATTTGATTGCAAAGAAGGCATACAATCCTAAAATTCATATAATCAAGAATGGCCTTGGCATGTAATAACTCTTACTATACGTATTGTAATACTTGTCTTAAGACCCTTTAGCTTAGGAACTATAGTTCTCTTTGATGGATTTTCTAAGCAAGATAAAAAAAACTTACACAAGATTTGTTAAAGAAATGTACCATCAAATAGCAAGACACATGAACTTTGAGAAACAAAAAATTTGTATCAAATAGCGAGCAGAAATCTAAAATTTGTACCAATACCATGCTATTTTGAGAAACAAAAGTAGAAGATGCTATGTATATGCAATTTTCTACCATAGTAAATGTAGAGAGGAGGTGACAAAGGAATTTCCAGACCTAGAATTTGTGATCCCTGATATTGTTGCAGTAAGCATTCTCACATTCCCAAAATTCCAAAACTGATAGGAAAATGTCAAAATATTCTCTAATGTCCTTATTCTCAATGGCCATGTTGCAGAAGCTCTAAAATATTGCTTTGCATACAGAGTAAAAGATAAGTTCTTTCAAACCACAAATGTTGGTTTCATATATGATTTGAACAAAGACTATATAAGAAATGTGTTAAGAAAGAGACTACAAAACTAAACAAGTAGAAGCTAGTATGTAAATACAAGTTTGGTAAATAGAAAACATTGAACTTATAATTGGATCAACATGACTATGTACACAAGTCCAAACCCTCACCTATCCTACAATTTAATGAATCTCCAAAAAATGAAGAGACAAGTAAATTGATTCACAAAGCTAAAACATCCACCTAAAAGGATATTTTTATTGGCAAAT
Organism: Cupressus sempervirens; assembly: GCA_028749045.1. Taxonomy (NCBI): domain Eukaryota; kingdom Viridiplantae; phylum Streptophyta; class Pinopsida; order Cupressales; family Cupressaceae; genus Cupressus; species Cupressus sempervirens. The sequence goes on along the minus strand of CM053792.1, from coordinate 53,247,622 downwards.
TTTTTCAGAATCTAGAAAATCATATCCAAATCTTAACTATGGATAGAAAGGAATGTTTGCAAGTAGTTGCCTATTCTGATCCCTAGATTCTTGGTTCAAAACACACAATGATAGACATGTAACATGGATAGGAAAAATAATATAGGTAACAACTAGAAAAGAGTTTAGAGATGGTAAAGTTAACACTAAAGTCAACCAAACAACAAATAATGTGAAATCATAATGGAAGAGTAAACAATGGGTAATGCACGATATGCAAAAAGGGAGATTGGAAAACTTAGAAGAAAATGACCAAAAAGGAAATTCAAGACTAGTGAATAGAAAAATCAAATTTTTTATAATAGTCATGAGTGAAGCCATAAGTAAATGAGTGGTCGTGACCTATTCCTAAAATGCATGTAACCTCATAAAATTCCATACAACTGAGTAACATCATAAAATTTCATATAGCTTAGTAACATCATAAATCTAACAAGGCCTTATGATAGAATGTAAGATTCCTTCTCAAAGTTATTATAATGAGATTAAACAATATTTATACTCATAAACTTAGAAATTTAGAAATTGATATTTCAAATGTAATATAACTATGTTGTGGGATGTCTGTGCACCTATGCAATAATTTGATACTATTGACAATCAAGAAAATGGCAACAAACAAAATCAGCATAAAAGTAACTCTCCTACTACTCGCACCTTTTTACTGGCTTCCTCCTAGCCTCCTTGTTTTCTATACAGGTAGTTCCTTGGCTTCCCCCTTGCAATCACCATTTAAACATGTTAAAATCATTTAGATAAATATTAAAAAGAGTAGAAATTATTTAAATTTCAAATTTTACAAGGAAACTCACATTTATTATAATTTTCTAGTTAATATGAGCGAGAACAAGAAAGCATGCTTTCAGAGGTAATAATGATGAATTTAATCTAAAATATAGATGAAAATAATTTTCAGACTTTGCAATAAAAGAATTTATTTATTTTCAAAAAGCTACATGCATATAGATTATATCTTTGCAAAATGATGTAGAGTTGACAAGTAAACATTAGAAATGAAAAAATTCTAAGCCCTGGAGAGAAAAGTTGTGTCAAATTCTTCTCATGACTGAATGAGGAAAGGTATAGTTCAAGGTGACATTGACATAGGATTGTCAATCCATTGGAGATTCCTTAGGCACTTTGAAGAAAAAAGCCAACTTAATGACCTACTAATATGCAAGCTTTGTGAAGAGTTGACTTGATTCCCAATGAGAGGTGCATAGGCTGTGGTTAGGCATTATACTAGTTTTTAAGTGTCATACACAACTGGTTGAGAGAATAAACCAAAGCTGATAATATTCGTGAGTAGGTGCAAAATGCAAGTTTGATATAAAATCACCTTGGGAAAATGAGGGCTTTAAGCCCTAGACAAGGATGACAACTAAACATACCAATTTAATGTCATCAAGAGCAATCACATCTGAATCTATTAAAAATGAAAAATAAATGAGCAGTGTGGAAGCTTACATATACGACCATGGAGCTTTAGAACCTTGAAAAAAATTGGCCCAAAATGGCATAGCAAGAGCCAAGTACAAAGTAGTTTCTCTATTAGAGTACATGAACAAGCCAGCGAAGCTAATCAAGTTTTCTAGGGTGCATCAAATTGAGATATAATGGCAAAAAAATGTGATAAGTACAATGAGGAATAAGCTCCATCTCTACTTTCATAGAAGAGGAAGGAGGGAACATCACCCAAAGTGAATGCAACCTCAACAATCGTGCTAGTTCATAGAGCCAAGACCTCTCCTATGTGCAGATGATGTAATGCATCTTCTAGTATAGCTCATGAAAGAGAGAAGTCTATCTACAAGCCATATCCCATCCTATTGACAATGAAAGACCTCCATCTACAATAGGATCACTTGTGACATTAGGTTTAGAAACAAGGTGAGCAACCTTTGCTTATCAATCCTCCAACCATTATGCAAACAAACTTTCTTCTTCCTCCTCATTAAGGGGCTACACCAGTCACCCCCTAATTTTGCTCAACTAGTTGACTTCACCACCCTTTCATTTTCATCATCCTCCTCTCCAACCTACAACATTTCCCTTTTCAATGGAAACTCAATGCACTATTTCCTGCTCAACCTACTTTGCTCAAAATGGATAATATTTATTTTGACCATCAAATTTAGATGATTTTCTTCATTAGTAGATAAGAACCCATCAGTCATGAGCATGAATGGTTCACTCAACACTTATTATATCTTGATAGTGCTCATAGGATGAAAGTTAATCCATATTAATAATACACTAAATTAAAGGCTATGTGATCAAGCTTTACTTGATGCACTGTATTCAAAACCTTAGCAAGTGTTTTGCCTTATAGTTATACCTTATATAGCTCCCTATCTTATTCCCTTATTTGTTTACATGAAGTGGAGTTTTTGCAATCTATCAACATAAATATGACATTTTATATGCATTCAACTATGTAATTTTAGAGTCAATCTTTACTAATCATATTTCGTGAGTAGTGTTTAATAATGTTACTATTCCAACAATGTTTTGTTATTTTGCATACAGATGAAATCAGAGAATGAAAATATCTCATTTAAAGACATGGGAACAATTATGGGAGAAAAGTGGAAGGTTTTGAGTGCAGAAGAGAAGAAACAATAAAATGATAAATATGAGGCTGAAAAGGAAGCATGCCTGCAAGTAGTTCTCCAAGTTGTCTAATCTTGTTTTTGCATAAGATCCTTAGAGGAATAGAGCTAACCTCTTAATGAATTTGAAGTTTGTTGGATAAAAGAAGTGCAAAAGTGAAGCACAGAAGCTTCTTCATGATGAACAACAACATAATTCAGTGTATAATAAATATAATATGCAAAATATGTTGGCTACTTTTCTTATTATCTAAAGACTACCTCATCAGGTGCCTTATGCCAGTAATTTGTCTGAATTTCCTTTGTTCTACAAAAGCAGTAGCAGAATGAGGAAGGCACACTGACCCTAACAGAACAAAGAAGTCCCCAACATCATTCCTATTTTCCAGGTTTGAGCTCTTTGATTGCCAATCAACTTCTTTTCTTAGTTGATTATCTTTCACTCATTAGCATTTAGTTTTCTAATTTAGATCTTATTTCTATTTTAACAGCAATGAAACAAGGGAAATGCTAGCAAATGAAAGGCCCAAAATCAACAACACAGCCAAAAATGCACTATTTTCTATTTAATGCAAGGCAATACAATTCCTCAGTATGTCTTTTATATAGTTCCTCATATTTTTATCTTTCAATAATTGGAAGATGTAGGTTGGGAAATATGGGATGATCATGCAGTAAATGTAATCGCATTTCCTTTTGATCTACCTTTCCTTTTTGGTTGAGATCATCTATGGTCCTAGATTTTGTGATCCCAAATCTTCCTTAATAATTTATTTTCTTCATATTTTCTAATATCTTACTTGTCTCTTCCATAATTTTTAAAGTTGATAATTTTAAATAACATTCAATAATGATATGATAGATTGCTACACTAATAAAAATGTCAAGTATGATTCTTCATCAATATTAATATACTATATTCATAAATGGATATTGTCTTATTTCTCTTTCATTTTTTAAAGATATTTATTTTTAAAGAAAACTCTAGATAGCCTAGAAGAACATAGAAAAAGAATTTTGTGACATTGATGACGATTTCAAGATCATACTTCATTACTATGGACCCTTGAAGAATTGATGGGCATGGAAGACAAGAAAGCAATATGAACAACAATAGCAAATTCAAAGATATATTTTAAATGAAAAGTCATGACAAAACATTATGTAATTTTGAATGATAATTTTTTTATATATCTAGGTTGTCATTATTCCCCCCTATGATGGAGGTCTTTCCATCAATATTTCTCCCTTTTTAACTATTGGGTTCATTCCTCCCTTCTTCTTCTTATTGGCTAGATTCCAATCATTTTATCCTTTTTCTTTATAAGTTTTATCTCCCTCGGTCCATATCACAATCTTTGATTTGCATCCATCAAGTTGGAAAAATAAGTGATCTCCTAGCTCTATAGGTTGGCCTAGCTCCTAATTAATCACCCACCGACCATAGGTTGAGTTCTAGATTGTTGTTTGACTTTTGTTTCTCTGGATTATTATCAAAAGCTATTACCTTTTTTATTTCTCCATCTTCCACCTGATTATTTTCCTTATCTTTCTAGTGGGAAACTCCCTCATCCCATTTATGTTTTCTAATGAGTTCCTTCTTCTTTTCTACTAAGTTCCTTCTTAAGTTAGCTTTATTTTCTTTAAAGGACTAATTTATGTATCAGCTTTATTTTCTTTAAAAGACCTATTTGTGTATATTTGTATAGTCTTCTCCTTCACTTAAGGATTTGAAACTTCCTTAGTTTTAGAGCATTCTACTTCATCCTTATTTAGGCTTTTGCTACCTTCTACTAGAGATTTTTCCTTCCAAACATTTTTGGGTTCTTTGATAATTTTGAGTTCTTTGACTAATCTGTCTCTAAAGTTTATAATTCGATTATTCATGGGGGAAATGCTTTGTCCAGAGGCCCAATTTTCTTTTAGATTAAGCAAGAAAATGAAAGTGATTTTTACTCAACAACTTCAAGCCATTTACCAAGTTTGGAGTGAAGAAATATGCTCGGAGGTAGATCAGTTTCTAGATAAAAATTAACATAATCTGGCATAGATACAATCCTAGATTTTTCTATAGAAAGGAGCTCCCCAAAATTAATTTTCCATGCCATTGAAAAGATATTCATTCCAATACTTTAGAGGAAGTCCAACAAGTCTAGCCTAGATAGAAATAAAGAAGAAATAAGATTCATATAGGCCCATGTTCATAGACCATTTTTGCAAGGTAATGGAGACCTTATCCATCATCGATGGATGGCTACAAAGAACATTAGATTGGTCCTCATCATTCAGAAAATCAAATGAGAAGAAACCTTTGGCTATTGCTGCAACCTCCACCCATCCCTTTCAATAACAATTTTTCTTAATGAAGCTTCTAACTACGTCAATATTCGGTTAAGAATGAACAAATTTTCCAACAAGAGTCAGAGCATTTGGACATGTGATGAGGCAATTTTAGGCCAGCTTCCTTTTCACCCCTTTGCTATAAATTAAGGGCACTATTATTGAGAAGGACACCTATTCCTAAAACAAAGATATAAGTCCTCCTATATGTTCATTTCTAAATCTACAACCTCCACCTTTATTTTTACAAAACTGATGATAATCTAACTTCAAAATTTTTGGCATATATTACTTTTGATCTTGATTTTCCAAACTTTTATAATTCTATATAAGATTAATCCCAAGATAAAAAAAATTAATAACTAGTGGGGAAGTTTTAATCAAATTTATTTTTCACCAATTTTCTAAAAAGTAAGGGTTCCTAATTTTTCTAAAATATTTTTATTAATATTTAATTAAAATTTTGCTCATGGAACCACCATCTTCCTTGAAAAATTATTTGCTTGAAAAAATAATACTTGAATTTATCATCTCACTATTAAATTCACCATCTCCTCCATCATTTTTTGATCTTGCAAAACTTTTGTAATCCCATAGAGAGATTAATCTAGCTCCAACAATATCTACTCCCGAATTCATGTCCAACTCCGGCAATCTCTAGTCTAACTTCTTTTTCACCACTTGCTAAAAAGTAAGGGCTCCTATAGTACTCTAGCTAGCTCCTAAGACTACAATTTCTATATATGAAGATCTTTGTTTTCCTTTTCAAATATGAAAAATACTTAAATTTACCATTTGGCTATTAGACAAGAGGTTCATTTGTGAATCTACATTTCCACTCTTTGTTAGTTTGGATGATTGTGGAAATGGCTGTAATAAATTCACCATCTCTCTAATCTCCTCCAGTAGTTGATCTTGATCTAGCAAACTTTTGTAACTACACTTTGAACAATTCTTGGTGTGTTTCTTAATTTCTTCAAGCGAGGTTAGTTTTTGTGTTTGTGGGTGTTTCAAATCTAGGAGATGTTTGCAATTAAATCTCAAATGGAGGTTTTGATCTCTCATCTTTGATTGGAGACATTTAATTTGTTTTTAGAAAATTTGCAGAGTGTCATAAGAGAAATGCAGAGGAGAGAGATATCAATCCATCTAGGGTTTTGATTTCATTTTTTCTGGCCAAGGTTTTGTTCATTACTACTACATGATTTTCTACGGTGATAGGAGCATCCAGATTCTTAGTTTGAATTGTCCTTCAGCAATAGAGGTAAGTTTACATGTTTTTTTCTTGTGAATCTTGAATTTTTTTGTTTGTGTTGAAACCCTAGAGTTGAGTTACGCATGATGGTATTTTGTAAATACTATGTGGGGGTGGTTTTGTGTGACGGGTGATGTTATAGAGTCTAGAAGAGTTAGCAAAGTTTATGCAGTAGGTTGATTAAGCAAATGGGGTGCTCATACATAGGAAAGCATCAATTAGTAATGGAGCATGATATACATGAACCAAAAATTGCTAAAGAGATTGCAGAGAAAAAGTGTGTTGAAAATGACCTAATGGGTGCCATGGCCAAGATTGAGTGGTCTATGATAGAATTAGGTATCAAAATAGAAAACAACCCTTTTATAGGCTCTAAAATATTGTCTATATCAAGAAAAGTGGATTTACCAAATGGTTCAACCAAAAGAGAGATGAACACTTGCCATAATCCGCTCCTAGTTTAAGTTTATTCTATTCAATACTAATCTCATTTTGTTTGCCCTTATTGAGATCGAAAACTCTGGAGAAAATTAGATGAAAGAAACACAAGAAAAAGATGGAGGAGCAAAAAATGGCAGAAAAATGTGATAAGTACCTTGATTCCTTGCCTCTTCCTCAATTCCTACCTCTACTCCTAAATTGCTTGTGTAGCTCCCATGCGTACTCCGTGTTAAAAAAAAAATGAAATAGGTTGAAACCCTTTTTCATTTTAACATGTTTAGCTCATGTTGGTCAAAATTTTGACCAACATGGGCATGGATTTTTTTTTTAAAGATATTTTTCCTTCCATATTTGGACCAATCTAAAACATTTTAATAGATGGTTGAAAATTTTGGTCTAAAAATAGGGTCAAATGTACTAGTGAAGGAGAGAAATTGAGTTAGCTAATGTGGGAGATTCCTAATTAGTTAGCAATCCTATATGCAAGAGCATTGAGCTGGAATTTGTAGACTTATGGTTTGAATGCAGTTGGGGATGTGTTTGAGGCACATTAGGGAACCTTGTCCTAAGTGTGCATAATGGTTGGAGTAGAGTTAGAATCTTTTTGGTGGTTGATGATAACATGTTCCTAATTTACTGGTAGACTTTGGAGATTGTATTCTTGAGCTTTAATCTGAGGCATTTGGCATGTACACTCTTGGATTTGGATTGAATGTGAACCTATGCCTAAGGTCACACTCTTATGTTTCCATATCAGTTAGTTATGCATTATAAACTTGGCTCTTATCCTAAGTATTTAGTTAGTTCATGTATTTAATGTTTGTTGCCAAGCTGACTTGTAGCTTAATTATTTATTAATGTAAGGTTTTATTTAATTTATCTTGCTAGGCTAACCTATGGTTTGGTTTAGTATAAGTAGGGGGTCTTGTCTTGTCATGAGACATCATTCAACATGGAGTTCAACATGGAGTATCTAAGAGGGGTGAAGTTTAGTAGAGCTAGTAGCTAAGTGTTGGCTTGGGAAACAAAAGGTTTCTTGGGGGTTTGGGAAACAAGTTTAGATCTTTCTTAACATTTCTACCAAATTGTGGGTCTAGGCTACCTAGTGGTGTTTGGATCTTGTGAGGTCTTGCAAAACTGTCATTTTAATTTCTTTGTATTTTGGCCATAACATGGAAGGCTTTACATCTAGGTATGTTGGATGAACATCTTATGATTCTATAATGAGAATTGTCATTATTGTGGATCTAAAGCTATGTGTTATTATTTATATTCCATTGTGTGGTTATTTTTTGGGGATTAGGACATCTCCTTTGGGTATTCTCCTACCTTGCATTTCACAAATCTCTTATAATCAATAATAGATGGATGGGGGCCAAGTGGATCGGAAGTTTCAAAAGTGATATATAGTTTATACTAATTAATGTATATGGACCAATTCCAAAAATTGAAAAGTATGTAGAATGGAACAAAATCAACAATTTTATGTAGGCCAATTCTACATAAAACTTTTTCCTAGGAGGAGACTTCAACGCTCTTGTAAATTTAGATGAAAAATATGGAGGTTCTCAAGCAGTAACATAGGTAATGTATGATTTCAAAGAGTGATTTGCAAGGAACAACCTAATAGACATTCCATCCTCCAATATAATATTCACATGGAATAATAGAAGTAAAGGTTTCTATTATATAGAAAAAATACTAGATAGATTCATATTTAACGGAGATTTAAGAGCGTTCAATTTCTCCTCCAATACTACTATGCTTCCTAATGTAGGTTCTGACCACTTTGTGGTAAGGTTAGAAATAGTAGAGCATCTAGGAACCCCTTTAAATGTGAGAAAATGTGGTTCTTAGATGACAATGAACAACATAAAGAAATTATGGCAAGAGGGTAACATCGAAGGGTAAAAATATTCCATTTTGTAGCTATGTTGAAAATGTTAAAAGAAAAAGAAAAAATGATGAAATGGAATAAATAACACTTTAATAATATATTTAAGGAAAAACTATACAATGAAGAAGAACTGAATAAAGGATAGAATGGATAATTATTATAAATATATTTGATAAAAAGAACTACTTACAAAATAAGAAAATATACTAGCCAACAAAGAAATATTAGTCGAATAGAACAAGTATTTATTGAATATTATACTAGCATTCTTAATAATTTCAAGAATTCTAACTTATAAGCCCAAAATAATATGAAAATCTCAATTCCCAAACTTCTCACAAGAGGACACAATAAGTACGTAAATAAGCAATTTACCCCAGAAGAAATCAAACAAGCCCTTTTTCATATGAACCCTAACAAATCTTCGAGTCCAAATGGCTTTTGTGCTTCCTTCTTTCAAAAATGTTGGGATATTATTAGATATGACTTATGGAAAGCTATCAAGGCCACAAGAAACTAGGGATCACTTCTATAAAAAATTAATAACACATTTCTAGCATTAATTCCCAAGAAAAACAATCATGAGGAACCTAGGGACTTTAGACTCATAACATTATGCAACATCATTTACAAAATTTTGTCTAAAGCTTTAGAAAATAGGATCAATTCTCTTACCTAAATTAGTTTTTTAATAAAAAATTGGATTCATACCCAATAGATCCATATTTGATGAAACAATCATCATCTAATAACTTATACATTCAACTCAAGTAAATAAGGAACCCTACATGCTTATGAAGTTAGACATTCATAAGGCTTACAAAGTCGATAGGAGATTTCTATGCAAAACCATGGAAGCTTTAGGTTTGTCTCATCAATGGATAAACCTAATTTCTAATTGTATATATAAACCCAAAATATTGTTTCTCATTAATGGTACACTAGAAGGCGTCCTTAGAATTTCTAGAGGAATCAAGGAGATCTAATTTCCCTCTTCTTCTTCATCATCATGGCTGAAGCATTTTGTAGAGCCATAAAAAAGTCTCATTTAGAAGAAAAAATTAGAGGAATCATAGTAAAAAAAGAAGTATCCAAAGTAACACATCAACAATTTGAAGATGACACAATTCTTCCAAAAGAAAGTGTGTTGGAAGAGACCCAAAACTTTAAACAACTAATTAAAACCTATATGGAAGCATCTAGATAGAAAGTATATGAATGGAAATTAGATATTTTTTCTCCAATACATAGCCTAAAATAGAAAGACATATTTGTAATTCCATGAGGTATAGGAAAGGCACTTTTCCCCTATAAATATCTGGGCATATAGTTAGAAAACGGAACTCAAGATAATAAAACTTGGAATCAAATAGTTGAACAATTAGATAAAAAATGGAAAGATGGAAAGGGAAATGGTTAACCAGAGTTAGAAGAACTACTATGATAAAAAGAAGTTTTATTTGCTATCCCCACATATCAAATGTCATGCCTCCCACTTCCCAAAGGATTTAAGAGAATTCTAAACAAAAACTTAATTTTTTTTTGGAAAGGCACAATTAAAAAAAAAAATCAAGATATGATCAAATGGGATAATATATGTAAACCTAAGGAATATGGTGGTTTAGGAATAAATAACTGGAGTTGGCAAAATGAGGCCCTAGGAGAAAGATTCATATGGAGACTATATCAAAAGCATGAAAGAAAATGGGAAAAAATATATATCACAAATATTTGAGCAATACTAATCCTTTATGTTTGCTTCAAACTATAAACCCACCTAAAGGCTACAAAATTTGTAATTTTATGATGCACTATCGACCATTAATATCTAATAATCTCACATGGGACATTGGTTAAGGTCATGATGTTCTATTTTGGGAAGAACACTGGGATGGACTTCCCCCACTGAACAACCAAAACCTTCCAATTCAGAAAAAACCTTAACTAATTTGTGGGGATAGGATGTCATTGATTAAAAAATAATAATTAATGAAGAACAATATGGAGGATGAAAGTCAAAATCTTTGGAACATACAAATCTTCCAATTCAGGAAAAACATATTTTTGAACAACTATTGAGACAAAGATCGACCAACCATAAAGATAGAAGGGATAGACTTATTTGTTGTGCCTTAAGGAATGGAATATATAGTGTTAAAAGGGGACACAAAATGATAATAAAATCACAAAATTTGGATAAGATAGACATTACCCTAAATCTGTACTAGGATTCTGCATGTCTCCTTAAGGTTGACATCTTTCTTTGGGAAACCTTATAAAAGATAAACCTTATAGTTAATAGATTTATCAAGATGGGCTTTGAGGGGCCATCTAGATGTCCTTAATCTGAAAATGAATCAGAGATGACCAAGCATTTGTTGTATCAATGCCCCTTTTCTAAAAAATATTGGCAATTGTTATGTCAGAAGTTAAAATGGAAAATAGTTTTTCCTAATAATTTATGGAACCTCCTCAATATTTGGCCTAAAAATGGGATCTCTAGGGTCTATGCAAATCCATGGAAAATATCTCTGTCTATACTCCTTTCAAAATATGGAAGGAAAGAAATAGAAGAATTTTTACTAATGTAAGGTTGGACATGAAATTTTCCCTTAGTAAAGTAGAAGCAAGCATGATAGAGGCAAAAAACAAATCTCTTATAAATTTACATTAAGAAGATGGTTGCTTCTCAGACTAGGATGTAGATATTCATAAAAATTGGTTTAACTTAATAAATCCACATATAATCAATGTTAAAGAAAGAAAACAAGCTAGGGCGGATTGTAACTGGGACCCTCCACCAACATGGTCACAAAAAATGAATTTTGATGAGGCCTTTATAGGTAATCTAGGTTCTACAAGGTTGTGATGTATCATACATTCAGATAAAGGCACATGGTTAATCAAACGAGCCAAATTCCTAGGAGAGACTCCAAATAGTTTAGCAAAACTAGAAGCCCTAATTGAAGGATTACATCTAAGCTTGGAGTTGGGTATCAACAAGTTTTTCATTGAAGAAAACAAAATAGAAGAAAATAGAATAAAACATATTTATCAAGGGAATAAAGAAGAAGATTCTTTAGCTAATATAGATGTAGATGGTGAGAATATCCCCTTAAAGAACTCCTAGCCCAATTTATCCCAAACACTCTTTCTATGATTGTAGTAATAAATATTATTATATAACACTATAATTTTTAATTGTTTTTCAATCTAGGTAAGACTGGTAACCTCGTTATCATTGACCATCATTCCCTATTCCTCATTATTTCCTCATTCTATTCACCTTTCCCCTTCCTGGTGGAACTTGTAGACCTTTGGACCTAGTTTTGCTTCCATAGCTCCCTTGTGGTCTTCAGTTTTTGTCTTTTGTTCTCTTCCCTCTTATATTCTCATGTATGTTTCTTTTTTTGGGGAGCCTTTCTTTGGTCGTGTATTTTTGGCTCCTCATTTTCTAGGCTTCCTCCTTCCCCCTCGATTTGTGCCATGGTTTTCTTTTCTTGGGCTTGGTTTGTCTCTTTTCAACCTTTTCTTAGGGCCTTTTCCCTTAGGTTTCTATTTTATATTCTTTATCATTGTTAGGATTTTCTATCCTAACTCTCTCTATGTTTTCCTTTGGCCTTTTCCTTCCTTTCTCCATTTTTCCTCCCTTTTTTCTTGTTTTTTGATATTTTGTCTTGCTTTGTTGGTTTTGGAGTGTTTCCTATGAGTGATTATTCTCTAGATCTTGTGTCTTTGTTTTCTATATCTGAGTAATCACTTTCTCTCTTTTAGGTATATTTTCTTCTTTGTTCAAGCATCCTCAGTTTCTTTGCCTCTAAGGTGGTTTGATTGATTATTTCCTCTATTTTCTTTTGGGGTATGTTTTGTCCTTAAATTTATATTTTTCCTCCCTTTCCTATCTTATTATCATTTTTGTGTTGCTCTCATATCCTAGCCTCATTAATAGTTTGTATCATTATTATCAAAGATTAAGATAGCCTATGTGATGGTAGGGCATTGGTTCTTTTGCATATCATGATATTGACTACATTAATGGGAAATCTTGTAATGATATCATCAACTAATAATTTCATCCTCTACCTTCTACTAGCTTTTACTAGAAGCTTCAAGCATTTTTGAGTAGTTTCAGAAGGGGTTTAAAATTGGCATATAGTTTAGCTTACGATTGCGTGTGCTTTGAATCTTGATCCTGGTGTTGAGCTTGCATGGAATCCTTAATTTGAGGACAATGGATTTTAGCAATTCCATTAAACTGGAAAGATGGAATTGCATGCTTAGGGTAGTAGATTGCATGACTAGACTAGATGTTATTTAAGCATTGGGAGAAAAACACTTAAATTATGAATGTACCTAGAGAACTAAAAGTCTAGTTATAGGGATTTTCATAGCATGTTTAGATAGAGAGAATGTCAACCATTGGGAAATTATTAGGTTATGTACCAAAATCTTTAAGAATACATGGCTAGATGGATTATGCAATGTAGTCAATAGCATCAATCATAGGCTAGATATTCCATATCTGGAAGTCTATATGGATTGGCCTCTAGAAAGTCTTCTTGACATTAGGGTAATTCGATGACCCATTTTATATAGCAAGGACCCAACTCAAGTATGAACAAAATGGAAATTTCTTAGACATCATACATTAAGGAAGAAATTAAGCTTGAAAAAACAAGTCAATTTTGACTATTTAACACTTTTAGCATAGGAATCAAGCCTTAGTGTGTGATGTTTAAGCCATCCTAAAATTTCTCTTTTTCTCCTCCACTAAAGGGGTATATTTTTGAACATCAACCAGAATGTTTTTAATTACCTGGGGAATTTTGTTTATCAGTCGTGCCTAGATGTGGATTAGTGATGTGAACAAACTTACCTTTATCTATCAAATGAGAGGGCACTAACAATCAAGCAAAAGGGCATGACGCTTGTGATAATTTGAAGGATTCAAAAGGAGATATGATAGTGGTTCACTTTCTAGATTAATTCTTCTCCCTTCAAGTTTTGATTGGTATAATTTTTGGGAGTTCTTAACTTTATCAAGTATTTAATTACAATTAGGTATACTAGTGATGTACAACTCACATGTTTTTGTTTTTGTATAGTTATTTATATAAGGTCCAGTGTAGTAATATTCATAAGTACTCTTATGTCTTTAGATAGTTTTAGGTGTGGGTAGGGTGCCCTAATTTTGACCTGACTTAGTATATGTACAAAATAGATAATAGTCTAGGACAATGTCAGATAATAAGTAGAAACTCTATGTCAATATTTTACATCAATTTAAAATCATGCATTGATAAATAAAAATGGTTTATAACAATATGCTCTTAACAAAGTAGCAAATTTTTGAATAATTGGCCTTATTGGATACTAGTGAGAGATTAAGGAAAAATAAAAAGTAGTTAGAAATGGTTCATAGGTTGTCAAAAAGTGATTTTCTAGTTTCAAATTCTAAATTGATATTTCACATAATGCTAATAATTCTCAGGTGAAAAAGAAGACCATCCTTGCTACTAGGCACACAAGGAAGAGAGCTATTTTGCAAGTCAGTTAGTCTTGGCTATGTGGCTTAGGAGTGAGAACAAGGATGTCAATCTTTGATCAGTGCTATTAGAAAGGTGGTTATTGGATTTTTTAAACCTTATTTTATGATTAGTTTAAGTTGACATCTGGGTCATGTTTGGTTTTAGTTTATTTTATCTTTTCAATATGATGATCCTTTTTTTATTTGTAATATTTTGAGTTTCTGGTCCTTGTAAACTCAATTTTCCTTTAATTTTTTTCGGAATCTATGCATGGAGTCTTTAAACATAAAATTTGGAATTCTTTCAAAGCTCTATGAGGGGAAAATGGCATTGGAAAATATTTTATCTGATTTGACCTAGTTTTGGCAAGGTAAACAAAATAAAACAAAGATGGAGAAGGAGATAGAAAATGGTAGAAACCCCTATCATTGCTAGATTTTATTCAAAATAAACATCTACTAAGGGCATCTAAATGGAATTCTAACTTTTTCTTCTCATCCTTGCCATACAATTTCGCACAATGCATGTGTAGCTTTAAAAAAATGGTTACCCTATAGATGTTAAATAAGATAGCCTTGTGCAAATATATTGAATATCAAATGAGGGCTTGTATGATAAGAGGGGGTGTTGAATAGTAGATTCTTAAGAAATGAGAGCTTTTTATTGATAATTCATCATAAGATAATTGTACTTGCAATTGACCTATAACATATTTATAATTAGATTATACTTCATGAGATAAACCAATAACTTGATGGTTAAATCACATTAGAATAGTTGAAATGAAATTATGAGGTTTGCTTCTCCATTTGATTGTGTTAGTTATTATAATATTTCTAATCAATCTTTGTGACCCACCATTAAAATGAATTAGTACTAATAAAATAATAATCAGTGTAAGTTCATGCTCGTTATAATCATAGAACTAATTCATCCTTAATAATAGATGAGAGAAGTTAATACAAAAACTACAACAAAAGAAAAATATAATCAGTCATCATAATTTCATAATGTATAGAATTGATACATTTATTTTGTTCTACTCATATTTGCCATACAATTTTGCACCGTGCTTGTGGAACTTAAAACTAACACCCCTTCCTAGAATACAATCTAATAGTAAATAATAATAGAAGAATATAGAAGTTGATGCAAAAACTACAACAAAGGCTAAATTAGAAACAGTCATCATAATTTCATAATATATACAATTGATGCATTTAATTTGTTAAAATAAAATTCAATTAATAATGACCCAGTTAACAATCTACAATCATTTTGAACTGTGATCTGACAGTTAATATTAAGAATCTGCAACAAAAATGAATTAGAAGTGATGAGACTGAAGGAGAGATAGCACAAGCCGAAAGCTATGAACGTCGCAGGGAATGTTGAGCACACCCATTTGCTCAAACCCATACTCTTCTGCAGACATGGCCAGAAGAGAGCATATCATCGGATGCTTCAAATAATGCAATGGAACATAAAAATGTTCTCTCTCTTTCCCAACATACACTGAAAAACAACCTTTGGGAATCACATTATTTTCTTCAATATCTCGCTCCCTTTCAGTACTGCCCAGCAAAGCATATGTTCTGCTGCTTTGTGCATCCATTTTAAGAGAGCCCAATAACTTGAATGCCTTCCTTCTAAAGCTCCCCATCATGTTTAATGTGCTCTAGACCTTAGCTCTCATGAGCTCTTTTATAAAGGGAGTTTTAGGATTATTTATTTGATGTGTACTCAGTAAACATTGGTTGCTCGTGGACTTGGCATAGGCTATTTGGAAAACGAAGCGTAAGAGCTTGTTTAAGCATGATTTAAATGACAGGTTGACTTTTATGTTTTCAAGATACGCGGGCTTCAGACTTTTATGTTTAATAATATAAACACGCGGCATGTAGACCTTTTTCATCTGAGCAGCCGGCTTAAGGAACTCTATAAAACAGTTTGTTTTCAATGCTGAAAATTAACTCTCTTTAATATGTAAGAAAAATATTGCTAATTTTCTGACATAGAGAAAGTTATGCTTTCATATTTAATATAAATGGAGTTTAATGGTCAACATATTTCAGTTTAATGGTCAATATGGGTCCAGAAAATTATGTTAGAAAAAAATAAGTCAATTTTGATTATTTAACATTTTAGTGTTAGAACATGAAAATTAAATCCATCTTCTTAAAATGATATTTTCTTTCTTCTATATTGCTTGTCAACTTTGACTAATTCTTATTTAATAAATAATATGTTTGATTCTATAATTTATTATTACAGTTGACATATCACTTTCTGAGTTCAGCTCTTCATTGTTTATGCCTTCAGAGTTTGTGTGTATTCCTAACAGTTGTAAGTCATTTCAAACAAAATAAAAGTTTGTGTGTATATTAATGGTTCTAACATTCTCTTTCGAAAGGTTTTCTTTTTGGCCGCACATTCTTGGAATGATTTGCTACTCTGAAGTGAATTTTTGGGTTGGAATTCGACTTGCTTTGAAACATTTTCACATTGATAATATTTGTGTTTTTAGGGCAGAATAAAGTTTTAAATATGGTTCTTGTTTCTCTTCTCATAATTTCTTGGTTTTAAATTACAAAGAGAAGAGACGTTCAAAATAGAACAAATGTTCCTCAAAATTATGATGAAGTTATGATGATGTTGATTTTTATTTTTTAGCAGTATATGTGGTTTAGTTTGATAATTTATTATGATAGTTTTGTAATGCAATATTTATGATATAGTTTGATAGAAAAAATTTGATACTCATATTCGTTTGAGCAATTTCTTATGGCTTTGAATAAATATGTTTCTTTATGATAGTTAATTATTTGTATTTTAAGTTTTATTAAAAGTTATATTTTTCATTTATATTAAAGGAATTATAAATAGATTTTGTGTTCTAGTTATTATTATATTATATTTAAAATATTTTTAATATTATTTTACTGTACTTATACATTTAACATTTTTGAGGAGAGATTATTTAAATAATCTATTTAAATTATCTTCTTATAATTTTTAAATCATTGTTTGATCCTTTTTTTTTTAAAAAATTATGCAATCAATTTATTTTACTTTGTCACAAGTGAGAGATCAATTTATGTGGAGTAGTTCATTGACAAGCTACACCATTATTTTCTTTCGAAATGGCCCACGAAGATACCATCATATTAAGGGTGACTATGAAAGAATTCATACATCTCGCAATGCGTGATGAAAGAGGTTTGCTCGAACGTTGTACTTGGCAATTGCCTTATAATCATGTATGGCAAGGATCAGGGACAAGAAAAACATAGATTGGCCAATTTCCTCTATTGTTCAAGCCCAAGCCACAGTAGGAGCTATAAAATGATATCAAAAGATTTTTATAAATAATGGCCCTTGTAAAAGTTTCTAAAAATAAACTTGTCATGTTAGATCAACTGCTAGTATGCACTAAGTGTTTAATGAGCTTGTCTAATGGGAATTTAGATGCAATTTTAGTGAAGACATATTAGATGTCGAGGCATGCAAATTGTCAAAATTACATCAAAAGTATGTGGATATGCGTATGGATATGATGTAAGAATTATTGGTGAATGAATAGTTCTTCATGTCATATGGTAGAATTGATATAAGCACCAAGAAGAAGTGTGAAACTTGATAGAGAGTAATCCCAACAAAGTTAACGATTGGTCATTCCTCTCAAAATGTATATGTTTCATGTAATTAGTGACTTCTAACATTTTGGGGTTACTTTTGTAGAGATTAATTAACTTCTCCTAAAATATGTAAAATGGAGTTAGTTACTAATCCAAAGAAGGTAAGTAATTTGTGAAACTTATAATTACAAGGCTTTTTGTCAAGTAAAAGAGGAGGAGAATTTTTACAAAGGGGAAATGTTGGCAAAATTTTCAGTGAACATTAATTAACTCTTTATTCCACATTATGTTTAACAATTTTGAGTTTGTATATTATTAGAGTTAATAAAGAGTACATTTGTTCGTATGTCCAAATGTCCTCCTAAGTTATAGTCACTAATTTCTAGTATGTTAAGTTGGTCCAGTTCTTTTATACATTTATGTGTCATAAATATTCTATGTAATCAGTGCAGTGAAATACGTTCATGTCTTTCTATCTTGATGTGAATTAGGATGGTATATTTTTTCATATGTCAGGGTCTCCTATTCATTATTTGTCATCTACTCATGTTGTGCTAAATATCCCTTTTGTAATCATTATTCATCCTAAAATTACATTTGGTACTCATTTACATTTTATGATTTCTCCTTTATGTATTTTTTTGGTTAAAAGTACAACTAAAATTACATATACACCCATTATATGAGAGAGTTGTCCCTCTTAAATGTAGAGGAAGATTGTAATCTAATGGTGATTAGTTGTGAGTCTTGCAATATTTGCAACTGTTAGAATATTTGTCACTACCCATAGGGAGAATAGGGTCAGTTTTACAAAAGCACTTGCAATGGAAAATTTGTTTAGCAATAGATTTTTGGTTACTCTATTGGGGATCAAACAAGAAATATTCATCAGTTGCTTGTGATGAAACAAGATGGTGTTTTCGCATGAGAATGTGTTTCCATTTCTCCGCTTGAATCTTAGTTTCTAGGATACATAAGAAGACATTATTTCAAATTTGAACACTCTATCCTGGAGGTGTAGATGAAACATTCACCAATATCATTGAGTGAATCAAGTTCTATAAAAGGAAGAAGAATTCGGGGAAATCTTGCAAAGAACTCCTATCGGTCAAAACATTGTGGTAGTTGAAAGAATAGTTGTTATTCCAAGATGGAACATGCAAAATCTTGGTCACATCCAAGGTCAAGTGAACAATAATAAGTAATCTAGTTGATAAAAGGTACCTTCCCTAGAATGAAGGTTGGCGACTCTAGTTAAAAAAATTAACATCGACGAGCCTATTTTAAAGTGTGAATTTAGAATCATGGTTTGGTACAAAGGAAAGGCTAGAAGTGATAGTGATATTAATAGTGATGACAAGTACTTTACATGCCAAAAGAAGAAGGCTCCTGATGAACCCATATAGGTTTATTTCTTGAAGATTTTTTATGGTGGCTTGCGACTTGATCTAGAAAAGATCCATCAATCTTTTCTTTGAACTCTACAAAAGATAGATGAAGAAGATGGTAAAGATAATCGGTTTTTCTTTCAAAAACCAAAATCATTGTAAAAAATAAGTTCTACATGTGAATATACAGAAGACTCTATTCAAAAGTATGACTCTTTTGAATTAAGCTTGGATAATGGTGATCAAGAAATTAGTCCAACTCCTGCACCTATTGCCCAATAGAATCATACATCCAATGATCCTGATCAAGTTAATTTTTTAAAAAATCTTCATTTGGACAGTGGGTTAATTGATCTTTCCCTTGAAGTTATTTGGGTAGTGAGTCCAATTGTCTTCCACAACTTCTAACAAGGATTCAAAGTCTCCTAATAGGGACTGATATGTACTAAATGTTGTTATTGACTCCTAATAGGGTCCATCCTCTAACGAGGAATATTTATATAAGTACATCATTTTGTGGGTACCATTCCCATTGAGGTTTTCCCTCTAATCAGGGCTTTCCTTCTGAGAAAGGTTGAGTTATTTGGTATGTAAAAGAAGCATTAAGACCAAGTAAGACATTGATACTATAGTGTATTATTTATCTACTTAAAGTCTGAAATAAAATATTACTCAAGTTAAGACTAGAAGAAGATCAAGTATGAAAAATGTCCATCGAGCCTTGCTGAGAAGTCAGTGTAAGCTAAGCAGAATTCAGTGGAAGCGAAGTGAGAAAAAAGTGGTGCCAAGAAAAGAATAAAAATAGTGCAAGCCGAGTGATTGTTGATATATGCTGAGTAAAGTTTAGTTGATGTTGAGCATCAGTAAACTTTAAAGTTCGTCGAGTAAACTAGTGTTGGCTGAGTGGAAGAATAGTATATAAGATGAGTGACAACATATTGATGTTGAGTGCCAGTAAATGTGTTAAATATAAGATTTGATGAATCTAAACTGACTATTTTATTTTATTAAATTTTGTGAAGTGTGTGGAAGATGACTATGATGAGCTAGTGGCACAGAATTCAAGGTAAACCATTTTGTGGTGAATTCAAGGAAGATTGTAGAAGATGTTTCTAGAGGAACCAAATGGAAAAGTAGTTAGATTCATTGCATCCTACGTAACCCTAAAATGGATGATTATGGTTAATCGACAAAAGATCTTAATTCTTTATTTATAGAGATGGCTAGTTAGAAGCAAACATTGTCATGTGCAAGAACCTAATGAAGACAAGGAATCTAGGGTGTTGCTTCATTCAGTGGCCAAACATAAGATCTTAAGTTGCAAGAACGCTTAAGAGTATGAATGCTTAAGAGTATGAATGCTTGAAGAGTGAACAAGCTATCAGAGCTTAAGTGCATGAGAGCCAAGCAGAATGGAGGACTAAAACAAAGATTTGTAATATGCAAGTGAGCTATAATTTATTATCAGATCAAGCCTTACTATTAATTTGTAATCATTGTCTTAGTCTAGGGTAAATCCTTTGGATTAAGGTTGACCTAATACTCATTTTTAAATCCTTTAACTCGGCAACATTCTAATGGAATGGTCTAAATTCCTCTAACAAGGCTTACTACTAATAGGGTGATTGAAATCATTTAACCAGGTCACATTTAATAGTGTGTATTGTAACCTTTAATAGGGTTGACCTTTCATAGGGCATAACTTTAGAAGAGTGAGAATTAATAGCATGTTATTGATTGTTTTTCCCAAATTGGATTTCCATGTAAAATCCTTGTGTCAAATGTATTATTGAATATGTTATTATTTCATGTTTATATTTTTACAGAGTTGTTTTGACCTAGGATAGTAACCTATAAAGTTTAAGTATTTTATGATCTAATGGATGCATGCATAATAAAGTTTTATGGTTATGGGTCTACTAAGCATTGAAAATTCTTATTTGTACATTTGGACCTTGGATAACTGATTCACTGCCCACCCCCTCTCTATTATTCCATAGAATTTCAACAATGGGTATCAGAGTGCCATATTGCTTAAAATAACTAATTTGAAGGTACTAGAAGAAAAATATCAAGATGTCTAAAAGAGAGGTACCCAAGCTCAATAAGGAGAAATTCTCTACATGGAAAATTTTGATGAAGCTAAATCTAGGAGGTCTTGGAGACCATGCACAATCTACCATCTCCATTGAGCATGTCAACCTTGTTGGAGCCCTAACAGCTAATGATCTAAAAAAGAAGAAAGAATAAAATTAGGCAATGTTGGAGATTGCCTCTACCCTAAGTTATTCTAAGTTTGATGACATCAAGGGTTGTGATGCTACAAAGAAGATGTGGGATGTTGTTTACACTATTTATGGAAGAGACACAAATGTTTTGAGAGCCAAATTTGAAAGTCTTAGAGGTAAGTTGATGATATGAGGATGCAAGAAGGTGAGAACATTTCTCAATACTGCTCTAAAATAAAATGTGTTGTTAATGCTATAAAAAGGAGATAATGGTAAGATTCATGATGAGACTGTATTAAGAAAAGTATTGAGAACATTATTTCCCATCTATACTATTAGAGTTTCTTCCATACAAGAATTAAGATGTATACTAGGTTCTAATCTTACTCTTGAAGATCTGGTAGGTAGGCTCACTATCTTTGAACACTCTAATTTTGATAATTTTAAATCTGAAAATGTTGAATCTTCTTTCAAAGCTAAATTGTCATTAATGGAATCTAAATAGAAGAAGAAAAAGTCAAATATGTTTCTAGTGACAGTGATACATATGAGGAATATATAGAACAACTTGAAGCACTACTAGTAAGGATATTTCATAGAGGAAAGGTAAATTCAAAGGTAAGTTACTTATCATGTGTTTTAATTGCAATGAGGTTGGTCATATTGCTTCTAGATGTCTACAGAAGAAGAACAATAGAAGTGGAGACAATTATAGAAGTAAAAGAGATGAGGACATCAAAGATTACAAAGATAAAGGAAAAAATTCTTGCTACATTACAGAAGAGGAAACCAAAGATGGATTTGACAAAAATGATGATGAAGTGGTATATGTTGCAATAAAGGATGATTCTGATGAGGATGAGGCAACTTCGCTAGTGTCTTATGTGAACAAGAGTGACAGATGTATCATTGATAGTGGGTGTTCACATCACATAGCTGGAGATAAAATTAATTTCATTACCCTAAATTATTATGATGGAAATAGTGTAAGGTTTGGTAATGATGCACTTTGTCTAATAAAAGGTAAATGATCTATCAAATTCATAGAAAATATCATGTCTAACAATGCTTATTATGTTAAAGGACTAAACTATAATTTGTTGAGTGTGTTACAACTGAATAGTTTAGGTTGCAAAGTTAAGTTTGAGAACAAGATATCAAAGATCTATGGCATTGATGGGAAACTAATTGGGAAAGGTGGACAGATTAGAGGGAATCTATTTTATCTTGATATGAATGATGCTACTTGTCTTGTTGTAGAATTTGATGATGTGTGGTAATGGCACAAGAGGTTATGTCATGTTAACTTTGATAACTTAGTGAGTATCAATAACATGAAAAGAGTGAGAGGTTTTCCTAAACTGAAGAAACTTAACAATATAATTTGCAAAAAATGTTAGTTAGGCAAAATGACAAAATCTAGTTTTAAGAGTAAGACTTACACCTCTAAAGAAATTCTTGAGATTATTCATACTAACTTGTGTGGATCAATTAATGTGCAAAGCTACAAGGGTGACAAGTGCATTGTCTTATTTGTTGATGATTATTCTAGGATGATGATAGTTATGTTTCTGAAACAAAAATCTTATGCTTTCCAAATGCTTAAGTGGTACTTAGCTAGAGTTGAAAAGGAGACATGAAAAAGCTTAAAATGTCTAAGTTCTAATAGCTTGGTGGAGAATTTACATCAAATGAGTTTGAGATGTTCTGTAATGACAAAGGAATCACAAGACAAACATCTACACCTAGAACCCCTCCACAAAATGAGATTACTAAAAGGAGGAACAGATCTGTGATGGACTGTGCTAGGACACTCATGATGGAGAAGAATGTTGCTTTGAAATACTAGAGAGAGGTTGTAAGAACATTTTTCTATACCTTGAACCATATGTAAGTCAAGAAAGGTACTCATTCAATACCTTTTGAATTATGGTGTGGATATTCACCAAATGTAAAATATTTTAAGGTATTTGGAAGGAAGTGCTACATTCTTAAGGAGTTTAGGTATGGTAAATTAGATGCTAAAAGTAAAGAAGGTATGTTCTTTGGTTATTCCACAAGAATTAAAGCTTATAAGTGTTTAAATACTAACACTAACAAAGTTGTGGGAAGTGGAAATGTGAAGTTTGATGAATATACAGAGGTACATGAATCTGAACCTATGAAGGAACCTAAGGAGCACAAATGTTTTGTATACTTTTATAAAGGTATTCTTGCTAATGAAGATGTTGTAAAACAAGTTGCAAATCAAAATCATTGTTTAGTGATTGTCAAGTTACATACAATGAATGTTGTGTTGCATTAAGGAATCAAGCTACTATTAGGAGCTAACTTGCAAACAAAAGCTAAGGCTCATTCTGATTTTGAGATAAGTGTACATGAAAGAGATGTTGAATTACTTGATAGTAGATAGTGATTCTAAAGTTGACAAACCTAATGAGGGAAGAAGAGAAGAACCAAGATTGTCAAAGTAAGTCAAAAGACATCACCCTGCTAAACAAATTATTGGAGATAAAGAAACTATAGTAATGACAAGAAATAGGCTGAGAAGTGATACATGTTTGTTGAGCATGCATGAGCCTAAGACAGTGAAAGATGCCTTAGAAAATGAGGACTAGAGAAAATCCATGAAAGAAGAGATTGAACAGATTGAGAAGAATAAGACATGAACTCTAGTTCCTAGACCAAAGAACAAGAATGTGATTGGAGCCGAGTGGGTGTATAGAAATGAGTTAGATAAAAATAGTGAGGTCACAAGGAATAAGGAAAGATTAGTTTACAAGGGGTATGCACAAGAAGAAGGAATAGACTATGGAGAAACATTTTCCTATTGCAAGATTGGAAGGAGTAAGAACTCTGCTTGCTTACTCTGCATACAAACGTTTGAAATTTTATCAAATGGCTATGAAGTCAACATTTCTGAATGGCATATTAGAAGAAGAGGTTTATATAGAATAACCAAAAGGATTTTTTGATGCTAACAACAAGAACGTGGTATATAGACTACACAAAGCTTTATATGGTTTAAAGAAAGCCCCAAGAGCATGGTATGAAAGGCTTCACAATTATCTTGTGAATATTGTTTTTGAGAAGACTAATGATAATAACAATCTTACTTGAAGACAGAAGGAGGTAAAGGTATTTTACTAGTTGAAATTTTTGTTGATGATATCATATTTGGAGGGCAAGATACTTTATGTAAGGTATTTGCAAATGAAATGAAAAAAGAATTTGAGATGTCTATGTCTAGAGAGATCAAGTTCTTTTTTGGTTAATGAAATATGGTATATAAATCACTCAGTCTAATTATGTGAAGGAAATATTAAAAAAAAATTGGATTGGAATATTCAAAACTAGTTAGTACACCTATGGTGATAGGACACAAGCTATTAAAGAATGATGATTTAGTTGATGTGAATCAAACATTTTATATGTCTATGGTTGGTAAATTTCAATAAGTAGTACATAGTAGACCTGACATTGCATTGTCTATTGGGATTGTTGCAAGATTCTATGCTAATCTTAAGGAGAATCATTCGATGACTGTTAAGAGAATTATGAGATGTATGAAAGGAATAGAAGACTATGGTCCATACTACAAGAAAAATAAAAATTTTGAGTTGAGAGTCTACACTAATGTTGATTGGGCTGGAAACATTGATGACAGAAAGATCACAAGTGGAGGAGCATTTTTTTTAGGAAAGAGGTTGGTCACCTGGACCAGCAAGAAACAAAATTGCATGTCTCAATCTACTATTGAAGGTGAATATGTGGCTAATATATTCACAAAAGCTTTACCTAAGGATGTTCATGAGTTTCTTAGAGGTAAATTAGGTGTGATACCCCTACCCAAAGCTACTTAAGAAGCATAAGTAGTGGCCTACATCAGCTGAAGCTAAATGGTGTATCTTAAAACTTGATGCTATGGATATTACTTTAGGAGCAACCTAAAGTAATGAAGGAGTTGAATTAGAAGATTTATAGTCACGTGAAAAGTGATAGAGGGAGAATCTAAAATTGATGATATTTGCATACAGAGGTGAGGGAGAAATGACTAAGAGAAACACATATACCTAGAAAGAGGTAGAAAGTACTAAGGGAGATATAAGAAAGAGTAGACAAAGATGGATACACTTGAATATCAGAAAGAGGGGGTGATATTCTACAAGAGTGATCTATAAGCTAGAGGGAGAAGATACCATAAAGGAACTTGACAAAGCTCACATTACCCTACATAGAGGAAGGACATATACTACACTGATAGAGGGAGAACTTTCAAAGATTTATTTTCTTTTTGGTATTGTTGTTGGTATTGGTTTTCCATTAATGCCAAAGAGGGAGATTTTTTTCAAGTGAAAAGTGTGTAATGGCACAATCATTATTTTGTCAATGATGTCAAACCTGCAACCTGCTAGTGAGACAATTACTTTTTTTTCTGAAAGCTATCATTTAGTTGATTGATGAAAAGGATTTGAGAAGAGGAGATAACAATAGCACCTAGAAAAAGATTGACTTATTTGGCATGTAAAAGAAGCACTAAGACCAAGTAAGACTTTGATACTAGATCGTATTGTTTATCTACTTAAAGTCTGAAATGACTAAGAGAAACACATATACCTAGAAATAGGAAGAAATTACTAAGGGAGATATAAGAAAGAGTAGATAGAGATGGATATACCTTAATATCAGAAAGAGGGGGTGATATTCTACAAGAGGGAGCTATAAGCTAGAGGGAGAAGATACCATAAAGGAACTTGACAAAGCTCACATTACCCTACATAGAGGAAGGACGTATACTACATTGATAGAGGGAGAACTTTCAAAGATTTATTTTCTTTTTGGTATTGTTGTTGGTATTGGTTTTCCATCAATGCCAAAGAGGGAGATTGTTTATATAAGATTGTTTTCAAGTGAAGAGCGTGCAATGGCACAGTTATTATTTTGTCAATGATGTCAACCCTACAACCTGCTGGTGAGACAATTACTTTTTGTTCTGAAAGCTATCATTTGGTTGATTGATGAAAAGGATTATTGTCAAAGAGGGAGAAATGACTAAGAGAAACACATATACCTAGAAAGAGGAAGAAAGTACTAAGGGAGATATAAGAAAGAGTAGATAGAGATGGATAGACCTAAATACCAGAAAGAGGGGGTGATATTCTACAAGAGGGAGCTATAAGCTAGAGGGAGAAGATACGATAAAGGAACTTGAAAAAGCTCAAATTACCCTACATAGAGGAAGGACATATACTACATTGATAGAGGGAGAACTTTCAAAGATTTATTTTCTTTTTGGTATTGTTGTTGGTATTGGTTTTCCATCAATGCCAAAGAGGGAGATTTTTTATATAAGATTGTTTTCAAGTGAAGAGCGTGTAATGGAACAATCATTATTTTGTCAATGATGTCAAACTTGCAACTTGCTGGTGAGACAATTACTTTTATTCTAAAAGCTATCATTTAGTTGATTGATGAAAAGGATTTGGGAAGAGGAGATAACAATAGGACCTAGAAAAAGATTGACTTATTTGGCATGTAAAAGAAGCACTAAGACCAAGTAAGACTTTGATACAATATTGTATTGTTTATCTACTTAAAGTCTGAAATAAAAGATTGCTCAAGTTAAGACTAAAAGAATATCAAGTATGAAAAGTTTTTGTTGAGCCTTAGCAAGCAGTCAATGCAAGCTAAGCAGAATTTAGTGGAAGCTGAGTGGAAAAAAGGTGGTGCCAAGCAAAGAATAAAAATAGTGCAAGCCGAGTGATTGTTAGTATATGTTGAGTAAAGTTTAGTTGATGTTGAGCATCAATAAACTTTAGTGTTCGCCAAGTAAACTAGTATTGGTTGAGTGGAAGAATAGTACAAAAGCTAAGTGACAACATATTGATGTTGAGTGCTAGTAAATATGCTAAATCAAAGATTTGATGAATCTAAGATGACTATTTTATTTTCTTTTTTTTGTGAAGCATGTGGAAGGTAACTATGATGAGCTGGTGGCACAGAATTAAAGGTAAACTATTTTGTGGAAAATTCAAGGAAGATTGTAGAAGTTTCTAGAGGAACCAAATAGAATAGTAGGTAGATTCATTGTATCCTACCTAACCCTAAAATGAACAATTATGGTTAATCAACAAAAGATTTTAATTCTCTATTTATAGAGATGGCTAGTTAGTAGCAAAGGTTATCATGTGCAAGAACCTAAGAAAGACAAGGAGTCTAGGGTATTGCTTCATTTAGTGACTAAATAGAAGAGACTGAAGTTGGCATGCAAAGCAAGAAGGCTTAAGAGTATGAATGATTGAAGGGTGAACAAGGTATTAGAGCTAAATTTTATGAAAGCCAAGAAGAATGGAGGACTAGAACAAAGATCTATAATATGCAAGTGAGTTCTAATTTGTTACCAAATCAAGCCTTACTATTACTTTTGAATCATTATATCAGTCTAGCATTAATCCTTTGGATTAAGGTTGACCTAACAATCATTTGTAAGTCCTTTAACTGGGTGACATTCTAATGGAATGCTCTAAAGTCCTCTAACAAAGCTCACTCCTAACAGGGTATTGAAATCCTTTAACCAAGTCACATTTAAAAGTGTTTATTGTAACCTTTAATAGGTTGGCCTTTCACAGGGCATCACTTCATAAGAGTGAGAATTAGTAGCGTGTTACTAGTGGTTTTTGAACCCAAATTGAGTTTCCATGTAATATCCTTGTGTCAAATGTGTTATTAAACCTGTTATGTTTCTATTTACATTTCTATAAAGTTATTTTGACCCAGGAAAATAACCTACAAAGTTTAAGTATTGTATGATATAATGGATGCATGCATAATAAGGTTTAATAGATATGGTTCTACTAGGCATTGAAAAGATTTATTTGTACATCTAGACCTTGGATAACTGATTCCCCCTTCCCTCCCGCCCCCCCTCTCAATTATTCTAAAGAATTCCAATAGTATGAATGCATACATACAAATACCTTAATATGGGAAAGAGACAAAAACATTTTTTATCTTTCCATGTTGAATACACAAATTATCCAAACACCTTAAAAAATATAATGAGTTTCAATCCTAATGAAATGCTCTTATAAATTTTGAGTATTAAAGAAAGTTGTATGTATTTTTTAGATGATATTTCAAGCTTTAAAGCACTAAGTGAGATTATCATAATTGTTTTGAGTCTTCTAATAAGTCATTAAATGCATTAAAAAATGATTGTTTAACTTTTTCAGAATATATAATAGAAATATAACTTTTTAAAGAGTTCTTTTTTAGAAATAAATATAAATGAAGAAATATTAGTTTGTTAAAGATTAATCTAAGAAAATTTTGTTTTAATTAAAAAATATAGTTATTAGCAATAAATATAAACTAAATTCTTTTATTAACATAAATTAAATGAGAAATATTTAAAAAATTGAAGTCAAAGTCAAGTTAATTCCTAATACCTAAACAATAATTTTTTTTTTAAATTAAGATTTATTATACAATTTCACAATTAGAAAATAATTTAAATCAAATCTACACCAAATATTCAAAGCTTGAATGATAGAAAACGGAGCAAAAGATCAAAAACCATTACAATATATGATTTAAGAGACATACTAATATAGCCATCCATAAAATAGTAGGTTGCTAAATTGTTAAAACAATTAAAGATCAATTTCTTATTTCCAATTATGCTTATACATTATTTTTTCTAAATACAAGTATACCATATTAATGTATGATGTTTAATTTTCTTATATTACTTGAAAGTTGGTAGGAGTACTACATCTACAACTAATATTAATAAATTTCCATGTTGAATGCAACATATCTTTTCTACTCCAAAGATTTATTTTTAAACTTTTATTACATCACAAAAATGTTTGTACGTATCCAAATAGAAAACGTTGATCTTTAACTCTATATTAAGCCAACATAGATTCCATGCAATAAATTATAATAAAAAGGAGCAAGTATGGGATCAAACATTTCAATGCTAGTATGTTTAAGTGGCTTACTTATTCCTATGTGCCTTGTGTGCGCTTGTACATCATTATATCCTCGATAGTTATGGAACTTGACATTTGTTTGAGGAATTATGTAAAAAAAAGAATGTGGCTCTCCTAAGCTTGCATATTTTGCATGTGATATATTGGGGGTAGTTAATTGATGTAATGAATTCATGAAATAGATTGATGAAATAGAGTGAAGATTTCACCATGTAAATTGCAACTATTGGGGATTTTTTACAAGACGAAAGGAGTAATGTCACGTGCCATTTACGACTTTCCTTGTTTTTGCTTATGTGGTGATCATGTGGCAACCTTGTTGATTTTGAGCTAGTCAAACCTAGAGTTGAACTTGGATTAATTAATTAATGTGATTAAATGGATAATTAATGCATTGAAAAGTTGTGTACCTCATTTTAATGTTAAAAATGATTATGTTATAAAGTTATTTTATAATGTTTGGACTTTATTTTAGATGATAATGTAATGCGTTAAGTTACTTGATGATAATGCATTGTGGATATTGATGCATATGTATTATATTCATATTATGATGTTCTCGATGTCAAGTTAGTTGTTTATTTGATGGATACTGACTCAATCTTGTTTGCAAGTGTTTGAGTGGATGCAGGATTCATCGTGATGAGAGTATGGTTGAGGTAGAGGGGGTTACTCTTTTGGGAGGGGATAAATGGATATCGAGCATCCCACACAGCACATAGACATTCATTATGAATAATTAGGAATGTCAATGTAGTTGAATTTTGAATTTACATGATTTTTTTCAATATAGATTTAAAGATTTTAAATTAAAATTACTACATTTAGTTTTATCACATTTTAGTTATACTCTAGTTTCTTAATGAGGAAATGTTATGAAAATGAGATATAAAGATGTATTACATAGTAGTGGAAATAGAAGTTTTAATTTAAGTCCTTGGATAAAGGTTCCATGCCTATGATGCGCTTGAAAGTAACATCTCTTATCTTTTATTTCTTAATTTAATCTTATGTTCATAGAAAATAAGTTCATGTATATGTTTATTTTTTTTACTCTTTCCTAATGTATAGGAGGCGACATGTTGGGAGGGTGTCAATTTTATGTTATGAAAAAGAAAAACTAGAATTGGGTCAATTACACCCATGGAAGATTCTTGAAAAAGGGAAGGGAACATCATTCTAAGGGAGGGGGAGAAATAATGATAGAAAAGGAAATGGTAGAGAAACTTAGGTTCAGGGGGCATTGGCTCTGTGTCTTCCTAAGAAAGTTTGGAATCTTTTTACATGTTTGTCTCACTAGTCCCTATGGTTAGAGGAGTGTAGAGTAATGATGGAACCTAGCAGTGAGGGAGCTCTAGAATCTGAATTGCTTGGAAATCACTGGAGGCTTGTCAAGAAGTTCGAAGTGTGTACCAATGGCTAGAGACAAGAAGGTGTTTTGTTTCAACTATACACTCCATTAATTTAAGTTCTCCTCCTCCTTTAATTTTAAAACTTAAAAGTAACAAATCCTTGTCTAGAGGGAAAATTATGAAATTGTCACAATGCAAAATTAACCTAATTGTGGTATTTTACTTTCTCTACTAAAGATTTTGGAAAGAGATTGTTTGCTTGCTTTATTATTTTTTGCTTGCTTTATTATTTTCCCTAACCGTTCAAGCATAATATTTTTTGAAATAGTAGGGTTTGCGTATGGAACACCCATAGGAAGATTAAATAGAAAACAAGGAGGAACACTGGGTTAGTTTTCCCTAACCATTCAAGCATAATATTTTCTGAAATAGTAGGGTTTGAGTATGGAACACCCATAGCAAGATTAAATAGGAAACAAGGAGGAACACTAGGTTAGTTGTCATTTTGACCTTACTGTCCAGACAAAAAAAAACAAATTGTTGAGTCTACTTGCATCTTTATTAGACTTTTCCCTAGTTTCTAGAAAGATATTTTGGTTTTAGTAATGTTATGGGCACCAAAGAAGACTGTAGCTTCTTAAGAAGGAATTGATTGTAAGATCAATCTATAATGTCTCTTACCTAGTAAATTAAATAGATCTATCCTATTCTTGATGATTGCTTAAGGCATGAACTCCTCCTAAATTTGATACGAAATTTTGTTTAAACTAGCAACTTCAATTAGGAACTAAACATGATTTATTTTCAACATGTGTTGTTCCATATATTCATGTGGAACATATTTATACTACACAATTGACCTTCATTGCATTCATTTAAAATAGTTTATCATTGTTGTATTCATTACTAATTAAGTAGAAATGTGAGCCATTCAAGTTGATATATCTAACATTAGGGTTAAATGATCCAATATATGACTTAGACAACTAGTTGTGGAGTAAATTCTCTATGTTATACTCATTGTACCAAGATTATTTACATTTTCATCTGTTTTATGTCAAATTTTGAGTGTGTGTATGGACCACCTGTATGATATTCTCAATATCTATAGCATCTTTAGTTGATTTAGGCCTTGTCAATTCATTCACTATTATGTGGTTTCTATGCAATCAATCATTCACACTTCTTTGACAGCTATTAAATTTGACCTTCACTATTTTTATGATGGTTGTATTATTATTCACCTTGTGTATGGACTTTAATTTATATATATAGAAGGAGATTGTTTTAGTAAACTAGTTAAACATGTCCATGGACTATCTTTACATTCATACAACCTAGAGTTACAAAGAAAATGGTATGAGAATGCCATGAGAATCGGACACTTCATTGTTGAACACCAAAAGTCTTAGATAGAGTTGAAATTGAACCTTCATAGAGTTAATCTTGTTTATTATTGATTGTTTGGTCTTTATGTTCATTCATCTATCTCCATAAATGTAATAAGCTCTACATAAGTACCTTGATGCACTTTCCTTATTGTTGTTGCTGCTCTTAATGGAACCTCAGTTCATAATTTACTTTTGTCATATAAGAACAAGTATATTCAAATATAGATTAAAATTAGTGGATGATGGATTGAGTGTTGATGTTTAATTCCTTATGGAAGGGCATAATGTGGCATTTGGGAGGGTGGTTATGGATGCATTATGATTTGGTTCTCTCAGCCTATCAAAATACTGAAAATAGGATTCATTACACTTTGCCTCTATCTCAATATTGTTGACAAATTTAGTGCTTGGCCAAGTCAATTTTTTTTTCTTGCATTTAAGTATTCCATTCTCTGACATGTAGCATATGTGTGTGACTATGCTCAAATCATCTAGCATATGTGGAGATATGCTAAATTTAAGAAATGTACATGTGGGTTAATGTGTTACAATTTTCTTTTTACTGCAAATGGGTAGAAGTGTGGTGTTCTTTTCTTTTCCCTACCACATTCTTTTATTAGGATACTAGGCACATTGATGCATGTAGTATGCTTCATAGCTGCACTAGATCCATCTTCCATCTTGTTCTAGGAAACTAGGCTTCTAGTGTTAGAGTCGAGGTATTCTTCATGTCAGGAAGAATCCCAGGGGAGTAAACACTATACGGTTGGCAAGGTAAAAGCGTATGGGCCACACTCCCATCTCAAATAGCATATGCAGGATGCTTGATGGCTTTGGAGACTAGATACACTTTTAGGACATCTATCAAGCTCCAAAACCTATCATATGGTCTTGAATCTTCAACTTAATGGTGATGTTCAATATCAGTCAATTATTGTAATCTTGATTATCGGATAATGTAAATGTAAAAGTTGGAATGTATTATTATTATTCATGTTTATGATGTGTAATATAATGTATACACATTGAACTTGATCACCACAACATATGATGTAATGAGCATGCAATATAAATTAGCATCTAGGAGTTATGTTGAATTTGTTGATTAACTAATTGTAATTATCTATTTGTTGGTGGATAATGAATGAGATTTTATTTTGACTTTTCAATGCTGGCTGTGATTGGTTTCTTTTCTACACTTTTTGGTCTTTTACGACATGGCATTTTAGTTTAGGACATGGTTCTTACAAGTAATCATTGATTTCATACTGTCTTCCAGTGTCATGAGATTGAAGACTTCCCACGTCACTATTTAGAGAAAAATGTGATAGTCCTAGGTTTAGCAAGCACATTGAAAATGCCAGATCCTTCCCTCATTAGCCACTAAATTCTCTTGGAAAAGAAACATCTTCCACCATTCTAGTCATGTCGTGCTCAAAAACATCAGTACTTTTATCCAACTCCACATCTTTAACAATTCATCCTATTTGGTGCTTGGTTTTATATCTTTAGATCCCCCAAGGTTGAGTGGGGAGTAACATCATCTTCTTGGGTAGTAAGGGATAGATAGACACTGCTACTTGTAGTATTTGTGGAAGTGCAAGTTGTTTCAAGTCTATGTTTCTTGTTTTCAAACACCTCTGGAAACACTCTGCACACCATATAGGATTATTTATATGAAATGGATGGATGTTTGCAATGAAAATAGACCAAAAAAATTTAGGTCATTTGTATGATATGTTTGGCTATTGGAAATGAAGCCAAAGCCAACATTGGTAGGTTATTTGTGTGACAAGTTTATGGTTCTCAAGCTACATCTACACCTTGCATCTGAATTTTTTTCTTGGTAGGAGATGTTTTGTGGGTGCTTTTGGAATGAATCTACATCTAACACCAATCCATTTTAGAAGATCAAAATTATACTTATGATATAGAAGATCTAGGTGGACGAAGATAGCTTGTGCTACTCAAGCTTTTCCTATAAGAAATTTTCAGTAAAATCATTAACTTCACAAGTCAAAATGCCAATAAGCATGTGGAAGGTAATTATGCCAACAAAATTAACAATAGTATATAGGTAGCAATGCTCTCTAAAAGAGTTTCAAAATAAAGCTAGCTCCAGTAAATTTTTGGATGTGAATCACAGACATTTTTTTGCAAATTATCAAACATCACATAAGCAATTGCTAGCATAAATACCTAGATCTATGCATTCATAGGTAAAATTCCTCATAAGATTCGGCCTAAAAAATATTGATGGACTTAGAAATATATCTGAGGCATTTGTTACCAATTCCCCTGAATCTACTATTGCATCACATATCTCATTACTCTGCTAGCTAAAGCCTTAAAATACCTTGTCAAAACCAAATTCCCCATAATCATACAACATAATGTCTTCAGATTTTTAAAATTGTGTTTAGAGAATACCCAAAAATCTCAAAAACAATCTAACAAAATGAGCTATAGGTTCATTTCGAAAAAAAATCCACCAGACATCTCATACAAAATATCCAACAATGTATGGTGTAGGTACATTTCAATAATACTCAAACTTTCACATATTGCTCGTAAAATTTGCATGTTTAGTCTAGATGCATTTTCTCACATGAAAACATCTCATACAAAAAATCTAAAAAGGTTGGGTCATGTATATACATTCTTAAAAATGCCAAACATCTTAACAAATAATCCAACAATTTTTTAGGAACACAAACTTATCAACTATAGCTACATTGCAAGCATTCAATCTCATACTCATAGAAAGCCTCCTTACTTTGAAAAAGATTTACCTTTAAGTAAATAATTTGTAAAAGTACTCTCAAACACCTATAACCCAGAGGGAAGTAATATTGCAATATTAGATTATTTCTAATATTAAACAAATTCTTTCCTAAACTATTCTTTCCTAAATTGATTATTTCCTTTCCTGTAGTTGTTTTGTTTCTTGTACCTTTATGCATATGGCACACAACTATATATGTACTTGTATAGTTTTATGTGAATATAAGAATGGAAAATATTATTCTTGATTTTTTATTTTCAAGTTGGTATCAGAGATTTGAAGCTTGAATCATTGTATCCCTTCATTGAACCATGGTAAATTTAGATTTGGAAGTATTTGAGAGCAAATCTACTCCCATTATTATTCAATCCGAAGGATCATCGTTCAAGGTAAGGATTACACTCGATGAAACAAACTATGATTTGTGGTCTCTAATCATGGAGATGCATATTGTTGAGAAGGACAACCTCTCTTTCATTCATGTTAACTCAAGTCCACCTACTGAGAAGGATGATGGATATGAGAAGTTCTATGTAAACAATCAAAAGGTCAAAAGATGGTTGTTGATATCTATGTCCCTAGAAATTATGAAGTGATAAATTCACTTACCCACCACTCAAGATATTTGGAAAGCTCTTTCTAAGGCTTTTTATGATGGAGCAAATGAATTGCAGGTGTTTGTCTTGAATCAAAGGGCTTTCTCTACCAAACATAATGGAAAAACACTCTCTTTGTATTATGGAGAATTAACCAATATTTTTGGTGAGTTGGATCATCATGATAAAGTGATCATGGAAAGTTAGAACGATGTTGAATCTTACCAAAAATTAGTTTAGCAACAAAGGGTGCATATTTTTCTTGTTGGATTAGATGGTGACTTCGAACAAGTTCGTGGTGAAATTTTGAGAAAGGATCCTATTCCTGAATTAGAAGCATGTTATGCATTGGTCTATTGTGAATCTATTTGACACACAACAATGATTGGGAACCAGAAAAGAAAAAAGCTTCAACCATGGTGACTCAAAACCAATCTAATCAAAATGGGCCTCCTCAAAACTCTCCTAAGATCACTAATGGTGCTAGTAAATTCACCTACAAATGCACCCATTGCAATCAAACTGTTCATACCAAAAGTCACTGCTTTGAACTTGTTGGTTATCCAAAATGGTGGGATCGTAGTTGCGATTCACGAAAGAAGAATTCCAAGAAGACCTCCATTGCAACATTTGTTGAAACAAAGACAGAGGATAATGTTGTTGGACAGATCTTGGCATTAGTAGCATAGGTAATGGTGGTAAGTCTTTAAATATGTCTACACTTGTTTCTAATAGTGCATGGATAATTGATTTTGGTGCCACAGATCATATGACGTTTGATTCTAGATAGATCTCATCCCTTAAACCATCCTCACAAAAATTTGTTTCCACTACCAATGGCTTTCCAACCTCAGTTATTGGAGAAGGATCCTTACCTCTCACTAATACTTTGAATCTAGATTCTATTTTAGTGGTTTTATCTTTGGATTAAAATTTGTTGTTAGTTTCCCAAATCACCACTACTTTACTTTGTGTTGTAATTTTTTGGCTTGATTTTTGTGTGTTTAAAGACATCTTAATGAGGCAAATGATTAGTTGTGGTATTAGGTGAGGGAAGCTATATTACTTGGACTTGGTGTCAAAGAGTTCGAAAAAGTTGTGTCAAGCTCTAGTGATGGATGGCTCTGAGGGGGACAAGCAAAAATTTGAAATTTGGTTATGGCATCGACGTCTAGGACATGCTTCCTTTGGTTACCTAAAGAAATTATTCCCTAGTTTATTTGCAAAATTTGATGTTTCTAGCTTTCGGTGTGAAGTTTGTGAACTTGCAAAAATCCATCATGTTTCTTTTCCATTAACTTTGAATAAAAGTCTATTTCCATTTATGATCATACATTCTGATGTTTGGGGTCTGTCCAAAGTCACTACCTTGGGTGGTTCACATTGGTTTGTTACTTTTATTGATGATTGTACTAGGATGTCTTGGGTATGCTTAATGAAGTCTAAAAGTGATGAGAACTTGTTATTTCAAAAAATTTATAACATAATTTGTACTCAATAAAATGCATAAGTTCAAGTTCTTCAAAGTGACAATGGAGGTGAATATTTGAGTTCTAAACTTCAACAGTATCTAGAAGCACATAAAACTATTCATCAAACTACTTGTTCCAATACACCTCAGCAGAATGTGGTAGCCAAGAGAAAAAATCATCACTTGTTGGAGGTTGTTTGTGCTTCTTTGATAGAAGCCCATATGCCATTATCCTATTGGATCAAAGAACTTACCTCTGTAGCATATTTGATTAACTAGGTACCCTCCAACACTATTGATTTCTAGACACCATCCCAGGCTCTCACTAAGGTGGTTGTTGCTCCAGTTGTCCCAAATTTACCTCCTCATGTCTTTGGTTGTGTAGCCTTCATATGTCTCCATAAGAATCAGTGCAACAAGTTATCTCCTCGAGTGTTGTGATGTGTCTTTCTAGGATAAATATTGCTTATCAAAAGGGGTATTGATGCTATCATCCTTCAACCCAATGAATGTTTATTACATTGGATGTAGTTTTTCATGAAGACTGGATGTATTTTTCCTCTGAGCCTAAACTTCAAGGGGAGTACTAGAAGGAAATTCAAACTCTAGACTATGATGATCACATCTCTAAAGATGTGGATGTTCACATCTCTGAAGATGTAGGTGATGCAGAGCCACACCTTGGAAAACTCAGGAGGAATCAGTCACTCAATTGAGTTGCTTCAAGGGGCATCTACAACCTTCAGAATCACACACTAAAATCAGGTTCAATAAATAAAACTTTGAAAATAAATTCCCCCAAAAATTTCTTCTTGCTGCCTCCAGATAGACCTACACTCAGACATGAATAACTTTCGAACCAGAAAAGATTTACTCAATCCAACCATTGAGATTTGGCATAACTAGGTTTCAAACAACATATCAAAATTTGAGACAAATCCAATGGTTCATTTGGGAGATATTACCCATGCACTGAGACTAATTTTCTGCAAACATATCGAATTCGACCCAAAACTAAAACTTTTTAATCTTCTGCAAACTATCAACTTGTTTCCAGTGAGAAGATAAGAAAAATTTGTTCAAAAACTCAGACTATCAAAAACTTGCACAAAGACAAAATAAAAAAATATTCCATATCTCTCCAAATTCGATTCCTCTGCTACATAGCCGACTAGCTCTCATTTTAAAACTGACTTTCTTTTCCTAATTAAAGGATGTGAAACGTTTTCTTCTTATTTTAGAAAAGAAGAATGTCTTCTATCCAAAAAAAGGATAAGAATCTGAAACATTTTTTCTACCAATATTAGACAGTCATTTTCTAAGTCAAGAATATTCCAAAAACTGCCTACTACCTATTATTGGATTCTAAAAATCATTAAACACTCCACCTACAAACTAAAAAAAAACTATTCTAATTTAAGATCCACACACCTGGTCCTAGGTGGCTATATCTAGAGAGCTTATCGAACTGCTACTCTAGGTATGCCACCACATGTAGGACGTTATTACAAACTTCAAAAACTAAAAGCATTTAAAACATAACATTAAATTTCCTATTACATTTTCAACAATGTTGCCTCCTGTAGCGTTTCTCTTCTCTGCCACTGCAGCATACTCCCCTGTAGAATGAATCTCAAGTCCTCTTGAGATGATGTGTTGTAGAAATGAATCTCATTCTTCTTTCGAACTTTCCAATTTCTTTGAACTAGGATGAGCATATCTACAAGAAAAACAAAGATAATATCCAACTTCTCCACATTGTAGCTTTGATTCTTTAATGCTATAAATGTCACAAAAAATTCTCCAGCATGATTCACTATACATGAAATCTGCATCCCTGCATAAACATTATTAGAAGAAAACATATCATCAGCATTAAGATTATTTGAGTTCTCTTTTTGAATATGAGCTTCCTTATACACCATGTAATGTGCATCATATCCATCTTCATCAATAGTAACCATAAACTTATCTGCTTCTTGACTATCAACCAGTTTCACATCTTGAATCTTAAGAATCGTATTTATCTCTTCTTCCTTTATTAAAAATTTATCATCATCTTGATCTTCTATAGTAATCTCACTTTCAAATATCTCTTTTTTATTACAACTTTGCTCAAGAACAATAACAGTATTGCACTCTTTCCTTTCTTCTTCAAGCTGAGTTTCCGTACTACCGCCATGCCTTTTCCATTCTCCCACAATGGCTGCAAATTTTTCCCATAAATCAGATTCTTCTTTAGAACTTGCTGTTACACATTCCTTAGCTTCATCTTCATGCCATTCTTCTTGACATTTTTCTTCATTATGCATATTTAAGGCTTCATCAGTTGCCTCCAAAATCTTTTCCATAGGAGTACCTCCCAACATTGTACTCTTCTCTATTTTCAAAGGACATGTTACTGTTCCAACCACAAATTGTTCACACTCAAATCCCATAGGACTTGTCTCATTACTGGTCTCACCAATAGTTACTTGCTGCACTTCTTCTTTCTGCATTTTATTTTCTCTCAACTTAGCTTCATTCTCTTCAAGTTTCCTTCTCAAACTTTTCATTTCCTCTTCTATCTTGCTTACCTCTTCTCTTTTTTTTCTCATTTCTTCTTTCTCTCTTTTCTTCTTTTCCTCTATCTCTTTCTGCTTTGAATCCTTTCTCTGCCGATACTTTCTAAAAAGATACAATAAAGCTACTTCTTCTTGTCCCATCATTCCTCAGCTAGGTTATTTTCTTCTTATCTAGTCTCCTGGACTTCTTCTCAGACTATTTCTCTCAATCTTTCACAATCACACAAACATATACACAACTACTTTTTCTCAAACCTTTTGCTAAGCTTTGATACCAAAAATGATGCAGAGCCACACCTTGGAAAGCTCAGGAGGAATACTCACTCAACTGAGTTACTTCAAGGGGCATGAAACCAATCAGTCGAGATCAAACTCGAACCAAAATCAATATTGGATTAATCAGAATATATAAATCTCCATAGTTTATCTTCACCCGCACACCAAGATTCTTTAACCCGGAATGTCCTCAAAGAAAATATATTTGCACTTTTACAAGAGAGACCAAGATCGAATTGCTGCTAAACTCCATAGTCGATTATCTATATCCTTTCTAAGGCAAAAACTGAGCCTAAACTGGATGTATTTTTCCTTTGAGCCTAAACTTCAAGGGGAGTACTAGAAGGAAATTCAAACTCTAGACTATGATGATCACATCTCTAAAGATGTGGATGTTCACATCTCTGAAGATGTAGGTAGCTTGGACATCTTTGAAGATGTGGATAACACCTCTAAAGATGTGGATGTTCACATCCTTAAAGATGTGGGTAGCTTGGACATCTCTGAAGAAGGGGAACTTTGTGAAACTATTAATCAAGAAGTAGGTGAAACTTTGGATCAAAGTAGTGATGAACACCCAGAAACTAAAGCTATGGGTCCACCTCCATTTGAATCCCTCACACCACACCAAGCACTTACCAAGGATGTTCTTGAACCATCTAGAAAATAGCTACCTTAGCATCTCACCAGAGGTATTCCTAAATCCACAGATGAACTTGAACATTCTAGTAAAGTTAAATATCATATGAGTCACTATGTGTCTAACCATTGTTTGTTAGAATCAAATCAGTCATTTGTAAATCAATTATCTACTATATCTATTCCTAACAATTTTTAGGAAGCCTTAGCTGATCCAAGGTGGAAAGCAACTATGAATAAGGAGATGAAATCATTGAAGGAAAATAATACATGGGAACTTATTGACCATCCACTAGGAAAGAAACTAGGAGGATGTTGGTGGATTTATACTGTTAAGTATAAAGAAAATGGTACAATTGAATGCTTTAAGGTGAGACTGGTGGAAAAAGGGTACACCTAAACCTATGGTATCGATTATACAAAGATATTTGCACCTATAGCTAAAATCAATATGGTATGAATCTTGTTGTCTCTAGCTGTGAACTTGGGTTGACTATTACAATAGTTTGATGTGAAGAATGCCTTTCTACATGGAGAATTTTCTGAGCATGATACCAAAAATACATAGTCAAAAGGTGTGCAAATTAAAGAAGTCACTATATGGGTTGAAACAATCTCCGAGGGCATGGTTCAGAAGATTCACAAAGTCAATGAAAGCTTTTGGTTACCATCATAGCAATTTAGACCATACTTTATTCATAAAGAATCAGCAGGGTAAGATCACTGCACTTATTGTGTATGTGGATGACATGATAGTTACAGGAAATAATCCTAAAGAAAGGAGGGCTCTAGAAGATTACTTGTTTAGAGAATTCAAAATGAAAGACCTCAATCCCTTGAAATATTTCCTTGGGATTGAAGTATCTTGATCTAATAAAGGGATCTTTCTATCTCAAAGAAAGTATGGCTTAGACTTGTTATGGGAAATTGGTATGTCAACATGTTAACCCACTAATACACCAATGGAAGAAGGATTGAAGTTATGTATTGAGTCTAATCAAGTACCAGTTGATAAAGGAAGATACCAGAGACTTGTAGGAAGATTAATGTACTTAGTATACACAAGGTCAGACTTTGCCTATGCATTAAGTGTTGTTAGCTAGTTTATGCATAATCTTGGAGAGCAACATATGAATTTATTTATGCACATTTTGAGGTATCTGAAGTTTTCTCGTGGAAAAGGGATTTTATTCACTAAAAATGAGGATTATCAAATTGTGGATGCATACACTGATGTTGAATGGGTTGGAGCAGTAGATGATAGGTGTTCTACTTCAGGTTATTTCACCTTTGTAGAAGGTAATATCATTACATGGAGAAGCAAAAAATAGAATGTTGTTGCATGATCAAGTGCAGAGGTAGAATCTAGAGGTATGACACTTGGAGTATGTGCAGCATTATGGTTAAGACTTCTCCTAAAAGATTTGGGCTATCTTCCTAGGCAGCCATATCAACTATATTGTGACAATAAAGAAACATGTGATATTGCTCATAATTTGGTTCAACATGATCGTAAAAAGAATGTGGAGGTAGAAAAAATCTTTATTAAGGAGAAGTTGGATGAGAAGATTATGGAGCTACCTAAGATTCGATCAAAAGATCAACTGGCCGAAATTCTTACCAAAGCAATTTCAAGTCGAGTGTACTCGAAGTTTTTGGGAAAGTTGGGCATGTGGGATATCTATGAACCAACTTGAGGGGGAGTGTTGCAATATTTGGTTGTTTCTAATATTAAACTGATTCTTTCCTAAACTATTATTTCCTAAATTGATTCTTTCCTTTCTTGTAGTTGTTTCCTTTCCTATAGCTTTATGCATATGGCACAAAACTACATATGTACCTATATATTTTTATGTGAATACAAGAATGGAAAATATTCTTCTTGATTTTTTATTTTCAAGTAGTAAATCTTTAGAGCCAAGTTGCCCCAATAATCAATAACATCGTGTTCTAGTCAGCCAAGCTCAATGGTTTTGCACAATCTATCTTAGGGACTAAATCTATAAGTTTTACAAGTTATCCATACATGTTAGAAATATATACTAGATATATATATCATCCAACATGTGCCATGCCATTTTGTATGATCTACTTGGCCCTTAGAACCAATTATCTAAAACAAACATAACTTTTGAAGAGCTTCTTTGCAACAGGGGATCCTTGATATGTCAGCATTACATCTTAATTGTTTCGTAATAGATCTATATGTTTAATGACACTAATTTTTTGATATGCAATATTGAAAAGGGTCTAATATTATTATTAAAAATTGAATGTGAGAACTACAACTGTATAAAAAAAAATTACAATAGTAGATTAATTCATTTAATTTCTTCAAAAGTGAAGCAAACATATATTTTTGTTATTCGAG
Source organism: Cupressus sempervirens (assembly GCA_028749045.1). Classification (NCBI taxonomy): domain Eukaryota; kingdom Viridiplantae; phylum Streptophyta; class Pinopsida; order Cupressales; family Cupressaceae; genus Cupressus; species Cupressus sempervirens. Next base: position 53,204,814 of record CM053792.1, on the reverse strand, counting down.
GAGATTTTCAAAAAAAAAATTTAAACCTTAAGTTATTCTATCCAAATTAGTAGAATCCCTCAAGTTTAAATCACCATTGTGAATCCAACAATGTCATAATTATATAGAATCCCCCAAAATTCCCCAAAATTAACTCTCAATGAACCCAACAATGTTTGAATTAATTATATTAAAATGAAATCATTTTTCAAACTAATGTCAATGGTTTCAAATGCATCCATGAAAATTCATTTCTTTTTCTTTTTTTTTTGCAAAAAGTTTATTTTTCTATTTTGTTGAACATGCTAATCAAGCCCACTAAAGCATAAAGAAATAATCAAATTAGGTAAATTTTGTAATTTTAGCTTAGATAATTTGTGTTTGATGAAATGAGCTTTACATAGTAACTCTAGATCATATAAAGATTCAAAATTGCAAGTTTTACCATATGGAGTTTTGTTAGGATTTATGTTTATTTTACATGAAGAAAATTGAAATTTATTATTTGTCTGATGAATCAATCTTCTTTTACAAGTTAACTAGTAAACTAGTAACTATTATGATAGGGAATGTGGATGCACTCTTAATAGAAACACTTTACAATCTAATCTAGTCCCCATATTATTATTGTAGGCAGTATTTGTTCTAGACAAAATTTTGCATTAATTGTATGTAAAAAAGGTTTAAAATATTGATTTATTCTAATGTATCATGAGCTCCAAAAGCTTAATAAAATCTAGAATTCTAGAAATTATCCCAGAATATTAAGATGAATTTGATAAATCTGATTGCAGAGGTTACCTAAATTGTAAATATCGATGTTGGCAGAAAAAGAAATTGTATTGATGAATGGTTAACATTAACGCAATCATTAAATTTGAACTAAATTTATTTTAAGAAAAATATAAGAAGAGAGAGGAGTCAAATAATCATTTAAGGAGAATAATTATTGAAGTATGCAATTTTTTTCTTGTTCAACAATCATCTTATCCATGTTAGTAGGGTTTGTGCATTGTCGTGGGCAACTCTTGCCAAAATATCAGTCATCAAAGTTCAAGTTATTTTGAGATAAACTATAATGTCCCCATATTAATAGTATTCAATAGAAATATATTATAATAAGTTAATAATAATATGATTTAATTAATAATTATATATTATAAATATAATAAGAAAATAGTAACATAATATTGATCAATGTAATCATCTTATCCATGTTAGTAGTGGGCAACTCTTGCCAAAATATCAATCATCGAAGTTCAAGTTAATAGTAATATAATTTATAATTATTAAGTCGAGAGGCTTTCTATAGTGGCAGCAATCTTCGATGTAAACATTTTCCATTTTGAAAAAAAATTGGCATTTATTTACATGTCATAAAAACAACATAGAAATAGACTAAATATAATTATAATTAAAATTGTGAAAATTACAGAGAGGAAATGGAAGGAAAAATGAGGCAGATCAAGAGTCTCAAATCATTTCCTCATGCCTCTTAGACTCACATAAATATGCAATGATGAAAATTATGGGATTATGAAAATAGGCACCTCGAGAAGGATATCTCTCGGCTTATATATATATATATATATATATATATATATATATATATATATAAGCTAGTATATTATAAATATAATAAGAAAAGAGTGACATAATATTGATCAATGTAATCATATCATTATATAATATTGATTTTAATGTAATTAATATGAGAAATACAATCGTATAACAAATAATTATTAAAACTTATAAACTATAAGCTTAATCAAATATTACATAAATTATTATCAAACTTTTATAATAAATATAATTTATCAAACATTAATAATAAATATATTATTAAAAGATCATGAACTAAAGGTCGTGACCTAATTCTAGCGACGTTGACTTTCGACATTTAAGTGACAAAATTTTGATCACTGACGTTGACTTTTGATGTTTAAGTGTCAAAATTTTGATATGCATACATACATACATGTGTGTGTGTGTGTGTGTCTGTATGTATGTATATATACATACATACATATATATATATATACATGTATATATATATATATACATATATATATATATATACATATATATATATATATATACATATATATATATATATATACATATATATATATATATACATATATGTATACATAAATACATACATACATACATACATACATACATACATACATACATACATACATACATACATACATATATATATATATATATATATATATATATATATATATATATATAATTTTAATTTGATTTAAAATATAATGAAAAATGTCAAAATATGAATTATATTATATTATTATACTATAATTAGAACCAATTCAATTATTTTCCTTATACTTATGATTTTTTAATCTTTTATTAAACTATATTCTACTCTATCTAATTAAATTATTGCAACGTACGAAAAATACAAGCCACTATGTGACACTTGTTATCATAAGTGAACTCAAGGTTCAATCCATTCAGAGCTCAAATATTCATTGTCTTTCCCAAAGGAGGTGTGGGGTGGGCAATGGAAGGATCGTCCTTAGTGACATTGCTAAACGACAAATTGCCCCTATTCATTTAATTTTTGAGTCTCAAATATCAAAGGATAACACTTCATTAGATTATTTTTTCTAGGATTTTAGTCTTATACATAAAAGAAGATATTCTTTATTATTCATTGTATTGGTTTTATTTTTGTGTTTGATGATTCTTTTATTTCCTCTTTTTACGAGAGATTTGTTTTGAGTTACAAATGATTGTTAAGTTTGATGGGGTTGATATACACTCCTTACTAATTCTACTCATGAAAATATTTATATTTATATGATCTTTTCATGTTCATTGTAAAAATCAGACAATAGATTTTGGTTGGATGATAAAGAGTTTGCATGAAGTCATATATATCCACACTTTATAACATTAGAATGCTAAAATGTAAAATATATATAACTACAACATGATGATGGTATTATAATGATAAAAAAATTGGGAATGATGGACGTATATGGAAGAACTCTCTCATCTACATTAGGATATACCATTGTTTTCTAATGTATTTATAAATGCTTATCATACAATGCAATAAATGATTTTAATTCTGATTGTGGAAGTTTTAATTATAATATATGAAAACGAAGTGTAAGAGTTTGATTAAGCATGATTTAAATGACTAGTTGACATTTTATATTTTCAAGATACTGTTGGAATATTTAATACGGTAGTTGAAATTTGCCCTTGGAGCCAAACGCCCACCTACCACCTAACGACCAACAGAACAGACAGAAAACATAAATTTGGTAGGTGAGATTTTTGAATTTGGACGTTGAGGGGGAAAGATATGACAAGAAGGGAATGTTTATTTATTGATTCAAGAGAGTTTGTAGATCAAGCAGATCAAAGAGAAGTTGCAAAGCTGAGCAGAGAAGGAAGAAGAAAAGAAGTTTGTGCCTGCAGTTGCACGTGTTTCCCCTACTCACTCAGTAAGTTTGTTGTTGTTTAGGATTTGTCCTGTTGAAGCAGTGATTGCTCCAGGCACCATCATATGCAACCATTAGAGTTGCAAGTTTAAAAGTTTATTGAAGTTTGAAGTATTATTAGTTTAGGGTTATTTTAGGGTTTTCTGGTTGAAGCCGAATGCTCCTAGATTTTGTAATAGTTTAAATCTTAGTTGAATAGAAAAGAAAGTAGGCATACTTGAATCTATTGTTCTTCCTCTTCTCTTGATTGCATTTGAGAAACTTGGTTGAAAGGTTAAAGCTCAGCTCTCTATTTTTAATCATGAAAGCATTCACGTTAGATTGTTTCTAAGTTATAAATTTTATTAGTTGGAGCTGACCTTACTCAACATCCATTGTCTTCTTTGAGTGCCGAGCTAACTTGGCATCTACTACATTTTTCCTTTGTATGTCGAGCTCACTCGACACCTGTTCCCTATCACTTGGCACCTTCAAGTGCCGAGCAAGTGCCAAGCATAACTGGCACTAGGCACCTTCTTGTGCCAAGCATAACTGGCACTCGGCACCTTCTTGTGCCGAGTAAAATTGGCACTCGGCACCTTCCTGTGCCGAGCACTTTTTTAAGTGCCAAGTAAGATTTTTAGGCACTCGGCACCTTCTTGTGCCGAGAAAAATTGGCACTCGGCACCTTCTTGTGCCGAGCACTTTTTTAAGTGCCGAGTAAGATTTTTACGTTTAGGGTTGTGAGTTTAAATTTTAATTGATATTTCTCACATGGTATTAGAGCTTTGAGGCCCCACATCCACAGTGAGTTAGGGAATTTTTTTTCTTGGGATATTTGACATGGCAGGAGATGCAAGTGAAGAGAACAAAGTATATAGATTGAAGAGAGCTCTTTATGGGCTCAAGCAAGCTCCATGGGTATGGTACAGTAGGATTGACTCATATTTGATGAGTAATGGCTTTAGCAAAAGCAATGGTGAGCCCAGTCTTTACATCAATGCATCAGATGGTAATGTATTGATTGTTGTCTTGTATGTAGATGATTTAATTTTTACTGGTAATGATAAGGCTCTAATTGGTGAGTTCAAAGAGGCCATGAAAAGTGAATTTGAAATGACAAACCTAGGTCTCTTGAAATGCTTTCTAGGCATAGAAGTAAAACAAATGCATGATGGCATCTTCATCTCTCAAGAAAAGTATGTAGGGCAGATCTTGGAGAGATTTAAAATGCAGAATAGTAAGGCATCCCCCACACCAATAGCAGTAGGTCTGAAATTGAGCAAGGAAGACTCTAGCAAGAGAGTGGATCCAACACTATACAAGAGTATGGTTGGAAGTTTAATGTATTTGACTGCAACTCGACCAAACCTAATGCATGTAGTAAGTCTGATTTCTAGATTTATGGAAACACCAAAGGATTCCCATTGGCAAGAAGGAAAAAGGATCCTAAGGTATGTGAAAGGTACCAAAGGATTTGGGATTTTATATACTACAAATGATGATTTCAAGTTGGTTGGTTACACTGATAGTGATTGGGCTGGAAGTATAGATGATAGGAAGAGCACTTCCAGATACATGTTTCATATGGGATCGGGTAAAATTTCATGGGCATCCAAGAAGCAACCTATTGTTGCTCAATCTACAGCAGAGGCTAAATACATTGCAACAAATGCAACAGCATGTCAAGCAATTTGGCTAAGGAGGATCTTGACAGATTTGAATGAAAAGCAAGAGGATGGAACCACAGTTTATTGTGACAACATCTCATCAATTAGATTGTCCAAAAATCTAGTCTTCCATGGGAGAAGCAAACACATAGAGATCAGATATCACTTCATCAGAGAGATGGTGGAGAATGGGGATATCAAGATGGCTTTTTGCAAGTCTGAGCAGCAGCTAGCAGACATATTTACTAAGCCTTTAGGCATTGGAATTTTTGTACACCTAAGAGAGTGTCTTGGTGTAATTGATATGGATCAATTGTGATCCTTTTTTTGTTTGGCTCGAGACAAAGGGGGAGTTTTGGAATATTTAATACGACAGTTGACATTTGTCCCTAGAGCCAAATGCCCACCTACCACCTGACGACCAATAGAACAAACAAAAAAACATAAATTTGGTAGGTGAGATTTTTGAATTTTGGATGTTGAGGGGGAAAGATATGACAAGAAGGAATGTTTATTCATTGATTCAAGAGAGTTTGCAGATCAAGCAGATCAGAGAGAAGTTGCAGAGCTGAGCAAAGAAGGAAGAAGGAAAGAAGTTTGTGCCTGCAGTTGCACGTGTTTCCCCTGCTCACTCAGTAAGTTTGTTGTTGTTTAGGATTTGTCCTATTGAAGCAGTGATTTCTCCAGGCACCATTGTATGCAGCCATTAGAGTTCCAGGTTTAAAAGTTTATTGAAGTTTGAAGTATTATCAGTTTAGGGTTATTTTAGGGTTTTCTGGTTGAAGTCGAATGCTCCCAAATTTTGTAATAGTTTAAATCTCAGTTGAATAGAAAAGAAAGTAGGCATACTTGAATCTATTGTACTTCCTCTTCTATTCATTGCATTTGAGAAACTTGGTTGAAAGGTTAAAGCTTGACTCTCTATTTTTAATCATGAAAGCATTCACATTAGATTGTTTCTAAGCTATAAATTTTATTAGTTGTAGCCGACCTTACTCAGCATCCATTGTTTTCTTTGAGTGCCGAGCTAACTTGGCATCTACTACATTTTTCCTTTGTGTGCCGAGCTCACTCGGCACCTGTTCCCTATCACTTGGCACCTTCAAGTGTCAAGCAAGTGTTGAGCATAACTGGCACTTAGCACCTTCTTGTGCCAAGCATAATTGGCACTCGACACCTTCTTGTGCCGAGTAAAACTAGCACTCAGCACCTTCCTATGCCGAACACTTTTTTAAGTGCCGAGTAAGATTTTTAGGTTTAGGGTTGTGAGTTTAAATTTTAATTGATATTTCTCACAGATATGTGGGGTTTAGACTTTTGAATTTAATAATAAATTCAACATGCAAACACATGGCATGTAGACTTCTTTATCCCAACAGCCGCCTGAAGGAACCCCAGAAACTAGTTTTGCTTTCAATTTAGTTCTTAGTCTATTGTTGATCTTTAAAAGTTTGTAAAGAATTTTTCAGAATTCAGTTTTATTACGGTTTTGATATCATAAGAAATGGGGTGGGGTGTAAGCTTTTAATAATAATATAAGAAATGGGGTCAAGTTTAATTTAGATAAATTGGGCAGAATAATTCAATTTTTGACTTTTGTTTGAAGAAGTTCAAGTTAAGTCTGATGTTCTTATATAAAATAGTGAATGAAAAATCTCTTCTTTTCACTATCCCATAGTAGATTATTCTATCCTAAAAATTCATTGATAGATTTAGCCATCTATATTTTACTGACATCCTTTTTAAATTTTGAAACTTTCATGACACAAGAAGGTGATTATTATGCATTAGTATGACACGAGCTTGATCTTGTCAACCATGGCGCTTGAAAATAAATCCACCTTGGTAAAGTGGTGTTTTTCCTCTTCTATATCACTTGTCAGCTTTGGCTAAATCTTTTGTAGTAAATAATGAATTTTGTTTCACCAAATGAATTGTAGAAATTATTGTAATTGACATATCACTTTGAGTTCAACTCTTCATTGTTTAGATAGATAGATAGATGATTTTTAACATCCATAAGGCTAAGAATAGCCTATGAGATAGCCTTCCAACTAAACCAGCTTTAGTAATTCGGTTCTTTTTTTGTGCAAGTTGGTGATGAGCCCACCTAACTTCTCATTGTTCTCCTCACTGAACAAGTCATTCCAAGAGCTACCAGATATAATATCCACAATTTGAACCTAATGTCCTTGTATGCATCACATTCTAATATAAACTGGTGTTCAGTTTCCACCTTCCCAGAGTTGCAAAATGTACAAATTCTCTCTTCTCAAGAATCTTTTGGCCTCTTCCATTGAACGGTCTCACATGGGAGTTGATGAGAGTTTGTTCTGAGTTGTGCAATGAGACTTTTAGCTCTCCAAGAAATGTTGGCCCCTATGTGTGACTTTTGGAGTTGATCACATGTGGGGTTGAACTTGCTAATATAATAAGCTTTTTCCCTTCCAAGTCCATTACCCCAAAATTTCTTATAAAATTTCTCCATAACAAAGAGCTTTATTTCTTTATTATTTGTGGGACACATATTGAAATGGATATTCCATTTTCTCATCCACTTGATGTTTTGTTGCATCCATGTCCTTTTATGTTTGCACAATGTATCATTTTATGTCATTGTAAGTCATTTTAAACAAAATAAGATATCTAAAAGAAAGACAACCACTGTTGATGTCATTCTAGATTGAGCCTCTTGTGGTTTCATAATTGACTTCATGGTTTTCAACATTCTCATTTATTTTTTACCATAACGATTTCAATTTTTTATAACTAGCACTTGCACCTTTGAAAGGTACAAGGGTTAGGCCAATAGTTTTTTATATATCAAATGTTGTCACTATAGTGCTAACATGGAAATTATTCTCAATGCATTTCGTGTGCAATGTAAAACACATCAAATTAGAATGACACAAAATAATATAATTAAAAATAATTTTTAAAGATATATTTGTTTGTTTTCATATCTAGAATTCTTTTGTTTTTTTAAGATATGGAATTTCTGAATAAATTTATGGCAAAATAATCTTTTGGACCACACATCAGGGGTAGTACCTAATACTGAAAATGTGTTTTCTTAATTTTGTGGGTGTGTTTGGTTATAAAAGGATGCATTATTACATGTGTCATAGTGAATGTGAGATATTTTCTTATCCATCAAGATATTTGAAGTTAATGTTGAATTTGTAAGGAAGCAAAGGTACGCAGAATCACTTCCTACGCTAATCTTTGAGAGGACGATTATGCAAATCAAAGTAACTATTGCAAAGATGTCGAGAAATGCATAATAACATAATCAAAATAACAAAGAACACATAACACAATGATTACCATGGGGAAACCCTTCTGGGAGAAAAACTCCACCCTCCAAAACTCACAGAATGTATTATCAAACCAAGATGATTACAATGCACTTGCAATGCAAGTTCTTACAGGAGCGCATCACCACAACTCAAACTTGGAGAGACTCCTTCTAGCACCAGTCTTGCAAACTAAACTCAATTACACAAACACCTCCCCAAGACCTCCTATTATAGTGATTTTACAACTTGGAAACCACTTATGGTTTTACAAAACCATGGGCAAAACTACCATGCCACATGTTACCCATTTTTGACATTTACATTTCCAATATGGAAAAACAACCAGGTTAAAATAGTAATCTCGTCCACAATTTTGTCTCTTAGTCTAGACCCCCATAAAAGTCACAAAATGAGTCATCAAGGCTCTAAAAATGACCTACCTATATTCTACTATGGACAAGACTCATTTTAACAACTCACTAACCATTTTCCAATGCATAAACAAGTGGAAAACTTCCACAAAAAAATTCTAGAATTTTCCAAGAAAGGATTGCAAGGTTGAGACACATGTTTCTCAACATTCTCCCACTTGTCGAACACCTTGCAAGAGTCAGGGGATTCAAAATATCATGGACTTAATTGCTAGGGGCCGGGAGGCCCATAGACTTTGAACACCATCTGAATTTTTCTGTGCTCACGGGCTTAGTTAATGCATCAGCAACATTCACCAAGTCTCTACCTTTTCTAGCTTCACCTTGCCATCCTCGATCATATCTCTCACAAAATGATATTGTACATCAGTGTGCTTGGTCCTCGCATGAAAAGTTGGGTTCTTCGCTAGGTAGATTTCACTCTGGCTATCACTATAAATTGTCACTGCACCCTATTTGAACTCTATATCTAAACACAATCTCTTTAGCCAGATGGCTTCTTTGTAGGCATGAGTAGCTACCATATACTCTGCCTCAGCAGTGGAAAAAGTGACCACAGCCTGTCGCTTACTCATCCAACTGATTGCACCACCAAATAATGTAAACACATATGCACTGGTGGATCTTCTTCTATCAACATCACCAGCCCATTCTGAATCCACATAGCCTCGAATATCCAAGGAATGCTCACTTTTTGTTCCATGAAAACATATTGAGTACTCTGAGGTACCCTACAAGTATCTAAAAACTCTTTTTATTGCATCTCAATGTGCTCTTCCTGGATTAGACATATAACGGGAAAGTACTCCCACTGCTTGGGCAATGTCTGGTCTTGTACAAACCATAGCATACATCAAACTTCCAATAGCACTCTAATATGGTACTCGACTCATCTCTTCCATCTCCAATGGGGATGTAGGACACTGTGAGCTAGAAAGCTTTTTTCCCATAGTAATAGGAACACTCAATGGTCTTGCATCCTGCATATTGAATCTTTTCAAAATAGTACCAACATACTTACTTTGGCCTAGCCAAAGCTTTCTGTTATGTCTATCTCGTATAATCTCCATTCCCAGAATGTGCCTAGCTGCACCAAGATCTTTCATTTCAAACTTTATTGAGAGTTGAGATTTTAACTCTACAATCAAACCTTTTCCTTTGCCAATAAACAACATGTCATCGACATACAAGGCAATAACCAGGAAACCATCACCATCAGATTTGAAATATATACAGTGATCAGATTTAGATGGCACAAATCCCAAACTCAACACATATGTATCAAACTTTTGGTACCACATCCTAGGACTCTGTTTTAAACCATACAAGGATTTCTTCTATTTACAAACCAAATGACTTTTACCTTTCACCACATAGTGCTCTGGCTGTGACATGTAAATTTCTTCCTCCAAATCTCCATGAAGAAAAGCAGTTTTCACATCCATTTGCTCAATCTCTAGATCATAAGCTATTGCAATAGAAACCAAAAATATAATGGATGTCATTTTGGCTACTAGAGAAAAAATATCACCATAATCTACTCCCTCAACTTGAGAGTAACCTTTTGCAACCAAATGTGCTTTATACTTCTCAATGCTTCCATCTAAACCCATCTTCTTTTTTAACACCCATTTACAACCAACAAGCTTCCGTCCTTCAGGCAATGGTACAAGGTCCCATGTTTGATTCCTCTTAAGAGCTGCCATTTCTTCATCCATTGATATTTTCCAAGACTCTGAATCAGTCATCCTAAGAGCCTCTTCTATAGATCTCGGTTTATCAATGTTAGCATTCAATGCAAATATGCACCTCCAATCATCAGGAGAATACCCATACCTTTCACGTGGTTTCCTTTGTCTAGTAGATCTTCGAACAAGATCTGGTTCAGGTTCAGGAGGTTCAGGTTCATGATTAGGTTCTCCCTCTTCCTCTAATGATTCAAAACTCGTAGAGCTCTCTTCAACATCTCGTCTTTCTAAGGGCCTTTATTCAACTTTCTTAGGTGTAGCAGGAAGTTGAATCACATCTTTCTTTTCTTTAATTTGTTCTGGCTGCACTATATTAGAAGAAGGCTTAGTTTCTCTAAAAATAACACTTCTGGAATAAAATACCTTTTGTGCAACAGGATCCCAAAGCTTGTATCCTTTCACACCATAACTATATCTGATGAAGATACATTTGACAGCTTTGTTGTCCAATTTTGTTCGCTTCTCCTTTGGCACATGAGCATATGCCTCACAACCAAACACTCTCAGATGTCTAAGTGAAGGCTTGTCGCTCGACCACACTTCCATTGGCATCTTATCAACAAGAGCTGATGTAGGAGACCTATTTATCAGGTAGCAGGTAGTGGCTATAGCTTCAGCCCAAAACTTTTGTTCTAGTCCAGCACCACTCAACATACTCCTAGCCTTCTCCATCAAGGTCCTGTTCATTCTTTCTGCAACTCCATTCTTCTGTGGAGAATACAAAGTTGTCTTCTCTCTTTTAATACCACAATCTTTACAAAATTTGTCAAAAATATTGGAGCAAAATTCACCACCATTATCAGTTCTCAAGCATTTTATTTTCTTTCTAGTCTGCAATTCAACCATTACTTTAAATTCTTTGAAACGAATGAAAACTTCAGCTTTACTCCTAAGGAAATAATACCATGTTCTTCTACTAAAATCATCAATGAAAGAAACATAATAAATTGATCTACCAATAGAAGGAACATCAACTAGACCAAATACATTCGAATGGATTAGATCCAAAATACATGAAGATTTATGAGAACTCAAGTAAAATTGAATGCGGTTTTGTTTACCATAGATACAATGCTCACAAAAATCAAACTCAAGATTGCATTAATTCAACCCATCAACAAGGTTCTTATTTTTTAAGGTCCGTAGACCCTTCTCACCTATGTGGCCGAGTCTCTGGTGCCATAACATAGTCTTCTCTGTAGGCAACTTTGATTCGGTAGACAGAGCACCCTTGGGTACCCAAAAACATGACCATCTGTTGAAAGAGAAACTCTCTCCTGCTCCAACTGAGTAGTCTTTTCCACAGTCTTATTAGAAGTACTATTGCACTCGACTGTGCATGCATCAAGTTGGTACAATGTACCCAATCTACTTCCTCTTGCTATTACCATAGCGCCTCTCACCATTTTTACACCTGCTTCAGAAAACTGTACATGCACACCCACATCTATTAGCTTACTAACAGATAAAAAATTCCTTGCTAGTCCAGGGATATGCAAGACACCATCAAATCTTCTAATTCTACCATCAAAAAATTTCACATGAATACTTCCACGACCAACAATATCAAGTACTGAATTATCACCCAAATACACCTTAACCCCATCAATATTTTCATACTTACTAAACCAGTTCCTATTAGGATTCATGTGGAAAGATGCACCTGAATCTATTAACCATGCATTTTCACCTACATGAGTGGCCAAGGCTGTAATGGAAGCATCTCCATCTTCCTTCTCAGACTCAAAATTAGAATCTTGCTTCTTCTTCTTCTTCTTTTTCTTCTCCTCTTTACAGTCCTTTCGGAAGTGTCCAAGTTTGCCGCAATTCCAGCAAATTGCCTTCGACTTACTAGGGGATTTCGATCTCCCCTTATTTTTGGACTTAGAATGGCCATGCTGCTTTTTGTTCTTGCCTCTTTCTTTTGGTCTTCCGCAAAAAATCAAAGCCTCTTTGGCATTCAGAGAGACCTTCCTTTTCATCTCCTCAGAAAGTAGAGAACCAACAACGTCCTCCATCTTCAAGACAACTAAAGTGCTCCCTATAGCCATCACAAGACTATCCCATGAGTCTAGCAACGAACATAACAAGATTTGACACCTTTCTTCTTCATCCATTGGCACCCCTACTGAGGTCAACTGAGTCACCAACATATTAAACCTTTCTAGATGCTCAGAAATTTGTCCACCTTCTTCCATTCTCAAGGAATACAACTTCTTCCTCAAGAAAATCTTATTCACAAGTGATTTCGCTTGATAGATCTCACTAAGCTTTTTCCAAAGCTTCTTCACGGTAGGTTCTTCATGGACATTAATTAGAATTGAGTCTGCAAGACACAATCTGATGAGACCTTTAGCTTTTCTATTAGTCACATCATATTGTGCGGCTAATGTCAGATCTGTGGGCCTCAGCTTGTTCTCATCAATTGCATCCCATAGATCCCGATCAATCAACAGATCTTCCATCTTCAGCTTCCACATCTCAAAGTTTGTGCCAAAAAAAATTTCAACATCAATTCTCCCTGACATGCTTGCCATCTTTTCAATCCTGCAACACAAAAATGAAATGCTCTGCAAAAGCTCCCACTCAAACCTTGATTAGCTCAAAAAACCCTGTACCCAACAAATAGAACCAAAATTGGCTAGGCTTTGATACCACTTGTAAGGAAGTAAAGGTACACAGAATCGCTTCCTACGCTAATCTTTGAGAGGACGATTATGCAAATCAAAGTAACTATTGCAAAGATCTCAAGAAATGCATAATAACATAATCAAAATAACAAAGAACACACAACACAATGATTACCATGGGGAAACCCTTCCGGGAGAAAAACCCCACCCTCCAAAACTCGCACAATGTATTATCAAACCAAGATGATTACAATACACTTGCAATGCAAGTTCTTATAGGAGCGCATCACCACAACTCAAACTTGGAGAGACTCCTTCTAGCACCAGTCTTGCAAACTAAACTCAATTACACAAACACCTCCCCAAGCCCTCCTATTATAGTGATTTTACAACCTGGAAACCACTTATGGTTTTACAAAACCATGGGCAAAACTACCATGCCACATGTTACCCATTTTTGACATTTATATTTCCAATATGGAAAAACAACCACGTTAAAATAGTAATCTCGTCCACAATTTTGTCTCTTAGTCTAGACCCCCATAAAAGTCACAAAATGAGTCATCAAGGCTCTAAAAATGACCTACCTATATTCTACTATGGACAAGACTCATTTTAACAACTCACTAACCATTTTCCAATGCATAAACAAGTGGAAAACTTCCACAAACAAATTCTGGAATTTTCCAAGAAAGGATTGCAAGGTTGAGACACATGTTTCTCAATAGAATTCTAGTAGCACAACTTGCCAAGGCTGTAACTTTTTACTTATAAATTTTATTTTTTATTATAATATAACATTAGAATATTTACAAAAGGACATGCAATATTTCATCCATTTTGTGTTCTTTTCTTAAGATTTTGAGGTATTTACATTTGAATTTAAAGTTTATAGAATAAATTTTGATAAACTTTAATTTATCTCTCAAACAATAGAAGATACCATTCTTTCACCATTTAGTTAAATGTTTTTGTTTCTCCTTGAATTTGATTTCCATGTCTATACTTAAGCTACATAAACTGAATGACCCAAAAATTGTAAATGATTATTTGTAGTTTATCGACAAGTTCACTTTGTCCATGAGAAGCAATCTTCCAAAAGTATTCGATTTTACTTTTACTAGTATAAAATATGTAACCCTAGTGTTGTAGAAATTTCACTATCATTTTTTCTCCCAAAATAATTTAAATAGTAGAAACCAATGAGTAATGAAACATGAAAAATATATGTATTAATAATACTAATGTTTTTTTATAGAACATTCTGGTCTAGGCTGTCTTTTTCTCTTTGATCCTATACATACATTTTTCTAAGATGGTGTAGGATAAAACCTCTCTTTATGCTTGTTTCCCTCTATTTATATTTACTTATCTATATTTCCCCTCCCCCTTCTTCTTCCCCACATCTATCTATCTCACCCATTTTCTCATATCATCTATATCTTTCCCAAGTTATATCTATCTCTACTTATACCTCCATCTTTCTATTCCTTTATTTCTCCCTCCCACACAATCTTTATCATTACGTATTTCTACATCTGTCTACTAATCATTCTTTATCTTTCCCTCCCTCTAGCTATATATATTTACTACTTGTCTTTATCACTTATTTTATCTATTTTCTCTTTCCTCTCCCTATCCCTATCTCTATCTCCCTATATATGTATCTACAAGTCTGTATGTATCTAATTATCCCCAAATCTCTCAAATTCACTTCATATTTTGCTCCAACTGTCCTAATATTTCTATCACTCTATATCCATATCCATACTACCTCCATCCACCTATCTCTATCTTTGTTTGTATCTATAGATATATTTTTATATCTCTTTCTATTAATACATCTCTTCCTCTATAAATTATTAATCTTTCTCACTCCCTCTTTCTTAGTCACCCTCTCCATGCCTCTTCATTTATATACATGTATCTCTCTATGTATCACCTCTTTTTGTATCATTGTCTCTTTCTTCCTCTTGCTCTCTCTATGTTCATCCTTCTTTATCACCCACTATGTATCTCTATTTATCTCCCTTTTTCTTACTATCTATCCATATGTCACTCTCTATCTCTATTTATCTCTTTATCGCTCTATCATTCATCATCTATTATGACATCTATCATCTTTAGTTTTTTCCACACACGTATTATGACATGTGTGTCAAATTTTCCATTAAGAAATTTTCATTTTCTTTGATGAAGGACCCCAATGGATCTTTGATGGCTTTGAGCAGTTTCACACTTTTATTTTCACATTTGACCTAAATAATACGGTTTGTGAACCAACCACTATGGTAGGAGTCTTTTGTCGTATAGTTATAAATTTAGATAACAACAAAATATAACACAATAAATCATCATAAATATAATTAAAATTAAAAATCATATAAAAATATGTTATTAATAGTATTATATAATGGTTAAGTTTTAGTGTTATTTTTTATATACATATTTAAACTCCATTAAATTAATTTTTAAATTTTTACATAAAAATAAAGTCCCTATTAATGAAATCACTTGAAAAAATTAAAACTAGAAATCATGAAAATAAAAATAAAAATATTATGTCATTAAAACTCTTACACAAAAATATTTTAAAGTAAAATTACAATGATCACTTCTAAAGCAAAATTTTATGATCAAATCCTTTATTTGAACTATTCAAAGATTATCATTTAGAAAATAATCATTAAAACATTATCTTATAGTAATTAGCCGATAGGCTTTGGAGTTTCCTCTGGCTGGAAATTGACTCACGTCGTCAAACCTTCCTTGGAAATTGTTTTCAGTTGTCGGTAACTAAACAGCGTAGGTTTATGCCAACAACCATTTTATGTTCTCTGAAATCTCTCATAAGCACTATTTTCCAGTCTTCCTCTTAGGGAAAGAAAATAGTAAGCTCCAAATGGAAGGGGTACTATGTAGAAAGTGAAATGATGTCCCCAGTGTAAGGCATGTGGAAGTCAATCTTATCCTAGTGGGGTACTTGTGCACGTCGGCAAGCATCTCGGCAAACTCAAATTTATTCATCAAAACCAGAGTCGTGCCCTTTGCAATCGCACTAGCCGTGTAGAAAAATCCATAGACATGAAACAGCGGCACAATGCACAAAGTAATATCGTTTTCTGGATCAATCCTCTACATAAACCCCGCCACCATAGCAATGTGATTTCTGTGAGTCGAAACCACCCCTTTGTTCTTCCCCGTTGTTCCCGACGAGTAGAGAATCGTGGCAATGTCCTCATGTTGTATGTCGACTGCCTGGAATTCATCCACATCGGACTGGAACAGGTCGTCTAGCGTAGCGACATGGCAGCCAGAGTCATTTCCAATTCGGCTTGTTTTCTCTGTTAGAATGATAGGCAGTTGGACCGCGCGAGCCTTATGAGCGAATTCTGGGGCTGTGATGGCGAGGACGGGATTCGAATCTGCGACCTGCCTTCGTATCTCTGCTTCGGTGTTGAGAGGATTGGCGGTTGTTACAATGGCTCCTATGGAGACTACGGCTAAGTATATGCAGGGGATGTCTATTGTGTTGGGCAATATGACGAGCACCATGTTGCGCTTTCGAATCCCCAGACGTTACAGAGCCGTGGACAGAGCTCTGACGTTGTGGCGTAGTGTTGTGTAGGAGAGCTGCTCACGGGATCGGGCGTCGATGAAGGCTGTTTGTGTGGTGTGTTGGTGGGCGAAGACGTAAGTGGTGAGATCCAAGTGTTGATGTGGGGGAGGAAGAGGGGCGGGATCTCTTTTACTGGAATAGATTCCGGTGGCTCTGGAGAAGCCGCTGGAGGAGTTCAGATCGGATGCCATCGCACCAGAGGCGTATAGAAAACCATCCAACAGTCGGATGTATCTTTGAGGGCCGGAGAGGAGTGGTGAAGTTTACGTCTGCACCAGCGTTTTGACACAATCTGGCAAACTCAACACTGTGTATCCCTCCAGTATACTCACAGAAGAAATTTCTCAGTTCATTCACCAAAAGCAGAGGTTGAATTGCAGAATTTGTTCTTCTTCCGACTATAAAATTTTGTCAGGAACAAGGCACGGCACGGCACAGCCAGAGGTAATTTATTTTGTATTCTTTCAGTCAGATCTGGTCATGGCCAAAGGTGATTTTGCAACCAAGAATGCAGTTCTCACTACAGTCATAGATGACTTTTATGATGTTGGGGGGCTCCACCAAAGAACATGAATGCTTTCTTGAAGCTGTGAAGAGGTAATTTTGGCACGAGCATCTAAAATTATGTTGAAATGGATGGCCATCATAAAAATATCAATAGTTACCCATCTCAGCACTATTCCAACTCAAGCACACTTAACTACAAAGCTTTTTTCATGGATAAACTCATTCTTCTTACAACCTTCACCAAGTATTGTGCTAAATGAACTATTCATTAGAAAGCCCCTTAAGCTCATCAATTGATAAGTAGGAGATAATTTTCACAAGTCAAATTGTTATACATTACACACAATATTTTCATAATCTCCTCCTTAAAAATTGTTATTGTCTACATGAATCACTTCTACAATTTAATAGTCATATAATGTCAATTTTATAAGATCTAAGTCTTTAAGTAAATGCAGTCACAAATAATAAAGAACTTTTAAATTTCAATACCCTTTTTGCATTTTTGCATTGATTTCAATGGAATGTGGAGATTCTCCTAAAATTACTCATTTACACAAGTTTACAAAATGTAGCAATAACATGAATAGTTTGGAACTTTAAGAAATTTATGGCCTTTCATGCTTATTATATTTGAGAAATCTTTTTTAAACTTAATTGGTATGATCTACTTCAAATACATCTCTTGCAAGGCATTTGATAAAATGGTTCCTCTCACTAGAATTTATCAATATTTAGTTTTATTTTACATTAGCATAGAATCTGACATGGTCATGTCCTCTGCAACCAACATCCTTTAAAACAATATTTAGTTCAAGAACACTTGTCAAAGACAATATGTGATCAAATTTATTCATAAAGAGAGACAAATGTTGTAGTAAATATTGTAGCTATTGGCATAGAAGAAGAAGATTGGAAAATGGTATTGGAGGTGATAGATGATATAGGAACCTAATATAGAAATAGACATTCTTGGATTGTCAGTTGAGGAGCATGTATTTGATCTTTCTTGTCTTCAAACATTGTACAAATTTATTTTATGAAAATTAATCCTTATTATTTGGAAAGGACAAATACCATTTTTTCTCAACTTTATAAAGGCTTGAACAATTACTCTATGTTTCCATGCAACTTTGATTAATATCATAACATCTACTTCAATAGGGATGCATTTTTTCAAAAAATTAAAGCATCTATGTAATCTTGGATAGATTTAACAAATCTCCCCATTCAACCATGGGAGCAAGAGATTTTTTGTTTTTTTGTACACTGAATTTCCCACTATAGTAAGTGCATTTTTAACCATGACATCAATTTCATCAACAAGGAATTAAGTTGGTAGCTCTGCTATTGGGGGTGGAAACTGAAAAAGTGTAAAAGATTCATATCTTTCTATATTTACTTTGCAATTTTTTTAGAGACCACTTTTAAACAAAATTGCCTTCTAATTAATTTTTTTAGCCCTCTATCAAAGAATCAACATGTTCTACTATATTTGAATAGCAAAAAAACATGATCTTTATATACAAGCAAATTGACCATACATACAATCCTCAATATTCTCAGTAGAGATGTGAAAAAGTACAAGGACAAACATTGAAAACATTCCAAGAATACTGGAAAAAATATAAAATAGACTCTCATCAACAAGATGAGCTTCATATGTTCAAAAATTCTATTAAAAATCAATACTAGATTATGTGAAGCAATACCCCAATGATTAACTTTTACGCATTTATCTAATGATATAAAACAATTAGATTCACACTTTTTTCCTATAGAATGTTTGAGTTTCAAATTAATCATAATAGCTTTGAATTTCATCAAATGTTTGGTTTTTTATATTACGGTTAATCCTCGACAACCTATCCAAATAATAGATTTTTCAAGTAGTGCATTAGAGATCAATGCTCCACTACCATCTACTGGATGGAACATGTCTATCAATTGTAATGTATTTCATGAAACAAAATATGAAATATCACAAACTGCATTTCTCTTAATTGTACTCATCATGTTGTAATATTTCTACCAAGATTCAATTGTGTAGTATTTTCAGTCATGTTTTAGAAGTATCGATTTACAAAACTCATCTCTTATGATAATGAATGAGAATGAAAGGAACACTTAATACTCATTGTATCTAGGTGATGGTCACAAAGGTGAAGCATTGAGACTTCCCATAAGGTTACCCATTTTAGTACTACTCCATCTTAAGCACACTTAACTACATAGTTTTCTCCATGGTTAAACCCACTCTTCTTACAACCATGTTTGCAAAACCTTCACCAAGTGTTGTTCCTTTTCTTTCTATTGATATTGTAAAATGAAAAAGAATCCATAGAGCATTTTTAGAAAGAAAAAGAAAAGCTAACTTGCAATTAATATCACACAAAGCCTAGGTATGTGAAGTTAGATTTAAGTAATACAATTTGAATTATTTTCTACTGTCATTTAATGAAACTTTTTTTTTTGGCTTATCAATTGTAGCATTTACTCTTCTACAAGTTCACACTTGTTGATAAGAAAGAAGAAACACAAAAAAATTATATTTACAAATATGACATTTTATAAATATTTCTATATTTTTTGATGCATCTCAATGCTAAAATTTCTACCTAAAAAATTTACAATATGATACTATTGTAACTTTAGTTCATTCAAAATAAGTTCTACAATGTACAAGACTTCCTTATGAAATGCTATATATTTGTGAACTATCACTTTTATACTATTTTTGTTTATTATATCTAAATCTTCATTTATACATTCAAATCTAAAACCTATTGGCATATCCCTTGCACCTCTTTTAGGTGGAAGCACTAGTAAATATCTAAGAAGAACAAAATGTTAGAAAGCATCATCAAAAAAATCCTTTGTCCCATAAATATCAATTAATCAAGGCATTTTTGCGAAAACATTCAAAGCCTCCCATAAAATGCCATCTCACAAATTTTCAGTAAATGAGGTCACATTTTTTATGAGGCAGTTTGTCTAGAAATTTATGAGCCTTGTCTATGCTTCAACATTTTTAGCTAGTACATATAATATACCATGACAGCTATACCACACCAACTGATAGAAAATACTCTTTCCATTATACTCTCAAGGACGTCTATGCCATCTTACATAGCATTTAATTTGGCACAAGCTCAAAAATTTCTAGCAAAGGGTATTTAATATGGAAATCCATAGTTTTTCGTTGCCTATTGAACATACAATTCTCTTTTATGAGATGTAATGATTAAAACTGAAATGACTTAAACATCACACACTAAACTTAATTCCTTAAAACCTATCGACATAAAAATATTTCCCATGTGCTTGGATATCATTACATCATAGCTTTCCTTATGTACAATATTAGATTTTAGATTGGCCTTTGACTTGCTTTTGAAAAAATTTTACATTGATCTCACCATTGATTTTGTTTTTGAGGAAAATTAAGGTTTTAAATATGGTTTTTGTCTCTCTCTTTTTTCAATTTTTGGTTTTAAATTACAGAGAGAAAAATGTTCAAAAGAGAATAAATGGTCCCTCAAAATTATACTGAAATGATCATGATGTTGATTTTATTTGATAGCAATATATGATTTAGTTTGACAAATTATAATGGTAATCATATTCTTTTGAACAATTTCTTATGGTTCTGATTAAAAAATTTTTTAATTAATATTAAATTATATGTATTCTAATAAGAAGGATCAATCAAATTTTTTATTTAGGTTTTCTTTTTAGTATTTATATTGTATCTAATTTTGATAAGAAAATTATACAATCAAATTATTTCTATTAAACGTGTGTCAATGAGTGAGGAAGACATTTTCTCAATTTCTAAAGAAATATCAAGATATTGGTAGAAGAGGATTGAACAATAACATAGAGACATCTTTTGATATTTAAGTAAGATCTCATTTCTTTAGGTAGAAGGTAAATATACCTACTCAATACATGTGTCTAGTGTTAGGCTTCTCTTAAACAAAGTGAATTTCATTCTTAGCCTCAAAAGCATTATATTTGAAACCTACCAAATAGGTTGCACAAACACTTGATACTCAAACACATCAATATATTTTCTAAAATTAGTCAATTAAAAAATACATGAAATGTAATGCCCCACTCGGGAACCCAAAAGAAATAAATCTAATATGTTACAAAGATGAAATATACAATCACAAAATAGCGTTTGAAACTCCTTGAGTGTTATGAATCCAAGTTTTAGTTTGATAGTTCTATTGTTTCCAAATATTTTTGTTTAATCTTGATGAAAGTTTAACTACTTTTTAACTAATGGCATAGAATATGTCCATAGTTCCTAATGTTGAAACTTGGGCTTTGTTACTAGATGTAACGCCCCACTTGGGAACCCCAAAAGAAATAAATCTAATGTGTTACAAAGTTTACAAAACTTTTTATTTAAAAGTTTAAAAAATATCTTGAAGTAACAATGCAAAAGCAATATACACATACACAATATTTACACAAATGCAATTACAATACAAATTTCATAAGAGTTCCTTTATGTTGGGTCATGTTTAAGAAAGCTTTATTAATAATTTTAAGTCTCAATTAAAATGTCCATAATCATAAAATGAATAAACACATACATAATCTCATATACACATACATAAAACAACTGATATGATAGAGTACATTCAGATAACATCATCTACTACTCATGTTGTAGGGTATACAATAATAAATATAAAGTACATCAATATACAATACAATATTCTATAGGATCTCAACACACATGATACATAGATACATCAAATGAATAGAAGTCTCCAATATAAGAATAAGAATGATAATGGTATAATTGTATCAACGATCCTCCAACATATATCAATATGAGGGGGGGCCAAATGGTAGGAAGACACTACATCCCAATAGCATGGTCACCTAATTAGGCTCCCTCTCCCACTATGTAGGAGAGATGATGTATGATAATCAAATTATAAAACAATCCTAGGAAAGGGATTCTAATAGACAAATCTACCTCAAGGGTAACACAAACTACTAATAAAGAAAAAATAACCAAAGTCAAAAAGACACTCATCCAAATCAACATCACATACCAAAATCAACAACAGATACAAAGTACAAATCAAATATCAAAACCAAAAAGATACAACCACCTGCAAATTAATGTCAAGTGTCACAAGCACAATAACTAACTGATAACAATTGTCATCAATAAAATTAAACCATGAATTACTAACTCCAACAATAAAAACACCACCAATGAATAACTGACAATCATTCATACAAGTTAACAGTGAATAATAAGTAGCATCTAATCAATAAATAATAACTCACAAAAAATACACCATCAAAAATTACATCCAACAAGTACACCACTACAGGAAAATATGAAGAAAACGTGAAAGAGATTCAAGACACATACTATGGAGTGTCATCACATGAGCTAACTCTAAGATTACCCTAGCAATCTATCAGGACCCCAGCCCACTAGTGACTCTATGTGAAACAAGAATACCCTCTCATGAAGATGAGGAAACTAGTCATATCTCTCAAAGTATCATCCCATTCTCATCCTTACCCTATACAAGCACTCAAGGCATGGATGAGAAAAAATCTCTAACTTATCTTTTTAATTTATCTCAAGACATGGGCGAATAAGTGCACCAAGTTGTGGTGCTAAAAAGGGGGTATAAGTGGCCACTTTTTTTTTCTTGAAATCAAAAATATCTGGACTTCAACAAGAATTTGAAGATAGTTATGCTCAAAATGTTAAGATATAATGAAAGTAAAAGTAGTAGTCCTTTGAATCTAGTTTCTAAATTGCTAAAAAAAAATTCAAAATAGTTTAGTTTTAGGTCCCCAAAAAAGGGGGCCACAGAAAGTGGTACTATTTTTTTTAGAAAAGACATAACATAGTGCAAAGTGTGGCCCCCCTAAAATTTTAACTTTTTTTTTGAAATTATTTAATCACTCTAGTCAAAAGTTACCTAACACCGTGTAGTTTACCCCAAAATGTTTAGATAATTTTATAATCTATATTTTTTTTATGAATTTTGCAATTGAACACATCCCAAAAACATGAAATATCTTTGTGCTCCCATAGAAATGATTGAAAACTAATCTAAAATCAAAACTTTTTTTTTCAAAGTGTGTATAATGGAGTCTAGTTTCTTAAAAACTAAGTTGTTGCAAAATTTGATGAACGAGCTAAAATCTACACCCCAATCAGTATATGTTGGTTTTTGAGAGAAAATGGACATACATTCAAAAGAAATTATAGTTGAAAGGCTTGAAATAGTTCAAAATTAAAATAAATTATATGATTATATAGCTAACATAGAGATTTGCAATATTATGTAACCTAATTTTATTGATGCTCAACCATGAGGAAACTTGAAGGAGAGCACACAATAAAAATCAATCATATTTTGTATGTTTGTTTCAAAACACATCTCAGACCAGTTTAGAGACTCCAAACATTTGGGTTGGATCCCCAAGGCAACTCCAAGCCTTAGGCTTGGAAAAATCCAAAGCTTTAAATAGTGTGTTTGTGCCACAACACGTGCATGTTATTTAAAGAATTTTTAAATTTAGGCTTACATAGCATGCACGCCCTATAACACATACGCTCTATAGTGCGCACACACTTTGTAAGCTTAAGTTTCAATAGGGAGGGAAGGAGAGAGGGGAAAGGGAGAGAGAGAGAGAGAGAGAGAGAGAGAGAGAGAGAGAGAGAGAGAGAGAGAGAGAGAGGATGGGGAGAAAGTAGGAGATGGGAGAGGGTGGGATAGGGAGAGAGGGAGGGAGAAATGCAGAGAGAGAGAGAGAGAGAGAGAGAGAGAGAGAGAGAGTAGATGGGATAGGGGGAGAGGGAGAGAGAGTAGGGGACATGAGAGGGAGAGAGAGAGAGAGAGAGAGAGAGAGAGAGAGAGAGAGAGAGAGAGAGGAGGGGGGAGAAAGGGAGAGATAGAGATAGAGAGAGTAGGGGATGGGAGAGGGTGGGATAGAGAGAGACAGAGGGAGAAATGGAGAGAGAGAGAGAGAGAGGGGGGGGGGGATGGGAGAGGGGGTGAGAGAGAGAGTGAGTAGAGGATAGGAGAGGGTGAGAGAGAGATAAAGAGAGAGATTTCACATAGTGTGTATGTACTATAGTACATGTGTACTTTATAGTGCACAAGCACTATATGAAAACACCAAAAAATAGTTACAAGGAAAGTTTGGGTCCCTACTAACCCATATTCTCTTTTTGTCTATTGTTTGTTATGTTGTTTTGATAGAAAACACAAGTTTCATACTATTGGAAGCTAGCAGACATCAAATTCAATCATTGGATACACTATTTGAAGGGTTTTTTAACATTCTTTCTATAGAAAAGGTTAGTACAGTCCTTTTTAAATATTCTTTGTTACTATAGAGACAAATTTAACTATAATTTGACAAGTTGTTTAATATATAGTGAATTCATTAAAATTTGTATGTTTGAATGAATTGTTATTTGGAAATGGTTAGAAATCTGATAATTTGTTTAATATTTATTGTGTATTCATTGAAATAATTGTAATTTGTATATGTATTTGAATGATTTTTTATTTACAAATTGTAAGTAATTTAGATGTTTGAATAATTTGACATATAGAAATTATCATCATGCCAAGGAAGAAACCAAAAAATCAAAGAACAAAAGAGAGGGAGAGAAATTTGGCAATTAAAAGAGATAAAATGAAACTACTATATGAACAAAGAAAATTGCAATGCAATAATGAAGAATTGTCTTTCGAAGAGGAAAATGGACCACCGATACAAAGAAACAAAGAGGAAGAGTTCTAAAGACAAAGAGAATGAATGAGACTCTTACGGTCAAGAAGACAATTGAATTGTGAAGCTACACCATCTTCCAATGTTGGAGTCATATCATCATCTCATGTTGAAGAGATGCTAATTTCTACATCCGATGATGTACACACTCCATCATGTCATGTTGAAGGCACCACATCAACATATCAAGTAGGTGATATTCCATCTTTTGCATCTTATTGGCAAGGCACATCATCTTCTGTTTGAGTTATGCAAAACACTCAACCTTATATTGATGTTCAAAATGTTGAGAGAATGGAAGATATTATAACACCTTCTAGAATTCGTTTTAGAAGACCAAAATATTTGATTGATATTGATAAGAGCATTTTGAAATCAATGTCTAACAAGATTAGCAAGTGTACTTGTCAAAGATAATCATGTGTAGAAATTATTCTTTGAAAAATTAAATAGGTCAATGCCAATTGTTTGTTGAAATGATCAGGAATTTTAAATTTAGGCCCATCATGAAGATTCTTGGGCTAAGAAAAAATGGATGATTTAAATCAAAAAAGCCTTGTAAAGAATCTAATGAGTGCATATGACAAAGTAGGTTCTAAATCACACACCAAAGATAGTAATATTACAAGATGTGTATTTACATCGATAATAGTAAGTACCTAAAAGAAGAAAACTTGACTCACAAGAAAGATAAGAAAAACATTGAAAATTAATAGAGGAACCCTAAAGAGAGCCTTGGTAAGGCATGAGAGAGTGGAAGATCCAACAAAAAATAAGTTATGGACATTTAGCAGTAGACTACCATGATATTATAAAGAAATTAGTGAAGCTTTGAAATCATTTCAACATCAATTAAAGATTTTTGGACAAATAACAGACATATTTCCCCTAATCAAAGAGATTTTATAAGAAGGAGGATTGGTAGCCGAAATCGCAATCCACATGCGAAACATTTTTTTGGACTCAACTCAAACACAATTTTTTTGCAAAATTTATTGGTATGTATCCTCAAATTCAAATAAGTCAAAGATTTTTTGAGATGGGTAAACCTTTTAATGTGAAGATAAATCACACATGCACAACTTGTTGATGTAGGATACATATTGAATTTTCTAGCCATTTTGATGTTTCTAGGTATATATGTGTGTGTTTTTGCATTCTAATTTTGTTTTGCACGATTGTGACATAAATGAGCCACCTAGATCTTCAAGGGAATTCATATCCAACATTTTATGTGAAATAGGGGACAGTCAACAATTTTACAAGATTTCATGCTTGGATGGTACATGCTTATTTTGTGGTTCTTTATAGCTTTTATCAACTTGTAAACATATGGATAGTAAACATGCAATTGGAAATGAAATAGTAGATTATAGAAAATATAAGATAGTGACATATGCTTTAAAAGATGCTTTAAAAGATGGGAAATAGGGCAAAAGATGTGATTTTGTCATTGAAAAGATTCCAATGTATGAATTCATGAAGATTTTTTTATAAAAAGATTATTTACAAGTATGCAAGGCATACAGCTCGATGGTTGGAGTTGCAATTCAAGTTGTGCAAGAATACATTTCCACTGGATACCATTATTTCAATTGTAGACTTCGTAGTGAACTACACACTATAGCCACAAAATTAGGTGCAAGCAAAGTATTATACTTCTCAATAGGTTTCCCTATTTTTTCACATAACATTCATGCATACACCTTCAAGTATAGAGGATGACAAGAATAAATTGAGGGAGTACCATTTTTACTTAAGTGATAATCAATCACATCCTACAGAGTTTGTACATGTTTTTTTTCAACTATTTAATGGAGATTTGGCTAACAAGGTTATACCATATCTCCAGCACATTATTTGGTCAGATAATTGCACATCTCAATTCAAGAATGCACAGATATTCTATTGGTTGAGAAGAATGCACAAGTTGTCTAGAATTCAATATATGTGAAATTTCACAAAGGTTGGTCATGGAAAGGGAGAGTATGATGGTGAGGCGCATGCATCAAAAGAGCCTTAGCTCATAAAGAATTAAAGTAAAAAGATGGAGCAACATCGACAGATGCAAAATCCATTGTCCACTGGTGTAATGCTACAATAGGTCCAGGTAAGGTAGGTGAGTCTATGGTTCATAGATTTTTTTGGTTGATAGATAATACTAATATTGCACCATATGAGGATTGTTGCACACTAACAGGATCAAGTGAGTTGCACTCTTTTAGAAGCTCTGATGTAGGTTCATGTAGTATCCACACACACACACACAAAATGGCATGCTTTTGTCCATCATGTGCAAAGGAAAACTAGGATGAGGGTGAGTCAACTAAATGGGTGGACACATTATGTATATTTATCACTGCAGACCATGTTTTTGTTGTTATTGCACCTAAAGACAATGAAGAAGGGACATATTATTATTTTTGTCATTGCGTCCAGGCCAAAAATATTGGATCACTTAGTTATAGATGGTGAAGGTTTAGAGTATCACATATGTATGGCAGTTGTAAGCTATACATGGCTTAGATGATATTCTATGAAGAACTTTGACTTGTGGTTATTTGAGGATTGGCAAACAAAGAGAAATATTCTTCATTATTCAAACCTTGTTGTCACGTCAAATGCCCACTTAATAAAATTTGGAGGAAAACCACATAATAAGACTCTTTGGAAGGTTCACAAGTCAAACCACGAGGCAATACTTGAGACATTAAAATATAGAGAAAATCCAGTTGGTTCATTAGATTGAATATAATCACAAAAACATGGACCTCTCTCGCTTTTTGTGATGTAGTGTGCACAACTAGGTAGCTTTAAATGGATTTTCCCACTCTTTTACCCAACCAAAAACTTCCAAATCTCCAACCTTCTCACAAGGTTTTTGATGCAGTGGACAAGTTTGATGGAGCCTGATCAACTTCATAATGTAAAAATGTGCAAGCGTAACAAAATGTTCCCCAAACCCACAAAACAACAACTATCTTTTCTACAACTCCAATACCCTCCCAAATGCTATGGTGGATATATTTCACCTGTAGAAGATGGATTCAATAGATTTAAAGTGGTTTTAATCTCTCAACCCAATCCTAGCACTCAAAATTGCCTAGTAGGCCTAATTGCCCCCAACTAGGTCTCTAGCGAGAAAGATGTTAAGTTTTCTCCCAAACTCTTCAAAGTACTTCTCAAATAAAATAGGTTTTTAGATACCCATTTCAACCTTATTTAACATATCTCAATCTTAGTATAGGTTGTTTTGGACTAACAAATAGATCCTCCAGCTAGGAACCCTTTTTAAGCATAAAATAAGATAGTTTTGCAAAGCAACTACCTATTGCCCTTTCTTCCAATGCTCCAAACTATCAATAGTCTCCTTGGACCCAATCAAAGGAATATTAGGTCAATTTTATTCTCCAACCTCTATGAGTAAGAAACCCCCAAATTCATCTATTTCAAACCCTCAAACCTAGGGCTTTCTTAATTTATGACTTCCCAAGCCAACTTCAATCAACTTAAGGTTTATTCACCATCTCCAAGGAATATGTAGACATAATCTACTATAAATTACCACCTAAACTCCATTGGAGGCCTCCAACCATGCAAAGGCTTATCCAAACATTGTTAGAAGGATTATTTACATAGTAATATAGGTTCATTCCATGGTAATCAGATTCCTACATCCATGGAATGACCAATTTCTCCCTAAGTGCCCAAAACTTGTAAAAATTGATGAAAAGTTGCTTGCAATCACCAGTTTTGGAAAAATGGATTCCTACTTGTCTTAATGCACTAGAAATGGATTGGATATTATGCCAACATATGCAAAACATAGCTACAGCACTAAGAAACCAATGAAAACAAGAGAATACACACAGAATTGCTCAAAAATGGAGTTTTATTGCATTCTTCACCAACAGGTCATACAATTGCTGATGGAATCTGTACAATTCTCTACTCATTGATCCTATTCCTTTAATAGGCTAAATAGGATGAATTACAACTTCCCAAACCATATTCAATTAGTTGGAATCCATTAACAAGGTTAAAACATTCAAATGCATTGTTTTCACTAGGCAACGCAGACCTAATTGATCAAGTTAGGCTTGGTTTACAAATCAACATAGAGGAAATGGGTTCATGGAAACACACTCAACACTCAAAAATTATTTTAAACCTTATTTCAACTTGTTCCCAAACTTTGAGCCCTCCAACAGGTCTCTAACTCTTGTCATACTCCAAACAACATGTCCAAAAGGTCAAATCCTCTTAGATACTTGACCTAAGGGTGGTTAGGAAAAGTAGCTAAACTTCTTCTCTAGTATTGAACCCTAGAATCAGTGAAAGGAACCTACTAACTACCATTCCCTAGGAGGACATGAAAATCCAACCATAGAGATTGTAGTTAGGGGCCCATTTATGGAATATGCACAAAATTGTTGTCATACAAACCTTGTTGCACTAAATCTTGAATAACTTGAGAAAAACAACACTGAGAAGGATGAAACAAAAATAAAAAGAAAGGTAAGTCAAATATCCTTCTCAAAAAATCATTATATCATACTTGCAATTTCATACAATATGACCAACGTACTAGTAAAAATGTCTTGAAAACTCAAAATCTCTTATTGCAATTTCTCCCAATCCATACAATATGCCCCTCCAGACCTCAAAAATGAGGTATTTATCCATCCTAGGCATATCCCAATGGTTAAAAATGTTATTTGAATAGTTATAACTCCTTTCCAACCAATTTGCATTTTTTAGCAACTTTTACAACTTTGCAATTTTGCACAAAAAGTGCAACTTTTACAAAGTTCACTAGATTTCACTTCTAGGACTTGGAAAAGGTTCCAAATTATTAAAAAACAACTAAAAACACATAATTCTAGGCTATCTTGACCAAAAACTCAAAAATAACCAATTTTTTCTAATTAGCAACTTTTTTTCATATCTTGCATGAAGTGGCCTAGGCATACATATCTTGCTCATAGCTCTCACTATTTGTCATGAGATTGAACTATCTATCGTGTTAGCTTAGAGTGGTCAGTTTATCCTAGTCCCAATATCCTCCTATCCCATTAACCTCTTGAACGTTCTTGGGCATACCGAATGGAATTTGACCCTAAGAGTCACTAAATGCCATAGGGAAGCGATCTTTGATAGGGCATATCTTGGAGCTCATGTGAGATAAAAATACATTTATAGGTTTTATAGGATCATGTTTTTGGCACCTAAAATGACCTCTCTCTTTTTTGAGATTGGATTATATTTTGATTTTGTGGCTCCATCTCGAGTAATGTTGAAACTTGTAGTGTTGGCCAATGCAAAGTCACCAATTGGTGAATCTCTCTCACCCTTCATTGTGGAATCAAAATGTCTACTCTGTTAGCTCTAAGTGGTTGGGTAAACCCTAGTCCCAAGCTCTTCATGTCTTGTTGACCACTCAAACATTCTCTGGCACTTCAAATGGAATTTGACTCTGAGAGTCATTAAATGCCATAGGGCAATAATATTTGATGGGCATATCTCAGAGCTCGTGCAAGGTATGGATGCAATTCTGGGTGGTATAGGATTGTTTTGTTGAGACCTACAATAACCTCTCTCTCTCTTTTGGATATTGGATTTCATTTTGATTTTGTAGCCCCATCTCAAGTGATGCTAAAACTTGTAGTGTTGGCTAGTACAGAGTTGCCAACTAGTGAATCTCTCTAACCGTTCGTCATTGGATCAAACTATCTACTTTGTTATCTCTGAGTTGCTAGCTAAACTCTAGTCCCAACCTTATCCCATCCCATTGACCACTTGAATGTTCTTGGGCATTCCAAACAGAATTGACCCTAAGAGTTACTAAATGCCATAGGGCAGCGATCTTGGATAGGGCATATCTCGGAGCTCGTGTGAGGTATGGATGGAATTATAGGTGCTATAGGATCATGTTGTTAACACCTACAATAACCTCTCTCTTTTTGGAGGTTGGATTCCATTTTGATTTTGTGGCCCCATCGCGAGTGATGTTGAAACTTTTAGTGTTAGTTAGTACAAAGTTTCCAACTGGTGAATCTCTCTAATCATTTGTCATGCAATCAAATTGTCTACTCCATTAGCTTCAAGTGGCTGAGTGAACCCTAGTCCTAAGCTCTTCCCATCCCATTGGCCATTTGAAAAATTTTAGACATGCCAAATGGAATTGACCCTGAGAGTCACTAAATTCCATAGGGTAGTGATCTTTGATGGGGAATACCTCAGAGCTCGTGCGAGGTATGGATGCAATTATAGGTGTTACAAGATCATGTTTTTGACACCTACAATAATCTCTCTTACTTTTTGGAGCTTAGATTTTGTTTTGATTTTGTAGCCCCATCTCAGATGATGTTGAAACTTGTAGTATTGGCCAATACAAAGTCACCAACTAATGAATCTCTCTAACCATTTGTCATGGGATTGAACTATCTTCTCCATTAGCTTTGAGTGGTAAGGTAAACCTTAGTCTGATGCAAAGTGTTCACAACAAAATTTTAGTGAGACCACAATCTTCAACACCTTAAGGTAACTCTACCTTACCAACTCAGCTAGAGCCCATAATGACTCCTTATAACAACCCACTTCTATCCAATCTTCCACCTTCCAAGACAACTTTCCCTCTTAGTGATTCTAGGAATCAATAATGGGAAAATGAGCACAAACTAGGAAGTGTGCTTCAATCTATTCCCTGGACCAAACCAACACTTAAAACATTCCAAGGTACACTCAAGGATTATATTTTTGCTAAAATTTGGCTTCCCCAACTTTCACTATGCAAAGTTTCTCTTAAGAGGCCTAATTCTCCTTGTAGCCTTTTTACTGGTTTTAGGACACTAACTTGATAGTTTTCCATAGAAATTGAATAACAAACTATGGTTCTAGATACCCTTTTGGAAGTTATATCAATCCCCCAAACATCAACTTTCCAACCAACTCCAACACCCCTAAACCTACACAAGCCTTACAAGCCTAATTGGCCCAATTAAGCATGGAATGCTTGGAATGAACAAAGATGGGTACCTAGGTCTAGTTTCTTGGTTTATAAGGTCTTATCTAACTTATTTCACCATGAAATAATCACTCACCAAGTTCTATGGCCCCATTTTGAGCCATGTCCTCAAATTCCTCAATTTCTTGATTGAATACATACAAATATTTAGCCTAGGGCACGTTCATAGAAACCTTAGATCCTCTAAGAAAAATATACCACTTAGGAATCTTAAATTACATACCCTAACCTTGCAAATTCCAAAGGGTCATGAAAAATCAACTGTGGAAATGTAGGTTAGGGCCACATCTTCATGGAAACCCTCAATTTTAGGGTTGTTGAATCACTCACATTAAAACTACAATAACGTTTTTTCTACTTAACCTATCAATATGAAATAAAATTAAATAGAATTAGGACTCAAATACCTATCAATTCATGCAATTGGATTCAATCTCTCAATCTGTAGAGTTTCGTACAATCAAGAAATTCTCAAAAAATCTATTTATTCCTTATGCAAAATTGCTTGAACGTACACCACAACACACCTCTAACTTCTTTGAGGGTCTTAGGATCTAAATACATCATTACAACTGACTTTTAGATTTTTAGAATAGTTACAATATGAGTTGGAACTTTTTTGCAAAAGTTGTCATCAATAATTGTTGCAAAAAGCAATTTTTCAACTATTGCCTCCTCAGGCTTAACTACTTGGACATTTACAACTCTTAGGTTCCTAAAAGGATGTAATGACTCATAAAACACACCAAGAGTCATTTTATTATCTAAAAATAAATAAAAAGAAAGATCCTTAGAGCTAAGTGAACTTAGGTTTATATACGCACCTTAAGTTCCTTGACCAAACAAAGGATCATCCTTATTACAAACAAACATATAAACCAACATATTAAGGTAGATCATCACCCCATGTATTTCATCATAAGCCTCCTTCCATTTTGTTAGATTTCCTATCATAACACCTAGGTTTCCTACACCATAGTCCCAAATTTGTTGTGTCTTGTTGACTACTCGAATTTTCTTGGGCACGCAAAACGAAATTGATCCTAAGAGTCACTAAATTCCATAGGGAAACAATCTTTGATGGGGCATATCTCAAAGCTCATGAAAATTATGGATGCAATTATAGGTGCTACAGGATTATTTTGTCGACACCTACAATAAACTCTCTCTTTTTGTAGATTGGATTTTGTTTTGATTTTTTAGCCCCATCTTGGGTGATGTTGAAACTTGTAGTGTTGGCCAGTACAAAGTCATCAATTGGTAAATCTCTCTAACCATTCATCATGGGATTGAACTATTTTTTCATTAGCTCTGATTGGTTGGGTAAACTCTAGTCCCAATCTCACCTTGTCCCATTGACTACTCAAATGTTCTTGGGCACACCGAATGGAATTGACCCTAAGAGTCACTAAATATTGTGTGTTAATACTTGGAAGAATGAAAAATATACAAGAAATTGAACACTTTAAAGAAAATTTTAATGTAGAATTTTTTTTTTACAAACATGAACTAAATGAATCCAAGGTAAAACTTCAACGTTCAATCCATTATCTCAAACTTGCTTTGCAAAATCCAAATATTGTTAAAGGAAATGTAACAAAAAATTTGTATTCAAATTCAAGAAAGAACTCTTCCAACATCCAACTAGTAGATTTGTCTTCTTCTACGTCTTATAGGACCTCCCAAGGTGTGCATTTAGTTAAACCAACCATCTTGTTTTCCTTCCATGCCATAACTAAAAAGTTGCACAAAATGTTGTGGAGCAACTTTTAAAAGTTATTGATCACATTGCAATTTTTGCATTTTTGACTTCTAGACCATTGAAACCTTTTTGAATGGAACCAAATAGGTTCAATAAAGGTTTTTAGACATAATGTGGCCCCCTAGTAACCAACATTCCTATTTGTGTCCCCTATACATGACTTAGCAACTTTTGGCATTTTGGATCCTAATCGACCAACTTTGCATTTTATAAGTTCCAAACACTTGAACAAGATGCAAAATCACTATTAGGATCTAGTTAGGTCATATCCCACTTACCAATGACTTGTACAAAATTTGACCCACTCTGATCACCTAGTGTCCCCCTAGTGTTTATTAGCTTGCACATACCTAAACAAGGCTTAGTCAAACCAACTTGATCTAAGCACACCAACACACCACCCTGGCTTGGTTAGAGTGACAACAAGCCTTAGAGAAACAACAACACAAACAAAGCCAAAACAAGGGTTGTTGGGTGCCCTGCACTAGGATAATGATAGAGAAAAGATATCCAAGGAAAAATGCAACAACTATAACTATAGGAATCATAAGAAGAGCATCTAAAATGTGTTTCCACGAATAAAGCTCTCAAAGAGATGGATAAGCAAGAAATATTGATATAAAACTCCATTAATAAATTAAAAACTTTATTTCAAGTCTTCTCATGTTCTAAAGATAAAGCATATATAAACTCTTGACATGTTTATGATGACATCAAGATTCAAGCTTAGACATTTACATAATGCAGCCAACTCAAGAATCAAACTTCAATGTTAATTATATAATAGTAATAAGAATTCAAGTTTCACTATTCTCATCCTAATAAAAAATCTAAATAAGTTACTCATAATCAAAAGTACTCATAATTTATACAATTTAAGTACAAATTAGCGTCATAGCCTTATTTGCATGTCAAAAGATACTATCAAAGTTTATTATAATGATTCCTACCCTTGTTTTAGATGTAAGTTATATTAAAATGAAATACATGAAATACTTAAAATGTAAATAAGAAAAATAAGATATATATTATGATAACCAATAATGTCATACATGAACAAACTGATGCATCAAAGTTGTAAGTCTAATAATGTCATGCATCAAATATAAAATGTCATATATACATCAAATGTATGTTGAATATGTCCACTAATACCTATACATTTTTCCATCCATATATCTTCTCCTTCCCATGAGGGGAAGGAAAAAAATCCCTAGACGTCTTTGGTCATTGCATGGAGGGAGATGATGGGGATGATGGGTTCTTCCTCACATGCTCGCTCGCCCTCTTATTTAGGCTTCTCTCTAACTGGAGTTGATACAAGAAAAGTATATATGAATCGATAATTATTATACATTGAAGTCAAATATATGTACACATAAAATTAATTATTTTCTTACCAGCATCAAATAGTCACTTTGTACATCCACCTCAAAGGCTCGTGGATGATCAGGATTAACAAAGTCCTACAACAATTCAATTAATATAATCACTCAATCATACATATAAATACCATTTAAAATTTCAATACTAACTATTGTAAATATTAACTAAAACTATGAAAACTCTTTCATACCTCAGTTAATGGCTCTGAACTAGCCATCGTGGCAACAACTTCACGATCGATGGATTAACGAAGATGAGGAGTCTTGGACATCAACAACTACAAATCATATAATACAATTTACATTTTTTTTATAGAATATAATATAATCAAATGAATTAAATTAACATGAAAGAAATGTACCTCTACAATGCTCATATCATTCCTAGGCTTAGAGTCTATTATGAATGGCGATGGTCTAGTAGAGAACTTATGCACATGGATTTATTTTTTTGTCAGTCCTTCATATGATTACTTAATAAATATATGTATTAATTTAAATGATTAAATTGATACATACCTATCGACTCATTGACGACACGTAAAATAAGGTCGAAGAATCTGTACTAGGGTCATCAACACTCTTACCCTAAATTTTGAACAATGTCAAAACATGCTAATTAATTAGTCATTCACTGCACATATGAAATGTGATCAAATTAGTTTATTATAATTATAATTTACATGTGTGTCAATGCTAAATGTGTCACTTACGAAGTCATCAGTGACTAGCCCATCATCTATAGTGTCTCCAACATGATCATAAAACATGCATAAGGATCCACATGATGTTCACATGTGACCATAGCACAAAGAAGGCTCCTTCTCAACTAATGGATTGGAATAATGAATGAGGGTTTATTTGAAAGCATTGATAGTCCCTAGAGTATCAGTCTCTACATGTTCCTTCACAACTAAAATAAATAATGACATGCACTAACCCTGTGGCTTGACAAGAGGCACCCTAACGACATCAGGGCCATGATGTGCACTTGACCTCTTAAATGATGACCCCCCACATCTACCCTAAGAATATAACATGTCAAAATAATTGGGGATCTCCCCGAGAACAAATTCACAATACAATTTCTTTAAGAAATATATTGGAACCTCATGATTATTATAGAGAAAGGCATCAAAGACCATCCACCATCTATCCCAAACATTTATTTCTAATATCATCATGTATGCACTAGTGGATGGGGAACATTTTAGTTATAGTTTTAATAGTGTCTTGTTCTCCTGAATTTTTAGACAATGCACATATGTTACCTTTCGTTATGTCATTTTTTTTTATATCTTTATAGAATTATTTGTTTAGATAGTATCTTCTTTGTTCTTCTCTCTTAGCATGCCAAATATCCAACTGACCACTAACAAAAGCTACATGGCTCATAATGGACTGAAAGAAAGATGTCAATTGTGCTCTCATAGGATTATTTTTCCCTCAAGCTTTCAACCTACCAATGATTTCTTCTAATTCATTTTTCCCTCTTTCTATTTTATTCATTATATTGTCTTGGGTGCCAGGAGGAGGTCTTTCAATTGGTGGAGGTTGCAAAAAAAATTTCTCTTCCTCATGAGGGTTTTGATTTTAATCTTGTGGAGGGTTTTCATTTTGATCTTGTGGAGGGTTTTCATTTTGATTTTGTTACTCAGGCTGGGTATTAGGTGCTTGATTATTCATATTTCCTAATAAGAAACCAATTGTGTTTTAAAAAAATAAACAAACTTGAAGAAAAATTTAAAAAGCATATAAAACAATGTTAAAATGTACAAAATAATGCAAAAACAAGAGTATGAAACATACTTAATGATCCCAATCTTGATCTTTGGTGAAGAGGAGGCATTTTGAGGAGGAAAGTGAAGAAAAATAACACCTTCTACAAAATGTGTTCATTTTGTTGGGGGCAGAGAACACAACCAACAAAAGGAAACAAAAAAATGAGATGGGTTGCAGGTTGCAACCCATAAATATAAGATTTAAAAAGTGTGCATGCACTATGTCTTGGGCTCCACAATCCTTGTGGATCCCAAGACATAGTGCATGCACACTATTGAAAATTTGAAAAAAAAAAAAAAATAGATGTGTCATTTTTTTAGCACCACAACTTGATGCATTTGCCCGGCCCAAAGAAAAGTATTTTAATTACTATGTTATCACTTGTTATACAACTTACAATGAGTTACCTTCACAGGCACTTTGGGTGTCTGCCCCCATTTCAAGTCACTCTCATAGACATGCACCTAGACTACCTTCCCAAAACTCACAAATCACAATTGTGTCCTATACCACAAAAGTAATATTGATCAAATTTGGTTCCTTAACAGGCAACTTGAAAATAACATTGGTTCTCAAAACCCAAGTCGTCATAAATTCTCATCAAAAGAAATCTTATAAAGAAAATCTCAAAAATGCCTTTGGTGCAGATCTTAACTTGGCCAACTAAACAACCCACAAATAAAAACCATCACAAAAATAAATATCACAAGACTATAAATAGAATATTTAAGAAAACACATAGTTTTCAGCCATATGATTTAATTTCATCATTTTCTCTTATTTAATTTGAGCCATAAAGATATGTTTAAAAATTAAGTAAGAATTTACATGTTAATATAAATTATAATGCTAATATACTTATTTAAATCAATAAATATTTTAATGTCAAATATCTTTGTGTAGATAAAATATCATACAATATTATCATGTTATTAATCTAAATAGTCTTAAATCATGAATGATTTAATTAATGACATATATGTATATTATTAGATTAAATATTAATATCAATTTCATTTCTAAAATATTAATTTGACTTCTATTTAAATCTAATATTAATATTTACTTTTCCTTTAATTCATGATGCAACTAGAGACAACTAAAATTTGAAATTATAATTTTAATTAAGTTATTTATCATTTCTCTCATAATATTAAAAATCCATAACTAGATGATTATATAGTGAACTCCACTATAGTTTCTCTTAGAAGATAACTAAATCACAATTATATATTTATTTATTTGTAACTCCACTTGCATTAATAAATTAAGTTACATTACCCTATACAACACATGCACTACCCAGTGATTGTCAGAAGGAGAATATAATACATCTTCCACAAATTGAACCATATTCAAACAATGGAAAAGACATAGCAGCATTGAAGTTAAATTGCTGAGCCTTTATATTTATTCTTTGCATTTTCACTAGACAACACAGAGAAAGGGATCGACTCATCCCTGACCAATAAACACATATATTAGTAGTCTTTTGAATAATTTCCTATAAAGAGCCCCTAAAAACATATTTTATTTTTGCATATTTTGGATAGGAAGTTTAGTACAAGTTCTAGATATAACATGGTTGAAGATGCACCTCATATCAAGACAACACAAACCTGCATAAATTAATATTAGATTCACATTATTTAACCATTTGTATATTGCTAAAGTTCCCAATTCAGCCAACATTATCAAACCACTTACATGGTATTGATATATCAAATTATCACAATAATTCTTTCTATAGCATAAGCCTTAAAGATGTTTTATAACAATTTTGTTAGTTACAATATATCTCGTTGTCCTATCAAGGACCATAAAGATTGTGAATTGCATATTTTAGACATATCTGAATTAGAAAGCATTGGTCATCAAGTGCAACTTTTCTTCTTCTTTAAGAACACATTTTCACATTATCATAATTTATTAATTTGTAACTCTGTTTGCTATAATAAATTAAGTTACAAGTGGAATTACAAATTAATAAATATATAATTGTGATTTAGATATATTTTAAGAGAAGCTATAGCTGAGTTCACTGTATAATCATCTAGTTATGAATATTTAATATTATGAGAGAATTTGTTAATAGATTAATTAAAATTATAATTTCAAGTTTCAGTTATCTCTAGTTGCATCATGAATTAATTTTTTGTTTAAGTAAATATTGATATTGGGGTTAAATAGAAGTCAAATTAATATTTTAGAAATGAAATTGATATTAATATTTAATCTAATAATATTTATTTATGTTTTTAATTAAATCATTCATGATTTAAAATTATTTAAATTAATAACATGATAATATTGCATGATATTTTATATGCACAAAGAGATTTGACATTCAAATACTTATTGATTTAAATAAGTATATTAACATAATAATTGATAGTAACATGTATATTTTTACTTTATTTTTGAACACATCTTTATGGCTCAAACTAAACATGAGAAAATGACGGAATTAAATCATATGGCTGAAAACTATGTGCTTTATTAAATATTCTTAAAAAGATAAGTTAGATATTTTTTCTCATACATTCCCTGAGTGCTTGTATAGGTTAAGGATGAGAATGGGATGATACTTTGAGAGCTAGGACTATTTTCCTCATCTTCATGAGAGGGTATTCTAGTTTCGTATAGATTCACTAGGGAGTCAGGGTCCTAAGAGACTGTCAAGGTAACCTTGAGTTGGCTCATGTGATGACACTCCATAGTATGTGGCCTGAGTCTATAACGTCCTACTCGGGAACCCAAAATAAATAAACCTAATATGTTACAAAGTTAACTAAACTAATTTTTTTTTAAAGTTTAAACAACATCAAAGTAACAATAATGTGGAAGCAATATATACATACACATCAAGAACACATAATCAATTACAAATACAATTTCAGTTCTTCAAGGGTTCCTTCAAGTTGAGTCACATTTAAGAAATTTTTTTTTTAATAAGTTTAAATCTCAATTACAATGTCCATAGTTATAAAATGAATAAACACATACATAATCATGTAAGAAAATGCATAAGTACAACTAATAATATGAAAGCACATCTAATGAACAACATCTACTACACATGTCACAAGGTATGCGAAAATAGATATAAGTACATCAATATACAATATAATATCCCATAGGATCTCAAAACACATGATACATAGATACATCAAATGAATAGAAGTCTTCAAGATAAGAGGAAGAATGATAATGGTACCACTATATCAAGAAGCATCCAACATCTATCAATCTAAGGGGGGCTCAAATGGTAAGAATACACTACCTCTCGACTGCATTGTCACCTAATCAAGCTCTCACTCCCACCATGCAGGAGAGATAATGTACGATCCACACATAGATAGTCAAATCATAAAGTAATCCTAGGCAAAGAATCCTGATAGCCAAAACTACCTCAAGGGTAACACAAATAACTCAAGAAGAGATAATCAAAATCGAAAGGACACACATGGGTTAAAGTACAAAGTTGTGTCACCTTTTAGGCTAACTTATTAGAATCACTGAATCATTTAAAAATCAAATTTTTTTCAAACATATAATCCAAATAAATTCATTCTAGCTAAGTTATATATGGTCTCACACTTTTCCAATTGGAAATATCTATTAAATGCATGCTTTATACTAGTTTGTATCCAATTACTAAAGAAATAAAATTATTTCAGAAAAGTGATGTTTCAATAACTCTTACTATTTTTTATGATTTTTTTTAATAACATATAAACACCATTTTATAGAGCTCAAAGTCAAGAATATTCTCATATAAAGTTTATAGTGTTTTAATTAGATATAGTATATTGTAATTAAAAAATTCTACAAGTACATATTTTAACACTAAAAAAGATGTCAACGTTGAGAAAGAAAAAAATATTAAAACATATCACAAAATTTTAAAATTATATGAGGTTCTAGAGGAGAGAATGCTCTTAAAGAATGTATAATTTTTCTCTTGGTTAGAATAGATTTGTTTTGAAAAATGTGGTGGGAGATGAAAACTATCGATTTCAAGTGAGTTGAAATTTGAATCATTATAAAAGAGAAAATATAATTTTGAAGAACTTTTTTATTTTTTATTGTTCTAGCTATATATATTATCTATAGAATAGTCTAAGATTAAAGGGAAATAAATTTATTTCCATCTAGTTTTGTGGTGGGAACTAGACCCCTAATTTTCAGTATTTTTCAGCAGCTATAAAATTATCTATAAAAATTAGAAAAATATATCAATTCTTATTCTAAATAATTATTAAAAATTATTATCATAAACTTCATCCATTTCTACACATTTAAATATCTACTTCATTTTAAAATTCAAAATAATAATACCAATTTTATGTCATTGAAGGTGAACAATTATATTTTTGTTAGCCTTTTCCTTTACATAAGGGTGACACAGGTTTGTGTTTTTATCCTCATTCCAATACTAACATCTCATACCAAGTCAACATATAAATACCAAGACCAAAAATATACAACCACCTCAAAATCAATGTCAAGTGTCACAAGCACAATGACCAACAGATAACAACTATCATCAATAAAAGAAAACTACCAATCACCAACCCCAATAATAAAAAAAACACCATTAATGAATAATTAATCATTCATTAATAAAATTCAATTGTCAAAAATAAATGTTATCCAACCAATGAGTAAAAACTCACAATAAATACACCATCAAAAGTAATATCCAACAAGTACACCACTAGAGGCAAATATTAAAAAACTATGAAGGAAACTCAGGCTACATACTATGGAGTTTCATCACATGAACCAACTCTAAGGTTACCCTGGTAGTCTCTCAGGACCCTGGCCCCCTAGTGACTCTATGTGGAACCAGAATACCCTCTCGTGAAGATGAATAAACTAGTCATACCTCTCAAGGTATCATCTTCATCTCATCCTTAAACTACACAAACACTCAAGGCATGAACAAGGAAAAATCTCTAACTTATATTTTTAATATATCTCAAGGAAAGGGGCTAGGCAAGATATTTGAATTACTATATTATCACTTATTACACCACTTACAATGAGTTAGCCTGGCAGCCACTTTGGGCCCCAACCCCCATTGCAAGTCACTCCCATAGACATGCACCTAGACTACCTTTCCAAAAATCACAAACCACAATAGTGTCCCATATTGCAAGATTAATATTGATCGAGTTTGGTTCCTTAGTAGGCAACCCAAAAATAATATTAGTTCTCAAAACTCAAGTTCTCATAAATGCTCAATAGCATAAAGCTCATAAAACATAAATCTCAATTCAAACCATAAAGTTCAACATGACATCCAGTCAAATAATCATAAAAGAAATCTCAAAAACACCTCTAGTGCACATCCTAACTTGGCCAACTAAAAAAACCACAAAGAAAAACTATCATGCAAATAGACATCACAAGACTATAAATAGAATATATGAAAACACATAATTTTCAGCCACATGATTTAATTCCACCAATTTTTCTTATTTAATTTGGGTCATAAGGATGTGTTTAGAAATAAAGTAAGAATATACATGTTTTTGAAATATAAAGAAACCAAAAGAAGGGGGTCAGCCCTTACAAAAAAAATGTTGGCAACTAGTACACTACCAGCAAAAACAAGTAGGAGGCATCATTGCAATAGAGAACTACACTAACAACTAAGAAACTACTAGCTAGCAGAGAATTAACCAAACTAAATTAATAGCTATAGTACTAACCATACTATGATTGTTCAAAGTATAAATTGTTGGTATAAGAAAACCAACCCATCCCAAAAACAACATACTACCATTTACATCTATCAGAGTAACATCTATTCAAGTTTTGAAAACTATATTACTAATCATACTATTAAAGTTCAAAATATAAAACTATTGGCATAAACAAGCCAACCCAAGTCTAAGAGTTGTAAACCAGCAAACAAGATAGTAGCCGAAAACAAAACAAAAACAACTAGGGTCATAATACCCTTAAAGGCTACCACATTATTTTACATCCTTTTCCTTTCCTTTCCCAGCTAGAAGAACCCTAGCCCAATCCTTAGCTAGAAACTTATACAGGATCTTGTTATCCTCCATGTCAAAATCCATTTTGTCCTTCTCTTGTGCCAACAATTGGAGGGTGGTAACAACAACATGAGTAACCTTCAGTGCAAATTTAGAAGATTAGAATCCCTCCTATAAGGATTTGACCTTTTTTTCTAGTTCTGTCTTCTTCTCATTTTGTTCCTCCTCTTTTTCCTTGTTTTCTTTTTCATCATTTTTATACACCTCTTTAGTCTTTGTCAAGGGTTGGTTCTCAATCAAAAAAAACCTGAGGGTTAGTAAAAAAATTGATTTTTTCCTTTACCAGAGAGGAAATGGTGATAGGGGAGGTGTCCACTTTGTTTTTGTCCTCACAAAAGATAATAGGCTATAGGGTAAAGCTCGTCGACACATGTGTAGTCTCAGTGGTATTGACATTACCAGCAGACACCTAGGCATTACCAACAAACACCTAGGTATTATCAACAGAGGTTTCAATTTTTTCTTTCTCCTCATTCCCCTTTTCTCTCTTGGAGTCTGAATGTTTCTCCTCCTCTAGTTCTCTTTCATTATTTTCAGAACTCTCCTCCTCCGCCTCATGAACCCTATATCTATTAACCTTTTGTTTACACCTTGCCTGTCTTTTCGCAAGCCTTCCTAACCTTCTCCTACCCTTTCCACCTCCTTCCTCTTCTGACTCCTCAATTTCCACCTCCACTAGTTTTTCAATTTTGATTTTTTTACTACCCTTTTGTTCAATAACTAGTTCGGGGTTTTTCTTTTTCTTATTTTCTCTACTAGGGGAAGGGTGAGGAGTGTGGATTTTTGTACCAGTGTTGGTACTTGGTGGGGAATTCTAGTGGTGGCACTAATTTTCAACCACAACAACCCTATGGGGGCAGAGGGCAAGATGGAATTGGTAGAGTCTTAAGATTAGGCCCTGGTGGATGATGGTAAAATTATTACCCTTACTTCTCTTCTCCCTAACATCATTAATCATATCTTCAAGGGAATGTAACAGAAAGAACAGAATAGAAATAAAGTCTCTATTTGTAAAATGGTTCGAGGGGGAAGTGATAATAATAATAAACTCCAAACCAACCTTCAAGCATAAGGTACTTCATTAACACCAGATAGACATCTTCCCATGGAGATGGTAGCTTATCCATTCAGAAGCCTCCTCTATAGCGAACAGGTTCTTCATCTTCTGCAAAAAAATTATTCATGTTGGCCTCACCCACCATTTTTGTAACCTTTTTTCCATTTCTTCCCCTTCATGGAGAACCCAATAGCCATTGCAATAACATCCTCATTAACTTGAAATTTAATACCATTTATGGTAACCCTATGGTCATTCTACCCATTCACAAATAGAAGAGAATAATTTTTATCATACCTCACCATTGCCTACGTATAAGGAAGAAATGCCCCTTCTTTTAAT
Source organism: Cupressus sempervirens (assembly GCA_028749045.1). NCBI lineage: Eukaryota > Viridiplantae > Streptophyta > Pinopsida > Cupressales > Cupressaceae > Cupressus > Cupressus sempervirens. Next base: position 53,160,244 of record CM053792.1, on the reverse strand, counting down.
AGGAACCAAGTTGTCATCCTATCTTTGAAATTTTATATCTTTGTTGGCTCCAATTGATTCAAATCTCCACCCATTTATTCCCTGCTAATTCCTAATTCACCAACTTCAGTAATTTGCATTTAAACCTTCTTGTCATCAATCTTTCTATCAACAATGATATTATTAAACATCAACAACACAGCAATGATGCAAATAACCTCTATAGGGTCCTTAAACTTCCCACAAGAAATTTTTTAGGGTGCTTTGAAATCCCATTCATTTTCATTATTGGATTTGTGCATACTTAGCATCATTACTCTACCATCCCTAAAATCTTTGACAGCATCCATAATTATATCTTTTGTACTTTCAAAAAGAAAATAATTTGAATTTCGCATTATGTTACCATAATGGTGAAGTAACTCATATCTCAAACTGCAACTATTTATTATCTAGTCTATACGATGGTGTCTTGTCATCTTTCCCTTATTATTTTTATTAAATTTAGAAAATTTTGTCTTCCTAGATATAATACTGCCAAAATTGGCACTGATCTTTATTTGTCTAGCCATGCTTAATTTTTGTTCCCCCCTCTTGCCTTGCAGATTAGGGTCTTAATTTCCTCCTTTAGGATATACATGCTTCTCCGACACGTCATTTCCTTTAATTCAAACCCCATGGCAATTGCAACATCTGCCATCATATTACCTTCCCTATATATGTGTTGCAACTAGACTTTTTCCATCTCATCTATGATATATCTAATATTCGTGATGATATTTTGGATATTCTAGTTGGGCTGAGAAGTTCCCTTTGTCATATCAATTGTTAATTTAGAGTCTCCTTCTATGGTTATTTCCTTTATTTTCATTTCACTGATCAATTGTAGACCCCAAAGTAGAGTCATCGCTTCAGCCAAATTATTACTTCCTCCACCAACACTCCCTAAGTCGACTAGCAATGCATCACCATATCCATTCCTTAGCACTCTTCCTATTGCCCCTATTCCCTTTCTTGCAGCACCATCGAATTTTAGCTTAAGCTGTCTTATTGTTGGTGGTTTCCATCTTGTTTGTTGCCTCTTTATAACCCTAGAGTTATCAAATCGATTAAAATTCCATTAAATACCCCACTTTTTTGCTATTTGGCATTCCTTCCTACCTGGTTCTTCCTTCGATGTCTTACATTTGGCAATCCTTATATTTTCTTTCAGTAGTTTCTCCATAATTCCCATAAATTGTTATGCTAATATACTTATTTAAAACAATATAAGTATTTAAATATCCAATCTTTTTGTGCATATTAAATATCATGCAATATTATCATGTTATTAATTTAAATAATCTTAAATCATAAATGATTTAATTAATAACATAAATATATATTATTAGGTTAAATATTGATATTAATTTTATTTCTAAAGTATTAATTTGACTTCTATTTAATTCCAAAATTAATATTTACTTTTCCTTTAATTGATAATGCGACTAGAGATAAAATTATAAATTTAATTTTATTAATTATAATTTCTCTCATAAAGTCAAATAGTTATTAACTAAATGATTATAAAGTGAATTCTACCACAACTTCTCTTAAAATATAATAAAATTATAAATATTTATTTAATAACTTCCCTCTTACATTAATAATTATAAAATCATTTATATGCAACTAAGAGTTTAATTAGACTTAAATAATCACTAATACTAACATTCACTTTATATTAACTAAGCAGCATTAATTTAATTTTTGAAATTAATTAATAATAACTTTTAATTTTTTAAATGAATAAATCTAAAAAAAAAGTTACATTTTTATAAAATAAAAATAAACATACGATTAGTATTTTCGCATGTCTTTGATCTCTCAAATCATCAACCATGCCATACTTAGTTTTCTATTTTTAACATATTTATTTTCACATGCATGTAACCATATTATACTTAGTTTATTTATTTTCACATCCAACTACACTATACTTAGTTTCTGTTTTTAGCATATTTATTTTCACATGCATGCATAAGTTTAGTTACAATATGTTTTTCTCTTAATTAATCTTTTTTCTTTTTCCAATAAATTTTGCAATTAAATTATTTTATATATAAGAATAATATTTATCTATATTTAGAAAATTCATGATAATCACATAGTTCTAATGACAAATTTAAAGTTGAAACCCTAATTGTTCAATTTATTATTTTCTATAATTGAATTTCCCCTAATTAAAAAGGGTTTAAAAGAATACAGTCATAATAATTTTCTATGATTTTTCTATAATTTTTCTTAGTCAAGTTTTCTTAATTAATAAGTTTTCATTTTTTCAAAATCTACAACATAATTCCTTATTCAACAATCACTACAATAAATTAATAAGCAATATGCAAACACCCAAGAAGACACGAAGTAGATAGATCTTTCAATAAAATTCAACAATAGGTTTTCAAACCCTACGTCAAAATCACAGCTAAAATCTATGAATGCATGCAAGTCCAAACCCTCTAAAACTTTTAACAATTGTTTTGATCCAATTCTAAATTTTCGCTCCTAAAATCTCAAAACCGTAGCTAAATTTTGAGAGAATCTGTGAAATGCAAAATGAGCTCTCGGTCTCTGATAAAGAGTTCTCCCCTAAATTAGGGCTTTGATTGTGCAATCATGAGAGGGAACTCACTAATCAATTATTGTTTATTACTTTATTACCTTTTACCTTTTCATGCACAACTCTTTTAGATATTTAATTATAAAATATCTTAATTTAAATAATTAGCTCTCTCTTTAATTAATTTTTGAAGTATTTTTAATAATATATTTATTAATTTAATTAATAACATTATTTATAGTTTATTATTAAAACAAAACTCCTAAATAATTATCATTAAATTAAATAAATATAACTACACCACAATTAGAACTATAACTTTACCTTTAAATTTTATTGTTTATATTTTATTTTACTCCAGTTCATTAATTAGTGTAAGCAGTAATTAAAGCATAGTTTATTATTTAAATTATTAATAATAATCAAAGCTCATTATTTAAATGCAACTCTAATTTAATTATTGTTGAATAAATAATTATAATAAAGCAATATTAAATCTTTAATGTTTTAATATTTTAATTCTCTTTTAGTCCAACTTCTTAAATTAGACTTTTAAATTAGTATATATTTAATTAATTAATAATTAACTAATAATTAATTAAATATCATCATATTATAATTTCTCTTTAACCAATTTTCTACATTTAGATTTCTAAATTTAGACAATTAAATCCAGATTAATACTTTCAAAGTAAAGCACATATTTAATTAGTTTTTAATCAATTAAATATTCTCATACTTTAATATTTTTTTTTTAATTAAATAATATTTAATAATTCTCAATATTATATGATTAACCAAAATATTATAATTAAATCATTTACCAAATAAATCAGATAACAAAATCTACATAGAAGCAACATTACCAAAATAGACTAAAACTCAAAATCAAACAACACAAACAAAGTTAAACTCATGGGTTTAAAAAGGGTGGAAAGTCAGTTACAAGTCCTTCTTGCAGGACAAGTATTTAGGCTATGGTTGGGATTGGACTTGAACATTATCTTCTCATTCTTAACATTAAGTTATTGTGATAGGGCACACTCATCTTGGCAATTCAAGGAAGTCGATGTCTGGTACCTACATCCTACATAAAAGATGAGCATGTACACGTATATAAATATATATAAATTAAAAAAGCAATGGTAGGAAGTGGTACATCATGTAGATCCTGACTAGCAGGTGACTACGAGTCCCTCCCTTAACTACATCAAACACAACAAACATGTAGCTAAAACAAACACGCACACCATATACATGCAAGTATGGGGTAAGTACAATAATAATTATAAGTCAAACATCAAATGTTCGAATAAAATAATGCCTCGTTACAAATATGAAGTAATAATTATTAAAGCATCATATGACATTGCTATAAAAGGAATCACATTTATTAACTATGAATCATTAAAGCATCATTAATACACCAGTAACCATAATCATTACACAACACATGAAATATAGTCAACTAAGTAATCATTGTTGATATATCTCTAGTCCAAGTTATGAAATAATATCCTTGAAAATAACACATCCATGAAATAGGCATAAAAGAGTTTGGTAAATATAATGGAAAAAATAAACTATTGGTGGGCACTACAGAGTCTCCTTCATGTTTTCTTTATATTTTCCTTTGACTATGTATTTATTGGTGGTGTACTTGTTGGATATAACTTTTAATGGTGAATTTATTGTAAGTTATTATTTACTTATTGGATGTCAATTATTGTTCATGGTTAACTTATATTAATGAATGTCAGTTATTCATTGGTGGTGTTTTTATTGTTGGAGTTAGTGATTTTTGGTTTACTTTTATTGATGATAGTTGTTATATGTTGGTTATTATGCTTGTGACACTTGACACTAATTTGGAGGTGGTTGTATCTTTTTTGTTTTGATATTTGATTTGTACAAGTTGTATCTATTGTTGATTTTGGTATGTGATGTTTGTTTGGATGAGTGCCTTTTCGAATTTGTTTTTTTTTTTAATCAATAGTTTTTGTTACCCTTGAGTTATATTTGTCTATCAGGATCCCTTACCTAGGATTGTTTTATGATTTTATTATTTGTGTGTGGATCATACATTATCTCTCATGCATGGTGGGGTGGGAGCTTGATTAGGTGACTATACGGTTAGGAGATAGTGTCTTCTTACCATTTGGGTCCCCCTTAGATTGACATATGTTGGAGGCTCATTGATACAGTTCTATCATAATCATTCTTATTATCATCTTTGAAATTTCTATTAATTTGATGTATCTATGTATCATGTGTTTTGAGTCCTACAAGATATTGTATTGTATATTGATCTACTTGTATTTATTATTGCATACCCTGCAACATGAGTAGTGGATGATGCTATTTGAATGTACTCTATCATATTAGTTATATTATGTATGTGTATATGAGATTATGTATGTGATTATTCATTTTATGATTATGAACATTTTAATTAAAGCTTAAACTTATTAATATAACTTTCTTAAACATGACTCAACGCAAAGGAACCCTTCAAGAATGAAATCTATATTGTAATTGTATTTGTGTAAATATTGTGTGTGTGTATTGCTTCTGCATTGTTACTTCAAGATGTTTAAACTTTTTTTTTAAACTTTTGTAAACTTTGTAACATATTAGATTTATTTATTTTGGGTTCCTAAGCAGGGTGTTACATGAAGCTTCAAATCTAGATAGCTTGCATTTATCATGTTCAACCTAGATTTCAAATGTTGTGAATTACATAATGGTTACTCAATCCTCTTTTAGACACTCCCATTTTATGCCTCATAATAATGATAATTCATGTAGGGGAGATAACCTATGCAACTTAATCTTAGTAGGCTATTTATCAAGTTAAAATATTATGCCTAGTTGTTATTATAATTCATATATATGGAGGAGAGTAGGTGTACGAACTCTATCTCAATAATAATTGTTTACCATGCTAAAATACTATAATATTTAGTTGCATGACATAATTTCCATACTTTTAAGAGAATAATGGACTAGGCTAATTTAGAACCAATATGCTCTCAATAAAACATCATTTTTGGAATGACATCAAATTACCTAGGCCCAATTGATAATTCACTCCATTTCTCAAACATGATCTTAAAAAATATCATGATCATATATACTAACCTTTCAAATTATCTTTTCTTAAAATATTAGGGATCAAAGATATTCTCGTCATTTTACACATCCACGTGTCTTCTATTAATTATTAAGATTTGGATCATTATTGATAAGGATTGTTTTTATCCATTCTATCTTATATTTAGGGGCTTATGAATATACACATAAAATTAACAAGTACTTCTATTGATAATTCTTAATGTGAATTATAAATTTCATTATTTTTTATCTATTTTAATTCCTTATAGAGCCAAACCATAAGCCAAAATTACACAAATAAATCAACGACAATGATAGATCTCTAAATCAAGTTTATGACCATGAAATATTTACCAATATACCTTTTAACATGTATATAGATAAGCTTGAATCCATTTTTCTATAATCCTTCAAGATTGCATAGATAAAAATATTCCTCTTAGCATTGAGCACTGCACAAGATGACATGTAAAGAATAGAATGTTGTATGCAAAAATAGAAAGATAGAAGAATGATGTCATGTAGGCAAGACTATTGAAGTGGTTGTTAGGAAAATATGAGAGAGAATGTTGTTGGAGAATATTACATTATTTTCGGTTAAATTAGATAATTAATCTATGTTGGTTGGTTTCTAGGAATTTATTTCAATAGATAACTATTATACGAGAAAATAAGGTTTTAAAAAGATACTACACTATAATGTAAAACTATCCTTACTTGAATATGATTAAATGCTATCTAAATATCTTTATTTTTTTATTAACTTATGATGCTATAGTCTTTTCTTACTCTATTATTTTATTTAGTATTAGATTGGGAGGAAAGAAAATGAGAGAAGTTGTGTGGAGATCTGTATGCATATGCACTTACTACGAGGTTAATTGAGTAGGAAAGAAAATATATTTATGAAGCCTGATCTTTACCTTTTTTCTTAAGGTGCAAAGCTTTTAGATCTCTCCATACAAATAAAATCCCTTGCATCTCACCAATCGAGAGACATTAAAAATGTTTGGTAGAATGATATAGATTTTTAATGAAAGAAATAAGTTTGACGATTGCAAATTATTCATGAAGAAGAATGCATAGAAGAAAATGTATTTTGTTATAATTCAACCCAAGGAGCTAAATAATATGTCATGTTACAAAAAAATTGAAGCATAAGGAATACCAAAAATTAGAGAATATAGATTTTTCTAGGAAACTAGGCAATAATAAATGTTTGAAGGTATGTGTGGAGGAGTCTTAACAATATGAAAGTTGGTACTCTTTCAAATCTTTATGAGAAAAAAAAAGACTGGAAAGATTCAATGTATTTTCTATTGGTAGAAAAGCACCATTCACGAGATTTAAAATATTTTATATGACCCATAATAGTTTTTGGCCAAGCAAACAAAAGGTAACAAAGGTACAAAAGAAGATAGAAAATGGTAGAAATTGTAATACCCCTCCTTTGCTATCATTGTAGACTTAGTTGTTAAAGTTCTATAAGACTCTAATATAGATTTTTTAGCCCTTATTTGATATTTGAAATGCAATACTTTGATATATTGAATAATTCATTATGTCAGGTTGTAACAATTTCCTATTTATCAAGTTACTCAAGCACAGTGTTTATCGAGTGAACTTGTGCCTAGTGTTGACCAAGTTGCTCGGTCATAGTGTCTTGCTGAGTGACTTGGGCTAGTGATGATTGAGTGTTTGCCAGGAACCAAGAGATGGTGTATCGATCAAGTTTTTTTTGGGTACCAAGTGGTAGTGTGTTGATTGAGCGAGGCAGTAACAACTGAGTGGGCAGTGTTGACCGTGTGATTGGTTGTCGATCAACTTCAAGTGGTCACATTTTTACACACATACAGAGAGGGGAGTAGAATTGCAAATTATTTTCCAACATAGGACATAGTGGATTTACAAATTTCACAATGTAATTTTCAAATATCATTAAGAAATGCAATGACTCACAAATTCTAATTAATAATGAATTTTTGGTTTGTCAGAATTAAGTATTGATTATTAATTATTTCCCCTTTCTCAATTCATTCCCAACATCATGTAAGTTTTCATCACCTAGGTATGAATTGATCTCTCTTTGTCAATGTGGTGTTTTACACATGGTGAGATCAATAGGAAGATCGACTTTGCAACTTGTTCACATGGTTTTTGATCCTTTATTCGACCAGTATGTATTCACATCAGGTGAATATTTATTATCCTGCATGGGTACTATGAAGATTTTTGGTTTTGGTTTTTATAAAAGGAGATAGTGGCTTATTTAACTCCATATATCAACAGAGTTGAGTGATATTTGATATAACCTGCTTGAAAATGTATTTTCCTTTGGAGCTATGTGCCAAGTGTGAATCCTACAATCAATTCCACTGGTCTCTACTACCCAAAAACTATCATATATGGATTAACCCCCACATCAATGAAGTTGTTCTTCCTCTGTGTATTAATGCTAGGGCCATGGAAATGATGTTTTGCATCAAGTCTCCTTCAATTCGCCAAGTTCTTCAGCAAGTAATTGGTGAAGTAATTCTCTGTCCTTCTATGAAATATTTCCTATACCCATCAAATGTTGTGTCCATTTTTCTTTCAAATACCATGGACTTGTTACAGTCGGTTCATTTGTTGGAAATTTTGGTGGTGAAAGTGCTTCTTCCTCAATTTTGGAATGAAAATAAACTTGCAAATGCCATGTAGCAGTATGATCTTTGGTCTGGGCATGCACTAGTAGGTGGTCTCTTCCAAAGATCTCAGTTATTGTGATGACATGAATACATGGTTATGTTTGATGCTCTTTAGAAAGCCTTCTAAAAATAGAGTCCCCACACCATGAAATCTGCTCTCCAAACTACTGCAAGGGCTTTGGGTCACCAATTGGAAGACAGAGTTAGGTGCACCAGTTTTGCTATATTGGACTTGCTGAGCCTATCCAACTTTGATTATCAGATTCATGAAGGGCCTTCTTCAAGTGCACTCCAAGATTTAGGCCCTAATTTGCAAGATGACATAGTGATTACTAATCGGGTACATTGGCTTGGTACTCTGTCTAAGACTACATTTCATGAACTAGGACATGTTCACGAGGAGGCATGCATTTCTATGGAGGACCCTCCTATCATAGGTACTATAGATAATATCACTGCCAGTTTGGTCTCAGGTTGGGAAGTGGCTCTAGTGAAAAGTTTGGATTTTGAGTAGGGACATTCTCTACAAATTGGTTCATCCTCAACTTCTACAATTGATGTTTCATGCGATCATATGGACGAATGAAAAATTTAGGGTTTTAAGGTATTTCATTTTGGGGATTTTTTGACGAATGGCATGTTTTTAATCATTTTGTATCTTTTGGTCAAAGTTTGGGACCTTCATGCCTGTTTGGTTGAAATGTTTTTGAATTTGTAATAACTTGACAAGTTTCAAATTATGATGGGAATATCCCTTCACTTTGTAATATTGATTACATTCATCAATGAAAAATGTTGTAAATATCGATGTTTAATACTTGTACATATTGTGATGATGTTGGGTTTTCTTTTTGGTTCTTTCCCAGTTGAGCTCTTGAACCAGTTTTAGTTAAATTAATATATTCAGTGGTACATCTACTTTTGCCAAAAAATTAAGAATAATTTCCTACTTGTAGTGATGATGCTTTAATTTCTCTTAGTTAATGAAATTATTTTTATAATCATGTCATATCGTGTGTCTTAGAAAGATGTTTATCATGTCCTCATGATGATGAGATATTCATGTTAGAATATGAGGTTATTTATATTTAGGATTTACTTTTATACTTACCCCATACTTGCATGTGTATGGTGTGTGTGTGTTTGTTTTACATTTATGTTTAACGTGCCTAATATGGTTGAGCGAGGGAGTTATAGTCACATACTAGTCAATATCAACATAATTTACCACTCCCTACCATTATTATTTTTATCTTAGATATGTATTTACATGTACATGTTCATCTTTTATACAGATTTGTAGTGCAGGCCAAGCAGAAAATCAATTGGAGCCAAGTAAAGTGAAAGTTTAGTGTATGACGATTGATACAATATAAGTAGAGTAAAGTTTAGTTGATGTCAAGCACCAGTATACTTTAGTGTTTTTCAAGTTATCTAGTGGATGATGAGTAGAAGAATAGTATGGAATTCGAGTGACAACAAATTGATGCCAAGTGCCAATATTCATGTTAAATCAAGGATTTGACGAATTTGAGCTAACTATTTTGTTTTCTTGAATTTTGTGAAGTGTGTGGAAGATAACTATGATGATTTTTTGGCACAGAACTCATTGTAAACCATTTTGGGGTGAATTCAAAGAGGATTAAGAAGAAGTTTCTGGAAGGGACTCAAGTGAAATGATGGGTAGATTCATTGAATCCTACCTAATCCTACCGAACCTAGAAATGGATGATAGAGGTTGAATGAAAAAATATCTTAATTTTCTATTTATAGAGATGGTTGGTCAAAATCAAGGTTGGTCATGTTCAAGAGCCTAAGTTAGACAAAAGGTCTAAAGTATTGCTTCATTCAGTGACCAAACAGAAGAGACTATTATTGGCAAGCAAAGAGAGAAAGCTTAAGATTATGAATGCTTGAAGGGTAAACAAGCTATCAAAGTTGAAGTGTGTGAAAGCCAAGTAGAATGGAGGACTAAAATAGAGATCTACAATTTGCAAGTGAGTTGTAATTTGTTGTAAGATCAAGTCTTACTGTTACTTTCTAATCATTGTACCAATCTAGGGTAAATCCTTTGGATTAAGGTTGACCTAACCATCATTTGTAAATCCTCTAATCGAGTGACATTTCAAGTGAATGATCTAAAGTCCTCTAACAAGGCTCACTTCTAATAGGGTGATTGAAATCTTCTAACCAAGTCACATTTTATAGTGTGTATTTTAACCTTTCACGGGGCATCACTTCAGAAGAGTAAGAATGAGTAGCATGTTGCTAGTGGTTTTTCCAAAATTGGGTTTCCACCTAAAATCATTATGTCAAATTTGTTTTTGAATCCATTATATTTTATGCTTACATTTTTGTAAAGTTAATTTGACAGTAACCTATAAGTTTAAGCATTGTATGATCTAATGGGTGGATGCATGAATATGTTTTATGGATATGGGTTGACTAAGTTGTGAAAAGCTTTATTTTTACATTTGGACCTTGGATAACTGATTTCTTGCCCCCCTCAATTATTCTAAAGAATTATAATAATTGGTATCAAAACCATCTTCTTAAGAGGACTAGTTTGAAGGTACTAGAAACAAAAGATCTAGATGTCAAAAAGAGAGCTACCCAAGCTTAACAAGGACAACTTCCCTACATGGAAAAGTCTAATGAAGCTACAAAAAGGAGGTCTTGGAGGCCATGCACAATCTACCATCATCACTAAGCATGTTGATCCTACTGGAACCCTAACTATTGAAGATCTAAAAGAGAAGAAAGAACACAATCATGCAATGTTGGAGATTGCCTATGCCCTAAGTTATTTTGAGTTTGATGATATCAAGGGTTTTGATAGTGCAAAGAAGATGTGGGATTCTCTTCACACCATCTATGGAGGAGACACAAATTTTTTGAGAGCCAAATCAAAAAGTATTAGAGGTAAGTTTGATGATATGAGGATGCAAGAAGGTGAGAATGTTGCTCAATATTGCTCTACAATAAAAGATGGTGTTAATGCTATAAGAGGAGCCACTAGTAAGATATATGATGATATTTTATTAAGTAAAGTCTTGAGAACACTATTTCCCATCTATGCTATTAGAGTTTTTTCCATACAAGAGCTAAGATGTATATTAGGTTCTAATCTGACTCTGGAAGGTCTGGTAGGTAGGCTCACTACTTTTGAGCTATCTAATTTTGACAACTTCAAATCTAATAATGTTGAATTTGCTTTCAAAGCTAAGTTGTCATTAAAGGAACCTAATGAGAAGAAGAAGAAAAAGGTAAAATATATTTCTAGTGATAGTGATACAGATGAGGAGGATGTAGAATAGTTTGAATCACTACTAGTAAGGAGATTTCACAAAGGCAAAGGAAAATTTAAGGTAAGTTACCTATCATGTGTTTCAATTACAATGAGGTTGGTCATATTGTTGCTAGATGTATAGAGAAGAACTATAGAAGTATAAACAAATACAAAAGTAGAAGAGATGAGAACAAAAAAAATTACAAAGACAAAGGCAAGAAATCTTGCTACATTGGAGAAGAGGAAACCAAATATGGATCTGATGATCATGAAGATAAAGTGGTGTAAATTTCAATGAAGGATGATTTTGATGAGGATAAGGCCATTGCACTAGTGTCTTGTGTGAACAAGAATGACATATGGAACATTGATAGTGGATGTTCACATCATATAATTGGAGATAAAAGTAAGTTCATTACCTTGAATTATTATGATGGAAATAGTGTAAATTTTGGTAATGATAAACCCTATTTGATAAAAGGAAAAGGATCTATCAAACTCATAGAAAAGATTTTATGTGACAATGCTTATTATGTTGACGGACTTAACTATAATTTTTTGAGTGTGTCACAATTGAATAGTTCAGGTTGCAAGGTTGAGTTTGAGAAAAATATAGCTAAGATATATGATACTAATGGAAAATTAATTGGAAAAGGTGATCAAACTAGAAGTAATCTATTCTACCTTGATATGAATGATGATACTTATCTAGTTGTCAAATTTTATGATGTGTGGTTATGGCACAAGGGGTTATGTCATGTTAACTTTAATAACTTGGTTAGTATCAGTAACATGAAGAGAGTCAAAGGTTTTCCTCAATTATAGAAACTTGACATTATAATTGCAAACAATATCAGTTAAGCAAAATGATAGTCTCATTTTAAAAGTAAGACTCACGCCTCTAAAGGAATTTCGTAGATTGTTCATACTAACTTTTGTGGACCAATTGATGTACAAAGCTACAAAGGTGATAAGTACATTATGCTATTTGTCGATGATTATTCTAGGATGATGACAGTTATGTTTCTAAATAGAAATTTGATGCTTTCTAGATTTTCAAGTGGTACTTAGCAAGAGTTAATAAGGAAACAAGTAAAATCCTAAAATGTTTGAGATCTAACAAAGGAGGAGAATTTACTTCAAATGAGTTTGAGATGTTCTATAATGATAGAGGAATCAAAAGATAAACATCTACACCTAGGACCCCTCCACAAAATGAAATTGTTAAAAGGAGGAATAGATCTATAATGGACTACGATAGGACACTCATGATGGAGAAGAATCTTTCTTTGAAACACTGGAGAGAGGATGTAAGTATAGCTGGTGCAGGAGCACCCTAGGGTTTTACTCCAAGCCCTAGTTAATTTTTGTGCTCATAATTGAGGAGTGGATCACATCATATGAACTCATAAAATAAGTATAAAGAGGACTTTAGTATAATTCATTCAATTTTGCAAGTTTGTAGCCAATTAGATAGTTAAGTTCTTTGGTCATGCAAAGTTGTGCAAGTAGTTAAAACTTTGGTTCTCATGATCATAATAGTTAGCAAGATGTAGCATGGAAGATGTGTGAACTAGTGAAAGAGGCTACAATAGGGGTTAGTGCATGATCACGACCTTCAAAGGTTAACATCAAATGAGACATGTGAAGATGTGAAAATAGTTAAAGTGGAAGTTAAGCGCACATTCATGACCTAAAAAGACTAATAACTCAGGAAGCCTACAAAGTTGTGAAGGAAGGAAAGATGACTATTCACATCATCACACCTTGATGTAGGAGCATCCAGAGGTATAAGGGCAATCCTGTGTCACCCAAAAAAAATACTAAGACTTAGTTTCTATTTCATGTGTTTTCATTTTTTGATACCCATTTGGGTCAAATAAAGGTTCCAACTCTCACAGTTCCACTATAAGTGTTCATGTAAATCCTAAAAAAATAGGAGTATGTATTTGAGCCATCATTTTGGTGAACTAGGAGGTGTAAATTGGCTAGATGAATGTAACTGTGATTTAGAGCATTCCAAAAAAAGAATCAGGTCAAAAGGCCCCATGGTTTGAAAGTTATTGCAGTTTTTTGGGTTTTGGAGACCTCCTAAGAATGCTTCAAAGTTAGGTTAGGGGCATTAAATGACCCTAAAAAGGGACAAAAAATGGGGGATGAGTGAAGCTTGTCCATAGGGCTATAGAGCACTTCGAGATCTTTCTGAAAATGTAAACGGTTCGTCAATCGGAGCTACGGTTCAAAAGTTATGCCTCTCGGAAGTTCGGTGACCATTTCTGGATTCTTCTAGATTTGCACTGACTTCTAATGCAGCTTCTGGAACCTTCTATTTGGTCATTGGATGCCTACTAGCACTTTCTAGAATGTAATCCTAGTCCTTAACCCTCTGGGGTCTATTTAAGGAGATTTTTGGCATTGTAAAAGGCAGTTTGGAGTGGAGTTAGAGAGGAGGTACTGAAAGGAGAAATTATCTCTAGATTTATGCTATTGTAAGCCCTTAGGGCATGTTTTGAAGTTTATTTTCTCTGTACTGAATGTACTAGCTTATTTTCTCAGTTAATACAATTTCCCTTTTCTGTTGTGTCCATTATGTTCTTGGGTTGTGTCCCCATCAAGACAACTCCTCATCTACACCATCATCATGATACTCTATTAAATCTGCAATGTTGAAAATGGGAGAAATGTGAATACCATCTGGTAGCTCCACTTCATATGCATTTCCTGAGTCATGTTTCTTCAAAATTTTGCAGGGGCCAAATTTCTTCATTTTTAGCTTGTTGTAAGTACCGGTTGGAAATCTTTCTTTTCGTAAATGCACCATGACTAGATCCCCTACTTGGAATTCCTTATGTCTTCTCCTTTGATCAGCCCTAGCTTTATACTCTTGATTCATCTTGGTAATGTGTGCTTGAACCTCCTCATGTAGACACTTGATATGTTCAGCAAATTCTTTCACTTCAGCACTTGTCCTCTCCCCTTGCTCTATCTTCCTCAATTCTGGTGCAGTCCTTGGGCTATTCCCATATACAATTTGGAATGGTGATTTTCCAGTACTCCTGTCTATAGAGTTATTGTAAGAAAACTCTACTTGTGGTAGAATCAAATCCCATCCCTTGGACTTATCCCCAACTAAACATCTCAGCAAATTGCCCAGACTTCTGTTTACCACTTCTGTTTGGCCATCAGTTTGTGGGTGATGCGTGGAACTGAATTTCAAGTCAGTTCTTAACTTTTTCCACAATGTCCTCCAGAAATACCCCACAAATTTAGTATCTCTATCAGAAACTATACTCCTTGGAAGACCATGTAGTCTTACCACCTCTTTGAAAAACAAATCTGCAATATGGACAGCATCATGAGTTTTGTGGCATGGAATGAAATGTGCCATTTTGGAGAACCTATCAACCACCATGAATACTAAGTCATTACCCCTTTGTGTCCTTGGCAATCCAAGAAAAAAATCCATAC
Source organism: Cupressus sempervirens (assembly GCA_028749045.1). Classification (NCBI taxonomy): domain Eukaryota; kingdom Viridiplantae; phylum Streptophyta; class Pinopsida; order Cupressales; family Cupressaceae; genus Cupressus; species Cupressus sempervirens. Next base: position 53,145,108 of record CM053792.1, on the reverse strand, counting down.
TTATGTCCTCCCATGGCCTTGATGGAACAGGCAATGGCTGATATAGGCCAGTATTGTGACTAAACCCCTTGGCAACTTGACAAACCTAGCAACTCTGTACAAACTTCTTCACATCCTGTAAAATTTGAGGCCAAAAATAATGTTCTCTAAGAATGGCAATGGTCTTATCTTGACCAAAAAATCTTTCCATCCCTCCACTATGTTTCTCCTTAATCAAATTTTCCCTCATGGAACTCCTTGGAATGCACAATTGACTACCCTTGAACAACGTGCCATCCTGAATCAAATAGTCTAACCACTTGGTTCTATCTACAGCAACAGGTTCTTTACAAGCTTTCCATGCTTCAGCAAAATCAAGATCCTCGGGGTACAAATTCTTGAGTTCATCAAACCCAACTACTTCAACCTACATTACTATAAGCAACAACTATCTCCTACTTAGTGCACCTGCAACCCTGTTAGATTTTCCACTTCTATGCTTCAACACAAATGTATAGCTCTGCAAGAACTCTACCCACTTCATATGTCTCTGATTCAATTTACCTTGGCTATTTAGGTACTGTAATGCCTGATGATCAGTATACAAAACAAATTCCTTTGGCAATAAATAATGCATCCATTTCTTTAAGGCCTGAAGTATTGCATAGAACTCTTGATCATAAACAGAATACTTCTTCTTTGCATCATTCAATTTTTCACTAAAATATGCAATAGGCTTACCTTCTTGGCTTAATATAGCCCCAATAGCACTGCCACTGGCATCACAATCCACCTGGAAAATCTTTCTAAAATTTGGAAGTGCCAACATAGGCTGTTCTGTCACCTTCTTCTTCAACAATTCAAAACTTCTCGCAGCTGTTGCAATCCATCTGAACTCTTTTCTATCCCCTCTTATTGTATCAGTTAGGGCTGCACATATGCCACTGAAATTCTTAATAAACTTCCTGTAAAAACTAACCAAACCATGAAATGATCTTACCTCAGTAGCAGACCTTGGAGTAGGCCATTCCAAGATGGCTTTTACCTTCTCTGGATCCATTTTGAGACCTTCGGGTGATATAACAAACCCCAAATAGACTAACTTCCTTTTTGCAAAGATACACTTCTTCAGATTAATTAACAATTTCTCTTCCCTTAGCCTTTCAAGGACACTACGAAAATGCAGTAAATGTTCTTCCAAAGTCTTTCTAAAAATTAAAATATCATCCAAATAGACAATGACAAATTTTCCCAAGAACTTCTTAAGTACCTCATTCATGAGCCGCATGAAGGTGCTTGGGGCGTTCGTCAATCCAAAGGGCATGACTAACCACTCATAAAGACCCTCCTTGGTCTTGAAGGCTATTTTCCACTCATCTCCTTCTTGAATCCATATCTGGTGATAGCCACTCTTAATATCTATCTTTTTGAAGTACTGAGCTCCACTCAAGCAGTCCATAAGATCATCCATCCTTGGCAAAGAAAATCGATACTTGATGGTTATCCTATTTATAGCTCGAGAATCTGTACACATCCTCCACTCTCCATCCCTCTTTGGTGTGAGTACTATAGGTACTGCACATGGACTCAGGCTCTCTCAAATCAAGCCCTTCCTCAACAACTCCTGAACCTATCTATTTAGCTCCTCTATTTCAGTAGGAGTCATCCTGTGAGCAGCCTTGTTAGGCAAACTAGCTCTTGGAATCAGATCTATCTGATGACTAATTTGCCTTACTAGTGGCAATCCATCTGCAACATTATCAAAGATAATATCTCCAAACTCCCCTAGTAAATCTGAAACTTCAAGTGGTATTTCACTACTACCTTCTTTATCTTTCCTAGGAATCAAAGCATAGCACATATGATGATGTTTCATGCCATCTAAAAACTTCCTTTCATCAACAAGAGAAATCCTAGCACTGCTACATACCTTTTCACCTTCCTTTTTCATGGGCTTCAATTTGTGGCAAACTCCATCCTTTTCCAGAGAGTATGTGTTTGCATGTCCATCATGTACTGCATGTCTATCAAACTGCCATGGTCTACCCAACAATAGATGGCAAACATCCATCAAAATAACATCACAGAGAACTTCATCATGGTAACTCCCAATTTTGAATTTAACTAAACATTGTTCACTTACCAGGACCTTATGATCATCTTTTACCCAAGCAATCTGATAGGGCTAGGGATGTTTCTCCCTCTTGAGCTTTAGCTTAGAGACCATCTCTTCTGATACCAAGTTATCAGTGCTACCACCATCAATGATCACATCACAACATTTATCCTCACACTTGCATCTGGTACAAAACAAACTCCTTCGTTGTCCTGGTTCAATCTCACCACTTAGTAGGACTCTTTCATTTACCAAGGTCTCTCCTCTTTTTGCATCCTTTGAATGTGATGATCATGCATCCTCATCCACATGAGCAACCCTAGCTTGGCCCTCAGCTCTCCTATCTATCCTTCCTTGTCGTTCAGGGCATTCAAAGGCACAATGACCTTCTTCATTACAATGGAAATAGGTACCACGAAAGCCTCCTCTTCCTTGTCCATGTCCTCTACCTCTTCCTCTCTGATTTCCAAAGTCTTGATCATGGGAGCGGTTGAAACCCTCATTCCTCTGGTTCCTACTAGTACCCACATCTTCATTTTTCTTTTGGGTTTCATTGCGACCTCCAGATGATCTACCGCTTCCCCTTCCTCCTTGACCATGCCCTCTTTGTTTTCCTTCAAACCTTTTATTCAGCTTCTCTTCAACTCGTAGCGCAAACTGGTATGCCTCTTCAATGCTGGTCATTCTTACCAGACTTAATTCCTCCTGGATGCTAGGTTGCAACCCACTGATATAACGAGAAATCTTCTCCTTATTTGCTTCTACATGCCTTGCTCTAATCAAGAGTCGGTAAAATTCCTCTGTATATTCTTGGACTAATCTTCCTGCTTGCTTTAACCCATGCATCTTCTTAAACAAATCAAGCTCGTAGTCCATAGGAATGAACTGCTTCTTCAATTTGTCCACCATGCGATCCCATCTTGTGATCTTCTCCTTTCCTCATCTATTTCTTTCCAATTGAACCTCTTGCCACCAAATTTTGGCATGGCCTTTCAGTTTGGCCTTTGTAAACTTAACCTTATCTGGGTCCCTGATATCCTTATACTCAAAGTATTCTTCCAGTTCATTGATCCAATCGATCAACTCAACTGGTTTCAGATTTCCTAAAAATACACCCACTTCAATTGTGGGTCTTTTCCCAAACTTAGTAATGGCCCTAAAAAGCCTTTCCTCTACATGATTCAGAACTTCCCCATCAAATTTCCCTGTAGGTCCAATTTCATCTTCTTCATTGTCATCTTCACTTTCATCACCTACGACCACAGTTGCTCCTCTACGGAGCTCCTCCTGCAATGCTTCTACCTGCCTTTGGAGGGCTCTAACCTCCTTAGGATTAATAGCTCTAGCCCTTCCACCGTGCTCTCTTCATGGAGGCATCTTCTTAACTCGAACCCACAACCACACAGTCCTGGTGCAAACTGCCTCACAGTCGGCACTCTGTCTACACACTCAGGAAAATTGGCTCTGATACCACTTGATGGGGACACAACCCAAGAACAGAATGGACACAACAGAAAAGGTAAATTGTATTAACTGAGAAAATAAGCTAGTACATTTAGTATAGAGAAAATAAAATTCAAAACATGCCCTAAGGGCTTACAATAGCATAAATCTGGAGGTAATTTCTCCTTTTAGTATCTCGTCTCTAACTCCACTCCGAACTTCCTTTTACAATGCCACAAATCTCCTTAAATAGACCCCGGAGGGTTAAGGACTACGAGTACATTCTAGAAAGTGCTAGTAGGCATCCACCGACCAAATAGAAGGTTCCAGAAGTTGCATTAGAAGTTGGTGCAAATCTAGAAGAATCTAGAAACGGTCACCGAACTTCCGGGAGGCATAACTTTTGAACCGTAGCTCCGATTGATGAACTGTTTACATTTTCGAAAAGCTCTCGAAGTGCTCTATAGCCCTATGGACCAGCTTTTCTTGTCCCCCATTTTTCAGCCCTTTTGAGGTCATTTAATGCCCCTAACCTGACTTTGAAGCATTCTTAGGAGGTCTCCAAAACCAAAAAAATTGCAATAACTTTCAAACCATGGGGCCTTTTGACCTGATTCTTTTTCTGGAATGCTCTAAATCAAAATTACATTCATCTAGCCAATTTACACCTCCTAGTTCACCAAAATGATGGCTCAATTACATACTCCTATTTTTTCAAGATTTACACGAACACTGATAGTGGAACTGTGAGAGTTGGAACCTTTATTTGACCCAAATGGGTATCCAAAAATGAAAACACATGAAATAGAAACTAAGTCTAAGTATTTTTTTTGGGTGACACAGGATTGCCCTTATACCTCTTGATGCTCCTGCATCACAACTACATGAGGTCAAGTCAACTAAACCATGGTAAAGTAGCAATGAATAGAGAAGTAGACTTTCTCACACCATCGCAACTAAGAAATGTTAAGTCATCCTAGTAGCAATGAAGCAACGATTGAAAGAAATGAAATAGTTTCACAACCTCACAACCTAAAATAGTTAATTAATGTAAGCTATGATGAAGATGTGCTCAGAACCTTTTCACAACATTGCAAGTGTTAGGTGACAATTAGTGAAGTCAGCAGTGAAGCCATGCTCAAAACCTATCACAAGGTCACAAGATTGAAAAGGTACTTAAGGGAAACAATTGTGAAGATACATTAAACCATCTTTCACATGATTGCAAGGGAAAACAAGAAATTAAGAGAATTTTCAGCAAAGTTGCATAATCCATCGTTTACATGATCATAGGGCTATGCAGACAGTCAAAAGGAAGTGATCCGAAGTCACAACCAATGTTTGCAGCATTCCAATGATGAAGCAAACAGTTAGGGGACAAGCTGTCAAGGTGCAAAAATGTTAAGAAGATAGCTAGGCATACCTTCGCAACTTGGAATGTAGTCAACATAGAATGAGGTATGATCGAGCAATAAAGACTTCTTCACAACATTGCAAGCCAAAAAAGTTAAAAGAGGAGAATAATACGTAGAGAAGGAAAAAGGACACGTCAACCAAGAAGCTATTACAAATGAAGAAAGAAGTTGTAGAGTTGAAGAAGGTGGTTAAAGCCAAATCTTGATGATTTTCTAAATGACCTAGTATGGATATAAAATCTAAAGGTCCCCAAATGGCACAAGGGAGTTAAGAGTTGGAGAATTAGTGTTAGAATAATTGTAGAAGCTAGAAGAGCATAAATTTCAATAGATAGAGTTTATTTGAATGTAATGTAATTTCAGAATTCAATAGAAGATATTTCTAGTGTGTTAATCAATTTTAGTTTGCAAGTTTTTTATGTTGGTAGAGCTTAGTAGAGTAGAATTTTGTTACATAGTAAGAGCTCAATAAATGGATTCTTCTTTATCTCTTTGTTTAGTCAAATGGACTATTTGATTCAAGAAGAATCATCTATACATATGTTCTTTTATTTTCTATTTGTGTGTGTGATGGAGCTAGCTCAGAATTCAAGCAAGGCCTAGGCCAGCAAGGGATGTCTCAGTTAGGAACTTACAAAGAGAGAAGTGAGAGGAGAATGTATGATTGATATTTATTAGTCATGAGAAGTGGTGGTTTGATAGTCTTTTTGGTGGGTAGGAAGCCTTGAGAAGGGGAAGAGATTATTTTCCCTAGTACTAGGGTCAAGTAGTAACCTTAGGGACCCAATAGTGAGTCTAAGGAGTCCTAGAAGAGAGTACGACTCAGTAAGAAAGGAAATCCTCCCCATCAGATTGGTATTAGAGCCATAAGATTTGTGGCTTGTGTGGTATGTTGTATACTCCTAAATCCATTGGGTCTTCAAATATGGTAACTAATGCTGAATTAGTTAAGGAGGTAGATGAACAAAAGAAACTCCTAGAAGAGAAGACTAGGATCCTTGATGAGGTCGTAGAGGAGATGAAAGACAAGTTAAAAGAGATGGAAGACATGGACTAGGAAAACGAAGATGAATACCTTACCAAAGGTAAGGAGGAGGTAGATTTGGAGGATGAAATACCTGAGCTAAATCCTCCACTTGGTGGAGGAGAACCATTCATTAGACCCCTCAAGGCATTTGGAGGGAAGAGCCTAGAGAATGTCTCATTGTTCCATGGAAAGATGGATGTTGTGGTAGTCCTAGAATGGATTGATAGTATAGAAAACTACTATGAATGTGAAGGGACAATAGAGGCACAATAATTAAAATTTGAAAAATCTAGGTTGAAAGGACAAGCACTTACTTGGTGGAAGTTTGTGCAAGAGGAGAGAGAAAGTGAAGGGAAGAAAGCAATAGCCAGTTGGAAGGCTATGTTGGAAAATATAAAAGAAACCTATTTTCTAGAGGATTATGAGATTCAGTTACACAAGCAGAGGTAGAATCTCAAGCAGAAGGATCTTGATGTGGCTACCTACACTAAAGAGTTCCAAAAGTTGGCTCTAATGTTGAAGTTTCATGAGGCAGAGAGCATCAAGGTGGAAAGGTATCTAAATGGCCTTAAGTGGTCTATTCAAGATGAATTAAGTTTTTTTAGTCTCACTACATTGCAAATTTGTTTTCAAATGGCTAGGAGAGTTGTAGATAAGTTGAAAAGAAAATGGGACTCAAGATCCAAGAACAAAGGCAAAGATAGAGACTTCAAAAGAGGTTCAAGAGGAGGTTCAAGTGGGAGGACAAATGAGAAAAGAAGACATGGTTATTCCAAATGGAATGAGTAGACTAGTGAAAATAGTTAGAGAGGTGGCTCACATAGAGGAAGAGGATCTAAAAATGGTAGCAGAGGTAGAAATGACAACAACAATAATAGAGGCTCACACTTCAGCAATATGAAATGTTACAACTGTGGCAAGTTGGGGCATCCTTCCTAAAAATATCTAGAGAAAGCATCAACATTACCTCATGGAGAGAAGAAGATCAACTACATCCAAGAGGAGAACAATTATAGAGTAGGTGAAGTAAATCTTGATGTAAAGAAAGGTGAGAACCTCATGTTGAGAAGAGTCTTAATAAAAGAACCTATAAAGGAGGAACCCAAGAAGAGAAGAGAATTGTTTAGAACCACTTGCAAAATATTAGGCAAGGTGTGTAAATTGATTATAGACTTAGGGTCTACTGATAATGGCATGTTAGAGGAAGTAGTACAGAAGCTTAGATTAGCAAAAATTCCACATGTGAGTCCTTACAAAGTGACATGGTTGAATGAAGGGTAGAACATCCTGGTAAATGAATAAGTATAGGAAGACATCACTATTAGAAAGTATCAAGATAGGATCTTGTGTGACATACTTCCCATGGATGCTTGTCATCTATTGTTGGGAAGACCTTGGTAGTATGACAAAGAGGTAGTACATCATGGGAAGGAGAATAAATATTCTTTCAAGAAGGATGGAATCACTTATAGGATACAATCCATAGTGGATGAAGAAAAGACAAAGAAGGCTACTGCCAAAACACTTTTGATGAGTGGGAAAGAATTTGTAAAAGACTTGAAAGAAGAAGTCGGGTTTGTTGTCCTATTGAAGCCCAAAGAAGAAGAGGTGAAGAAACCTAGTGTCTTACCACTGGAGGTACAAGTTGTATTAGATCAGTTTAGGGATATCATTAGTGATGGTACACCATCCAAACTACCCCCACACAAAGTAGTAAGTCATCAGATAGACTTTGTGCTAAGAGTTTCATTTCCAAACAAAGTTTCTTACAAGATGACTCCAAAACAAAAACAAGGAGATTGCCAGGAAGATTCAAGAACTACTAGATCATGGATTGATCAAAGAGAGCATCAATCCATGTGCAGTACTAGTTGTGGTAGCACCAAAGAAAGGAGGTGAGTGGAGACTCTATACTAATTCTAGAGCAATAAATAAGATAACCATAAGATATAGGTTTTCTATTCCTAGAATAGAAGATTTGATGGATTTTTTAGGTAGCACACAATATTTTTCCAAGATTGATTTAAAAAGTGGGTACTACCAAATTAGATGAAGAAAGGTGATGAGTGGAAGATAACCTTCAAAAACACTGAAGGATTATATGAATAGTTAGTCATGTCATTTTGTCTCTCAAATGCACCAAGCATATTTATGAGACTAATGAATCAAGTATTGAAACATTATACAAGCAATTTTGTGATAGTTTACCTAGATGACATTTTGGTTTATGGAAAGAGTAGAGAAGAGTACCTCAAACATTTGGATATTTTTTTGAGAAGGTTGCAAGAAGAAAATTTGACCATTAACCTTGAGAAATGTGAGTTCATAAAGGAAGAACTAGTCTACCTTGGATTTGTTGTATCACAAGGTAAGAAAAAGATGCATGAAGATAAGGTCAAAACAATTTTAACTTGACCTACACCAAAGAGAAGTACAATTGTCAGAATTTTTCATGGATTGGCACAGTTTTATAGGAAGTTCATTAGAAACTTCAGTGAGATATGTGCTCCTATTATAGACACTATCAAAGGATAAATGAAGACAAAATTTGTATGGACAAAAAGGGAAGATGAAGGATTTGAAAGACTAAAGAAAAAGGTAGCTACTAAACTAATCCTGGTACTACCTAGCTTTGAGAAACTATTTACAGTAGAGTGTGATGCAAGTAACATTGTTGTTGGAGTAGTTTTAAGTCAAGAAGGAAGACCTGCTGCATTTTTTAGTTAAAGATTGAATGAAGCCAAATCAAGATATTCTTCCTATGATCTTTAATTATATGCATTGTTGAAAGAACTCATAAAATGGGGACATTATTTTTTGCCCAAGGAATTTGTGGTCTTCATAGACAATCAAGCCTTAAGCTTTATCAATTCACAGGAGAAACTAAGTTTGAGCCACATAAAATGGATGGAATTTTTGTAGTCCTACGCTCTCACCATTAAGCACAAGAAGGGTATTAGTAAAAAAGTAGCAAATGCTTTAAGTAGAAGATTGTTGACAATATAGGAAATTCAATTGAAAATCATTAGAGTAGAGGAATTCAAAGATCTCTATGAAGGAGATGACGATTTCTCAGAAGCTTACAAGGTATTTTCATCTTTTAAAAATCATTTTCATAGGGAATTTCCTAATTATACATTGTAGAATGGTTTATTGTTTAAGGACAATTAGAGTTATGTTCCAAAAGGTTCAATGAGAGAAAACCTTATCAAGGAGAAACATAATGGATTTTTGAGTGGACACCTTGGATTGAACAAAATCTTAGAGCTTGTAAGTAGATATTATTATTGGCCTAGGATGTAGAGAGATGCGAGAAAGTACGTTGAAAAATATAATATTTGTTAGAAAGCAAAAGGAACCTCATCAAATGCTAGTTTGTATCAACCATTACCCATACCTGATAGACCTTGGGAATGTCTAAGTATGGATTTCATTAAGGGGTTACCAAGAACTAAAATTAGTTTTGATATGTTTGTAGTAGTGGATAAGTTCAGAAAAATGAGTCATTTCATACCATGTAAAAGCACTCATGATGCAAGCTACATTGCACATTTGGTTTTCAAAGAAATAGTTAGAACTCATCGATTACCAATCAGCACAGTGCCTCATAGAGATATCAATTTCATGGGTCATTTCTAGAAAACATTATGGAGGAGATTGGGAACAAATTTTTCCCACAACTCTGCATACCATCCTCAAACTGATGGTCAAACTAAAGTGATAAACAGAGTAATTGGATAATTCTCAGATGCTTTACAAAAGAATATGGACAAACTTGGGATCAAGTTATATCACAGGCCAATTTTTCTTATAATGATAGTATCAATAGGACTACTAGATAGATTCCATTCTAGATTGTTTATGGAAGACACCCCAGAGGAGTTTGTGAAATTGGAGATGTAAAAGAACATGAATCAATCAGTGGGCATGTTGAAGATTTTGGTCAGTCCATGAAAGAAATACATGATCAGGTCAAAAAGACTCTTATAGAGGAAAATCAAAAATTAAAAGAAAAAGTGTATGAAGGAAGAAGAGATGTGTCATTTCAAGTTGGATACTTCGTATTACTACACCTGAACAAATCCAAATTACAGAAAGGAATATCTAGTAAGTTGCAGATGAGAAGAATTAGTCCCTATAGAATTATGGAGAAGTATGGACAAATTGTATATAAATTGGATCTACCTAAGGAATTAGGGTTATCACGAATCTTCAATGTGAAATACCTAATTTCCTACAAAGGACCTAAGATTCCAAAAAATACTCAAAAAGAAAAAATGGATAGAGATGTCTAGGAAATCAAGATACCAACACAACAAAAGCTACACGTAAAAAAGATATTGGATTCTAGGGTGAAGAAAATGACAAGGCATCTAGTATACATGGAGTATCTTGTTCAATGGAAGGGATTACCTACTATAGAGGCTACATGGATTGATGAAGAAGACTTCAAGAAACAATTCATTAGTTTGACATTGCTACTAACTAATCTAGATTAGTCTCTTTTTTGTAGAGGGGGAGTATGGTGCAGGAGCACCCTAGGGTTTTACTCTAAGCCCTCATTAATTTTTTTTCTCATGATCAAGGAGTGGATCAAATTGTATCAACTCATTGAATAAGTGTAATGAGGACTTCAACTTAATTCATTTGATTTTGCAAGTTTGCAACCAATTAGACAGTTAAGTTCTTTGGCCATGCGAAGTTGTGCAAGTAGTTAAGTCTTTGGTTTGCATGATCATAGCAATCAGCAAGATGTGAAAAGTGGAAAAAGAGGTTAGAATAGGGGTTAGTGCATGATCATGACCTTCAAAGGTTAAGATCAAATGAGACATATGAATATGAAAAAATAGTTAAAGTGGAAGCTAAGTGCATGTTCATAACTTGAAAAGACTAACAGCTCAAGAAGCCTATGAAGTTGCAAAGGAAGAAAACATGATTGTTTTGGTCATCGCAACTACATGAGGTCAAGTCAACTAAACCATGAAAAAGTAGCATTGAAGAGTAAAGTAGATCGTCTCACACCATCACAACCAAGAAATGTAAATTCAACCTAGTAGTTGTAAAGTAGTGATCAAAGGAAATGAAATAGTTTTGCAACCTCACAACCCAAAATAGTTAAGTCATGTAAATTGTGATGAAGATGCATTCAAAACCTTTTCACAACATTGCAAGTGGTAGGTGAAAGTTAGTAAAGTTAGTTGTGAAGTCATGCATAGAACCTATCGTAAGGTTGTAACTTAAGTAATCCATGTTTCACAAGGTTGTGTTGGTAAACAAATTGTTCTTTTCAATGTAACTCTTACATGCCCGAACCTGTGAGAAAAAATTTGATGCCAACAGTTGGATAATATATCATGAGATTGATAGATTTCCTCTGAATTGAAAGGTACAGCTCCCTTATCAATGATATTCAATGAATTTGTTTGTTCCTAAACTAATTGGGTACGTTCTTAACCCGAGAACGGAAGAGGAAAACCAAGCCAGCCCTAGACAGAACTAACTCAGGCATATTTTAACTCCTAAATCTAGCCAATGCCAAGAATCCACAACTCCTATGACTTCTTGATATTGGTAATGCAATATAGATGAAAATTATGTGAATGCAATGAAGAAATAAAGATTTAATATTCAGATTTATGCAATAGGAATACGTGCAAACACTCTAATCTACAACACATTCATTATTTGATGCAAGATGCAAGATAATGTCCAAAACTAAACACAACAATACTCTGATTGAGTATATTCAGAAAATAATACTCAAATTCTCTGATTTGAAGCAAAACTCTTCTTTGTTTTGAACACAACAAATACAATGCTCTGATTTTTATTTGCCTGCAACTCTAGGCAAATCTATTATAGAAATCAATGCATGAAATGAAATGCATAAAATAAACTACTATCTTCCCTCTACTCTAGCAATACCTACTCTTGCAAAAAAGAAGCCCCTCTCAATGGAAAAGGTTTTACAATAAATACATTCTCCAGCAACCGTTGGTTTCTTCTAGTGACTTTTCAATTCTGTAACTGATCTTGTCTCTTCAACTTCTCATATTTTTCCTTTTGAAAACTGATATGCTTATTAACTTTTAAAGTTAATAATGATAGATATTAACATATTTAAATTATATGTTAACAATTGACATTTAAATATGTTAAATCAATATCAAAATCTTTCCTTCATTGAGTGGACAACAAAATAAATAGTTCTGCCAGGTAAAAATGAGCCATTTTTCGTGGGGCATATCTTTTTATTACACTATTGGATTGAGCTCATTTTTTGATATGTTCTTCCAAACTTAGTTATCTTCATCCTGACTAGAGTGATCGGAAAAATAATCAATGAGTAAAAAGATATGAATTTTTGAATTCTGCTCTATATGACTGCAACAAAATCATAATTAATAAAATAAAATTTCCAACCATTGTTCTTTCAATGCTCTATAATCCATGTCTTCAATCTGCAACAATGTTATCTTCAATGCTTACAATGTTAATTCTCTGCTAAAATTTGGGAGAAATTCTCTGGAATTCTTATAGCGGAAATCTGACTCTTGTCTTCTCCCTTTGGTGGAAAATTCAACTTTGACTGCGAAAGTCGCAGTGGAAAATGAATTTTCCATTTTCATGTAGTGGGCACAATTTTGATGTAGATTGATTCACAAATTATTTTTCTGGAGTAATCTTGATGCTAGATCCCATATACCTTCATTTTGGATTGAGATTTTCCTTTTCTCTCCTCATGTGGAAAATTGAACTTTGCCTGCGAAAATCGTAGTGGAAAATGAATTTTCCGCTATGCATTTTTCTTTTTGCTGGAAAATGAAATATTTGCTTCTCCAATGGAAAATTAGAAAATGATTGTGAAAGGTGAAGCAGAGAATGAGCCTTCCATTACACATTTTTCCTTTGGTGGAAAATCCCAAGTTGACTTCTCCATTGCGGAAAATCAGAAAAGTGCTTCTCCATGGAAAATTAGAAAATGACTTCTCCATGTGGAAAATTAGAAAAGTGCTTCTCCATGTGGAAAATTAGAAAAGTACTTCTCCATGTGGAAAATTAGAAAAGTGCTTCTCCATGGTGGAAAATTAGAAAAGTGCTACGAAAGTCATAGTGGAAAATGAGTTTTCCATTACACTTCATTTTTCCTTTGGTGGAAAACCCCAAGTTGACTTCTCCATTGTGGAAAATTAGAAAAGTGCTTCTCCATGGTGGAAAAATGAACTTTAGCTTCTATTTGCTTCCACATTTGTATATCTAGACTCAAAAATAATTCAATCCTTCATAGAAATTTTGTTAAACACATTGAGAACAATTTTAAGAAATTCTTTATGGGTGGCAACTTTAAAAGTTTTTAAAATGGTGTACTGAAAGTGCACCTACAGGTTGCAAAGCTGAAAAGGAAGTTAAGGGAAATAGTTATGAAGATGTGTTAAACCATCTTTTGCATGATTACAAGGGTAAACAAGCAATTCAAATAATTTTTAGCAAAGTTGTGTCAATCATCTTTCACATGATTGCAGGGATGTGTAGATAGTCAAAAGGAAGTGATGCAAAGTTGTGACCAGAGTTTGCAACATCACAATGATGAAGCAAACAGCTAGGGGATAAGCTACAAAGGTGCAAAAATGTCAAGAAGATAGCCAAGTGTAGCATTGCAACTTGGAACATAGTCAATGTAGAAAGAGGTGTGATGGAGCAATAAATACTTGTTCGCAACTTTGCAAGCCAAAAAAGTCAAAAGAGGAGAAAAATACATAATGAAGGAAAAAGGACATGTCAACCAAGAATTTTTTACTAATGAAGAAAGAATTTGCAAAATTGAAGAAGGTGGCTGAATCCAAATCTTGATGATTTTTTGAATGAGTTGGCATGGTTATGAAAGCTGAAGGTCCCTAGATGGCACAAGGGAATTAGAGAGTTAGAGAATCAGCGGTAGAAGAATTTTAGAAGCTAGCATAGCATAAATTTCAATAGATAGAGTTTACTTGAATGTGATGTAATTTTAGAATTCAATAAAAGATATTTCCAGTGTGTTAATCAATTTCAATCTACAATTTGTTTTCTAGTTGGTAGAGCCTAGTAGAGTATAATTTTATTATGTAGGAAGAGCTCAATAAATGGATTCTTCTTGATCTTTGTGTTTAATCAAATGGATTATTTGAGTCAAGAAGAATCCTTTGTACATATGTTCTTTTCTTTTATGTTTATGTGTGTGATGGAGCTAGCTCAAAATTCAAGCAAGGCCTAGGCAAGCAAGGCATGTCTCAATTAGGAACTTGCAAAGAGAGGAGAAGTGAAAGGATAGTGCATGATTGATCTTTATCAATCATGAGAAGTGGTGGTTTGATAGTCTTTTTGGTGGGTAGGAAGCCTTGAGAAGGGAAAGAGATTAGTTCCTCTAGTACTAGGGTCAAGTAGTAACCGTAGGGACCAATAGTTAGTCTAAGGAGTCCTAGAAGAGAGTAGGACTCGATGAGGAAGGTGACCTTCCCCATCAGATTGGTATCAAAGCCATAAGATTTGTGTCTTGTGTGGTATGTTGTATACTCTTGAATTCATTGGGTCTTCAAAGATGGTGACCAATATTGAACTGGCTAAGGAGGTAGATGAACAAAAGAAACTCCTAGAAGAGAAGACTGAGATCATTAATGAGCCCATAGAGGAGATGAAGACAAGTTAAAAGAGATGGAAGATGCATCACAATAAAAAGAAGATGAATACCTTACCAAAGTTAAGGAGGTAGATTTGGAGGATGAAATACCTGATCTAGATCCTCCATTTGGTGAAGGAGAACCATTCATTAGAGCCCTCAAGGCATTTCGAGGGAAGAGCCTACAAAATGTCTCAATTTTTCTATGGGAAGATGGACATTGAGGTAGTCCTAGAATGGATTGATAGTATAGAAAACTACTTTGAATGTGAAGGGACAATAGAGGTATAAAAGGTGAGATTTGCAAAATCCAGATTGAAAGGACAAGCATTCACTTGGTGGAAGTTTGTCCAAGAGTAGAGGGCAAGTGAAGGGAGGAAACCAATAGCTAATTGGAAGGCTATGTTGGAAAAGATAAAAGAAACCTATTTGCCAGAGGATTATGAGATTTAGTTACATAAGCAGAGGTAGAATCTCAAGCAGAAGGATCTTAATGTGGCTACCTACACTGAAGAGTTTCAAAAGTTGGCTCTAAGGTTGAGGTTACAGGAGGAAGAGAGCATCAAGGTGGCAAGGTATCTAATGGCCTTAAGTGGTCCATTCAAGATGAATTAAGTTTATTTAGGCTCACCACATTGTAAAATATTTTTCAAATGGCTAGGAAAGTGGAAGATAAGTTGAAAAGAAAAGGGGACTCAAGTTCCAAGAATAGAGGCAAAGGCACAGCCTTAAGAGGAGGTTCCGGTGGGAGGACCAATAAGCAAAGAAACTATGGTGATTCCAAATGGAATGAGAAGAATATTGAAAATAGTTAAAGAGGTGACTCAAACAGAGGAAGAGGATCTAACAATGATAGTAGAGGTAGAAATGGCACCAATGATAAGAAATAAGCTAAGAAGCTATACATTTTTTCTTAGCATCCATGAACCTAAGATAGTTAAAGATGCCTTAGAAGATGTGGACTAGAGTAAATCCATGAAAGAAGAGATTGAAAAATTTGAGAAAAATAAGTCATGGATTCTAGTTCCTAGACCAAAAGATAAAAATGTGATTGGAACCAAGTGGGTTTACAAAAATAGATTAGATAAAAATGGTAAAGTCACAAGGAATAAGGCAAGATTAGTTTGTAAAGGGTATGCACAAGAAGAAGGGATAGAATATGGAGAAACATTTGCCCCTATTGCAAGATTGGAAGGAGTAAGAACTATGCTTTCTTACTCTATATACAAAGGTTTCAAAGTTTATCAAATGGATGTTAAATATGCATTTTTGACTAGCATATTAGAAGAAGAAGTCTATATAGAACATCCAAAAGGATTTTTTGATGCTAACAAAAAAAACATGGTATGTAGACTACATAAAGCTTTATATGGTTTAAACCAAGCACCAAGAGTATTGTATGAAAGGCTTCACAATTAACTTGTGTCGATTGGATTTGAGAGGACTAATGATAATAACAATATGTACTTGAAGATAGAAAAAGGAAAAGGTATTTTACTATCTAAATTTTTTTTTATGATATCATATTTGGACATCAAGATACTTTATGTAAATCTTTTGCAAATGAAATGAAGAAAGAATTTAGCATGTCTATGTTTGGAAAGATCAAGTTCTTTGTAGGTTTGCAAATACATCATATGCCATATGGTATATACATCACTTAGTCTAAGTATGTAAAGGAGATACTGAAAACTTTTAGATTGGAATATTTTAAGACAATAAGCACACCTATGGTGATAGGACACAAATTGTCAAAGAATGTTGATTCAGCTAAGGTGAATCAAACATTGTATAGTTCTATGATAGCAAACTTGATATTGCATTATCTGTTGGGATAGTTGCTAGATTCTTTGCTAATCCTAAGGAGAATCATTTGATGGTTGTTTAGAGAATAATGAGATATCTAAAAGGAATAGAAGACTATGGTCTATATTTCAAGAAAATGAGAAGTTTCAGTTGAGAGCCTACACTGATGTTGATTGTGTTGGAAACATTGATGATAGAAAGAGGGCCAATGTAGAAGTATTTTTCTTAAGAAAGAGATCAGTTACATAGACCAATAAGAAAAAAAATTGCACATATCAATCTAATGTTGAAGCTGAATATGTTGTTGTTGTAGTAAATTATACAAACATTGTATGGATCAAACAGCTACTCAAAGGTATGAAGGAATAAGTCATTGATCCTGTGATACTTTATTGTGCTAATACAAGCGTTATGAATATATCAAAGAATCTTGTGATGCATACAAAGACTAAGCACATTGCAATCAAGTATCATTACTTGAGAGAGTTAGTTCAAGACAAAGAGGTGAAGATGGATTATGTGAATACAAAAGAGAAAATAGTTAATATCTTCACAAAAGCATTACCTAAGGATGCTCATGAGTATCTAAGTGGTAAACTAGGGGTGATACCCCTATCCAAAACTACTTAAGAAGCATGAGTAGTGCCCTACATCAACTAGCATCGAATGTTGTATTTTACACATTGATGTAGAGGATCTTACTTTAGGAGCTGCCTAGAGTAATCAAAGAGTTGGAATAGTTGATCAGTCACAAGCTAGGTAACAAAGGTAGAAATTGAAAATGTTCATTTTTTTATATTAAGATGATAAGTCTTTAGCATTATTATCAAAGAGGGAGAAATAAGAAGGATACTAAATATAGTAAGAACAAGGGAGAAATACTTAACAAGGGAGAAACATGGAATATCTACTTAGAGGGAGTTAGTGTACTTGATGATTACTGCAAAGGAAGCTAAAAGACATACATCTACTAGTAAGAGGGAGATAGTGTTGAGGGAGATATAAGAAAGGAATTTTGTAGCTTACATAGAGGATAAAAGAGGGAGAGATTTCAATATAAGGAATTATTTTCTTTTTGGTATTGTTGCTTGTATGGTTTGCCATCAATGCCAAAGAGGGAGATTGTTGAAAACAAATTGACATAAGTATGTAAATGTGTTTAAATCATTGTTTTGTCACTAATGTGAAACTTGCTACTTGTTGGTAAGACAACTACCTATTTGATTTGAGTACTAGCATTTGTTTGATTTATGAAGAGGATTTAATCAAATGTGATAACAAAAGCACCTAGAGGAAAGGTTGAGTTATGGTAAGAAATAGGAGTACAAAGATCAGTTAAGATAGTGATTTTATAGTGTATTGATTATATAATTAAGGGTACAAAGGTTGGATACATTGACTAAGTTTAGAAGAACAAGTAAGAAGAATTGAATCTGCCAAGCTTGACCAAGTGGATAGTAAGTGTCGAGAAAAGTTAGTGCAAGCCAAGCAAAAAATTAGTTGGGGCCAAGTTAAGTGAAAGTTTAGTGTATGTCAAGTGATATAGTGTAAGCCAAGTAAAGTTTAGTAGATGTCGAGCACCAGTAAAATTTAGTGTTTGTTGAGTTATCTAGTGGATGATTAGTGGAAGAACAATATGGAAGCTGAGTGATAGCATATTAATGTCGAGTGTTAGTATTCATGTTAAACTGAAGATTTGATGAATCGTAGCTGACTATTTTATTTTCTCAAATTTTGTGAAGTGTGAGGAAGATAACTATGATGATTTGTTGGCACAAAATTCATGGTAAACAATTTTGAAGGGAATTCAAAGAGGATTGAACAAGAAGTTTCTAGAAGGGACTCAAATGAAATGATGGGTAGATTCACTGAATCCTACCTAATCCTACCTAACCCTAAAATGGATGATTGAGGTTGAATAAAAAAATATCTTAATTTTCTATTTATAGAGATGGCTATTCAGAAGCAAGCTTAGTCATGTTCGATAACCTAAGTTAGACAAGATGTCTAAAGTATTGCTTCATTTAGTGACTGAACAAAAGAGACTTTTATTGGAAAGAAAAGAAAGAAGGATTAAGAGTATGAATTCTTGAAGGGTGAATAAGCTATCAGAGCTGAAGTATGTGAAATCCAAGTAGAATGGAGGACTGAAATAGAGATTTGTAATCTACAAGTGAGTTGTAATTTTTTATCAAATCAAACCTTACTATTATTGTGTAGTCATTGTACTAGTCTAGGGTAAATCCTTTGGATTAAGGTTGACCTAGCAATTAGTTGTAAATCCTCTAACTGGGTGACATTCCATGTGAATGATCTAAAGTCTTCTAAAAAGGCTCACTCCTAATAGGGTGATCTAAATCCTCTAACCAGGTCACATTCAACAGTGTGTATTGTAACCTTTAACAAGATTGGTTATTCATAGGGCATCACTTCAAAAGAGTGAGAATGAGTAGCATGTTACTAGTGATTTTTTCCAAATTTGGTTTGCACATAAAATCATTGTGACAAATGTGTTATTGAGTCCGTTATGTTTCATGCTTACATTTTTGCAAAGTTGATTTGATAGTAACCTACAAGTTTAAGCATTGTATGATCTAATGGATGCATGCATGAATATGTTTTATGGATATGGGTTCACTAAGCTATGAAAATTTTTATTTGTACATCTAGACCTTAGATAACTAATTCACCCCCCACCCTCTTAGTTATTCTAAAGAATTTCAACACCACTATCTATTGGTCAACACTCACTATTTGTGAGTCTAATGTTGTAGCCTGATGCTCAATAGAACTCTCTTGCAGAAGCTCAACAGTGATTGGCATTTGATACTTAGCAACCCTTTTCTGATTTAGGTGAGGTACTAGGTTCACCTTTATATACATAAAATTTCTCTAATATTTAGGTTCTTTTTTACATTCTTCTTCATTCTTATCTACAAATTCATCAACTTTAACATTTAAACTTTCCATAGTCTTGTTAAAGTTAGAATTCAAACACTTATAAGCTTTTTTCTTAGTGGAATAACCTAGAAATCTGCCTTCATTACTTTTTCCATCAACTTTACCTTTTATTTCATCTTTCAATATGTAACACTTTCTTCTAAAGGCTTCTAAATAATTCACATTTGGGGCATAACCATAGCAGAGTTCAAAAGGTGTTTTTTTTGTACCTTTCTTCACTTGCACTCAATATAGAGTACAAACTATAGTACTTACAACTTATCTCCATTATTTTTGTGAAACATCCTTCTCCATCATCAGTGTTCCTATACAATCCATAATTGATCTATTCCTTCTCTCAACTATACCATTCTATGATGGAGTCCTTAGTGCACTTATTTGTCTCTTGATTCCTTTTTCATTTCAAAATATGTTTAAATCATCTGAAATAAATTCACCACCTTTATTTTGTCTCAAGCATTTTAGAATCTTTCCTATTTATTTTTTAACTCTATCCAAATACCACTTAAATATTTGAAATGCGTCATATTTTTCCTTAAGAAACATCACAAACATCATTCTAGAAAAGTCATCAACAAATAGAATAAAGTATTTGTCACCATAATAGGTTTGTACTCCAATAGGACCACATAATTCAATATGAACCAACTCCAAAATATCATCAAAAGAATAAGTCTTTCTCTTGAAACTATAATTTATCATTTTACCCATTTTACATTATTTGCACACCACTTTATCAGGTTTTATTAGTCTTGGTCACTCTCTAACTCTTTTCATCTTACTTATGCTTACCAAATTATCAAATTTGACATAACATAACCTCTTATGTCATAATAAAACATTTTCACATTGTGCAAATAGACAAGTATCTTTAGATAGGTCTAGATAGAACAAGTTACATCTTGGTTTCTCTACACTTTGAACTAGTTCACCAATATCATCATAGATCTTTGCCTTCTTATTTTGGGAGTCAATTCTATAACTTGAGCTTATCAACTATGTCTCTCTCAACAAGTTACATTTCAAACCATCAACCCAATATGTATTACCACATTTGATCTTTTCATTTAGTTTAAATGATCCTTTACTTTTCACATAACATTATGAATAATTACCAAACTTTACACTACTTCCATTATAATTTTCTAGATTATCAAACTTACTTTTATCACCAACCATATGATGTGAGCAACCACTATCAATTATCCATATATCATTCTTACTCACATGTGATATCAATGCAATTTTTTCATCTTCATCGGATTCATCTTTCATTGCAACATAAATAAATTCTTCATCATGATCATTAGAATTATTATTAGAAGCATCATTACTAGGCATACACCTCAATTCTTGAATTTCAGATACTCTAATTTCATAGATATGAAGTAAAGTCCTCAATACCTTACTTATCACAGTCTCATCATTATGCCTCCTCCAACTATCTGATAACATTCACCACTTTTTTTATTCGACCACAATATGGTGCAATAGTCTCCCCTTCTTTCATTATTATGTCATCAAATTTCTCTCTCAATCTTTCTTCCTTAGCTCTCAATACATTCTTGTCTCCTCCATGGATTTTTTTCCAACTTCTCCCACATTTTCTTAGCAATAGTATATTCCTTCCAAGTATCAAATTATGCATTACTTACAGTTGCTACAAGTATAATCATTATTTTATTTTTCTCCTATTTTTTTTTCATTTATTCAATTATCATAGGTCTAGGCACCTAAATGTATTAATTATCCAGGTAGTAAAGTATGGAATCTCCAATACTAGATAAGTAAAATCTCATCAATGTTTTCCATGCAAGAAATTTCTCCTTATTCAGCTGTGGTATCTCTCTCTTGTACATCTTGGTGAATTAGTTATCCTCATATCTAGATGTACCAATTCAACTTTACTAATTTTAAACAACTTAATCAATCTTAGATAAACACTCAGTCTATATAGCATATCATCAATAATTAACTTTTCATGTAATTTCTTAATTCTTTGTTTCTATATGTGTCAACTACTAGTAAATAAACTACTATAAAATATAGTATGCATAACAATAACATCCACACATGAAAAATAACACTTTGACATGAGGATTTAATGTGGAAACCCAATTTGGGAAAAACTACCAAGTAATATGCTACCAATTTTTCACTCTTTTAAAATGATCTCTCGTTAAGTGCCAACCTTGTTAAATGTGACCTTGTTAAAGGATTTAATCACCCTGTTAGGAGTGACCTTTTTAGAGGAGTTTGGAACATTCTGTTAGAATGTCACCTTGATTAAAGGATTTACAAAATGACTATTATGTTAACCTTTATTAAAGGATTTTGACTTATACATTGGTTAGATTGTAATTTTAGGTTTGATATGTAAAGTATAACTCACTTTGCAAATTCATATCTCCATTCACTCATCTACTGGTTAATTGATTTCCCTCCATTGATATCTCCATTACTGATATGCTTGACCTCTCCTCAAGCAATCACCCTTCACCAAACTCTTCACACTTCACCTATATTGTTCTGGTCTTCATAGCTTCTCCTTAAGATCATCAACCTTTCCCCTAGGTGTTGTAGTTATGAGTAAATCTCAAATCATCTTCATCAATCATATAGATATAATATTTAGGTTAGGTAGCAATATGTCTCATCCATAGATTTGACATCAATGGAAAAACAACAATTATTCCAATTGTAAGTTTCCAACAATCTCCCTCTTTGGCATTGATGGAAACATTTTAAATATCCAAAGTACTAATAACTTAGTTACCATACAATCCAAAAGATTTCACTTCCATGAGTGACCACTATCCTTAGTTTGATTCTAATTCTCATCGATTCATCCATTCAAACTATCAAACTCCCTCTATTAGTTTTCTCTCTTTCATGATTCAATCTCGTCCTCTATCATCTTAGATTCTTTCATCTTATTTCTTAGAAATCACTCCCTCTTTGAAAATAATGCCAAAGACATGTAATTGTCTCAACTAAAAATTCCTCATACATTTGAATTATGTATATTTTACATGTCCCAAAGTAGAAATGTATTGCATCACTTGTGTAAAATATTCTATGTTGCACGTGTAATGCAGTGCTTTTTGGCTTCTTAAGTAGCCTTAGTTAGGGGAATGACCCCTAATTTTCCTTTAAGATATTCATGAGTATCTTTGGGTAATGGTTTTGTGAATATGTCAGCAATTTTTTCCATTGCATTCACATATTCTAGCTTCACTTCTTTGTCTTGAACTAGTTCTCTCAAGTAGTGATACTTGATAGCAATATGATTTTTCTTAGTATTCATCACTGGATTCTTGAAATGTTAATAGCACTTGTGTTATCACAATAGATAACTATTATATCTATAATTTCTTCTTTCATGTCTTTTAACAATTGCTTAATCCACATTATATTTGAGTAGTTCACTGCAGTTGCCACATACTTAGCTTTATCTATTGATTGGGAAATATAATTCTATTTCTTTCTTATCCATGACACAAATCTCTTTCCTAGAAAGAATGCACCTCCACTAGTGCTTTTCATGTCATCAATATTTCTTGTCCAATCTGAGTCAGTCAAAACCTACAGTTCAAATTTATCACTTCTCTTATAGTATAATTCATAATCTTTTGTACCTTTAAGATATCTCATTATCCTTTTTACAGCCATCATGTGATTCTCTTTAGGATTTTCTAAAAATCTAGCAACAATCCCAACTACTAATGTAATATCTAGTCTATTGTGAACAACATATTGCAATTTTCCTATCAAGAATCTATATAGGGTCTAGTTCACATCAATAGAATCATCAGTCTAAGATAGATTATGTCTTGTAGATAAAGGTGTACTCACTAGTCTTGAATCTTCCATACCAAAAGTATTCAATATCTCCTTGATGTAATTGGTTTGTTAAATGAAAATACCAAACTTCATTTGGGACACTTGTAAACCAACAAAGAATTTGATCTCACCAAACATTGATATTTCAAATTCCTTTTTCATTTCATCAGCAAATAATTTACATAACACTTATCTTCACCAAAATATGATATCATCAACAAATATCTCAGATAATAGCATTTCATTATTCTTTCCATTCTTCAAGTATAGATTGTTGTTATTATTTATTATGTCAAAACCAATTTTCAATAAATAGTTATGTAACCTTTCATGCCATGCCTTTGGTACTTACTTTAATACATAAAGATATTTATTAAGTTTACATACGATGTTCCTCTTCTATGGATCTACAAATCCTTCAAGTTGTTCAATGTATACTTCTTCCTCCAATATACCATTTAGAAATGCATATTTGACATCCATCTGATATACCTTGAAGTTCTTGTAAGTTGAATATGTAGGTAGAGTTCTAACTCCTTCAAGTCTAGCCATTGGAGAAAAAGTTTCTCCATAGTCGGCTCCTTCTTCTTGTGCATAACCCTATCTTGCTTGATTTCTTGTTACTTCACCATTTTCATTAAGCTTGTTATTGAAAACCCACTTTATCCTGATGACATTTATGTCTTTAGGTATTAGCACTAAAGTCCAAGTATTGTTCTTCTCAATCTAGTCAATTTCTTCATTGATGCCATGTATCCAATATTCATTATCTAAATAATCTTTTATTAATTTAGGCTCAAACTCACATAATAAGCATGTGTCAGCTTTGAGTTTTCTCCTTGTCATAACACTTGATTCAGCATCTTCAATTATTTGATCAGGTTTATGATGTCTTCTCACATATATTGCTAATACATGTAGCTTTCTTCTTAGATCTTCTTCAGGTTCTTCTGGAAAAATAATCTCAAGTTCCTTGCCTCTTCTTTGCTCTAATTCAGGTTTAGGTTCTAAATGCTTAACATTCACTATTTGATGGTTGGCATTGTTTGTATGTGACTTGGCATCATAATCTATTTCTTAGCACCCACTCTCTATTGTTTGACAATTTGTATTTCCACTCCATTTCCTATCTGATGGGAACTTGCAACTTGATTTGTCTATTCATTTTGAGTACTAAAAGAATCATCATCCACATAGATTAATATACTATAGTCTTCAAGTTTTTCATTACATAAAGCATTTCCTTTTTCTACAAACTCATCAATTCTCACATATGCACTTTCCACAACTTTGTTAGTGTTATAATTTAAACACTTATAAGCTTTGATTTTTGTGAAATAACCTAGGATTATGCCTTCATCACTTTTTTCATCAAGTTTTCTATCTTTGTTATCTTTAAATATATAACATCTACTTTCAAAGATTTTGAAATATTTAACATTAGGAGCATAGCCATACCATAGTTCATAAGGTGTAGCATTTGTACCTTTCTTTACTTGAACTTTATTTAAGGTATATGCAATAGTACTAACCTCTTCTCTTCAATAATTCTATGATACACCTTTCTCCATCATTAGTGTTCTAGCACAATCCATAATTGATTTGTTCCTTCTTTTGGCTATCTCATTCTAAGGAGGGGTCATTGGTGTTGAAATCTATCTTTTGATTCCTTTTTCATTGCAAAATGTGTTGAATTTATGTGAAATCAATTCACCGCCTCTTTCAGATCTCAAACACTTCAGACTCTTCCCTGTTTCTTCTTCAACTCTAGCTAAATACCACTTGAATAAATAAAAGACATCAAATTTAACTTCAAGAAACATTACAAGAATCATTATAGAGTAGTCATCTACAAATAGAGTGAAATATTGATCTCCACAATAACTTTTAACACCAATTGGTCCACATAGGTCAGTATGAACCAATTCTAAAATATCACTAGCAGTATATGTTTTACTCTTAAAACTAGACTTGGTTATCTTTCCCAATTGGTACTATTTACACATAGCATTATTAGGCTTCTTTAGTTTAGGTAATCCTCTTACTTTCTTCATCTTAATAATATTCACAAAATTTTCAAAATTCACATGACATAATCTTTTGTGCCATAACCAAACATCTTCTTGTTGTACAAACATACATGTCTCTTTTGATAGGTCTAGATAGAATAAGTTACCTCTTGTCTACTCGCTAGTTCCAATTAGCTTACCATCACCATCATGTATCTTGGCCTTCTTATTGTGAAATTCAACTCTTCAACTTGATTTGTTTAACTATGAAACACTCAAAAAATTGTAGTTAAGTCCTTCAACCTAGTAAACATTTTCACATGTTATTTTGTCAGTCAAGTTGGTGTTTTGAAACAATAGATCTACAACATCACTAGAATACAAAATAAAGTTATACCTAGGGATTAGCTACTTCCCATTTTCAGCATAACCCATTTAGATCTAGACCAACTAACAAAGCAAGAGTGCTTAGTACACTTTAGGTTCTACTAACCAAGGTAGATTTACCTAGAGGTTTCAACATTTATTCATATTTTAACACCACAACATCCCTTTAAAAGTAGATTTGGTCTCTTAATCTTTTGAAAATTGAAATTAGCTATTGATTTACAATAGCCAACTATAAACTCAAAAGTTCTTACAATAAGTAAATGGCTAACATGCAATCTATTATCATAGATTTTAGATAATTGATTTAATTTAAATGTAAATTATGCAAGTAAATGACTATCTTAATTTGTATGTCAATTGATGATCAATGCCTTATCCATTGTTACACAGAGTCATATCAGTAAATTTTGATCTATTCAATTAATATGCAATTAAATATATTAGTTGTTAACCTCAAATCCCATTCTTATTTTATCCCTTCCATACTCTTAGAAACCCTATCAATTCAAAGAATAATTTACTTAATTGCTTGAATTAAAAGCAACAAATGTATTGATATGCAACTCATCCAAGATGCATTAAAATAAATATAATTCATAACTTGAAAAAAATTGCATTCAATGATCCACTATATTCTCATAATACAAAGTTGAAACAACATGAAATTAACATAAGAATTTGGACTAACTGCAAAATAGCATTATCATTAAAATGAAGTAGAAATTGGACCCTCACTCCACATCTTGGAAATCCTTTTCTAGACAAGGATTGCAACAAGCTTCAGATGGGAGGAAACTTGTCAAAATTTGGTTTCAAAAACAAAATTACAAAAACAATTCAAATAATTTTCTCTTGCAAAACATTCTTTGTACTTGGACAAAAGATAAGAAGCAGTTCCAAAACTAGCAAGTGGAAATTTCACTTTAAGTGTCTCCAAGATAAGCATGTGTGCAACTTTAACAACCTATCATAATCATTTTCTTTTCTCTATTTTGTCTCTTCTACCATTCACCTATGATTTCTAACTACTTCCCATGGGCAAAGCCTTAATTTCTCTAATTGCTTCCCACACATAAATCTCTCTTTTTGTTGGCCATTTAGTGCCTCTAACTTCATCCAAATCACTAGCTACCCTATTCCAACTAGCATCTAGTATGGCTCTTGACTCTGTTACAAGCTAGTTCATATCAATTTCTACTTTGAAGAGAGAATCAATCAAATCATTGAAAGCAACATTATATGTATCACCATCAAAAGTGGTTGTTACTCCTTCTAGAGATAATATTGAGTCAAAAGAATTTGACCAGTCTTGCCAGTCTTTTAACTTATTGTCAACATCCAAAATTGGTGGGATGTAAGAATCAATTCCCCCTATCATAATCTTTATTTTACTCTGCACAATTTTCAACTTACTAGTAAAGAAACCAATTAACTCTTTTACTATCTCCAAACCTTCCTTTATTGTAAAACTTTTATCAGGCAAATCAGGATTCTTTTCCATTAACAAAATTAATCTTTCAAAAAATTGAATATATGGCCCCCATTGGTTAAAAATAGGTGACATTCATAATAGTGCTTCATTGCATATATGCTCAACACTTTGAAAAGAAATGAAAAGGCTATGTGCATGTTGAGATATCTTCTTCAAAGTGCCTATCCTATGGCCTAGCATACCTTATCAAACATTTGTTCTTATTTCACCACCTTGTTGTGGAGCTTCAACATCAGTACTCATCCTCTAAGACTCATGATCAATTTACTTTTGTTCTGTAGTCTAAGTTATTGTCTTCTGAGTAGTCTTTGTTGGTTCCTTACTCCTTACTTCTACTTTGCTCTCCTCTACTACCTTGAGCAAATCCTTTCAAAATTCCACTTCAGTTTCTAGCTCCTTAGCCTTTGACTCTAACTCATTGATTCGTTTCCCATAGACATAGCTCTTTCTAAGCTCTTCCTTGTACTATTTTCTAATTTCAATGTAATCATGAAAGGTCTTGGCTAGCCTGGTCTCAATTTCTTCAACCTTGGCCTCATTCATGAATAAAAAATGTTTCAAGGCCTTAGATACTTTTGTACCAAAAGAGTTATGCATAGTCCATACTATCATATTTTCTTGAGAAGTTCTTTGAATTTACATTAGCTTTGGCTTGTTTGTTTTAGGTTGCATGCTCCACACTACCAAGAACTTAGAGTCTATGTTAAATCCTAGCCCTCTTTGGAAACCATCAGCACCAAATGCCTCATATGAAATTGCATTATCCTATTTTCTGATTTGATTGAGCATGAATGCTTGCTTAAGAACCCAACCAATCACCAAAAGCACTCAACTCCTTTGTACAAGGTCTCTAGCCTCTGTAGGAGTCATTTTCTCACTTTTAAGATCATATTCCTATAATTTATCTACAAGTTCTTGAATATTCTCCTCAAATTCACTTGGTTTGAGTTTTAGGACCAACTCACTGTTGGAAATATTCAAGATATGACAAGTTACTGAGAGGGGAGGGGTGAATCAGTAACTTCTAAAATTTCAACAATAAAACTGCATACTGATATATTCACCATTCATCCAAGTAACCTACTGTAAGCATGAAACAAAATTATTTGCAACACTTTGAACACACAGATTTGGTGACCCAGAAACCTTCCAAATAGAAAGTAAAACTGGGGTGGGGATGAAACCCACAAAGCTTCGTTACTGCAGTATGAAGTTGGCCGGTTAAGGCTTACAATGACCACTTCTGGTGATCTGCCCTGTTAGGAGCACAAAGGATTGCTAGATCCACCTTGTTAGAGGATTTACAAACATACAATAAAGTATGCACTCTGTTAGGAGATTTACAAAAGACTGTTAAGTCTACCTTGTTTAAAGGATTTTCAAAAACTGATTCACCTGTTAGAATGAAACAGTGGATCTGATTACAACTGATTGCTGATAAGATCCGCTATGCTCTGATTCACCTTGATGTGATAGATAAAACTTTTTTGTTCCAAAATTCGACCTTGTTGAATTCCTTCACAACTCAGTACATATACTTTCGCACGCATGTATTTCTTTCACACTTTCGCAGTTTCATTCATTATCATTACTATTGTCCATTTTCATTGTATTAGAATGATACAATACATTGCATATATATACCATCCAAATAAACAATACATGCAAGTTCGGCCAAAACAACAAGTGCAAATCTCTATACAAAGTTGGCCCAAGGTAAAAACTCGAGTTCACTGAACTGACTCGGTGTCCTTCTGATACTCGGCGTCCACTGCTTTACTCGGCATCATCATGCACTCGGTAGAAGTGAAGGCACTGTCAATACTAAACACTTCGAGTAGTTCTGAACTCGGTAACCACTGGAGACTTGGTAGAAGAGATGTCACTCGGTGAATACTTCTATCTGAATTGTAGCTCGGTGATCAAAGAAAACACTCGATAGAACCTTGTGACTCGGTGATAGTTAGTTTCCTTGATATCCGTATGAGCTCGGTAAAAATTAATTTCTTTGATAACCTCAGGAGCTCGGTTATCACGAAGTTCTCGGTCAATACTAAGTACATCTTCACTCGGTCAAAACTGATTCCTTTCTTTACCTCGAACACTCGGTAAACACTGGCTGCTTTGTTTTACCTTGATTACTCGGTAAACACTGACTGCTTTGTTCACCTCGATTACTCGGTAAACACTGACTTCTTTGTTCACCTTGATCACTCGATAAACTCTGATAACTAGGTAAAGCTTGGCTTACAAAGGAATGTCCGGTGAGAGCTCGGTAAGCATTCAGAATCCAATAAGTGTTGTAACTAATGACAAAATTGTATCATAATGCCAACAATCTCCCCCTTTGGCATTAGTGACAAAAACACTTATGAGACAAAATTTATCTGACATGCTGATGATTGATTCTGAATATGCATAGTTTTTTTATATACAACTCCCCCATAGAATGTTCATACAGTATTTACATGAGTTGTATATCTC
Source organism: Cupressus sempervirens (assembly GCA_028749045.1). Taxonomy (NCBI): domain Eukaryota; kingdom Viridiplantae; phylum Streptophyta; class Pinopsida; order Cupressales; family Cupressaceae; genus Cupressus; species Cupressus sempervirens. The sequence continues at coordinate 53,115,490 of CM053792.1, read as the reverse complement.
TTCCTTTGTACAATTTCTCTGAAAACACTTATTCACACATAGTATATATATCCAACAATAATCTCCCCCTTTTTGACAATAATGCCAAAGAATAAAAGAATATATATACTTATATAGAAACACCAAAATGAGAGATGAACTCTGAATGTACCTGGAGAATAAGCTGGAGAGTCTTATCCCAATTCTCTTGCAAAATTTTGCAAGTGGAAAGAGCTACTTGAACTTCAGCCAAAAGTTCAATCACATGATCTGCAATGGAGAAGTTATTATCATGGATTAATGTCTTTGAATGTGCAATGTGCTTCTACATTGAATCCATGATGGGAAGGATCATGTTTTGGATATCTATCAATGTAGATCGGATCCTTGCCTCTTCTCTCAACAGCTCTACCTGCTTCTCTGACAAAAATTTGATCCTGAGGTGATGAGATGAGCTTGAACTGGGGTCAAGCTTCAAGTTCTGTGCGCTCACCTTTAGATCTTCATCAATTTTATTTAGTTTCTCTCTTATTCCCTTAGTGTACTCGGTAACATCACAAAGCTTAGCAAAAAGAGATGTTACATTATTAAAAGAATTTTCCATATCTGCCAAAACTGAGGTTAATGCAACTTGATTTATTGCAATGTTTTGGGCAATGTGCCCCAATACCTTATTATCAAATTTCTTTTCTGCACGCTCAATTATCTTTTCTTGTCCGAAGGCATCTTCATTGAATTTATTAACTACCTCTTCCAATTGAATCAAAATGTGTTGAGAAGTATCAACATCAACACCTATAGCCTCAGTAATTATGTTCCGGGCATCCTCAATTATCCTATATTCCTTATCCCTTTTCGATCTTAACTGCATCTGAGTAGCCTTTTTCTCAATAATTTGACTAGCATACCTCATTTCTTCAATGGTAGCATTATCAAAGTCAATCTTTGGAATTACTATCTCTGTGTCCAAGTCAATGTCTTCAGGAATTTCCTTTCCAGTGATCATAAGTCTTAATGGTTGCTTTTGTTTGACTTCTGAGATGACTGGTTTGACCTTTGGAATAGACACAACAGTAGAGACAGAAGGACTAGGAGTAAAAATTGGGATGCTTGAGGGTTGAGTGCCAATAGGAGTATGTACAGGGTCAAAAATTTGAGTACTGGCCAAAAATGGTGATACACTCGGTAATATAGTATCTAAGCTCACTGTGCCTGAAGTAGATGGCGACAAAATTGTAGAACAAATTGGAGTAGTCAAAATTGGAGAACTCACAGCAATACCAACTAATGATGATGGAGTCGAGGAGGCCAACTCGGTAGATGAAGAGGGGTGCAGCTTGGTAGACGAAGAGGGATGCAGCTCGGTAGATGAAGTGATAGTCACTTCCACTGATGATACCTGGAGCTGAGATATGGCAGGTGTAGATGGTAAATCTGGTGTAAATGAACCTGCTGAAGCTGACTCCAACCTTGATGATGTCACAGGTTTAGCTGGGGAGTGAGGAAGGGATGCAATAACTGCTGCTGCAATTTTTACCGGATCATCCTCCTTATCTTCCTTTTCAGCTTCTTCCTCTTTGTCTTCTTCCTCTTTCTCTTCCATCATTGCATGCAACTCTCCTGGTGTAACTGTGATGGATGGAGTGCTATCTGATTCATCACTGTTGTTGTTGTTGTCATCATCCTTTATTTCTACTGGGTCTACACTGGGCTTATGTAGATGATAGATGTTTTTCCACATGTTTGTAGCATCATTTACAACATGCTCTATATCTTTGATCAAAATCAAACAAGTGTGAAATCTGATCATCATTTTACCTTCATGGGTTTTCAATTCAGATTTTACCTCTGCTCTAGTGAGACTAGGCCGAAGATTCTTCAGGGATTGCTCATATATATCTTTTATCGTCTTGGTGGCTAACTCCCATCTTGACTGTACTCTCTCCAGTAATTCTTTAGAGATATGAGGAGCAATCTGGTCCGGGGAGTATTTCCATTTTCCCATTTTGTTAAGTACTAGTTCCTCAATCTGCATTTTCTCTGCATCATTCCTTGTCTCAAATTTCAATGCCTCAAAATATGCGATGCCAGTTCCTTCTTCCAATGATTTGAGCCTTTGCTCGAATGTAGGTGCAGGCTTAACCAATACAGGTTCCTGAATCCCTTTTCTTGTCCTTCGAGTAAATACTGCAGTAGGCTACTTCTTGGGATTGGTAATGATTACCTTGCCTTTCTTCTTTGCCGGTTGCTCTTCTTCTGATTCTTTTTCTCCTTCTTCTTCTTCTTCACTTTCTTTATCTTCACCTTGTCCCTCGGTGAGCATAAGAGGACCTATTGCAGTTTTCAGTTTGGCCACTTTCCTCTTACCTTTGCTGATGGCCTGTGGAATTTTGATTTCCAGTTCAATCCTGGCCTTTGCTTCATCATAAGTACCAAAAATCCGTTGCCTTGGGTCTACTAGCTCATTTACCAGTGCTTCAATGATATCCCTTGTTTCATCAATATTTACCTCATATGGAAGAGGTTTCACCCATGCAACTCGGGGTCTAACTGCCTGTATGTACACCTTGTTACAGTCAACCATAAAACATACGTCATCTTTATATTCTTCAACAAGCCTAGGAGGAATTCTGAATCGGTTATTCATCCTCTCCTTAAAGTCTTCAAAATAGTTATCCATGATACTATCAAAATTTTCTCCCATCTCTGCTATAAATTCTTTAATCTGATACAAAATTGGGACATCTTTCCTCCATACAAATGCACCCTTAGATGGAAAGAATTTTTGTACATAGAAAAATAAACAAACTAGCAAAGAACCAAATTTACAAGGGTTTGTCTTTGCAGTCCTTATGCTATCCATGTTTTTATTGAATTGTTTTAATAGCACATCAGCTAGGTCAAACTCCATATTTTTCTTTACAATTTTATATGCCAAATCTACAGCCTCACAGGGTACACTATTCATCCTACTGGAACTATAGAGTTTGTATGCAATAACACAAATACCAAATTTTAGTTCTATATCTGAAACATTGTTGAGCTTTAAACCTCTGCCATCCCATTCAGCTTGGGTTTTCCTCTATAACTCATCCCGTCCTAGGGTTTTGGTGGTTTTGGCTTTGCTGAGCATCGGGAGACCCATGATTTTGTGAATCATCTTCTTGGTTATCAAAACTGGTTGTTCCAACCACAACTGACCATTATGCACTCGACTCAAGATATACCTCACCCATTTCACTTGGAAACTCCTTGGCAGATGCGGGATATGGGTTAAGCCTTTGGTTTCCAAATGTTTGAACTCAGGTTTTAGGGTTCCATCCACGCATAACTCGGCTAGGGTACTATCCATATCTAGTGTCCCTATTTCTTGCACAGTACACTTGAAATGAGTATGAATATCATTGATTAGAAGTACCTTTGGAGGGATCTGCGATTGAGCTCTATGCGGGTCGAGTGATTTAGCGATGGTAGGAACAATTTTGAAATTGGGCGCCTTCCATTCGACTCCCTTCACAAGCATTTCATAACCTCTCTTCGCCTTGCTGCTGCTGGTGCTTGCGGATGCCATTGCTGCTCGGTGAGTGAAAAGATTTCGTAAGAATACTTCGCTGGAAAATCTCTTCAAATCGCTTGAAAGCCTTTTTTTTTATGTAAATTTCGAATTCACGGTGAAAAATGAGGTTGAAATCTGCCCTTTTGATGAAAAATTTTCCATTAATGTTCAGTACGGAGGTAGATGCGATCGACAAACTGTCATCCACTAGCTTGGCTTAAACTTCGCAAATCGGTGATCAAAAGAAAATAGGTTAAACCGACCTTAACTCGGTAAGAGAAGAACCAACCATGCTCGGTAAGTGCAACCTGGTGAAAGAGGCCTTATTGCACCCGACTGAGCTCGGTAAGGTCATGTACCGACCATGATCATGATCTATCTGAAATACTGATTTGATCATATTTTCATTCTAGGACTGCTTAGGATATTGCTTTGTAGATACAGTCCTGGTCTTATCCTGATGAGTCTTAATTGGAAATGGTAGAGTCACTCACTTCTTGAGTGACCATTCCATCACTTGAATTATCTAGCTCGGTAGACTTAGGAATCCATTGCTGCTTCATTTGCTTCCGAATATTGTCTACTTTGATTTTCTTCTCATCCTCGACTTTCTTTATGTTCATGCAGTTTTTAGATATATGACCAAGTTCTGTACATGTATAACATCTTACAGTGGTATCCCTTTTTCTTAGGTGATGCCTTGCACAGTTTATTCCAGTATGACCATATTCTCCACAGTAATGACATCTGCACCAAGTGTTGTAGTCCCAACCAAATATTGCTTTGACAAGTTGTTCAGCTGGATTAAATGATTTGGATTTGCATTGTGATGCCTTATGACCTTTCTTTTGGCATTTGTGGCATTTACCTTCAAATTTCAGTTTCTCTTTGCATTCATTGGCTTTGTGTCCATGTTGATTGCAATTGTAGTACTTTCCATTAAATTTTCCTTTTCCATTGCTCCAACATCTGTTAGATGTATGACCTAACTTACCACAGTGGCTGCAAGTAGGTCTTTGATTCTTTTGAGTACCCTGTTTGGAGGTTTCACCTTCTTCCTTGTATCCAAGACCTGCTTTACCATTTTGTTTATGAAAGTTTTCTTCATTTTGCAGATTCAATTGATCCATGTCCTTTTGATATTTTACCATTCTCTCATTGACTTGTTTTTCAGAGATTAGATCACTTTGTAAGCTTGCATTGATTTGCCTTTCAGTAATTAAGTCATTTCTCAAATTCTCATTCTTAGATCTTAGATTCATAATTTCTTCATTTGCATTAGATAATTGAGTTACAAAATTTTCAAGCTGAGAGGATTGATTATTCCTTACCTCTAAGTCTTCAGCTGCCTTGTTCCTTTGCTCCAAGATTTCGCATAGCCTGATGGACTGGATTTCTTGTTCTCTTTTGAGCTTTCTTAATTCTTCCTGCAGAGATCCATTCTTTTCTAAAAGTTCTTTGATTTCTTTGTCAGCTTCATCTGAACTACTTGATGGTGAGAGATCTTCAATCTTTTCTTCAACATACTGATGGTCATTCATTTGCCTTGCAAGTTCTTTTCTTCTTTTCAAGGATTGTGAAAGATGCTCTTTTGCTTCATTGAGTTGAGCCATGGCCATTTCCAGATCTAGCTTTTCATTCTCAATAGTTTTTTCAAGTCTGAATATCTCCATTGTCCTTGATCTTTGCTCAAGCTGTGAAACTTTTATCTTGAGAACCTTATAGCTCTGATACCAATTGTTGGAAATATTCAAGATATGACAAGTTACTGAGAGGGGAGGGGTGAATCATTAACTTCTAAAATTTCAACAATAAAACTGCATACTGATATATTCACCATTCATTAAGTAACCTACTGTAAGCATGAAACAAAATTATTTGCAACACTTTGAACACAGATTTGGTGACCCAAAAACCTTCCAAATAGAAAGTAAAACTGGGGTGGGGATGAAACCCACAAAGCTTCGTTACTGCAGTATGAAGTTGGCCGGTTAAGGCTTACAATGACCACTTCTAGTGATCTGCCCTGTTAGGAGCACAAAGGATTGCTAGATCCACCTTTTTAGAGGATTTACAAACATACAATAAAGTATGCACTCTGTTAGGAGATTTACAAAAGACTGTTAAGTCTACCTTGTTTAAAGGATTTTCAAAAACGGATTCACCTGTTAGAATGAAACAGTGGATCTGATTGCAACTAATTGCTGATAAGATCCGCTATGCTCTGATTCACCTTGATGTGATAGATAAAAATTTTCTGCTCCAAAATTTGACCTTGCTGAATTCCTTCACAACTTAGTACATATACTTTCGCACGCATGTATTTCTTTCACACTTTCGCAGTTTCATTCATTATCATTACTATTGTCCATTTTCATTGTATTAGAATGATACAATACATTGCATATATATACCATCCAAATAAACAATACATGCAAGGTCGGCCAAAACAACAAGTGCAAATCTCTATACAAAGTCGGCCCAAGGTAAAAACTCAGGTTCACTGAACTGACTCGGTGTCCTTCTGATACTCGGCGTCCACTGTGTTACTCGGCATCATCATGCACTCGGTAGAAGTGAAGGCACGGTCCATACTAAACACTTTGAGTAGTTCTGAACTTGGTAACCACTGGAGACTTGGTAGAAGAGATGTCACTCGGTGAATACTTCTATCTGAACTGTAGCTCAGTGATCAAAGAAAACACTCGATAGAACCTTGTGACTCGGTGATAGTTAGTTTCCTTGATATCCGTTTGAGCTCGCTAAAAATTAATTTCTTTGATAACCTCAGGAGCTCGGTTATCACAAAGTTCTCGGTCAATACTAAGTACATCTTCACTCAGTCAAAACTGATTCCTTTCTTTACCTCGAACACTCGGTAAACACTGGCTGCTTTGTTTTACCTTGATTACTCGGTAAACACTGACTGCTTTGTTCACCTCGATTACTCAGTAAACACTGACTTCTTTGTTCACCTTGATCACTTGGTAAACTCTGATAACTAGGTAAAGCTTGGCTTACAAAGGAATGTCTGGTGAGAGCTCGGTAAGCATTCAGAATCCAATAAATGTTGTAACTAATGACAAAAATGTATCATAATGCCAACACTCACTTTGTTTCACTTTTTATAAGAAATGTTTAAACTTGATAGATTTCAAAAATTCATTATCTTCAATGAATTTTTTTTCCTGAATGATCTTATCATCCAACCTAGTTGTTGTTAGTTGTAAGTTAGTCAAATAATTCTCTATTGCTATTACTCTACACTACAAATAATTTTTCCTTAAATCAAAAAAATATTGATTCTCATCAGGCATCATTGTAGTGTCCTTCGTTCCACCTTATCAAGTACTTGGACCACTTTTTACCTTTTGTTTTCCTTGGCTATCCATGCCACTATTGTTGGCTCCTCCTCTTCAACTTCCAAAAATACATCAAGCTCAAGGGACTTAGGGCTTACCCTCCCTTCTTCACCAACTAGCTCCTCGGGCATTTGTTCCATGATACCATCATAATTATCAATCATCTTCTTTAGCCTATATGGGTATGGGATATTTAAGTAAAAACCCTTGAAATTTGGATATCTCCTCTTCAATTCATTCTCCAACCTCAGTATGTCATCATATTTTCTTAATCTTTCTATGGCTTCCCCTTCAGCTACAATGTTTGTAATTAAATCCTTAATGGAAAATTCTCTAGTACTAGGCAACACATAACCTCTTATCTCTTTCAAGGTATTTCTCATAAACTTTTCTAGATCATAGATTCTATATGGGGTAGTAGATATATTATAATACCTAAGGAGTGCACAAATTTGATCTAAAGATTATTTCCCAATTGAAAAGTCTCCTATCCTGAAACATCTACATTAAAAGGTGCTCTTCTGTAATTTTGGCCCTAAGTACTCCCTATCTACCATGATTATGGCCCTAGGTACTCTTCTTTTTATTTTTTGTGAAAATATGACTCTCAATGCTTGGATTATGAACAATATCTATTTACAACAGTTGAAAAATAGTTTTATGGTTATTGGCTTTTCTCTGAATTGGTAGGTACATCTCCCTATATGAATGATACTCAATGAATTATCTTTGTTCCTACTTATCTAATTTGAGGTATGTTCTTGACTCGAGAATAGTAGAGGTATAACCAAGTTAGACTTAGACAAGACCTAACTCAGGAAAGTTTGAGTTTTAAGTATCTAAATAGTTTTATGTATTCACAATCTTACAAATTCACAAAACCTTATCATATTAACTATGAAAACTTGAACCTAAACTACTGCTACTAATTAACTATACTAAAATTTCCTCTTTGAATGAATAATAACAATCTTTATTACATTCATTCACTATATTACGAATAGGGGAAGTAAAGCTCTATTTATTCCTTGTTCAAATTCCAAAACATCTAAGGAAAACCCTAACTTAATTAATTCTACGGAACAGAAAATGATTGATATTGAGTACTCTCAATTGTCTCTGCAAGAAAAAGTATCTCACACCAAAAAATTTGCTGACCCTTGATCAATCATTGAATTTCATACATATAGGATTTGAGAGATGACCGTTGCAATAGGAATATTAATCAGTTCATCTTCTCTAGATGACAAATGGCAAGATGCCAATTTATCATATCAAAACATTAACAAAGATTTCAAAATTTACAACAGAAAATGAAAAGGGGGTAATCTGAATCACTTGGACTTCTTCCCCTTTTCAATTTTCATCCTATATTTTTTAGCAGCCACCATGATGGAAATCAATTCGTCATGATTGGTTACTTGAACGTTGGTGAATCTCAAAAGCCACCTTGAATTTTCTAGAGCTAGTTCTTTTACTTCATTCAGTTGACTTGTAACTTCTTCAGCAGCCATGTGCATGCATCCGCCAAGTGTTTGTAGTTCTGTCACTCTATTTTGATTGCTTGAAGCTATCCCAGAAAGATTACTCAAATATGTAGAGAAATTATTCTTCATCACTTCTACATTAATAAAGGATTTCCCTTGCCCACTGGTTTGTGACTTAGTGTGCAATCCTCACATAAGCTCAAATGCTTTTTCCTAGGTCTTCTTCACTTCATCCCCTATTTCTCTGAGTCCCTTCTCAACTTCTTGAATCATTTCTAGCTTGAATTTCATACTCTAGAGCCCATTCAGGGGTTCATTTCCTTTCTTTAGAATTTTTGCTTCAGCTACATCCTTTGCTTTCATCTAAATAACCATCTTCAGGAGAGAAATGCAATCTATACACCTCGCCCTTTCTTCAACCAAGGCATTACTGTTAGATGTAATATTATCCTTTTCAATTTCTAGTTGAAGGATAATATTTCCAATCTGATCGGTTAGGGAAACTCCATCTACATTGAGTTTCTCGATCCATTCCTTTCCAATCTGACCAAAATGCCTATCTTTCTGGAGCTGTGATATGAAAGCTTATACCTCTTCTGCTGAAGGATTTTGAGTAGCAAGCACACCAGTAATAGTTGCCAATGGAACAACCAATTACCTGATAAACCTTCTTAACTCTTCTATTTCAGCTTTCATTCTGATCTTTGACAACTTGAGGTTCTCCAGTTGCTCTTCTATCACCTTATTACCCGATTTCCATAGGCCTATTTTTGTATCATGTCTAGCCTCTCCAAGATCAATTAAATGCAGAGTGAAGTCCTCTTGTGTCATATCTTCAATTCTCCCTACCTTGTTTGCTTTTTCTACCTCCATAGTTAAGTGCCCTATTTTTGGATCTTGTCCCAATATTGACAAGGTCTTCTACTTTTTAGCTTTCACTATGGTAGATCCTGAGCATATTGCTTGAGATACAAGATCCTTTGAAGAAACACTTTCATCTTTTCTTTTCCTCTTCTTCTCCAAAGTATCCTTGAGCCAAGACTCTCTACTAATCACTTTGGAAGTTGTTCCAAGTGATTCAATGCTAAACATTTTCTTCTTTACTAGAGTCATTTCCACTGTAGTTGTAGAAAAAAGGTTCTTTGGATCTCGAGAAAGAAGCTGAGATGAACCTAGAGCTTTCTCTTCTTCTTGAGTTTTTTTTGCAACTTCATCAGACTTAGTGGATTCACTACTACTAGTTTTATCATCTCCAATCTCTATTATTTGAATAGGAGAACCAGCAGACTTTAGAACAGGAGCACTTACAGATGGATTAGGGCTATGATGAGGGGATAAGATAGTGGTGACATGAGGAGATGGAGTTGGAGAAGGCTGAGAGAATAGGGGTAGAGTGGCATATGGAGATGAGACTTGAGTAGGAGCTCCATCTTTTTGCTCTTCCATTCCTTTTTCAGCTTCAACTTGAGCTCCAATGACTGGTAGTGATCCAACTTGATAGGTTGGGGCTATTGGAACATTCTTCTCTAGGGTTTGATCACCTCCCCCTGTAGATTGGGCTGGTCCTTGAGCATCTGTGGTAGTAGCACTGGGTGTAGCAATTTGAGATGAAGTAGGAGCTGTTGTAGGTGGAGAAGCTTGAGTAGTTGTGCTCTTGCTCTGGCCTTTCTTAGCTATCCACTCAACCCACTTCCTAGTCCTTTTGATAATTCTTGCCATCATGACATCAAAGTCTTCTTCTATGTCAACATATGGTTCAGAACTAATGGGAGTATTCCTCAACTTAGTCAAATATGTATTACTGTACATATTTTGACCATCATCTTCCAACCCTTCCACATCTAAATTTATACCATATGTCTTTACTTGATCAATTGTAAATTTGGCAAAGGCACAATCTCGACTCTCTAGTTCATTCTTACAATCTACCCAATAATCCTCCATGGTTGTCACATGTTTGATTATGCTTCCAATTTGAAGCACATCTCTAGCATATCCATTTGGATCAAACATGGGCTTTACTACTTCATACTCTTCCAATTTGTATTTTCTCTCGAATGCTTTGAGTATATTCTTTGCATCTGATCTAGTCTCACAACTATATACTCCAACTTTTATAGGGAATTCATACCCTTTCTTCTTCAGGCTAGCACTCATCACGTTCACTTGGTTTTCTTGTCTCATGATCTCCATGAGCACGATCATATCATTTGGATACTTGGGCAGCTTTAGTGGAAATCCATCAAAGGCTGCAAGACGCAAATAAGAAAATGATGAGAACTGAATGAAATAACTACCAAATTGGTTGATGGCTGCCATCTTTTTTGGACTAAATCTCCGCTTCGGACACCCTTGGATCTCTCTACAAATCCTCATGGTGAATGCATCATTTACCTTGATATATTTTGTATAACTATTCTGTAATTGCAAGCATGGATAAAACTCATAACTTTTTACATTATCAGGAAAATTCTCAATTCTAGGAGTCCTGACCACAATTGAAGAGAATCCAACATATATATCAAGAAAGAGGACATATAAAATGAATTCTAAAACTTAGCTGCACTGAGAGCCCTAGAAAGATGCTCACTGACCTCATACACCCAGTCAATATACTGTGTGTCTAAGAAAATAACTTGCACCCAAAGGAAATACTACTCTAAATAATTAAAGGCTTCTACCTCACCTTTGAGTCGATGCAACAGAACCAAAATATCAACAATTTTTGGTTTGAGGTCTGTACCAAAAAGAGTTTTAGGGACTTTACTCTTAGCTCCCCTCGTCCTTTGAAAACAAGACTGCATAATCTCCTTCCTCCAGACCATCTTCTTTAGAGAGAATTCAGACATAGCTCCTCCCATCGTTAAATTAGAGAACTCCTCTCAATTTGGAATTCGCAAGCAATTCACTACTGCTTGACAATCAATTGAAATTAACACCATTTGGTCGGGCAATAGAATCTACTTTGTATCTGGGTTTTAATGATTGATGCATTCCAAAATCAACTCTGGGGCTTGTACCATTACAAGAAACCCAGCTGCTTCCACTAATCCACTTCCCCAAAGTTTCTTTGTTATGGGATGAACTGGCTCTACTCTTAATCTCCTCTATAAATCTTGCATATAATAGAAATAGAGTGAAGATCCGCGATAGTCGACCACGCCAACTTAATTCCACCCAATCCATCGAAACTCACGAATCTTGTTGCCATCTTGTTTAATGTATGATAACATAAATTCTAAAAATTGAAAATGATATAAGAAGAAAACTCTGTAACTTTGAAAATTACTAAACACACTATCCAATACAACAATATAATAGTAAAACCGTAGTTTGAAAATCTGTTACATCCCTCTTTATAGAATAACCCTAGATTTGCCCTTTGAATTTCATAAACTGTGCCGCATGAGAAAATTCAAGGGTGAATCCGTTGGATTGGTGAATGTAAGGGTTCTAATAGATTTATCTTTGTCTTTTCACTATTTCTGTTGGCTCAACGATAACTTTCATTAATTACTGGTTTACTTTCAATTTTCACCCATCTTTCAAAAAAACAAGAACGGAGTACTTCCTAGGGCAAAATCTACTTAACTCAATTCTGCTTGCAAAAACCCTATCAATTCACTGATTTGCTTCTATTTCCTTGCCCAAAATGATCTACAGTCAATTCACATACTTACCATGCTTGTAGGAATGATTTTTCCTCAAATGCAGAAAATGGCCTTCGAGGATAGATAACCCACAGTGGAGAAGCTGATTTCTGATTTTCCACTTCTGTCTTTCTTTTATTTTCTTTTTCTTAACCCCTTTTATATAAAGCCTTCAAAAAACATAAAATTAGTTTCGCTGATGAAGAGTGGGACCCACTATGTCATTTACCCTTTTATAAAAGCCTTTGTGGAAAACTAACTTCTAACTTTGGAACCCAACACTAAGAAGCTCTTTTTGAATTTTTCGTCGATCACTATTTTGGTCATTTTTTTAACTTTAAAATAATTCTCACTATGAAATCATGACATCATTTGAATGATCCTTCCATAACATGATTCACTTTACTTCAATAAAGCTTACAAATAGCATTTGCTAGTCTTTGTAGAAATTCACCTTTGGGGTGTGAAAACCTACCAAGGAGAAATCGGAACTTGATTTTTGGCCAATTCAATTTTCTCTATCTCCAAATCAAATGAGCTACAAGAAAATCAAATGATATAGCACAATTTGAGAATCTCCATTGAGTATGGCTCTAAACTACCCCTAAGACTCATGACAATTAGGAAATACTCACCCAGGCTATATGTGACATGGGAGAAGGGAAAAGATGAAAACCCGATGGAGAAACTTAGCACCTAAAGAGGAAAGACCTATTGACCCAACTTTGACAAAACATGACATTAGTTTAATTTCCACTTTGCAAAATTTGTATATGGTGAAAAGTGGGGCAATAGCTGGCTTTGACTGTGGACTTGGGTAGAGTATGCCCAAGCAAAGGGACTTAGAATCTTTGGTTTTGCAGAAGAAAATAAAAGGCGGCAACACAACAAAAACTAAGCAAAACAAGAAAATAAGGAAAAGACACCAGAAAGGGAAGGCTAACTAAGACACACACAACGCTAAGTCTAACTATGGTACATTATACGGGTTACCTATTTTCAATTTGTAACTTGGTAGAGCTTGAGATCTTGACCATTATAAGTCAGGGGTAGTACTCCACCATCTTCATATGCCAATTTGAAAGAATTATTTTCAAATGCCTATTGAATTATGAAAGGACATTTCCATAGAGTATCAAACTTCTTATGTATTCCTTTTGGAGCCTTTCTTTTGTCCCAGAGTAGCACCATATCTCCCACCATAAATTCTCAAGGTCTTGTTTTCTTGTCAAAAAGTTCTTTTACTCGCATTTGGTGTTGTGTGATATGATCAAAAATTTCCATTCTTTCTTCTTCTAGTTTATTCAAATGCAGGGTTCTCTTTTCTAGACCATCCTTATAGACATCATCTTCAATTATTGTTCTGAGTTTTCTTATGGAAAATTCCAATGGTAAAGGTAGATTAGCTTCAGTTCCATAAACTAGCTCAAAAGGAGATATTCTAATTTCCCTCTTAGGTGTTACTCTATCTACCCAGAGTACCTCATGGATTTTCATGTGCCAGGTTTTTTGATTATCTGAGACTAACTTCTTAACAATATTAATCAGGTTTTTGTTGCTAGACTCCACTTGACCATTCCCTTGAGGAAAATAATTAGATGAATGACCAACAATAATCCCATACTCAAAAAAAAAAATTAGTGATTTCAATTGATGAAAAATAAGATGCATTATCCATCACTAATTTGATAGGAACACCAAGCCTAACCAAAATTTTCTCCTTTATAAAGTCGCACACTACTTCTGTAGTAGTCTTCTTCATGGCTTTAGCTTCTACCCACTTAGTGAAGTAGTCATTTTTAGTTATGATGTATTGATGACTAGCAGTGGATGTAGGAGTAATTGGACCAATGAAATCAAGGCCCCATTGTTGAAAAGGTCCTTCAATGATAACAGGTCTTAGTGGCAGTGTAGCTAATTCAAGGTGTCTAGAGAACATTTTACACTTTTCACATTTCGCTACCCATGCATATGCATCTTTGAACATCCTAGGCCAATAATAGCATTGCCTTAGTATTTTGAAAGTTGTAACTGAAGAAGAGAAGTATCCTCCATGGGCCTCATCATGAAATGCTTTCAACAGATTTTCTTGTTGTGGTTTATCTACGCACCTCAGGAATGTACCATCAATAGCCTTTTTGAAAAGCTTGCCATCCCAAATCACATACTTGGCCACTTTCAATTTAAGGTCTCTTCTTTGTTTTGCATTCAAACCTTCTGGACATTCACCATATGTTAAAAAGTAAGAAATTTTTTTGAATCATGAATCATAGAGACCTACTACTAGCACCAATTGATTCTCATCCAATTCTTCTGATTCTCTAGTGGTTTTGGTTTCTACAATTTCTCTGCATAGAGCATTTCCTCTTATCAGCTTGGTAGGTTTAATATCTATATCATATTCTTGTATCTTTTCCACCCATGCTCCTCTAGCATTACAATCGATACCTTGTTGCGTCAGTTTACTCTTTACTGCTATATCTGGGACAAAGACTATTGAGTCTGAATGCAGGATGTAAAAAAAAAAAATTTTAAGGGCTTTAACCATTACAAAAACATGTTTTTCAATCTATGAATACTTTAACTCGTGATTCTTCAAAGGTACACTCATGAAATAAATGGGAGCTTGTATTCCTTCATCATTCTCCTGCACAATAATAGTTGGTAATGTATGTTCTAAAGAATAGCAATAAATAATGAAGTCCTACAGGGGCATTAGTAATAGCAGTTTTGATATCTTGAAAAGCTTGCTTTCCCTCCTCACTCCATTTGAAATTTGAATTTCTCTTCATCATATCTACTATATGCTTAGTGGTTTCTATAAAATCGAGAACAAACCTTCTAAGGAAATTCACCTGGCCAAAGAAAGATTTAACTCTTGTTTTGTTTATAGGCAGGCTCAGTCTCTGGCTGGCCTCTACTCTATCAGGATCAATTTTAATGCCTTCCTATGACACTATATGTCTGAGTAGCTTTCCTTCAATTACACAAAAATTGACTTTTTTGGATTGAGATAAATCCCATGCTCTCTGCATCTTTATAACACTCTTCTCAAATCTTCCATATGGTCTTTTCTTTTCTTTAAGAACATAGTGAGATCATCCAAGTATATGACTATTATTCGATCTTTCATCTACACGAAGGTTTCATTCATATATCTTTGGAATGTAGCCCCAGCGTTGATCAGTCTGAAAGGCATCATGTGATACGTGAATGTACCCCAAGGAGTTGTAAATTTTGTTTTATGTTGATCTTTCTTTTCTACTTTGACCTGGTTATAACCTGAAAAGCCATCGAGCATAGACACCATCTCTGATCCAACAACTATTTGTAACAAATGGTCCATGTTCGGGAGAGAAAAATTATCTTTGAGAGATGCCTAATTCAAATTATGAAAAATCTACACAAATCCTTAGATCTCTATTCTTCTTCTTGACAGGTACTATGTTGGCTATCCAGGTAGAGTGATGGATAGGATAAATGATCCTTGCCTTTAACATTTTATCAACTTCTCAGAAAATGGCATCTGCAACCTTCAAATTATAGTTTCTTTGCTTTTTCCAGAAAGGTACTGCATCTGGTTTGAGAGGAATCTGATGTTTCACCTTTCCTCCTTTGTAGCTCTTCAGGTCTTCATAGCTTCAAGCAAAGACATCTCTATATTCTTCAAATAATTTCTTTACAATTTATCTCTCTTCGGGAGTACAACATTTTCCAATATTAATCATTTTGGGACTATGGACATCTCCAATGTTCACTCCTTCATATTCACCTATGGTAGGTCCTTTTTCTGTTCTTTTCTACTTAACATAAGCATCATGTCTGTTAAATAACTTTTCTAGAGCTACAAAATATGGGGGAATAATATTGATTTTCAGTTGGACCTCATCACTTTTGTTATGTTGATCATCCTCATGAGACTCAGGTTCAAAGATGGATTTATCATTTTCAAGAAATAGCTGCAAACTCTTATCATTGTTAAAAACTTACCAGGCTTCTATATTATCTGGGATAGTAGATCAATATATAATATCAATTTGATATTTCTTATCCTTAAAATATGGATGTGGGAGTAACAAGGAAGCAGAGACTGCAAGTGAGTCAGCCTTTGTATTCATTTCTCTTGGCACAACTCTAATGGAGAAGGCATCTAAACCTTCTATCTCATCCCACACCTTGTTCCTGTAATTCTTCAGTTTATGATTCTTCACTGAGTACTATCCTTTGATTTGTCTCACAATAATCTCTGCATCACCTTGTGCCTTCAAGATTTTTATCCCTCTTTCTTTTGTAGTAACTATCCCCAATATTAAAGCTTTGTATTCTACTATATTGTTTGTGTTACCAAATTCTAATTTGAAAGCTAAGGGCTCAACTTCTCCTTCTGGGGATATCAATACTACGCCAGCTCCAGAGCCTGAGGAAGCACAACTCCCATAAAATTTGAGTGTCCAGATGCTAGAAGCCTTTTTGTTTTCATCAGGAACCTTCTCACCCTGACTCTCATTCATTTGTTTATCTAAATCTTCTTTAGTAAATAACATATAATTATTGAACTCCAATTCCTGATATAAAATTTGAGCTTTGGGATCATCCAATTTCAAGACTGTGAGTTTTTCTTTTTCTTCACATTCTAACTTGACCTTCTTATTACCAATAGGTATCGTAGCTTGGGACCAATCTAGCTTGATTTCTCCTCCTAAGTCTCAGTAGAAACTTCTACTTAAAAGGAGTCCATAACTTGCAGGAATATCAGCTACCAGAATGGTTAACAGGAGTTTCTTTTCTAGATATGAGGCTAGAGCTACTTGTGCATATTTAATTTTCCCAAGCAAAGGGACTTGTTTAGCGTCCATTGAATAACATCTTCCATGCACCTTGGTAAGGTTAAGACCTAAGGCTTTGGCCATAGAATAAGGCATGACATTATCTGGAGCACCCAAATCTATTATACAATTACTAAGCTTACATCCATTGATATATAATGAAATATAAAAAGGCTTAGGTTTTTGTCCAAGGGAATTTGCTAAGATTATTGGATCCTCTTGATCAAATATACCAGATGTTAAGGTTTCTTCTTCTCTTTCAACCACTATACTAAAATTTGCATCTGTTGCATTTCCTTTACATCAGTCTATTAGCTTTTTTAGCTCAACAGGATGAGTTTTCAAATAATCAATGGCATAAATTTTAATTTTTGATTCTTCACAAAACTTAACTAAATCAAAGGATGATTTATTCTTACCCACATGTGAAGCAGATACTCATGATTAGTAGGTGCATTACTTGTTGACGGACTAGAATCATTTCTTTGAGCATTACTTGGGAATTGATTTTTCTGTTTCTGCCCTCGAGTAAGTATTGTAAATGAGGTCCCATCAATGGTTGCATAATATTCTCCCTTGGGTTCAGAATCCAATTCATATTCTAAGAATAAATTTCCAGAGTCGCCAATTTGATAGGAATCGAGTTCTGAAGTAGGATTTACATTATTCAACTCATTAGTTGACAATAATTGCATCATGCGGGCTATTTTTGGACAACTTTCACATTTGTGGTCTGTGGTCAGATGAAAGACACACATGTTTCCTTTCTTTGGTGCTGCCTCAATTTACAACCTGGGTTGCGAACCGGCAAAACTTACTCTCATTGTTTCTCCTGGGTGAATTGTGATAGTTCTGCAGGTAGGAATTATTGAATCCTGGTAACTATTTTTTGATAGATACTAGATCATTTGATAATTTCTAAATCATTTCTTCAGATGATATAGTACTACTTGAACTTCCTTTGGTATGAAGTTCTTGTTTCCACTTTCCTACAGAAATTAAGTCATCTTCGCATTCAATGGCCATCTTTTGTGCTTTAGCTAGATCTGTGGGTCTTGCTCTTCTCAAATCATTGATATCAGGGGCCATTATGCTTATGAAAAAAGTCTTCAAATTTCCTGCAGTTGGCCTAGCAATAGTTGGAATTCTATGAACAATTTTGTTGAAACAGGCAACGAAATCTCTCATGCTCATGGTTGGCTGCTTCTTAATAGATGCCAGTTGTGTCAACAGAGCATGTTCATCTTTTGCATTCTTAAACCTTGCTTCAAAAGTAGTCCTCAATGTGTTCCAATCAGTGATTGAACCATCATCTAAGTGGTAAACCAATCTGCAACACCATCAATAAGATTTTCTACGAACAATCTTATAGCTACATCCTCATGTCCAACACCAAGAATAAGAATGGCTGAAAAGAAACCTTTAATATGTTCATTAGTAGTAACTTTCCCATCACCTAAAAACTTAGGGAAATTTTCCTTGATCCATTTGAAAGTGGATGATAAGCGTTCAAGGCTAACGGTCCAGTCATTGTGGCCCATGGAGCAGTCATGAGTACTCTGGAATTATAAGGAGGGAAATTGACAACAGGTGGAGGTGTTACCCCGTGAAGTGATAATACTTGACAAGCAGAATGAGAAGTGTTAATATCTTGATCTTTAACAGGTAAAGATGGCCTACTTTGAATTTTTTCTTAACTCTTCCACTTCCAAATGTCTAAGTTAGGAAAACTGAGTTTTTTAAGCTTATCAAAAATAGGGTCTTTCCCACCTTGTTCCCTGGTACTTCTAAGGAACCTAAAATTTTCCAGGATGCTGAACTTTGTTTATCCTTGAGCTTTTACTTCAATTATCTTTCCACTCTTTGGATATTTCTTCTTTGAATAGCTCTCTTGAGGACTTTAGCTCTTCTTTCTTCTTCTTCCAATACCTGGTTTGCATTCCTATAATGTTTTGCTTTCCTTCTATGTCTCCAAAAAAATGTGTTATAGGAAGAGATTATATCTTCTTGATCATCTTGAAAACCAAGGTTGGGTTCGAGAACTGGAATAATATTTTTATGAGGTAGTACCATTTTTCCTCATGATATAGGCTTTTTGATCAAGTGACTATTCATCTCCCCAGCAGAGTCACCAAATATTTTTTGGTAAATAGATTTGTTCTTTTTATTTTCTATGGAAATATGACTCTCAATGCCCGAATTATGAACAATATCTATTTACAATAGTTAAAAAATTGTTTTATGGTTACTAGCTTTTCTCTAAATTGGTAGGTACAGCTCCCTATATGAATGATACTCAATCAATTATATTTGTTCCTACTTATCTAATTTGGGGTATGTTCTTGACCCAAGAACAGTAGAGGTATAACCAAGTTATACTTAGACAAGACCTAACTCAGGCAAGTTTGAGTTTTAAGTATCTAACTAGTTTTATGTATTCACAATCTTACAAATTCACAAAACCTTCTCATATCTAACTATGAAAACTTGAATCTAAACTACTACTACTAATTAACTATACTAAAGTTTCCTCTTTGAATGAACAATAACAATGCTTATTACATTCATTCACTGTATTATGAATAGGGGAAGTAAAGCTCAGTTTATTCCTTGTTCCAGTTCCAAAATATCTAAGGAAAACCCTAACTTAATTAATTCTATGGAATAGAAAATGATTGATATTGAGTACTCTCAATTGTCTCTACAACAAAAAGTATCTCACACCAAAAATTTTGCTGACCCTTGATCAATCATTGAATTTCATATATATATAGGATTTGAGAGATGACTATTACAATAGGAATATTAATCGATTCATCTTCTTTAGATGACAAATGGCAAGATGAAAATTTATCATATCAAAACATTAACAAAGATTTCAAAATTTACAACAGAAAATGAAAAGGGGGTAATCTGAATCACTTGGACTTCTTCCCCTTTCCAATTTTTGTCCTATATGTTTTAGCAACCACCATGATGGGAATCAATTCTTCATGATTTTGTACTTGCATGTTGGTGAATCTCAAAAGCCACCTTGAATTTTCTAGAGCTAGTTCTTTTACTTCATTCAACTAACTTGTCACTTCTTCAACAGCCACATGCACGCATCCGCCAAGTGTTTGTAGTTCTGTCACTCTGTTTTGACTGCTTGAAGCTATCCCAGAGAGATTACTCAAATATGTAAAGAAATTTTTCTTCATCACTTCTACATTAATAAAGGATTTCCCATACCTACTGGTTTGTGACTCAGTGTGCAATCCTCGCATAAGCTCAAATGCTCTGTCCTGGTTCTTCTTTGCTTCGTCCCTTATTTTTCTGAGTCCCTTCTCAGCTTATTGAATCATTTCTAGCTTGAATTTCATACTCTAGAGCCATTCATTCATGGGTTCATTTCCTTTCTTCAAAATCTTTGCTTCAACTACATCTTTTGCTTTCATCTGAATAACCATCTTCAGGAGAGAAATGCAATCTATGCACCTCACCCTTTCTTCAGCCAAGGCATTACTGTTAGACATAATATTATCCTTTTCAATTTCTAGTCAAAGGATAATATTTCTAATTTGATTGATTAGGGAAACTCCATCTACATTGAGTTTCTCGATCCATTCCTTTCCAGTCTGACCAAAATGCCTATCTTTCTGGAGCTGTGATATGAAAGCTTGTAACTCTTCTGCTGAAGGATTTTTAGTAGTAGGCACACTAGTAATAGTTTCCGATGGAACAACCAAATTTTTGATAAACCTTCTTAACTCTTCTATTTTAGCTTTCATTCTGATCTTTGACAACTTGAGGTTCTCTAGTTGCTCTTCTATCACCTCATTACCCGATTTCCATAGACCTATTTTTGTATCATGTCTAGCCTCTCCAAGATCAATTGAATGTAGAGTGAAGTCCTCTGGCATCATATCTTCAATTCTCCCTGCGTTGTTTGGTTTTTCTACCTCCATAGTTAAGTGTCATGTTTCTAGATCTTGTCCCAATATTGACAAGGTCTTCTACTTTAGTGAAAGCTGATCCTGAGTGCATCGCTTGAGATACAACATCCTTTGAAGAAACACTTTTATTTT
Organism: Cupressus sempervirens; assembly: GCA_028749045.1. Lineage (NCBI taxonomy): Eukaryota > Viridiplantae > Streptophyta > Pinopsida > Cupressales > Cupressaceae > Cupressus > Cupressus sempervirens. Next base: position 53,094,563 of record CM053792.1, on the reverse strand, counting down.
TTTTTTCCTCTTCTTCTCCAAAGTATCCTCGATCCAAGACTCTCTACTAATCACTTTGGAAGTTGTTCCAAGTGATTCAATGCTAAACATTTTCTTCTTTACTAGAGTCATTGCCACTGTATTTGTAGAAAAGAGGTTCTTTGGATCTCGAGAAAGAATCTAAGATGAAACTAGAGCTTTCTCTTATTCTTGAGTTTTCTTTGCAACTTCATTAGACTCAATAGATTCACTACTACTACTTTTATCATCTCCAATCTCTACTATTTGAATAGGAGAACCAGCGGGCTTTAGAATAGGAGCACTTATAGATGGAGTAGGGCTATGATGAGGGGATAAGGACATGAGGAGATGGAGTTGGAGAAGGCTGAGGGGATAGGGGTAGAGTGGCATGTGGAGATGAGACGTGAGCAGGAGCTCCATCTTTCTGCTCTTCCGTTCCTTTTTCAGCTTCAACTTGAGCTCCAATGACTGGTAGTGATCCACCTTGACAAGTTGGGGCTATTGGAACATTCTTCTCTGGGGGTTGATCACCTCCCCCTGCAGATTGGGCTAGTCTTTGAGCAGTTGTGGTAGTAGCACTGGGTGTGGCACTTTGAGATGAAGTGGGAGTTGCTACAAGTGGAGAAGCTTGAGTATTTTTGCTCTTGCTCTAGCCTTTCTTAACTATCCACTAAACCCACTTCCCAATCCTTTTTATAATTCTTGCCATCATGACATTTAAGTTTTCTTCTATGCCAACATATGGTTCGGAACTAATGGGAGTATTCCTCAACTTAGTCAAATATGTATTACTGTACATATTTTGACCATCATCTTCAAGCCCTTCCACATCTAAATTTATACCATATGTCTTTACCTGATCAATTGTAAATTTGGAAAAGGCACAATCTTAACTCTCCAGTTCATTCTTACAATCTACCCAATAATCCTCCATGGTTTTCACATGTTTGATTACGCTTCCAATTTGAAGCACATCTCTAGCATATCCATTTGGATCAAACATGCGCCTTACTACTTCATACTTTTCCAATTTGTATTTGCTCTCAAATGCTTTGAGTATATTCTTTGCATTCGATCTGGTCTCACAACTGTATACTCCAAATTTTATGGGGAATTCATACCCTTTCTTCTTTAGGCTGGCACTCAACACTATCAATTGGATTGCTTGTCTCACAATCTCCATGAGCACGATCATATCATCTAGATACCTAGGTAGCTTCAGTAGAAATCCATCAAATGCTACAAGATGAAAATAAGAAAATGATTAGAATTGAATGAAATAACTACCAAATTGGTTGATGGTTGCCATCACTTCTGGACTGAATCTCCGCTTTGGACACCCTTGGAGCTCTCTACAAATCCTCATGGTGAATGCATCATTTACCTGGATATATTCTACATAACTATTCTATAATTGCGAGCATGGATAAAACTCAAAACCTTTTACATTATCAATAAAATTCTCAATTCTAGGGAGTCTCAGCCACAATTGAAGAGAAGCCAACATACATATTAAGAAAGAGGACATATAAAATGAATTATATAACTTAGATGTACTAAGAGCCCTAGAAAGATACTCACTGACCTCATATGCCCAGTCAATATACTGTGTGTCTGAGCAAATAGCTTGCACCAAAAATAAATACTACTCTACAAAATTAAAGGCTTCTACCTCACCTTTGAGTCAATGCAATAGAACCAAAATGTCAACAATTTTTGGTTTGAGGTCTATACCAAAAAGAGTTTTAGGAACTTTACTCTTAGCTCCCCTTGGCCTTTGAAACCAAGACTGCATGATCTCCTTCCTCCAAACCATCTTCTTTAGAGAGAATTCGAACATAGCTCCTCTCATCATTAAATCAAAGAACTCCTCCTGTTCTAGAATCCACAAGTAATTCACTACTGCTTGGTGATCAATTTAAATCAACACCATTTGGTCGAGCAATAGAATCTTCTTTGTATCTGGGTTGTAATGATTGATGCATTCCAAAATCAACTCTGGGGCTTGTACTGCTACAAGAAACCCAACTGCTTTCACTAATTCACTTCCCCAAAGTTTCTTCATTACGGGATGAACTGTTTCTACTCGTAATCTCCTTTGAAAATCTTCCATATGATAGAAATAGAGTGAAGTATCCATGATAGTCAACCACACCGACTTAATTCCACCCAATCCATTGAAACCCATGAATCTTGTTGCCATCTTGTTTAATGTATGATAACAGAAATTCAAACAATTGCAAATTATATAAGAAGAAAACTCTTTAACTTTGAAAATTACTAAAGACACTATCCAATACAACAATATAATAGTAAAATGGTAGTTTGAAAATTTGTTTCATCCCTCTTTATAGAATAACCCTAGATTTGCTCATTGAATTTCATAAACCGCACCAGATGAGTGAATTCAAGGGTGAATGTAAGGGTTCTAATGGATTTATCTTTGTCTTTTCACTATTTGTGTTGGCTCAATGGTAACTTTCATTAATTATTGGTTTACTTTTCATTTTCACCCAGCTTTTGGAAAAATAAGAACGGAGTACTTCATAGGGAAAAATTTGCTTAACTCAATTCTGCTTGCAAAAACCCTATCAATTCATTAATTTGCTTCTATTTCCTTGCCCAGAAGAATCTGCAATCAATTCACATACTTACCATGCTTGCAGGAATGATTTATCCTCAAATGTGGAAAATGGCCTTCGAGAATAGAAAACCCGCAGTGGAGAAGCCGATTTTCAATTTTTTGCTTTTGTTTTTCTTTTATTTTCTTTGCCTTAACCCCTTTTATATAAAGCCTTTAGAAAACATATAAGTAGCTTTGTCGATGAAGAGTGGGACCCACTACATCATTTACCCTTTTATAAAAGCCTTTGCGGAAAATTGACTTCTGACTTCGGAACTCGACACGAAGAAGCTCTTTTTAGATTTTTTGTTGATCACTATTTCGGTCATTTTTCAACCTTTAAATTAATTCTTTTTGTGAAATCATGACATCATTTGAATGATCCTTCCATAACATGATTCACTTTACTTCAATAAAGCTTACAAATAGCATTTTCCAGTCTTTTTGAAAATTCACCTTCGGGGTGCGAAAATCCACAGAGGAGAAATCAAAACTTGATTTTCTACCAATTCAATTTTCTCTATCTCCAGATCAAATGAGCTACAAGAAAATCAAATGATATAGCACAATTCAAGAATCTCCATCAAGTATGGCTCTAAACTACCCCTAAGACTCATGACAATTAGGAAATACCCACCCAAGCTATATGTGACACGGGAGAAGGGAAAAGATGAAAACCCAATGGAGAAACTCAACACCTAAAGAGGAAAGACCTATTGACCCAACTTTGACAAAACATGACATTAGTTTAATTTCCACTTTGCAAAATTTGTATGTGGTGAAAAGTGGGGCAACAAGTATCTATCCCATAATCATGTCCATAGTTGTATTGGCAACTCTCCATTCTCATTCAATGTCTGATCAATGAAATCTAGATTTATGTATCCCACATTTTTGTACAAGATAAGATGCATCAATAATGAGTAATGGTGGAATTTGAAATTCCCTAATTCTCCTCTTTGTGTTAATTAAATGTTTCCTTTCATCTTATTAATGATGTAACCCATATAATCATAGTCCACATTCTGGAAGGCATCTTTCACATTTAGAGCTATAATATATATTGATCCAAACATCATATAAGAACCATCACTTCCTACTACCTTGTGGACACCATACACAATTTTCTTAAAGTAATTCTTGAACTTTTTTATAGGCATCATTTTCTCTGCCTTCTTAGGAAAATATCCTACCCTTTTGAGGTCCATATGGATATGATGCATCATCATTCTTCTAGTGTAAGTACTCACATTTCTTTCAAACTTTCCTTGGAGCTCATCTATATTAATTAGGACACTCATCTGACCTTCTAGTCCAAAAGCTTCAATGAATGAAGCATGGTCTAGTATACACAAAATACTCTCATTGTGTCTATGGAATGATTTGGTTGTTGGATTATATGTTTTTATTAGGGATTTCATCAAATCAACATCCACATATACCTCTGGGAATAGTAGCTTCACCATATTTCTTCTCCATGGGTTGTAGATGGGGATCTTCTCAAACTTGTTATTGTAAAAATATCTAAACAGCTCATGTCCATTGACACTTGGACAAATTTTTATCTATGCAAAATGTGTACGGGTCTTTGAAATCATGATCATTTGTAGAGATAGAATTCAGTGACTTTGGGAAAATCTTTATCCATTCATCTACATATTTATTCGGCCTTCTCTAACAAGTTTTTCCTCCTTTTAAGGTTGATATTTCTCCAACTTCCATGTCTTTAGCTTGAATCTTTTCTACCTCCTTTTTTAACATCTTGTCTATAAATAAGATCTAAAACCTCTGCAACTTCTCAAATTCTTCATTCTTTGTAAATGGTAATTTGTTTCAGCCTAGAAAGTGTCTTTTATGCTCTATGAATTTCCTTGACTTCTTTGCAACATGTAGATTAAGAAGAAGATTCATATATGCAAGATAACATTTTTTGACCTATTTTAGAAGATGTAGAAGAAGTCTCTAAAGAAGATGATGCTCTTCTTGAAGATCTTGTTGCTACCCTACAAGTAGTAGAACAAAAACTTGAAGAAGAAGATGATGAGGATCTACCCAGTGTCAACACGAATCATTCCAGAAGAGGAAAAAGTTGATTCATTAATTGGCACAATAACAATAACAAAGGAGGAAGAAATTATAAAGGGCAATATGATGATGAAGAAGATGAACCTACCTATTCTTCCTATTCTTTCTAGCATCAACAACCATCAAGGATGTCATACCAGCCACCATTCTAGAAGAAACTACATTTTGACAGCCTCACAGAATTCCAAAACTTCAATATGTATCAAACTACGAAACCTTTTGAATAGATATATCAATAGGTCCCTGTGTTTAATCTTGTTACAATAGAACAAAATAAAAGGAAGTTCTATAAGTTTGAGCCACAACTAGACCCTATTGTACAAACCTTGACCATGTACCACGATCTCTCTAGTCCTAAGCCAGTTATCCCTAGTAGAAAAGCTAGCATTACAATTAGGGATTTAGATGAAGGACCCTCTTACTCTTGCCTAATTTTTGATGAATTCTCCTCTAAAATTTAGGAAGAATATAAGAATGGTAATGATTGTATTACCTAACCCTACTCCAAAACTAGAACCACGATATTTAGTACATCTCCTTACTAGAAAAATTTCTTAGTAGATTAATATTCTAATTAATGGAAAGAAATATGATGCTTAGATTGATATTGGAACCTCCCTCTCTTTCTACAAAAGACAAGTTCTTAATAATTGGGAATAGTAAATAGAAAAATTGTATATATTGTATGTGATGTACAAGGTAACTAGTTTAGTTGTGACAAATATTGTCATCAACAAACTTTGCAAATAGAAGGAAGGAAATTTAAATGTAACTTCTTTGCCATGCAACAAATCCTGTAGATGTACTACTTGGAGGAAATTTTATAGATAGATATACACCTTATGGTTGTATAATGAAGAGCATCCTGTTTACTCTTCAAGGAGAAAAAATAAGCACTCCCAGATTAGTCTATGCTTTAGAAAATCATCTCTCTGTCAATATGGTCCAAACTTTTGAACCTCTTATAGATTTAAAAACCTTGATCATGAAAAATGTTTCTTCTAAAGACCCAAAAAAAATTTTGGAAAAATAGATGCCAAAGATGGAAATAAAAATCAAGCCAGAAGCAAAAATGAAAAGTGGGAAAAATATCCCCATTCCAACACATGACTATAATGACATGAAAGAAGAAATTGAAGAACTTAAGAAAGACAAGTATATTGTTTACTCTCAATCTGATTTTAATTGTTATGCATTTATGGTCAATAAAGAACCAAAAAAGAAGAGAGGAAAGAATAGGATTATAATTAATTATAAACCATTAAATGATATAACAATTCCATTCCCTTATCCAATACTAGATAAATCTTATCTGTTACAAAAGGTTGCTAATTCAAAGATCTTCTCTCAATTTGATTGTAAATTAGGTTTTTATCAAATTCACATCAAGAAGGAAAATTAGCACAAGACTGCATTTAGCTATCCATTCGAACATTTTGAATGGGTTGTCTTGCCATTTGGCTTGATGAATGCACCCTCATATTTTTAGGAGAGAATGGACAAAATCTTCAATGGTTGTAAAGATTTTCTTTGTATTTACATAGATGATATTTTAGTCTTTAGTAAAAACATTGATGAGCATAGATCTCATCTGAACATTTTTTATACATTATGTTTGGATTCTGGGATTGTTCTGTCCCTGCCAAAGATCTAGTGGTGCATAAACTCTTGTAGATTTTTAGGAATGATAGTTAAGGGTGGACAACTTGAGGTTAAACCTCATATCAAAAATAAGATCCTTGAATTTCAACCTTCATTAAGTGCCAAGGAGCTGCAAGGATTCTTAGGTATTTGAATTACATAAATAATTTTTATCCAAATGCAGGTTTTGATTGAGAGCCAGTACAACAATTACTAATGAAAAGGAAACCATAGTGGTCAACTGTTCATACTGAAGCAGTTCAAAAGATCTAGTATAAAATCTAGAATCTCCCCACACTAACTATGGCTACCACACAAGAGTTTATCCTATACACAGATGCTTCTAATGTAACCTGGGGAGGATATTTATGCTTTGCTAAAGATAACAAGGAATACATCACTAAATGTACTAGTGGAGTATTCCCTACTAATATCAAAAAATGGATCTCTTCTAACAAATAAATTTATGGTGTAATTATTTTTCTTAAGAAATTTTCTTTAAAATTGATGCATTTACCAAAATTCATCATCAAAATAGACTGTACCAGGTTTCTCACATTCAAAGAAAAGGACCATGGTAGAAAAGATGGTAGAGGAAAGCATGTTCACTGGCAAGCATATATAAATCAATATAATTATGAAGTCTAGCATATTCTAGGAAAAGAAAATATAGTTCCATTTTATCTCAGTTGGCAAGCTCCTAGAGTTTTTATTGTAAACCCTTCTCAGCCTCCATACTATGGTTTCCATTTAGAAAAGGAGTTTAATTTTTATTTCTCCTCTCTCCACCATATTGCTCAAAGACAATGCTTGCTTCAAGGAATGAATCAGAAGTTTCATCACTATGAAAATTATGCTATAGATACTCTGGTAACTCTAGGAAGCATGATACAACCATATTATCTCAATGATGATAATGGGGAATTCACTATTCTTCAGATGCAGAATGACCATTAGTGCCTATTTTTCCTTGATGTAATTTGAAGAACTTTCTTCACATGGAAGATCACATGCATGGCCTCATGTATTGAGCAAGTTATTTAATTCTTTAATTATGTCAGTCATGATAAAGTCAATCTAGATCATCATCTCAATCTTGAGGTTTGTGTCAATGTCATCACTAAACTATGATTAAGATGGGAATCTAAGTTTTCACCATACTTAGTATATGATGACAACCAACATGACTAGAATATTCACCACTAGTTCACTTTATTGGTAATGTGGAGACAACTCACATGGGAAGATGTATTTGATCATGGAGAATTGACTCCTCCACTACCATCACCAGAAGACAGCTCAATGATGATAATGGGGAATTCACTATTCTTCAGATGCAGAATGACCATTAGTACCTATTTTTCCTTGATGTAATTTGAAGACCTTTCTTCACATGGAAGATCACATGCATGGCCTCATGTATTGAGCAAGTTATTTAATTCTTTAATTATGTCAGTCATGATAAAGTCAATCTAGATCATCATCTCGATCTTGAGGTTTGTGTCAGTGTCATCACTAAACTATGATTAAGATGGGAATCTAAGTTTTCACCATACTTAGTATATGATGACAACCAACATGACTAGAATATTCACCACCAGTTCACTTTATTGGTAATGTGGAGACCACTCACATGGGAAGATGTATTTGATCATGGAGAATTGACTCCTCCACTACCATCACCAACAGTTAGTGGGAATCTCTTTTGTAAATGGTTGTCAATAGCTTTACTTTAAGGACATTGTCTTTACTTTAAGGACATACCACCTTACCTAGTCACCAGGTTCCCAATAACTTATTACCTGCTAGGGAGCTATAAATAAGCTCATGCAGAAGCATATTGGACATGATTATTTTAGAGTCTAAGAGTCTTAGAGAGATAGTTTGCAAGTAGAGAGTATGTTCTTCTCTTTATAAAGAATCATAAATCAAACCTTGCCAGTTTAAGTCTTCAGTCATCCTATCTTCTTTGTGTGTATTAACAATTGAAGGAATATTGAATTTGTAGCCATTCGGCCAATAGCCTTTGTTGTTGGTTCTATTTTTCTAATATGTTTCTATTTTTTTGATATGTTATAAGTGTTATAAGTGGTATCAGAGCTATATCTAAGTCAAACCTCTCTCAATATTATCATCTAGGCAGTCAAAATCTATCCATTTCTAGTCACAAACTAAGATATTAACTAAGTGCAAAGAGTTTATCTCTATAGGGTTAACCCTGTATTGGGATTTGAGAAAAAATAATTACCTTCTTTTATCTATTTTGTTTATTGGTATCTACTATCTCTCCCATAAAACCCCTATAAGTGTCCTAGTCTATCCCATATCACATTTGCAAAACAAAATGGCTAAGTTCCACAAATTTGTTGTCCAAGATGGTGTCACAAGGATTAATGAAGCTTATATGGAAGGATTCTTTGAAGCTCTTGAAAGATAGCCTACCAAAAAAGACTTGAATATTGAAGAAGTTTCAGACATACAGACAGATGAGAAGACTCTGTCTAGGAAAGTAAGTACTTATACACCTCCTAAGTTAAACCCTAGCAGTGTATATAAGAAGAGTGCTTGTACTCCAAATAAGTTAAAGAATTTTTTGTCTAAGTTTACTTTTAGATTGATTGTGATTCCTCACATGAGAATAGTAGAGCTTACTTTAGAATATGATCCTACTCAATCATTCCAAACCAAAATGTTATCTATCTTCCCTCTTGAAGAAATTGAGTGTATTAGAAGTCATCAAGAAATGAACTTTTTACATTTTTAGGTAACTATAGGATCATTAGTACTAGAAAACATATGCCCTACATGTTATTTAGCTCTATGTGATAGAAGAAAGTCAATTATAACCATGCATGCCAATTGTCTAGCCTATCAAGAATGACAAAAAAAATTATGTGTTTCTTGTATTATCCTAATCTGATAGTAGAAACTAGGGATAAGTCCAGCCTTGAAGTCAAATATGGTTATTTAAATTGTTGGGGTGTGTTTAGCTCATTATATGGAATGAATTTTTTTGGTGCTTTCAAATATGGTTCTATCAAAATACAAGTCTTATACAGTTTGACAAATACGAATAATCCTGCTATATTAGACAACCTGCCCTATGCCAAAACCTTAAATGAAGAAGCCCAACTTCAAAAAGGTCATGTAAATATCATAGATATCCTTGTAGGATAGAGACTTGACTAGATACAAAATGTTGCACCTAGATTGTTAGAAGCAATGAAACAAGTACACCATGTATCTCATAACCAAATAAATATATTGCCTAGATCTTTGTCCATGACTACAATGAACCCTTTTTTTTTTGCCTCACCATATTTTGATGCTCATTCCTCCTTTAGCTCTCAAATAAGTACATCTAGTAGAAAGAAAGCTCAATTTTTTGTATAAATTGAGGATGAAGCACCTCTGAATACTAGTCCCCATATTCCTAAACTAGTTCAAGCTAGAACTAATAAGGGAAAAGTAAAGATTAGAAAGGATCATCCTTTTGTAGACATGATTAATCCCTTACCTAGAGTAGAAACCCTTAAATGGCACAAAGAATAGGAAAATACATATTATCAGAATGGCAGGTGGCCACCTATAAAAGCACAATTCAAACATGAACATGGTAAAGTATCAATGTTTCAGTATGTCTTTTAGCCAAAAAATGCTAAAGAAAAGGAACCTTATGTTGACCATAAGAAAAAGAACTTCATTTCAAAAAAAATCGATCGCCTGCAAAAAAATATAGATGACCTTTGTACAGATGTCATTTCTATTAAATAGTCCTTAACTTTAGATAACATTAATGTATAGAAAATAGGTAACATTGTTGTTGAAAATCATACCAGAGTGGTAGAAATAAAGGTCTCCTTGAGAAAAATCAAGATACAAATAAAACAGCTTATGAATAATGTACACAAAAATGTTGATGAGTTACAAGCTATTACTACATCATTTGGAGCATAACTTGCACATCTCTTGATTGGTTAGTCAATCAATAAAAATAGTCTACGCAGACAGCCTTAGTACAACCAACCTCTCTACAAACCCCTAAGAAGTGTTATAGGAAAGATCATCTTCTGATGATGAGAACAAGTTGTAACATATACCTTGGTATCTAGACATTGATAATGATGATGATCCAAAGCAAAAAATTGAAAGTTGGATCAACACTTTTTCGATAATAGGAACCATGTCTGGAATAGACCAAGATAATACATGCAGATTTGCAGTAAATTATTTATGGGGAATTTCTAGATCATGATGGACTAGTAAATCAGCTATTGAAAAGGATGCTAAAGTCTATCAAAAATTTACTATTCATACTATTGTAAACCAAATAGGACAAACTGTACAGCAACAAGTACAACTAATTCTTATTAATTGTTTGATGAATGAATTAGTAAATGAATTATGCCCTAAGTTAAGTAATTGACATGAAAGGTTAATCAAGGATATCCTTCAAATGAATTTTTGTGATCTAAAAGATTTATTTTCTTACTCAAACCATTTTAGGAAATTTTTTTATCAATTGACTAATGAAGAATAGATCACAATGGCAAAGGCAAAGTATCTTGAAGGTTTTCCATACAACATCTCTAATAAGGTCATGCAATATTTAGAACTCAAAGCCCTTACTCTCAAAGAATGCCTCATTTTTGACCTTATTCAATTTTCCAAAGACCAAATTCTCTAGTTCATTGATAACTATATATATCAACAAAAGTTCACTAAGCATGAAGCACAATGCATTGCACCCACATTCCTTGTTAATTTTGGTTGCAATCCTTTCACTAAAACTCAGCATAGAGCCACAAAACAACACAAAAATCATAAGAAACTTCACTTTTAGCCTTGATCCTTTCTTCACCAAAAATCTTATGCACCTAAAAACCATTTCCTTCGCAAGCATTCTCATCCTCACCCGCAATCCAATCAAATCATTTGCTATATTTGCAATAAGCTTGGTCATAAAGCCCCTGATTGTCATTGCAAGAACAAAGCTATTAAAGACATCTACTATGATCCAACCGCAATAGTGTGGTGGGATGTTGTAGATGAAGAAGAAGATTGCATGCACGATCTTTAATTCTCAGTATTTTTGTCCCCTCATGGAGCATTGACTTAATTATCCAACTTAGCACTTTATCATACTTTTAAAACCTTATTGGTTGAAACCTTTCTATCCTTTTCCAATTTAGAGAAAGCTAAAAAAAAAATATGTCATATTTAGGGCTTGTGATCTTATGCCTTTTATTTGAAATTTAAACCCTGTATAACCTCATAGACAAGAATAAATTCCCTTGTGATCTTACGCTCAATCCCTTTTCATATTAGCGAAGAGACCTTTTATATTCCTTACAACCTTATACTCATCAGTTTACTGTAAGATTAGAAATATCACCTACAATGTTATTTTCAAACCGTGAACCCATGCCTAGTAGTCTATAACCGTCTATGTAACATCAACACTATGCATTGAAAACTTTATAATCTTATGCTTTAATGATACCTATAGCATTGTGGTTTCTTTCCTGTCACCTCATGATCTCACGCTAACAGCTATACAAACCTCCACCATAACTCTAGGAGCTTTTCTTCTAACTTCTATGTTAACCCTCCAACCATATGCTATATGTTACCCTCTCTCTTTTTTCATAACCCCAGAGGCCCTAATTTTAGCTTTACTTTAGTCTCCTGACCATACACTTGACTCTTTATCATGGCATCAGGACCCTTCTTATTGTTGGAAATATAAGAGGAGTAATTAAGAGGGGAGGGGTGAATTAGTTACCACAAAATAAAATCTTAGAACCCTTAGATGTTAGCATAGAACATAAACTTTACAAAAATATTGTTGCTCAATAAACACACAAGCACTCAGTTAATACTGATAATCTTTTATGACTAGGTAACTATTGAAATAATTGTTGTCACAAAGGTTTGAACCCTTGTCCAAAGTTTTTACCTAAGGACAACCTTGTGAAACATGGAAACAACCTCCAAGCTGTGGGACTTGACTATGAGGTTGAGTCTCCAAAGAAGGCCAGCTTCCTTTACTATCAGGATGCACCCAACTACTCTTGGAGAGGAAAAGGGAGAAGGAATGCATAGAAGCAAATCTACCTATTCTAACCTAAGGGGGTGATGCACCAAAATAGAGTGTTCAAACCAATATCTACCCATACATGCACTATTGAACCATCATGACACCAAAAGATATACGCATCCAGACTTGCTTTAATCTAACAATCACATGCAAATCAGAAAACCCAAATGAATGTCACAAGGAAAGAGAGGTTTCACTTATATACCATTCATAGGCCAAAAGAGATACAATCATACAAGATTGTAGATCTCTACAATACACCAATGAGAGGCAAATAGTTCTTGCACTTTACATCAATGGTTAAAGGAGATAAGGCAGAATGTCATAGAGTTCAGAGACAAAGGGAATTATAGTGAAATTATAGAGCAATATCAGAGAAGTTAGAGAAGAGTCGACCAGCACAAAATCTACAAAAATTACCTTTATAGCTCAGGCATAACTGGGATATTTTCTAACTGAAGTTACTCTACAACCACTACCATTAAGTCTTGATAAAGATCTGGAGAAAATCTAATCTGGGTACAAATTTAGATACAATGAAACCTGATATTTGTTGAAACATGGCCCTGATAGGAACGGCACCATTAAACCATTATGACCAAGTAGATAGATAAACTGGGGTGGTGGAGTGTTCTCCTTCATTCACTAAGTTTAGCATTCATTTAGGAGTGGTTGGCATTGATCACAAGGATCAAATCATGCAAGAAAAATTGATCTCCTTCATTTCTAGCTCATCAGTCAGCAAAAATCAGCAAGTCAAACAAGTCCTATAACCAAAATGGGCCACATGGGCCAATTATTTCATTTCATTTTTCCAGCTGCAAGGTCTTCTTGAGTTTGACCACATCTTATAAATGACTGTGCCACCTCCTCAAAACCCTGACCGTGGCAGTCTCCTAATTGCCAGCCTCTAACTGTTAATGCCAATTGCAGCATTATCTCCCCAGGCCTGCAAGGACACGTGTCACTGAATCGTTATCTCACTATACATAAAAAGTGAGCACCTTTCCATAGTGAGATAGCGACCATCATAGATTCTCACTGATCATGTGGAAGACATTGATACATTACTTAAGAGAAATATGGTGGGCCCCTTGTCACTATGACGATGTTCGTAACCCTCATGCAACACACCATAGCGAGATAGCGATGATCATAGATCCGAGATTGATCTGACAATCAAAATTTTTTATATGTTTTATGGAAGGGGCATGGGTCCAGGTACTGTTGTAACTAATCTAGCCTAACATGTTGGCAATTTCCAATGACATCATTTTTTCTTGACTGTGTCGTGTTTGTCATTTTCAAGCATGTCGCTATCTCGCTATCGACAAAAATTACAAACTTCCTGATAGCGATATAGTGAGCTTCGTTGGGTCATCAAAATAGGCACTAGACTTCATCTTTAGTACTGCAGTAAAATTTTGATGGTTGCTATCTCACTATGGGAAACAACCTAGCAACTTTTCATAGTGAGTACGCAACATCCGTAGATCTTAACAAGATCCAACAGTGAGGAAAGTTGCAGGCCAGTGGAAACAAAATAGGAGAGAAAAGAAATACAATAAAGTTTTAATCATTTTATTTTTTGTATTTCTCAAGCATCAAAATAATATTAAAGATGGGAAGTGGTCGTTGGGTGGGTCAAGTATTTGAATTCAAATTTTGGTGGGGGGCAAAAAATAGGTAATAATAACAATAGTTACTCAGCAAATGCTTAACATGCAAATCTTATGATATTAACTCTAATTAACCTTACTTAACTTAGTTGCATACACAAAATAAATAACATGAACACAAGTGACAAAAAGATCTAACATGGAAACCCAATTTGGGAAAACCACCAATTGCAACTATTTACTGATTTTCACTCTTCTAAAGTGAGCCATGTTAGGAGCCAACCATGTAAAAGGTTATCAAACACACTGTTAGGTGTGACCTTGTTAGAGGATTTAATCACCCTATTAGGAGTGGCCTTGTTAGAGGTCTTTAGATGCTTCAATAGAAATGCCACCTTGTTAGAGGATTTATAAATAGTTGTTAAGACAATTCTATTAAGATATTTAGATCACTACTAATATGGTTAGATAATAACAATGAGATGACCTAATTTTTGATGCAACTAAATTGTTGATTATAGATCTCAATTTTAGCTTGAATACTTGATCCTTCCTGATCAGATTTGTCTTTGTAGCTCCACAAGGATATTCTTCTTATCCTTCTAATTCACTTTCTCTAAGCATCTTTTATTCTCCCATTCACTTCCACACATTCAATCCTCAACTTGACCTTATACTTATACCTTATGCATTGTCAAGTCAACTTGAATACAATTTAGAATAATTAATATTCATCTTCTCAGTTGGCTAGAACCAAAAAATAAATCCATTAAGCTCAATATGAAAAATCATGAAAATCTTTCATTAGCTAACCCTTCTCGATAGACACTAACTCAAAAATGATTTTCCTGTGTTAACCAATTGAACTCGGTTAACACTGCATCTTCACAAACTTTCTTTGGTGATTGAGTGAGCTTAGTTAACACTGGTTCTATCCAACTTTTCCTTCATTAACCAAGTGAGCTTAGTTAACACTCAACTTGTATGAATCTCTCTTCATTGCAAGAGTGAACTCGATAGTCACTACCTTTTAAACTTGGAAAACTCTAGAATGCTCAGTACACATAGGAAACTGTCTTCATCATCGAAGTGAGCTTTGCATACACTAAATGGAAAAGATGTGACATTTTGTGTAACATCAAAGACAATACATAATTAAACAATATTTTTCAACACTTACTTCATCTTCCAAACTTACTCTTCACCTTATTTCATAGCTAAGGAAATCTTTATATCTCACCTTGTGATCTTACAATCTTTCACTTTTCATATCCCTAGAAGACTTTATTGACATGTGCTCAATTTTACTACATTTATGTTCTAGGCCCCACATCATAAGATTGTAAGCATCATATGACTTGAAACTCTACACTTTATGATCTCACACTTCTAATCTATGTGTATGGTCAGGACTCCATATAAAAGCACTTACACTTTTATGATGCTCCTTTCATCATAAGATCATAACACCTACTAATATTCATGAAAAACACTTATAATTCTACACTCTCAACATGAGTGTAAGAGAAGAAACTATGTAAAATACTTCTATGCCTTTACACTTGTCTTAGATATTATGATATTGGGAGAACCATGAATTTCTACTTACGAACTTGTGCTAAACCTCCTTATTGTAACACCATGAGACTAAAAACCTAAGACTTATAACTCCACACTAATGACTTTGATCGTGAGATCATAAAGAGATGAGAAAAGTTTGAAATTTGACTATGATCTCCCACTAGACATGAAACCTAGCATTAAAACCAACCCAATCATGGAATAAGAAATGTTTCAATGGTTAAGCACAGGAGACAAGTCTTAGAATATTTGTATGATACTAGGTTAGGACAAAACTTTGAAATGGATTAGGGACAAAACCTACTAGATTAAGGTTTTATAGAAAACTTGACAACAATATATGATAAACCTTAGTTGCATAAAACTCTTCGTGGCATTTTCACAATATATTTTCAGCATTTTTGTTGGAATTAACAATAGGAAAGTAAACTCTAAGGGGCAGGGGGGGTTGAATCAGTACTTCAAAACTTTAACCATAAATCCATTCACCACTCATCCATCTCACATTTTCATGTAAATTTAAATAGCTTTCTACACATGTTCATCCATAGCATTAAAAAAAACACATAACACAATAAATTTGTTACCGAGAAACCCTCCAATAAGAAGGTAAACTTAGAGTTGGGATGACACCCACAAATCTTCACTGTTGTAGTTGTAAAGTGTATCCAATGAAGGTTATAGTTGTTTGATCATAAACTATTATCTACCTTGTGAAAGGTTTTCCCTATTAAAGGCTTACTAAGAGTGTTAAATCTTACCATGTTAAAGGATTTCAACACCTTGTTAGAGGACTTCAACTTACAATAAAGTAAGAATCATGTTAAAGGATTTACAAAATCCTATTAGGACTACTTGATTAAGATATTTTCACTGATTTGCCTGTTAGAATCTTTCAACCTTGATTCTTTGTTAGCACCTCTCTACGAGATATCAAATCTCATCTTTCCTAATGTGCACTTGATCCTCCTGATCAGATGTATCTCTTTTGTCCTTTAACTACTCTTCTATGTTCCCTCTAACTAATTTTGCAATTCATTCCTCTGTCACAACCTCTTTAGTCACCATGAATGCTCTTTGTACTTATCATTCACCCTTCTCTTCTCATCTGCACATACAAAATCTTTAGGGTTTTCCCTCCTTAAGAAGATTTAGGTGAGCTAGGGTTAGGTAGAAATCAACGATTGTGATTCATCTATTTTTTGTTTTAGAACATCCCTTAACTTGATTAGTTGCATGCACTGCACAAGGATTCCAAATATACCTTCATATATGTCTTCTATAATATAAAACAATCATTAAGTTGGCCCAAAAATGGTTCACATAGGAGTTTGTGTCATTACAAACAACTATGTCCAAAACTATTTACTCATCACTTGAAAGCTCTGATGCTTGGCATCCATTATATCTTCAATGTTCTAACTTTTCTCTTGAATGACTCTACATCCACTATTTTACTTGGCATATGAATCACTCAACACATGACTTTCTCAACACTTGAGTGACTCGGCACATACCATATGCTCGGCACATACTAGTGCTTAGCACTAACTACCTATATTGTCCATCATACACTACTTACTTAGCACATATGAATTTCTTAGCACTTGAGTGACTGAGCATATACCATCTACTTAGCACATGCTGGTGCTTGGCACTAACTACATATATTGCCCATCATACACTACTTACTCAGCACATACAAAGTTCTATTATGTAATGACTTAAGTGTTTTGTCACTACCTTGTCAAAACCAAAATGAGATCAACAATCTCCCCCTTTTACATGAGTGGAAAAGAACACTTTGTCATGCATATACAACCTAACTTATGTGCATAACTTAGATAATGTATATCTCATACAAATTTTTAAATTTTTAAATTTTCAAAATTTTGTACAACTAATGACTTAACTATCATACCTCTTCAAAATTGTATAACTCCCCTTGAGTTGAGTGTTCATTTTTATTTCTAAATTATGTATAATTCTTATTGAGTAAATATGTTGTACTTCTTTTGTCCCATGTCTCTATCTCAAGACTATGTTCGCCTTACTTGTAAAAACCTTATAATCCCCCTTTTTGACACTTATGTCATTTGGTTGGTACACTAATAGTGTGTTTTTCCATAAATGGTTTGTAGACCTCCATGATTATTTTCAATGTTACATCCCAGTTATTGCACGCTACCTCAAAAGATTGGTACTGGATATCTAGCTAGGTAGCAAGGTCAACTAAGCCATCATGTGTAGAAAGTTGAATATCTTTCTTCATCAATGTTTTAGCAAAGACTAGTTCCTTGTGTAACACTTCCATGTGTGGGGTCAATATGGACTAGATACTAGTCAAGGTTTATGTTTTCATCTTGTGAATGTAATGTTGCTAGCTAACCTTGAGTAGAAAGTAATCTTTGAAAATGAGTCTAGCTTTGACCAGGAGATGGTTTTAATGTTGTTCCTATGGATTGTAGATCTCCTTGTAGCCAGTCAATAGACCTCTGTACTCCTTGTGTGAATGAATTCACATCACAAAGCTTTGTGTATAGAGAAAAGATAATCTCTAACACCTTTTTCACATCCTCTATCTTGATTGTTAAGTCAACCTATCATAGTGCAATGGCACTAGATATTTGTTCAATAACTTTTGTCTTAAACTTCTTTTCCACACCACTCTATCAGTTTATTATTTGAGTCCAAGTCATCATCATTTATCCTATCAAAAATATTTACCATTTTCTCAAGAATAGTATCTATTCATTAGGGTTTGGGAGGCTAAAAGAATCAAGAAATATGTATTTTATTTCATGAATAAATTTCTTATTCTTTTCCTCCCTTCTTAGCAACTCTTATTGTTTTTTCCTGTGTAGATCTTCCTATCGAATTCTCATATGCTCAATGGTGATTATGGTTAGATCAAACTTGGGTAGTTCAATCACCTCATCCAAACTTACATCTCCATAAGATATCTCTTTTGAGCTTCTTGATGTCTTTGCACTTGGCCTAGATATTTGTAATGGTGTGGTATGAGTGCTCAGCCTTTGAACAACTTGACTACTGGAAGGAGTCATAGAAACTGGTAAGGTAACTAGAGTCTAGATAGCAATTTGTTCCTCTGGAGCAATAGTCACCTTTAATTCTTCAGGCTTATCCATCTGATTATCCTCTTTCTTCTCTTCACCTCTTTTCTATAGTGTAGGTGTAGGACTTGCTTCTTGAGCTAATCTAATTTTTGTTCCATCTTTCTCAATTGTAAATCTATTCACCACTCATCCATCTCACATTTTCATGTAAATTGAAATAGCTAGCTACACATGTTCATCCATAACATGAAACAAATAACACATAACACAATAAATTTGTTACCCAAAAACCCTCCAATGAGAAGGTAAAATTGGAGTTGGGATGACACCCACAAATCTTCACTGTTGTAGTTGTAAAGTGTATCCAATGAAGGTTACAATTGTTTGATCATAAACTATTATCTATCCTGTGAAATTTTCTCCTAATTAAAGGCTTACAAAGAGTGTTAAATCTTACCATGTTAAGGGATTTCAACACCCTGCTAAAAGTGCACCTTGTTAGAGGACTTCAACTTACAATAAAGTAAGAATCGTGTTAAAGGATTTACAAAAGCCTGTTAGGACTAATCAATTAAGATATTTTCACTAATTCACCTGTTAGAATCTTTCAACCTTGATTCTTTGGTAGCTCCTCTCTACGAGATATCAAATCTCCTCTTTCCTAATGTGTACTTGATCCTCCTGATCAAATGTATCTCTTTTGTCCTTTAATTGCTCTTCTTTGTTCCCTTTAACTAATTTTGCAATTCATTCCTCTCTCACAATCTCCTTAGTCACCATGAATGCTCTTTGTTCTTATCATTCACCCTTCTCTTCTCATCTGCACATACAAAATCTTTAGGGTTTTCCCTCCTTAAAAAGATTTAGGTGAGCTAGGGTTAGGTAGGAATCAATGATTATGATTCACCTATCTTTCTACTTAGAACATCCTTTAACCTGATTGGTCACATGCATTGCATAGGGATTCTAAATATACCTTTGTATATGTCTTCTATAATCATAAAAAAATCATTAAGTTGGCCCAAAAATAGTTTACATAGGAGTTTGTGTCATTATAAACAACTATGTCCAAAACTATTTACTTGGTGCTTGAAAGCTCTAATGCTTGGCATCCATTACATCTTCAATGTTGTACTTGTCTCTTGAATGACTCGGCATCCACTATTTTACTCAGCATATGAATCACTCAACGCATATGACTTTCTCAACACTTGAGTGACTCTGCACATACCATCTACTCGGCACATACTGGTGCTTGGCACTAACTACGTGTATTGCTCATCATACACTACTTAAGTAGCACATACAAATTTCTATTAAGTAATGACTTAAGTGTTTTGTCACTACCTTGTCAAAACCAAAATGAGATCAACAATCTCCCCCTTTGACATGAGTGGAAAAAATACTTTTTCATGCATATACAACCTAACTTATGTGCATAACTTAGATAATCTATATCTCATACAAATTTTTTAATTTGTAAATTTTCAAATTTTGTACAACTGATGATTTAACTATCATACCTCTTCAAAATTGTATAACTCCCCTTGAGTTGAGTGTTACTTTCTCTTTCTAAATTATGTATAATTCCTATTGAGTAAATATGTTGTACTTATTTTGTCCCTTGTTTCTATCTCAAGACTGTGTTCCCCGTGTAAAAACCTTATAATCCCCCTTTTTGAGACTTATGTCATTTGGGTGGTACACTAATAGTGTGTTTATCCAGAAATGGTTTGTGGACCTCCATGATTATTTTCAATGCTACATCACAGTTATTGCATGCTACTTCAAAATATTGGTATTAGATATCTAGCTGGGTACCAAGGTCAACTAAGCCATCATGTGTAGAAAGTTGAATATCTTTCTTCATCAATTTTTTAGCAAAGGCTAGTTCCTTGGGTAATATTTCCATGTGTGGGGTCAACATGGACTAGATACTAGTCAAGGTATCCCTTATGTTTTCATCTTGTGAATGTAATGTTGCTAGCTAACCTTGAGTAGAAAGTAATCTTTGAAAATTAGTCTAGCTTTCACTAGGAGATAGTTTCAATGTTGTTCCTATGGATTGTAGATCTCCTTGCAGCCGGTCAATAGCCCTCTGTACACCTTGTGTGAATGAATTCACATCACAAAGCTTTGTGTATAGAGAAAAGATATTATCTAACACCTTTTTCACATCCTTTATCTTGATTGCTAAGTCAACCTATTGTATTGCAATGGCACTAGATATTTGTTCAATAACTTTTGTCTAAAACTTCTTTTCCACACCACTCTATCAGTTTAGTATTTGAGTCCAAGTCATCATCATTTATCCTGTCAAAAATATTTACCATTTGCTCAAGAATAGGTTTCTATTCATTAGGGGTTGGGAGGCTAAAAGCATCAAGAAATATGTATTTTATTTCATGAAGGAATTGTTTCTTCTTGTGCTCCCTTCTTAGCAACTCTTATTGTTTCTTCCTATGTAGATCTTCCTATAGAATTCTCATCTGCTCAATGGTGATTATGGTTAGATCAAACTTGGGTAGTTCAATCACCTCATCCAAACTTACATCTCTGTAAGATATCTCTTATGAGCTTCTTGATGTCTTTGCACTTGGCCTAGATATTTGCAATGGTGTCGTGAATGCTTGGCCTTTGAAGAACTTGACTACTAGTAGGAGTCACAAAAATTGGTAAGGTAACTAGAGTTTGGATGGAAATTTTTTCCTCTAGATCAATAGTCACCTTCAATTCTTCAGGCTTATCCATCTGATTATCCTCTTTCTTCTCTTCACCTTGTGTCTATAGTGTAGGTGCAAGACTTGCTTCTTGAGCTAATCTAATTTTTGTTCCATCTTTCTCAATTGTAAGTAAGGCTTGCTTGTGAGAAATGAATGGCACAAGAGGTAATTCAAATAGTGTTGTAACAATGCCTTTTTGTCCAGTGCTTATACTGAGTTTTTCTAAAAACTTTACCTCTGGGGGCACACTAGATGTGTCAATTTGCTTCTCCCCTAAAGTTGTCATTGCTGCCTTTTCAATTTCATCAGTTCTCACCAATATAGGATTTGTGCATAACTATTTTTCCATGGTGGAACTGTTCAATATCTTCTTTAAATCATCCTTAGTTGAAGGATTGATGTTCTAAGTAGAATTGTTAGTAACAACCTTGATTTGTATTGAGTCCTATTGACTCACTTGGTCTACATGTGGAGGGTTGTTGCTCGGCACTTGTAAATCTTGTATATTCTATTCATCTTGCTACTCTTCTTTAGTTGTATCATCTTCTATTGTTGCTTCCTTAGTTCCCCCCCCCCCCCACTACCATCCTTGACTGACTCATATTTTTGCAGTCTCTACTGCTTGTTCTATTATCTCTTACTCTACTTGCTTAGGGTCTTGTGATACTTGCTCACCTTTCTTTGTTATTACAAGAGTGGATAACTTATAAATATATCTCCACATATTTGTACTTTTACCACATCCTTAATCTTCTTGTTTAGTATATGGAAAGCTCTATTTGTGGGAAAATTTTGTTTTGTGTTGTTCCATAGCCTTGGTAATCTGTCTTTTGTCCAATTTTGGCATTACTTGGGCTAAAGTTGATTCCCTAATTTTTCTTTCTATTTGTATTTTGTATTTTGTATTTCCATTTCTTCTCAACATAGTCATAAAGACTTGTAGGTAATGAATTGGAAATCTCTATAAGAGTTGATTTGAATGTAGTCATCATCACATATGTGGCTTCCTCTATATCATTTTGTTCAACTCTTCCTATCTTATCAAAATCTAGGTGTACAAAACTAGACAAATTTACATTTGATTTATATTGTGCACAAATTATCTAAATCAAAGGAGGGATTGTGGTTTATCACCTTGAATTTACTCATTTCATCGTATTTTTTCATCTCCTCATCTGACTCAGTTGGAGCTACATATTTTCTCCTTTCATATGTCTTCTTGACTAGTTGGCTCAACTTTGTTAAAGCAATAGTCCTCTTACCTTTAGGTTTCTCAATGACCTTGAATTTCTTAGTGGCTACCCTTGTGTTAGCCCTAGTAATAGGAGTTTTTGGCTTCTCTTATCACATTTTCACAAGCTTCTTCTTGGGTTTCTCCACTTCATGCTCCTTAGCCTTTCTTTTCTTTTCAGTACGCTTGGGTTTTTCATTGGCTTCTTCTCCCTCAGCACCTTCTTCATGAGATCCCTCATCTTCTCCTTGTCCTAGAGTAATTTCCAAAGAGATTTAGACTTGTTCTTCCTCTTCTTCATCTTCATCTTCTTCTTCATCTCCTCCTTTGCCAAATCTTTCTTTTGGCTTCTTCACAAGTTTGTTCTTTTTTCTTACCATAAAAGCTATCTTCAAGTCCACTATAATTTTGGACTTGGCTTCCTCATAATTTCTAAAAGATTTGGCACTTTTATCTATTTCATCTGTGAGTAAAGTTATGATAGTTGTAGATGCCTCATCAATATTTATCTCATATGGAAAGAGCTTAAGCCATCTAACCCTGGGTAGGATTGTCTACAAATATGTATAATTAGCATCAACTAGAAAAAAAACATCATCGTAATGTTTTTCAACTAGTGACATCAGAATCCTTAGTCTCTACTTCATGGATTTCTTAAAATCCTCAAACTAACTTGTCATCACTAACTCAAAGTTATCCCTAAGTTTCTCTACGAATTCTCCAATTTGAACTATAATAGACTTGTTGGTCTTCCAAGAAACTTTACCAAATGAGGGAAATGTGTTATGCACATAAAAGAACATACAAACTAATAAAGAGCCAAATTTACAAGATGCACTCTTATTTTTCTTTATGGCCTGCAAGTTTTTAGACAGTTGTTGAAGTTGCAACTCAGCAAGGTCATAGGTGTGGTCTCTCTTTACTATTTTGTATCCCAAATCTATAGCCATGTACGACACACTATTCAATCTACTAGATTGAAAGAACTTGTGAGGTATCACTCTCACAGCAAAAGTAATTAGGGGGTCAAAGATAAAATCTATAGGCATTCCCCTATTATTCCATATGGTACCTATTTTCTTCTTAATTATCTCTTTTGAATCACTTCACATTCTCTTGGGTCGGTCTAGGGTAGGATACCCTAATACTTGGCAAATAATCCTTTTGGTGATCTTAATGGGTCTATTTTCTAGCCAAATGAAGTTTTCATGTATTTTACTGAGTATAATATTAATACATTTAGTCTTGAATACATTGGGGAAATCTAGGGTATGAGTCAACCCTTCCATTTCTATGACTTTATTCTCTTCCCTTAAAACTCCATCATCACAAAGTTGACTATACAATTCCCTAATATCCATGTCACCTATACTTCCAAATTTGCATGTATAACAACACCTAAAAATCTAAATCATTATGACTTTTGGTGGTATCACTGATAGCGCACCAGATGGGTCTCCTTTATATGCATTTTCAATTATTTCTAAAAAGGTGGTTGTTGATACTCATTACTAATTAATTTCACACTCAACACTTCCTTTCCCTCTTTCCTAACACTTGCAGAAGAGCTTGATGTCATAATTGATACCTAGGGTTTACAAAAACTCAAATAGCAAAACTTAGCACCAGTAAAATACCTTTCCAATTTGATGAATATGTCAAGTTACAGTTGAATTCAATTCACAAATGCAAGAATATCCTATTGCAATTTGCCTTTGATCTTGAATGAATGCAAATGAGTCAAGAAATTACTATATAACATTTAAAATTTTGCAATAAATGCTTAATTCTTACACAGTTGTAAGATCAGTCAATATAGAGTCTCCAATTCACTCAGCTTACACATGACTTCCACTTTGCTCGATTCACATAGCATGCTCGGCCAATACTACCATACCTTCACAGGTCAATGTCAACTAAAATCCCATTCATGCTCAATGGTAACTATGAAATCTTTCATGCTCGGCAATAACATGAAAACTAACAAAACTATAGATTTCTTCTAGGTTCTAACTATTCCATTGCATCTTAATTCATGCAAATATAATCTTTTCAAAACTTAGATTCTTGGAACTGATGTAAAATATATCATTAAGATATTAGTCCCAAACATATCTTTTGATTACCTAGTTGGGGGTGATGTGATCACCTGATCCATTAGATGAAGTGACCTCATCTGAACTTGATGTGCTGCAATCTTCCTTTTCCTTCCATGTCTTGTTCATCTACACTTTGACTTTCTCAACATTAACCTTCTCTTTTCCTTTATTGAATTCACTATTTGGTGCCTTTGACCTTGTTGGATAGCTGCTAATATGATCAATCTTCAAACAACTAAAGCATGTAGTTTGACTCAACCATCTACTATAATCACTTCTAAAATGTGTTCTAATGAAATTCTCAAGAACATGTCCATACTTTTGAAAATAGTGATAACTATACCTTGTATGGTAATCCCAATTGTAGAATTTTCCATTGTGTTGTACCTTTGTCTACTTGTTTGATGTCTGCTTGGATTAGATCTGCATTCATATTCTCTATGTCCATACTTCTAACAATTTTAGAAATATCCTTCAAATCTTTGTGTGCTTAAGGTCTTGGTCTTGCATTCATGTTCTTAATCTCCTTGCTTGTTGCACTTATGATAGTAAACCTTGAATTTATGATTAGGGTTCAAATTTGTATTGTTTCTCCTACAAACATTTATTGTATGACCTAACTTCCCACAATTATGACAAGTGGGTTTGTAGTTCTTACCTTTATTGTTTCTTTGTTCACCACTTTTAGATGATTCTCCTTAATTAGTGATGGTATATCACAATCTAGTAGTATCATTATTAGATCTAGGAGATCTCATCAGTTTCTCAAAGTATTTGATGGCTTCACTAGGTTTGTTGAAACTTTTAGAAAATTCATTTTCTCTTCTTAGTTCATTCCTCAATTATTCATTGTGTAACTTTAGGGTTGTAATCTCAATGTCATTTCCATTTAGTTCATGATTTTCAATCATTAACTAATTCATTGTATCCATTTGCATGCTAGAAATCCTTTGTACCTTTAATGTCTTCTCTTCCAATCTTTTGGTCAGTTTTATTTTTCATCTTCAATCATGACTTTGTCTTCCTCAACTTTATTTTTCTGCTCCGTCAACTCACATAGAAATATTGATTGGACTTCTTGTTCAATCTTAATATTTATGACCTCTTTGGTTAGGGCACCATTCTTTTCCATCAAATCTACAATTGTTGCATCAAACTCACTTGAGTTTCCATCTGTAAATAATTTAGTAGTGTCTTCCCATTGGTAATGTGTGTCATTTTTCTTGATAGCTATCTCTTTTCTTCTCTTTAATGAGTGCTTCAACTCATCTCTTGCTTCATTGAGCTGATGTAGGGAAAGCTAGATTTCAATCTTCTAGTTCTCAATACTCTTTCCCAACTTGTAGACTTCCATATTCAAGATCTTTCCTTAAAGCTATAAAGCTTTCCTTACCAGAGAACAAGTCTCTGATACCAATTATTGGAATTAACAATAGGAAAGTAAACTCTAAGAGGGGGTGAATTAGTAATTCAAAACTTTAACCATAAAAATATTCATGGCACTCCATCGTGGCACATCCATCTCACATTTGCATGTAAATTGAAATTGCTAGCTACACATGTTCATCCATAGCATGAAACAAATAATACATAACACAATAAATTTGTTACCCAAAAACCCTCCAATAAGAAGGTAAAACTAGAGTGGGGGTGACACCCACAAATCTTCACTACTACAATTGTAAAGTGTATCTAATGAATGTTAAAATTGGTTGATCATAAAATATGATCTACCTTGTGAAAGGTCTGCCCTATTAAAGGCTTGCAAAGACTATTAAATCTTACCCTGCTAAAGGATTTTAACACCCTACTAAAAGTGTTCCTTTTTAGAGGACTTCATGTTTAGAAATCATTAACTAATTCATTGTATCCAATTGCATGCTAGAAATCCTTTGTACCTCTGATGTCTTCTCTTCCAATCTGTTGGTTAGTGTTCTTTTGTCATCTTCAATCATGGCTTTTTCTTCAGCTTTCTTTTTCTACTCATTCACCTCACATAGCAATATTGGTTGGACTTCTTGTTCTATCTTACGATTTTTGACCTCTTCAGTTAGGGCACCATTCTTTTCCATTAGATCTGCAACTATTGCATCAAACTCACTTGAGTTTCCATCTGCAAAAAATTTAGTAGTGTCTTCCTCTTGGTAATGTGTGTCATTTTCCTCAATAGCTATCTCTTTCCTTCTCTTTAATGAGTGCTTCAACTCATCTCTTGCTTCTTTGAGTTGGTGTAGGGCAAGCTAGATTTCAATCTTCTAGTTCTCAATAGTCTTTTCTAACTTGTAGACTTCCATATTCAAGATCTTTCCTCACAGTTTCAAAGCTTTCCTTTCTATAGAACAAGGCTCTAATACCAATTGTTGAAATTAACAATAAGAAAGTAAACTCTAAGGGGGCGGTGAATTGGTACTTCAAAAATTTAACCATAAAAATATTCACCACACATCCATCTCACATTTGCATGTAAAATGAAATAGCTAGCTACACAAGTTCATCCATAGCATGAAACAAATAATACATAACACAATAAATTTGTTACCCAAAAATCCTCCAATGAGAAGGTAAAACCGGAGTGGGGATGACACCCATAAATCTTCACTACTGTAGTTGTAAAGTGTATCTAATGAAGGTTACAATTTTTTGGTCACCTTGTAAAAGTTCTACCCTATTAAAGGCTTACAAAGACTATTAAATCTTACCCTATTAAAGGATTTCAACACCTTTCTATAAGTGTGCCTTGTTAGAGGACTTCAACTTACAATAAAGTAAGCACCCAATTAAAGGATTTTCAAAATCCTATTAGGACTACTCGATTAAGAGATTCTCACTAATTCACCTATTAGAATGTTTCAGCCTTGATCCTTTAGTTAGCACCTCTCTGCTAGATATCATATATCCTCTTTTCTTATGTGTACTTGATCCTCTTGATTAAATGTATCTCTTTTGTCCTTTAACTACTCTACTTTATTCTCTCTAATTAATTTTTCAATTCATTCCTCTCCCATAACCTCCTTAGTCACCATAAATGCTCTCTCTATACTTAGCATTCCCCCTTCTCTTCTCATTTGCACATACAAACTCTTTAGGGTTTTCCCTCCTTAAGAAGACTTAGGTGAGGTAGGGTTAGGTAGGAATCAACGATTGTGATTCACCCATTTTTTTGATTAGAACATCTCTTAATCTAATTGGTTGGATGCACTACATAGGGATTCTCAATATACCTTTGTATATATCTTCTAGAATCATAAAATAATCATTTAGTTGGCACAAAAATGGTTTACATAGGAATTTGTGCCATTACAAAGAACTATGTCTAAAACTATTTACTCAACACTTGAAATCTCTACTACTCAGCATCCATTACATCTTCAATGTTGTAACTCATCTCCTAAATGACTTGACATCCACTATTTTACTCGACATATGAATCACTTGGCACATATGACTTGCTTGACACTTGAGTGACTCGATACATACCATCTTCTCAACACACACTGATGCTCAGTACTAACTGTGTATATTTCTTGGCATACACTACTTACTCAGAACATATAGAGTTTTCTTAAGTAATGACTTGAGTGTTTTGTCACTTCCTTGTCAAAACTAAAATGAGATCAAAAATTTTAGCATAGTGAAAATATAGGCTATCAAGTCAATTGAATAGTGCCTTTACCTTATACAACTAATAGAATATCACTACCAAATTTAACACATCCACCATTGTATGGACCAATATCTTCAAATTTGTCTTTATCACTAGTCATATGATTGGAACATTCACTACCAATTATCCATCTATCACTTTTTTTCACATAAAAAATTAATGTAGTTTTCTCATCTTCATTAGACTCTTCTTTCATAGCACCATAGACAACTTCATCATCATTATTCTTAGATTCATTATCAATATTTTCTTTAGAAATATAACAAGATTTCTTATTTTTGTCAACCTTGATTATTTTATAGTATTTGTCATCTCTTCTTCCTTTGTACTTGCTTCCCTTCTTTTTATCCTTATCTTCTTTGCCAGGACATCTAGCAGCAATATGACTAGCTTTGTTGCATGAAAAATAAATGATAGGTAATTTACCTTTGTATTTACCTCTTCCTTTTCCAAACCTTTTTGCATGATGGCTTTAAGTTCATCAATCTTATCATCAGAACTATCACTTTCACTCTTCAAATATTTTCCTTTCTTCTTAGTAAGAATTAGTCATGACTTGAAAGTAGATTCAATGGTAGTAGGTTTGTGGTTATTAAAATTAGACATCTCAAGAGTAGTAAGTCTACCAACTACACCTTCTAAGGTCAAGTTGTTACCTGGTGTACACCTTAGTTCATGAATTGTGGAGACTCTAATGGCATATATAGGGATTATATTCCTTAATACCTTTCTTATCACTATTTCATCTTCAATTATTCCATTTGCTCCTCGAATATAATTAACTACCTCTCTAACTCTTGTGTAGTATTGTACTATGTTCTCACCTTCCATCATTCTCATATCATCAAATTTACCTCTCATGCTTTTTTCTTTGGGTCTTAGTACATTGTCATCAGCTCCATATATGGTCTTCAACCTATCCCACATCTTCTTTGTAGTATTGCAATCTTTTAGATCATCAAACTTAGCATGGCTTAGGGCTGAGGAAATATCCAACATTGCTTGGTTGTGATCTAACTTATGACTCAATTCTTCAATAGTAAAAGGATTAGTTGTTACCTCTGCATATTCATTGCTCAGAGAATTTATAGTAGCATCACTAATACTAGATATGTGCAACTTCATTAGGGTCTTCCATGCAAAAAAGTTCTCTGTATTCAACTTAGTTACATCTCTCTTGTTCATAATGATCTTTAGCTTTAAGTGCCTTCAAAATTTCTCTGCAAACACTTATCTTTGATATCAATTGTTAGAAATGTTTACAATAACTGAGAGAGTTGGGGGTGGGGGGGTGTGAATCAGTTACTCAATGTTTATATGTAACACTTGAACTATTAAACATTAAATACATCAATGTTCTGTTGATCCTGCTTAACTTTTTGTTGCTCAGTATGTACTATAAAATTGTCATAAACTTAACTTGTATTGCATAATGAAAAAAATCAACATATGTAAAACATTCATCACAATTTGACACAAGGATTTTATGTGGAAACCCAACTTGGAAAAAAATACACAACATGTCACTTTTTTTCACTCTTTCAAAGTGAACTTTGTTACGATCCAACCATGTTAAAGGTTTACAATACACACTATTAAATGTGACCTAGTTAGAGGATTAATCACCCCATTAGGAGTGGCCTTGTAAGAGGAATTTGATCATTCCATTTAGAATTTTCACAGACCATTGAGTCTTTCAATTACCATTAGGTCAACCTCTATTAAAAGGATTTCAATACAAACTATTCACAATGATAAAAAAGAAAATACTAGGTTTTGATTTGTGTGATTACATTTCACTTTTTTTGGTTTAGATCTATGTTTAGTCCTTATGTTGGTTCATTGATATGCCTTTCATTGTCATCTCTGATCTTGATCTTCTTGGACACCCTTCAAGCAAGTAGTCTACACTTCTCATCAACACTTAAGCCTTTTGCTCAAAATAACTAATCAATAACATTGTCACATCTATAAGCTTTATCCTTTAGCTTTACATTAAAAATCTTTTGTGGTTCTGATCAATCCTTCTATGTATATGAACTCACTCATACACATTGGCTAGGCTCTAAGCTTGACTGGACACGGCACCGAAAATTCAATTTAGTCTTCCTTTAAATAGGTAATTTGTATTTTATCATTTTCTACATCCATAGTAGACCTTAGGTTTTTCAATTATCTTCAACTCGATTAAATGTATCTATACAACTTGATCATCCTCTAGAAACTTCTCTAGAATCCTTATGTTAGACCTTTACCTAATCATCAAGGTGTAACCACAAGGTTTGCTCTTGCTTCCTAGTCCTTTCCTAGGGCTTATAGGTCATTCCTCTAACCTTGGTGGTGATTACCCACTCACCAACCTTGGATCAATCCAAGATCCACTCCATTCACCTTGTGATGCCAATTGAAACAAAGTACAACTTCATAGATGGTTGAAATTTGCATTCACCACATGGCTTGCCGGTTGCTTCCTGTATAACTGGCTGCAATATGCTCGCAAACCTTTCTTGAGGTTCTTGGTGGTCTTCCCATGCTTCATTAATCTTTTTTAATCATGTTCAAACCAAAAGAAAACAATTTAGAAAGATTTTTCAACTTTACAAACAAGTTGGCAAAGTGCTACTATAATGTTGCCAAAACAAGGCTAGAACATAGCCCTTGTGTTTTTCCAACTTCCTTCGGTTCTTGAAGACCTTTCCACAGCCTTAACATGTTCATTTAGAAATTACCAAGCCAAGAAAAAAATTTCAATAGAAGATCTTACAATTTCACACAAAGACCTTTACAAATGTTGTTATCATACAACCAAAAAAAGAGGGTTTCAACACTTGAAATTGTGTGTTGCTCACAAAACCCACATAAAAAGCCTTAAAAAAATTAGGGATATGAGTACCCTTTTCAAAAATAGAGATTATTCCATCACTTTTAGGCCTCTACCATATACCAAACACCCAAAACACAAAAATACTAAAAACCAAAGCTAGAAGGGGTTTTTGAACCCAATTTTGCAAAATCTTGCATAACTTTCTTTCTATAGCACACTATCACCTCCAATTGCACCAAGAGTACTTTAGGAACATTCCCTACCACTTTCCATACTTGGTTTCACATTTTGAATCACCAACACCTAATATGTTGCTGGTTATAGCCATATTTCCACTAGCCAAGACACTTTTCTTGCCTAGGGCATCAACAAAAGATTGTTTGCCTTCATATCTAAGAGCCCTTCTTTGTGGAACATAACTTAAATTATTTCTTCCTCCAAATCCCACAGAATCAGGAGGTTTCAAAGTGGAAAATGGAGAAAGAGTCCATTTAATTCAAACTGTTGCTATAAACTAGAAAACTAGCAAAAACTTCAAAAACTTATTTATAGTACTAACAAAGCTTGTACTATCAACTTGAGCACATGAAAAAGACTAATACTAATGCATCTAACTATTCCAAACAAGAAAAACCAGACTTCAAACCATCTTCAACTCAAAAATGCTCATTTACCAAGTGGTTGCAATAAAAAAATGGACACAAAATCTATACATGTACGGCCACTAAACTTGCCAACGCTTGAAACTGATCAAGAATGGACTTATATAGGTGTTTCCAACCTATTTTGGTCATGCTCAAACCCCTAACTAACTCTTTTCACTCGTTTTCAACTAATTTTGTAATTTTGAGCAATTTTTGCTATAACTTAAAATTCTTAATAAATGAGTTCACCAAACTTGGTAAGGGTTCCTATTAGGTTTATTTAGACATTCCAAGTTTTTTTTAACCCTTGGTCAACTTTTTTACCACTTTGGTCAACCTAACCCCAGTTGAGCAACTTTTAGACATAACAACAACTTAAGAGAAAAAACCCACTTAGCAACTAAGTTAACCTTACCTACAGACCTAATAAGTCTTATTAAACCACTAGTGATGTGGCTATCATCACTACAAGCCAAAATGACAAGAAAGAAGCACTAAGTACAAACTAGCCTACCTAGGTGCTCCTACACCATACTCCCCCCTTCTGGGAAAGTCAAGTATTTTTAGTTTGAAGAAGGTCCAATGGAATTTTCAGCTTCTTGAAGTTAGCTTCAGATACCCAAGTAGCCTCTAAATTAGGTTTACCCTTCCACTTGATGAGGTGTTCAAAATACACCTTGTGCCCAGTAGCCATTTTGGGTCTTGTTTCTAAAACCTTTTTTGCTTCCAACTTTGTGACCTATGGTGTAGTAGCAACTTCCACATCTCCATAAACATCTATAGGAGTCTAAGATATATCAACCTTAAAAGCTATCAAATCTTGAACATTAAAAATTGGAGAGATGTCCAAATCAGGAGGAAGTTCTACCTTGTAATCATTTTCACCATACTTAGCCAAAACTCTACATGGTCCTATTATTTTCATTTGCAACTTAGTAAGCATACCTTGTTTTAGTCATGCCTTGTTTAGGTGCACCATATCAAATTCATTGTTGCTTATTTTGGCGCCCCCGCCAAAAAATTGATTTCGAATACAAACCTCACCCAACAACTAGTTCCTAGGTTTAATGTTATTTTAATGCCTAAGAAATACCAAAAAATTAAATGATTAAAACCTTAGTGTATTTCACCTTTTTCCCTTCTGCTAGCCTGCAACTTTTGCACTGTCAGATCGTCCCTATATCTACAGTTCGTGCTATCTTGCCATGGGAAGTTGCACATCGTTTTGCTATGGCAACATAGCACCTTTTGGCCATGTGGCACGGTGGGTCCCAAGTATGCCCCATCTGATATTAGTGATGTGATTTGGTACACGTTGGCAGTGGTCAATTTTGTCATTGGCAAAGGTATGAATGTCGGTCCTACTTCGCTTGGCTGGCTGCAACGAGGGTTTTCAAATAGGTTGGCACGTGGCCAATTTCTATTGGTAGGTCAGATCCATCTTGCTCATTGTTGATCTTGTGGAGATCAAGGGTGGACACTATCTCGCTATGGAAAGCTACGAGAATTTTAACCATAGCAACATAGCCCTTGGAAACACGTGGCACAGATGATGTAATGGGCCCGCCCTTCTCCAAGTGATATTATAGCTCATCCTCAGTGGCATGTTGTCAAGTGGGTCACAGTACAATGGTGGTTTTTCATTGGTCCATTCAGCCAGCTCAATGTGAAGTTGTACGATTTTGTTGCTCACCGTAGATCTAAAGAAAATCCACGGAAGGCGCTATCTCACTATGGAAAGCTACGAGGATGTTATGTTAGTGACATAGCGCCCTTTCGCCACATGGATCAGTGGGGCCAAGTGTTATCAAATCGCAAGGATGGTACCAATTTGAACTGAGTCAGACACCAGGTGTGCTAAGCTATTTTGCGGGCCCAAAATTTTTAAAGGTAAAGCGCAATAATATGACAAGTCTTCATAATCATCAGATCTAAGGAAAATCAACACTAGGTGCTATCTCACTATGGGAAGTTGCTTGGAGGATATGCATAGCGACATAGCACCTCACTGACACGTGTCTCAGTGGGTCTAGTTAAGGCAGTAACAGTTAGCGGTTGGCACCAAAAGCTATACTTAGATCAGATTTCTTCAGATCCCCATGATTGTCCTTGGCAAAGCCTTGATGGTGGTGGTTGCAAAATGATTTTGGAGGGAAAATCTCAGTTATGCCTAAACTGTAAAGGCAATTTTTGTGAATTTTGAAACGGTCGATCATTCTTTGTTGTTCTCTGTTGTTGGTCTACAATTCCAATGTAAAATTCTCTTTGCCTCTGAACTGCATGATTTCTGCCTTATCTCTTTCAACCATTGGTGTGAAGTGCAAGAACTCTTTGCCTTCACTAGTGTTTTGTGGAAATCAGTAATTTGCATGACTGTATCTCCCTGGCCTATGAATGATAATATAAGTGAATCTCTCTTCCTTGTGTCATTCATCTTGGTCTTCTGATCTACATGTGATTATTTGATTAAAGCAAGTCTGAATGTGTATATCCTTAGTTTCATTCTGGTTCAATAGTGCATATATGGGCAAAGATTGGTCTGAACACTCTATTTTGGTGCATCACCTCTTTAGATTAGATTAGGTAGATGTGCTTTCATTCTCTCCTTCTCCCTTTTCCTCTCCAAGAGTAGTTAGGTGCATCCTAATAGTAAGAGGAACTCGACCTTCTCCGGAGACTCAACCTCATAGTTCAAGTCCCACAGCTTGGAGGTTGTTTCCATGTTTCACTAGGTTTTCCTCATGCATAGGCTTTGGACAAGGGTGCAAACCTAAGTGACAACAGTTTTTGGCATGCCCGGTGGGACGGACTTTCAAAAAATTTCAAACCTACTAGTGTCAAAAGGGAAGATTTCAAGATCAATACCGA
This sequence comes from Cupressus sempervirens, assembly GCA_028749045.1. Taxonomy (NCBI): domain Eukaryota; kingdom Viridiplantae; phylum Streptophyta; class Pinopsida; order Cupressales; family Cupressaceae; genus Cupressus; species Cupressus sempervirens. The sequence goes on along the minus strand of CM053792.1, from coordinate 53,059,784 downwards.
GGGGATAGTACTAGCTTTGATGTTTAATCCTTCAAGAGGTTCATTATTCAAAGTACTTGGTGACTCTGAGATTCAATACATATCTGGTTCCAAGCCAAAGTTGCAATGATTCATGCCCAAAGCTGAAACAAGGGCATCTTCTAGAGGTAAGTTTCAGTATCAAGAGCTTTCATTTTCAAACCCTAGAAGAAGGAAGACTAGAATATCCTTATCACCAGTGAGAGTGTAATAGTAACAAATACACCTACAAGATCTATCTCTACTCCTCTTGTTGTTAGATCTCAGCCTAGATTGCCATCAATATATATCAATAGATCACTTGTCTATATGGCGTTGCCTAGAGCTCATACTTTTGCCACCTTTAATGGTGGGAGCCCTCTCTTATTAGCCCAAAGACATGACATACCTGTAGCTATACTCAAAAGTATAATAGAGTTTACTGGTGAAACTTCTATCTCTCCCTCAGAACACATTCAAGAAGTCACAAGTGTCTACAATATCCATGGTATTACAGAGAATGATGTTGCAGTTAGGCTCCTAGCCTCATCTTTGAAAGGAAAAGCACTACAATGGTATAGAGGTTTAGCTCATGGTTCTATAACAGATTGGGATGGATTAGGAGTAGGATTGTGCAAATATTTTGAGGATAAAAGTGACTATTTGTCACTTTTAGAGTAGTTGACTACTATAAAAAGAGCTCCCCATGAATGTATGACTGATTTTAATTATAGATTTCAAAAGACATGGGATAGAATACCTACTTCAGTGAAGCCTACCCCTGGCAATGCCTTCTTGCATTACCTTAGAGCTTTTAAAAAATAATATTGCCACTACAATCCAAACTATGGGAGGAGATACCTTGCCTAATGCTTATGATATAGCAATAAAATTAGAGAACATCCTAATATAAGGAGGTAAGTTAGCTCCAAGGCCTCCTATATCTTTCTTCCCTGATATTCCAAATCATCAACCAGCAATGGCTCCTTTTCCCACAACTTCTACATCACAATCCCTTACTCTAGTTCCTCAAGCTTCCACATCTTCAAATGGAATAGATGAAATCAAAGAGATGATGCAATCTCTGATGTAGAACATGGATAAAAGAGAAAAGAACCTAGAGAAAGATTGCAAGATTATGGGAAGAAGCTGGAGGATAACTCCTCTGTGATGCAGAAAGTGAACAAAAAGGTGGTGACTTTAGAAAGACAAGCTCAAAGTGGTAAGCCTCATCAATTGCAATATCAAACTCCAAGAAGTGGTAGGCCTCCAAACCCTAATCATTGGAACAATTATTTTGATCAGAGTAGGCAGGGTGGCCATGTTTCAACCTCAAATGTAAACCAAAGTAGGGCCATAGTCCCTCAAAATAATATGGCTCAAGATCAAGATTTGTGTCCCTCCTGTAACTATTCCTATGCCTATTGTATGTGTTATAAGGTTGAATCTTTTATGGCTTTGACAGTCCAAGAACCTGCAGCAAAACAATCATACAAGGAGGACCAATCTAAAGGTGCCTCAGATATCCAAAGACAGGGTGATTGCTCTTTTATGAATCATCAAATGGAGGAGCATTGTAATGTAAACTAGGATTCCATTGCTCATAACACTAGAAGCAAAAGAAGAGCTATGGAAGATTTTATCCCTCCTCCCAATCAGGCCTCAACTTCAAGTGTGATATCTCATGAGCAAGCAGCAAATAATCAATCAAGTACCTTTTAGCAGCAAAGGCAAAATCATGGCAGGAAGGATACAAGTGATCCTTAGGTTATTCCATCTCAACCTCATACAATTGTAGCTCTGAAGGGTTCTACCAAAGCACCTACTATGTCATTCAATGTGGTAGAGCAAATGAAGAAGAAAAATGTGAATATCTCCATGTGGGATGTTGTTGCTACTATACCCATGCAAAAGAGGTTGTTGCAGCAAGAATTGGAAAGAATTGAACCAAAGGATCAAACACTCAGCATGGAAAGTGCCACAAGCCTAGTACAACCATCAAGGAAGGTAGAAACAAGTAAAAAGGTTAGACCTCCTCCATTCTATGTTTCTCTAATTATAGTGGTCAAACTAGTCCATAAGTGCATGATTTATTCAAGGACTAGCAGTTCAATGATGCCTAGGTATGTTGTTGATGCTTTAGGAATGAAATATGAGCCCATTGTTAGGGATGTATTACAGCTGGATGGTAGTATTGTCAAGACTGTAGGGATCTTTAGGAATGTGGAGATGGCCTTACATGCATGCCCTGGTTGTACTATAACCCAAAATATCTCTGTTGCTAAGGTCAAGCCATATTTTGCCATCTGTCTGTCAAGAGACTTCATTGCCTAGATAGGTGGTTTCATATCTTCTAATTGGTCATATATGTCTTTTAAAATGAGATATGGAGCCAATGCTTCAATTAGAGTAGAGCCTCAAGCCCTCCATCATACTGAATCTTACACCCCCAACCTCATCAACATGAATTGCCCTATCCTAGAGATGGATGAGAATGACATAGTGAATGAGCCCACCACTTCCCTAGCAGAGATACCTAATTTTTTCTTGGATAAGTGGACTAATGCATATCAATTTGACCTTATGTCAGAAACTTTTGAGACAGGTCTCAGTACATATTGTATATTGGAGAAAGATGCTCTAGTCCCCAATCTTTTGGAGACTAAAGAAGATATGAGCGAGATATGGAGTATGTACTTTGATGGATCAAGGAATAAGATTGGGTCAGGGGCTGGTGTGATTTTAATTTCTCATGTATAAGTAAGGTACTACTTGTCCTTCAAGCTCCAATTTAGTTGCACTAATAATGTAGCTGAGTATGAATCCTTGATTCAAGGTCTCCTACTTGCTCAAAAAAGAGGAATCCAAGCCTTAAGGGTGTATGGAGACAGTGAGTTGGTGGTTAATCAAGTGAGAAATCAGAATAACACCAAGAATGGTTTGCTCAAGTCTTACAAAAATAGGGTATGGGATTTTCTTGAAGGTTTCAATGCATTTAATATTCAAAGCATTCCTAGAAAAGAAAATAGACATGCTGATAGACTTGTAGTAATAGGTGCATCTTATGATATGCCAAGGAATCTTGAGGAGGAGAAGAAGCAACAAATCAGAGTGTTAGTAAGGCTTTCCATTACTGATAACAACACCCATTAGCAAGTGTTTGAGTCTGATGAGCAAATTGTAAGCTTCTTGCAGAATGAGGAAAAATTTTCAAAGAGAAATCAGTCAAGACTGCAGGATCAGTATGGTGATCAGATCATTCATCTCAGTTCTAACAAGTTGCCTAAGGGTCTCATTACCTTAGAGAGTGTTTTTAACCCTGATGATCAAGCAAGAGGTAGGGCCATGAACCTAGCTAATGATGAAGATGACTACACTCCAGTCATGATTGCTAATGGAAAGTCCTTAAACATGGGTAAGGTATGTTTTGATATTGAACAAGAAAATTTTATTCATCTATGTCAAGAATTTAATGATGTATTTTCTTGGTCATATGATGACTTAAAGGGCTTTGACCCTAGGTTGTTTTAGCATACCATAGATCTAATTAATTATGTAAAACATGTAAGACAAAAGCAGAGGCCAGTGAATCCCAAGGTTGAACCCTTACTCAAAAAAGAGCTATCCAAGTTGATTGAGGCCAATATAATTTTTCCCATCAAACACTCATCATGGGTAGCAAACCTTGTCCCTGATAGGAAGAAGAATAGAGAAATTAGATTGTGTGTGGACTTTAGGAACCTTAACCAAGCTTCCCTTAAAGATCACCATCCTCTCCCTTCTATGGAGCAGATTTTTTCCAAGGTCAGTGGTTCAAAGAAATTTTCATTTCTTGATGGGTTTTCTGGCTACAATCAAGGACTGGTTACAGAGTCTGATAGATACAAGAATACATTTACCACTAAATGGGGTACGTACACTTATTGTAAGATGCCATTTGGGCTAACTAATGTAGGTGCTACATTTTAGAAGGCAATGGATATGGCCTTCAAGAATTTTATTGACAAGTTTTTCTTAGTTTACCTTGATGATATCATTGTGTATTCAAAGGATGTAGAAGATCATTTTGATCATCTAGGACATGTATTGCTAAGATGCATAGAATTTGGGGTATCTCTTAACCCAAGCAAGTGTGTCTTTGCTACTAACCAAGGAAAATTATTGGGACATATTGTATCTGAAGATGGCTTAACGAGAGAACAAAAGCAATACTTTCCCTCCCTCTTCCTAAACACAAGAAAGAGCTGCAAAGTTTCCTAGGTAGGATAAATTTTGTGAGAAGATTTATCCCTAACCTTGCTACCATGGTGAAACCCCTTATAGCTATGCTCAAGAAAGTTATGATCTTTGCATGGACCAAGGAAGGGAAGGAAAGTTATAAAGATATCAAGACAGCCATAGCTTCAACCCCTACTCTCATGAATCTAAATTTTGAGAAGGATTTCATTCTTTATACCTTAGGTGGTGAGTCAAGTATCTCGGTTGTCCTGACTCAAAAAAATGACAAGAATGAAGAGAAAAGCATAGCTTTCTTTAGTGAAGGGCTTAAAGAATATGAAGATAAATATAGCTATGTAGAGAAGCAAGCCCTTGTAGTCATCAGAGCTTTGAAGAAATTCAGACACCTCTTATCCCATAACAAGATTCATTTGTTGGTACCCCATGCCAGTGTGAAGGATTTCCTTTTGAAAAAAGATGTTAGTGAGAAAAGAGCTAGTTGGATTACAAAGGTAATGGAATATGATGTTGACATTCAGATTACCAAGTTGGTAAGAGGGAGGGAGTTGTGTAAATAGATGTTATCATCTCACGAACCTAATGAGGAAGCTGCTATGATATTGATAGAGAAACAAGAGGTAAGAAATGGTAACCCAAGGAGTTGGATGGATGACATGAAGAGTTTCTTATTATGGAATGGATACCCTCAAGGATTAGATAGAACTAAAAGGAGACAGTATAGATTGCAGTCAATTCCTTATGTCATAGTTGATGGTATCCTTTTTATAAAAGATTTTAATGGAGCCCTATTAAGATGCCTTGATATAGACCAGGCTAAAAGAATGATCAAAGAACTTCATGATGGTCTTGATGGTGGTCACTTCTTAGCAAGGACAACTGCAATGAAGATCATGAGGGCTGGTTATTACTGGCCATCTCTATTTCATGATTGTCATAGGTATGTAAGGAAGTTTGAAAAATGTGCCTTCTTCTCTAGCAAACAAAGACTTGCAACTCTTCCCCTTCATCCTATCCAGGTGGATCAACCTTTTTCTCAATGGGGATTGGATTTCATAGGCCCTATCAATCCTTCCTCCAGTTCTGGTCACAAGTGGATTCTAGCTGCTACAAATTACTTCACTAGATGGACAGAGGTAGTTTCATTGAAGGATGCCACTGAATCTTTAGTTGTTGAGTTCCTTGATGGAATTGTGACCAAGTTTGGTGCCCCTTCGACCATTACTTCAGATAATGCAAAGTCTTTTGTTGGAGCTCAAATTTTTGCATGGGCAGTGGACCATAATATCTATTTGAGCACATCCTCAAATTATTACCCCTAGGGTAATGGCCTGGTTGAGTCCTCCAACAAGAACTTGATCAAGATCATGAAAAGGACAATAGAAGATAACCAAAGGTGTTGGCATAAAAAAACTGAAGACTAAACTATGGGCTAACAGAATAATTCCTAAAAGGTCAATAGGGAATTCACCATTTGTGTTAGTTTATGGCAGAGAGGCAAGGCTTCCAATTTCATTGGATTTCCCATCCCTAGAGCTAGCTCATCAGCTAGAGTTGATTGAAGATGATGCCATGATAGTAAGAATGGCAAAGCTGATGGAGCTGGAAGAGAAGAGAAATTAGGCCATGCAGACCCTAAAGACACATCAATGACAAGTAAAGAAGAGATTTGATAGGAAAGCCAGGGTCAGAACCTTCAGAGAGGGAGATTTGGTTCTGAAATGGCATGCAAATAGGGAAAAACTAGGAAGACACTCAAAGTTTGATGCATTACGGAGTGGTCCCTATCTGATTGAAAGTTGTAAGCAGGTCAATGCTTTTTAGTTAAGCAGGCCTGGTGGTGCGATTCTACCTATCCCAGTCAATGGGATCTATCTCAAGCCATGTTTTTGAGGGTTTGAGATTCCATGTACATAGTTAGCATAGTTTTGTTTCCAATTTGTTCCCTTCTTTTCCAAGAAGTACACGAGCATAGGATTTGTCTCCGTGAGACAAGAATTTTTGAAATTTTGAAGGTTGCAGATGGAGGAGCTTCATCTTTGGTTCCAGTTGTAGAGATAAGGGTTTCAAGGTTTTCCTCTCAGAGGTGGGGTTAGCATTTCATAGTGCTCAGAATCTACATATTTTTATGACTCTGTAGCCCAATGGATGCTTTAGGCCACTGGTCATATGTGTAAGAGGCTCGCATCCTCTGTGAGTCACCAAAAATATTGCTTATTTTTATGCCCCTGCCAAAAAAATGAATTCGAATACAAACCCCACCCAATAGCTAGTTCCCAGATTTAATGTTATTTTAATACCTGAGAAATACCAAAAAATTAAATGATTAAAACCTTAGTGTATTTCACTTTTTTTCCTTTCGCTAGACTGCAACTTTTGTGCCGTCAGATCTTCCCTATATCTACGGTTGGCGCTATCTTGCCATGGGAAGTTGCGCATCATTTTTCTATGGCGACATAGCACCTTTTGGCCACATGGCATGGTGGGTCCCAAGTATGCCCCGTCTAATATCAGTGATGTGATTTGGTACACATTGGCAGTGGTCAATTTTGTCATTGGCTAAGGTATGAATGTGGGTCCTACTTCACTTGGCAGGCCACAACAAGGGTTTTCAAACAAGTTAGCACGTGGCCAATTTTTATTAGTAGGTCAGATTCATCTTGCTCGTCGTTGATCTCATGGAGATCAAGGGTGAGCACTATCTCGCTATGGAAAATTGTGAGAATTTTAACCATAGTGACATAGCACCTTGGCGACACATAGTGCAGATGATGTAATGGGCCCGCCCTTCTCCAAGTGATATTACGGATGATCCTCTATGGCATGTTGTCAGGTGGGTCACAGTACAATGGTGGTTTTTCATTGGTCTATTCAGCCAACTCGATGTGAAGTTGTACAATTTTGTTGCTCACCATAGATCTAAAGAAAATTCATGACAGGCACTATCTCGCTATGGAAAGTTGCGAGGATGTTACATTAGCGACATAGCACCCTTTTTCCACATGGATCAATGGGGCCAAGTGTTATGAAACTATAGGGATGATACCAGTTTGGGCTGAGTTAGACACCAGGTATACTAAGTTGTTTCATGGGCCCAGAAGTTTTAAAGGCAAAGTGCAATAATACAAGGAGTCTTCACAATCATTAGATCTAAGGAAAAATTAATGTTGGACGCTATCTCGCTATGGGAAGTTTCTTGAAGGATATGCATAGCAACATAGCACCTTGCTGACATGTGTCTTAGTGGGTCTAATTAAGGCAGTAATGGTTAGTAGTCGATAGTTAAGGTGACTGTCGCGATCAGGGTTGAAAAGATGGCACAGTTAGTAATAAAAAGAGATGGTCAACCATGTTGGAGACTTTGCAGAGTGGCAAAAAGATAAAATACTATTGGTCCATGTGGCTCATCCTGGTGCCAAGATAAGTTGACTCACTGACTCTACTAATTCATGCACCAAAAAATGATAAGAATTCGAGTCCTACCACACAATTTGATTTCTGTAATCAACCCCAACCAACCCAGAATGAATGCGAGACAAGGAAGAACACTCCACCTCCGATCCAATCCATGTACTAGGTCAGAGCATAGTTATGGCACCGTCTCTATCTTCTCAAGGCCCTGATTTAGTTAAAAATTAGATTTTGTGGTACCAAAAGCTATACTTAGATCAAATTTCTTTAGATCCCCATTATTTTCCTTGGCAAAGCCTTGATGGCAATGGTTGTAGGATGGTTTTGGAGGGAAAATCTCAGTTATGCTTGAACTATAAAGGCAATTTTTGTGAATTTTGAAAAGGTCGATCATTCTTTGTTGTTCTTTGTTGTTGCTCTACAATTTCAGTGTAAAATTCCCTTTGCCTCTGAACTGCATGATTTTTTCCTTATCTCTTTCAGCCATTGGTGTGAAGTGCAAGAACTCTTTACCTCCACTAGTGTTTTGTGGAAATTAGTAATCTGCATGACTATATCTCCCTAGCCTATGAATGATAATATAAGTGAATCTCTCTTCCTTATTTCATTCATCTTGGTCTTCTGATCTGCATGTGATTATTCGATTAAAGAAAGTTTGAATGTGTATATCCTTAATTTCATTCTGGTTCAATAGTGCATATATGGGCAGAGATTGGTCTGAACACTCTATTTTGGTGCATCACCTCTTTAGATTAGATTAGGTAGATTTTCTTTCATGCTCTCCTTCTCCCTTTTCCTCTCTAAGAGTGGTTAGGTGCATCCTGATAGTAAGAGGAAGCTAGCCTTCTCCGGAGACTCAACCTCACAGTTCAAGTCCCACAGCTTGGAGGTTGTTTCCATGTTTCACAAGGTTTTCCTCATGCATAGGCTTTAGACAAGGGTGCAAACCTAAGTGACAACACTCACCAATAGAAAATTGAACATTTCTCCTTTTTTCACTCACTATAGCTTTGAGTTTTTGAGTGTTCTCCTGGATAATTTTCCTAACTTGGTCTTGAATCTCTTTCATAGTTTGAACAAATTATTTAGCTTGTCCATTCCTTTGATCCAAGTCTCCAAGAGTTCTCAACTCACACACACCTCTATGATGCATGCCATAAACTACCTCAAAAGGGATTTTTCTTGTAGTCCTATTCTTGCTATCATTATATGCATATTTGACTTGTAAAATCACCATATCCTAAGACTAACCATACTCCTTTGTAAGACACCTCAAGAGGTTTCCTAAGGTTCTGTTAACCACCTCAGTTTAGCCATCAGTTTGTGGATGTTAAGTTGAACCAAAACACATGTTAGTACCAATTCTTTTCCATAGAGTTTGCCAAAAATGACACATGAACTTCACATCCCTATCTAAAACAATAGTCATGGGAAGTCCATGGATTCTAACTACCTCCATAAAGAAAAAGTAAGCAACATGACTAGCATCATGAGTAGCCTTACAAGGAATGAAATGTGTCATTTTTTTGAACCTGTCTACCACAAATAAAATCTTATCAAATCCATGCTTGGTTTTGGGTAAACCAACAACAAAATCCATACTTACACAATCCTATGGTCTATTAGGAATGGGTAGTGGCTGATAAAGACCTGCATTACTAATTCCTCATTTTTCTTTCATGCATATGACACATTGCTCCACATACCTGTTAACATCTTTCACAAGTCTAGGCCAAAAATAGAACCTTTATACAAGTTCTAATGTTTTGCTCATACCAAAATGACCACTTAGGCTACCATTATGCTTCTCTTGAATTAGGTTGTCTCTTATGGATCCTTTAGGAACATATAACTGATTTCCTTTTTTAAAAAACCATTTTGCAAAGTATAATTTGAAAATTTACTTTGAAAATGGTTCTCAAAATCTGTACATATCTTGTATGCTTCACCAAAATCTTCATCATCTTTGTAGAGGTGTTTGAATGCCTCTATGCCCATGCTATGGAGCTACACTTCTTGGGCTATCATAACCCTCCTACTCAAAGCATCTGCCACCTTATTAAGATATCCTTTCTTGTGCTTGATGGTGAAAGTGAAAGCTTACAAATACTCCATTAGTTTCAAATGCCTATTGCTTAGTTTTTCTTGGGTGTTGATGTAACTAAGGGCTTGGTTATTAGAAAACACCACAGACTCCTTAGGTAAAAAATAATGCCTCCATTTCCTAAGACATTGTACTAAGGCATACAACTCCAAGTCATAAGATGAATACCTCTTTTTGGCTTCATTAAGTTTTTTGCTATAAAAATATATGGGCCTACCCTCTTGACTCAAAACATCACCTATGGCTAAACCACTTGCATCACATTCTAAGGTGAACAACTTCCCAAAGCTAGGTAATTGCAATATAGGTTGGGTAGCTACTTGTTTCTTCAACAACTCAAAGGATTTTTCTGCCTCTAGGGTCCACTTAAATTTGGTTTTGACCCCTTCTTTGATAGTATTTAGCAAAAGTGCACAAATCCCACTAAAGTTTGTAATGAACTTCCTATAGAATTATGATAAACCATGAAAATTTCTTACCTCAATGGTTGTAGTAGGTGTTGGCCAACTCAAGATAGCAGAAACTTTCTCTTTATCCATCTTCAAAGAACCTTTGAATACGACAAAACCCAAATACACCAGCTCTTGCTTGAAAAATTCACATACTTCTCAAGATTAATAGACAACTTCTCTTCATGAAGCCTCTTTAGGACTAACTCCACATGCTTGAAATGGTCCTCCTTTATAGATGAGAATGTCATCTAAGTACACCACCACAAATCTACCTGTGAAATCTTTGAGCACTTCATTCATGAGTCTCATGAATGTGCTAGGAGCATTAGAAAGACCAAATTGAATTACAAGCCACTCATAAAGACCATAATTTGTCTTAAATGATGTCTTCCATTCATCCCCTTCCTTGATTTTGATTTGGTGATAACCACTCTTCAAATCTAGCTTAGTGAAGAACATGGCACCACCTAGACAATCCATTTAATTTTTCAATTTGAGGTATGGAAAACCTATACCTAATTGTGATTTGATTTATAGCCCTTGAATTAGTATGAAGCCTCCATTTTCCACCCCACTTGGCTGCTAACACAACTAGAATAGCATATGGGTTGATGCTCTTCTTGATTAGGCCCTGATCCAACAATTCTTGAACTTGTCTTGCAACTTCCAAATTCTGATCCAGGGTGAGCTTGTAAGCTGCTTTATTAGGTAGAGAGGCACCGAGAACAAGTCAATTTGATGGCTAACAACTCTCCTTTGAGGAAAATTAGATGGTGTACCATCACTCAAAATTTCCTTGTACTTATCAAGCAAAGTTTGCACTTCAAAAGGAAAAGGTTCTTTGACTGATTTTTCTTCATTTTTAGACTTTAGTATGATAGCAAAACCCTAATTTTCCACTTGTTTAAGTTCCCTTGAGAACTCCTTCTCACCACACAACAACACTTTAGGAACCTTTTCTTGTGTTCCCTCTTCTTCTAGTGAAGACTAAATTTTGAAAGTCGTATCTCCTTTCTTGAATGAAATGGAGTTTTCTCTACCATCATACTTCATCTCTTTATCAAATTGCCATGGTCTACCAAGAAAAAGATGACATGCATCCATGGGCAATATATCACATAAGAACTTGTTCTTGTAGTCGGCTATGGAGAACTCTACCCAAGCTCACTCATTAACCAAGATACTTTGCCCCTTATTTAACCAAGTGACCTTGTAGGGATTCTCATGAGGTATCCTTGTTAATTTCAGTTTAGTAACAGTCTCTTCAGAGAAGACATTATTAGTGGATCCTAATTCCACTACCACCTTGCATACTTTTCCTAGAATCTTTCACTTGATTCTAAAAAATGCCCTTCTTTGTTTGGGTTCATTAGGAGCAGGTTGTTTGATTAGTACTCTCCTATACATAAAATTCTCTCCTTTTTAAGACTCAAGATGATCTACATCAGCATAGTTGATGTTTGAACAATCCTCTTGTACAAATGCCACTCTCTTGCTTTGGTTGGAAGAAGGAGGCTTTTTAGGACACCTATAAGTAGGATGTCCAAGTTGACCAAAATTGTAGCATTCCATGCTTGCAAAATAGGACTTTTTTCTCCTTATTCCTCTTCCTCTTTAACAACTACTAGGATTGCCTCTTCCTCTATTATGACCTCCTCTTTGTGGAGTGTCACTTGGTTGCTCATTAGTTTTATTTTCAGATTGATTTCTTGGTTCACCACCTCTACCTTGGTAGCCTCCTCTTTGTCCTCTTTGGTTCCTTCCTTTTCCTCTAAAATTTTAAACACCTTTCTTTTTGTGCTTCTCCTCCACCTTTATAGAAACTTGATGGCATCTTTGGACTGTTGTAGGTGTCCACAAACTAAGCTCTTCTCGAATACTCTATTTTACACCACTTAGGTACCTTGCAACTTTGATAGGCTCCTCCTCCTATTTCTTGGATCTCAAACACAATCTTTGGAACTCTTTTGTGTAGGAAGCCACATCTATATCTTTTTGTTTCGGTCCTTGCCTTCTTTTATGGAGCTGGAAATCAAAATCCTCTGAAAGAAAGTTTTTTTGAATCTTCATTACCATAGCTTTCTAATTAGATATGGGTGCTTTATCCTACATAACTCTCTCACCTTGGACATATTTCCACCAAGTGAGTGTTGATCCTCTAAGTCTAGAGGTTTCCATCTTCACCTTTTGAGCCTTGGTTACCCCTTTACACTCAAAATGGTTCTACATGCCTTCAATCCAATCCAAGATAGCATCTAAGTCCATCTTTCCTATAAACAGAGGTATTCCTTCCAAAGCTTTTCTGCCTAGTGCTTTGATGGCTTTTAGAAAGGGATCTTCTTGCAAGATAGGATCAGGTTCAGGTACAATTTCTTCCTCTACTACCTTTTTACCCTTCTCATCTTCTTCTTCATCTCTTTCCATGCTTCCTCTACAACTGTATCTAATTTTCGCTTCACCTCTTCCAATGCTTCTTCAAGAAGCCAGTTTCTTTCTTTTTGTTCATTAACCTATTTGGCTAATTCAACATTATTCACCATCATGGATTCACCTACTTATTTTTTAGCTTTAGACATCCGCTACCTTCTCCCAAACCTTTAACTTTCTTTGATACCACTTTGGTGTAACCACAAGGTTTGCTCTTGCTTCCTAGTCCTTTCCTAGGGCTTATAGGTCATTCCTCTAACCTTGATGGTGATTACCCACTCACCAACCTTGGATCGATCCAAGATCCACTCCATTCACTTGTGACACCAATTGAAACAAAGTACAACTTCATAGGTGGCTAAAGTTTTCATTCACCACATGGCTTGCCAGTTGCTTCCTAGGTAACTAGCCACAATATGCTCTCAAACCTTTCTTGAGATTATTTATGGTCTTCCCATGCTTCATCAAGCTTTATTAATCATGTTTAAACCAAAAGAAAACACTTTAGAAAGATTTTCCAACTTTGCAAACAAGTTGGCAAAGTGTTGCTATAATATTGCCAAAACAAGGCTAGAACATAGCCCTTGTGTTTTTCCAAATTCCTTCAGTTCTTGAAGACCTTTCTACTACATTAACATGTTCATATATACATTATAAAGCCAAGAAAAAACTTTCAATAAAAGATCTTACAAGTTCACACAAAGACCTTTACAAATGTTGTTGTCATACAACCAAGAAAAGAGGGTTTCAATACTTAAAATTGTGTACTGCTCACAAAACCCACATAAAAAGCCTAAAAAAATTAGGGATATGAATACCCTTTTCAAAAATAGATATTATTCCATCACTTTTAGGCCTCCACCATATACCAAACACCCAAAACACAAAAATATTTAAAACCAAAGCTAGAAGGGGTTTTTGAACCCGATTTTGCAAAATCTTGCATAACTTTCTTTCTAGAGCACACCATCACCTCCAATTGCACCAAGACTACTATAGGAACATTCCCTACCACTTCCCATACTTGGTTTCAGATTTTCAATCACCCAACATGTGATATGTTGCTGGTTATAACCATATTTCCACTAGCCAAGACACTTTTCTTGCCTAGGGCATCAACAAACAATTATTTTCCTTCATATTTAAGAGACCTTGTTTTTGGAACATAATTTACATTTTGTATTCCTCCAAATCCCACAGCATCATGAGGTTTCAACAGTGGAAAATGGAGAGAGTCCATTTAATTCAAACTACTACTATAAACTAGAAAACTAGCAAAAACTTATGTACAGTATTAACAAAGCTTATACTATCAACTTGAGCACATGAAAAAGACTAATACTAATGAATATAACTGTTCCAAACAAGAAAAATCAAACTTCAAACCATCATCAACACCAAAATGCTCATTTACCAAGTAGCTGCAATAAAAAAAAATGCACACAAAATCCATACATGTATGGCTAGTAAACTTGCCAACCCTTGAAACTGATCAACAATGGACTTATATAGATTTTTCCAACCTCTTTTGGTCATGCTCAAACCCCTAACTAACTCTTTGCACTCATTTTCAACTTTACAAGAAAAAGTTGCAAAAGTTGCAAAATTGCAATTTTGAGCAATTTTTGCTATAACTTAAAATTCTTAATAAATGAGTTCACAAAACTTGTTAAGGGGTCCTATTATGTTTATTTAGACATTCCAAGATGGTTTTTGACCCTTGGTAAAGTTTTCTACCACTTTGGTCAACTTAACCTCGGTTGAGCAACTTTTAGGCATAACAGCAACTTAAGAGCAAAAACCCACTTAGCAACAAAGTTAACCTTACCTAAAGACCTAATAGGTCTTATTACACCACTAGTGATGTGGCTAGCATCACTACAAGTCAAAATGACAAGAAAGAAGCACTAGGTACAAACTGGCCTACCTGGGTGCTCCTGCACCACATCACCTTGAATTTAATGATCCAACTCATAAATTTAATCTTCAACACATTTTACATCTCTCAAGAAATCAACTGAGTCGGCTTGATCTTACAATTCCTTTGAATTTGATCTTTTGTTGTCACTTGGAAATCACTAATTTTTGAAACTCAATCAACACTTAAATACCCAATCATTGTTTAATTATTTCATGTTTGGCATTAACTAACTTTCTCAATCGATACTAATGCTCATTCAACATTGGATTTGCTCAAAAATCATTGTGGCTTAGTTGACACTAGCATTACTTGAAACTTCTTAGTAATTTACCTCTTTTACTCAACTTGGTTAGCTTCCTTGACATAAACAATTATTTTTCTTAATCAAAGTATATCTAATCAAATATCCATTATAACTTCATTTTCATAACTTCAAGATTTCCTCTAGGTGCTATAGTTATGAGTAACTCTCAAATCCTCTTTGGTAGCAATATGTCTCATCCATATATTTGACATCAATGACAAAAAAAAAATTATTCCAATTGTAAATTTCCAACAAAAAAATCTCTTATACCTCCCTAAATAGATAATTTTGATCTTTTCTCACTTAAACATCACTGTTGATCTTGGGGTTAGGTCAGGTTTATTGAATCCTTCATTATTTTTGTTCTCCTTTTTCTTCTAGTAACTTTTTATCAGATCCTTGTCTTTGATCACTTAAAAATCTCTCATTGTGAATTAAATATGCTATCTCATCAATCCTTATCTTTCATGCACATTGACCAATTCAAAACTCTAACTTGTCAACCTCATATTCAATTCTTTCTCGAACTGTAACTTTTGTTGTCACTCAATAATCATTGTGTTTTTATGCTTGGTCATCACTATGTAGCATGGCATACACTATACCATCTCACTTGGCATCAACATCCTCGCTCAGCCATTAATATGCTTAGTTTCTACTAACACTTCTTCATATATTTGCTAAGCAATAACTAACACTTGGCATGAACTATGTTTTCTTGATTCTACTTAAGTTCCTAGATCTTCTGCTTCAGCTCAAGTTCATTGACCAACCAATTTTGATATTCAATCAAGCTTATCATTTTGACTTGTTCCAACTCTAAGCTTCATCTAACTATCTTCTTCAATTTGTATATTGATTGACCAACACATTACCTTATCAAGAAAAAACTTATCAAGTGCCCATTGTAGTTGCATGATACTTAACTTCTTAACACTTATCAACGCCACTAGCTCACCTTGATTTCACTTATTTTCAAATCCCTTCATTAATCAAATGATATGACACACTAAACTATAAGTAAAATTTCTCTTCAATAGGTTTGACATTATATGTTACCAATAGGTTTGACATCAATGACAACATGACAATTTCTCCAATTGTAGTTTCCAATAATCTCCCTCTTTGGCATTGATGGCAACACCTCACATACTTCACTAGTTACCATGCAATCCAAACTATTCAATACTTGTTCTATCAACTCCCTTTTTGTCTGTGTTCTTTCTATTTTATTTTCATTCTAATTCTCATTTGATTCAATCTTAGAATGCTCCCTCTACTAGTTTAGTGCATACTCTTTCTCTATAGTAATACCTCAACTCATGATAACATATGTCTTCCTCTTAACAACACTCTCTCTAAATAACTTATCTCCCTCTTTCTAATAAGAATCGTAACTACCATGCATTTCCTTTTTTGTATCTATACTTGTATGATAACTTTATAATATTCTCCTTCTTTAACTGATCAATACTATATGGTAAGTTAATGCTCATCTCCCTCTTCTATAACAATGCCAGAGACATTAACCATTCACACACATCTTCATGTCACTACTCTAACTAATATAATAATGTAGCTTTAACATTAATTCCTTTTGACTTCATCTATTTATAGTTCGATGTCTTACTTTGCATGCCTTTAGGCAACTCCTAAAGTGTGATCTCTTGCATCATTGTATATCATATTTGGACTTAAAAATTTGATGCAATGAAACATCTCTACTTACATTTCTTTGGACAGGGGAATGTCCCCTAACTTTTCTCTTAGTTAATCATAAGTGTCCTTAGGTAGTTCCTTTGTGAATATGCCAGCTAACTAATCCTTTTTGCTCACATCTTCCAATCTCATTTATTTGTCTTGTACCAGCACTCTCAAGTAATAGTACTTGATCTCAATTTTCTTAGTCTTTTTATACATCACATGATTCTTTGATATGTTTATTGCACTTATGTTATCACAATATATCACAATAGGTTTAGTGATCTCTTCCTTCATACCTTTCAACAATTGTTTGTGGAAGAATTTGGTATAGCTATAATACCATGTAAGAATCTATCTAAGGTAAGAATGAAATTCAAAGATCTAGAAGCTCAAGAGATAGCACAAGACAGACAAGGCATGATCAAATGAGAATGGATTAATTAGATATTTTATGAATACATCATAGAAGTGCCTTGTATATAAAGGCAATCAAGAAGACTAGGAGTTATGGAAAGAGATAAGCAACAACTAAGCACATGTCCACAAAGAGTAGATTATCCTCCATTGTGCATGAATGTACATGCAATAATGAGAGGATAAGAATGTAAAGGTGTATCTCACAAAGATATGTAGTAGACAACATGTGCTCAATTGGAGTGCAAACTACTATGTTGTCTACATGAAAACTCATATAAATATGAAAACTCCTAGGTGTCTGCATGAAAACTAATATGAAAATGTATTAACCTAAGTAAACTTAAGTAAAGTGTAAATAGTAAATACTTATTTACACCAACACCCCCCCCCCCCTTAAGTGCAACTTGAAGAATGTACTTAAGCTCACAAAAGCTAAATAATAATGCAAGATGGGTCTTGACTACTAGGCGATGTTAGGTACCCACGTACAAGATGCAAGTGCAAAAAAAGATGCAATGCAACCCCTCATAAAGTGGAGAAAGAGGGAAAACTACATGGGAAACCCCTCCCCCCCACCACAAAAAAAAAAGAGAGATAAGTACAATAAAAGAAAATGAGAGATAAGAAGACCTCATGTGAGGAAAAGATCCCCCCATAAGAGAGAAGAAGAGAAAGATAGACCAAGTAACCCCCCCTCAATGTAGATTGTACACCTATGGTAGATGCATAAGGCTCAATGTAGAAACTCCTCCATGAGTGTAGAACAACATTCCTCCCCTTGGGAAGAAACAAAACCAAAGGTGTACCAATTAACCTCTCCTATCTATTGGAAGAAACCTCAAAATCTATGAAATCTCTTAAACCTACTCAAGTGTCCCCATGCCAACACTACAAGGTGCCTCCTCCAAATAATGTGTACTATGCCACTCTACTAAAAAAGAAAAATCAAGTGCAACTGAGGATGAATGTAGAACATATATCAAAGACCCAAATATCTTGTATAAAGAGAAAGTGACATCCTCCAACTATTGTATCAAAGGATCTACCATCATGTCAACCTCAAAAGATTGATCAAGTAGAGAATGAAGATGGGGGTTAGCATGCTCCCTCACAAAAATTGAAGAAGGATCATCTTCACCAAAGAGAATATGAATGTCATCAATAGTGTCTCCCAAATTTGTAATATATGACTCCACAAACAAACTAGAAATGTCTTTCAAGTAGTCATCCCATGGAACTGAGTCTAGAAGACAATGATATCTTGCTGCATTGAATCACTTGAATCCAGGGCTATGTGAATACAATTATCATCAAGAATAATAGTAGATGGAATACCAGTAGAAGGAGAAGAAATTGATGACTCAAGAACTCAATCACATGTGAGAATACCCAAGTTCAAATAGCCAAAATTCTCCTCAAAATCTAAATCATCACTAGAAATACGATCAAAATCTATTAAAAAATCACTATCATTATCATGAACAAAATCTAATAAGTAGTATAACTGAAATGCATGATCAACAACCCCTATAGTAATGATCTCTCTAGTCTCCAAGTCTTTGATAAAAATTGAATTGGGTGTGAATTCCATAGTCCTTCCTCTATCTCCATGAGTGAGTCGATATATGAAAAGAAGGTTATGACTTAGGTGAGGTAAACACAACACATATTTGAAGTATTCCTCCCCCTTATCAATAGTTCCGTTTCGAATCACATTCATGTAAGTTTGATTTCCCATCAAAATAGGTGGATTATAACAAGGATAAAATAATCAAAACATAGACTGTAAAGATGTCATATGATGAGAAGCCCTTGAATCTGGAAGCCATGTCCCTAAATCTTGACTTAAAGTAGCTACCGAGGCTTGACCTTTTCCCATGTGATCCTTTCCTTTATCAAAATATGAATGTGAAGAAGAGAATGAAATGGTCATTCTTGATGGTAGACCAATATGATTCTTCTTAATAAGATTCTTGTGTTCATCTATCTCCTTCTTATAACAATGATTTTCTTCATGTCCATTATTCTTGCAATATGCATAAGTAAGAAGCTCCTTCCTGGATGATTTTCCCTTATTTTTGGAGTTATCTTGTGATCAAGAGGTTGAGTGTTCCTTCTCTTGTTGTGAATTTTGTTGCCATAATTTTTCTTCTTGTTAGACCTTTTTCCTTGATTCCCTTTAGTAAACACCAATGCTTTGGACTTTGAAGACTTGAGAATCCCCATGCTCATCAAATTTGGTTGTTCTACCATCAACATCTCTGTGAAATAATCAAATGAAGGCATGGTGTAGGAAGAACCTAATTTCAACTTATGAGTGTTGAAGCTTGAAAAAAATTGTACATACTCTAGAGGAAGTTTTCTCATCAAATTATAGATCAATTTTTCATCATCTAGGGTAGTTCCACAATCCTTCACTATTGACCTTAGCTCATGTGCCATGGTGATATAGTCTTGAATTGTGTCAAACTCCTTTGGATCTAATGACATGATATTTTCATCAAGTTCAAAATCCCTAGCTTTGTCTACTTTTACATACAAGCTAGCAAACTTATCCCATGCTTCCTTTATTGTTTTACAATTATCAATATGGAAGATAAAATCTTCATGTACATACTTCCTCAAAGTACCAATAGCAACCATATTTTTATGCTTCCATTAAGTTAGTTTATTAGGATCAAATGGTACAACCATGCTTCCATCAACATAATCAATTAAACCTTTTTCCATAATTTTACTCAATGCTCTAATTTTCCATGTAGCATAATTATGTGGAGTTAAAAGTGGAAACCTAGGAGAACCCATGATGCAAAATAAAAGAACACAAGAGAAAGAGAAGTTTAAACACTCAAGACACCCCCCCCAAATCACTCAATCAAAGAATTGCCCCCCCAAAATGGACGATTTTGGCACTTTATACTTAGTGCATGTACAACTACCACTTGTCAAAATGAACCAAAGTGGACTTCTAATTTTGATGGTTAGAACAAAAAATATGAAGCTATATCAGACTCAACAATATAAGACAGAAGACCTCTCAAATATCTATTAACTAATTACAAGTGCCAATAGGCCAAAATGAGACTAAAATTTGAAAGTACTTGTTGGTGTTTCAAAATGCTGGAGGGTTTTCAATTATCCCACTAAGAAACTAGCATATCTAGGGGCAGCTAACTCCCATTTTCAACATGCCATTTTTGACAATAGGCCAACTATAAGGCTAGACCCTTCTTCTTCTTCAGGTTCTACTAAACCTAGGTGGGTGGACCTCAAATTCAAATGATACCATACCAGTGCAAAAAACATATCCCTGAATCTATTAAGCAGATTTTACCCTTATTTCTCCTAATAACTCATGAAATGACATAGATCTATAGCAGCTAAATGCAAATCTATGAATCTCATAAGTTGAGTGAGGGTTAATTCTTTTCAGCCCACTACAAAACATGAAATACTGAATTTATTTTGAATAAAAGATTTGTGCAAATGACATTCATATCAACTTGCATCTAATTTAGTGATCAATGCCTTATCCATTGAAACATAGAGTTATTACTAGCAGGATGACCTAGCTAGATTGCATTACAATCAAGTTTGTCAACTGAAATCCCCAAATCTCATACTTATGCAATATCCCCTTTATGCACCCAAAAACCCTACCAGAATGATGAAGCATTTACTTGACTGCTTGAGTCAAAAGAAACAAAGATCTAACATACAACTTATCCAAGCTGCCTTAAATCAAAAAAACATTATCCATTTAATCCCAAAGTTAATAACACATGAAGAATCAAGAGACAAAATTAGACAACACAGATAAATCATGTAAATCCCCTTTTGTATTTATCCTTAGAAAGACCAAATACACAAACTAGTAACACAAAATGTAACTCAAGATACTTCACATAACCTAGCATCAATTTCTAGTATCTCAGAATGACAATACATGATATGAAAAGAAAATTTGCACATAAATAGGTGTGTGGCCTTTACTGCTAGAGCTCAGCTCAATAGACAGGAAGCAAAACCATCGACAACCCCTAGTTTCAACAGTAGAACTAGAACCCTACTGGTATTACCCAAAGAAAACTGCCAACAACCTATAATGAAAGAAAAATAGAAAGATATAGGAAAGATGAATTCTGGGATTTGTTTTGAAGATGACATGTGTCCACTTGGAATTCCATCTCTTGCAACTGAATCACCTCTTTCATCTTTTTACCTCTTTGATTTGATTTGGTTTCATCATTTTTTTTGTTACTAATTAGAAAATATCTTTGTTGAAATTATGAAAACTTGTTGAGTCATCAAAATATCTTATCTACCATGAAAATGCTGGTGAAATCTGAGTTTTGACTAAATGAATATGATCAGAATTCATCCCAAACTGAATTCTCACTATATGTTACAGATCTTGTAACTGCATTTTGAATTTTAACTCATTCCACTAAGAAGGCCCCAAATTTCATGTTTCTAGCTATAAGTCGGACAAATGAATTCCTATGTAAAACTAAGTCTAGAATCAGAAAATTCAGATTGTCATGATTTTGGCAATATATAATATCGCATACTTTGCTTACTGGAAACCCTCTAAAAGCTAATTTGAAAAATGTCCCTTCCCTACTAAAAGTTCTATTCTGTATTTTTTAAATTTTGCAAAAATTTAAAAAATCCCTAAGTTTGAACTTTAGAATTAATGCCTTTTTGAATTTAAAACTTGTGACGAGCATCCTTATAAAATGATAAAACTTTATTTAAAAAACTTTAAGTTTTAGCACCCTTGAATTTTGGGGTCAAATTAGCTTTGACTAGGTGCCACGTGTCATCTCATGATTGGCCCATCTGACTACCACAGCACCACTCTACTCCTGAGCACCACATCACTGTGCAAGACTCACTGACACGTTTCAATAGCTCACTTACCCGCATCACTTAATGATTGTGCAACTTCATATTGCAGAATTGCGCTCACCATTGGATCTGCCATGTGCCAGCATCCTGTGCATCGCACCTAAACCTGCTTCTGTGGTGCCACCTCACCATTAGTCGAGACCCACTCTGCCACATGACAATCACCTGCATTCTCTCAATATTTATCTAGTGCGTATCTTGTTATTGCGGGGAAGTGCCAGCCACATGATCGGGATACGTGGCACGATCCGAACGCTTCCCACCACATCAGCGTCTCTACACTTTCATTTAAAATTTTGCATTTATTGTGTCTGGCTGACATCATCATACAACTTGTTGGGACCCATCACGGAGCATTGCCTTTCCAAAAGGTGCCTTTCTTTGAGACAGCCAATGATATGTGTATAATTGCATTTAAAGACTGATAAAAGCCCTCCCACAAGCAATGTGGGATAATAACTTTTAAAACAATCTTTATTTATGTGCTTCCCAAATCTGCTCATGCAGCTTAATCTGGGTTTTATGTGCCTTTGAAATAAGGCTTTCTTTCATACTTGCATATTTAGTTGCTCTGAGTTTGTGTATGTTAAGCAATGCTCAAGAAAAAATCCAACGTAGCAACAATTCAACGCAAAAAAGGAAAAAGAATTTTGAATCACATCCAACATCCATTGAAGAGTACACATGGTGTTTGACAAAATTTCAAGACCTCATTTCATTAGTACCATTGAAATCCAACACCAACATTGTCAAGTCACAGTCTCTACAACCATAGAAACTCTTCAAAACCTGCAACCCATTCACAAAATACTCACTAGATTTTCACGTGGCTCCCTATTCTGCTAGCACTTTTTTATTTGGCATGAAGTTTCTTAAGCTTTGTGCTTGCGTGTGGGTTTTCATTTGGAATTGGTTGTCTTTATGATAGTTGGTGCCTCTTTTTAATGCACTAAACTCCTCTTGTTTTGTTTAAACACCTCTCCCTTTTGGCGTTTAAAACCTCCTTTCTATGCACAAGACTGCCTTATTTGGCATCTTTTCCTTTGTGTATCTGTTGGTGGCCTCTTGCACATATGTTGAGTTTTCATGATATATCTTTCTTCATATTTGAAGTTGATTTCCCCTACTTGGACTGGCTATCTTTAAACACCTTTTAACTTTCCTATTTTGCCTTGCATGTTCTCCTTGTTGATGGCATGGATGTCTTTTTCTTTGTGCTTGGTGACTTAAACTATGTATTCCTCATGTGATCTCTTGCACTCCTCCACATGGGCACTTCTGTTGATGCCCAATTCAAAGCAATTATGATTAGAATTATGTTGTCGTTAGCATTTTTTTGCAAGAAATTTACCCAATGTATGGGCACAGGTAGAGACCTTAATCCTTGACAGCGCAATTCTAATGGAAGTCATGGTGAGAAGAACTAGTATGGTGAGAGTTGGGTAGACCTTTCAATTTCTGACTAATGGCTCTAAATCCCTTTCATAATCCATTCTTTTTTTTAGTTTTAGTAAGCACTCTAGCTTAACAGGCACAACGACACCCAGCTATGCTCCCACATGTTGTTAATTTCTCTTGGTAAAATGGAGTGGTATCTCCTTGAAAATTTAACCATAGTAGAAGAACTTGCAGAGAGTTAACACAGTAAGGATTTCCAAAAAAATTCTCTCACAATGAGGCATCATTACTAAATTTTTACCCAAAATCCCCTAACTTCTCATTGCAAGATCTTGAATGCCATATCTTCCTTCAATTTCCCTTATTTGATATAAACCATAATAGAGGTAACATCATCCTTTTTTAGAACCCACAATGACTTCAATGGAGGACATCTCGGTTATAGCTGACTATCTAGCTCTTATTAATATCAGTCTCCATTTGAAGCAATGTCCTTCATATTCTACCAAATTGGAGAAGTCAGTCGGACCCCAAAGTGGGTCCGGCTAAAAAAATTTCATTTCTGGACAACTGATACTCCAAATTGACCAACTGAACATCTCAAACTGATTAAAATCAAATTTGACCACCGATTAATCAAATAAAACTCATTTTATCACTTTCTACCAACTTCTCAAATTTGCGCCAGGAGGTCCATTGACTGGCATTAAAAACTGATCCAAACACCTGACTGAGCTCTAAAATTTGGCACACTAAATCTTTGTTCCCCATACTTTTACCCTGTCAAATCTCATCTTATGAAAAATTTCCAATCAAAATATATTCACCATCAAAGTCACCTTCTCAAAATTACCTACAAGTAAACAAGTCAGAAAACAACAAATTGGGTTCGGATTTGGCTTTGAAAATTGGGCAAATGAGCACATGGAGAAATGAAAACTGGGGCATTGGTTCTTTGTTATGAAGACATTATAGATCTATGATTTGGGCTCATGAAGAATAACAAGACACAAATGGTGAGCGGTCAAAGTGGGCTACTCAAAATTGCTAACTAGAAACATTGACAAGATAACGATTTTTGCAAATGGAATTTGACCTAGAAAAGTGTGCATATGGATTCGTCATGACTTGAAAATTGGCACACTTAAAGTATTTTTGAAGAAAAACATATTGGTATAATCCATTCAATCTCACCCATCATGGATTAGGAGGTATAACATCACGAACAGGGCTACTAATCAATCTGCAAATACTGACACCAGTAAAAAGATAGAAATTCCATTTGGAATCATGCTTGAAAACTGATCAAACGGATAGGTCATAACTTGAAACTTGAAACATAACAAGTCTCTAATGTCTAAAATGCAATGGAATAGGAATTTCAACATTTAGGACAATTGGGTCAAAGTTATAGCATGTTGAACAGGGCTTCCCAGAATTATGTGCAATTTGTCAATGTGTGAAAACAGTAAACTACCAACTTTGAGGGATTCAAAACCTAGTCAAAAAAACTTGAAACGGCTCAAAATCTAAAACATAGGTTCTCAAGTATGGACACTAAATATTTTCAAAGTGGTCAGTCACAAAACATTTCTGGGTGCAAGATATTCAATGGAAAACACAACCTCTTGTCGCTGTTTGACACTAAGGGTAAAAATGCAAATTTGACAATTGCTCAAAACAGGACTTCACGAAATGACTCAGAATGTCAATTTAGCTTCATGAAACACATAGACACACTAAAAGAAAGGTGCTAGAAACATTGAACACCTCTTAGGCATCAAATGGACAACTGGGTTCATGTGCATGAAAAACTTTTATAGGGCTAAATTTTTCCACAGTGCTCAAAATTTGGATTACAATTTTGAGCACCAACTGTACTATGTCTACTTAATTTTTTTCCAAACTGATACTAGATCTAGAAAGTAGACAAAAAATCATGCACTTGCAAAAAAAATAGCACCTAAATATGTGTGCAGATGAGCCTGAACTAAGCCTTTGAAGTTGCAAAATTTGGGATTTGTGATTTTCAAAAAAAATCAGGAACATGGATTGAAATCAACCTATAGCAATGTGCAGATCATAAATTCTACCCCAAAACCAAAATAATTCCTCAAGAAAAGGAGTCTGTATGAGGGAGATATCATTGTTTCAAAATCACCTCTGAAATTATTTTTTTGAATCATCACCGTTGCACCTCCAAAAATTAAATGACTCTAGATTTCACCTTAGATGTCTAATTTTTATGAAACAAAAGTTGATTTAGGGGTTTTTTCACCTTCTGAATGTGATACCAACATCTGATTTGCACTAGCAAACTCCAATCTTGACCTGCAAAAAAAATCTCTCCAATGGCTATGCAATGAACACTCCTATGGCTCTAATACCATGTAAGAATTTGGCATAGCTCTAATACTATGTAAGAATCTACCTAAGGAAAGAATGAAATGCCAAAATCTAAAAGCTCAAGAGATAGAAAAAGGGAGACAAGACATGATCAAATGAGAATGGATTAATTAGATAATTGGATGAATACATAATAGAAGTGCCTTGTATATAAAGGCAATCAAGATGACTAGGAGTTATGCAAAGAGATAAGCAACAACTAAGCACATGTCCACCAAGAGTCGATTATCCTCCATTGTGCATGAATGTATGTGCAATAATGAGAGGATAAGAATGTAAAGGTGTATCTCATAAAGAGATGTAGTAGACAACATGTGCTCAATTGAAGTGCAAACTTTTGTGTTGTCTACACGACAACTCATATAAATATGCAAACTCCTAGGTGTCTACATGAAAACTAATATGAAAATGCATTAACCTAAGTAAACTTAACTAGTCTAAATAGTAAATACTTATTTACACTAATAATTTGATCCATAGCTTTCAACATTTCTGGCCCAATCAGCATCTGTGTAAACCTTAAACTCAAATTTTTCATTTCTCTTATACCATAATCCATAGTCTTCTATTCCTTTTAGGCATCTTAGTATTCTCTTAACTAAAATCATATGATTTTCTCTAGGATTAGTAGAGAATCTAGCAATAATTCCAATAAATAATGTAGTGGAATGGCTGGTATGTACAACATATTATAGGTTTCCAATCATTCACTTGTATAATGTTTGACTCACCTAAGATAAATCATCATCCTTTGACAATTTGTGTTTAGTCACCATAGGTGTCCAAATTGGTCTTGAGTCTTCCTTACCAAAAGTCTTCAAAATTTCTTTGATGTACTTAGATTAAGTAATGAAAATACCTTTATTCATTTGATACACTTGCAATCCAGCAAAGAATTTAATCTCTCTAAACGTTGACATTTCAAACTCCTTTTTCATTTAATCATCAAATGACTTGCTCAATCAATCTTTACCTCCAATATATCGTAAAAAAAAAAAAATTAGCTAGCAATATCTTATTTTTAAAATTCACTTTTCAAATACAAATTTCTATTGTTAGTTCTTGCAAAACCAATTTTCTCCAAATAATTGCGTAACCTTTTATACCGTGCTCTAGGGGCTTTCTTCAATCCATACAAAGATTTGTGTATATTACATACCATATTCCTTTTTTTTAAATCAAAAAATCCTATAGGTTGTTCAATGTAGACTTCTTCCTCAAAAATTCCATTCAAAAATGTAGATTTTACATCCATTTGGTATACTATTAATCCTTTGCAAGTAACACATGCAAGCGAAGTTCTCACTCCCTCCAACCTTGCAATTGGGGCAAAGGTCTCACTATATTTAACTCCTTCCTCTTGTACATATCCCTTACAAACTAGTTTTTCCTTATTACATGTGACTTCACCTTTCTCATTCAGCTTGTTTCTAAAAACCCACTTAGTTCCAATCACATTTTTGTCCTTTGGTGTGGGCACCAATGTTCAAGTCTTGTTCTTCTCAATTTGTTCAATTGCTTCATTCATTTCCTTGATCTAATCTTCATTCTCCAACATCTTTGACAGATTTAGGCTCAAACTCACCAACAAGCATGTAGCATTCTTCAATATTCTTCTTGTCATGACTCCTAAATTTTTGCCTCCAATAATATGATTTGGTGCATGATGTCTTCTCACATACTATTCCAATATAGGTTCAGATCTTGGTCCTTCTTACTACTATTTACTAGATTCTACATGTTCAAATTCTTTAATTGTCTCTAGTTGTAATTTCGCTTCCATTATTTGTTCATCAAAAGTCACTATCTGTGACTCGACTACTGTAGCCTAATGCTCGGTAGTCTATGTTAGAAATAGGGAATACTGAGAGTAGGAGAATCAGTATTCTACAAACTTTAGCCCAAAACTAGATATTATTAATTATCTTATAACTTGCATATGAAAGTAAACTAACAATGTTGAATAGTAAACATAACCATACAAAAAGAGAACTCATAACACTGTATTTTGTTAACTAGGGAAACCCTGACCAAGGGATAACCCTAGTGGGGATGGTACCCACAAAATGATCCACTAATCAAAAGTATCTAGTCAAGGATATTGACCATGTTAGGACTCTGTTACATGCATATAGTGTCTCAGTCCTTGTTAGAGGACTAGGACCTGTTAAATGTTTGAACCTTGTTAGGATTTGTTATGTACAATTACAAAATGTATGCAATATGAGCCCACTTCCCAAACATGCAATATACAATATAATTCATTGATACAAAGAGATAGATACAAAAACCTCTTGCTTGTTGCTGATATATTCAATATCTGATATAACACTTGTTGCTCTTCACATACCTCTGATCATACATCATAATTTGCATCACATATAGCTTGCATATCATATATATACTTTCACATAGTCTCACATATCACTTACTATTTTTCCACAACTTTGCATATCACAATCTTTTCTTTATACCTTTACAATTTACAGAAATTGTCCAATCGGCCTTACAGCTTTCACATGCTTGGAAAAATACAAAACTAAGTCTTTCTTACTTAGGGTTAATATCTAGGATGTTGTCCCTAACTATTTGAGTAATTATTTCATAAACAAAATAATTCCTTAACTTATAATTATCATTTTCTTGTTATTCTTTGTTCTATCCCATACACTACCTTTATTGGTAATTAATCCATAACTTCTTATGTATTGATCATACTAACCTGCACTCTAGCATACATCATCATAACACTCATTATTATATTTATCCAATTTTTCTTGTGCCAATAATGTCTTTGTAAATTGTGCTGATAAAATCTCTATCTACTCTACTAGATAACTAACTTGTACTTAGACAATTTTCCATGTCTAATTATAGAATCTTCATCTATACATAATGCCTTCTTTATACAAGATGTATGTTGCCATAAATGACAACTCCACTCTCTTTCAACTTATCCTACTTAGCCAAATTTCCAATAGTCTATAGATGCTTGACAAAACTCTCCTACAGACTATTGGCAGTGACTAGCTATTGATGCTCAACAACCACCTTTTCTAGTTCAAGTAAGGTGCTAGGCTCACCTTTATATATATATATATACACACATAATTTTCTATAATCTTCAAGTTCTTTCTTGCATTCTTCTTCATTCTTCTCTACAAATTCATAAACTTTAACATTTTCACTTTCCAAAATCTTGTTAGAGTTAGAATTCAAACACTTATAGGCTTTGTTCTTAGTGGAAAAACCTAGAAATATGCCTTCATCACTTTTTCCATAAATGTTACTTTTTCTTGTGTCTTTCAATATGTAGCACTTTCTTCCAAAGAATTTAAAATAATTGGCATTTGGGACATAACCATAATAGAGTTTAAAAGGTTTTCTTTTGGTACCTTTCTTCACTTGCACTCAGTTCAGAGTTTAGATTGTAGTACTTTCAACTTCTCTCCATTATTTTTGTGAAACATCCTACCCCATCATCAATGTTCTTGCACAATCCATAATTGATATATTCATCCTCTCAATTGTACCATTCTATGGTGGAGTCCTTGGTGCACTTATTTATCTCTTGATTCCTTTGTCATTACAAAATATGTTGAGCTCATCTGAAATGAATTCACCACCTCTATTTGATCTCAAATATTTTAAACTTTTTCATATTTATTTTTTTACTCTAGCCAGGCACAACTTAAACATTTGAAATGCATCATATTTTTCCTTAAGAAACATTGCAGACATCATTCTAGAAAATTCATAAACAAATAGAATGAAGTATTTGTCACCATAATAGCTTTGTACTCTAATAGGACCACATTAGTTAGTATGAACCAGCTCCAAAATATTAGTAGAAGAAAAGGTCTTACTCTTGAAATTAGACTTTTTTATTTTACCCATTGGACATTGTTTTTATATCACTTTATTAGGTTTTCTTAGTCTTGGTAACCCTCTAACTCTTTTCATCTTACTTATGCTTACCAAATTATCAAAGTTTACATAAAATTTTAATCACCTAAAAATGGTCATCTAGACTATTAGCCCCCTTCTCAACATTTTGGCTAAATTAATTAATTATTTCCCTAAATCAAATTGCTAAAAATCAATTAATTTGATTATAACCTATAGTTTGACTATATTGTTCTAAGTTCATATTTAATTAAAATGAGAATGTCCTCTTTAATTAAATAAAAAAGACCCCTTTCACCCTCTTATCCTAAGTTGCACACATAAAGTATTTCCTTTATTTAAAAATAAAATAAAAGATTTTTTTGTCCCACATGGGGGACAAAAGACAACTCTTCGTCATGATTGGTGGAAATGCTTATGCACATGGATCACTCTCGCTTTCAAACTCCACCCTTGATCACATGCATCTTGCCTCATGATCTCTATCATCCATTTATCTTTAAAAGGGACAGCTCTCTCCTCATTTTAAAAACTCCACTCTTTTACTAATGTTATGTTGCAAGATTGAAGATCTTATACTTATGGAGCTCCTCTTCTTCTATCTTATATTCTTCATTCTTATGCTTCTCATTCATTCTAGTTTGTCTCCATGCTTATAACTTAAATCATCTAGTCTAAATATGGGTTGTAATACTTATTTTCTAGTTTAGCTTGCATTCTACTTTCTCTCATTTAGATTTTATTTGCATTACATTCATTCTATATTCTTGGATGCTAGCATTCTTGCTTCCATCTTTGAATCTCTTGTTCTATGGTGTTGTTAAGATTATGGGTGTTGCACACATTGCATAATATTGTTATATTATATTATTTTATTTTATTATATAATGTTGTATCTAGGAGCACCTAGATGGGTGTGCAACATGTAAAGATTCTCATGGGATCTACTTGATGAGTTGTATTGTAACATTGTGATAATATTTCATGTCATTATTTAATATTGGAGAAAAGAAATAAAATTCCAATATTAAATGTAGGGTCAATGGATTAGGTAGCACATGGTTTATGTAATACCACTTGGTGGTTTTGTGGGACTTACTACTATATAAGCAACCACAAGGGTAGTTGTTGTATGAGAAGAAGGAAAAAAGGGAAAGAGTCAAGCGAGAAAAGGCTTGATATGTTAGCCAAAAGAGCATTTGTGAAGGTTGAAAGCATGGCATGGGATGTGTGGATTCATGCGTGTTCACATAGACTACTTGGTGGTGGCTATGGCTTTGAAGGCTTCCATGGTTGTATTGCAATGGTATTTTTGCTAAATAATACATGATGATGGATGCTTTTGGAGGCTATGTTTTTCCCTCAAAGAGGGTTTTCTAGGGTATATCTTGTGTCACAATTTTGTGGGTATGTTGTCTATCCTCTTGCATTTGGATTTCAATTGCATATTTATTTCAGATTTATTATGGGTTATGTGGAAACGGTTATGTTCTTTCTTGCAAGTTTCCTTACAAGTGGTATCAGAGCTATGGTTTTATTATTGTAACTTTAAATTGAATCCATGAGAATGCATGAGAGGATAGAAGAAAGGGTAGGATAAATGAGTTGTTTATTGTAGATATAAGGGTTTTTTGGGTTTGCTATTATGATGGGATATTAGTAGATTTTGGGCATGTGAAATTATTGGACAAAAGGGTTTTATAGATGTTTCATTTGAATGAGGATTTTAGGGGGAGCTTGTAGAAATGACCTCTTAGGTAAAAACATACCTCACCATTAGATTCGGATTGACATTTTCATAAATTTTGATGTATAATATACCCTAGTTTGGCCATGTTCAGAGAAAATGAAATTTTTTTTAGTTTCATCCCATGATGGTCATCAAATTTAATACCATCAGAATTTTCATCACAAAAAAAATATATAGTAAAAATGGTAAAAAGATTGTCTTAGTAAAATGATCATACTTTCTCTCAGGATGTCAGATTTTAGACTTCTTATAGGCGTTGGAAAGCTAATTCAGAGCACTACAACTTGGTTATGTTTGGTTCTCTGATTATGACATTTTGTTAGGTTTTAAGAGCCCAAAAGGTAGATGTTATTTATTTTGAGCATAGATTTGGGCAAAATTTGGGCATACAGAGTCAGATTTTGAACTTTGAGTAGTCAACAGAAAGATCTTGGAGAGCTCTACACATTGGTTTAGATTTGGTACATGTTTGGCATATTTATTTGGTGATATATTAATATGAACAGTTTATAATATATATTGACTATGGTAGCATTGTGAGTTTATGACATTTTATATTTTGTAGATTTGGATTTGATGTCATTGTATACTCAATTCATATTTTAGATTGGTCTAATGATGATATAGTTATCATTATTTGGTTTGGATATGTATGATGACTTGATGGGTCTAAAAATTGTGCAGTGTTGTAAGCAGTCTATACTTAAGGTTGTATTTATAGGTTGGTTATGGGTTGTCTTTACCCATTGATCTTTCATTATTGATGTGTATTCAGATTGGTGGCCTGTATTTGGGTTGTCTATGCCCTAAGTCACATGATTTACTAATTTTTCTTTATGTAGAAGGGATGAGATGTTGTTACCAGGTACAGTCATGGTGGAGGATTATGGTTGACTATTTTATACTAACAGGTTGGACACTTTGAGTGTTGGTGTCTCAGTTCATGGATGTGATCATGGTGCCATAGATTTTGGCATGATATGATTGGATATATAGGTACATCCTTGATGTTCATTGGTTTGAATTCATAATTTGGTTATGGTGGTATATCTTCTTGGTTGAGGATCATGGTTATTTGGTTTCTTTTAAGGAGCTCATGATGTGCACTTTGAGTTATTTGATGGTTTGATGCCTTGGTTGATTCTCATGGTTAAAGGATGGTTTTTCATCATGATGTCATGGATAGCTTGGATACATGATTTAGTGGGAGCTTTTGATAGTAATGAGATAATGTTGTAGGAGTAGTTCCTAATTTGGTTTGTATCTTCTTGAGTTTGGAGATCTTCATTTCACTCGGTATTGACACTTTGGTTGTTTGTGTAGACCTAGAGGATCTTCATGTAGGAGATGGATTTTATGATTCCATAGGTGACTTGGTACCATAGTTGAGTGGGATTTATTGGCGTTGATATATTTACTAAGTGTTTACAAATGTCAGAGATTTGTCTTAGATCCTATTGTTCCATAAGCATCTTTGACATTTTCATAGTGCACTTATTATCTTCATGGTGTGTGAAGATGATTAGATCTTGAGGAATCATGGAGTTCTTGGTTATATTCATGGTGTTTGGAGATGGTTTTTTCTTCATGGTGTGTGGAGATGATTACATCTTGAGGACTAATGGGGTTCTTGGTAAAGATGTAGTTTATGCTTTCATTTGGCATGTTATCCTTGGTGTTAGGATGGTTTCATTATCATTTCATGGTATACTCTTGATACACATTTAGATTTTTGACATATTATAGTATGTTCATATGGAGCATGTTATCTCTTTGGTTGAGATGGTTAGATCATGTTGTTATGTTTATGTACCTAAGGCCATGGTTGGAACTTTGACAATAATCTTGGTTTAGTTTCTTAGTATTGAGTACATTGATCATAAGCTTGATACCTCGTGATATTTTTATGTTGCATTTGGATTTGGCATGGATTGATTGGTTACAGGTGTTCATGGATACTTAGAGATGGTGGTGATGTTGATTTCTCTTGGACTAGAGAAGTATTTTTTGGGATGGTTGATAGTTTCAGTAGGAAGTTCGAGGGGCATTGACTTGATATGGACTTGAGAGGAGATTGTTCTTAGATGAGTCTTGGTTGGAGACTTCGATATCTTGATGAGCATTCTCATTCCCCACTCTTGGTCTACTTGGTGGTTTGCTACTTGAGAGGTATAGTCCATTGTTTCATTTAGGTGCATTATGTTTATGCTTGTCTTTCATGGATATGAATCTTGAGCTATGGCACATGAGTTAGTTCTAGAGGGTTCATTTAAGAGATGGTTTGGCATTAGTTATCTCCATTTACATATGTTGTTATGCTAGTTGTGTTTGGGAGATGGTTTTATATTGGGCATATTCTTTGGACTAGGAATGGTTTATGAGTTTCATCTTATTGTGAGAAGCTTACATCCATGGTTAGTTATATAGTATGGTTTGGGTGTTGTTGAGGCTTCTTGGTTGGGGTTTTATGGAGGAGATCATACTTGCACAATTTACATCTAGAGGTGTGTGTAGAAGGACATGATACAAGTTATGATTTGCATGGTTTCTCTTTGGTCTTAGTTATCTTCCTAGATGTTTGATTTTTCTTACATTGGGTTTGAGATTGGTTAGAGATTGTGATCATTGGTTTGTATTCATGTATATCATGTGAGAGATGACATAGTTATTCCTTTATCTCTTTCCTCTATTGGTTGTAGAGGGCTTTAGAGAGTGTTGGATATTTCTTATGAGATTTTTTCTTGTAGGTTATTGGTTTACATGTTTTGGATGTCCTTGAGACTACATGGATTCGCTTCTTTGAGATGTTGTAAGTGGATTGATTATAAAATTGACATTATCTTTTGCAGTGGGAGCTTCTTGGTGTATATGTGGCAATTATTTATCTTGAGGCTTGTGATTGTGGGTTACAAATTGGATATGTTGATGATGTGAGATTCACTTGGTATACCTTTAGAGGTATGGATAGTTGGATGGGTTTGGCACTTGCTATGGGTGTTATTTCAGCTATGGATATTTTGACAACTATGAATACATGTGATTACCTTTGGATCATATTTTTGTGTTTGGAATTTTAGTTGGTATAGGATTTTATGATCTTCTAATGCGACAGGTTGGGTGGCTTTCTCTTTGGATGACTTCTATGTATATTTGGTGGTAGTGGCATAATAAGAGGTGAGATCATTCATGTTTGAGATGCTAGATACTTTGATTTTGCTATGGGTATCAGGATGGAGCATATGGTGTACTTTGAACCAGGATGGTGGATGTATTGGGAGGGATTGTTCCCTCATTCATTTATGTGGCTATAGATTGACCCCATGCAATGTATACAATAAGTGGGAGATTGTTGAGATTATGGGTGTTGCACACATAGTATAATATTTTTATATTGTATTATTTTATTTTATTATGTAATGTTGTATCTAGGAGCACCTAGTTGGATGTACAACATGTAAAGATTCCCATGGGATATACTTGATGAGTTGTATTGTAACATTGTGATAATATTTCATATAATTATTTAATATTGGAAAAAATAATTAAAATTTCAATATTAAATGTGGGGTCAATGGCTTACTTATCACATGGCTTATTTAATACCACTTGGTAGTTCTGTGGGACTTGCTATTAAATAAGCAACCATAAGGGTAGTTGTTGTATGAGAAGAAGAAGGCAAAAAAGGAAAGAGTTGAGTGGGACAAGGCTTGACAAGTTAGCGAAAGGAGCATTTATGAAGGTTGGAGCATGGCATGGGATGTGTGGATTCATGCTTGTTCAGATATATTTCTTGGTGGTGGCTATAGCTTTGAAGGCTTCCATGGTTGTATTGGAATGGTATTTTTGCTAAATCATACATGGTAATGGATGCTTTTGGAGGCTAGGTTTTTCCCTCAATGAACGATTTCTAGGGTATATCTTGTCACAATTTTGTGGGTATGTTTTCTATTCTCTTGCATGTGGATTTCAATTGCATATTTATTTCAAATCTATTATGGGTTATGTGAAAATGTTTATATTCTTTCTTGCAAGTTTCCTTGTAGGTGCACCTTGCAAGGGTTGCATAGTTTGGTTCATTTGAGATCCAACACCTCATAGCCTTTGCATGTCATAGATAGAGAGTTATGATTTAACTCTTAAAATACCCTCTTTAATGAGTATTCTCAAGAATAATAGTTTATAGAAGTATGATAGTTTTTGTACACACATTTTTAAGGAATATTTTATTATTGTCACAAATTTCTCTTTTGCTACAACTATCTATTTTCTTCATATCTATCTACTTTCTTTTCTTGACATATCAATGCTCATGTTGACTACTAATATTGCCTCTTGTCTCTCTAAATTTTTAGTATTGATGCTAACTAGATTATGCATTTAGGATCTGTTATCTCTCTGTGCTTTATTCTTCAAGGTCAGATCTCTCTATCATCTTGGCTTCTTCATTCTTTGACGTAATGTGTTCATAGACCAATAACACATTAGTCAAAGAGGAGAAAATGTAATCACCCAAAAATGGTCATTTAGACTATGAGTCCCCCTTTCTAGCATTTTTGCATAATTTATCTAATGCTTATACTTGATCAAATCTCAAAAAATTCATTTATTTGATTTTATTTTATAGTTTGACCACTTTATTTTAAGTTCATATTTAATTAAAAGAACATGTACCCCTTTTAATTAAATAAAATTTCCCACTCATCTCTTATCTTAAGTTGCACACACAAAACCATTTCCCTTATTTAAAAATAAAAGAAAGGACATTTTTGTCCCATATGGGGGACAAAAGTCAACTATTCATCATGATTGGTGGAAGTCCTTGTGCACATGGATCACTCCCACTTTCAAACTTCACCCTTGATCATATGAATCTTGCCTCATGATCTCTATCATCCATTTCTTTTTAAAAAGGACAGCTCTCTCCTCACTTCATAACTCCACTCTTTTACTAACATTATGTTGCAGGATTGAAGATCTCATATTTGTGAAGCTCCTCATCTTCTATCTTCTATTCTTCATTCTTCATGCTTATCATTCATTCTAGTTTCTCTCCATGCTTATATCTTAAATTATCTAGTTTAAATAGGGGTTGTAATACTTATTTTCTATTTTAGCTTGTATTCTAATTTCTCTCATTTAGCTTTCATTTGCATTACATTCATTCTAGATTCTTGGATGCTAGCATTCTTGCTCCCATCTTTGAATCTCTCATTTTATTGTGCACCTTTGGCTCATTTGAGAGCCACCATCTCATAGCCTTTGCACGTCATAGATAGAGAGCTATAAGTCACCTCTTGAGATGCCCTCTTTCATGAGTGTTCTCAAGAATAATGATTTATAGAAGTGTGAAACTTTTTATACACATATTTTTGGTGCCCACCATGGAACTAGAACCAAGTTTTTATCTCTATTTTCTTGCTAGTCTTTTAGTTGCATTCTCATGTTTGGTTTTTTATAGTAGCATTTTGGATCTAATCAAGTCATTTTATAGGTTCATCACTTTGGTTTTAAGGCTGACCCTTTTGGATATTTGTTTGAAAGAAAAAACCCTAGGGTTCTAAAGAGTTTATCATATCTCTTAAACCATTTAGAGTTCAAATCTGGAAAAAAAAAATCAGGTTGGGGATGCATCCCAAATGTCTTAGTCCAATTTTTGGAGTGTTATGAGTTGAGTTGCATCTATTATGAATTTATTTTATTTTATAAAATATTTTTTTTGGCACAAATCAGTGCCTTTTTCAAAAAAAATGTGCATTTTTGGAAAGGTCTCTGAATTCTACATGGGGTTTGTTCTTTGTGTTTTGAATTTAGAGGTCATATTAGGTCTCAATAACTTGATTTTAAAAAATGGATTTGTTTTGACAAAATGATTCCCTATGGCACAAATGAAGGGATATTGCTGAATTTCTTGCATTTTGGAAATATCTCAGGTTTTTAGAAAGGGTCTCTTCTTTGCATTTCTATTTTTGGAGCCAAAATGATAGCAAACTAGTCCACTCTTGTTGACTAGGTAAAAAAGAGAGCATTTGTGATTAGTTTGAACTTTTTTTCATATGCTTGGTTAAAACATAATTTAAGTTTATGAGCTAACTATTTACTTTATGTTGTAGGTCTTACTTGGTTATTATGCCCTAACATTGGTTGTTTTGTAGGGAGTTTCTCATTTCATTGCTAAAAAATATGCATGTCAAAGACCTTGTGTGCTAAAAGGGTTATTAAAACTCATTTTTACGGTTGCCCAAAGAAAATAAACAAACAAACAAGTGTGTTTTATTTCCCTTATTTTTGTTTTTAGTAATATTATTGATTGTTCATATTTCATAGGCACATAAAAGTTGCAATTGGGATCTCTTGGTGGTAGGAAAGTGTGCTCTTCACCCTTGTTGTGAATCAAAAATCTTGACCCACCTTTAAATTTTGAAAGTAAGTGGATTAATTGATCTTCTTGGTGTGTTTGAGGGAAATTATTAGAATAGGAGATTATTCTCTTCACCATTGTTGTGAATCAAAAATCTTGACCTCTAAAAATTGATCCATTTTGTGTAGTTTAGAATCATTTAGTGGGCCTGGTCTTGAGAGATCAAAAGGAATGACCCAAGTGGGTACAAGAGAAATCAGTTCTTCCAACTCACTATAAACTCAAGGCTATCAAAGACACAAAACCTTGGTATACATAGAACTTATCTTCATCTAGTGGAAGTACTTATGGGATTGTAACCATGAGTAAATCACTAGGTGAGAATGCTTAAGGTACTCTTGTGTCCACAAGGTCCATTACTTATCATATGATAAGGTGTCCCATATCAAGAGCAAGAGGAGTTTTGTGAATGAAAGCCCTTACTAAGAACCTAGGATAGAAACTACCTTATGTTTTTGCTCAACATCTTAGTGCAAGGACTAGTCCTAGTGGATTACCCAGATCACCCAAATATTTTACACTCACCATTTATGTCCCCTTGGTTATGCTAATGACATCTCCATAAAAAATCCAATATCTCTCGTGGGGAACCACTTGGTGTAAGGCAAAGGGGCATCAAGCATGGGCCAAGTTGTTAAGTAATGAACTATGTCCTTTAGGTAGATATTGCTTCATGTGTTCTCAAATGTGCTACACTTGTGGAAATCTATTGAATGTACACATGACAATAGTCCTAGGCCTTTCTTTTTAGACCTCACATATGCTTGTATCATGCATGGTTGATTTTTCCTTTGCTTGATTATTTTAAGACTACTCCATGTGTCACATCTTGCTTTTGAAAATTGAACTTTCTATGCTATCAACTTTGTCAACCAGGTCAAAACATCAAGTCTAAACATTTTTCTTGTGTTTCTTACTAGGTGATTTTCATCATTTGACTTTGATTTGCTATGTCTCTAGTGCTTGAACATGCTTAAAGTTTCTTTTGGTCTTTCCCACCTTCTTCATCTATGTCCTCTTTCTAGGACCCTCTTTTGATAAAGTTTAGCTTGATCTATTGACTACACTCCTTAATTGGAAGATTTGTTCACTTGTTTTTTCTTATCTATCTACTTGGCTATTTGTGCTTCTTGACTAGCTCTTGACTTGAGTCTCTAGTGTCATAATGTTCTTGGACACTTTGCTTGATAATTCACTCATTCATTACTACCTCTATTTTATAAGTGAACACTCTACCTCTCTCATTTGGACATCAAGTTATCTTGTGTCACCTTATTAGCTTCCTCTAGTCTCCTTTATGCTTGATTATCTATCTACCACTATGTCATTCAAACCTTGTGCTACCAAACCTCAACCAAATCTAGATGATCATTATATCCTCCATGCCACTAAAGATTTTCAAGATCTATATGCTCAATACAAAGAACTAGAAGAGAAAAATGATCTTTCTTACCTTTATCTCTCTAAGTACATGATAGAAATGAAGTCTAAATTTTAGAAAAGATTAGAGAAGAAAATTGCATCCTTACATGAATCTTCCTTAAGATCTTTACATGCATGGGAGTCATCATCTCTAAGGCTATCATCTTCTTCAAGGTCTACATATTCTACTCCAAGACATCATTTTTCTTCATCTTCTAGATCCAAAGACGTCTTTAGAGAACAAGCAAGTGATACCTCATTTGAGCCTATGCCAAGGTTTCATGATAAACCTATCTTTGATGAAGATATTGATGCATCCTATGCACTTCATGAACAACAAGAATATCCTAGGCATACTCTTGAGATAACTTTTACTCCCTTGGGATATTCTAATGATGACATTTTGCAAACACTTATTGGCACTAAGCTCATCACATTTCCTAAGTCTAGCTCATATGGAAACCCATTATTGGATATCTATTGTGCTCATCATCGACATAATGAGCATAGTACTTTAGATTGCATTGAGCTGAAACATAAAATTCAAGATCTTATTGATGATGGGATTGTTAAAACCTCTAATGACTCATGTAATTAGGACACTTCTCTTGAGCAAGATCATATTGATGAACCTATGTATAGTTATGGTTTCCTTGATACCTTCACTTATTCCAACACTCATGCACCTCCTAAAATGTCAAAGCTTTCTAATATGCCTCCACCAAAAAAAGAGCCTAATGCTTTCCACACTAACTATGTGTACCCTTAAGGACTATCTCTAAAAGAAACTCAAGATAATCTTCACTTGGCTGCAAATATTTTCCATGCTACTAAGCCTAAAGATCCTCAACTTTCATGCATTGCTATGTTTACTATGCCCACTTTAGCTAATCCCCCATTACCTCTTCAAGATCCTATTATGAAAACCTCATATTTTCCCGTATCCTTAGAAGTGGTTCCATGTCAAGATGACTCTCAAAAAGCTAAAGCTATAAATGTCAAGAAAGATCAAGATCAAGAACCCTCTAATCTCCTTCAATATGTCACTCTTCCATATCCTATGTCTTATCTACCTCATAAGTATGATGAAGACATAACTTCCACTATTTCCATTGATCTTACTAAAAATTATGAGAAAAGTTATCTTCATATGTTATCCAAAGCTACTTGTCAAGATCAAAGTGTCCCCTCATGTTCTACTTCTCCATATCCACATCAAAACTATGCTTAAGCTTCAAATTCTCCTATCAAAGGTGTTTCTCCTATCAAATCTATTCATGAGTCTATTGATGGCCTTGGTTGCATTGCTCACTCTAAATATGTTGATACCCCCATCCACTATCCTTTTGCATCTCCTAAATCTATCCTTGGTCCTTATCCATCAAAGCTAAAGCCT
The DNA here is from genome assembly GCA_028749045.1 of Cupressus sempervirens. Classification (NCBI taxonomy): domain Eukaryota; kingdom Viridiplantae; phylum Streptophyta; class Pinopsida; order Cupressales; family Cupressaceae; genus Cupressus; species Cupressus sempervirens. The sequence goes on along the minus strand of CM053792.1, from coordinate 53,019,204 downwards.
TCAAACCTTTCATCCATATTGGGACCTTATTTACCTCCATCTCCTAGGTCTTCTATTGTACCTCAAGATCAACAAAGATGCTCATCCTTGAAAAATCTCCATTCATCTATCCATCTAAACTAGTCATATTAGCCTTATTCATCCATAGATCCTAAGTCTTTTGGAAAAGATAATAAACATAATAATCCATTTAAATATGAAGATTATTATATCCCATCTAATCAATATGTGAATTCTAAGAAAGAAAAAGAATTCAAGAGACCACAAAGGTCTACTACCCAAAGAGCTAAATCAAAGAAAATATGGGTTCATAAATTCATCATTAAACAAATGCGCTCTAAAGCATCCAAAGAAAAAGAAAAATCTAAAGCTGTATGAATTCCCAAGTCTCTCTTGAATGACTTGAATATTGAAAATAAATTAAATTTGACATTCAAGCTTCCAAAGGCCTCCATTCCATACTGTTCCAGACATCTTCAGAAAAATCTTCCAAAGCCTTCCACTCCATCTTCTTCCAAAATTGCTCTGCTACCTCATACATCTAAACCTCTAGATATTTCCTCCATCATTCCAACAACCTTCAAGGTGTTTTTCAATATTGATCTTGCCCAATATTTCAGCTAACCTCATGAAATCCTCTAAATATTACACTAACTTGCTATCCATGCTCAATCAGTTCTTTCAAGACATGAATTCTTATCCTTTGTATAATTATCCTATTACCATCTCTATTCCTTCACCCTATTAGCATCTTTGAGCACAACTTTCTATGATCTTGGCTTATCATGAATTATCTTTCCTATAGGAGCTCTATGTATCCTAAAAAAGCTTGACCTATTTCTAAAAATCCAAAGGAAAAAAAGAAGAAAAAAAAGTACCTTGGTGAAAACCACTTCTATTGGAAATATAGGAGGAGTAACTAAGAGAGGAGGGGTAAATCAGTTACAAACTTATTAATGTTTGCTAGACATAGAAAACTATCTTCAATACCCAAGTGAACTCAGTAGATACTATCTTCTGAACTAGACAAACTTAGGAATACTCAGTAGACACAGAAAACTATCTTCAAAGCCCAAGTGAGCTTAGTATAACTAACTGGTAATGATATGAAATTTTGTGTAACATCAAAGATAATACACAATTAATCAATTGTTTCAACAATCTCCCTCTTTGGCATTGATGGTAACAGAATATGTCATAATAAAATGAAATTTTGGAGCAAGAATAAAGTAAGGAACATATCCTTGGTTTCATTCTGATTCTGATCCATGAGAACTCCTTCTATCCAGTGTAAACTTTTTATGTCTTCAATTTCTCCCTCTGTTAGAGAGCTTATGTTTGCTAGATCTTTTGCCAAGTTCATTCTCCCTTATTGACATCTCTTTACGAGATTTCTATGATAGAAAACTTCTCCCTCTTTTAAAAAAAAATCAATGAGATATGAAAGTAAACTTCTCCCTCTTTGACATCTCATGCCAAAGACAATACCCTTGTCAATGTTGTACCAACTTATTAATCTCTAATAATTCTATGGTTGATGCATCATTGAACTTCATTTAGTGAGCTTTAGATAGAGGAATGACCCCTAGCTTACTTCTTAGATACAGAAATGCATCCTTAGGTAATGGCTTGGTGAATATGTCTATAATTTGTTCCAATCTCGCTTCTTTATCTTGCACCAATTCTCTTAAGAAATTATATTTTATAGAAATGTGCTTTTTTTTGGTATGCATCATTGGATTCTTTGATATATTGATTGCAATGGTGTTATCACAGTATACAACTATTGGATCCTTAATCTTTATCTTCATACCTATCATAAATTGTTTTAACCAAACAAGAAATTAGAACAGTTGACTAGTGTTGCCACATATTCTACCACTAATATGGATTGAGAGATAAAATTATGTTTCTTTCTTGTCCAAGACACTAATCTTTTATCAAGAAAGAATGCTTCACCACTAGTGCTTTTTCTGTCATCAATACTTCATGCCCAATCATAATTCTAAATTGCCTCCTATTTTGTACCATAAGACATATTTTTTAGTACCTTTTAGATATCCCATGATTCTTTTAACTACCATCATGTAATTTTCTTTGGAATTTTCTAATAATCCTGCCACCATACCAACTGCTAATGCAATATCAAGCCTTGTATGTACTACATACTACAATTTTCCAATCATTGATCTATATGTGGTTTGATCTACCTCTTTGGAATCATCATTCTTGGAAAGTTTATGTCTAGTAGACATAGGGGTTCCAACTAGTCTTGAATCTTTCATTCCAAATTTCTTTAGTATCTCCTTGATATATTTAGATTAAGTAATATAGATACCATCTTTCTTCTATTGAATCTGTAATTCAACAAAGAATTTTATCTCACCAAACATAGACATCTCAAATTCTTTACTCATTTCTTTAGAAAATGCCTTGCACAAGTCATCATTTCCTATGAATAAAGTATCATCAACAAATATTTATGCCAACACAATCTTTCTGTCTAGTCCTTCTTTGATATACAGACTATTGTTATCATTAGTTCTTTGAAAACCAATTTGTATCAAGTAGTTATAAAGTCTTTCATACCAAGCTCTGGGAGATTTTTTGAGACCATATAATGCCTTGTGTAATTTGCATACCATGTCCTTTTTGCTAGGATCTACAAAACCTTCATATTGTTTAATGTAGACTTCCTCATCAAGGATTCAATTCAAGAATGAAAATTTTACATCCCCTTGATAAACTTTAAATCCTCTATGTGATGCATATGCTAATAAAGCTCTAATGCCTTTTAATCTTGCAACAGGAGCAAAAGTTTCACCACAATCAATACCTTCTTCTTGAGAATAGCCTTTACATACTAACCTTGTTTTGTTTCTTGGAAACTTTTCCATCTTCATTTAGTTTGTTTCTAAATACCCACTTTATGCCAATTATATTTTTATCCTTGGGTCTAGAAACAAGAGTAGATTTTTATTCTTTTCTATTTATTCTATTTCTTCATTCATTGCCTCATCCAACTTTCTTTATCCAAAGCATCTTTAACATTTCTAGGTTCAAATTCAGCAAGTAAACATGTACCTTTCAATTTTCTTCTTGTCATTGATCCATTTGATTTGTCTCCAATGATCTGATCAAGTGCATGATGCCTTCTAACATATCTTGCTAACATAGGTTATTTGGATTTGGAATGAGTTTCATTGATTTCATCATGAATTTTAGCATCAAGTTTGGGTCCCATTGTCTATGACTCAGGTACATTAGACACGTTTTGCTCTAGCTTGGTAGCCTTTGACTCAAGTCCTTCAAACTATGACTCAGGTTGCATTATTTGCAACTCAGTAACTGTCTGAGATTTTGGGGACTCGGGAGGTGAAGCCTCCTTTCTTCCAGATAGGTTTGGTAGGGTATTAGGTTCATAGTAAAAAAATCTTTTGTAATACTCAGACTCTTTGTTGTTTTCTTCTTCACTCTTTTCTGCAAACTCGTCAATTCTCACATGTGCACTTTCTATGATTTTATGAGTAGATAAATTCAAACACTTGTATGCTTTACTTCTGTAAGAATATCCTAGGAATATGCCTTCATCACCTTTGACATCAAATTTTCCTTTTCTAGATTCTTTCAAGATATAACATTTGCTACCAAATACTTTCAAATAACTTACATTAGGTTTGTATCCATACCATAGTTCATAAGGAGTTTGATTTGATTCTTTCTTCAGTTGTACTCTATTCAAGGTATGTACTACAGTGTTGATTGCTTCCTTCCAGTATTTGATTGCAACATTCTTTTCTATCATCAACATTGTTGCACAATCCATGATTGATTTGTTCCTCCTTTTAGCTATGCCATTTTGTTGAGTGTACCAGGGGCTAATACTTGTCTTTTAATTCCTTTTTCAATGTGGAATTCATTGAATTCATTGGAGATAAATTCACCACCTCTATCTAATCTTAAACATTTTAACTTCTTTCCAAAAAAAAATTCTACTCATGCCAAATACCAATTGAATTTTTGAAAAGCTTTTTATTTTTCTTTTAGATACATTATAGTCATCATTCTATAATAGTCATCAACAAAAAGAATGAAAAACTTTTCTCTACTATAACTCTCTATTCCAATAGGTCCACATAAGTTTGTATGCACAAGCTCTAATACTTCTTCAGAATGATATTTCTTGCTTTTTAAACTAGTCTTTCCCATCTTACCAATTTGGCAAATTTTGCATAGACCCATATCAGGTGTCTTCAAGCTAGAAATACCTCTTACTCTTTTGTGTTTTCTTATCTTAACTAGATTATAAAAGTTTACATAACATAATCTTTTATTCCATAATCAACTTTCTTCTACTTGATCAATACAACATGAACTTTCACTAAGATCAAGATAGAATAGGTTACCTTTTATTTGTTTGCTAGATCCAATCAAATTTTTTTTTCCATCCAGTAGTTTGGCCTTCACATTCATGAATTCTACCTTAAATCCAATGTTATTCAACTATACCACACTTAGTAGATTATGCATTAGTCCTTCAACCCAATAAGAATTATCACATATAAGTTCATTAGTCAAAGAGATACATCCTTTTCATTTGATGCAGCAAAGTTCATTATTTCCAAATCTCACACTACCACCACCATAATATTCCATGTGCTCAAATTTTGTTTTATCTCAAATCATATGATGTGAGCAGTCAGTATCAATAATGATGTATCATTTTTTATAACATGAGATATAAGTGTCATCTTATATCCTTCATCATCATATTCATCTTTTACAGCAATATATACCATTTCTTCTTTACTGTTATCAAAATCTTTAGCCATAAAACAAGATTTCTTACCTTTGTCCTCGTAGTTCTTGAATTCCTTCTTGCCTTTTTACTTATTGTTTTTCTTCTCATCCTTGTTTTCTCTGTTTGGACACCTAGCAACAATGTGACCAATTTCTTCACAAGAAAAATAGATTAGAGGAATCATGCCTTTATACTTTCCTCTACCTTTGGAATATTTCCTTGCAAGTAGGGCTTCAACAACTTTAAGACCACTATCAAAAATTTCTTTTGTTTCTTCTTCAATTCCTAATTGATTTTCCTTTGATTTCTTATCATTTTTCTTGAGTGAGAGTTTTTCTTCAAATGCAGACTCAATACCTTGAAAACTAGGAACATAACTATCATATTTATCCAACTCAAAAGCTATCAATCTTCCAACCAGAGCATCTAGAGTTATTTTATCATTTGGATCACATCTCATTTCTTGAACAGTAGACACTCTAATTGTATAGATAGGAAGAAGAGCTCTAAGTACCTTGCTTACAACTATTTTGTCATCAATGTCTCCTCTAGATGCTTTGATTGCACTCACACTTTCTTTGATTCTTTTCGCATATTTTGCAATGTTTCCATCTTCTCTCATTTTCATCTGATCAAATTGGCCTCTAAGACTTTCTTCTTTAGCTCTTCTTGCATTTTCATCTCCTCAATAAATATCTTTTAGCTTGATCCACATTTCATGAGTTATTTTTCAGTCTTTTACTTCATCAAATTCAACATAACTAAGAGAAAATGCAATATCAATCATCATGATGCTATGATTTATCTTCTCAGAAATCTCTTCAACTAATAATGCTCCAGAAGGAGTCTTGTATTTAGTATCAAGATACTTACAATCTGAAACACTAATAGTTTCCAGATGTAATCTCATAAGTCCTTTTCATGTTGCAAAGTTGTCTCGGTTTAACTTGGGAATCTCTCTTTTGTAAGACATCTCAATCTTTAGCTTAGGTCCTTGAAACCTTGTCTGCAAGCACTAAGAGCTCTAATACCAATTGTTGGAAATATAAGAGGAGTAACTAAGAGGGGAGGGTTGAATCATTTACTACTAAAATAAATCCTAGATCCCTTAGATGTCAAAAAAAAATAACTTCTAAAAACTAAACTCTACTTAAGCTCAGCAAACACACAAAAATCTTGTAACTCGAAAAACACTAAAAATGCTTAGTAAATACTTAACATAAAAATATTAAGATGTTATCTATGATTACTTTAACTTAGTTGCAAACATATAAAAGACATAGCATGAGCAAATTTGACACCAAGATTTAATGTGGAAACCCAATTTGGAAAAAACCACCAATTGCAACTAGTTACTATTTTTCACTCTTTTGAAATGAGTCTTGTTAGGAATCAACCCTGTTGAAGGTTACAAAACACATTAGTAGGTGTGACCCTATTAGAGGATTTAATCACCCTATGAGTGGCCTTGCTAGAGGTTTTTAGGAACTTTGATAGAAATGTCACCTTGTTAGAGGATTTACAAATAGTTGTCAAGTCAACTCTGTTAAGAGATTTAGATCACTACTAAAATGGTTAGAGAGTAACAATGGCATTACTTGATTTGGATGCAACTAAATTGTTGATTATAGATCTCAATTCTGACTTGTATACTTGATCCTTCTTGATTGAATGTATCTTTTCAGCTTCACAAGGATATTATGCTTATCCTTTAGATTCACTTCCTCTTAACATCTTCAATTATCTTCTATTTCACACACTTTCTAAATCTCAACTTGACCTTATATTTATATCTTTTATATTGTCAAGTCAGGTAGAATACAACTTAGAATAATTAATATTCATCTTCTTAGTCAGCTAGAACCAATAGATAAATCAATTGAACTCAATGCCAAAATAAGAAAATCCTTCGTTGGTCAACCCTACTCAGTAGACACTAACTCAGAAATGATTTTCATATGTTAACCAATTGAACTCAATCAACATTACATAATTGCAAAGTTCCTTTTTTAACCAAGTGAGCTCGGTTAACACTAGTTCCATCCAACATTTTCTTCATTAATCAAGTGAGTTTGGTTAACACTCAACTTTTGCAGACTTTCATTTGGTGCTTGAGTGAACTTGGTAGATACTATCTTTTGAACTAGCCAAACTTAGGAACACTCGGTAGACACAAAAAATTGTCTTCAATGCCTAAGTGAGCTCAATATACACTAACTGGTAATGATATGACATTTTGTGTAACATCAAAGACAATACACAATTAATCAATTGTTTCAACAACTTCTTGTAGTGCCTTCAATAAGTACCATGATGAAAACCTAGAAAATAGGCATAATTTGTAATTGTTCCATAATCCATCTATCTCATCTTTCCTTTTTGATCTTGACAATGTTGAGCTATCCTTGCATATTGGCTATCTTATCTACTAGATTCCCTATTGCATTTTCTCATTCACTCATAGCCTTCATATCCAACTTCATCCTTATTTCTTTATCCCATTGTTATCCTATATAATTGACCCCTTGGTCTTGATCACAATAAAGAAAAACATGGTTCTTAGGCCTCTTGACATGTCTATTCTTTTGGATTGCATGACTTCATACTATCTTTCATCTTGTCTTCCATTGCTTATCCCATATGTTATCTCTCTTATTGGCTTTAATTTATTATCCTACATGTTATCTCCTTTCATGGATTTCTTGGCTTATCCCAAACGTGATTCATATGACTATTTTACTCTTTCCCTAGCTTGGGTACTCTTGAGGAGTTAGTCCTTGATGATCACTTTCACATGCCTCATACTCCTTCCTTATCCATCTCTACTTATCCACTAGCTTTATGCTCCATCATGTCCTACACCTTGCTCAAAAATGGAATAAAATGATGTGATCTTTCTTAATAACTAATGATCTCTAAAAAATTCTAAAAAAATGATGCTGAAAAAATCCAAAAATAATACAAAATCTCAAAAAATACAAAAAGTCCTAAAAAAATAATAATCTATCAATTGGTGAAAACTTGGAAAAAGATGCTACTTGAGACCCTTGCACTTATCTCTATCTCCATCTTTCTTTGTGCTCATACACCATGCATCTTTCTTTTCCTTGCCTAGCTTGGAATTATCTCTTGATTAGCTTATCAGGGTCTTCTTATGTGTTAGGGTTTCTTTGGAAACTCATGCAACATAGTGTTTCTCAAAACTACCCACTTGACGTCAAGTGTTTCTTGACACTTTTCAGATAGACTACCTATAGTCTACGGTGTTATGATATTTCTAACCATTAGATTCAAATCTTGAATAAATGGCCATGTGACATTCACACATGCACTTAAACAATAAAACTTGATCAGCTATGATGAACTTTACCTTCTTTTTGTGTTGTTTATGAAAATTTATTTGCTAAGTGTTCCCTCTGTAATAGTCTTTTGAGGATGTCATGGACTAGAATACTGGGGGCATGGGGCATGTTTACTTTCTTTGTACTTGTGGTTATACTTTGTCAGTCTAAGGTGCTTATAGCATTTATGCTTATCCTACTTGACACTTTAACTTACAATGTATCATCCTTATCTATTTTTGCAAGACTGCACTTAGGGGTTATCCTAGCACTTATACCTTGATACATATGTAATCTTGCTATACTAAACTTAGGGAATCTAACTGAATTAGTTATCTTGACTTACATGTCTTTTATGCATAGGTTGGATTCCCACATTTTTATCTGGTACAGATCATATTCATATCCTCATAGTTTATGCTAGTGATGATTGTATGATCTTTTGATATACCTAATAGGGATCAATGATAAAAACTAGGACATACTTATGTAACCCTTGCAATTGCACCTTTTCATACTAGCTTGCATTCTAGGGTTCATTCTAGCTTAGCTTTTCATTTTGCATGTTGAGAGAGCTCTCTTCTTTATTTTTCATGGTGGTTTCAACTAACTACGTTCATCCTTCTCTTGCCTCTTCTTGATCTTGTCTTATCTCTTGTTTCCTATTTCGTTCTTCTTTTTTATCTTACCATCTCATCTATGCTTTTGACCTATCTTTTCTAATATAAACATCCTGGATCCATTTTTGGGATTGAAATCCAAATTCAGGTTCATCTTGCTAGTCAAAATTTCTTCCTTCTTCTGTGCAGTTGGCTAACCTATTGAGGCTTATGCTTTGAATATTTTTGGGAAAACACCATTTCTTCATCATTTCTACTCTCTTCCACTCTTCATTTTCATTTCTATTTCATCTCATTTAATCTTTCTTCTTTCTTTGACCTAATTCTTATACTTTATCTTTCTTGGTCAAACTTAGTCAAACTAGAGCATATCTTCATTTCTTGGTGGTCACTCATTGGTCTTAATCTATTATCTATCATCATGAACTTTTCTTTTTTCTAAATTGATCAAATCTAGCTTATTTTTCATCTCCTCTATCTCATTTCAATTTCAATCCTAAGGGGGTAGGAATATTCTATCATTGTTGCAAATTGTTTTTTTGCTACAACTATGTATTTTTTCTTGATCTATCTACTTCTTTTCTCGACATATCAATGCTCATCTCAATTACTAATATTGTCTCTTCTCTCTATGAATGTTTAGTATTGTTGCTAAATAGACTATGCAATCAGGATATGTTATCTCTTTGTGCTTTATTCTTCAAGGTCAGATCTCTCTATCATCTTGGCTTCTTTATTCTTTGAATTAATGTGTTCCTAGATCAATCACACAATAGTCAAAGACAAGAAAATGTAATCACCCAAAAATGGTCATCTAGACTATGAACCCCCTTTATAGAATTTTTGCATAATTTATCTAATGCTTATCCTTGGTCAAATCTTCAAAAAACTATTTATTTGATTTTATTCCATAGTTTGACCACTTTATCCTAAGTTCATATTTAAGTAAAAGAACATGTCCACCTTTTAATTAAATAAAGTTCCCCACTCATCTCTTATCCTAAGTTGCACACACAAAATCATTTCCCTTATTTAAAAATAAAAGAAAGGACATTTTTGTCCCACATGGGAGACAAAAGTCAACTCTTCATCATGATTGGTGGAAGTACTTGTGCACATGGACTACTCCCACTTTAAAACTCCACCCTTGATCATGTGCATCTTGCCTCATGATCTCTATCATCCATTTCTCTTTAAAAGGGAGAGCTCTCTCCTCACTTAAAAACTCCATTCTTTGACTAACATTATGTTGTAGAATTGAAGATCTCACACTTATGGAGCTCCTCTTCTTCTATCTTCTATTCTTCATTCTTTATGATTCTCATTCATTCTAGTTTCTCTCCATGATTATAGCTTAAATTATCTAGTTTAAATAGGGGTTTTAATACATATTTTCTATTTTAGCTTGCATTCTACTTTCTCTCATTTAGCTTTCATTTGCATTACATTCATTCTAGATTCTTGGATGCTAGCATGCTTGCTCCCATCTTTGAATCTCTCTATTGGCATTAAGTTATTATTGCCATTAGTGACAACACTTATCTATATCAGTATAGCTATTAAGCTCAACACTTAGTTTCCTACACTCATCGAGCATTCCAGTATTAACCAAGCTTTGAAGTGTTTAATAGTTTACACCGAGTAGAATAGTGGCTACTGAGTGAATATAGGAAATGTGAAGAATAGCAGTGTCTACCGAGCCTCTCAGTGTCTATCATGCTTTACAATGTCTACCAAACAGTAAGTTTGTGTCATGGAAATTCAGTGTAAACCAAGCATTGGAAGAAGTAGTGTTTACCAAGTGAAGCAAGGTAAACTCAGTGTGCAGTATCTATTGAGTGACACTACATCTACTGAGTCACCAGTGGTCACCGAGTTCAGAACTAAATTAAGTGATTAGTATGGACCGAGCCTTTAGTTCTACCAAGTGCATGATGATGCATTGTAATGTAGTGGACATCAAGTATCAAGTCATCGAGTCAGTTTAGTGAACCCAAGTTATTTACTATTGGGCCAACTTTGTAATGTGTTGTTCACTTGTATTTTGGTCAACCTTTTAGTTTTGTTAATTGGAAAGGTATATATGTAAGATGTATTGTAAGATATCATTGTATTGAAATATTTTTGAAGTAATTTTTGAGAAGTGCATGTGAAGGATTATCAGCAATAGTTTAAGGAATGTAGCAAGGTCAATACAGAAGTAGAAAAGTTATATCCATAATGTAAGGTGATCAATGCATAAAGAATCTTATCAGCAACTAGTTGTAAGTAGATCCACTAATTCATCCTAATAGGTGAATCAATTTCCAAATCCTTTAACAAGGTAGACTTAACAGTCTTTGTAAAAATCTCTTAACCGAGTGCATACTTCATTGTATGCTTGCAAATCGTCTAACAAGGTGGACCTAGCAATCCTTTGTGCTCCTAACAGGGCAGATCACTAGAAGTGGTCAATGTAAGCCTTAACAGGCCAACTTTGTACTCCAGTAGTGAAGTTTTGTGGGTACCATCCCCACCCCAGTTTTACTTTCTATTTGGAAGGTTTCTAGGTCACCAAAACATTGTGTTCTTTTGTGTGATGAATGTTTTATCTTTCAGTACTAATGTATGCAATAGTATTGATGGATTTATGGTGAATAAAAAGAAAATTTTTAAAGTTACTGATTCACCCCTCCCCTCTCAGTAACTTATCATATCTTGAATAGTTTTAATGTATGCTAGCATTCTTGCTTCCATCTTTGAATCTCTCATTCTATTATGCATCTTGCAAGGTTGCATAGTTTGGTTCATTTGAGAGCTACCATCTCATAGCCTTTGCATGTCATAGATAGAGAGTTATAAGTCACCTCTTGAGATGCCCTCTTTTATGGGTATTTTCAAGAATAATGGTTTATAGAAGTGTGATACTTTTTATACACATAGACATAACCTCTTATGCCATAACCAAGCATCTTCACACTATGAAAATAGACAACTATCTTAAAATAGGTCTAGATAGAACAAGTTATCTCTTGTTTTCTCTCCACTTCAAACTAGTTCACCAATAGCATCATAGATCTTTTCCTTCTTGTTTTTGAAATCACTCTGTAACCTGATCTTATCAAATCTAAAAAATAGTTAAATTTCAAACCATCAACCCAATATGCATTTTCACATTTGATTTTTTCATTTAGTTTAATTGATCATGTACCTTTCACATAACATCATTACAAAACTTAACACTACTTCCATTATAATGTTCTAGCTTATCAAACTTACTTGTATCACTAATCATATGTGTGTGATAAAATGTTGACACACTTCTATGAGTCATTATATCCAAGATTACTCAATAATGAGGTCTCAAATGGTAGCTCATAGCTCTCTATTCATGGAATGCAAGGGTTTGCAATGGATGCTCTTAGTTTGACCTAGTTTGTGCTTGTGCAAGTACACCATAAATGAAAGATTCAAAAAACAAAATATGCATACAAATGAAGATGCAAGCTAATCTAAATGATAAAAATCCAAAACAATGCAAGAAAAGAAATCTAATCTATGAAAGGAAATAATAGTGCAATATTAATCTATGAAAAAAAATATGGATCTAAGCTAATATAAAATGAGTGGATTGATCATGATGATGGAAGCCATGGATGCATGAGAGAAGAAGACAAGAAGATAGAAGTTCTCCATAAAAATATTTAATGCTCAAACTCCTCCAAAAATCATTCTCCAAACCAACAACATAATAATAGCATAATCATAGATGTCAAAAATGAGGAGAGGGCTCTCCTTGTAAAGAAGAATGGATGATTAAGATTAAGAGGCAATATAATTTAATCAAGGGTGGAGAAAGAATGATCCATGTGAGACAAAATTCCACCAATGAGAAATGAGGAGGAAAATTAAATGGAATCCCACTTAGAAATATGTGCATTTAAGTGTAGATGAAAAAAGAATTTATTTAATTTTTATTTATTTTATTTCCTTTTTCAAGTGGGATTTTATTTAATTAAAAGGGACAAGTTCTTTTCATTAAATAGGATATATTTAATTAAATTAAAAGAGGTGTTTTTCTTTTAATTAATTAAATGAGGATTAATTATTTAATTTTATTTTTTATAAGAGAGGGGTAAATGCTTTGACCTAGAGCTATAAACCAGTGAGGCCACAAACGGGGGACCTCATCCCCATTAGATTTGAACCTTGATGGCAAGGATAACAACTCAACAACCTAACCATCACAACATGCCACTATTGGCGAGGATTAATTATTTAATTAAAAGAGAGGTTTTCTTTTAATTAAATAAGACTTAGGACAAAATGATCAAACCTTAGGAATTATTGAAATAATTCAATTAATTACAATTTGATCAAAGAAATTGATTTGAATTGATTTAATAAAATATTGAAAACCATTGATTCAAGAAATTTGATAAATTGAATAATGAGGGCCCATACTCTAGGTGACCATTTTAGGGTGCATGCATTTGCCCCTCTTTGACTAATGTGTGATTGATTTGGGAACACATGTAACCAAAGAAAGAAATTGAAGTGTGAGATCAATTTGGGATCACAAAAAAATCCAGATGTGTGGTCAGTTCGAGAACACATTAGGACAACGAATACAAATAAATTTTGACTTTAAAAAGTCAAGGATAAAATTGATAAAACTAAATCAAGGATTGAAGTTGATAGTTATCTCCCCCTTGTGATCGAAATCGAAATGAGATAGAGGAGAAATAGTGAATTGATAAATTTGATCAAATCAAACAAAAGATAAAGTTCTTGATGTAAGATGAAAGATATAAGAATCACGTAACCAAGGTAGATCATCAAGCATGAAATATTATGCCCCAAAGGTAAATTAGAAGAAAAGAAGTGGGGTGAAAATGAATGGAAAGTAGGAATTTGGAAGATATGGAAAGAAATAGAAAGAAGAAAAGAAAAAAATTTGTAAGAAATAGAATGCCCCAAAATCAATCAACTATTTAAGATAGAAATTTTGATTGAGATCACGAAAGAAGATAAGGAAATGAAGATCAAAACATGACCACAGTTGATTAAAAATCCATAAGAAAGATGAAGGGAAAACCCTCTCAAACTCATAATGCAGCCTAAAAATGCAAACTAACATGAAGTCTAATAATGCAAGCTACATGAAAATGAAAAGTTGTACTTGTAATATAGAAACTGTAACATAGGATATTGTGTTCATTATTAATTAGAGAATGTAAAAGAACATATTTTCATCATTGAGCCATTATTAACGGACATTAGAAAATCACACAAGCATCACTAATTACAAGTGCAAATATGAAGATATGAATGTGATTTATATTGGATTGGAATGTGGAAAGATTCTAACATAAGCATCAAAGACATAAAGGTCAAGATGACTTTGATATTAGCTTACCCAATTTAATGTAGCAAAACCATGCTTACATCAAGGCATAGATGCCAGGATGACCATAAGAATAGTTGTGCAAAAATAGTCAAGGATGATGCCTCAAATCTCCTAAGTGTTTCAAGGGGACAATAAGAGACACTCTAGAGTTTCAAGACCACACCCACAAGAAGAAAGCAAAGAAAAATATGCCCCATGCCCCAATTCCTCTAGTTATACATCACAGAGAGACTTATCAGAGGACACTCAATGAAAATCAATAACAATCAGCACATAAAGAAAAGATCATGACATAGGTCAAGCATTAAGTGTTGTGTTTAAAATTTTTAATTGTGTTAACTAATACTAAGTTCTGAGAATAAGGATCAAATGCTTGCAAGTAGGTTAGATCACATGATGAAAATAGGTAAGACCAAACCAATAAGTGTTGAAAAATACTTGATGTCAAGGGCTATATTGAAAAATACAGTTGGGATGGTGTTGAAAAACACCATTTGCAAGGTGTCCTAAAGACTACCATAGCCAAGAGACCAAAGCTAACACATTTATGCCCCCTAGACAAAGACAAATTCCAAACCAAGGAAACAAGGACAAGGCATGATGGAGAAAGACCAAGTGTCAAAGACACGTGCTAAGAAATAGGGGTGCAAATGCCTCAAGTAGCGCCCGTTTCCAGGTTTTCACCACTTGGATTATTACTTTTTCTTTTCTTTTTTTTTGGAATATATAATTTTTTTGGAGATACATCAAAGTGCTTATTACTAAGATGATCATTTTTTCAAGACATTTTCCAATTTTTAGAATCTTGACAGTATATCATTTTTTTGGATTTTTGAAATATATCATTTTTTTGTATTTTTTTCAAGATCAATAAATATGTACAATGATGCCCCCAAATAGAATGGGCATCATGGATAGAACTTCTTTAGGTGCAAAACATTGATAGGATCAAGGAGTTGATCTCCCTTTGTTGTAGATAGTAAATAGGCACCAGACCCAAAAGTTGTTGTGATAATGTAAGGTCCAAGCCAATTAGGTTCAAATTTAACCTTTTTGTTGAATTCTTTTGATATGTGCTTTTGATTAACCTTCATATGGTCAAATGATGCTTGGAATTTCTCATCTATAAGTTCTAACTCTTGAAGTCTCATGGTGCGGTAGTCTTCATTTGTAACTAGACCTTTGAGGGAAACTCTGGGTGATGGAATCTCAACCTCTAAAGGTAGCACTACTTCATAACCATATGTAAGGGAAAAAGGAGTAGCTCTAGTAGGAGTATGAATATTCATTCTATAGGCCCACAAAGTCAGATTTATCTGTAAGTGTCAATCTCTACCATTCTTATGAACTATTTTATGCAGGATTTTGAGAATGGTTGTATTTGATGCTTTTGCTTAACCATTTCCTTTTGAGAAGTAGATGGAGGACCAATGTTGTTTTATCTTGAATTTCTTACAGAGTTGTTTAAGGTCCTTATTTTTAAACTAGCCTCTGTTGTTAGTGATAATCTTAGAAAGAACTCCATATCTACAGATAATATGATTTAGAATAAACAAAGAAACTGTCTTGCCTAAGGCAACAAAAAGTGGGATAGCTTCTACCCATTTAGTGAAGTAATCAATAGTAGTGATAATAAACTTGTGTCCAAATGATGAGTTGGGATGAATCTGCCCAACAAGATCAAAGGCCCAACACTGAAATAGATAATGAGAGATAGAAGGAATGAGTTCCATACCTAGAGCATGTATCAGGTTACCATGTTTTTGACATTTTTCACATTAATTTTCAAAATCTACTACATCAATCTGCATCATGGGCCAATAGTGCCCCACCCTAAGCAACCTTCAAGCCATAGAAAGACCATTATAATGTCCCCCACAGATGCCCTCATGGATGTCAAGTAAAAATTGATCAGATTCTTCCTTTTCTAATCATCTAAGAAGTGTTCCATCTAGACCCCTCTTATACAAATCACCAGAGATAAGGGAATGTGAGAGGTATTTTGAATAAGGTTTCTATTTTTAGATTAGTTAAATGTTTCAGGTAGAATTCCATCACAAAGGTATGAATAAATGGCACTATAACGGGATGAATCATGATAAAAAAGGGTACGAATAACATGAATTTCTTGGGAATCATAGATAGGGTGATGTAGCTCTTCCACCAGGAATTCAAATCTTGATTTGTGTTTCTCTAATTGAAGAAGTGAAGCAAGTGTAGCCATAGCATCAACTACTCTATTTTCTACTCTAGGAATTTGATGAATTGAGACAAATGTGAAGTAGCATCTCAAGGAATCAACCATTTTCTTGTAAGGTACCAATTTCTCATTTTTTGTTAAATAATCATCATTGACTGGGTTGACTATTAGCTATGAATCCCCATAGATGTGTAACTCTTTAATTCTCTATTCTATAGCCATGTTAAATCCATTTGTTAAAGCTTCATACATACCCAAATTGATTTCTTGTGTTGGTTCAATAAGCACTGAAGATCTATCTTGAAAATAACTAGGGAGACAATCAAGTACCTCATCCTCAACTGCCTCAATGCGGCTTTCACCCTTGGATACGTCCTTTCTTTTTACTTTTTTTAGTTTTGACACCACCACATAGTGGATTTCACCATCATAACTCCTACTCTCTTTTTTTTATTTTCTTTTTCTTTGGTGACTATGGTACTTGATGTCTAGTTCTGTCATGTTGGTAGTCAGTTCATTGGTGGAAGAGACTACGGGTTCAATTGCATTCAAATAGCAAGCTATCTCATAATCATTTTGAAACATTAAAAGCTCAGGTTCATGATTTTTTTGGGACCAATCAATCAAATCAGGATGAACAAGGGGTAAATCAATGACTAGTTCAAGGTTATGAATATGAATGATATCTCTGGTGGCTGAAGAGTCAGAGTCCATCAAGTAACTTCCTAAACTACCCAAATTGGGATTCATCCTAACAAGTGAAGAATCGTCCATTAAGGTAACATGTGAGTTCAAATTATCTAATCCTAGACGTGAATCATCAACTAAATCAGGTTGAGAACTATATGTATGAACAACATCAATATCCATATCAACTATAGAAAGCTTTGAGAGGGAGTTCCATTCATACTCATTGGAATCTATTTTTGACTCTTGACTAGGATGCTTACACCATGAAGGCTTGGGATGCCTAGATGTGAAAGCCTCAATATCATCAAAGGTCACACTCTCTTGTTCTAGATTTGCAACTATCTCATGAGATACTAGACTATCTGAATCTCCCTTAAGGAGATTAGTAGAAGGGACCCAATATTCACACATATCTTGCTAATTTTCCAAATTAGGTACGTACACTTGCTCTTCTTCACTATCTGACTTATCAAGGATAGAAGCAACATTCTTATTGTGATTCACATATCCCATGCTAACCAGCTTCTTAGACTTGCATCCAAAAAGACCATGATCAAGGGGTTTGGCTCTAGCATCCAATATATTACTAAGAGGGCCATGTCTAGGATAACCCATCTTCTTGACAAAAGTATACCCTCTTCCATAAGCTTTAGGAGAGGGAGTAAAGTTCTCATTATACATATACTTTATTTCTCTATAAATCCAATCTCTAATAGCTACATCTTCTTTCTCATCTTGAATAGGCACTGATAATTATACAAATGTGTCAAATAATGTCATAGTTGAAGAGGAAGGTTTCATCTCTTGTGAAGGTTTACCATAAGACCTAGGTGAAACTAGTAATGTTGCAAGGGAATTGAGTTGATATCCCCCCATGCCAAGGTCTATGGATTTGAACTTGTATTTATACTTAGCTAAAGTTGCATCAAAATAATATGTTATCTATTGAGGGGAACATGAGTACTTGCTTAAATCAAGTTAATAGACAAAGTGTTATCCCCAAGTATACAAATCTCTATTCTATTGTAAGGGAACTTAACACACTAATGATAGGTAGACAGCACTACTTGCATATCATGAATCCATGGTCTACCAAGTAAAATATTGTATGCAAGGGGTCTAGCATCAACTATTTGGAATAATATATCTTTTTCAACAGGACCAATCCTAATGGGAAGGATGACCAACCCCTTTGAACTTCTCTCTACCTCATCATAGGCTTTGACAGTAATCTTCCTTTTGATATCAATAACTTGTTCAAAATAACCTAATGTCTTTAAAAGACTCAAAGAACAAATATTAAGCACAACATCCCCATCTATCAACATGCACCTAACATGGGTTCTATGGATCATGACCTCAATATGAAGGGCAAGATTGTGTAAATGGTTGAAAGATTTATCATCTTTCTCAAAAAAGGAAAGGTAATGAGGGCTAGCAATATGAAACCATGTTATGGAATTGATCAACATCTAAATTGTTGGGGACATTTTTGATGCACAAAGCATCCTCAAGGACTTGTTTGTGTCTCAGAGACAACTCTAAAAGCTAAAAGATCAAAATTTGAGCAGAGGTTGTTTGCAATTGATCAACAAGATTATAATTTGACCTAAGATTAACCATTGGTTTTGAAGGAACATACTTGGATTGCACTTGCTTTGGCTGGCTTGGTTGGTTTGAACTAGGTCATTTGATGCCAAGGGGACCTTGACTTCGCATAAGAGCATTGAGACTTTGGGAAGTCACTTGATTAGGTTTACTTGACTAGTTTGAATTAGGTTCTCTAATGACAAGGGGACCTTGAGATGACTCTCTAGAGTGATAACCCCTTAGCACCAAAATAGGTTTTTCACCAAGGATAGGAGAGCTCAAATTTAAATCATAACCACTGGGATCTTTATCTTCCATCATGATGACACTTTCTTCTACAACCTCAAGCATATTGACAACAGTTTTTGCATTTTCATAAGTGTAATTGATTGCAACCTTGTCATTCTTAGGTTGGGAAGCCTCCCCTTTCTCATACTTGGGAAAAGGCTCTTTGAATGTTGTGTGATCAGCATTGGTATTTAATCCATCTATTTCAAGTTTTCCATTCTCAATAAGAACTTGAACAATATGCTTAAATCTCCCACAATTTTCAATATCATTTCCAATGCTATTGTGAAGTTTGTAATAAGCCTTCTCATCCCACCACCATGGCTTAACTTCAGGTATGAAGAATTTTGTGGCATCATAAGGGTGCACAAGATTATGAGCAAGGAGCTTCATGAATGTCTCTTCATATGACTCACCCAATTGTGTAAAGTTATGTTTCTCTCCTTTAGGCCTTTCTTCATATCTTGGCTAGTTACTTTTTGATTAGCACTAGCCAAATGGAGAACAACTTGGTCTTTAGGCTTTGAGGAATCCACAACTCCATCATTAACCACTTTTTTGTTTTTATTTCAATATGTTTTATTTCCTTTATACTTGTTGTTGTTGTTATTCTAACCATTGTTGTCATTGTTTCCATTTTTTTTCAAAATACCTTGCTCTCTCAAAACATCCTCAATTATAAATGTGGCTTCAACCATGGTATCAAAGGACTCAAAAATCATCTTCTTAACTTTTTACTTCATCTCAAGAACCATTTTGCTAATGAGGATTTCAATCTTTTCTTTCTCAGGAATAGTCCTAGAATAGTGAGAGCATTGTCGTCTCCATCTTTGAAAGAAACAAAGGATTATCTTTGATTTTTCTTTGTGTGGCATAATTCCAATAGTGAGATAGATCATAAAAGATTGTATGCAAAGTGTTGAACAAATCTTTGAATTAACTCAGGGAATATCTTAAGAGGAGCAGTTATATTGGTAAACCATTCCATTGATTGACCCTTAAGACCCCTTGGAAATAATCTCATAAGGTATGAGTCCTCATGATGAAACTCAAAACTCATAGTATAGAACTGATGCACATGATCATTCGAATCCCCATTTCCATCATATTTTTCATATTGGGTGATCTCAATTTTTTTAGGAAAATCTTTCTTGTCAATACTCTTATCAAAAGGATTAGGAAAAATTGAATCAAATGAAAAAGAACTCTTGGGTGCCAATATTTGCTTCAGTTGTTTCTCAATTGGTTAATTTCTTCTTTCATAGAGGGATCATGCTTTTGAATCTTTTTGTCTACATAAAAGTTGTAAGGGACCTTAGGACCCTTATTGATTAAATGTTGAAAGCTTGGATCTATGTTTTGTTCCATATGTTGCTGAAAATGTGAGTCTTGTTGCATAGCCATGAAATCATAAGAATTATGGTCAAAGTTTGAGCTACCACCTTCATATTTTAAACC
This sequence comes from Cupressus sempervirens, assembly GCA_028749045.1. NCBI lineage: Eukaryota > Viridiplantae > Streptophyta > Pinopsida > Cupressales > Cupressaceae > Cupressus > Cupressus sempervirens. The sequence goes on along the minus strand of CM053792.1, from coordinate 52,998,827 downwards.
ATGATGAGCATGTTCTGAAGATTTTCTTGAAACTCTAGAAGGTGTTGGTCTCCTATAATCATCATGTCTTGAAGCTTGCCTTCCTCTAGGACTAGGAGATGGTGAAGGTGCTCTCCAATTTTTTCCATTTCATGGAGTCTCGGGAGGAATGACTGGAGGAGATTTGTTTCCACCACCAACTTGAAGGTCTTGTGCTTCTTGACAGGCTTTCCTTTCTATCCAATCATAACTTTCCTTTCTTCCTCTAGGCATTTAAATTGTTCTTCCTTCTTAGCTTTTTCCTCTAGAGGACTTTTCTCTCATGCTCAAGTACTTTGAGTCTACCACTCACATAACCTAAAGGTGTCATGAGTGGTGTACACAGTCTTGACTATCTAACCAATTACTAGTAAATGTTGCATTCACACGAGCATTAGAAGGCTCACTAATTTAATGATCATATTAGGATTTCTCTTCTTGATAGGTATAATGCTTACCTTTCTCAACCCTTTGGTGTGCATCCAAATATCTATCCTCAATATGTGGTGAGGTTGGTCTATTTTCACGAATGGGATGACCACTCAAAATATCAACATAGTATTCACCACTTTGATTCTTCTTTTGTGGAGCCATTGTAAAATTCATATCCATATCTGAGTGAGGTGATGTGAAGGGTGTACTCAACTCAATAAGGTCACTACTAGGGTCAAACAAAGCTTCTGGAGTATTCTCAAGTGATTGAACAAACACAGGTTCTTTTCCTTTACATCTTTGATGAGTTTGAACTAAAGGTAATTATTTAAAGATGACTTGAGGTCACTTTCCTTGATCTACTTGATATCTTGTTGTAACTGGCATAAAAGAAAAGGTACTAGGTGATAGGATAACCCTAATAAATGTTGTTACGAAACTAGGATAGTAAAAGCACTCACTTGTCCAAAAGAGATGTGATAAGATAGAATTTTGCAATAGGCATAAATCAACACTGCCACAAAGGTGCCCACAACTTTGGGTGAATACCCTAGAACATATGGACCAGGATGATGATTTACCCAAATTATAAATAATTAAAATTAAATTTTTATGGAAGTGGATGGAAAAGAGATTACTAAGACTCTCCAAGCATAATATTAAAGAATCCAAAGGTATATCTTTCTCAACAAGGACGGTCTCTAACTCACCAACTCCAAACAAGGTCACTTGTGAAATCAAAGATCACTAATTCAAGGGGTTGGAACTCAATAACCCAAGGTGCAAATAAGCTTCTAACAATGGAGTAAGTAGCCTAATCTAAACTAGATCAACCTAGGGAGATTGGAAATAATAGGATAGCAAAGTAGTTTGATCATAAAGTCTCAACTTAGGAACTCAAATTTTATTTATTTTTAATATTCAACTAGGTGTGATAAATTTTGAATCATGAACCAGGCATGCAAGACAAAAATTAGGGATTTCAAGAAAACATCTTCAAACAATGAACAAGGGACAAAGAAACCTTGCACATGAGCAAGAATAGTGTCATAGTATCAGCATAATCCATAGAACCACCATTGTGTATGTTCTCAAAATATTTTCCAATCACACACATATTCTTAGAAAAGAAAATTTGGTAGCACTATGGTTCTTAGTAATGTTTAACTCTATAGCTTTTGCAATCTAGAGTGGGTGAAATCCAATCTCGGTGCACCACGGTTTTGACATATTCTGATAATCTAATCAATCAAACATACTAAGGAGATCTGACAACCAAAAAAAAGAGTACACCTATGAGGATTTCCCCCACAAGGACATTTGTATAGCGGTTGCTACTACCACGTCAAAAATGGCTATTATCGCTTGGGGTTTCATCCACGTGGTTGACCTAATAAAAAGAATGACCACTACAGTTAACCCTCTCTAATTAAGGAAAACTCACAAAGTTGTACCACATGAGGACTTGGTTTGGATTCAAGGGTTCCAAGTTTTTGATGTGCCCAAAAGGGAACAGAGCATACTCCTCTAGTCTCTTCATCTTACACAAACAGAGTAAACAAGATCTTTTGACACACGAATTCAAAATCACCTCACCAAATTTTTGGAAAAGTCAACAACAAACACCACCAATCTCAAAAGAGAAAGTACTAATGGATGTTGAGGACAAACCCAAGCGGAATAGTGAGATAATAACAAATATCCTTCCTTACCTACAAGGGGATCTATCGTCGAAAAGACCTTCGCATGTAAGGCAAGTGTATGAAGCACATTTCATCAAGAATTTCACAAATAGTGTTCACATGGCCTAATTATTATGTGAAACACATATGTGTGAAAGTAAATCTAGATCCAATTTTAGAGCACCAAATGAACTATGAATTTATGAAAGCATGTAAAAGCACTCAAGCCAAACACATGAGAGGGTTCATTTTATTTCCAAATCCAAATTTTATAGAGATCCAAAAAATACCTGGTAATCCTTGCAACACATCTTTTTCTATTGTACCTTTTGTTTATGCTTGAATGCTTGGTCACAAAAAACAAAGCAACAAGCAAAACAAGCAAACACAAGATATGCAATATATATCCAACTTATGCAAAACTAGGGTTAGATCTAAAAATATGATTTTTAAGAGTGATAATAACCAACAAATAACCCAAATGAAAGCTCACATCATGCATTGGTCCATGTGAAAATTAAATGCAAGCTATTCATTAAATGCCCCTTTTTAATATTGATTTTTGACCTAATCAACAATATTGGACCTATATGATATGAATTCGGATCTAGAACCCTAAATGAAGAAAATAGACCCCTATCAAAAATTAGAAAGCTATCCACAAATGTCAAAATTTTGAAAGGATCTTTTCATTGTGGCCTAGGGAGCCATTTTGTCAAAATAGACCAATTTTATGAAGCCTTAATGTGATCTCTAAAATCAAAACACAAAGAAACTAACCCTATTTAGAATTTAGAGACCTTTTTGAAAGTGTAGACTTTTCTTAAAAATCTTCTAATTTGCACTCTAAAATGATTTTTCATGAAAATCAATAAAAAAATTAAAAATTAAAAATACCTCAAAAAAATCTAAAAATCTCACTAAAGCTTCTCTGATATGTTGCCAACTACAAAAACAAATTCAGACCAAAACACTATTGAATCTAAGACTAGGTTTTGACTATTTCGTGTCAACACACTTAAGATGTTAACTTAGTTCATGTCGAGCTAGTAATACATGCTAAGTAAAATATGTATAGATGCCAAGTAAATAATTGATGTCGAGCTACAATATATGCCAAGCCAGATAGAACTACAATAAGTCTCGAGTGATCTTCATGTGCCGAGCAGTCTTAAGGTGTCGAGTGAATATTAAGTGCCCAACAAAGTAAAGGTGTCAAGTCACTATAGATGTTGAGTGGAATAGAATTGCTATAGGTGCTGAGTGATCCAGTTTTTTTATATGAGCCGAGCATCAAAGGTAATAAGTGTCAAGTAACACAAATTGGACATAGTTATTTGTAATTGCACAAATACCTATGTAAACCATTTTTTGAGCTGACATAAGAAGAATCTTGAAGGATATTAAGGATAAGAATGAATCTTTTACATTTCCTATGCAATTAGCATGCAACCAATAAGAAAAATGGAGAAGGCATGCAACCAATAAGAAAAGTGCAAGGAATGAGTGAGAAATAAAGATTTAATATGGATCGTAGATTCATACCTAACTCTAAGTCTTTGAAATCTTTAAAGGGTGGATGAAACCCCATTGTATGCATGGATAAGAGTAGAGTATGGTTAAACTATAACAAAATTTAGAGGGAAGTGTGAAGAGACTTAGAAGAATAGATCAACATTGCATATTCAGTTGATCAAAATAGAGCAAGGGCATCAAACAAATATCAGATCTCAAAGGATCAAGATCAGAGAAAATAGATCAAGTGCCTGAATTCAGTAATCAAGGATTGTAAGCTATCAAGTTTATTAATCTAATACTCTCTAGCAATTATATTAGAAAGAAAATCTATGTTGATTGGTTAGCTTTACAGCTAGGTTGTGGAACCTTTGACAAGGTGATAAAATCCTTTAATAGGGTGACACTTCATGTAAAGTGTTTGTAAATCCTTTAAATAGGTCACTATTGATATAATGTAAAGCCTTTAACAAGCCATGTCTTTTACAAGGCAAACCATCAAAATTGGTCAAACATTATTGTTGTAGTGATATTTTGTGGGTATCATCCCCACCCCAGTTTTACCTTCTCATTTTGGAGGGTTTCTGGTTTACCAAATTTGGTGCTATGTGTTTTGATACATGTTTTTACTTTATGCTTAATTGATATGTTTACATGCAAATAATTTATTTTTAGTTAAAAGTTTTTAAGGTAAAAGTGTGATACTTCTTATTCACCCCCCTCTCAGAAGTAAATCTTCCCACTTGTTAATTCCAACAATTGGTATCAGAGTAAGGTTCTCACAAGGAGAAGCCTAACAACTTAGAGAAAAGATCTAAAGATGGAAGACTTCAAACTTGGGAAGATTATAGAGAATCAAGTGATTGATGTGCACCTCACTCTACACAACTTAAAGAAAGCCAGAGAAGAATTGAGAAAATCCTTGAAAAGAAGGAAGGATATAGCCATAGCTGAAAATGACACACACTACAAGAAGATTGATACCACAAATCTATTTTCAAATGGAGATTCCAAAGAGTTTGATGTAGAAATAGCAAAATTGGTGGAAAGGAACAAAGCTCAAGCAAAAGAAATTAGAATACTCAATCTTGAACAAGAATCACAAGCCATGATGCTTTGTGAAGTAACTGAACAAAAGAAAAGAGCCATTGAATAAAAAGCCATGATAGAAGATGACAAGAGAAATCTTACCAATAGACTAGAGGAAAAGACAATTGAGTTTGAAAGAATCTCAAACATGCAGCTAGACACCCTAAGCCAGATGATGAATGCACATCATGAGCTAAATATGAAGGGCATTGAGGTCTCTACACTAAAGATGCAGAATGAACAATTGCAAAATGACCTGAAAAGAGAGAAGGAAGTTGTAGAAAGTTTAAAAAAACCCAATGAGGCTATCAAGTACTCTAAGCAGCTACTAAAATCACTGAGGGCTAGTAATGATACTTCAAGACTTGATTACACTAGCACTGAACAAGGAGAATCATCCAAGACTACAGAAGAAAGGAGTAACAAAATTAAGAACACTAAATCCACTTGTCATTTTTGTGGTAAAATGGGACACACTATTAATGTATGTAGGAGCAAGAATACCCATCAGCATGATAAGCCTAAGAATGCAAGTCATTGTCATAAGTGCAAAAAGCAAGGACATCAAGCACATAACTATAGGACTAGGACTATTAGAACACCAAAATTTGAAGGTTACTACTAAAATTGCAAGAAGTATGGACATAGAGCATTTGAGTGTAGATCAAAGCCTATGTGGACATCAAATCAGGCAACAAGAGAAGGTAACCATGGTCATCACTGCAATTGGGACTATAACACCAGGTATAGTTGTCACTACTGTTAGGAATATGGACACATTCCTAAAAATTGCATAAGGACACATTTCAGAGGGAACTACAATAAATGGTTGAGCCAAACTAGATGTTTCAATTGCTTGAAGACTAGTCATATTAGTAGGAATTGCCCAAAAAAGTCAAAGGCACCCAAGTCAAAAGTCAACAAAGGAAAAGAGAAGATAGATATTGAGCACATCAAAGGACAAATGAACAAGACTTGGAAGAAGAAAGATGAGTTTAACACATCAAACAAAGGGATCACTTCACCTAATAGGTCAAGTGATCACACCTCATCCAACTAAGCATGGATAGATGTATGGGATTGATATACAAAGCCTCATCATACATCAGTCCCAAGACAAAAAAGCACTACAAAGAAGAAAATAGCATGAGAAAAGATGCAAAATTAAAACTCAAAATTTTTGCAAGTGTTGTTGAGTTGTCTGTAGATGCCAAGTAGTCAGTTGCGACCAAGTTGATAGTTGATGTTGAGCTAATCTTCAGTTGATGCCAAGTTAGGGAATTTCAATGGAAGCTGAGTGAAGAGGAAATCTAGTCAGAGCTGAGTGATGGAAAACCAATGGAAGTCGAGTTATGTTGAAATCTTCAAGAGCTGAGTGTACAGTTGTATATGCACTAAGCATTTAATGCTAGGTTCTAAAAGAGTATAAGGTCAAAAATTTTATCATTTCTTGTCATTCAAACACAAATCAAGAATGAGAAGAGTGCAGAAGTGATTGACGAATAGCATTGAAGCTTTTGCATGGATTTTGATAAGATCAAGCACCATTTTCATTGATCTAAGGTATTATTCAAGTGTTGAGTTGCACAGTTATAAAGTTTGATATCTTCTAAAACCCTAGATTTGCAAAATGGCTTCCAATTCTAAAAACCTTAAGAAAAAGGAAGGTTTTGAGGTTCAGTTACTTAGCAATGAGGTCAAACAACCAAATTTTAGGTTGATTCCAAAAGTTGCTTATAAAAATGACCCTATGGGCACATTATCCATAATTCCACCCAAAGTCGTGATTGTGCAGGATGTAAGGAAGTGTTACAATTGTAAGATAGGAGCAATAGGAGACCTAGATATTTTTCAAGCATATGATAAACTATGTGAAAATTGAGTGCTTATGGAAGAATTTCAAATAGTTGAGAAAAAGGGTTTAACCCATGCCCTAGTTTTCCCCACAATTTTTAAAACTGAATGGATAATAATTGTTCTAAGCAGAATACATAATGGTTGTTTATGGATGGAAGGATGACCTATCAAGATAACAAAGAGAATCGTGCATAGGGTTACAAGTTTTCCAACCCTAGATCAGCACAAGATCCTGTGAAGTGATTCAAAAGAAGCTATTGAAAAGAACACCGAGGCAAAATGGAACAAAATGGGCATGACTATTGATACAATCACAAATCCCCTTCTGGACTTTGTTGTAAGAATCATATCTCATAAGTTTTATCAGTCTAGTAGATTGAATAGTGTTCCATGAATTGTTGTGGATGTGGCATACAAAATTCTTAAGAAAGATCATTCATATGATCTAGCAGAATTGTTGTTACAATAGATCATGGAGAATCTGGCAGCAATAAGGAGATCAAAAGGTTCTTAGTGTAAGTTTGGATCAATTCTAATTTGTATATTTTTTTATGTTCTGGAAGAACTTCTCTCTTTTGGCAAAGTAAAATAGAAATCAGATAGGTCAACTATTACTCAAATCAATGAGTACATTGAGCAAATGGGAGACAACTTTGACTCCCTAATGACTAGTTGCTTTGAGGATTTCAAGAAATTCATGAAGAAAAGACTGAGGATACCAATTTCCCTAGTGGAACAATGCATCAATGATATTTGTTTCTTAGTGGATATTGATTTCACTTATATCCAAGCAATAGTTCCAAGGGTTAGATGGCTAAGACCATTTGGATATGAGAAAAATATTGATGAAGCATCAACAGTAATCACAGCATTACTTGCAGAGGAAATTGATAAGGAGGCACCCCATTTGGGACATGTGATGTAGTACAATCCAAGGTTGATATGGAGCTAAAGACTACCTCCATCTTAAAGAAGAAAGATAAGCTTGTAAAGAAGCTTAAGGAAAAGTTTGGAGAAGGCACAACAAGAGAAGTAGAAGGTGAAGGTGTTGGAGCTGAGGAAGAAGCAAAAGATGAGAGTGAGGAAGATGAGCAGGGCCAAGGCCCACTACAGATTACACAAGGCCTAGGTGAGGATGAAAAAGAGGAAGAAGGTGTTGAGGAAGAAGAAGCCAAGGAAGCACCAACTCAAGAACCCAAGAAGAGAAAAGCCAAAGCTCAGCCTGCAACCCAGTATAAAGCAAAGAAAGGTGCAAAGCCCACCAAAGCCAAGCCAACAATACCAGTGATAAGAGCGACCACAAGAGCCTCAACTCAAAAAGAAAAGGAACAAGTCAAAGAGAAGAAGAAGGCTACTGAGCAGACTAGTCCAGTGTAGAAGAAAATATGTTGCACAACCAAAGTTAGATGATGAGGAAAGGACAGAATCTAAAGACATTAGCCAATTTAGAGTGGTAAGCCATGTTCCCAAGTCCAATATTGATAAAATCTATAATAATGTTAGAAAGAATGCACATTTTTCTGAATTAAAAGGTATTGATTTCAATAAATTAAGAAGAGAGGATCAGAATAAGGTAGAAGAATCAATATATGCCATGATGGCTGAATTCAAGAATACTCCTCTTGAATTGGACAATACAATGCCCAAAGAGTTGTATGAAATTATTGAAAATAAGTGGCATTATTGTTTGAAAATGGAAAAGGAAATAAAAGAATCGACATTGGCACAAGTGATACTAGAATTGACTAGAGGTTGAATTACTAAGGAAAAAAAGAAACATGGAAGCAAGTTTGCACCAAAATATAGAGCCTTCAGTATCTTGCAGAATAAAGTTGAAGAAGTTTTCCAGAAATCAACTAGAATTTGGAAGTTGATATATGGCTTGACTACTGTCAAGAATGGAGAAGAAGATCCCTTTAAGGGGAAAAACACTAAAAAGGACAAAGATGCAAATAAGGTTGAGGCCAGCAAGGAAGAAGAAGAAAGAGGACAAGAAAAGGATGAAGGAGAAAAGGAGCCAGAAAAAGAAATAGTGCAGGAGGAAATAGAAAAAGAAAATGAAATGGCAATAACTAAAGAGGAGCAGCAAACTGAACAAGATGTACAAGATACACAATTGCCACCTCCTAGTCCTTGACACACAGCACCTACAGTTATAGTCACTATAAAGGATGTTCCTAAAACTTCTTCTTAGAACATCAACCCTTTAATTTCAAAGGATCTTAAGAAGATCCTTCACCAATCAACACTACAAGCACAACTATGCACAAATCTAGTACCAATGAGTGTTGATGAATTGCAGAAAGTTGTAGCAACAAAAACAAGGGAGAAGGAAACTACACAAGAACTATCAACACAACCTCCCACAGCTACAGTAGAGCAACCTAAAGAGAAAAAGGTACAAGAAAAAATTGCTAAGGTTGACTCTACAAAAAAGGTGACAACTCCTGCCGAGGAGCCTACAAAAGAACCAACAAGACAACATGTTCCTGCAGCACAAACCCTAGGTGCACCTCCTCAGATTTTCATAATTGATCAAGGCAGCAATCAAGAGGATAAAGAAGTAGAAAAAACCCCAAGGAGCAAGAGGCAATACAAACTTTGGTAAACTTTCCTACCTCAAGGACTCCTCAGTAGAAGCTTAGCACTAATACAATGCCATTGCAAATATCAGCACCAGACTCGAGCAATACCAAGATTGCAAGGGTACTTCACTATGGAGACCCTACTCTTGATGAAGAAATAGTCATACCAAGCTATGACTCAAAGACAATGAACCTGCAACAAATCTATTAAAGGGGGAGAAATAATTAAGAGGAAGATATAATGTTTTGGGGAGTTGTAAATAAGAATAGAAGAAAACACAGATACAGAGTACAAGGTACACAGATACATCATCTCAAGGGGAGCACAAGAATGAAATGGCATAACAGCTCAGGGGGAGTTACAAAAAAATTTGAGGTATATATAGATAGTTTTCACAGAATTTTGAGAAGTTTTGTATATATGTAAAACTGTATGCATATTTTACTCAAGGAGATTAGACATTGATATACTGCTAACTGTTTTTGACACTCATGTCAAAGGGGGAGATTGTTGAATCTAAGACTAGGTTTTGACTATTTTTTGTCAACACACTTAAGATGTTTACTCAATTCATGTCTAGCTAGTAACACATGCTGAGTAAAATATGTATAAATGTTGAGTAAACAGTTGATGTCGAGCTACAATGTATGCTAAGCCAGACATAACTACAACAAGTGCCAAGTGATCTTCATGTGTCGAGCAATCTTAAGGTGCTGAGTGAAGATAAAGTGCCAAGAAAAGTATAGGTGTTGAGTCACTATAGATGTCGAGTGGAACAGAATTGCTATGGGTGCTAAGTGATCCAATTTTTCTATATGAGCCAAGCATCAGAGGTAACAAGTGTCGAGTAACATAGATTGGACATAATTGTTTGTAATTGCACAATTCTTATGTAAATTATTTTTTGAGCTAACATAAGAAGAATCTTGAAGGATATTAAGGATAAGAATGAATCTTTTACATTTCCTATGCAACCAACATGCAGCCAATTAGAAAGATGGAGAAGGCATGCAACAAATAAGAAAAGTGCAAGGAATGAATGGGAAATAAAGATTTAATATGGATCATAGATTCATACCTAACTCTAATTCTTCAAAATATTTAAAGGGAGGACAAAACCCCATTATATGCATGGATGAGAGTAGAGTATGGGTAAACTATAGAAAAAATCAAAGGGAAGTGTGAAGAGACTTAGAAGAATAGGTCAGCATTGTATATTTAGTTGATCAGAATAGAGCAAGGGCATCGAACAAGTATCAGATCTTAGAGGATCAATATTAGAGAGAGTAGATAGAGTGCTTGAATTCAAAAATCAAGGATTGTAAGCTATCAAGTTTATTAATCTAATACTCTCTAGTAATTGTATTAGAAAGAAAATACTACATTGATAGGTTAGTTTTATATCTAGGTTATAGAACCTTTGACAAGGTGATAAAATCCTTTAACAGGGTGAAACTTCATGTAAAGCATTTGTAAATCCTTTAAACAGGTCACTATTGATATAGTGTAAAGCCTTTAACAAGGAAGACCATCAAAAGTGGTCAAACATTATTGTTGCAGTGATATTTTGTGGGTATCATCCCCACCCCAGTTTTACCTTCTCATTTTGGAGGGTTTTTGGGTTACCAAATTTGGCATACACCTCAGTTCTTGAATTGTAGATACTCTAATGACATAGATATGAAGTAAAGTCCTCAATACCTTACTCATCACAATCTCATCAGTTATTTCTCCTCCAGCTCCTTTGATAGCATTCACCACTTGTTTGATTCGACCACAATATTGTGCAATAGTCTCACCTTCTTTCATTCTCATGTCATCAAATTTTTGTCTCAATCTTTTTGCCTTAGCTCTAAATATATTATTGTCTCCTCCATGGATTTTTTCTAACTTCTCCCACATTTTCTTAGCAATAGTGTATTCCTTCCAATCATTAAATTTTTCATTACTTATTGTTGTTCCAAGTACAATCATCATTTGATTGTGCTTTTGCTTCTCTTTCATTTGTTCAACTATCATAGGTTTAAAAAACTAAATATATTAATTATCTAGGTAGTAAGATATGGAATCTTCAATACTAGATAAGTGCAATCTCATTAGCCTTTTCCATGCTGGAAAGTTTTCCTTGTTCAGCTAAGGTATCTCTCTTATACATCTTGATCTTTTACTCGAGTCCTTCAAACTTTTCTTACAAGCACCAATACTCTGATACTAATTGAACTATAATGATTTGGAATAACTGAGAAGGGGGTGAATTAATTATCCTCAAGTCAAGATGTACCAATTAAACTTTTACTAATTTCAAACAAATTAATCAATCTCAAATAAACACTCGATCTATATAGCACATCATCAACAATTTGTTTTTTCATATAATTTCTTAACTCTTTATTTCTATATGTGTCAAGTGCTAGTAAATAAACTACTATAAAATATAATATGCATAACAATAACATCCACACATTTTTTTAAAAAAACACTTCGACATGAGGATTTAATGTGGAAACCAATTTGGGAAAAACTACCAAGTAATATGCTATCAATTATTCACTCTTTTGAAATGAGCTCGATTAAGAGCCAACCCCATTAAAGGTTATACAACACATTGTTAAATTTCACCTTGTTAATGGATTTAATCACCATATTTAGAGTGGCCTTTTTAGAGGAGTTTGGAACATTCCATTAGAATAACACCTTGACTAAAGGATTTACAAAATGTATGTTAGGTTAACCTTGAATAAAGGATTTTAACTAATACATTGGTTAGAATGTAATTATGGGTTTGATCTATAAAGTACAACTCACTTTACAAATTTAGATCTCCATTCACTCATCTACTAGTTCATTGAATAGCCTCCATTGACATCTCCATCACTAATATGCTTGACATCTCCTCAAGCAATCACTCTTCACCAAACTCTTCACACTTAACTTATGTTGTTCTTTTCTTCCCAAATTCTCCTTAAGATCGTCAATCAAAAATGAATCAACCCTAGAAAAAATCTCTTATGCCTCCTTGAATAATTTTGCTCTTTTTCTCTTAAACAATACTATTGATCTTGGGGTTAGATCATATTTATCAAATCCTTCCATATTTTTGTTCTCCTTCTTCTAGTAGCTTTTGATCAGATCCTTGTCTTTGGTTTCTTAACAAACTCTCCTCATGAATTAAATATGCTAGCTCATCAATCCTTATCTTCCAACACATTGAAAATTTCAAAATTCCAACTTGTCAGCCTCGTATTCAATTTTTACTCAAACGATAATTTTTGTTGTCACTCAATAATCACCATATTTTTCTACTTGATCATCACTATGTAGATCAACGTACACTATATTATCTCACTCAAAATCAAAATTCTTTCTTGGCTATTGCTATGCTTGGTTTCTATCAATACTTCTTCATATATTTCCTAACACTTGGCATGAACTATGTTGTTTGGATTCTACTTAATTTCCTAGATCTCCTGCTTTAGCTCCTTCATTGACCAACCAATGTTGATATTTGGTCAATCTTATCCTTTTGAATTTCTCCAACTCTAAGATTCATCCACCTATCTTCTTCACTTCATGTATTGGTTTAAAAACACATTATATTATCAAGTACCTAGTTTAGTTTCATGATACTTAACTTCTCAACACTTATCAACACTAGTAGCTCACCTTGCTATCACTTCTTTTCAAATCTTCTTCATCAATAAAATGATATCACACTCTACACTATAAGTAAAATGCCTCTCTAGTAGGTTTTTCATTATGTATTACCAATAGGTTTGACATCAATGATAATATAACAATTACTCTAATTGTAGTTTCCAACAATCTCCCTCTTTGGCATTGATGGAAACACCTCACATACTTCACTAGTTACCATGCAATCCATAATATTTAATACTTGTTCTATCATCTCCCTTTGTTTTTGTGTTCTCTCTTTCTTAGTTTTGTTCTTATTCTTGTCTAATACAATCTTAGGATGCTCCCTCTATCAATTTAGTACATACTCTATCTTTGTAGCAACACCTCAGCTCATGCTAACATATGTCATCCTCTTAACAAAACTCTATCTACATAACTTATCTCCCTCTTTCTGATAAGAATGGTAACTTCCATACATCTCCCTCTCTATATCTTGTTGGTTAATAGTTTGTTGTCAAATGAGGTTATATTTATAGTTCTCTATCATTTATTAATTCTAGCAGAGCAATAGTCATATAATAGAAAAGAAAAAGAGAGTAAACTATGAATTTATCTAATCTGCATCATAATATGAGCACATGGTATCTCTTCTATTGACAATTTTGAATCCATGGTATTTCTAAAAATACCTGATGACTGTTTGGCTTCATGTAATTCCTCAAAATCCTATAAAGATCTTTATTCTTTCATATTATGTTATTTGGCACCATATCCATATAATTTGAATTCCAATGATCACTACAAGTTTAAATTCTAGCCCTCGATCTTAAATTAATGATCACGATTAAAACATTATGACCTTCCTTTATAACTTCCTCCATGATTCCACTAATGTACACGTGTATTTCCATCATTATGTCACTATGACTTTTTTCCTTTCAACTTTACATAGCGAGATGATGAAAAACATAGATCTTTTCTCGATCTGACGATGGTAATAAAATGATGTTAAGTCTCTTTATTTCGTAGTGCGGGTCCACTTTCCAGCTAGGCACATCATGGCAAACAGATGGCAATAATTCATTGCTTGGAAAGTCTGATGACTATAGAATGTAATGGACACATGCCTTCATGTTATTTTGTTGCATAGATTATCAAACAAGAATCCTTTTATGATGACATAATGACCTCCATAGATCTTCTTTGATCTAATGGTGGCGAAAAAAGGTCTTAACCCTTTGTTTTGTTTTCCATTGTGGGTCCATTTCTAGCTATACACACCATGGCAAACAATTGGAACTTTATCATTCCCCAAAAATTCTAATGTTGGCCTGTCTATACCCCATGGAATATAATGGGCCCATGGAGACACATGTTGATCCATAATTATATCACTATGAATAACGATCAAACAACTTTTAATAACAACATAACGATGATAGTAGATCTTGTATGATCCAACAATTGGATGCATTCTCCATTTTCATTTAATATTTGAATGGAACCCAATCTGATAGGTAAGCATTTGACTTTTCAACTAGCCAATAGCATGCATTCTTTCATTCAATTGACTTTTCAACTTTGCAATGTATATGTAAGGATTAACTATTAACCATTGATTTCATTTCAAAAATAGTCATACCACCTTTGACTTGATTCTTTCATGATTTTTGCATTTTTGAGTGCTCAATCTATATTGAATTCAATTGATCTTACTTCTAACTTATTCTCATGATCTCTATATTAGTCTTTAGCCTCAGTCTTTAATGTTCTCTATTTCATTTACTCTAAATATACATGTGATCTCTTTTAAATGTATTCTTCTTTAGATATAGACCTTTGACCATGAAGTTAGAAACTCTCAGAGATTTAGAAATGCTTTCATAAAGAAATGCTTCTCAACATGAATCGTTGTCTTCAACATGATTAGGAATAAGGAAATATGAATTAGAAAAATATCAAGACCTTCTTCTCATCAAGATAATGCATAACAAACCCTCCAAACCGTAATCACCTAGCTTTGGACTGATGCTTTGCTTATATGATTCTTGCATTATGTTGACTCAAAGGAATAATGATAAGAAAGATCATCCTATAAGTAATCTAGATTCAGACTCAAGGCATTAACACTCATCCTAATTCAAAACCCTAGAGAAAAAGATATGAATTGAAACTTGGACAACATATCTATACTTTTATGATAGCTTGATAATCTTCTCCCTCTTTAAATAATCAACACTATATGGTAAGTTAATGCTCATCTCCCTCTTTGACAATAATTCCAAAGACATCAACCATTCACACACACATTCATATCACTACTCTGACTATAGTAATATAACTTCAACATTAACTCCTTGTAGCTTCATTTTCTCATAGTTCAATGTTTTAATTTTCACACCTTTAGCCAGCTCCTAAAGTGTGACCTCTTGCATTGATGTATACGATATTCTGATTTAAACATTAGATGAAATACAACTTCTCTACTTAGATTTATTTAGACAAGGGAATGGCCCCTAACTTACCTCTTAGATAATCATAAGAATCCTTAGGTAGTTTCTTTGTGAACATGTCAGCTAACTATTCCTTTGTGTTCACATATGACAATCTCACTTCTTTGTCTTGTGTCAGCACTCTCAAGCAATGATGCTTAATCTCAATATGCTTAGTCTTTGTATACATCATATGATTATTTGATATGTTTATAGTAGTTATGTTATCACAATATATCACAACATGTTTAGTGATCTCTTCCTTCATACCTTTCAACAATTGTTTGATCCATACAATATTTGAACAATTCACTAATGCATCAACATATTCAACCTCTACTATAGATTGTGAAATACAGTTATACTTCTTGCTTGTCCAAGAAATCAATCTTATTCCTAAGAATAAAGCTCTACCACTAATACTCTTTATGTCATCAACATTTCTAGCGCAATCAGCCTTTGTGTAAATGTTCAACTAAGATTTTTCATGTCTCTTGTACCATAATCCATAGTCTTCTATCCCTTTTAGGTATCTTAGTATTATTTTTACTACCATCATATGATTTTCTCTAAGATTAGCAAAGAATCTAGAAATAATTCTAATAGCTAATGCAATAGCAAGTCTGGTGTGTACAACATATTGTAGTTTTCCAATCATTGACCTATATAATGTTTGATTCACCTAAGCTAAATCATCATTATTTGACAATTTGTGTTTACTCACCATAGGTGTCCCAACTAGTCTTGATTCTTCCATAGCAAAAGTCTTCAAAATTTATTTGATGTACTTAGATTAAGTAATGAAAATACCTTTATTCATCTGATACACTTGCAATCCAACAAATAATTTAATCTCTCCAAACATTGACATTTCAAACTCCTTTTTCATTTAATCAACAAATGACTTGCTCAATCAATCTTTACCTCCCATATGATATCATCAACCAAAAAATTAGCTAGCAATATCTTGTTTTCAAATTCAGTTTTCAAATATAAATTGATATTTTAATTAGTTCTTGCAAAACCATTTTTTTCCAAATAATTGTGTAACCTTTCATATCATGCTCTAGGGGTTTTCTTTAATCCATACAAATCTTTGTGTAACTTATGTACCATATTCCTTTTGTTTAAATCAAAAAATCCTTTAGGTTGTTCAATGTAGACTTCTTCCTCCAAAATTCCATTTAGAAATGCAGATTTTATATCCATTTGGTATACTTGTAATCCTTTGTAAGAAACACATGCAAGTGAAGTTCTCACTCCTTCCAACCTTGCAACTGGGGCAAAGGTTTCACCATAGTCAACTCCTTCCTATTGTGCAAATCCCTTTCAAACTAGTCTTGCCGTATTCCATGTGACTTCACCTTTCTCATTTAGCTTGTTTCTAAAAACCTACTTACTTCCAATCACATTTTTGTCCTTTGGTCTAAGCATCAATGTCCAAGTCTTGTTATTCTCAATTTTTTCAATTTCTTCATTCATTTCCTTGATCCAATCTTCATTCTCCAAAGCATCTATGATAGATTTAGTCTCAAACTCACACAATAAGCATATATCATTCTTCAATATTCTTGTTGTCATGACTCTTTAATCTTTACCTCCATTGATATGATTTTGTGCATGATGTCTTCTCACATACTTTTCCAATACAAATTCAGATCTTGGTTCTTCTTAATATTGTTTATTGGATTCTACATATTCAACTTCTTCAATTGTCTTTAGTTGTAATTTGGTTTCCACTATCTATTGGTTAGAAGACACTATTTTTCACTCTACTCCTATAGCTTGATGCTCAGCATTCTATGTTAGAAATAGGGAATACTAAGAGGGGGGAGAATCAGTATTCTACAAACTTTAGCACAAAACTTGATATTATTAATTGGTTTATAAATTGCATATGAAAGTAAATTAAAAATGCTAAATAAAAAGCATAACCAGATGTAAAGACAACTCACAACAGCATATTTTGTTAACTATGGAAACCCTAGCCAAGGAAAAACCCTGGTGGGGATAGTACCCACAAAATGATCTACTAATCAACAGTATCTAGCTAACCCTATTAGGAGTATGTTACATACATTAGTGTTTTGATCCTTGTTAGAGGACTAGGCCCTACTACTAGCCTCAACCCTATTAGGAGTTATTATGTACAATTACAAAATATATGCAAGATAGGCCCACTATCCAAACATGCAATATAAAATATAGTTCCTTTATATGAAGAGATAGATAAAAAACCCTCTTGCTTGTTGTTGATATCTTCAATATCTGATATAACACATGTTTCTCTTTGCATACCTCTGATCATACATTAGCATTTGCATCACATATAGCTTGCATATCATATATACAACTTTCATATAAGCTTACATATCACTTACTACTTTTTTACAACCTTGTATATCACAATCTTTCCTTTATGTCTTTTTGATTTACAAAACCTATCCAATTGGCCTTTAAGCTTTCACATGCTTGGGAAAATACAAAACTAACTCTTGCTCACTTAGGGTTAACATCTAGGATGTTGTCCCAAATTATTTAAGTAATTACTTTGTAAAAAAAATAATTCCTCAACTCATAATTATCCTTTTCTTATTATGCTTTGTTCTTTCATGTACACTACCATTACTAGAAATTAATCCATAACTTGTTCTATATTGATCATATTGACCTGCATCCTAGCTTACATCATCATAACACAAAGTTTTGTCCATACCCAATTGTGCATGTGCCAATAATGTATGTTAACCATGTTGATCAAATCTCTATTGCTCTACTAGATAACTAACTTGTACTTTGACAATTTTCTATGTCTAGCTATAGAATCTTCATATGTACATAATGCCTTCTTTATACAAGATATATTTTTCCAAAAATAACAACTCTAACTGTATTCCAATGTATCCTACTTAACCAAAATTTCAATAGTCTATTAGTGCTCGATAGAACTCTCCTACAGAATATTGATAGTGACTGGTTGTTGATGCTCAGCAACCACTTTTTCTGGTTCAAGTAAGGTGTTAGGCTCACCTTTATATATATAGATCAACTTTCTTTAATCTCTAGGTTCTTTCTTACATTCTTCTTGATTATCCTCTACAAATTCATCAAATTTAACATTTATACTTTCCACAATATTGTTAGAGTTAGAATTCAAACACTTATAAACTTTACTCTTAGTGGAATAACCTAAAAATATGCCTTCATCACATTTTCCATCAAGTTTACCTTTTTCTTAAATTTTTTAATATGTAGCACTTTTTTCCAAAGAATTTAAACCAATTCACATTTGGGACATAACCATAGCAAAGTTCAAAAAGTGTTTTTTTTGTACCTTTCTTCACTTGTACTCAATTCTGAGTACATATTGTAGTGCTTACAACTTCTCTCCATTACTTTTGTGAAACATCCTTCTCCATCATAAGAGTTCTTGCATGATCCATAATTGATATATTCCTTCTCTCAACTATACCATTTTTTGGTGGATTTCTTGGTGCACTCATTTGTCTCTTGATTCCTTTGTCATTGCAAAATATGTTGAACTCATCTAAAATGACTTCACCATCTCTATTTGATCTCAAGCATTTTAGACTCTTTCCTATTTCTTTTTTAACTCTAGCTAGATACCACTTAAACATTTGAAATGCATCATATTTTTCCTTAAGAAACATCATAGACATCATTCTATAAAAGTCATAAACAAATAGAATAAAGTATTTGTCATCATAATAGCTTTGTGCTCCAATAGGACCACATAATCATTATCAACCAACTCTAAAATATTATTAGAAGAATAGGTCTTGCTCTTGGAACTAGACTTTGTCAATTTACCCATATGACATTGTTTTCACATCACTTCATCAGGTTTTCTAGTCTAGTTAATCCTCTAACTCTTTTCATCTTACTTATATTTTTGTTATAATTTTTTAGAATAACTAAGAGGGGGGGTGAATCAGTTATCCAAGGTCCAATGATGTCCAATATAGCTTTTTCTACAAATCCTTAATAGCACATAACTGAAATTATCATGCATGCAATTGAACATTAAACAACCATGAAAAGTAAACATGCATCACACCATAACACTAAGGATTTGATAACCCAGAAACCCTCCAGGAATAAGAAGGTAAAACTAGAGTGGGGATGATATCCACAAAATAACTGCGTAATTGATTCCAACCACTTCTATGGTCTGCCCTGTTAAAGGCTACAACACATTGTTAAATGTGACCTTATTAAAGGATTAAAGAACATTCAACTTAGAATGTCACCCTGTTAAAGGAGTCACATAGAGCTGTTAGGCTCACCCAAGTCCATGGTATTTTCAGTCACCTTCTCAAAAGAATCTTTCATCTCTCTCTAAGGATCTCTTATCCTCCTCCTAAGGATCTCTTTATCCTTCTCCTAGGGATTTATTTATCCTTTTCCTAAGGATCTCTTTATCCTTTTCCTAAGGCTTATCCACCTAGTTGTTAAGCTAACTTAGCAATGTAGGGTTTCAATATCTAATACAATGGTAAGAAAGTATTAGAAAGGTTTTGACCTGATACAGATTGCAAATTCAACTTTGCAGATTTCAAATCGCTATTTAGTCATTTTCTTTGCTTGGCTTTCCTCCCTTGTAGTGCTAATAGCTTGTTCACCCTTCAATATTTGTCTCCTTGAGTTCTTCCACTCGTTATGCCAATGCTCTCTTTGGTCACTCGATCAATTCAGAGTCTTGATGCTTTGTTCTTACTCCTCTTGGCTTCTTCGCATGATTACACTTATGAACAACTCCCTCTCATGCATGCGCACTTGATCTTTTGACCTATGACTCATTATAAATAAATTCTGTTCTTGATTTCCCACTCAAATCTCCCTCTCCAACTTTAGGGTTTCAATGAATTAGGTAGGATACAATGTATTTGTCCATATATTGTTTCTATCTAAAAACTTCATGATAAATCCATTAGCATTTGCCAAAAAAAATTTATATGACACCAACTCATCATTCTTATCTTCTATCTGATTCACAAGATTCTAGATAACTATCATGTTGGCTTAGATCTGGTGAATCTTTGATTTTTCAAAATAATGCAACAACTTGACATCATTGGTTTACTGATGCTCGACATCTTATGTGTTACTCAACTTCTTAATGTTATTTATTGGTGCTCAGCACTTGAAGCATTTTGGCTTTGCCCAGCACTTGAAGACTTACTCGGCATCCATTATCTTTTTTTGCTACTCGGCACCTGAAGGATTCTATATTACTCGGCACCTGATCTTCACTCGGCACCTGAAGACTACTCGGCACTAACTAGAACTTAGTTAATCCTTACATCTTTGATATGTCTTAGTGTGTCCATCCTCTATGTCTTAGAGTATGTCATCAATACACTTTTTCATCAATGGCTTAGCTAATCCTTATACTTCATTATAACATCATAACTTCAACCTTTCTCTAGGTACTCTAGTTACATCTTTTTTATTGCCACCTCCTTGTCAATCAACCAATTGATAGTATTTGGATCATTAAAGCAATTGTCATTCTTGTAGGTAGAAAATTTGACATCAATAACAAAACAATGATTGAAACATTCTTTACCAGTTCCATTTCTCTTCATTCCTGATCTTTTCAATCATTTCCAACAATATTTACCATATTATCAAAGTTCACATGACATAACCTCGTATGCCATAACCAAACATCTTCACATTGTGCAAATAGACAAGTATCTTCAAATAGGTCTAGATAGAACAAGTTACATCTTGTTTTCTCTCCACTTCCAACTACTTCACCAATAGCATAGATCTTTGCCTTCTTATTCTAGAAATCACTAAGTAACCTGATCATATCAAATGTGCCACAATCAAATAGTTATATTTTAAACTATCAACCCAATATGCATTGTCACATTTGATCTTTTCATTGAGTTTAATTGATCCTTTACCTTTCACATAACATGGTACATCATTACCAAACTTAAGACTACTTCCAGTATAATGTTCTAGCTTATCAAACTTACTTGTATCACCAATCATATGATGTGAGTAGCCACTATCAATTATCCATCTAACATTCTTACCTGCATGTGAGATCAATGCAATTTTGTCATCTTCATCAAAATCATCTTTCATTACAACATAAACAACTTATTTATCATGATCATTAGAATTATTGTTAGAACCATCATTGTCAGGGGTACACCTCAGTCCTTGAATTGCAAACACTCTAACTGCATAGATATGAAGTAAATCCCTCAATACCTTACTTATTTTAGTCTCATCAGTTACATCTCCTCCAGCTCCTCTGATAGCATTCACCACTTGTTTGATTCGACCACAATATTGTGCAACAGTCTCACCTTCTTTCATTCTCATGTCATCAAATTTCCCTCTCAATCTTTTTACCTGAGCTCTCAATACACTGTTTTCTCCTCCATGAATTTTTTCCAACTTATCCCACATTTTCTTAGTAGTATTGCATTCCTTTCAATCATCAAATTATGCATAAGTTACGGTTGTTGCAAGTATAATCATTATTTGATTATGCTCCTACTCCTCTTTCATTTGTTCAACTATCATAGGTCTAGGCACCTAAATGTATTAATTATCTAGGTAGTAAGATATGGAATCTCTAATACCAAATAAGTACAATCTCATCATCCTTTTCAATGTTGGAAAGTTCTGCTTGTTCAGGTTAAGTATCTCTCTCTTGTACATCTTGATATTTTACTTCAGCCCTTTAAACTTTTCTTACAAGCACCAAGGCTCTTATACTAATTATTATAATTTAGAATAAATGAGAGGGGGTGAATTAGTTATTCTCAAGTCTAGATGTACCAATTCAACTTTTACTAATGTCGAACAACTTAATCAATCTCAAATAAACACTCAATCTATATAGCATATCAACAATTTAACTTTTCATGTAATTTCTTAACCCTTTCTTTCTATATGTGTCAATTGCTAGTAAATAAAATACTATATAGTATGCATAATAATAACATCCCCACATAACACTTTGACACGAGAATTTGATGTGGAATCCCAATTTGGGAAAAACTACCAAGTAATATGCTACCAATTGTTCACTCTTTTGAAATGAGCTTGGTTAAGAGCCAACCCTGTTAAAGGTTATATAACACCTTGTTAAATGTGACCTTATTAAAGGATTTAATCACCCTATTAGGAGTGGTCTTTTAGAGGAGTTTGGAACATTCTATTAGAATGTCACCTTGATTAAAGGATTTTGACTTATACATTGGTTAGATTGTAATTATAGGTTTGATCTGTAAAGTACAACTCACTTTGCACAAATTACATCTATTGGTTTATCAACTAGCCTCCATTGACATCTTCATCACTGATATGCTTGACATCTCCTCAACTAATCACTCTTCACTAAACTCTTCACACTTCACCTATGTTGTTATTTTCTTCACAACTTCTCATTAATATTGTCAATAAAAAATGAATCAACCCTAGAAAATATCTCTTATGACTCCTTAAATAGATTTTTTTATCTTTCATCGCTTAAACATCACTATTGATCCTAGGGTTTGGTTAGATATATCGAATCATTCCATATTTTTGTTCTCCTTCTCATAACTTTTGATCAGATCCTTGTCTTTGATCGCTTAACAAACTCTCATGAATTAAATATGCTAGCTCATCAATCTTTATCTTCAATGTGCATTGAATAATTTAAAATTCCAACTTATCAACCTTATGTTCAGTTCTCTCTCTGACTATAACTTTTGTTGTCCCTTGACAATCACTATGTTTTTCTACTCAGTTATCACAGTTTAGCTCAGCATACACTATACAGTCTTGCCTAGCATCAACATTCTCACTCAACCATTACTAATGATCAGTTTCTATTAACACTTCTTCATACATTACCCAGGCAATAACTAACACTTGGCATGAACTATGTTGTTTGGATTCTACTTAAGTTCCTTGATCTTCTGCTTTAGCTTCTTCATTGACCAATTCATGTTGATATTTTGTCAAGCTTATCCTTTTACTTGTTCCAACTCTAAGCTTAATCCAACTGTCTTCTTCACTTCATATATTGATTAAACAACACGTTGTATTATCAAGGAAAAACTTATCAAATGCCCATTGTAGTTCCATGATCCTTAACTTCTCAATACTTATCAACATTACTAGCTCACCTTGCTATCACTTCTTTTCAAATCCTCTTCATCAATCAAATGATATGACAATCTACACTATAAGTAAAATGTCTCTCTAGTAGGTTTGACATTTTTTTTTACCAATAGTTTTGACATCAATGAAAACATAACAATTACTCCAATTGTAGTTTCCAACAATCTCCCTCTTTGGTATTGATGGCAACACCTCACATACTTCACTAGTTACCATGCAATCAAAAATATTTAATACTTGTTCTATCATATCCCTTGGTGTTTTTGTTCTCTCTTTCTTAGTTTCATTCTGATTCTCATCAACTACAATATTAGGATGCTCCCTCTGTCAGTTCAGTACATACTCTTTCTATATAGCAACACCTCAACTCATTCGAACATATGCCTTCCTCTTTAACAAAACTCTTTCTGCATAACTTCTCTCCCTCTTTCTAATAAGAATGGTAACTACCATACATCTCCCTCTTTGTATCTATACTTGTATGATAACTTGATAATCTTGACTCTCTTTAATTGATCTATACTATATGGTAAGTTAATACTCATCTCACTCTTTGAAAATAATGACAAAGAGATCAACCATTCACACATCTCTATTTTATTGCTCTAATTGATATAGTATTGTGACTTCAACATAAACTCCTTGTGGCTTCATGTATTCATAGTTCAGTGTCTTAATTTTCACACCGTTAGGAAACTCCTAAAGCATGACCTCCTGCATCAATTTATATGATATTTTGATTTAAACATTTGATGCAAGGCAACATCTCTTTTTAGATTACTTCAGATAGGGGAATATATCCTCACTTACCTCTTAGATAATCATAAGCATCATTAGGTAGTCCTTTTTAAACATGTCTGCTAATTATTCCTTTGTGTTCACATATTCCAATCTCGCTTCTTTGTCTTGTACTAGCACTCTCAAGTAATGGAACTTGATCTCAATATGCTTAGTCTTTATATACATCACATGATTCTTTGATATTTTTATAGCAAGGTTTAGTGATCTCTTCCTTCATACCTTTCAACAATTGTTCAATCCATACAGTATTTGAACAATTCACTATAGCATCAACATATTCAATCTCTATTGTAGATTGTGAAATATAGTTATGCTTCTTGCTCGTCTAAGAAATTAATCTTCTTCATAAGAACAAAGCTCCTCCACTAATACTCTTTTAGTCATCACTATTTTTGGCCCAATCAGCATCTGTGTAAACCTTCAACTCAAATTTGTCATTTCTCTTGTACCATAATCCATAGTCTTATATTCCTTTTAAGTATCTTAGTATTCTCTTTACTACCATCATATAATTTTCTCTAGGATTAGCATAGAATCTAGCAATAATTCCAATAGCTAATGTAATGCCAAGTCTAGTATGTACAACATATTGTAGTTTTCCAATCATTGACCTATATAATGTTTGATTCACCTCAGCTAAATCATTATTCTTTGACAATTTTTTTTTAGTCACCATAGGTGTCCCAACTGGTCTTATTTATCCATACCAAAAGTGATGTACTTAGATTAAGTAATGAAAATACCTTTATTCATATGATACACTTGCAATCCAGCAAAGAATTTAATCTCTCCAAACATTGACATTTCTAATTCCTTTCTCATTTAATCATCAAATAATTTTCTCAATCAATATTTACCTCCAAATATGATATCGTCAAAAAAAATAGCTAACAATATCGTATTTTCATATTCTCTTTTCAAATATAAACTATTATTTTCATTAGTTCTTACAAAACCAATTTTCTCTGAATAATTGTGTAACCTTTCATACCATACTCTAGGGGCTTGCTTCAATCCATACAAATCTTTTTGTAACTTACATACCATATTCCTTTTGTTTAAATCAACAAATTCTTTAGGTTGTTCAATGTAGACTTGTTCATCCAAAATTCCATTCAGTAATGTAAATTTTACATCCATTTGTTATACTTTTAATCCTTTGTAAGCAACACATGCAAGCAACATTCTCACTCCTTTCAACCTTGCAACTAGGGTGAAGGTTTCACCATAGTCAACTCCTTCATATTGTGCATATCCCTTACAAACTAGTCTTGCCTTATTCCATGTGACTTTGCCCTTCTCATCTAGCTTGTTTCTAAAAACCCACTTAGTTCCAATAAAAAATTTGTCCTTTGGTCTGAGCACCAATGTCCAAGTCTTTTTCTTCTCAATTTTTTCAATTTCCTCATTCATTGCCTTGATCCAGTCTTCATTCTCCAAAGAATCTTTGACTGATTTAGGCTCAAACTCACACAATAAGAATGTATCATTATTCAATATTCTTCTTTTCATGACTCTTGAATCTTTACCTCTAATAATATATTTAGTTCATGATGTCTTCTCAAATACTTTTCCAATACAAGTTCAAATCTTGCTTCTTCTTACTAATTTTTATTTGATTCTACATGTTCATATTCTTCAATTGTCTCTAGTTGTAATTTGGCTTCCACTGTATATTGGTCGAAAGTTACTATTTATGACTTGACTCCTATAGCCTGATGCTTAGCATTCTATGTTAGAAATAGGGAATACTGAGAGGGGGGGATCAGTATTCTACAAACTTTAGCCCAAAACTAGATATTATTAATTGTCTTATAACTTGTATATGAAAGTTAACTAACAATGTTGAAAAATAAACATGACAATACACAAATAGAACTCATAACACCATATTTTGTTAACTAGGGAAACCCTATCCAAGGAAAAAACCCAGTGGGGATGGTACCCACAAAATGATCCACTAATCAAAAGTATTTGGTTAAGGATATTGACCTAGTTAGGAGTCTATTACATGCATATAGTGTCTTGGTCCTTGTTAGAGGACTAGGCCATGTTGTAAGCCTCAACCCTATTGGGATTTGTTATCCAGAATTATAAAATGTATGCAAGATGGGCCCATTGCCCAAACATACAATATACAATATAGTTCATGTATACAAACAGATTGATACAAAAACCTCTTGCTTGTTGTGGATATCTTCAATATCTGATATAACATGTGTTGCTCTTCACATACCTCTGATCATACATTAGAATTTGCATCACATATATCTTGCATATCATATATACAACTTTTGCATGAGCTCACATATCACTTACTACTTTTCCATAACTTTGCATATCACAATCTTTCCTTTAACCTTTACAATTTACAAAAATTGTCCAGATGGCCTTCAAGCTTTCACATGCTTGGGAAAATGCAAAATGAACTCTTAATCTCTTAAGGTTAACATCTAGAATGTCATCCCTAATGAGTTAAGAAATTATTACCTAAATAAAATAATCCCTTAACTCATTATCCTTTTCTTATTATGCTTTGTTCTTTCCTATACACTGCCTTTATTGGTAATTAATTCATAACTTGTTCTATATTGATCGTACTAACCTACACTCTGGCATACATCATCCTAACACTTAGTATTGTCCATACCCAACTACACATGTACCAATAATGTATTTTTTAACCATGTTGATCAAATCTATATCTCGTCTGCTAGATAACTTACTTGTACTTAAATAGTTTTTCATGTCTAACTACAGAATCTTCATTTGTACATATGCCTTTTTTATACAAGATGTATGTTTCCATAAATGACAACTCTAACTCTATTTCAACATATCCTACTTATCCAAATTTCCAATAGTCTATTGATGCTCAATAGAACTCTCTTGCAGACATTAGCAATGATTGGTTGTTGATGCTCAACAACCACCCTTTCTAGTTCAAGTAAGGTGCTAGGCTCAACTTTATAGAGATAAACTTTCTATAATATTTAGGTTCTTTCTTGAATTCTTCTTGATTCTTCTCTATAAATTCATCAAATTTAACATTTGCACTTTCCACAATCTTTTTAGAGTTAGAATTCAAACACTTCTAACTAGCTTTTCTCTTAGTGGAATAACCTAGAAATATGCCTTCATCACTTTTTCCATCAATTTTACCTTTTCTTGCATCTTTCAATATGTAGCACTTGCTTCCAAAGAATTTAAAATAATTCACATTTGGGTCATAACCATAGCAAAGTTCAAAAGGTTTTTTATTTGTACCTTTCTTCACTTACACTTGATTTAGAGTTCAGACTGTAGTACTTCAACTTGTCTCCATTATTTTTGTGAAACATCCTTTTCCATCATAAGTGTTCTTGCACAATCCATAATTGGTCTAATTCCTTCTCTCAACTATACCATTTTGTGGTGGAGCCCTTGGTGCACTCATTTGTCTCTTGATTCCTTTTTCATTGCAAAATATGTTGAACTCATTTGAAATGAATTCACCTCCTCCATTTTATCTCAAGCATTTTAGACTCTTTCCTATTTCTTTTTTAACTCTAGCCAGATACAACTTAAAAAAATGAAATGCATCAGATTTTTCCTTAAGAAACATCATTCTAGAAAATTCATCAATGAATAGAATAAATTATTTGTCACCATAATAGCTTTTTACTCCAATAGGACCACATAAGTGAGTATGAACCAACTCCAAAATGTCATCAAAATAAAAAGTCTTGCTCTTGAAACTAGAATTTGTCATTTTACCCATTTGACATTGTTTGCACATCACTTTATCATGTTTACTTAGTCTTGGTGTTGGTGTAATTAAATATTCACTAATTACACTTACTTAAGCTTACTTAGGATAATGCATTGCATAGTAGTTTGTGATTGAGACACTTAGGAGTTTGCACCTCGATTAAACACATGGTGTAGGAGAATTCCACTCTAGGTGGTCATATTTGTTATCTCATTCCACCTTTAGTGCACATATCATATTATCATCCTCATCATTGCACATACTTCATTGCATAATGGAGGATGGTCCACCTTTTGTGGACATGTGATTCCACCTTGTGTGGGTGATATCTTATCTTCTCTTTATCATTGCCTCTTATCACCTCTCTTATATAAGGAGGCCTATTATGTATATTTCAAATCAATCCATTGGATGCCAATCAAGTCCATTATCAATAATAGCATTCTTTCATCTTCATGCATTCTTGTGACCCTCTAATTCTTTTCATCTTAATTATGCTTACCAAATTGTCAAGGTTCTTATGACATAACCAAACATCTTCACATTGTTCAAATAGACAAGTATCTTCAAATAGGTCTAGATCGAACAAGTTACCTCTTGTTTTCTCTTCACTTCCAACTAGTTCACCAGTAGCATCATAGATCTTTGCCTTCTTGTTCTGGAAATCACTCTGTAACCTGATCTTATCAAATGTGCCACAATCAAATAGTTATATATCAAACCATCAACCCAATATGCATTGTCACATTTGATCTTTTCATTCAGTTTAATTGATCCTTTACCTTTTACATAACATGGTGCATCATTACCAAACTTAAAACTACTTCCATTATAATGTTGTATCTTATTAAACTTACTTGTATCACCAATCATATGATGTGAGAAACCACTCTCAATTATCTATCTATCATTCTTACTCACATGTGATATCAATGTAGTTTTGTCGTCTTTATCATAATCATCTTTCATTATAATGTAAAGAACTTCATTATGATCATCAAAATTACTATTAGAACCATCTTCTTCAGCAATATAACAATATTTCTTACCTTTATCCTTGTATCTTCTTTATCTTTGTTCTCTCTATTATATATCTCTCCTTCATTAGTAGTTAAATTGTTTCCTTTCCTCTTTCTCATCTATGCTAGAACATGTAACATCATGACCAACATTATTACATGTAAAATAGATAATTTGAAGTTTACCTTTTTATTTGTGTTTTCCTCTAGAAAATCTTCTAGCCAACAATGCTTCAAGATCATCAAGCTCATCATCAAATCCACTGTCACTTTCTACATGCTTTCTCTTTTTTATTTTCTAAGATTCATCAATGGTTAGTTGTGCTTTGAATGCATATTCAACACTAACAGGGGAATAATTATCAAATTTTGATAATTCAAAAGTAGTAAGTCTACCAATTAAACTATCCAAGGTGAGATCATTAACAAGTGTAAACCTTAGTTCTTTAATTACAAATACTCTAATTGCATAGATAGGAAGGAAAGTCCTTAATACCTTACTTATCATAGTCTCATCAATTATGTCTCCTCTTGCTCTTGTAATAGCATTTACTACTTCTTTGATTTGGCCACAATAATTTGCAACAATCTCACCTTTTTTCTTCTCATGTCATCAAATTTTCCTCTCAAGGTTTCTACTTTAGCTCTCACTACATTCTTATCTCCTCAATGATTTTTTCCAACTTGTCCCACTTTTTCTTATTAGTAGTGCATTCCTTCACATCATCAAATTCTACATAACTTAGGGCTTGCGCAAGTTCAATTATCATTTGATTGTGCTCTTGCTTCTATTTCATTTGTTCAACTATCATAAGTCTAGGCACTTCAATATATTCATTATCTATGTAGTAAGATGTGAAATATCCAACACTAGATAAGTGCAATTCCATCAGCCTTTGCTATGTTGGAAAGTTCTCCTTGTTCAACTTAGGTATCTCTCTCTTGTACATCTTGATCTTTAACTTGAGTCCTTCAAACTTTCCTTACAAGCACCAATGCTTTGATACCAATTGTTATAAATATTTAGAATAATTGAGAGGGGTACTAAATGAATTATCCTTAGATTAAGATGTACCAATTCAGCTTTTACTAATTTCAAACAACTTAATCAATCTCAGATAACCACTCGGTCTATATAGTATACCATCAACAATTTAACTTTTCATGTATTTTCCTAACTTTATTTCTTTATGTGTTGACTGACAATAAATAAACTACTATAAAATATAGTATGCATAACAATAACATCCATGCATGAAAAATAACACTTTGACACTAGGATTTAATGTGGAAACCCAATTTGGGAAAAACCACCAAGTAACATGCTACCTATTTTTCACTCTTATGAAGTGAGCTCAGTTAAGAGCCAACCCTGTTTAAGGCTATACAACACACTATTAAATGTGACATTATTGAAGGATTTAATCACCCTATTAGGAGTTGCCTTGTTAGAGGACTTTTGAACATTCCATTAGAATATCACCTTGATTACATGATTTACAAAATGACGGTTAGGTCAATATTGATTAAAGTATTTTTATTGATAAAATGGTTAGAATGTAATAGTAGGTTTGATCTATAAAGTACAACTCACTTTGAAAATTTAGATCTCCATGTTTTCATATGTTGGTTCATTGATTGGCCTCCATTCACATCTACCACTGATCTACTTGGCATCTCCTAAAGTAATTATTCTTCACCAAACTCTTCACACTTGACCTCTATTATTTTTTTCTTCACAACTTCTACTTAAATAGGTAATTTTGATCTTTTTCTACTTAAACAACATCGTTGATCATAGGGTTAGGTCAGATTTGTTGAATCCTTCCATATTTGTGTTCTCCTTCTTCTTCTTCTATAAATTTATGATCAAATCCTTTCCTTTGATCACTTAACAAACTCTACTCGTGCATTAAATATGCCAGCTCATCAATCCTTATCTTCCACATGCTTTAGCTAATTCTAAATTCTAACTGTGTTAGCCTCAAATTCAATTCTTTCTCAAACTGCAACTTTTTTTTGTCACTCAACAATCATTGTGTTCTTCATCTTGGTCATTACTATGTAGCTCAACATACACTATATTGTCTTGCTTGACATCAACATGCTTGCTCAATCATTACTATGCCTAGTCACTACTAACACTTCTTAATACATTTGCTAGCCAATAACTAACACTCAACATGAACTATTTTTTTCAGCTTCTATGTAAGCTCCTTGATCTTCTACTTCAGCTCCTTCATTAACTGACCAATGTTGATTGGTGCAGAAGTACCTAGGAATTTGGCTTCTCCCTATTCAAAATTTGACTTTTAAATGGTTTTAGCTAAACCATTGAAGAATAAGAACTTAGGCAAGTCCATAAGGTGAGTCTAAGTAGATTAGGAGGGGTTGACGAGAGTTGTTGAGTTGTCTTTAACATTTGGAATTAAATAGGACATAGTTGAGCAAAAGTTTCTTTGCAAGGTGAAAATTTGGTCAAAAGGGTTGAACATGACTAAAAATAGGTGAAATAGAGTAATAATTCCTTACTTAGACCTAAGGGATCAAATTGGACACATTTTGGGTCCTAGGAGGAAGTAGAAGGCAAAAACCAAAAAGTTGCTCATGACAACTTTGCAAAGTTGTCATGACAACATTGACAACTTCTGTGCAACTTTGCACTTAGGAGTTATTTGGTAGTTTTTACAACTTCCACATGTGTGGAAGGCTTATATAAGGCCATGCTATGCCCAAGACAAGGATTGGCATTGATATTGTATAGAGGCATAGTGTGTTAAGAATAATTTTACAAGTGATTCTACCATAGTACAATTGGAAACTACTCTTCTAGACCCCTATGGATTGAGCTAGTGATTTTTATAGTATGGATAGTTAGTTCTTTTTTTTTTCTTACTAAATCCATTCTTGGTTTTTCAAATTATTTGATTTTGATAGGAGTTAGGAATTAATCTTGATTTGTTCAATCTATTGGTTTGTACAGAACAAGTTGTGGAAACATGGCTCTAACTTGACTTTCAATTGTTGAATCCTCATGGACTCTTGAAATCAAGTAGAACACTATGCATACATTGTAAATATGTAATTTTGTGGCATAAAGAGTGTGATATATATTTTTACCACCAAACCCTAGGCGAGCCCTAGTGTGCCCAACAAGGTAACTTAGTGATTGAAAGAGAAAATAGATGGAGAAGGTGGATTGGTTTGTGCTAATCAGTTTTTGATTTGTGTAGCCCATAGGGTGAAGGAACCTAGGACTGAATATGGGTAGGTCTTGAATCCATTTGGTTAGCTTAAACCTCTAGAAATAAATTGACTCTAGAAAATCCTTTAAAATGGGGCCATTTTGGTATGGTACTAAATGGTTGAGTTGGGGGTCCTAAACCAGTTTAATCTTGCAGGTTTACCAAAAGGGTATCAGGATCCTAAGTTATTTTATGGGTTGTTAAGGAGTTTGGGAAGACAAGAATAAAATTCCCTATTAGGAGGCCTAATTGGGGGCAAAAATGCTACAAGGCCAAATAATGGATTTTAAGTGATCATTAATGAGGAGAACATATGGCCACTAGGAAAACCACAAGAACCTTAGGAAGAGTCAATGTTGAAGCCTTGAATGTTTACTCAACCATAGAAGGTCATGATTTCTTGGAACAACAAGTTGGAAACCTACAATGCATGGGTGTGTTTGTAAGGGTAGAAGAGTAAATTAAGTTGATTAGTGAGTATCAATGAGTAAAAGGGATAGGAGAGAAGTTATTCTTGGACTAGGGTGCAAAAAGAGACCCTAAGAAGCTAGGAGAGAGTGATCCTAGTGTGGACCTAAAGGTGATCTGATTAGGATCTAGGACTATTACAGAGGAATGCTAATTTATCACATAGAATTAATTTAAAACTTTTAACGAATCAAATTAACATAAATGAAATAAGAGAACAACAAGATTAAGCTGATTAAAGAGACAATGAGAGAAAGAAGACACAAACAATTTGATCTCGGAGTTCATCCGTATGGACTACGTCTCCGGGTCCAGCTCCAATAGGGGGACCGATCCGATTATCTCCAAAAATCATGTACAAATGTTTACAAAGTCATTCCTTTGAAGTACAACAACATCACACTGTTTCAAAGTACAGGAATAAATGCTTCAACAAATCTCCCTTACTCTCAGCACTTTGACGTTCTCTCCTTTTTCTAAATGCTCCAAGAGTCTCCTAAACCCCCTTTTTATACATGAAATTAGCCAAAATAAGGCTATAACAAAATGATGTAATATTAGACCCTTCAATTAATTCCTCCCTTCGAATTAACCTTTAGCCATTTTTGAAAGATTTGGCTTATGTTAATTTTGGGGTCAAAATAGATAATAACCTTATTTTACTAAGGTTAGGCCATCAGTTTAAAGGATAAATTTAAACTGCGCCATATACATCTTAGAGCGCTAAAATAGTGCAACGGCAAAAACCATTTTGGGGCAGCCGCCAGTCGGGGGTTCCAACCCCACCGGCGGCCTCTTTTGTTTAAAATTGGTGGTAGCTAATGTTTAAAACAAAGTTGTCGCCCTTTAATTTTGAAATCAATGCTTGGTGCAACGGTTGAAGCATAATTTTTGAAAGTAAATGGTCACGAGTTCAAATCCGACCTTGAACTCTTTTTTTTTTTCCATTTCCCCACTTTGCTGACATCATGATGACATCAACTATATTTGTCTCTTACCTTGAACTTCAAAATGGCATAACTTCCACGTACGGGCTCCGTTTTTGATGAAACAAACACCGTCAGAAAGCTCTCGACGAGCTCTTTATTTTAAAATCCATTGTTGACCACTTTGGAGATGATTTTTTTTTCACCTTTTTGATGCCCTTTGTTCTCGATTTGACCAACCTTTGACTGACCATAACTTTTGCATATGGACTTCATTTTTGACCGTTCAAATCGCATTGGGTCTAGAATTTCAAGGAGTTTAATCTGATGCTGATTGTTGGAGTTTTGGAGATACTTCAATTTTGACGAAAGTATCCCCCGGATCAAGCCTCCCCACTGAGGAGCTTTTGGACCACCGAAAGTTTGGATTACTCAGAAAGAAGGTGAGGGTATAGTTCCCTCACTTTACCAATCTCCATCCATCTTGCCTTTCTTGGATGCATCCCCTTCGATCCCACTCGGAGGTATTCAACTGGTCCTCTTCGTGAAGTTTTGACATTCCTGTCTAGGATAACATTTTCTGGCAATTCTAACATATACTCTGGTGAAAGATCATCAACTAATGGAACCTAAACACTGATGTCTTCATCCAAGATCATTAGAGGCTCATACAACTTCAGATTCTCAACATTGACAACTGAGTAAATTTGCATGTATGGAGGAAGATTAAGGCGAAAAGCATTAGTACCGATCTTTTCCAAGATCTCAAAAGGACCATACCTGATAGCTTTGAGCTTCCTTCCTTCACCTTGCATTCTTTCCTTGTTGATATGTAACCAAACTCTATCACCAACTTGGAATTGGTGATCAATGCGATGCTTATCATGGCGAGCCTTGTATTTTGCTTGGCTCTGCTCTAATTGTGCTTCTACTGCCTGATGGATTGCTTGGACCTTCTGGATGAACTTTAAAGCCTTTTCTGCATCATGGCATCCATCTACAACATTGTCCTTCCCAAAAGCAAAATCCATTGGTGTCTTAGGCAAGTAACCGAAACAAGTCTCAAAAGGAGACCTCTTTGTAGAAGAGTGTGCCGCATGGTTGTAAGCATGTTGCACATAATGAAGACTTTCATCCCACAACTTAGGATGTTTGCTGCAATAGCCTCTACGTAGATGCACAATTGTCCTATTCACTACCTCTGTCTGTCCGTCGGTCTACGGATGGAAGGATGTACTCTTCTTCAGCTTGGTGTCCATGAGTCCCCATAAAGATGACCAAAATTCCCCTAAGAATCGAGAATCTCGATTCGATACAATAGAAGTGGGTAACCCAAAATGAACCCATACATTTTGAAAGTACAAATGAGCAATCAGTTCAGCAGTAACTTGCTTTTTACAAGACATTAAAATACACATTTTGTTGAACCGATCAACTACTACATACAAATAATCATGACCCTTCCTAGAAATAGGTAAACCTCCCACAAAGTCCATAGATACACTTTCCCATGGACGGGATGGTACAGGTAATGGTGTGTACAAACCTAATTTCCTATTACTTGGTTTACTGGTTGCACACATTACACATCCTTTTATATACTTGGTGACAGTTTCCTACATACGAGGCCAGTAACAATATTTCTGCAATTGAGCTAATGTCTTACTTACCCCGAAATGTCCTACAATCAATGAGGTGTGTGCTTCACGGATTACATGTGCTTGTTCATTTCTAGGAATACATAATTTTCCCAAGTGGTACAAAAAATTATCCTGCACATAGTAATCTTTCTCTTCTACATTTTTACCCTGGATTAAAGCTGCATAGATATCCTTAAAGTTCTCATCATTAGCATATTGTTCTTGAAAACTTTCATGAACTGTAGAACTATTTTGAAGGATTATCAAAGCATTCTGAATAGGATGTCTAGACAGCATATCTGCTACTTTGTTATGGGAACCCTTCTTATACTTAATTACCAAATGAAACTGTTGTAGAAAACCCATCCACCTAAAGTGCCTACTTTGTTGCAACTTAGATTGTGAGTGCAAATATTGTAGTGGTTGGTGATCAGTGTGGATTACAGTTTCTTTTCCCATTAAGTAATGTTTCCATTTTTTAACACTCTGAACTAAAGCATAAAGTTCTTTATCATACGTAGGATAGTTACATACTGCTCCTGAAAAAGTTTCAGAGTGGTAGCAGACTGGTTTACCTCCTTACATGAGTACAGCTCCCATGGCAAACCCACTCGCATCTGTCTCGATCTCAAATGGTTGATGTAAATCTGGTAAAGCCAGAACTGGTGCAGTGCTCAACTTTTCTTTTAAAGTTTCGAAAGCCTTTTGTTGCGGACCTCCCCCTTGAAAAGTTTCCTTAGTACTGGTTAATGCATGTAATGGTGATGCAATGTAAGAGAAGTTTGCAATGAACTTCCTCCAGTATTGAACTGCACCTAAGAAACTCTTGACTTCCGTAACTGTACTTGGCTTAGGCCATTTTACAATACATTTGACCTTTGTAGGGTCTACTTTCAATTGTCCATTCCCTACAACATAGCCTAAGTACACTAAAGATGTCTTTGCAAATTCGCATTTTGACATCTTTACATATAGTTTTTCTTTTCTCAGTATTTCAAATACTTTCTTTACATGAATTACATGATCATCCCAAGACTTACTAAATACAAGAATATCATCTAAATAGACTATGACAAAATCATCTATAAAGGGACGGAAGACATCATTCATGACTCTCATAAATGTAGCTGGTGCATTACAAAGCCCAAATGGCATGACCAACCACTCAAAAAGTCCTTGTTTTGTCTTAAAAGCAGTTTTCCAAAGATCACTTTCTGCAATTCTTATTTGATGATATCCACTACATAAGTCTAGCTTAGTGAAATAGATTGCATGTTTCAACTGATCAAGTAAATCATCAATTCTAAGAAGAGGGTACCTATTCTTTACCCTTATCTTGTTCAAAGCCCTATAGTCAATACACATTCTCCAAGTCCCATCTTTCTTTGGAACCAACACAATAGGAGAACCACAAGGAGAAGTACTAGGACGGATAACTCCTTTCTCAACGAGCTCTTGAACTTGCTTTTTGATTTCTTCATTCTGCAAGACTGATAAATGGTACATGTCGATATTAGGAAGTGGTGCATCTTGCTGCAACTGAATCTCATGTTGTATCTCTCTCTTAGGAGACAATCCTTTCGGTTCCTGAAACAAGTCATCGTAAGCGGAAACAAATTTGACTATTTTAGCCTTATGTTTTGGATCACATCCCTTAAATGCCTCAGATTTTTCATCTTCTTTGGCTTTTACAAGCATCAACACAAAATTCTTACTAGAGTTGACTAACCTTTTCATCTGACTAGCATTAACTAGTGCCAAATTAGTCTTAACCTTATGTGCCTGTACAATGTATTCAATCTTGTCTTTAAACAAATGATATTTATTTTCCCCCCTATAAAAGATAGCTTGACGATCAAAAAAATAGGGACTCCCAAGTACGAGACCACATATATCTAAAGGGACTACATCAACTTCTACCTCATCTACAAAGTTTGCAGTGATAGCAAATCTTAACTTGCATTGTTTAGTTACCTGTAACTGTGCATCATCGCAAACCCATCCAAGAGGGTATGGTTTTGGATGAGGTGTTGTAGTCAAGTTAAGCTTTTTAATAACTTCCTTAGATATCAAATTAACTTGGGAACCCGTATCGAATAATGTATCAACCTTATTATGCTTGATAACAACTCGAATGTGAAATAATTCATTCCTTTGCTTATCATTCTTAGGAGAAGATTCTTTACTTGTACTTGCACTTATGCTAGAAGAACTTGGAGCTGATGAAAGAGATATACCTTTTCCTTTACCTTGAATCCTAGTAGCAACAATCTTTGTCTCATCTCCGGAGTCAGATCCAAGATCTTGTTGAATTACAGCAGCAATTTTTTGTTTACCTAAGTTTCCACCATATCGCTTTGGCCTCTTTTCAGGATGTAACTTCCAGCACTTAGAATCATCATGCCCTTCTTTCTTGCAATGTGAGCATGTGGGTTTCTCACCCTCTTTCTTTACTGTTGCTATCTTTTTACCCTTTCCTTTTCCTTTGGACTTTTCCTCAGACTTAGATGGCTTTTTATCAGACTTATCAATGAAAGTACCCTTACCCCTTGATTCTAAATGTGTTGCCTGGACACATACTTCATCCAAATTACAAGGATTCAGGATGAGAATAGAATGCCTTAGGTAAGAATGAAGACCACCTATATACTTGAGTAAGGTGTCCTGGGTATTCAATGGGACATTTAATGAAATAGCCTTTTTACGAAATTCATGGGTGTAATCCTGGACAGACTGACCTTTCCCTTGCCTAAAATGTTGCCAGTTCATCATTAACTGTTGCATATGGCCTAGGGGGTAGAATTGCTTTTTTAAAGCAGTAACAAATTCTGACCAAGACAAACTAAACTTACCATGTTGTGAAGTTTCATCCCGAGACCTACTCTCCCACCAAGTTAGGGCTACACCCCCTAAATGAAGAGTGGCTAACTAAATTCTATCAACATCATCTACAAGGTTTTGAACCCTACAGTAGACTTCTACTTGCTGAATCCAGTCATCTAGTTTCTCAGCATTTAACTCCCCACAATATTTTGGTAAGTCAAACTTTACATCCAACTTAATTCGAGGCTTATGTCCTCCTTTGAAAATATTAGAAGACTTAGAATGGGTAGAAGAAGGAGAAGAGGGGGAAGAAGGAGAAGAGGGAGAAGAAGGAGAAGATGGAGGTGTCTTTGGTGGATCACGATCAGCTCCTTTCTTTTTCCCTTTGTCCTTTCGAGCTGCACGTCTTTGCATCTTCTCTTCTCTTTCTCGTACCAAAACCTCTACCATTGTCTGCAAATTCTGAAGAGTCTTCTGAATACTCTTATCTTGAGAAGCTTGTCCACCTTTGTCTGCCATTTGTGATGATGGTTTAGTCCTTCGTTTTCCAATCTTAGGATTGTATTCCTCAAGCTTTCCTTCGCCTTTCTCAATCCTGGATCTTGTTAACATTCAAATCTGCAATACTAGTCCAACAAAAGCTCTGATACCAAATTTGATCTTATTAGGATCTAGGACTATTACAGAGGAATGCTAATTTATCACATAGAATTAATTTAAACCTTTTAACGAATCAAATTAACGTAAATGAAATAAGAGAACAACAAGATTAAGCTGATTAAAGAGACAATGAGAGAAAGAAGATGCAAACAATTTGATCTCGGAGTTCATCCGTATGGACTACGTCTTCGGGTCCAGCTCCAATAGGGGGACTGATCCGATTATCTCCAAAAATCATGTACAAATGTTTACAAAGTCATTCCTTTGAAGTACAACAACATCATGCTATTTCAAAGTACAGGAATAAATGCTTCAACAAATCTCCCTTACTCTCAGCACTTTGACATTCTCTCCTTTTTCTGAATGCTCCAAGAGTCTCCTAAACCCCCTTTTTATACATGAAATTAGCCAAAATAAGGCTATAACAAAATGATGTAATATTAGACCCTTCAATTAATTCCTCCCTTCGAATTAACCTTTAGCCATTTTTGAAAGATTTGGCTTATGTTAATTTTGGGGTCAAAATAGATAATAACCTTATTTTACTAAGGTTAGGCCGTCGGTTTAAAGGATAAATTTAAACTGCGCCATATATATCTTAGAGCGCTAAAATAGCGCAATGGCAAAAACTGTTTTGGGGCAGCTGCCGGTCAGGGTTCCAGCCCCACCGGCGACCTCTTTTGTTTAAAATTGGCAGTAGCCAATGTTTAAAACAAAGTTGCCGCTCTTTAATTTTGAAATCAATGCTTGGTGCAATGGTTGAGGCATAATTTTTGAAAGTAAATGGTCACGAGTTCAAATCCGACCTTGAACTCTCTTTTTTTTTCCATTTCCCCACTTTGCTGATGTCATGATGACATCAACTATATTTGTCTCTGACCTTGAACTTCAAAATGGCATAACTTCCACGTACGGGCTCCGTTCTTGATGAAACAAACACCATCAAAAAGCTCTCGACGAGCTTTTATTTTGAAATCCATTGTTGACCACTTTGGAGATGATTTTTTTCCACCTTTTTGATGCCCTTCATTCTCGGTTTGACCAACCTTCGACTGACCATAACTTTTGCATATGGACTCCGTTTTTGACCGTTCAAATCACATTGGGTCCAAAATTTCAAGGAGTTTAATCTGATGTTGATTGTTGGAGTTTTGGAGATACTTCAATTTTGACAAAAGTATCCCCCGGATCAAAAGGAGTGTTTTAGGTCTCGGTGGGGGATCCTCCCCATCAAAGTGGTATCAAAGTAGTAAAGATTTGGTATAAGCGTTGTATATGTCTGAGTTAGTCAATGAGAGTATCATGGTGACTAATGATGAGTTGGCTAAATAGGTCATAGAGTAGAAGGAAATAAATAGACTTCTTGAGGAAGCCTTGGAAGAAATGAAGAACAAATTGGATGAAGTTGTAGAGACAACTGATAAGGTGAAAGAAAAGTTGGATATATATGATGATAAAGAAAAGGATAAAGGGAAGGCAATAGATGAAAATGATGTC
The DNA here is from genome assembly GCA_028749045.1 of Cupressus sempervirens. Taxonomy (NCBI): domain Eukaryota; kingdom Viridiplantae; phylum Streptophyta; class Pinopsida; order Cupressales; family Cupressaceae; genus Cupressus; species Cupressus sempervirens. The sequence goes on along the minus strand of CM053792.1, from coordinate 52,958,530 downwards.
ATAGAAGAACTAGACCCTCCAATAGCAAAAGAACAATTTTTGAAAGCCATCAAATCCTTAAGTGGAAAAGCCTTAGAAGGATTACCCCTATTTAGTGGTAAAATGTATACAAAGTTGGTCATGGAATGAATATAGGGTATGGAGAATCATTTTGAATGTAAGGGGATCATAGAGGCACAAAAGGTAAAAGTGGCAAAAGCTAGGTTAAGAGGACCAGCTTTGACATGGTGGAAGTTCCTTTAGGAGGAAAGGAAGAGAGTGAAAAAGAAGCCAATAGCTAAGTGGAAGGATATGGTGACAAAGATCAAAGAACATTTCCTACCAAAGGACTATCAAATTCAATTACACAAGAAGAGGCAAAGCCTAAAGCAAAAAGATATGGATGTGGCATCCTATACAGAGGAATTGTAAAAGTTGTGCCTAAGATCTAAGATGAAAGAAGAAGAGAGCATCAGAGTGGCTAGATGTCTAGGAGGACTAAGATGGAGTACCCAAGAATAAATCAGTTTGTGGACACCCATCATAGTTCATAGGCATTGTCAATTGGCACTTAAGGTAAAGAACAAGAAGAAGCAAGATTCAACATCCAAAGAAAGAGGCAAAGGCAAAGACTCCAAATGACATAGAAGTAGCCATGGAAGAAGTATTATTGAGAAAAAGAGTTTAGGGGATTCTAAAGTGTTTGAACAAGGTACTGAATCAAGTGGAAGAGGAAACTACAGTAGAGGTAGAGGCTCTAGTATTGGTGGAAGAGGTAGGTTCAGTAGTTTTGGAAGATGATCTCATTTCTCTAATATGAAGTGTTATAATTATGGACAATTAGGCAACCCTTCCTATAGATTTCCTAATAAAGCCTCTTCATTAGAAGGTGAGAAGGAAATAGCCTATGCACAAGAGGAATTTGACAATGTCAAAACACCAGGGGTTAACTTTGACTCTGAGAGTGGAGAGAACCTAATGTTCAAAAGAGTGTTAATCAAAGAACCTAGTAAAGAGGAACCAAAGTAGAGAAGGTAACTTCATAGGATAAAGTGTAAGATACTTGGAAAGGTGTGCAAGGTTATCATAGACTTAGGGTCTATTGATAACATCATCTTAGAAGAGATAATGATGAAGCTCAAACTAAACAAGTTGCCATACACTAACCCATATAGGTTACTTGGTTGAATAAGGGACAAAATGTGTTGGTTAAAAGATGCATTAATTTTATATTTCTTTTCATTTTTAAATATGCTCATGTGACGTGTGTGTTAGTTTTTATTTTTCATATGTTAAAATCTATCTACTAATAGAAGATCTAGAACAATCATTTTTTACTATGTATAAAAATAATTTTGTGATGTAAAATTAATCAGATTTAGGACCTATAAGATTATGACTTAATCCTAACAATCAGATATACTGTCCTGATCTAGGCAGTAAATGTGTGGCTATGTATTGTAAATCGTTGAAATTACAGAGAAGAAGAATCAAAAACTGATACAGAGGAATTTAACCAATTACATATAATTAATTATTTCTTTAACTAAAGAAAATTAACATAACTTAAAAATGCAAAAATGAGCAAGATAACTCAATTGACAGAAAGAAATGAGAGACAAGAGACACAACACGATTTGATCTTGGGGTTTGCCTTGTCAAGACTACGCCTTCGAGTCTAGCTCCAAGTAGTGGACCGATCCAATTAACTCCAAACCAAGTACAATGTGTTACAAATTCAACCCCTTGTAGAATATCAACATTACATAGCTCCCATGTTTAGGACTGAAAATACATCCTCCAGATTTTCTCTCAATTCAATCTCTATCAATTCTATGTTTCAAAATAAACCTAGCCCCCTCTTTTTATACATAAAATTTTCCTAAATTAGGCCAAAACCATATATTTTTAAAAATAGGCCTTTAACAATAAGGCATCTTCAAATTTTCCCCCTTGCCATTTAGCAATTTTGGCATTTATAGCATTTTTGGAGGTTAAAACTAACAAAATTAACAAATAGACCTATTTGAAGGGGTGGTTGGCAGCTTAGTGATTACCTAAACATTTTAAGCCACAAGAAATTCCAAAAAAGAATGGTTATCAAACCATTTAGCTTTTCTATATAATGTTAAGAGTGATGTGCTTAAAGAAATAACAAGCATTCAAAAGGAACTACAAGAATATACTGCTAGCACAAGTTCCCTTAGTGCTTTTCACAAAATGCTTGTTGAATTGGAGGACCGATAATAGTCGTTAGATGCATCATTTACAAAGTGTTTCTCAAACCACTACACGTATAGATCAAACCACAACTCAAATTCATTATCAACAGCTTGCTGATAGTCCAGGTTTTTCTAGTCCTTAACCACAGTTACTACCAAGATTGAGCAAGTTGTTGCCACAACTTCTCAAATACAACAGGTCCCAAAATGTGCTTTTCCTAATTCTTCTTTAGAAGTTGCTAGATTACAAAGCTAGTTTAAAGGGAAAGCCCTTACTCTTGATGTACCTAAACCCAAGTTGATATAATTTGATCCCAAAATAGGAAAATGGAAGAATGTAAATATGGTTAAGCAAGAACTAGGTGGCCCCTATGACCAATTACATGTTTTCTCTTAAAATGTTCCACCATTAGTCAATTTTGATAAATACAATCCCACAAAGAATAAAGCTACTATAGATGCATTCAGAACCTAGATAGATAATGTTGTATATGTTGCTAATATCTCCCAAGACTAGGCCATTCGTAAAGCTTTGAATGCACTCATGGGTATAGCTCGTTCAGCATGGGATTCTCTGTCACCTGAATATAAAGAAGATCTAATCACTAGTGGTGCCAATGTTGTATGTGAAGCTCTATACAAAATGTTTGTAGGTCAAAATGATAATGATCAGAGAGCTACCTACAAATGGTTTAAAGAAAATTGCATTTGTGATATAAGGCATTTTGATGCCTATTGCAGTGAACAATATACCAACTTCTATCAGTCAGGGCAAACAAATAATAATGTTTGGATGTATAATACTTTTCTTGAAGCATTCTCTATTTAGTTACAATATTTTTATAGTGAAAAGATTCTTAATAGCATCCTAAACACCCCTAACATGACCATCAATGATGTCACATTTCCTCAGTTGGTTTAGTTTATTAAAGAAATCAATAATGATCTATGTAGTGAAAAGAAGAATAGGAAGAAAAAGAAAGAAGTTCTTCCTTATCTAAAAATAGGTCTATCTAACTACACTCAGAACAGTTATGGTTGTTTCAAACATAAGGGAAAATAGAGGTCTCTTAGAAAATTCAAAAGTTATTCTAATAGAAAGCAATTTTCTTCCAAGCCTTTCAAGAAATCAAAGCATGGGAAAATCTTTCTAAGAAATCAGCGTAAAGTGCACAAGAAGAATTTTACTCCTACATGTTATATCTATAAAGGAGTGCACTATGCTAATAAATGTCTTGATAAGGGCAAAAAGAATTCTAAGAGAGTCTGCACTCTAACAGAAGCAAAATTTGACTCTTTGCCTCTAACAAATATCCCAAAACCTTTAGATTTTGAGGATATCATCCTTATTGCAAGTTCTAGTGAAGATGAAGATTAGCATGATATGAAAGTTTGCCATGTTGTACAGGAAAAAATTCTTGAGGAATTCTTTTCTCCAGATGACTCCATCTAATTCTAAAATTTCAATTGTTTGTTTTATGTTTAGACAATCTTCATATCAAGCTGGACATGGACAATCGCTCACTCAGAGTAATCCTCAATGGCTTAATCTTACTCCTGCAAAACAACTTCAATGATTGGCAATAAAGGCCTCAAAGCTTGAATCTCACAAAGCTTAGTTTCTTATTCCATTTTAGCATTAATGAGTTTTGACTAATTTAGTCAAACTTAAAGAAGAACATCAAAAATTATTAGAAGAGAATCTTGAGCTCTTTGCAATGAAAATGCCCTTCAAAGAAGAAGAAGAAGAAGATGATGATCGAGAGGTTATTCAACCAATACATGGGTATGTTTCTCATCCTCTTGTAGAAAAGGTTTTTGCAAAAAATTCCAGAAAAGAATGGTTATCAAAATGTTTAGCTTTTATGTCTAATGTCAAGAGTGGTGTGCTTAAAGAAATAGCAACCATTCAAAAGGAACTATAAGAATATAATGCTAGCACAATTTTTCTTAGTTCTTTTGAAAAAATGCTTGTTGAACTAGAGCAAGCATAGGAACCCCACTATCCATACCTCTGACCCTGAGCTTGAACATTGTGATTCACCTCAGTCTCAATTTCCAATTGATAGTCAAGCCTTTGCTTACCTGAAAGGTGTTTCCAATCCTTGTCCAGCCTTTTTGCTGACAATCAAATTACCTGGTATAAAATCATACACCCTTTGTGCTCTGATTGACTCTGGTGCTGATTGCAACCTTACGAGATCCCAATGTTTTCCATATAATAATTGGTTACCAACCTCTACCAATATTCATTTAGTTTCCCACAATAATAATCCTATTCATTTTCAAGTACATGTTTCTATTCTTTTTCCATTACAATCTTATACTGCAACCTTTTTGCAAATTCTAGTAGATCAATATGATTTCATTATTGGGAATCATACCTTACAAGCATGGAGTCCTTACACCATTGGTTTAATAGGCACTACCATTACCTTTAAATTTGGCTCTATTCCACAGATCAATGAGACTCGTGCCTGTTCTCCCAAGCTTGCATTGCCCTCTTCTCCCAAGATTGTTGAACCCAGTTCTCGTGTCTAGTTTACTAACCAGTCTCTTTCCACCCAGGGGGAGTTGGAACAAATCTAGCAAGAATTTTCCAATACAGTCTTAACGAAAGACCTACAAAAATACCCCAAGAAATTTGAATGTTCATTACCAATGAAAAAAGATAAGCATGGAAAAGAACTTTTTCCCAAAAGTAAAGCTAATTACACCATCCTCTCCAAAGCTGAACAAGAGATGTGTGAAAAAGAGATAGCTAATTTTCTCAACAAAGCCATTATTAGACTCAGTACTAGCCCTTTCTCTTGTCATGCTATGTATGTTCCAAAAAAGGATGAACATGGAAATGAGATAGTTGAAAAATGTTTAGTAGTTAACTACATGCCATTGAATGCTTGTCTTGAAAGTAACAACATCCTTTGCCCAGTAAATATTAAATTTGGCAAAGAATACAAGGATGCAATGTTTTCAATAAATTTGATCTCACTAAAGGATTCTAGCAGATTAGGCTAAAAGAGGAAGATAGATTTAAATCTACTTTTTCTGTACCACAAGGTTTGTTCGAATGGGATGTCCTTCCATTTGGTATTAAAACTGCACCATCAATCTTTCAGGGATTTATGGATAGCATTTTTGCACCATATGCTAAATTTATTCAGCCATATATTGATGATATTCTCATTTTTAGTCAAGACCATAAGTCACACATGGAACATCTGAAAAAGTTCCTCTCTATTTGTCAAATACATGGTCTGTGTTTAAATCCCACTAAATTAAGTTGGTGCACTAAAAGTTTAATCTTCATCGAAACTCGAATAGAACCAAATGGTAAGTTGTATCCTCAAGATCATTTGCTGAAAGCTATAGAAAAGGTTGAAGTAAAAGATAAGAAAAGTCTTCAAAGCTTTTTGGGAATGGTGAACTATATTATAGGCTATTTTCAAAATATTTCAACGGCAAGAAAGGAGTTGAACAAGTTACTTTGCAAGAATGCACCACCTTGGACAAATCAGCATAATGAAGCTATTAAACAAATCAAAAGGTAATGTCAATAATTGCCACCTCTCTATATTCCAGAACAAGGTAAGAAGATTGTTCAAACAGATGCAAGCCATGAGGCTTGGGGAGTTGTTCTTCTAGAAGTTGTTATAGTTAATGGAAAAACTAGAGAAGATATTGTTAGGTTTGAATCTGGAGCCTTTAAAGGTGCTGAATTGAATTATCATTCAACTCATAAAGAACTTTTAGCTATTGTTCAAGCTTTTTAAAAATTTCATTTGTTTATTGGAAATCAAAAATTTCTGCTTAGAAGTTATTTACAAAATTTGTTTGGATTCTTCAAAAAAGAATCTAAAAATAAGGTTGTTCGAGCTCGATTGCTTAGATGGGCTTAGTTCCTATATAATTTTGATTTTGAAACGGAGCACATTGAAGGAACTAAAAATGTTCTAGCTGATTTTCTAAGTAGAGAAGGATGTCCAAAAAACATCAATCATGTCAACACCCTAAATCAAACAACAATTACTGTAGAAAACCTTAGATTTTTGCAACCTAATCTTCATGATACTATTGCAGATAGTCAACAAGATATTTTGCAAAATCTTCATTACAGACTCTATGATGAACCTAGCACATGGGAAACCTACGTACAATAGTGTCAAATAATTCTTGAAGAAAATGATCGCGGAAGAATGGCTGAAAACCACAGACGAAGAATGTTGCATCATGCCCATGGCATTAGGAAATCTAATCCTGAACAAAAAGAAGTTCACCAACCAAATCTCATTACAAAAGTTTAATGTAATCAGACACAAGTTATTGATCATTTACATCAAGTGTTTCAGCAACTCGCAGAAACTACAGATGTTGATGAACATTTACATAATGGAAGGTATAATATTCTTCTACATGAATTCAATCACATTCCAGCACCAAAATATCATGTCAGGATGATTCAAGAAAGAAAAGAAGTTTATACTTTTATCAGTCATGTTCCTTGGGAAGTCAACAGATTTTCAATGACACAAAAAATTTATCAAGAACAAAGAGATCGCCATTTTGCAGCATCTCAAAGACTGTTAATAGATTTGATTATCTAGAAGGAGCCCTGCCAATCTGTAGACGATGAGATTAGGATATATCTGCACCACAATGCAACCAATGCTACAGCATTTGAGTGGCTAGTACATATACTCAATAGCACACATATACCACACCAAAGAAGATGGTTGATCTATGATAACCCTTTTAAACATTACTTTCACATTTTTATCCTAACTCTCATGTTCTTATGCCAACAGAGGTAAATTATGGTTACTTGCATAAACTAATTTTCCATTCCTACATATCTAATCCAATTAATCAATTTATATTTGATAATTATGGACCAACTCCTAAACAACAAGATACCATTGAGCTTCGCAACTTGCATCATTTTGTCACTCAAAGAAAGCCCATCTAGATCTTCACATGGTATAGAACTTTGCTACAGATAGCTAGTGCAGGCACCAGTCAATCATCTACCTTTGTTCATTTGGATCATAGTATCTTGTGGAAAGAAGAATTGATAGAAGATTTCCTAGAACAAATAATGCAAGAAAATCATATGTATGTATCTAGTTAAAAAGAAGGATATGATTCAGAAGCTGAATCACCACACAGTCAGGGATATTAAAATACCTAATAAGTAGTGTTATCACTTATCTGAGTTACCTAATACTCAGAGAATAAAAATTAGGTATGGACCTAACCATAGTAAGAAAGAGGTCAAGTTACACCAACAACATAACCATGACTTAACCTTCTCGTGTCAAAAAATATGTTTGTAATAATTGTTGATTCATCTCGCATTACTATTCATACTCCTTTTCTGCTAGTGGAGTTACTATGTGAGATTCTTTTGTGATAAAGCTTCTATAACTTAGACATGCGTCCACTTCCTATGGACAAATTCCAAATAATTGTAAACATGCTTGAGGTTCCCAAGACAATGCCTCTCCTATAAAAGGGTTTCAGTCTTCACGCTCAAGTCAAGTTGAGTCAAAGAAAATTATGTCCATCAAACAGTCCTTTGAAGCCTATAATTGTTGTCTTAAAGTAGAGTTCATAGAATTAGTGAGACATAGAGAGTATGCTCTCTTCCTTTGGAAGATTAGAAATTAGACTATCTTTTCTAATACTAGTATATGTATAAGATCTCTTTCAGTTATGTCATTTGTATAAATTCCTGTTTCAATTTGATATAGAGATCCTATTCCAATTTGAGAGATCATGTGCCAATTTTGGTATCAAAACCATTTCAATAAAAGTTATCTTCAATTATTATTGTGTTCCTTATCTGGATCCAATTCTATCTCTTTGTTCTTTTGTTTGGTTTTGCTTGAAATAAGTCCTCGTCAACTAGCTATGTGAACGGCGACCAGAGGCAGGGAAGGTAGCACACTTAAACTACTTTTGCAGGATGAAACAAGATGGCTAAATTCTAGAATACTGTGAATGATAGCAATAATTCTGAAGATCAACTTGTAAGTTTAAGTTCTATCTTTAACAATGTAAATGATGTAAGCATTGATGAAGACTCTTTTTAGTCTGGTAAAAGAAACTTAGATCTTCCTTCTGAATAATTTAAATTGCCATCTAAAAAATATAATGAGATTTATGGAGATTTAGGGTTTTTATCTTATAAGTCCAAGTTTTTGTGCAAGTTAATAGAAATGCAAGTTGTGGTGAAAAATGACCAACCCCATAGTTTATTAATCTATTGTCAAATAAAGAAATCCAAGGTCTTGTAAAGCAGGCCAAACAAAAAAATTGTTTTAAGTATCTGCATATAGGTAGTATCGTTGCTAGTGTTGAGCCACTTTACCGTAAAGGTATTCTTGTGGCTGTGTTCATGACTCTTTTGGATGTAAGGCATAATAGATATACTGATATGCTTATGGGAGGCATTTCTACCCCTATGGCTACTGGAGCTACTACTTTTGATGTCATTCCCAACTTTTTTGTCAGTCTTCTTGATGACCACCTTGATAAGGTTCTAATGTTTCAGTTTGACATCCAATACCTAGATATGAAGCCTAGATCATGAACTCATGCTTTGTTCTTTGCTTTATATGGTCATTTGTTTAACACCACTATGCCTATTGTCAAAGATCTCAGATCTGATAAATCCAAGTCTCGTTATTCCTTGCTCTGGCAAACTGAATCCAAAGGTGCTTAGTTCACCATACCTCGTATGATTAATCTCACAAATATCAAGGTACCAAAGGACTAGATTATTGATGTCTGAGCTTTAAAGCAATTAGATGCTCCTCGTAATCTTACCACAATTGCTAATATTTAGGAAACTGTAAGTGAAGCTCCTATTTCATTTGATGAAAACTAGCCCTCAAGCTCCTTTACTACTAGTAATCAGTTGTCTTTTTATGAGTCTAAGTTACCTCATTCTGAATCCACCTTGAGTCATAAAACCCTACCAGTCTGTTCTCACAATTATACAATACCCAATCCTAATAGCTCTTTGTTTTGTACTGTGTCAACAATCATTTGAAGAAAATAAAGTTATATCAAATCCATTAACTCATCAACTACCCAGTTGTCCACATCCGCAATTCACTGAACTTGATGATGGTAGTTTGCAATGCAATCATTGTCCATATGTTCAACCTGTGTTTCATGTTCAAATGATTTTATCTGGACAACAAACATCTTTCTCTGAAGATCATTTTGTTGAACCTCAAGTTCCTCCTTTTCATGATTTCATTTTACAGTCCCCTAATGATAAGTTCAATATTCCTTTTAGGCCTCATCATGTTGCTGCTTCTAGTCAACCAGATGCTACTACACAAACTAAGATGCTTAATTATGCTAATCTCTGCATCCGTAAGGCTTTACTTATCCAGCAAGATATGCATCATAAGTTTCTACAAGCTAAGCTTGATGCTCAATCTTGGTAGTAACTATGGTTAAGGACTGGGAAAAACCTTAACTATCAGCGAGCTGTTGATTTCAACTATTTTTTGCAGTGCAGTGATGCCTTACCCTTTTAGTGGGCAGTCAGTTGGGGGTTCAACCCCCTCCGACACCAATATTTCCTTCTCTTAACAACTCAACAAACTTCAAATATAAATTATCAGTATATGTGATTAAGAACGATCGGTGACCTACCGACCACTAGCTATTTTTCAAAGCCGATGGTCACGGGGTCGAACCCAACCATTGACCTTCCTACGTAGACCAACATTGCCCTACTTTCCACATAAATGCCAAATTGAATGCCACATGTCAACGTAACCGCCAATGACAACCTGCTACGTGGGCTCCCTAGCCAAGCACGTGTGTATAATTTTTTTGCCTCATTAGTTGATTAAGTGCCACATGGACACTCCCTGCTATTGCCACATGGACATTGTTCCACATCACCTATTGACATCATCATAAGGTCAACTAGGGCATTTTGGTCAACTAAACTTTGACTGAGCATAACTTTTGCATACGAGATCTGATTTTGACGAAATGAATGTTTTCGAAAAGCTCTCGATGAGACCTTCATTTTGATGTTGACTTTGACCAATTTTGGAGAGTTAAAAATTTTTCCTTTCTGACAGCCCTTGACCAAGGTTTGACCAACCTTTGACTGGCCATATCTCAAGCATACAAACTCTGTTTTCACCCATTCAAGTTGCGTTGGATTCAAAATTTTGAGGAATTTAATTTGATACTAATTATTGGAGTTTTGGAGATACTTCAAAATTCAATGAAAATATCCTCTAGATCAAGCCTCCCCACCAAAAAGAAGCTTTCAGACCTCTGAAAGTTTATTTTTACATAAAATGAAAATGAGAGCATGTTTGCCTCACTTGTCCAATATCACCTATACAAACTACTAGAATTTTAAATATCTAAACCATCAAACACATTATGAAGAATAACATAACACTGCTAACACAGTCGACCATATATCCACCAGTGTTCATTGTTACATCCTTCACCCACATAGTACCAACTAGTAGAAATACAAGCAACAAAACTAAAATAACTGATGAAATGAAAAGAGTATCAACATTTTGGACCTCTTGTACAAAAACACCATTAGAAAATGAACCTTTCGGATCCTCTTTTACCATCACTGGCTGAAGATTGGATTCTTCTTGCACCTGATCCTTATTAGCTGTTATAGACATAAGAGTTAGTTTACTGCTTGCATTTACAATCATTTTCAAATTTCCTATGTTTACAATCAATCCTACATTCTTCATCTGATGAGCTCTTATAATGTATTCAATTCCATTTTTAAACAAATGACACTTGTTATGTTCCCTGTAGAAGATAGCTTTCCTATTGTATAAGTACAGGCTACCCAATACAGTCCCACAGATGTCAAGTGGAAGCACATCAAACTCAACCTCATCTACGAACTTAGATGTTATTGCAAATATTAACTTACATTGCTTAGTGACTCTCAATATATTATCATTGCACACCCAACCTAATGGATAAGGTCTCTTATGTGGCTCAGTTTCCAATCCCAACTACTTAACAACTTCTCTGAAATTAGATTAACTTGGAACCCACGATCTATCAATGTGTCAATTTTAGTGTTCTTATAAATCACCCTTATATGAAAAAGTTCACACCTTTTACTATCTTCAGGAACAACATGACTTTTAGAAATAGAAGCACATGAAACATCAACGGTAGAATCAGCATAAGCTTTACTTTTCAAACCCATAGCCAATATTGTTGCTTCATCACCAAAATCTGATCCAAGATCCTGAACAACAACTGTAGACTTTTTCTTACCCTTATGATCCTTAAACCACTTTGGTTTCAATTTTGGATGCAATTTCTAGCACTTTTCTTCTTCATGTCCTTTCTTCTAATAATGCGAACAAGTAGGCTTGTCACCTTCCTCTTTCTTTACTATGGCTACCTTCTCTCCTTTCTTGATGCTATCAGGGGGAGCAAATTCCTTCTTTGAACTGAAACTTATGTTTCCTCCACCTACTTCAATATGAGTCGCTTGAACACATACTTCATCAAAGTTAGAAGGACTAAACATCAATATCGCATGCTTCAAATACGAATGCATTCCACCTATATACTTTAATAAAGTATCTTGTGTGTAAAGAGGAATTCCAAGAGTTAGTGCCTTCTTCCTAAACACCTATGTATACTCTTGTATAGATTGTCCTTGACCTTGCTTTATATTTTACAATCCATAATGGCTTGTTGCATATAACCCAATGGATAAAACTATTTCTTCAAAGCAGAAGTAAATTCATGCCAAGACGAAAGAATTTTACCATGTGTAGCAAGATCATCCTAGATTTTACTCTCCCACCAGACTAATGCAGTACCTCCCATCTTGAGAGTAGCTAGCTAGATTTTGGAAGAATCGTCCAAAATCTTCTAAACCCTACAATACACTTCAATCTGCTTAAGCCAATTATCCAATTTCTCTGCATCCAATTCACCACTATATACAGGCAAGTCAAACTTAACATCCAATTTTAACAAAGGCACATTAACATGCTCAGGTTGCTTTGAAGAATAAGTAAAAAAGGAAGATGAGAAGTTGACAAAGATGATGAAGATGGGGATGGAGGTTCAGGAGGGTCACTATCACCTCATACTCCTTTACCTTTCACATCTTCTGATGAGGATTTTGCTTCCTCCTTCTTCTTAGCTTTATTCGCTTTCCTCAACTGTTTTTCATGTCTCTCTTGGACAAGAATGTCCACCAAAGCCTTTAACCCCACAAAATATCTCTGGAATGGTTATGCATCAAACTCGAGAAAATTCTGTTCAGATGCCATCTTCGACCGAGGAAAAGTCCTTCTTTTCCCAATCTCTGGATTGAACTCTTCAAGTTCACCTTCTCCTTGTTTCAACTTCACCCTGGTTAACATTCACCACCTGCAATTTCTCTACAAAAATAGGCTCTGATACCAAACTTGATCTAATTTAGGACCTATAAGATTATGACTTAATCCTAACAATCAGATATATTGTCTCGATCTAGGTAGTAAATGCATGGCTATGTATTGTAAACTATTGAAATTACAGAGAAGAAGAATCAAAAATTGATACAAAGGAATTTAACCAATTACATATAATCAATTATTGGTTTAACTAAAAAAAATTAACATAACTAAAAAATGCAAAAATGAGCAACATAACTCAACTGACAGAAAGAAATGAGAGACACGAGGCACAACACGATTTGATCTCGGAGTTTGCCCTATCAAGACTATGTCTTCGGGTCTAGCTCCAACTAGTAGACCGATCCGATTAACTCAAAACCAAGTATAATGTGTTACAAATTCAACCCCTTGTAGAACATTAACATTACACAGCTCTGATGTTCAGGACTGAAAATACGTCCTCCAAATTTTCTCTCAATTCAATCTCTATTAATTCTATGTTTCAAAATGAACCTAGCCCCCTCTTTTTATACATAAAATTTGCCTAAATTAGGCCAAAACCATATATTTTTAAAAATAGACCTTTAACAATAAGGCATCTTTGAATTTACCCCCTTGCCATTTAGCAATTTTGGCATTTATAGCATTTTTGGAGGTTAAAACTAACAAAATTAACAAATAGACCTATTTAAAGGGGTGGTCGGCAGCTTAGTTATCACTTAAATACATTTTAAGTGATGTTCACAATGTGGCAGTTCCTTAACCTTTTAGTGGGTGGTCGGTTGGGGGTTCAACCCCTGCCAATGCCCATATTTCCTTCACTTAATGGTGCAACAAATTTCAAATACAAACTGTCGGTATATGTGAATAAGAACAGTCGGTGGCCTACTAGCCACCAACTATTTTTGGAAGCCGATGGTCATAGGGTCAAACCCGACCATCGACCTTCCTACATAGACCAATGTTGCCCTACTTGCCATGTAGACGCCGAATTGAATGCTACATGTCAACACAATCGCCAATGACAACCTGCCACATGGGCTTCCTAGCCAAGCATGTGTGTATAATTTTTTTGCCTCGTTAGTTGACTAAGTGCCACATGGACACTCCCTGATGTTGCCACATGGAAATTTTTGCCATGTCACTTGCTAATGTCATCGTACGGTCAACTAGGGCATTTTACTAACTAAACTTTGACTAAGCATAACTTTCACATATGAGCTCTGATTTTGACGAAACGAATGTTTCTGGAAAGCTCTCAATGAGACCTTCATTTTGAGACCAACTTTGATCAATTTTGGAGAGTTCAAAAATTTTCCTTTCTAAAGACCTTTGACCAAGGTTTGACCAATCTTTGACTAGCCATATCTCAAGCATACGAACTCCTTTTTCACCCATTCGAGTTGCGTTGGATTTATAATTTTGAGGACTTCAATCTGGTATTGATTATTGGAGTTTTGGAGATACTTCAAAATTCAATGAAAATATCCTCCGGATTAAAAATTAGGAAGTTAAATTTATTAAAATATTTATTATGTAGGAAAATAAGCTAATCTAAGATGTAAAAGATAGAGAATTATTTTAGTCTAAGTTTCTTCTACTCCTTAGATCATTTAGTCTATTTAATTTTTGTATTAAAATAATTTAAATTAAATTGTTTCTCACATTTTAATTTTATATTTCTTTTAATTTTTAGGTATGTTCATCTCAAATTATTTGTGTTAACTTTTATGTTTCTAATTTTTTTTTATGTTAAAATCTATCTACTAATTGATTAATTAAAGATCTAGAGCAATCCTTTTAAACTTTACATAAAAATAATTTTACCATTGCTTATATCTATTCATCAATGAATGTTATTCTTATTCTCAAAGTTAATTTCTAAGCTAACATTATGATACAAAATTAAGATTTGAAATATTTATTATGTTGGTAAAAAAGCTAATTTTAGATGTAAAAGATAGAAAAAAAAATCTAGTCTAAGTTTGGTCTACTCCTTACATCATTTAGTCCATTTAATTTTTGTATTAAACTAATTTAAATTAAATTGTTTCTCACATTCTAAAATGTGTTAATTTTATATTTCATTTCATTATTAAGTATGTTCATCTTAAGTTATGTGTGTGTTGGTTTTTATGTTTCTAATTTTTATATATGTTAATATTTATCTATTAATTGAAGATCTAGAGAAATATTTTTAACTATACATAAAAATAATTTTACCATTGCTTATATCTATCCATTAATGAATGTTATTCTTATCCTCAAATTTAATTTCCAAGCTAAGTCATATGATAAAAAATTTGTAAATGTGATTTATATTTAGCAAAAAATGTAAGCATATCTCTCTAGTTATTAGTCCTTACCTATATATAGATAGGGAACTAATATTTTCATTAGGCCCCCCTTGTATTAATTAGTATGAGAAAAAAATTTAGAATTATAATGTTTGAATTATAATATTTATAAAATCAATATCTAAGAGAGAAAAAAAAATTGTGTGATCGGTTGAAGGGGTTGTTTTTTTTAATCTAAAAAATAAAGAAAAAAGTACAAATGAATTTATTGCATTGGCATGATCATCAGATATCATTTATTCTATGCAACTCAAGCTCAGCAAGCTCATTGAATGTGATATGATTGTTGTTATTCTCATAATTTGAAATAGTGATAGCAGAATTGAGATTCAATGGAGTTTGTTTCTTCCATATACTCCAGAATCGTATTGACATCTACCATGTGGCCTCACTAAATAGTTGGTTTGTCTTTATACTAAGGTATTCTTTCAGGAATGATAAGATATGTGGGAAGATAAAACATAATCAATCAATGAAATATCACAAGGTGTCAATGTTGATAGGTCATCACTCCAACAACAACAAAAAATCGATCGTAATTGCTTAATGGAAATTACTACAGGGTGCTTCCCTTGGGGAACTCTCAAAAAATATGCAATGCTTTATATTATTGTCATTGTTTACTATAAAAAAAATAAACACCATAAGGAAGTTATTTCAACAATAATGATAATTTCCCAAATATTGCAAAATGACAACAAATAATTTTAGAAATTAGGTATTCAATTTAATGGTCATGAAGAACTATTATTCAACTACTTATTTTTTTAATTAATTTGTAGAAATATTTATAAAACATTATACATGTTATATATTTGTACATTAAATTTTGATGGGATATTTGTGCTTTAAATCTACTTTCCAATGTTAGTATATAATCAAATTTCTATGCATGGTTAAAATCCATTGCGCTCACGATTTTGCTGTTAGGTTGCTCATTTTCTTTAAAAAATAAACAAATTCACATCGTAAATAGAAAAAAATTACAATTTGATTGACAAGAAAATTCACAAAGCCTAAACTATGGCCCTCCAAGAACCAAATGGATATCTTTCACATTGCAAACTATTTCTAAGTATATTGTCGAGATGATCACACCCATAATAGTTCTTTTTTTATTTTATTTTAGGGTTCACTATTGATAAAGGGAAATTTCCTTGAGCCATACTAAAAAAAACCACTTTTTTATGTTACTAGTCCCTGCCTTATAAGTTAGGGAATTGATGTTTTATTTTGATCCCCTTATATAATTATTTTCTTCACAACGAGACACCATATTCCAAAGTTTCAGAAGCTAAATTTTAAAAAATACAATTATCAAATGTCATTTTTGAATTTCTGATTGGCTAAGATTGTTTTATCTAGGGTTTTATTATTTTTCTAAAAATTAATAGTAGGAAAAGATTGAAGACATCTATTGAGGATAGAAATACATTTATTTCAAGTCAAAGAGGCTGAGAAAAGTTAGTGAAAAAAGGGTGCAATTAATATCTTTACACTTTACAGTAGGACCACTAACATTAGACTTCACAAGATGACCATCTTGTTAACGCATATTCACAACAAAGGGACAACTTGGAGAAATCTTAGCAAATTGATTAAAGGATTTTCTTTTGGTCACTTAGGTTGTTGGTCTCATGGACATCATTAAAATTATTTTATTTTATTCATAAACATACGTTATCAAATAGCATCTTGTGTGAGCTTTGAGTTGAAGCATATTGACATGAGGTATGTGCATACTCTTAAAAAAATTTGGACTTTTCTACCTTGTGTTATAGAATTGTGAGGATGAATCCTGTTGAAATTATAAGTGGGAAGATTTACTTTTGGGGGGGTGAATCAAAAGTAACAGTATTTAACCACTAAAACTTTTAACTAAGATCATTCACATGCATCTACCATATCTAATTAACATGAAAGTAAAGACATGCATGAAAATAGATAACACAAGATTTTGGTCAACCAGAAACCCTCCAAAATGAGAAGGTAAAACTAGGGTGGGGATGACACTCATAAATTATCACTGCAGTAATATGTAACTATTTAAGGTTACAAAGTTTGACCACTTCCAATGGTCTGCCCTGTGAAAGGCCTACCTTGTTAAAGGCTTTACACCCTGTTAAAAGTGACCTGGCTAAAGGATTTGCAAATACTCACTTGGAATGTTACCATGTTAAAGGATTTACAATCCTATTAAGGATCTACAATATAGGTTTTAAGCCAACCTATCTCCATAGGATTTTCATTCTTAATACAATTGCTAGAAAGTATTAGAATGTGTTGACCTAATGACTTACAATCTTTAATTGTTAAATCCAGATCCTTGTTATGTTCAATCTGTTTTGATCCTTCCTGATCTAATATGTCTTTGCTCAAAGTGTTGATACTCTATTTTAACCAATTGGATTCTACAATGTTGCTCTTCCTCTAAATCCTTATACCCTTCTAAACTTCACTAGCATTCTCCCATACAACTCTCAATCATGCATGAACTATGAGGTATCGTCCTCCTTTTAAAGGCTTCAAAGACTTAGGGTTAGGTATGAATCTATGATCAGTATTTATCCATCTTTCTCGCTCAAATATTTACACTTTTCATATTGGTTGCATGCTTTCTCCAATTTTCTTATTGGCTACATGTTGATTACATAGGGAATGTAAAAGATTCAATCTTATCTTTTAGATCCTTCGAGATTCATCTTAAGTCAACTTCAAAAATAGTTTACATATGAGTGTTTGAAGGCACAAACTCATATGTTGATTCTTTGTTACTCAACACTTACTGATTGTTGATGCTCGGCACATATAGGAATTATGTCTCACTTGGCTCCTATAGTAACTTGGTCTCACTCAACATCTATACTTTACTCGGCACCTATAGTGACTCGGCATCACTTATCACTCAACACTTGAATCTTGCTCAGGACCTGAACTTCACTCAACACCTATTGAATTTTTGACTCGGCACATACTATAGCTCAGTATCTATATTATACTCGACATCATCTTGGAAATTGGTCAAGTGTGTTGACACTCAATTGTCAAAACCAATCTAAGACCAACAATCTCCCCCTTTGACATGAGTCTCAAAAATACTTAACTAAACATTATGGATCTGATCTCTAATGAGTATAACATACATCTTATTCGACATATGTACAAAACTTCAAAAACTTGTTCAAAATTTTGTAGAAGATTATATACCTGAAAAACTTGTAACTCCCCCTGAGCTGATGTGTCATTTCTATATCCAAAATTCCTTATGCTAAATTTGTCTCATGTTGTTTGCATTTTTTGCCTTATCATTCCTTTTCTTTTGTTTATGTCTGCTATGTTTCTACTCTATGTTTGCTCTATGTCTGCTCCCCCTTTCACACATCTCCTTGTAGTTTTTGTATCCTTTTGGCTTTATCTCCTTATTTCTCCTCAAAACTCAAAATTTGAATATCTCCCCCTTTGGGTATTCTTTCTCCTTTGGGTCTCATTCACTATCTCCCCTAAATTATTATACCTCCCCCATTCTTATTATCTCTTGTCTTTATTATATATCCCCCTTTTTGACACTTATGTCAAAGGGTCCTAAGAATGAATGGAATACTTAGCCAAAAAAAAATTATTTACCTCCATGATAATCTTCAAAGAATCATCCCATTTGTCCAATGTTATTTCCAGTGCTTTGAACTCGATGGTTGTCTCTGCTACAAGGTGTACTAGGCCTTCTAATGTAGAAAGATTTGGATCTTTCTTCAAAACATTCTCTACATAGACCATCTCTTTATGCAATACTTCCATGTGTGGGGTGATTGCAAACTGTATCTATATCAATTTAGCCTTAATATTAGCCTCTTCTATTGTTAATACAACTAACTCCTTTTGAGTGTGAAGCGTTGTGGAAAAATGCTTCTCACTTTGAGTTGGATCCTTTGGTAGCTGTGTGCTTGATACCTTAAGGTTCCTCTCCAAGCTCAATATCCTTTGGCTAGTCTCTTGTGTGAAATATGAGGAATCACACAACTTGGAGTACAATGAGAATATGTTCTCAAGTACTACTTTCACCTTTTCAACTTTCTTTGCTAGTTCTACTTGGGACAGTGCTATTTCACCAGATATTTTCTCATTAACCTTCATTTGAAATTTCTTCTTAGACCATTCAAATAATCTAACATTAGTATCTAGGTCTTCATTTTGTACCTGGTCCACTATGTTAGGTTGCTCCATAATGGGCTTTGTTTCATCAGGTACTGGCAAGCTGAATGCATCAAGGAAGATGTCTTTGATTTCTATCAATGCTTGCACTTCATTAATCTATGCTATGTTCATTGTTTTGTATTCATAACTTGGTATGACTATCTCCTAATAAAGTGCAAGATCTCCATAATGAATTACCCTTGCTACCTTGGTAGAGCTTGAGCTTGGTGTTGATATTTGCAATGGTACTACATCAATGCTCGGCTACTTAGTAGGAATCCTTGTAGTAGGAAAATTGACTAGAGTTTGTATTACCTCTTGTTCTCTCTCCTTGGGTCTTCTCCTCTTTTTTGTCTTCTTTAGTTCCACATTGATCAATTATAGTGATCAGAGGAGGTGCATCTTGACTCTATGCTATAGGATCAGAGGTATCCTTCTATCATGTTTGCTCCTTGACAGATGAAGTTATTGTAACCATGGAATCAACCTTAGCGAATGAGTCTTATGCTGCTTGCTCTTGTGGTTGAGCACTTGTACCTATAGGAGTTTTTGAAGGTGGTTCTTGTGTATTCACCTTCTCCTTGGTTATTTTAGCTACTACTTTTTGTAACTCTTCTATACTCACTAGAACTGGATTTATGCACAATTCTGATTACAAAGTAGTCTAGTGATGGATCTTTCTAAGATCCTTTGCAGTTAATGGAGTAATGTTTTGAGTTGAAGTATTAGGAACATCCTTCATAATTATAGTTTCTATAGATGTAGGTGTTGTATGTAGAGGATTAGGTGGTGGCATTTGTGTGTCTTGGACACTCTATTCTTGTTGCTACTCCTTAGTTGTTGACATGTCACCTTTTTGTGTTTCCTCCTCTTCATTTTCTTTCTCTCCTTCTTCCTTTTTTTTCTCTCCTTCTTCCTCTTTTTCATTTTCCTCTTCCTCTTCATCATTATTTCTTCCCTCAAAGGGATCTTCTTGTCCTTCCTTGATTGTTTGGAGGCCATATATAACTTTCCACATGAGAGTGGATTTCTTTACAACATCCTCAATCTTATTCTGCAAAACACTAAAGGATATGTATTTGGGTGCAAATTTGCTCCCACATTTCTTGCTAGCCTTTCTTATATGACCTTTAGTTAGATCAAGCATTACATGAACCATTATTGACTCTCTTATTTCTTTCTCCATGTTTAGGCAATAATGCCATTTATTTTCAACAATTGAACTTAGCTCCTTAGGCATAGAATTATCAAGTTCAAGTGGAGTAGTCTTGAACTTGGCCATCATAGTGTAGATAGATCCTTCCACTATGTTTTTCTCCTCTCTTGTCAACTTATTAAAATCAATGGTTTTCAATCCAGTTAAATTTGCATTATCCCTAATATTATCACAAACATTTTCAAGGTCAGATTTAGTGGTGCAACTTACCACTCTGAATTGTTCATTGTCAGATTCTATCCTCTCTTCATCTGACTTTGGAGGTGCCACATATTTTCTTCTCTTCTTTTTTGCTGGCCCTCCTTGCTCTTTGGCTTTCTTCTTTCCCTATTCCTTTTCCATTTTTGTTGTTTCCCTTGTGTCTACCCTTGTGGTAGGCTTGGCTGGGCTTGGCTTGTCTGCTTTCTTCTTGCCTTTTGGCTATGCTGTAGGTTGTTTTTGTGCTTTCCTTTTCTTGAGTTTTGCCTTAGGTGCTTCCTACTCAGCACCTTCTTCTTCCTTAGCATCCTCACTAATGCCTTGGGTCAGTGCTAATGGCTCTTGTCCTTGTTCATCTTCATCATCATCTGCCTCCTCATCTTCTTCTTCCTCTACCTCAGCTACCCCTTCTCCAAATTTATCTTTGAGCTTATTTACCAATTTATCCTTTTTCTTCAATGTGGAGGTAGTCTTTAACTCCATGTCTACCTTTGATCTCACTACATCATATGTGCCCAAATGTGGTGCACTCTTATCCACTTCTTCTGCTAACAATGTTGTTATTGTTGTAGATGCCTCATCAATTTTTATTTCATAACCAAGAGGTCTAAGCCATCTAACCCTTGGTATGGATGCTTGAATATAAGTATAATCAATATCCACAAGAAAACATACATCATTTACATGTTGTTCAACTAATGAAATAGGTATCCTCAATCTCTGTTTCATGGATTTCTTGAAATCCTCAAAATAGTTGGTCATAAGTGTTTCAAAATTAGCTCCCATTTGTTCAATGTATTCATTTACTTGAGCTACAATGGACATGTTTGTTTTCTAGCTAACTTTTCCAAAGGATGGAAATTCATTCTGTACATAGAAAAATATACAAATCAAAATTACACCAAATTTTCATTGTAATCCCTTAGTTCTCCTTATTTCTCCTAAGTTCTCATTAATTTGTTGCAATCGCAATTCTGCAAGATCATAAGTATGATCCTTCTTAACTAGTTTTTACCCAACATCTACTGCAATGCATGGAACACCGTTGAGTCTGCTAGATTGATAAAATTTTGTGAAATAACCCTAACAAAAAATTTAATAAGAGGATCCTTAATGGTATCTATGGTCATGCCTCTCTTGTTCCTTTCTATTCCTATATTCTTCTCAATTGCTTCCTTAGAGTCACTTCTTAGAGTTTTGGGTCGATCTAGGGTTGGATATCTTATTACTCTATTAACAATCCTCTTTGATATTTTAATTGGGCCATCTTCTAACCATAAAATTCCATCATGAATCCTACTTAAACTATTCTAATCCATTTAGTTTTGAAGACAGTGGAGAATTCTAGGGCACGAGTTAAACCCTTCCTTTCAATAATTTGATATTCATCCTTCAAGACTCCATTTTCACATAATCTATCATATGCTTCCCTCATTTCCATGTCTCCAATAGCACCAATCTTACAATTATAACACCTCCTAACATCTTGGACCATAACTACCTTAGGACGGATTATGGATAGGGCTCTGATTGGGTCATTTTTGTATGCAACTTCAGGGATTGGCTGAAAATCAGGTTGTTTAACTTCATTTGACACTAATTGGACCTCAAACAGCTCTTTCTCCTAATGCTTCATAGAACTAGAGGCCATTTCTTTTATCTAGGGTTTAAACACAAAGAAATTTGAAACTGTGTAACTCGGCACTAGTATAAATACCTTAGAATCGATGAAACTATGCTAAATCTGCGTAGAAATCTACTCAAATGCTAGATTCTCTACTTTGAAATCATTTTGTACTCTTCTTCATCTTTTCTCTTTGTTCACGATGAAGAAAAATGGTTCAAAATGTGATCATATACCCTTATTTTGTAGCATTTAATGCTTAGTGCATTTATAGTTGTCCACTCAACTTCTTAAGCATTTCTACTTTACTCAACTTCCATTGTCTTTCAACCACTCAACATCCACTAGAGTTTCCCTTACTCGGCTTCAACTGGAGTTTCTCTTCACTCAGCATCCACTATTACTCAGCTGTAACTAATCATTCAACTTCTACTGACTTTGGCAATCAATTCGACATGTACTAGAATTTTACTTAGCATTTGAGGGCAACTTGGCAACACTGGTGAAAACTTGAAGTTTTAACTTTTCATATCTATTCATGCTGATCTATTATTTTTAGTACTTGCTTGTCTTGGAACTAATGTTTGATAAATCTTTGTATATCAGTCCCACATACCATCTTTTTCTTAGTTGGATGAAGTGTGACCACTTGACCTTTTAGGTGAAGTGATCCCTTCATTTGACGTGCTATTTCCATCTTTCTTCTTCCAAGTCTTATTCATTTCTCCTCTAATGTGTTCAACATCTACCTTTCCTTTTCCTCTATTGAACTCTAAGTTGGGTGCCTTTGACCTTGTTGGGCAATTCATACAGATGTAACTAGTTTTCAAACAACTGAAGCATGTGGTTTGGCTCAACCATCTGCTGTAGTTTCCACTTAAATGTGTTCTTATGCAATTTTCAAGGATGTGTCCATATTCCTAATAGTAGTGACAGCTATGCCTGGTGTTGTAGTCCCAATTATAGTGATGTCCATGATTATTTCCCCTTACTGGTTGATTAGGTGTCCATAAAGGCTTTGATCTACACTCAAAAGCTCTATGTCCATACTTCTTCCAATTGTAGCAGTGACCTTAAAATCTTGGTGTTCTGATAGTCCTAGTCCTGCAGTCATGTGCTTGATGTCCTTTCTTGTTGCACTTGTGATAGTGACCCATGTTTTTAGGTTTGTCATGCTAATGGGAATTCTTGCTCCTACACACATTAGAGGTATGTCCCTTTTTTCCACAAAAATGATAAGTAGGCTTAGTGTTCTTACCTTTATTACTTCTTTCTTCTACAATCTTGGATGACTCTCCTTTTTCAATGCTGGTGTATCCTACTCCTAAAGTATCGTTGTTGGCTCTTGGTGATTTCAGTAGCTATTTAAAGTACTTAATGGCCTCATTGGGTTTGTTGAAGCTCTCTATAATTTTCTTCTCTCTTTTTAGGTCATTTTGCAGTTGTTCATTTTGTATCTTTAGTGTGGAGATCTCAATGTCTTTGACATTCAATTCATGATGTGCATTCATCATCTGACTTAGGGTGTCTAGCTACATGTTGGAAATTCTTGCAAGCTCAATTGACTTTTCTTCCAATCTATTGGCAAGGTTTCTCCTATCATCTTCTAGCATAGCCTTATCTTCAATGGATCTTTTCTTCCGTTCAGTCACTTCATAAAGCATCATGGCTTGAGATTCTTGTTCAATCTTGAGAGTTCTGATCTCTTCTGCTTGGGCTCTATTCTTCTCCATCAAATCTACTATTACTGCATCAAACTCTTTGGAATCTCCATTTGCAAACACTTTTGAGGTGTCAATCTCCTTATATTGTGTATCATTCTCAGCTATGGCAATTTCTCTTCTTCTCTTTAAGGATTTTCTCAATTCTTCCCTGGCTTCTTCCAAAGTATTTAGAGTGTGTTGGTGTTTGAAAATGTTGGATGGTTTTCAATTTTCCCACTGATAAAGTGACACATCTAGGGGTAGCTAACTCCCATTTTCAACGTGCCATTTCTGACAACAGGCCAACTATAAGGCATGACCCTTCTTCTACTTTAGGCTCTGCTAAACATAGGCAGGTAGACCTCAAATTCAAATGATACGTACCAATGCAAAAACATATCCCTGAATCTATTAAGCAGATGAAAACCCTTATATCTCCTAGTAACTCATGAAATGACACAGATCTGCAGTAGCTAAATGCAAGTCTAGGATATTCACAAGCTGAGTGAGGGTTAAACATTTAGGTCCTTCAACATAAAATAGAAAGAACATTTGATTAATAATGTTGATTTCAAAAAACCCTCAGATATGCAGCAGTAAGACTTTAATGATCCTGTAGCTGATCGGTGCCTAATCCATTGGGCAAATCCATGAATCAAATGCATACATATGGATATCTGAGACTTACTTGCATCTTCAGATATATGATCTATCTATTTAACTTGTAAATAGACATCTATGCTCAATCTAAACCTCATTCTTACATGATATCCCCATCAGTAAACTTGCAACCTTGTTAGTTCCCTGAAGCATTTACATAACTTCTCGAGTCATAAGCAACAATGAAATAACATACAGTGTTAAGGGACTGCAACTATGACCTAAGCTCTTTGTTCAAAGGCCATAAAACATTGAAACTTACTGATAAAGGAGACAAGATTCAAGATGAAACTCAATCTGATGTTCATTGTATTAATTTCCTTGAAATAATACAACCATATGCATGAAATGAAAACATGAAAAACACCTAACAGATTTGAACTATATGTATTATTCTTCCTAATGTTGTTCACATAAGAGAAATTTGCTGAAGAATGTGGTATCACAATAAAACACTAGAACCCTGTTGGCATTACCCAGAGAAAACTACTAACCCATTGGTTTCTCAGTAATAAAAAATTGGAACCCCTATAATGGATGAAAGATAGAAAGATATAGACAAAGGTGAATTCCCGGATTGAATCTGTAATCGACATTTGTCCACTTAGAAATCCATCTCCTGCAATTGAAAAGACTCTCTCTAACCTCTCTCTTCCACCTGATCTGATTTGATTTCATCATTATTCTGTAACTGTTTTGCAAAATATCTTCGTTGAATGATGAAATCCCTTGTTTGCTAAAAATATCTAATTTGCATCAAAATGCTAATAAAAACTCTATTTAACTGACTTAGAAATAACCCCAACTGCATTTTCATTTTGTTTTATCCATATTTAGCTCATTACCATGCCAGAAAACACAACTAAACTTTGATACCTGAATGCAGTTATAGATTAGGCATTTGGGACAAAACCTCCTGTAGCAAGAACTGATGGTGTTCTGTACAAATACTAACACCAGAATTGGAGAATTTGGATTCTCACGATTCTGGTGATATATAACATCACCTATTTCACATCTCAAAAACCCCCTAAAAGTCTGTTTGAAAATGTCTTCTTCTGCTAGAAACAAATTCAAGGTCTGCAACTCGTTGATTTTAAATTTTTGAAAAATTTAAAATGTCCAAGGTCGAAACTATATAAAAAATGACCTTTGTGATTTTAAAAGATCACGAAGCTTGAAGATAAATAATAAAAAATATAATTTTTTATTATTTTCACATTTCATTTCTCTTCACCCTTCAGAATTTGAGGTCAACTGAGTTTGACCAAGCACCACATGTTGCTTGTTGATTGGCCAACTCTACACACTACCATGTGGCACTCCAAGATTAGTCCACCTCTACTCTGGTCACCACATCACTATCTTCCTGGACCCAGTGACACGTGGTTCAATCCTGCATGCCTGCATTTCTTAACGGGCTAGCATCTCCATAATGCGGGCATGCAATCTTGTGCTTCCCCATAACTTGCTCCTAATCACCACCTTGCCACCAGTTGAGACCCATTTGCCACATGGTGACAGCCTATTTTCTTGCATTATTTATCTTTCATGCAACTTGATAATGTGAGAATGCAGGCACCGCACATCTCACCACATGGCACCATCTTATTTCATCTCCATTTTCAATGCCACATCATCACTTTGATGTTTTCATTTAAAATATTGCATTGTCTTTCCTCCAGATGACATCACTGGGCCCACGTTTAGCATAGGCTTCCAAAATCCTTCATTCTTCAAGACACAAGGCATATTATGTCTTTTAGTATTTAAAAACTATAAGTTCTTTTATCACGGAAAATGTGGAATTAACCTATTTCCTTTGTTCGCTCTTTCTGCAGCTTTCATTCATGGCATTGGGTCTTCTTTATTCCTGTGTCTACTTGCTTCATTTGTGTGAGATTCCTATTAAAAATAGCATCTTCTACTCTATTCATGTGTCGAGCTTTCTTTTTAACACTGGTCTAATCTACACCATGTGTTGACTATGCTTCAACTCTGGCTTGCTCTATTCTGTATCTTCACTACGGCTTGGCTTGGCTTTTAATGGCCTCTGTGAAGGTGTGGATGGTTGCTTATTTTGCAAACCATTGGTCACTTCTCAAATTGCATGTCACTGTTCTTTTCTAACTGGCGTGGCATCTTTTTCTTGGTGCCTCTGCTTATACTGACGTGGGTCTTTGTCTTACATTGCGTGTGTTCATCTTTGCCAAGCATGAGTCTCTTTTTCTATGTTGTTGGAGTTATCTTTTTACACCTGGCTCTTATTCTTTCACCATGGCTTCCTCAAGCTTGGTGTGTTCCTTATTGGCATGCTCTACCTTTATGCATAGCCTTTTCTCTTTTATTATGGGCGGGCTTCTCTTTAGAGGCACTGGGCATTAGTTCCTTTCAATTTTGATGCCCTTCTTCCTTTTGTGCAGGTTGCTTAACTAATGGCATGGATCATTCCTTTTACATTGGGACCTTTCTCATGCATGGGTTTAATCTTTCAATTTAGATGCAAACTCTTGCAATAAGCTTAAGTCGAATTGCAATCCATTGAGAACTTCTTCCTTACATTTTAATTCTATATCTAGTGAAGCATTTTGATACCAAAGCTCTTCAAATTTTGTCTCAAGCAATTTCGTTTGATCCAAAAATCTGTGTGTCTTCTCTTCAAGAACACATGTATTGAATAATGTTTTCTATGTCAACAAGCTACTCTTCATTTGTAATCTTTGTTGACATAGCAGACAAAACTTTTTCTGGCATACTGTAAAGCCTGGCTTCAAGCTTTTCAACTGCAAGGACATAATCATAGCTATTGTTGCTTAATTGCTTTAAGTTATCATCTATAAGAGCTATCTAAATTGTTAATTCTTGCAGTTTGTGATTTTGTCTACTTAAGGCTTCCTTCAGCTCTTTTTTTTCATTCTCCATTGCATGCAATTTATTAGAAATTTCTTCCTTTTGTTGGGTTGACATTGTAACCTCTACTTCTCTCACTTTTAAGAGTTCAGCAGTTTCATCATGCACTCTCCTGACCTCTGCGGAAATTTCATTACTTTGCTAAAGCTCAGAATATAATTTGTCCTTGACTGCCATTTGTTTATCAATTTCAATTCTCAACCCCATGTTTTCCATTTCAGAAGCATTCGGCTTACTCACCATATCAGCAACCAAATCCTTAACGGTTGTCCCAACTCTGATGAATTTAGTCAGGCCCAAAGTGGGTCCGGCTAAAAAAAAAAATGTTTTTGGAAAACTAATACTCGAAACTGACCAACTGAACATCTTGAACTGATCAAAATCAAAACTAATCCCTGACTGATCATTTAAAACTCATTTTAAGTCTATTTTGCAAACTATCAATTTCATGTCAGGAGGTCCATTGACTGGCCTCAAAAACTTACTAGAACACCTGATCGGGCTCTAAAAACTGGCATATTGAATCTCTGCTCTGCACTCTCGCACCCTATTAGATCTTTTCTCATGAAGAATTCAAGGTCAAAAGGTATTTGCTGTAAAAGTTGATCTCTCATAATTACCTGTAAACAAACACATCAGAAAACCATAAATTGGGTTTGGATTTGGCTCGAAAAACTAGGAAAACTAACACCTGGGGAGACAAAAAATTGGGGTGTTGGTTCTTTGTCATGAGGACATTATGAATCTG
The DNA here is from genome assembly GCA_028749045.1 of Cupressus sempervirens. NCBI lineage: Eukaryota > Viridiplantae > Streptophyta > Pinopsida > Cupressales > Cupressaceae > Cupressus > Cupressus sempervirens. The sequence goes on along the minus strand of CM053792.1, from coordinate 52,930,292 downwards.
CAATTTGGGCTCATGATGAATAACGGGACACAAATGGCGATTGGTCAAAGTAGGCCTCTTGGATTTTGCAGACTGGAAACAATGGTAGAAAGTGATTTGTTGCGAATGGAAATGACCTGGAAAAGTGTGCGAATGGATTCATCAAAGCTTGCAAACTAGCACACTTAAAGTATTTTTGAAGGACAAAATAGTGGTATGATCCAATTGATCTCACCTATCATGGATTAGGAATTATGACATCACGAATAGGGGTCCTAACAAATCTGCAAATGCTGACACCAGTAAAAAGATAGAATTTGTGTTTGGAATCGCATTTGAAAACTGATCAAACATATTCATCAAGACTTAAAAATTGAAACATAGGAAGTCTCTGATTTCTACAACACAACGCAAAAATAATTTTGACATTTTGATCAACTGGTCAAAAGTTATAGCACGTCAAACAAGGCTTCCTAGAATTTTGAACATTTTGCAAATGTGTGAAAACAATAAACTGCCAACTTTGAGGGATTCAAAACCTAGTTAAACAGACTCAAAACAACTCAAAATCTAAATCATAGGCTCTTAGGTATGGACACTAGACATTCCCAAAGCAAAAAGTCACAAAACATTTCTGGGTGCAAGATATTCGATTGCAAACATGGCCTCCTGTTGTTGTTTGACACTAAGGTGAAAATGCAAATTAAACATTAGCTCAAAACAAGACTTTGCCAAATAGCTTGGAATATCAATTTATCGCTACAAAATATGTGAACGGGCTACATGAAAGGTGTTAGAAACATTAAGCACCATTTATGCATTAACTCAACAGCGGGGTACATAGGCTTCACAAAGCATTTATAGGCCTGATTTTCTCAAAAAATTTGAAATGTGACTAAAAATGAAGCATACAATTTTTAGTCCCAACAGAGTGAATTTTACATCAATCACATAGTTTTCTATGATCTTTCCAAGTTTTTAGACTTTCATTTCCAAATCTTTTCTCCAAGCTGTAAGGCTTCTCCTTGTGAGAACTTGACTCTGATACCAATTGTTGAAATTACAGGTGGGAAGATTTACTTCTGAGGGGGGGAGGGGTGAATCAGAAGTAACAGTATTTAACCACTAAAACTTTTAACTGAGATCATTCACATGCATCTACCATATCTAATTAACATAAAAGTAAAGACATGCATGAAAATAGATAACACAAGATTTTGGTCACCCAGAAACCCTCCAAAATTAGAAGGTAAAATCGGGGTGGGGTTGACACCCAAAAATTATCACTGCAACAATATGTAACTATTCAAGGTTACAAAGTTTGACCACTTCCAATGGTCTGCCCTATGAAAGGCCTACCCTATTAAAGGCTTTACACCCTGTTAAAAGTGACCTAGCTAAAGGATTTGAAAACACTCACTTGGAATGTTACCCTATTAAAGGATTTACAATCTTGTTAGGGATATACAATATAGTTGTTAAGCCAACCTATCTCCATAGGATTTTTATTCCTAATACAATTGCTAGAAAGTGTTAGAATGTGTTGACCTAATGACTTACAATCTTTAATTGCTGATTCTAGATCTTTGTTATGCTCAGTATATTCTGATCCTTCCTAATCTAATATGTCTCTTCTCGAAGTGATGATACTTTGTTCTAACCAATTGGATTCTACAATGCTGCTCTTCCTCTAAATCCTTATACCCCTCTGAACTTTGCTAGTATTCTCCCATACAACTCTCACTCATGCATGAACTATGAGGTAACGTCCTCCTTTTAAAGGCTTTTAAGACTTAGGGTTAGGTATGAATCTACGATCAGTATTCATCCATCTTTCCTGCCTGAATCTTTATACTTTTCCTATTGGTTGCATGCTTTCTTCATTTTTCTTATTGGTTGTATGATAATTACATAGGGAATGTAAAATATTTGATCTTATCTTTTAGATCCTTTGAGATTCATCTTAATTTGGCTTCAAAAATGATTTAGATCTGAATTTTTGAAGGCACAAACTCATATGTTGATTCTGTGTTACTCGACACTTACTAATTGCTGATGCTCAGCACATAAGAATTATGTCTCACTTGGTGCCTATAGTAACTCAATCTCACTCGGCATCTATACTTTGCTCGGCACCTATAGTGACTTGGCATCACTTATCACTTGGCACTTGAAGTTCACTCAGCACCTGTTGAATTTTTCACTCGGCACATACTATAGCTCGGCATCTTTATTATATTCGGCATCATCTTGGAAATTGGTTAAGTGTGTTGACACTCAATTGTCAAAACCAATCTGAGACCAACAAATCTCTCTATTTTTGCAACAATTTTTAAATACGGAAAGCTTCAAAATAATTGATTAAGTGCAGAGACAAAAATTAAACTAAAGGTTTATCAATTTTTTCTGCCACCAATGCCCTAAAATCTTACACGTCTCTACAATGCCAAGACGGTAGCTGCAAGGTGGGTAGCATAGAATTCTCCAATGCTCACTACAAAAATGACAGACTTCATTAATTTCTCTACATTTGAAATACTCTTGCTTTTGTATTTTAGAGTTGTTATTCTCTTAGTATTGTTTGTGACAAAAAAAAGAGAGGGGGAAACCCTTTTGCATAGTTGAGTCCTCCTTGAGCATCTCTTGAACAAGAGATCCTAATAATAGATTGTCACATCAACCCCTTCCTTTCTATACTTGCAAGGCACTTTTGTTCAAAACCTTTTAAACCTTTTCAAATGTCTCTAGCACACACAAGATTTGAAGACAACCATAATTGGAGAATCAAAATTAACTGTATGTTGATGGATTATGGCCAAGACTGGGATTAATGAGAGCTTGTGCTACCACTAGTATGGCCAGGGTGTTCTTGATTGAAAAACCTATGTTTTATGCCCACCCTTAAAACCTCCAACTACCATTCATACTTTTAGCTTGCTTTCTTCATCCTTGATGGAAGGTTTGAAGACTACTCCATGCAAGTTGGGTTAGTCAGATCTATCATTCAAAGTCCTTATGGCTACCTTTCATAGTGGCTAGGAGAGAGAGAAAGAACTTTAAAACTCACACATGAGCTTTCTTTTCATTGATTTTACTATGGTAACTTATCATTGTCTCCTCTATTTTAATGCACTGCCAAAAAAATCTGCATATGTTTATAAATTGAACAATCTTTGCTACCTTTTATTTGTAAACTTATGTCAGATTGGTGGTATTATGTTGTCAATGTGAAAATACATACATATATATATACATATATACACATATATACATATATACACATATATACATACATATATACACATATACATATATGTATGTATATATGTGTATATATACATATACATATACATACTATGTATGTATGTATATATATATATATATCTATATGTATATATACATATACATATAGATATGTAGATGTATATATATATATCTATATGTATATATACATATACATATAGATATGTAGATGTATATATACATATAGATATGTAGATGTATATATACATATAGATATGTAGATGTATATATACATATAGATATGTATATGTATATATACATATAGATATATATATACATACATACATGTATATGTATAAGTATATATACACATATATACATACATATATGTATATATGTATGTATATATATGTATATGTTTACATATACATATATATATACATCTATGTATATGTATATCTATATGTATATATATAGATATATATGTATATGTATACATATAGGTATATGTATATATATGTATATGTATATATACATATACATCTATATACATATATATACATATATCTATATATAGATATAGATATATGTATATACATATATGTATATCTATATCTATATGTATATATAGATATATATGTATATATACATATACATATATATACATATATATGTACATATACATATACATATATATACATATATATATACATATACATATATATGTATATAGATATATATATATATATATATATATAGTGTTGAGATAATGGATGTTGCACATATTGTATAATATTGTTATATTTTATTATTTTATTATATAATGTTGTGTTTAGATGGACGTGCAACATGTAAAGATTTTCATAAAATATTCTTGATGAGCTGTATTGTAAAATTGTGATAATATTTCATATAATTATTTAATATTGGGAAAAAGAATTAAATGCCCAATATTAAATGTGGGGTCAGTGGGTTAGGTGGCACATGGTTTATGTAATACCACTTGGTGGTTTTTGTAGGACTTGCTACTATATAAGCAGCCACAAGGGTAGTTTTTGTAGAGAGAGTAAGACTAAGAAAGGCAAGAGTCGAGTGGGACAAGGCTTGACAGGTTAGCCAAGAGAGCATTTGTGAAGGTTGAAAGCATGGCATGGGATGTGTGGATTCATGCTTGTTCACATAGTTTGCTCGGTTGTGGCTATGGCCATGAAGGCTTCTATGGCTGTATGACAATGATATTTTTTGCTAAATAATACATAGTGATGGATGCTTTTGAAGGCTGAGTTTTTCCCTCAATAAGGGTTTCCCAAGGTATATCTTGTGTCACAATTTTATGAATATGTTGTTTATTCTCTTGCATGTGAATTTTAATTCCATGTTTATTTTAGCTCTATTATGAGTTATGTGGAAAAAGTTATATTTTTTATTGCCAAATTTTCTTACAAGTGGTATCAGAGCTATGGTTTTATTATTGTAATTCTAGATTAAATCCATGGGAATGCATGAGAGGATAAAAGAAAGGGCAAGATATATGAGTGATTTATTACAGATCTAAGGGTTTTAGATTTGTTGTTATGATGGGATGTTAATAGATTTGGGCATATGAAATTTTTTGGGCAAAAGGATTTTTTGGATGTTTCATTTAAAATGAGGGTTTTGGGGGGTAGCATGCAGAAATGACCTCTTGGGTAAAAATAGAACTCACCATTGGATCCGGGTTGACATTTCTATAAATTTTGATATATAATATGTCCTAGTTTGGCCATGTTCAAAAGAAATGAAAGAGTTTTTTGGTTTCAGCCCATGATGGCCTTCAAATTTAATCCCATCGGAATTTTCGTCACCAAAAAAAAAATTAAAATTAAAAATCACAATGAAAATGGTAAAAAGACTGTCTTAGTAAAATGGCCATAACTTTCTCTCAAAATATCGGATTTCAGAGTTCTTATAGGCGTTGAAAAGCTAATTCAAAGCACTACAACATGGTATAGGTTTGGTTCTATGATTTTGATATTTTGTAAAGTTTTAATAGCCCTAAAGTCAGATGTTGTTTATTTTGAGCATGGATTAGGGCATAACTTGGGCATACGGAGTCAAATTTTGGACTTCAAGTAGTCAACGAAAAGCTCTTGGAGAGCTCTACACATTGGTTTAAATTTGGTGTAGGTTTGGCATAATTTATTTGATGATATATTGATCTAAACAGTTTATAGATATATTTTAACTATGGTAACATTATGAGTTTATGGCATTGGAGATTTAAAATTTGATGTCATTGTATACTCAGTTCATTATTTAGATTGGTCTCATGATGATATGGTTATCAATGTTTAGTTTAGATATGTATGATGACTTGTTGGGTCTACAAGTTGTGCAGTGTTGTAAGCGGTCTATACTTACAGGTTGCATTTATAGCTTGGTTATGGGTTGTCTTTGCCCATTGATCTTTCATTATTGATGCATATTTAGATTGGTGGCTTGGATTTGAGTTGTCTATGCTCTAAGTCACATGATTTGCTAATTTTTTCTTCATGTAGAAGGGATGAGATGTTGTTACCAGGTACAGTCATGGTGGAGGATTGTGCTTGACTATTTTATGCTGACAAGTTGGACACTTTGAGAGACAGATGCTCGGTTCATGGATGTGATCATGGTGCCATGGATTTTGGCATGACATGATTGGCTATACAGGTACATCCTTGATGTTCATTAGCTTGGATTTTTTGATTCAGTTATAGTGGTATATCTTTTTGGTTGAGGATCATGGTTATTTGGTTTCTTTTGAGGAGCTCATGATGTGCACTTTGAGTTCTTTGATGGTTTGATGCCTTGGTTGATTCTCATGGTTAGAGGATGGTATTTCATCATTATATCATGGATAGCTTGGATACATGGTTTAGTGGGAGCTTGTGACAGTGATGGGGTGACACTGCAGGATTAGTTCTTGGTTTGGTTTGGATCTTCATGTAGGAGATGGATTTTACGATGCCATAGGTGACTTGGTACTAAAGTTGAGAGGAAGTTTTTTGGCATTGATATATTTATTGAGTGTTTGCAGATGTTGGAGGTTTGTCTTAGATCCTGTTGTTGTAGAAGAATCTTTGACATTTGCATGGTGCACTTGTTATCTTCATGGTGTGTGAAGATGGTTAGATCTTGAGGACTCGTGGAGTTCTTGGTTATCTTCATGATGTGTGGAGATGGTTTTTTCTTCATGGTTTATGGAGATGGTTGCATCTTGAGGACTTATGGGGTTCTTGGAAAAGTTGTGGTTTATGCTTTCATTTGGCATGTTATCCTTGGTATGAGGATGGTTTCATTATTATGTCATGGTATACTCTTGATACGTGTTTAAAGTTGTGACATGTTATAGTATGTTCATGTGGAGCATGTTATCTCTTTGATTGAGATGGTTAGATCATGTTGTCATGTTTATGTTCTTGAGGCCATAGTTGGAACTTTTGACATTGATCTTCGTTTAGTTTCTTGGTATTGAGTACATTGATCATAAGTTGGATGCTTCATAATATTGCTATGTTTCATTTGGAGTTGGCATAGATTGATTGGTTATAGGTGCTCATGGATACTTAGAGACGGTGGTGATGTTGATTTCTCTTGGATTAGAGAAGTATTTGTTGGGACAGTTGATGGTTTCAGCAGGAAGTCCAAGGGGCAGTTACCTGATATGGACTTGAGAGGAGATTGTTCTTAGATGAGTCTTGGTTGGAGACTTGGCTATTTTGATGAGCATTCTCATTCCCCACTCTTGGTCTACTCGGTGGTTTGCTACTTGAGAGGTATAGCCCATTGTTTCTCTCAGTTGCATTATATTTATGCTTGTCTTTCATGGATATGGATCTTGAGCTATGGTACATGAGTTAGTTCTGGAGGGTTCATTTGAGAGATGGTTTAGCATTGGTTATCTCCATTTGCATATGTTGTTATGTTGGTTGATTTTGGGAGATGGTTTTATATTGGACATTTTCCTTAGATTAGGAATGGTTTATGAGTTTGATCTTCTTGTGAGAGGCTTACATCTATGATTAGTTATATGGTATGGTTTGGGTGTTGTTGAGGCTTCTTGTTGGGGTTTTATGGAGGAGATCATACTTGCATAGTTTACATCTAGAGGTGTGTGTAGAAGGACATGATACAGGTTATGATTTACATGATTTCTCTGATCTTGGTTATCTTCTTGGATGTTTGATTTTGCCTACATTAGATTTGAGATTGGTTAGAGATTGTGATCACTAGTTTGTGCTCATGTATGTCATGTGAGAGATGACATGGTTATTCCTTTATCTCTTTCCTTTGTTGGTTGTGGAGAATTTGGGAGACCATTGGAGACTTGTTATGAGAGTTGTTCTTGCAGGATATCAATTTATGTATTGTGGATGTCCTTGAGACTACATGGATTCACTTCTTTGAGATGTTGTGAGTGGATTGGTTATAGATTTGACATTATCTTTTGCAGTGGAAGCTTCTTGGTATATATGTGGTAGGTATTGCTCTTGAGACTTGTGATTGCAGGTTGCAGATTAGATATGTTGATGATATGAGATTCACTTGGTATACCTTTGAGGTATGGATAGTTGGATGGGTTTGGCACTTTTTATGGGTGCTATTTCAACTATGGATATTTTGACAACTACGGATACATGTGATTACCTTTGGATTGGGTTATTTGTGATTGGAATTTCAGTTGGTATAGGATTTTATGATCTTCTATTGCAATAGGTTGGGTGGTTTTCTTTTTGAATGGCCTCTATGTATGTCCAGTGGTAGTGGCACAATAGGAGGTGAGATCATTCATGTTCAACATGTTGGATACTTTGATTTTGTTGTGGGTACTAGGATGGAGCACTTGGTATATTTTTTATCCATGACAGTGGATGTGCTGAGAGGGATTGTTCCCTTGTTCATTTGTGTGGCTACAAATTTACCCTATGCGATGTATACAACAAGTGGGAGATTGTTGAGATAATGGGTGTTGCACACATTGCATAATATTGTTATATTTTATTATTTTATTTTATTATGTAATGTTGTGCCTAGATGGATGTGCAACATGTAAAGATTCTCATGGAATAGTCTTGATGAGTTGTATTGTAACATTGTGATAATATTTCATGTAATTATTTAATATTGGAGAAAATAATTAAATACCCAATATTAAATGTGGAGTCAGTCGGTTAGGTGGCACATGGTTTATGTAATACCACTTGGTGGTTTTTGTGGGACTTGCTACTATATAAGTAGCCACAAAGGTAGTTGTTGTAGAGAGAGTAAAACTGAGAAGGGTAAGAGTCAAACGAGACAAGGCTTGACAGGTTAGCCAAGGGAGCATTTGTGAAGGTTGGAAGCATGGCATGGAATGTCTGGATTCATGTTTGTTCACATAGTTTGCTCGGTTGTGACTATAGCCATGAAGGCTTCCATGGTTGTATGACAATGATTTTTTTGCTGAATAATACATGGTGATGGATGCTTTTGGAGGCTGGATTTTTTCCTCAATGAGAGTTTCTCAAGGTATATCTTGTGTCACAATTTTATAGGTATGTTGTATATTCTCTTGCATGTGGATTTTAATTTCGTGTTTATTTTAGATCTATTATGAGTTATGTGAAAACAGTTATATTTTTTATTGCCAAATTTTATTACATATATATATATATATCTATATATTTATTTATTTATTTATTTATTTATTTATAGATATATATGTATATATATATAGATATATATTTATAGATATATATGTATATATATATAGATATATATTTATAGATATATATGTATATATATGTATATGTATATGTATATGTTATATAAATATATATAGATATATATTTACAGATATATATGTATATATATATATGTATATGTATAGATATATATGTATATGTATAGATATATGTGTATATATATACATATATCTATAGATATGTGTATATATATACACATATATCTATACATATACATATATATCTATACATATACATATATATACATATATATCTATAAATATATATATATATATGTAAGAAAATTTGGCAATAAAAAATATAATCGTTCTCACATAACTCATAATAGATTTAAAATAAACACGGAATTAAAATTCACATGCAAGAGAATAGACAACATACTTATAAAATTGTGACACAAGATATACCTATACATATATATCTATACATATACATATATATCTATACATATACATATATATATATATATATATATATATATATACATATATATATATATATATATATATATATATATGTATGTATGTATGTATATGTATAGATATATATGTATATATATGTATATGTATAGATATATATGTATATGTATAGATATATGTATATATATACATATATCTATAGATATGTGTATATATATATACATATATCTATAGATATGTGTATATATATATACATATATCTATAGATATGTGTGTATATATATATACATATATCTATAGATATGTGTGTGTATTTATATATATATATGTATATATGTACATATATCTATACATATACATATATATCTATATATATGTGTGTGTGTATGTATATATATATGTATATATACATGTATCTATATATACATATACATATATATATCTATATATATATATATATGTGTGTGTGTGTGTGTGTGTGTGTGTATGTATATATATGTATACATATACATGTATGCATATACATGTATATGCACACACACGCACACACATATATATTGATTGTATATATATATATATATATAAGACATTGTAAATTGTTTAATACAACTTAGAATTATTTTGTGGATTGAAATTAGTGCATATTATTGTGGGGTTGTTTAATTTAGACCGTGTATATTTTGGGAAGGTGCATATGTTGAGTTTTGGAGTGATAGTTGTAGGAGAGGGAAAATGAACAATTTAGAGGTCATGGCCATTGAGGCTTGATTTGCTTTTTTAATTAATTTTTGCTTTTCAGATATCAGTTCTATTGATTTCATCACTATATACAAAGTTGCTATAGAGATGTAGAAAGTGTTCATTTTTTTGTTGCAGTAACAATTCTAGCTCATAGCATTTAGATGTGCATTGTTTCTATACATAATTGCCAAATATTGCTGGAGTTATTTCTAAGTTCTCTATATTGCCAATTTTGTTTTCCATACTGCTTGATTAAATTTGTCTCATTTCTTTTACCTTTTAATTTATTATGGAGTTGTTTCATCTTGTTTTTAATGTCCCTTGTTCAAAAAATTTGCTCATAAAATTAAGCTCTATTTCTACAGGGGTAGACATGGATGTTGCTACAGAGCCTAAATTCCACTTCCAAAAATGAGAGATTTAATTTTTTTTCCCCAGGCTTTAAGTCTATCAAAATCACAGTGCAGTAAACTAGGCATAAACAACACATTTACAGAACAAATAACACATTCTAGATTTTGATTGGTGAAGTGGTTTATTAGTTTGGCTTAAACAATATATTCAAATGATAAGTAAGATATAATTTCCACAAGTTAAATTAGGATATTGCTATCAGGATTTAACTGTGTGATTTTGAGTCAAACTCACTGACCCATGTTTCATGAGTAGTGAGTCAACATGAATCCATCTCTCATTAGAATAAATGGAACACTTAGCACTCATTGGATCTAGGTGATGCTCACAGGGGTACTTATCAATTGATAAGCTTAAGGGGATTTCTAATGAATGGTTCATAAGGCACAACACTTGGTGAAGGTTTTACAAATGAGGTTACAAGTTTTGGGTTTAACCATGGAGGAAACTTCGTAGTTAAGTGTGCTCAAGATGGAGTAGTATTGGGATGGATGACCTCCCAGAAAGTTTTGGTGCTTCACCCCTATGAGCATCACCTAGATCCAATGAGTGTTAAGTCTTACATTTATTCTCATGAGAGATGGATTCATGTTGAATCACTACTCATGAAACATGGATCAATGAGTTTGACTCAATTTCACATAGTTAAATCTTGATAGCAATATCCTAATTTAATTTGTTATGGAAATTATCTCCTACTTATCAATTGATAAGCATAAGGGGCTTTCTAATGAATGGTTCATAAGGCACAACACTTTAAGGTATTGCAAATGGTGTTGCAAGCTTTGGGTTTAACCATGGAGGAAACTTTGTAGTTAAGCACACTCAAGTTGGAGTAGTATTGGGATGGGTGACCTCCCAGGAAGTCTCGGTGCTTCACCCTTGTCAGCATCACCTAGATCCAATGAGTGTTAAGTGTTCCATTTATTCTCATGAGAGATGGATTCATGTTGAATCACTGCTCATGAAACATGGGTCAATGAGTTTGACTGAAAATAATATAGTTAAATCTTGATAGCAATATCCTAATATATTCAAAGTTTTGATTTTATTAGGTTTGTCATAAATCTACTCTAATAAAAGTTAGAATGTTGGAAATGAAAATTGACACAAGATTGAAAGTTTGCTGACCAAGTTGAAAATAGTTAGTAGGGTTTTAGATAAATAAAAAAGTAACTTGTAAAATCATATTAAGCATAAAATTTGTAAAATTGTATTCAACATAAAATTAGACAATTACTACTATAAAATAGTTTGCAAGAATCTTACTTGTATTCTGAATTAGACTCAAATTCTTGCATCACTTACAACATAAAAAATTAGAAACAATCATGCACTTCTTAACTTCTCATGCTAATGGGGACACAACCCAAGCACATAATGGACACAACAGGAAAGGAAAAAATTTATTCACTGCGAAAATATGCTAATACATTCAGTACAGAGAAAATAGACTTCAAAACATGCCTTATGGGCTTACAATAGCATAAATCTGGAGATAATTTCTCCTTTCTGTACCTCCTCTCAAACTCCACTTCGAACTACCTTTTACAATGCCAGAAATGTTCTTAAATAGACCCTAGAGGGTTAAGGATTAGGAATACATTATAGAAAGTGCTAGGTGGAATCCACCAACCAAATAGAAGGCTCTAGAAGTTGCATTAGAAGTCAGCGCAAAATTAGAAGAATCTAGAAACGGTAACCGAACTTTTGGGAGGCATAACTTTTGAACCATAGCTCCAATTGATGAACCATTTACATTTCCAAAAAGCTCTCAAAGCGCTCTATAGCCCTATAGACCAGCTTTGCTTGTCCCCCATTTTTCAGCCTTGTTTGAGGTCATTTAATGCCCCTAACCTGACTTTGAAGCATTCTCAGGAGGTCTCCAGAAATTGAAAAACTGCGATAACTTTCAAACCTTGGGGTCTTTTGACCTGATTCTTTTTTTGGAATGCTCTAAATTACAATTACAATCATCCAACCAATTTACACCTTCTAGTTCACCAAAATTAAGGCTCAATTACATAATCCTATTTTTTTGGCATTTACACATGTCCCAAGGTGTTCAAATACTCTATCCTAGAACACTGATAGTGGAACTGTGAGAGTTGGAACCTTTATTTGACCCAAATGGGTATCAAGAAATGAAAACACATGAAACAGAAACTAATTATAAGTACTTTTTTTTTGGTTGACACAGGATTGCCATTATACCTCTAGATGCTCCTGCATCAAACACCCAGGGTAGATTGAAAAGTGACCCTGTCACTTTATGAATGGTAGAGGAAATCCCAAATGGAAAACCTCAACTGTTGATATCCAAGTTGAGTCCTCGATCGGCTGTCCTTTCCACTTGACCAAATACTCTTCATACTACCTATGTCCGGTACTCCTACCCATACAATGATCTAAAATGTCTTCTATCTCCTCCTTTTTAGAAGCAAGAATTGGACATGGCTCTAACATCGGCTCCTCATCTGCACCATCATCATGATACTTTGTTAAGTCTACAATGTTGAAAATAGGAGAAATGTGAATACCATTTGGCAACTCCACCTCATATGCATTTCCTAAGTCATGTTTCTTCAAAATTTTGCAGGGGCCAAATTTCTTCATTTTCAACTTGTTGTAAGTACCGGTTGGAAATTTTTCTTTTCATAAGTGTACCATGACTAGATCCCCTACATGGAATTCCTTATGTCTTCTCTTTTGATCAGCCCTAGCTTTATACTCTTGATTCATCTTGGTAATGTGTGCCTGAACCTCCCCATGTAGACCCTTGATATGTTCAAAAAATTCTTCAGCTTCAGCACTTGTCCTCTCCCCTTGCTCTATCTTCCTTAATTCTAGTGCAGTCCTTGGGCTACTTCCATATACAATTTGGAATGGTGATCTACCAGTACTCCTATTTACAGAGTTATTGTAAACAAACTCCACTTGTGGTAGAATCAAATCCCATCCCTTGGGCTTATCCCCAACTAAACATCTCAGAAAATTGCTCAGACTTATGTTTACCACTTATGTTTGGTCGTCAGTCTGCGAGTGATGTGTGGAACTAAATTTTAAGTCTATTCTCAACTTTTTCCACAATGTTCTCCAGAAATACCCACAAATTTAGTGTCTCTGTCAGAATCTATACTCCTTGGGAGACCATGTAGTCTTACCACCTCTTTGAAAAACAAGTTTGCAATATGGACAGCATCATGAGTTTTGTGGCATGGAATGAAATGTGCCATTTTTGAGAACCTATAAACCACCACAAATACTGAGTCATTAGCCCTTTGTGTCCTCAACAATCCAAGAACAAAATCTATACTTATGTCCTCCCATGGCTTTGATGGAACAGGCAATGGCTGATATAGTCAAGTATTGTGACTAAATCTCTTGGCAACTTGACAAATCTGACAACTCTGTACAAACTTCTTCACATCCTATGACATTTGAGGCCAAAAATAATGTTCTTTAAGAATGGAAATGGTCTTATCTCGACCAACATGTCCTGCCATCCCTCCACTGTGTTTCTCCTTAATCAGATTTTCCCTCATGGAACTCCTTGGAATGCATAATTGACTGCCCTTGAACAACATACCATCCTTAATCAAATATTCTAGCCACTTGGTTCTATCTACAGCAACAACCTCTTTATAAGCTTTCCATGCTTCAGCAAAATCAGGATCCTCAGGGTATAGATTCTTGAGTTCATCAAACCCAACTACTTCAACCTGCATTACTGTAAGCAACAATTGTCTCCTACTTAGTGCATTTGCAACCCTATTAGATTTTCCACTTCTATGCTTCAACACAAATGTATAGCTCTGCAAGAACTCTACCCATTTCATATGCCTCTGATTCAATTTACCTTGGTTATTTAGGTACTGTAATGCCTGATGATCAGTATACAAAACAAATTTCTTTGGCAATAAATAATGCCTTCGTTTCTTTAAGGCCTGAACTATTGCATAGAACTCTTGATCATAAACAGAATACTTCTTTTTTGCATCATTCAATTTTTCACTAAAATATGCAATAGGCTTACCTTCTTGACTTAATACAGCCCCAATGGCGCTTCCACTAGCATCACAATCCACTTGGAACACCTTTCTAAAATTTGGAAGTGCCAACATAGGTTGTTCTTTCACCTTCTTCTTCAGCATTTCAAAACTTCTTGTAGTTGTTGCAGTCCATTTGAACTCTTTTCTATCCCCTCTTATTGTGTCAGTCAAGGGTCCACATATGCCACTGAAATTCTTAATAAACTTTTTGTAAAAACTAACCAGACCATGGAATGATCTGACCTCAGTAGCAGACCTTGGCGTAGGCCATTCCAAGATGGCTTTACCTTCTCTAGATCCATTTTGAGACCTTCAGGTGATATAACAAACCCCAAGTAGACTAACTCCCTTTTTGCAAAGATACACTTCTTCAAATTAATTAATAGTTTCTCTTCCCTTAACCTTTCAAGGACACTACGAATATGCAATAAATGTTCTTCCAAAGTCTTGCTGAAAATTAAAATATCATCCAAATAGACAATAACAAATTTTCCCAAGAACTTCTTAAGTACCTCATTCATAAGCCACATGAAGGTTCTTGGGGCGTTTGTCAATCCAAAGGGCATGACTAACCACTCATAAAGACCCTCCTTGGTCTTGAAGGTAGTTTTCCACTCATCTCCTTCTCGTATCTGTATCTGATGGTAGCCACTCTTGAGATATATCTTTGTGAAGTACTGAGCTCTACTCAAGCAGTCCATAAGATCATCCATTCTTGGCAAAGGAAATCGATACTTGATGGTTATCCTATTTATAGCTCGAGAATCTATACACATTCTCCACTCTCCATCCTTCTTTGGTACCAGTACTACAGGTACTGTACATGGACTCAAGCTCTCCCGAATCAAACCCTTTCTCAATAGCTCCTGCACCTGTCTGTTTAGCTCCTCGGTTTCAGTAGGAGTCATCCTATGAGTAGCCTTGTTAGGAAAACTAGCTCCTGGGATTAAATCTATCTAATGACTAATTTGCCTTATCAGTGGCAATCCTTCTGGAACATTATCAGAGATGACATCTCCAAACTCACCTAGTAAATCTAAAACTTCAAGTGGTATTTCACTACTACCTTCTTTATCTTTCCTAGGAATCAAAGCATAACACATACGCTGATGTTCCATGCCATCTAAAAACTTCCTTCCATCAACAAGATAAATCTTAGCACTGTAACATACCTTTTCACCTTCCTTTTTCATGGGCTTCAGTTTTTGGCGAACTCCATCCTTTGTTAGAGAGTATGTGTTTGCATGACCATCATGTACTGCATGCCTATCAAACTGCCAAGGTCTACCCAACAATAGATGGCAAACATCCATTGGAATAACATCATAGAGAACTTCATCATGGTAACTCCCAATTTTGAATTTCACTAAAAATTTTTCACTTATGAGGACCTTATGATCATCTTTCACCCAAGCAATTCGATAGGGCTGGGGGTGTTTCTCCCTCTTGAGCTTCAGCTTAGAGACCATCTCCTCTGATACCAAGTTATCAGTGCTACCACCATCAATGGTCACATCACAACATTTATCCTCACACTTGCACCTGGTACAAAATAAACTCCTCCTTTGTCTGGGTTCAATCTCACCACTTAGTAGGACCCTTTCATTTACCAAAGTCTCTCCTCTTTCTACATCCTTTGAATGTGATGATTGTGCATCCTCATCCACATGAGCAACCCTAGCTTGACCCTCAGCTCTTCTATCTGTCCTTCCTTTTCGTTGAGGGCATTCAAAGGCACGATGACCTTCTTCATTACAATGGAAATAGGTACCAAGAAAGCCTTCTCTTCCTTGTCCACGTCCTCTACCTCTTCCTCTCTAATTTCAAAAGTCTTAATCACGGAAGCAGTTGAAACCCTTGTTCCTGCTAGTACCCACATCTTCATTTTTCTTTTGGGTTTCATTTCGACCTCCAAATGACCTACCGCTACCCCTTCCTCCTTGACCATGCCCTCTTTGTCTCCCTTCAAACCTTTTATTTAGCTTCTTTTCAACTCGTAAGGCAAACTGGTATGCCTCTTCAACGCTGTTCATTCTTACCAGACTTAATTCCTCCTGGATGCTAGGTCGCAACCCACTGATATAATGAGCAACCTTCTCCTTATTTGCTTCTGCATACCCCACTCTAATCATAAGTCGATAAAACTCCTCTGTATATTCTTGGACTGATTTTCCTACTTGCTTTAACCCATGCATCTTCTTAAACAAATCAATCTCATAATCAATAGGAATGAACTGCTTCTTCAATTTGTCCACCATATGATCCCACCTTGTGATCTTCTCCTTTCCTCTTCTATTTCTTTCCAATTGAACCTCTTGCCACCAAATTTTGGCATGTCCTTTCAGTTTGGCCTTTACAAACTTAACCCTATCTGGGTCCCTGATATCCTCATACTCAAATTATTCTTCCAGTTCATTGATCCAATCGATCAACTTATCTGGTTTCAAATTTCCTAAAAATAAACCCACATCAATTGTAGGTCTTTTCCCAAACTTAGTAATGGCCCTAAAAAGTCTTTCCTCTACCTGATTCAGAACTTCCCCATCAAATTCCACTTTTGGTCCAATTTCTTCTTCGTTATTATCATCCTCACTTTCGTCACCTGCAGCAACATTTGTTCCTCTACGGAGCTCCTCTTGCAATGCTTGTACCTGCCTTTGGAGGGCTCTAACCTCCTTAGGATTAATAGCTCCGGCCCTTCCACCACGCTCTCTTCATGGAGGTATCTTCTTAACTCAAACCCACAACCACATAGTCCTGGTGCAAACTGCCTCACAGTCGGTGCTCTGTCTACACAGTCAGAAAAACTAGCTCTAATACCACTTGATGGGGACACAACCCAAGCATAGAATGGACACAACAGGAAAGAGAAAATTTTATTCACTATGAAAATGTGCGAATACATTCAGTATAGAGAAAATAGACTTCAAAACATGCCCTATGGGCTTACAATAGCATAAATCCGGAGATAATTTCTCCTTTCTGTACCTCCTCTCAAACTCCACTTCGAACTGCCTTTTACAATGCCAGAAATGTTCTTAAATAGACCCCAGAGGGTTAAGGATTAGGAATACATTCTAGAAAGTTCTAGGTGGCATCCACTGACCAAATAGAAGGCTCTAGAAGTCGCATTAGAAGTTGTAGCAAAATTAGAAGAATCCAGAAACGGTAACCGAACTTCCAGGAGGCATAACTTTTGAACTGTAGCTCTAATTGACGAACCATTTACATTTCTGGAAAGCTCTCGAAGCGCTCTATAGCCCTATGGACCAGCTTCACTCATCCCCCATTTTTTGGCCCTATTTGAGGTTATTTAATGCCCCTAACCTAACTTTGAAGCATTCTTAGGAGGTCTCCAAAAACTGAAAAATTGTGATAACTTTCAAACCGTGGGGCCTTTTGACCTTATTCTTTTTCTGGAATGCTCTAAATTACAATTAAAATCATCTGACCAATTTACACCTTCTAGTTCACCAAAATGATGGCTCAATTATATACTCCTATTTTTCTAGCATTTACACATATCCCAAGGTGTTCAAATACTCTATCCTAGAACACTGATAGTGGAACTGTGAGAGTTGGAACCTTTATTTGACCCAAATGGGTATCCAAAAATGAAAACACATGAAATAGAAACTAAGTCTAAGTACTTTTTTTTTTTTTGGTTGACACAAGATTGCCCTTATACCTCTAGATGCTCCTGCATCACATGCTCTACTAGTCTACAGTATCTAATTATAAAATTCAAATTATATTAGTTTATGTCTCTTACTATCATATTTATATTATGTAGGGATAATAGCTATGTCCAAAGTCATTCATACTCCATATTTCGACAACTTTTTTTTGCTTATTTTGCAACCTCTACAACAATGCATATAAAATTAGAATGTAACACTTAGAGAACATTGACACGTTGATGGTGAATTTTGCTTTATTTTGAAATCACACTTGTATATGGATTTTGCTTGTGACAAAGCAACATGCCTTATGTAATCAAACACATCAATACTAGTACCTTATTTTTTGAAATATGGAAGCTTTATAGAAAATTGATTTGAAGTTATACCCATTTTCCACCTAAAAACAAGAAACACTAGAATCTTGTAGCCAATAGGTAGGGACTCCATCTTGCAAAGAGCTCTTGTTAAATATTTATTGTTGTAGCAGAGATATAAATTATTCTTAGATGTGATGTGTTGAGAATACACTAACTATTTTTTATTTCAATACTCATCTACTAAATTTCTATTTTTTCAAAATTGATGTCTTGAAATATTTTGTAACTAAATTGAAGTTTGAATTTATATATGAAATTTGTAAAATTTTGATAATAATTTGATTTTAAAAAATAAAAATAAAATAGTTGTTTCTACTATTTTATTATTTAATTGAATATTGTTTTAAATGTTCATTATAAGTTAAACTTATATTTTAAAAAGAATATAATTGATATCACAAAAAAATGGAGAACAAAGTTAATTATAATAATAAGAATTATTTATATCTATTGTCGTATGCCTCCTATTTTAATTGTTAAAATTATATTAAATTGTCTTTGCAATGGTGATTTCTACATATAAATCATTGATAATTCGGTGGCACTGTTGAAAATTGAAATGTCAACACCTTACAATATGTATTGTGGAATGACAACTAGGGACTGATTCACATACTTTCGAACCCTTGCACAAGTAGGGACTCAAGCTCTCTCAGAGCTCTTGTTTGAAATGAAGAAATTTGTTTTCTAAAATTTAATAGATTTATATGATTTGGTTTTATAGGACCTCTTTTGTCTAAAGTTTCCTCCATCTTGATAAAAATTAATAACAATTGTAACTAATGCTACAACATTTTTAGAGTTTTGGTAGAGTTAGGTGTACAACAACAAATCTACTATTATTAAACTTTTGTGGTGAATTCAAAATTTTAAAAAAAAACATATCAAATTGCAACCACTTCATAAATTAATTTGGTAAACCTACGTTTAATTTTTACCAAACATTAATTTTAATAAAATATTAGACTATTTTTTATGATAATACTTATTAGTTAGTTATTTTTTATATTATAGAGTTTATTTCAATATTTTTATTTTTACTTGAACCAATTTCTATTTCATGTATTAGAATTAATTATTTTTCTTCAAATTATAATAAAGATGTAATGTTGTAACAAAAGTACTCATTTTATTATTTAAAATCCAATTTGTAAAAAACTATAATAGACTAGGAATGAATGCATGAATGATTTTGATGACGTCTATGAGACCACATCAATTTATGGGACCAAAAAACGTAGCACTAAGCAATTTCCATATTTCTTTCCATTTCCAATCTTCTGATATGGATCTTAACCAAGAAATATGTCATTTTCTTGATCTTGTCAACTTCAAATAAGCTATACATGTTGTCTTCCTTTTGAATGACATCATAGTAAGTTCGAATGCTATCATAAGCTACGCGCTCAGAGAGAAAATGTCATTCTATTTCAATAACTCTTGCCCTACAAAATATGCATATCATCTCCTTCCAAGCCTCTCTGGGCCTCTTCCATCTACCTATCTCACACCCGAGGTGATGGGATCTCGTCCTCAATTGTGCCAATAATACCCTTGCCTTACCTTTAATAGCAGCCCCAAGGTATACTTTCTCGCCATGATCCTTAGTTGGGTTGAATTATTTAATGTAATATAAATTTTTCTACTAATGTTATTATTCCACATGACACTTTGAAACTTCTCTCTAACAAACTCTTTAATGCTTGCATTATTGTTCGGACACTCCTGCACCTTGATGTTCTATTTATCAATTCATTTAATGTTTTGCTTCATCGATGTTTTATTCCTATAGTTAAGAGCTTCTTCTTTCACAATTTTTAGCCAACAATAGTCATGCATATTTTTTGTCTTCTTTAAGTAGCTAAGTAATTGAATTATTGTTGAAGCCTGTCATGGAAAAGCATTAACTTCTAACAAAATAATTTCATAGGGAATGAAAGATTTGACTTTCAGATTGGTTGTGATTAAGTTTTTTTGAATTCTCTTTATTTGTCTCCATCCACATTTTGACATGTTGCCCCACACACCTCGCACCCATAAAGATCCACCAACATGACCAACAAACGAAAGAGATTCTTCTTAATTTTCCAATCCCATAGTTTCGTTGTCTAGCATCTATTCTGAAGCAAAAATAAAGCTTTCCAACCCCCTTGAATCCTTTTTGTCCTATAAGTATCCTAGCTAAGTTTGTAATGAAAATAAATCCTAAGGTACTTGTATCTTTCACAATTTATAGTGAGTTTCCTTTGAAAAGGAAGGTACTATGCTTTTCTTTTATTCTTAGAGAGAAAATCGTGACTTTAGTTTTGGAAATATTCACTTGCATCGTAGCTTCCTAGAAAAATTTCTCTAAGGACCCTAAATGATCTCTTAATTCCTAAGCTATTTTTGCTATCAAAGTAAGGTCATCGACATACAAAAGAAGCTTCACGACATACTCCACCAACTGAATACCCTCCCCCACCATATTATCTAACCAATTTTCTAGTTTATCAATGTACAACCCAAATAAGATAGGGGATAAAGACTGTCCTTTATTAACACCAATGTCACTCTCAAAACACTTAGACATACCATCACTAGTTTTGATTTTGGCTCTAACTTTGTCATATAATCTATGCATTGATGCTCTATATTCATCTAAGATGCCTAATTCTTTCATTATGTTTCATAGCTTGTCTCTAGACACCATGTCAAAGGCTTTCTTTAAGTCAACAAAATAGCAGTATGCTTCTTCCCCCTAATTGTCCCATACTTTCTCTATTATGTGTTAAAGAGTGATGTAATGATTAATGGTGGGGTGTCTAGGTCTGAAACCAACTTGCCCTAGCTTACTCTTTTACCTTCACTTTTTTCCCATTTGTTGATTGTACATTTTCTCATGCTCCCAAAAAGTTTTTTGAGAAGTGGGTTAACCATAATAGTGTGGTAGTTCAATGTATTATTGATATACCCATTCTTAAAGAGTGGAATAACCACACTAGTAGTCTAGTCTAATGGGAAACCCTAGCAAGTGACACAATTAAAAATATCCTTTATATGAGGTGCAAGGATTTTCGCTTTCCATTTTATAAATTTAGCTTGCATCCCATCAATGTCACTCACTTTACCACTTGTCGATTTCTTTATTACTATTTTGATATCATCAACCATGAAGATTTCCCTCAAAGTATTCACCTTAGAGGGATTGTTTTCCTCTTGCGGGTGCTCATATAGAAACTTTTCATACTCAAGCCATTGTGCATTCATAATGCTATTATGTATTTTTTTTCTCTCCTGTTGTAGTTCTTTCTAAAACTTCTTGGGGTCATACTTTCCCAGGGTTATTAACTATTGCCTTCTTGCAATAACATACTCTACTTTTTTTCTGTGAATAATTTTGGTATACCATTTCTTGATCTTTTTGTTAGTTTCTTTCCCTTTCATATATCTCTATACTTCCTTACACTCCTCATCATACCAAGGATTTGTCAAAAAGGTATTAGTCATCCTCTTTTTGTTGTTTGACCTTTTACATGCCTCTAGAGCCTTATGAATGATAATAGTCAACCAACTGCTATAAATCATTTCACATTCCACATTCATTTGAAACTACAATTAGTGAGATAGTTTTTTGTCTAATCTCAGTGTCATATCTATTCGATTGATGAGGAGGATTTGAGAAGTTGTTCATAACAAAATTATCTAGAGAAAAGGTTGAGTTATGAAGAGGACACTATAAATGGACACTTGATTAGTAAGACTTTGACAAGATAAAGTGATTATTTAAATCATATTGCAAGTGGAAAAGATAGTTGTACAATGAAGCATGGAAGGAGAAATCAAAGATATATCAAATGCATAGGCTTGATTGAGTAATAGAGTAGAAGATTAAGAAACTTGAAGTATACGTTGAGTGATGCTAGTGTTAATAGAGTGCCAGGATAAGCAGAGCAAAATTTGTGTTGACCGAACATTAGTATCTACTAAGTGACAGTGTATGTGCCAAGCAAGAAATTTAATAGTGACTAAGTAACCTAGTGATGACCAAGTGTTAGAACTCAGTGTTGGCTAAGGAATAATATTTTAACAGTTTATGAGAAATCATAATTTCTAACCAACTAAGTTGATTTCTTAGGATATGGAATGCATATTGAAGATAAGGATCGATGAGTTGGATCATGTAATTTTAGGAGAGGATTGGGTAAATGACCTAAGGAATGGATTCCAAGAGAAGTTTCTAGAAAATAAGAGGATAAACAAGATGACAATCAAATTCATTGTATGTGGTGAATCTAATCATAGATCTATGGTGACGTTTAAGTGACAAAAGATCAAAATTACCCATTTAAGGAGGTACAAGGATGAACTAAGAGAGAGTTCCAGAGTATTGTTAAAAGTTGGAGCATTTGTTGATGTTATTGGCTAAAAAATTTAAGTAGAAGGCTGAGAAGAGTTGAGAAAAGAATGAGAGTGATTGCTTGAAGGATTGCCAAGTGAATCAGAGGCTGAGATGAAAATGGAGGCCAAATAATGAATCATCTTATGAGCGAAACTGAGATCTATACATGCAAAGTGAGTTGTACTTAATAGATCAAAACTTGATGTTACTTTCTAACCATTGTTGTTGGTGTAAATAAGTATTTACTTATTACACTTACTTAAGTTTTACTTAGGTTAATGCATTATTTAATTATTTTGCATTATTTTATTATTATTTTAGGTGAGACACTTAGGAGTTTGTGTACTCTCATTGAGTTACGCAACTCTAATTATGCACATGGTGTCTACAACATAGGAGTATGCATCATTCACTGAGTTGTCATGATGACAACACAGTTATCAGTACTCCTTATTTAGCACATGTTGTCTACACCACTGATTTGTGTGCTACACCATTGTAGGCTTATCCTCACATCATCTCACTTAATCCCATGCTTAATGGAGGATAACCCATATCTGGTGGACATGTGCCTGGTTGTATGGCATATCATGATGCTGACTTTTATGCATTCTAGAAGCTCTCCTGAGGCCTTTATATTCAGGCACTCCTAGTGTACTCTTGAATCCAGTTATTGAATGAATATCGTCATTCTGATCATACTCTATCTATTTTGGTCTACTGTGTGCTTGTGTTGAGTTCTTTAGTTCTTGGGTGAATTCTGGCCTAAGCCAAATTCTTACATGGTATCAGATCCAAGGAGGATTCTCATCACGTAGTCATTTGAGACCATTCATGCTTCCGCACCTCGACACGAATTTGGAGGATCCGCAGAAATTGGGAGCATCTAGAACCAGATCTAACCTCACTGTTACGTCCAGAGCATCGATTCGATGAAGATTAACTAAAAACTTGTCTATCTTCAGCTAAAGTTGATTGTGAGGCAAAAAAAAATTTCAAATCAAAACCTAAAGGCCCAATTTTTTGTTCGGGTATGATCATTTTATTTGATCTAATTATTGTATTTTTGGATCTGTCATCTCTGAGTATTTTTTTTGAATTTTCATCAGCATTCAGTCCGCGTAAGACAGTGCTTGCAGCTTTGAGGATCTGAACTCTTAAGTCTATGGCAAGTTACATGATTCATGCCAAGTCTCTCAATCCATCATTAGAAGTCGAAGCAATCTCCAGTGCCACTCACATTCTTAATCATTCTCCTCATCCAACCTTAGATGGCCAAACTCCTTTTGAGGCATGGTGCGGCAGAAAACCTATTGTGACACACTTTAGAGTTTTCGTTTGTCCGACATGGGCAAAGAAATCTTCCAGGGGATGCAAGGCACAATCATCTCAGCCTTGTACCTTCATTGGTTATGAAGATTGTGTGAAGGCATATAGACTTCTAGATCTAGAGACTCATCAGATTTTTGTGGAGAAGGATGTATACTTTGAGTAAAGTTCTCCAAGCTTGTCCTCTACTCCTCTTCGCACATAATACAGTGTGGATACTGAAAGTGACACCAAGTGAAATTTCGAATTGGGTAGCAATGGATAGGAAAGCCCTAGGTGATATATGTTTGGGGGTAGATGATAAAATCATGTATCAAATCAAGAAATGTACTACATCCAAGGAAGCTTGGGATACCCTCAAAAGCCTATA
This sequence comes from Cupressus sempervirens, assembly GCA_028749045.1. Classification (NCBI taxonomy): domain Eukaryota; kingdom Viridiplantae; phylum Streptophyta; class Pinopsida; order Cupressales; family Cupressaceae; genus Cupressus; species Cupressus sempervirens. Next base: position 52,905,539 of record CM053792.1, on the reverse strand, counting down.
TGGTAAAGTGTCTGAAGAGGATGTGTTCAAAATTTAAGATGAGCTTGTTTCCTTAGATCCTAAGTCATATGACTCAATACAGGACTTCATCATCAAGGTGAATGAATTAAGGACAAAGCTTACTGATTGTGGGAGTTCTATAAAAGATGACAGACTAATATATCTCATACATAACAAGCTGTCATCGGAGTATTCCACATTTGTATCTTCTTTTAACAAGTTGGGAGGAATCGTGCACTTAGATATTTATGTTTGATTACTTATGGTTATCTCATATGATGATGTATCATGTATGATGTATGGTTTCATTTATGTTGTTGCATCATGGATTAGATTTAGAATGATGATATACTTTATTTCACATATTTATATTCTTTTAAGCCTATCATATCCTATGACATGTATAGTGGATGATTGAGCATTCAAAAATGTAATTTATGAACTTTGGACTTTTCATTATTATTTCATGAGGACTATGGAAAATTGTGTTGTCATCATGACAACTTAGTGAATGATGCATACTCTTGTGTTGTAGACACCATGTGCATAATTAGAGTTGCATAACTCAATGAGAGTACACAAACTCCTAAGTGTCTCACCTAAAATAATAATAAAATAATGCAAAATAATTACATAATGCATTAACCTAAGTAAAACTTAAGTAAGTGTAATAAGTAAATACTTATTTACACCAACATCTTAATATGAAGAAACATCATCAATAGTTTCATTTATGTTGTTGCATCATGGATTAGATTTAGAATGATGATATACTTTATTTTACATATGTATATTCTTTTAAGCCTGTCATACCCTGTGACATGTACAGTGGATGATTAAGTATTCGAAAATGTAATTTATGAACTTTGGACTTTTCATTATTATTTCATGTGGATGTTGTATTAGATGGATTCCTTAATAGTTAATTTAGATGTGATTCAACATTAAGAGATCCTTAAAGAATGTAACCATTTATCACAATATCCATATCAATGATAAATCACAACAACCATCGGTTCTCAACAAGCAACCAAAAGGAATCTCAAAATAAATCACAATATCCATTGGTTCTCAACAAACAACCAAAAAGTATCTCAACATAATACTGATCGAAGACTCCAAAATGGTTGAGTCAAAACATGACATCATCAAGAACAAATCAAACACTTCGGCTCCATTAGGGCGACTGGAAAGTAACCCAAGTATAACTGATCGATGACTCAAAAATGGTTAAGTCAAGTGTCTCAAATACATACACCTCAGCTTCACACAAGAAGACTAGAAAGGAATAACAATCAGTAATACAAACATCTCATAGAGCATACCATCACATTACCATGATTGGGTTTAGAAAGATCGAGATCAACATGTCATCACATCTCATAACCCCCGAGCCTCTGGTAGACATCCTATAACTGGCCAACAATCTAGTCAACCCCAAAATCCCAAAACACAAACAATATACATACAACAATGCAAGTTCCATGTTTGGGTTTAGCTCTGAACATAAAATGTCAGTTCACCACAAAGTTCCAATTTCCATTTCAGTGTGAGTTTTCAAATTTAAAGAGGTACATCTTACTCGACATGGTTTAACTCATTCAATTGCTCAAATAGAATACAAAATTACCCCATTCAATTTCCAAAGATAAACAAGATGCAAATACATGGTTATGCCAAGTAAGAGGTTTCAATTTTCATTTCAAAGTATATCCTAGGTAAAAGTATTCTTCGTTCACCCCAATAATTAAACCCATCCGGATATTCAAATAACTAACATCATAGAGGAACAAGATACAAACACATGTTTTAGTTTGCTTTTGCAATCACATGGTTAAACCAAACATGAGGTTTTCAGATTTTGTTTCAAGTATATTTCAAGAGTACAAGATTCTTCATTTAATCTCCAAGTCAACATAGAATTATCCTTCCATTATTCTAAAATAATCATAAGATAATTATATACTTGTATAAATCATTGCACTAGCACCCATTGACTTTTAGATAAAATCACTCACACTATTCAAAACATTAGAATAATACTTTTCAACTTTCAAATAATTAGTTTCCAATTTCCTTTAAACACTTCAGGGACAATAATCCTCATTGAGTAAAATCACTCTCATTAATAATTCAATTATCTAATTCCACTTATTAATATCTCTTTTCTTTTAATTTTCCCTCATTTAAAAATCCATTTACTTAAATTGACTAATAATTAATTACACTTCTTCCACTATTAACTAGTCTTAATTAAATTAAATTTAATTAGATTAGTTAATAAATCATATAAAACTTATGCATAAAAATAAGATTCTATTTTAATTCGAATCTGAAACTGTTGTAGTGGTAGAACCAGAAAACTTATGCGACAGGAAAATAGCATACAGAACTATAAATCCAGAATTGCATCGTGACAGGAAGTCTAGTGGCGACAAGAAGATAGCATACAGAACTATAAATCCATAATTGCATCGCAACAGGAAGTCTAGTGGCAACAAGAAGATAACATACAGAATTATAAATTTGGAATTGCATTGCGACAGGAAGTTTAGTGGCAACAGGAAAATAGCATACAGAACTATAAATCCATAATTGCATCGCGACAGGAAGTCTAGTAGCAACAGGAAGATAGCATACAGAACTATAAATCTAGAATTCCATCGCAACAGGAAGTCTAGTGGCAATAGGAAAATAGCATACAAAATTATAAATCCAGAATTGCATTACGACAGGAAGTCTAGTGGCGACAGGAAAATAGCATATAGAATTATAAATCCAAAATTGCATTGCGACAGAAAGTCTAGTGGCGACAGGAAAATAGCATACATAATTATAAATCCAGAATTGCATCGCGATAGGAAGTCTAGTGGTGACAGGAAAATAGCATATAGAATTATAAATCCGGAATTGCATTGCAACAAGAAGTCTAGTGGCGACAAGAAAAATAAAAAGTGTAAATGAAATATGCGAAAATCATGAGTGCACCTAGATACTGATGCTAATTTGCTATGCCTTAGAAAATCGTAGAGAAGCCCTTCATATGCATCTGACTGTAAGCCATGACAGCAGTCCAGTCAGTGCCCCATCAGCGAGACACATCATTTTGTTCCATACGATCCGTACAGTACGAAATTTCACATCATTTGCCATGTCAACAATGGGCAAAATTGTTGTTGATGTCATCCAATTTACAACCTGAAAATTGATGCCCGTCTAGATGTCAAAACAGGCCAAATTGTAACTGCTGCAATAGTTGTATGACCGTCAAATTTAACCTCACATTTCGCTGATGCAACCCCTCACCCGATTCATTTTGGTTTTTGCAGTCCGACTTCAAGAGGCTATAACTCGGTCATCCAGACTCCAAATCAAGTGCAATTTTTTTTGAAATTGGGTAAAATTTCCTAAATTTTTCAATGGTGTAGCTATTTTCTGTTTTTGGTGCACAGATTGTTCAAAAATTGCATTTTTTGGCAATTTTACCTAGATAATCCTGCATTTTGCAACTTCAAATGCTCCGTACAGGCACATCTGGAGTTGAAAATAGGTTCCATTTTTTTTGAAAGTGCATAATTTTTCGTCTAATTTCTAGATCTGGCATCAGATTATAGTGTTGTGTGGACAAAATTGTCACTTTCAGCAATAGGGCCTTTCTTTGCTTTGTAATGCTTCAGAATTGTAGCACATTGTAAAGTTTTAGATTTGTACTCTAAAGTTGTAACAAGAAAAATCAAAAGTCCACGAAGGCCAAAATTGGTAAGTGTTCCATTGTAATCGCACTACTGATAAAGTGCCCAAAGCATCTATTTTGGGGGGGGTTTCTTGATTTAGTGAAAAGGGGGGGTGTTCTTGGTGTTGTGTTCTCTCTTTTCTACACTTTTCTTTCATTTTTTGCATTATGGGCAACTTTAAGTTTCCTAAATTAACTCCTCATAACTATGCTACGTGGTTAATCAAAATGTGGTATCACTTAATGCATAATGGAGTTTCACAATATGAAGATGGTACTCTTTCTAAACCAATAGGTGATATGGCATTAGCAAGTGAAATTTTAGCTTGGGTAGCAATGGATAGGAAAGCCCTAGGTGATATATGTTTAGGGGTATATGATAAAATCATGTATCGAATCAAGAAATGTTCTACATCCAAGGAAGCTTGGGATACCCTCGAAAGCCTTTATGGGAAAGTGTCTGAAGAGGATGTATTTAAAATTGAAGATGAGCTTGTTTACTTAGATCCTAAGTCATCTGACTCAATATAGGACTTCATCAATAAGGTGAATGAATTAAGGAAAAAGCTTACAGATTTTGGGAATTCTATCAAAGATGACAGACTGATCTATCTCATCCATAACAAGTTGCCATCAGAATATTCCACATTTGTATCTTCTTTTAACACCTTAAAGACTACCTTAGGGTCTGCCTACAAGAAAGTCACTTTTGATGAATATGCAAAATTGTTGGATAATGAAGAAAAGAAGTTGAAAAGAATGGGGATTCTCAAATCACCTCAGTCCAAAGCATTGGTGGCCAATGAGGGTTCTCAACATTCAGTTGGACAATCTTCAAATAAAGGAAAGGATAAGAAGAAATGGAAGAACAAATCTGAGGATGCAGAAAAGAAAACACCACAATCCAATCAACAAGGCAAGTCCTTGAATTCCAACAAGAAAGGGAACAACAATAAGGAGAAGAAGAAGTGTTCTTATTGCAAGAAACTGGGTCATGAAGAGCATGAGTGTTATCTCAAAAAGATTGATGAGTTAACCAACATCATGAAGAAACATAATGTTCCATTGCCTAATGCTTATAAGGAGAAGGGATCTTCTTCATATTCAAAGGGCAAAGGGCAAGCACTCATGGCTAATTTGAACTCTTCAAAGGAATGGATATTTGACTCAGGTGCCTCATATCACATGGGTTCATCAAAGGAGGTTTTTTCTTCAATGAAGCAATCCAAGGTACCACACATCTTCATGGGGAATGATAGCAAAATGGAAGTTGAAGGAAAAGGAAATGTGGAGATGGAAAATGGAGAGTTTCAAGAGGTTCTCTATGTTCCAAACCTAAGTTCAAATCTCCTATCAATCTACCAAATCACTCACCTTGGAGATGGACATAGAGTTGAGTTCCTTCCAGACTCAGTTCATGTGCACAATCTTAAAGATAATTCCTTGGTTGTAATGGGGAAAGTGAATGATCACAAGAGGTTGTACTCTTTCTCGCATTTTGTGCCCAAGTCTTCTTCAAAGACCTTGTTATCACAATCAAATTCAAACATGTGATTATGGCATGAGCAGTATGGTCATCTTGACTACCGCTATCTTCAGAAACTTTGCACATACCACATGGTGAAAGGTCTACCTCAAATCAACTTTTCTAAGGGTAAATGTTCAACAGATTTAGTGGATATGCATCTAGAGGGGAAGTTACAAAGAGGGAAGTCTTCTAGAGAAACAATTGTTCTACAAATAGTTCACATGGTATTAGCAGGTCCTTTTGCATTCAGCCAGGGTCGCTACATACTCACTTTTGTTGATGACTTTTCAAGGTTCACTTGGGTCTACTTTCTGCATTGTAAGAATGAAGTGTTGGACACATTTCTAGACTTCAAGACTCATGTAGAACACAAATCCATAAAGGTCATCAAAGTACTCCGCATGGACAATGGAAACATGGATTTGAACAGAAGACTTAAGGACTTTTGCAGACATGAGGGAATTGATCTTCAAACTCCACCAACATTCAGTCTGCATAAGACAGATGTTGCAGCTTTGAGGATAAGAACTCTTAAGTCTATGGTAAGTTGCATGATTCATGCCAAGTCCCTAGATCCATCATTAGAAGTTGAAGCAATCTCATGTGCCACTCACGTTCTTAATCATTCTCCTCATCTAGCCTTAGATGGAAAAACTCCTTTTGATGCATGGTGTGGCAGAAAACCTATTGTGACACACTTCAGAGTCTTCGGTTTTCTTGCATGGGCAAAGAAATCTTCCAGGGGATGCAAGGCACAGTCACCTCGGCCTTGTACCTTCATTGGTTATGAAGACAATGTGAAGGCATACAGATTTCTAGATCTAGAGACACATCAATTTTTTGTGGAGAAGGATGTACATTTTGAGGAAAGTTCACCCAGCTTGTCCTCTACTCCTCTTCGTACATCATATAGTGTGGAAACTGATAGTGATTTTAGTGATAGTGCTTCAACAGATTTAGACATGTGGAGTTCTATTGACAGATACAGTGAGAGGTCACTTCATCAGTTCACTTTGCATGCATACATCGCCACAGTGATAGGTCCAGAACAGCAGGGTACTTCCAGTCTTCCAGATATAGGTTCAGTGACAGATTTGGGGGACAGTATTGATGATCTGCCTCTTCTTCTTGATGCAAAATTACCTTCTTCAGTTGTCATGAGGACTCCATTAGACTCTCTTGTTCATTCTCTGCATGATCAATCCTCACAAGTTGAAGTGATTGTGGATACTTATGATCAGCAGTTGCAGCAGGGTTCTTCATCAGTTGCAAAGATAGATAGTTCTTTGGGACAGGTTCTTTAGCTAGTTGAGCAGGTTTCAGAGACATCACTCATCCATGGGATTCTTTCCACACACAGAGGAAGCATCTCATTTGTACCTTTGGCATTGTTTCTTCCTAAGGGGAGGAACACCATTCTATAGTCTTGGATCAGCTTCTTCATTGGAGCAGTCACTGTTCGACATTCTTCTTTGGGGGAGGGGGGAGCCCATCCTATCTCTCTTCCTCTTCTCATCATTCTCTTATGTATATATTGGATTTATGTCATAATGGGGGGGTCTTGATTACTCCATCCATCGATGCATCCCTATTTATCTCTCTTTTTGGGGGAGGGTTTTTCCCATGAGGTTTTCCCTCTTTCCCCGCTTTATGGGAGATTGCATATCATGGGTACCTAACATGGCCTAGTAGTTGAGACCCATACTGCATTTCATCCTAGATTTCATAAGCTTAAGGGCATTCCCCTAAGTTGCACTTAAGGGGGGGTGTTGGTGTAAATAAGTATTTACTTATTACACTTACTTAAGTTTTACTTAGGTTAATGCATTATTTAATTATTTTTCATTATTTTATTATTATTTTAGGTGAGACACTTAGGAGTTTGTGTACTCTCATTAAGTTACGCAACTCTAATTATGCACATGGTGTCTACAAAACAGGAGTATGCATCATTCACTGAGTTTTCATGATGACAACACAATTATTAACACTCCTTATTTAGCACATGTTGTCTACACCATTGATTTGCGTGCTACACCATTGTAGGCTTATCCTCACATCATCGCACTTAACCCATGCTTAATGGAGGATAACCCATATCTGGTGGACATGTGCCTGGTTGTATGACATATCATGATGCTGACTTCTATGCATTCTAGAAGTTGTCTTGAGGCCTTTATATTCAGGCACTCCTAGTGTACTCTTGAATCTAGTTATTGAATGAATATCGTCATTCTAATCATACTCTATCTATTTTGGTCTATTGTGTGCTTTTGTTGAGTTCTTTAGTTCTTGGGTGAATTCTGGCCTAAGACAAATTCTTACAATTGTAAATAGTATTTGAAATCCTTTAATCAAGGTTGACCCAATAGTCATATGTAAATCCTTTAACAGGGTGACATTATGATGGAATGTTCTAAAGTCCTCTAACAAGGCCACTCCTAAAAAGGTGATTAAATCCTTTAACTATTGGAATTACAAATGGGAAACATACACTTCTGGTTGGGGAGGGTGAATCAGAAGTTCAAACTTCAGCACTTAAAACTCGTCTACCATTCATTTGTACAAGTTGAGAAATCCAACTTCACAGATTCTCAAGAACACCTGCATGCAAATATCCTACAATGAAGAGAAGCCAAAAAATGGAAAAAGCAGAGCTTAGAAGTTCTCAAGAATGTGAGAGAAAAAATGTATTCTGAGTTATTAAAGACAAAAAGTACAAAGGTTCAACCTTAAAGGTGAACAAAACCCTAAAGGAAAGAAAACTAGGTTTGCGCATTATAATTAATATAAAATATTAATTATATGCACCTAAAAGTAAGCTTAAGAACTAGAGTAATAAATCACTTAATTAGCTAAATCAAGATGATTTAATTAATAAGTGAAAAATAATAATTACTCTAACACCCCCCTTAAGCAAAGCTCTGGAGGAAGCTAACCTAGCAAAGCTATGAAAGCAAGAAAATGGGTCCCGGCAACAAGGCTTGATTAGGTACCCAATACAAGGAAATCTCTATAAACATGAGACAAAGGAGAAAACCCAGTAGGAAAAACCCCTCTCCAAAAAGAGATGAAAAAACAATAGAAAGAAAATGGCTCAAGAGACTCTCTCAAAACCATAAACAACCCCCCCATGAGAGAGAGATGAGACATCAAAGCCCCCCCAGAAGGATGGAGCCCCTATAGAAATGAACAAACCAATGGAACTCCAATGCAAAAGAAACAAGGGCATAGAACAAGTAAACCACTAAATGACAGGAAGGCCTAACTGATGCTCAAAAGAGTAGACATGAGGATCTTGAAAAGGAATCCCCAATGTAGGTGTGCTAACACTATCATGAAAGATGAGATGAACGTCCTCTGTAGAATCTACAACAAGTGCTCCTGAAGGCTCGATGAGTGGAGCTGGAGGGTCTAGCAAAGCTGAAGAAGAAAAGACTTCAACAGAATGTGGTGTGGTAATCTCAAGAACAATACAAAGGTTCACATGTCCTGACTACACCACATGATGCTCTCGCGAAAGAGAAGAAGCATGCTCCAATGATGAAGATGGTGGACCAAAGTGCGAGAAGGTGTAGAGATGGGTGGTATGATCAACTATCCCTATAGCAATAAGGCCTCCTATTGCACTATCCTGAATGTAGACTGAATCTACAGTGAACTCAACTGTCTTCCCTGATCCACTCTGTGTAATCTGATACATCGAGAGAAGGTTTGCAAAGAGAGATGGAACATACAATACATCATTGAATGTGTCATCCTGAATGTGAACTAAACCTTTCCCTCAAACTGTTAGAGCAATGTTGTTCCCCATGAAAATATGAGGAATTGGAGAAGCCTCAATAGAGGAGAAGACCCCTTGAGAAGATGTCATATGGTGAGAAGCACCTGAATCCAGTATCCAAGGGACCTGGGAAGGGGATGCAAGGGAATCCCATAATGCATGACCCTGTCCAAAATTCGGTGAAGATGTCGAAGAGGTGGATGAAGACTAAAAGGTAGATCCCTAAGAGGTAGAAGAGGATGGGGATGAAATAGAGCTCTTTTGAAGAGGAGCTTGCAAATCTGCAATCTATTTCTCATAGCCATCAAATCTCTCCTAAAAAACAATGTGCCTCATCATGGGCTCCTTTCTGACAATAAGAACAGGAAGGAGTCTCAGTCTTCTTTTTCTCCTTCTTTTTAGAAGAAGATGATGGACCAGTAGAGTGCTGAGAAGAGGAATCAGATATCTGCTTTGGCTTCTGCTCTTGTGTATCCTTGTCAAGTAATGCATGTGATGCTGAACCTGTCAATGAATCTATCTGAGTGAGCTTGGACTACTCACGAGTTAACCTGTCACAAAAAATCTCAAAAGAGGGCATCTGATGTCTGTTACCCAAGGCATCCATAGTGGAGTAGAAAGTGGAAGAAAAGATATGATATTATCCTCACAACTTTGACAGTATAAAAAAAATACACTCATCATCTGTTTTGTTTCTACCACATCCCTGCAAAACTGTGCGCAGATATTTGAACTTCATCAAGAAGTCCTCAATGGTGGGAAAGCTGTCAGGTGTCAAAGAAGTCAACTCTGCATCAAGTTGAAGTGCCCAAAACTCATTCAATTGGCCAAACAAAGTTTGAAATTTGAGCCAATAAGCTCATGGAGTAGTCAAACCATCCAAGTGAAATAATAGACTATCGGAGATGTTCAGTGCAATCAGTCCCATGGCTTCATCCATTTTATTTTTGTGTTGAAGAACCTCATAAGGGCACTGCAAAGTAGGTTGGTTCGCATCTAGGCATGACCATAAGCCTCTTGACATGAGAAGCCTAGTCATTTGTGTCTTCTAGGTGTGATAGTTGTGCGGCGTGAGCCGGATCAAAGAAGGATCCGACATTGAGAGAAAGAATAGACAGAAGTAGAAGGGTCTAATTCTGAAGCAAATTACATAATAGAAAATGCTCCCCCACCATAATGAATAAAAATATCCCCCAAAACCAAAGCAACAACTATGGAAAAACACAAAAACTGAGAAAAGAACCTAGAATTCAGATGCAAAGAAGAGGAAAATAGAAACCTCTACTTCAATGCCAAATTTGAAAGCTTAGATGAACTTATAATCAAACAAAACTAGCACCATTGTCTCCATCTCTGAGTTAGCTTTTCGATGCTTCTTTCAAATCACAAAAATACATTCGTATGCTCAAGTTATGAGCAAAAAATTGACTGTTGCTCCAAAAAAAGGCTCTTTGGAAAATTACAGACACAATCTTAAATTTGACGCCTATACGACCATCAGCAGACCGTCACAAGGAAAAACTTCATTTGACAGATTGCTGACATCAACAGTCAAAATGATGACATCATCTCACCAAAATATGACATCAACACGGCCTTGAGGCAAGATGATGTCACTTGCCGAAAAGATGACGTGAGTTGCCGGGAAGCTAACATCAGAGACTGCAGTTGCCGAGAAAATGATGTCACACATTTGGAAATTACATTAGCACACCAGAGATAGTGACTAAGTGAGAACTGCCAGTGGCGGTGGCGCCCGGGAGGAGAACTTGGCGGCGCCACTAGAGGAAGCGGAGCTATGCCGACTCCTTGGTGGAGTGGAGGTGGAGCGAGGTCCGCGGAGGCACTACGATCAAGAGTTGGTTCTGCTGCCGACTGAGTGAACTGTAGGTGGCCACACGGTGGTGCCTTGGTGCTGCGGCAATGGCACCTTCTTTTTTTTTAGTTTGTACGACTGTACAGCAACATGCAAGGTGGGAAAAACAAATTTCCCAGGAGCCAAAAACTATAAATTTATATGTTTTTTGACTGCAAATGGCCTTTTGGATCCAATGGCGGTGTTCTTTTGGGCCCAAAGTGCCCCGAAAATTTTCCCTTCACTCTTTTAAAGAAAAAAATTTCTGAAAAAGCTGAGGTTTCTAACTCCGAATCGTGGCTTCAAGAATCTTCAGACAAGGAAGCAGCAGGTCCGCTCTGATACCATGTAGAAGTTGAGAAATCCAACTTCACAGATCCTCAAGAACATCTGCATGCAAATATCCTGCAATGAAGAGAAGCCAAAAAATGGAAAAAAGCAGAGCTTAGAAGTTCTCAAGAATGTGAAAGCAAAAATGTATTCTAAGTTATTAAAGACGAAAAGTACAAAGGTTCAACCTTAAAGGTGAACCAAACCCTAAAGGAAAGAAAACTAGGTTTGTGCATTATAATTAATATAAAATATTAATTATATGCACCTAAAAGCAAGCTTAAGAACTAGAGTAATAAATCACTTAATTAACTAAATCAATGTGATCTAATTAATAAGTGAAACAAAATAATTACTCTAACAAGATGCATGTAATAAACTAAAATGAAATGTAAACTAAATGCATCAGAATGTATAAGCATACACACACTTGACACCTGATATGATTACCCAAAAACCCTCCAAATGAGAAGGTAAAATTGGGGTGGGGATAACACCCATAATTCTTCACTACTGCAGTAATAAAGTGTCACCTAACAATAAGTTGACCATAAAAATTGATCTACCTTGTGAAAGGCTTGCCCTGTTAAAGGCTTACAAGAGACTATCAAATCTCACCCTGTTAAAGGATTTTAACACCCTGTTAGAAGTGTGTCTGGTTAAAGGGCTTTAGAACATTCACTTAGAATTTCACCCTATTAAAGGATTTTACAATGACTATTAAGTCAACCTTAGTCCAAAGGATTTCACTCTGTTGATACAATTGTTAGAAAATAACAGTAGAATGTTTGATCTGATGACTTACAACTTTAACTTGTTGGTTTCAAATTACCATTATGTCCTGCTTAATCCTTTTTGATCTAATTTGTTAATGTTGAGTCTTTGATCCTCTGTTTTGTAAACTGATTCTACAATTCTTTCACTCTACTAAGTCACCTTGAATGCTTTTTGATCAATTCACCCCTTCTCTTCCTTCTACTCTTCGCTTGCATGCATACATACTAAAATATGGGGCTTTGTCTTCCTTATAAAGACTTTGTTGGCGTAGGGTTAGGTATGAATCCACAGCTGAGATTCATTCATTTTCTTGTTTAATCCCTTCTAATTTTATGATTGGTTACATATTGATTGCATAGGGAATCCAAATAGATTCTTCCTTATCTTCAAATCTTTGAGATTTATCCATAAATTAATATAAAAATGGTTTACATAGTTGTTTGTGTCATCACAAACAACTAGATCTAATCTGTGTTACTCAGCACTTGATAATATTGATGCTCAGCACATACTGTAGTTCTATTTTTGGCTTGACACCTGAATTTCTTGGCATCAACTACTTGCTTGACATTTGAATAACTGGACATGGTCTATCTACTCGGCACTTGAGTGACTCGGCACTCATTTCAACTCAACATCTATACATATTATACTCTACATTTATTACTAGCTCGGCATGAACTTAGTAAACCTCTTAAGTGTGTTAACACTCAATTGTCAAAACCAATCTGAGATCAACAATCTCCCCCTTTGACATGAGTGTCAAAAACACTTAACTATATATATAACAGATCTAATCTCCTCGAGTATAATACATTCACAATTCGACATATACACAAAACTTCAAAAAAATTCAAAATTTTGTAATAGAGTTATATACCTCAAAATTTTGTAACTCCCCCTGAGTTAATGTGCCTATTCTGTATCCAAAATCTATTCTCCATATATTTGTATTTTGCTAATACTCTTTTGGCTTCAAAAATACTGATACTCTTTAGCTGATATTATACTTTGTTTATGTTCTTTTTTTTCTTTTTTTTTGTTGTTTTCTCCCCCTTTTTGTGTTCTCTCCCCCTTTGGTTTATCTCCCTATTTTGTTTATCTCCCCCTTGCATATTTATCTCCCCCTTTTATATTTATCTCCCCCTTTTTGACACTTATGTCAAAAGGTCTATACACTAATTGTCTCTCTGTCCAAAAAGTTCTTGTGGACTTCCATTATAATCTTCAGAGCAGCATCCCAGTTGTCTAATGCAACATCTAATGATTTTATTTGGATGGCTATCTCTGCTACAAGGTGATTTGGATGGCAATCTCTAATGTTGAAAGATTTGGATCTTTCTTCATCAATGTCTCTGCATATCCTAGTTCCTTGTGGAGTATCTCCATATGAGGAGTAAGGGATGCTTGAATGTTAGTCAACTTGGCTCTTATATTAGCCTCTTCTATTGTTAACATAGCTAGTTGACTTTGTGTTTGAAGTAATGAATGGAAATGCTTCTCACTTTGAGCTGGATTCTTAGGTAATTACATTACATACCTGATAGTTTCAAATTGTTCTCCAGACTCTGAATTTTATGGCCTGTTTCCTATGTGAAGAGTGTGGGATCACATAAGTTTGTGTACAATGAGAATATGTTCTCAAGTACCTTCTTCACTTCCTCAATTTTTGTGGCCAATCTAACTTGTGAGAGTGATAGATCACCTGAAATTTTCTCATTGACTTTCCCTTGGAATTTTCTTTCAGCCCATTCCATAAGTTTGACATTAGCTTCCTAGTCTTCATTATTCACTTGTTCCACAATTTCTAATAATTGTTCCAATATTGGCTTAGATTCATCAAGTGTTTGAAAGCTTAAAGCATTTAAAGGCCTTTGTTTGTACTCTTTTCTGAGTATTTCCTGTTATTTCTTCTTTTCTAAGGCTTCTTACATTATGCCTATTTGCTCTAGTGTCATGGTTGTATAGTCATATTTTGGTATCACCATTTCTTCATCTAAAATTGCATCTCCATAGTGAAATACCTTGGAAACCTTGGATGAGATGGAGCCTGGTGCTGAAATCTAAAGTGGTATTGCATCAGTGCTCGGTCTTTGAAGGACTTTTGTTGGAGTGCCAGATGTTGGTAAATTTACCAATGTTTGTATGGCTTCTTGCTCCTTCTCCTTTGGTATGTCCTTTTCTTCATTTTTGTCTTGATCAATCATTAATATCTAACCTGCTCCTTGTGTTTATGTTTTAGGTACAGATACCTCTGTCTATCCTGTTTGTGCTTCTGGAACCTTCTCTTCTTGAGCAGTCTGAGTTTGTTGTTCAACCATGTCAACTTTTATAGTAGTGTCAACCTTTGCAGATGTATCATCTGATGTTTGCACTAGAGGTTGAGCACTAGTAGCTGAAGGGATGGCATAAGGTGGTTCTTTTGGATTCACCTTATCCCTTGTTATATCAGATATTTCCTTCTGAAGCTCTTCAGCACTAACCAATACAAGATTCTCACACAATCTGGCTTGTAGTGTGGATTGGTCAAGGATTTTCTTCAAGTCCTCTATAGTTAATGGGTTGATGTTCTGAGGTGAGTTATCAAGAACATCCTTTATTGTTATGGTTTCTGTGAGTGTTCTTGTATCATGTGGAGGGCTCATGGTTGGCATTTGTGTGTCTTCCATATTATGTTCTTCTTGCCACTTTTCAGCTGTGGCCATTTCTTCTTTCTTCTTTCGTGTCTCCTCCACATTGGTATCTTCTTTTTTATTTTTTTGTCTCCTCTTCCTTTTCTTTCTCTCCTCCATTATTTCTTCCCTCAAAGGGATCCTCTTCTCCTACTTTGGCAGTTATTAACCCATATATCAATTTCCACATTTGAGTGGATTTCTTTAAAACATCTTCAATATTGTTCTGGAGAATGTTGAATGCCCTGTATTTGGGTACAAATCTACTACCATACTTCTTATTTACCTTGATAATTCACCCCTTTGTTAGGTCAGGCATCACTTGGGCTAGGGTTGATTCCCTTATTTGCTTTCAAGGTTTAAGAAATAATACCACTTAATTTATACAAGGGTGTATAGCTCCTTGGGCATTGTGTTGTCTAATTCAAGCGGACAATCAATGTTCTTTAATCCTATCATATTTGCATTATCTTTAATATTATCACAAATATTCTCAAGATCATATTTAGATGCATGACTTACCACCCTAAACTAACTTGTATCTTCTGATTTTGTCTTTCCAACATCTGTTTCAGGCTGTGCAACATACTTTCTCGTTTGTTTCTTCTGCACTAGACCCTTTTGTTCAGTTGCTTTTGTTTTCTCCTTTGCCTACTCTTTGGTCTTTTGAGTAGCAGCCCTTGTTGTTGGGGCAGTTGGCTTTATTGAGCTTTGCTTGGTAGCCCTATTTGCCTTTGGTTTGGATACAAGTTGTGCCTTAGCCTTCCTCTTTTTAGGTTCTAGCTTTACTGGTGCTTCCTCGGCTTCTTCTTCCTCTGCACCTTCTTCTACTTTGTCTTCACCCATGCCTTGGGTTAAAGCTAAAGGTTCTTCACCTTGCACCTCTTCTTCCTTTTCATCTTCTTCATCATCTTCTTCTTCATCATCACCTGCACCTTCTCCAAATTTGGCCTTCAATTTCCTTACCATTTTGTCCTTCTTTTTCAAAGTAGAGGCTATTTTTAGTTCCATCTCAACCTTTGACTTCACAACATCATAATTGCCAAATATCTTGGCACTTTTATCAATTTCTTTAGCAAGGAGTGTAGTGATGGTGGTTGAGGCTTCATCAACATTTATTTCATAGCCTAGGGAGCTTAGCCATCTAACCCTAGGTACTGCAGCCTAGATGTAAGTGTAATCAATATCTACAAGGAAACAAATGTCATTATAGTATTGCTCAACTAGGGAAATAGGAATCCTTAACCTCTACTTCATAGACTTATTAAAGTCTTCAAAATAGCTTGTCATAATTGACTCAAAATTGTCTCCCATTTGCTCAATATATTCATTAAGTTGAACAGCAACTGACCTATTTGTCTTCCATACTACTTTGCCAAAAGATGGAAACTCATTTTGTACATAAAAAAACAAACATACAAGTATTGATCCAAACTTGCATTTGTAGACACCTAAAAACCTTTAGAAAATAAAGTATTTTTATTTTTTGAAAAATTCCTGATGACATCATCATTTATTAATTAATTAATTATTTAATTAATTTATTTATTTTTATGCCATTAAATCCCTTTATCTTAATTAAAAATATTTAATTAAGGAATCCCTCCCAAAAATCTTTAAATCTTATTTAAACATTATTTCCTTATTTATTAATTATTTAATTAATAAATTGACCAAAAAATCCAAAATAAATAAATAAATTATTTTTTGCCCAAAACTTGGCCAATTTCCTTAAGACCACTAACCTCTTCCAAAATCTTCTAATCCTTCTTTAATTTTGATTAAAGGCTAATCCCATCATTTCCTACCCCTAATCCCAACTCAAAATATTTAATTAAGATTAAATATTAATCCTCATGTTTATTAAAAAAGTTTTAATAAATATCTCCTCAACCCAAACCCTTGAAATAAATAAAACTTTATTTATTTCCTAAAATCTAATTTATCCTCATCCTAAGAAGTTCTAGACTCTTCTAGAAAGTCTTCATCCTCATCCTAGGAAGTTCTAGACTATTCTAGAAAGTCTTTATGCTCATCCAAAGTCTAGACTCTTCTAGAAGATGTCTTTAAACCTAATCCTAGTCCCCTCCTAACCTTGTCACATTCTCTAAACATGGGTTAAGACTTACTAACCCAAGCCAAAGTTAACAAATATCTCCTCCTTCACCCACCCTCATTAAATGTCATCCACTTGCCTATCCCTAAGCTAATCCTAAACCATCCTCTAATCATTTGCACAAGCCTAAGCAAGCTTAAAACCTTCCTAATCAAGCCCAAGTCGAAATTCCTCTCATCTCCCTCAAAATATCCCAACCATAAAACTTTATGAAGCCCACTAGGCCATAAATGACTCTTCCAAAGCCCTTTCATTTCTCTTACAAGCCATTATGAGGGTCTTTATGAAGATTTTATCCCTTGAGCCTCCTTTGTTGACTCATCCTTCCCCTTTCCTCCATCCTCTCACCCTATGACATGTGTCATTCCCTGATTGGTTTTAAGGAAGCACAATCCATGTGCTCTCCTCTCATGCAATCTAAGCCCTCCATGAGCTTTTTCCTATCCTTGCATCTTAGCCCTCAATCCCTCAAGCCCTTTGCCTATTTAAGGAATCCTCTCCCAAGTCATTTTAACACAATCCATGAAGTAAAGTCATAATGCCATTTTAAGAAGCCATTTTACATCAAAACCATACACTCACACCCAAATTCCAACTCCATTTGAAGCACTTTTTGAAGCATAAGCTTGAGCATACATCCTATCTATTTAGACAAAGCCACTCAACAAGAGAGCTTCTTATTGAGAGAGCCCATTAATGGCTCATATTCTCAATTGAGAGCTCATCTTAGTCTATCTTGAAGTTTATGAATTTTGTTTAGTTTGTAGAAGCTTTATTTAAATTTGGTTTCTATTAGCATACTAACATTGCTCATATAAAGCATTGAGCACTCTTTGACCTTCTAATAGCTCCAAGATTTTCATTTATCTATTGAAGTTGTAGTTCTACAAGATCATGGGTGTGATCTTTCTTCACAATCTTATATCCAACATCCACTACTATGCAGGGCACACTATTTAACTTGCTCGATTGATAGAATTTGTGGGAAAGAACTCTGACAACAAAATCAAGCAAAGGGTCTATAATGGTGTCAATGGTCATACCACACTTGTTCCACTTTGCACCTGTATTTTTCTCTATTGCCTCTTTGGAGTCACTTCTTAATGTCTTGAGCTGATCTAGGGTTGGATAACCAGTAACCCTATGGACAATTATCTTTGAAATTTTAATGGGTCCACCCTCTAACCATAGACATCCATCGTGTATTCTACTCAAAACTATTTTAATCCGCTTTGTTTTAAAAACCGTGGGAAAATCTAAGGCATGGGTCAAACCCTTTCTCTCTACAATCTTGAATTTCTCCTTCACGACTTTGTTTTCACACAATTTTTCATATGCCTGTCTTATTTCCATGTCTCCTATGGCTCCTACTTTATAGTTATAGCAATTTCTTACATCTTGTACCATTATAACCTTAGGCAGGATTATGGATAACACTCCTATTGGGTCATTTTTATAGGCAACTTCTAGAATAGCTTTGAAATCTAGTTATTTAACCTCATTGCTAAGTAATTGAACTTCAAAAGTTTATTTTTCCTTCATAGTTTTTGTACTAGACGCCATGCTATAAAATTAGGGTTTAACAAGTATAAAACTGTGTAGCTCGGCAGATGAAGAATACCTTTAAAATTGATGAACTAATGTTTAATAATTATGGATATCCTTGCAAATGCTTTGAACTGGTTTGTAGATCACTTCTTCGCTCTGCTTGTTCTTGCTTTGAGTTCGTAATGATGAAAAATAGGTGAAAATCAACCGTATACCCTTCAAAACTTTGCAATTAATGCTTAGTTGTGTACAACTCTAAACCTCAATTTCAATGTGATTTCTGTTTCACTCGGCATCCGTTGATTTTACCTCCACTTGGTAACTATTGTTAACTCAGCTGCAACTAACTTTGACTGTCAACTCAGCACACACTAGTATTTACTCGACATCTAAAGTGGACCTTTCATACTTGGTAGAAATGTGAGAACTTGAAGATGTGACCTTGGACTTTCCTCATTATCTTGCATCTTTATTCATGCTAATTTATCTTTTTCAGAACTAATATTTCTTGGAACTGATGTATGATAAAATATTTTAAATATTAGTCCCACATACCTCCTTTTGCTTAGTTTGATGAAGTGTGACCACTTGACCCATTAGGTGAAGTGACCCCTTCTCCATTTGATGTACTCCCAACATCTTTCTTCTTCCATGTCTTCTTCATTTCGTTCCTAATGTGCTCAACATCTATCTTGCCTTTACCTTTGTCAAATTTAGAGCTTGGTGCCTTGGACCTAGTTGGATAATCCTTGTTGATGTGACTAGTCTTGTCATAGCTAAAACATGTGGTTTGACTCAACCATCTATTATAGTTACCACTGAAATGTGTTCTTATGAAATTCTTAGGGATATGTCCATATTCTTGACAATAGTGATAGTTGTATCTTGTATTGTAATCCTAGTTATAGGAGTTTTCACAGCTCCTTACCTTTGTTGGCTTGCTTGATGACCATGTGGACTTGGATCTGTATTCAAAGGCTCTGTGTCCATACTTCTAACAATTGTAGCAGTGTCCTTCAAATTTTGGTGCATGCATGGTTCTAGTTCTACATTCATGTGCCTAATGACCTTGTTTGTTGCACTTGTGACAATGAGTCATGTTCTTTGGCTTAGAATTCTAACTTACATTCTTACTCCTAAAAACATTAGTTGTATGTCCTTTCTTACCACAATGATGACAAGTATGTTTAGAGTTCTTACCTTTATTGATCCTTTCCTCAACAGTCTTGGATGATTCTCCTTCTTCAGTGCCTATGTAGCCCAATCCTGATGTATCTCTACTAGATATAGAGGATTTTAGTAGTTTCTCAAAGTACTTGATGGCCTTATTTGACTTGCTAAAACTTTTAGCAAATTCCTTTTCTCTTTTCAGGTCATTCTATAATTGTTTATTCTACAACTTAAAAGTGGTTATCTCAATGTCCTTGACATTCAACTCATGATGAGCATTCATCATTTGGCTTAAAATGTCCAATTGCATGTCTAAGATCTTGGATAGCTCTGCTGACTTTTCCTCCAATCTATTTGCCAAAATTCTTTTGTCTTTTTCAATCATGGCCTTATCTTCTATAGCTTTCTTCTTCTTTTTAGTCACCTCACATAGTAGTATAGCTTGTGATTCTTGTTCCAACTTGAGATTTCTAATCTCTTCAGCTTGTGCTCTGTTCTTTTCCATCAGATCCACAATTGCTACATCGAATTCACTGGAGTAACCATCTGTAAATAACTTTGAGGTGTCAATCTCTTTGTATTGTGTGTCATTTTCTGCTATAGCAATCTCTTCCCTTCTTTTCAAGGAACTCTTCAACGCATCTTTGGCTTCATTCAATTGATGTAGTATGAGATGTATCTCAATCTCTTGGTTTTCAATGGTCTTTCCCAACTTGTAAACTTCCACTTCAAGATCTTTTCTCCAAGTTGTAAAGCTTCTCCTCTTGAGAACTCAGCTCTGATACCAATTGTTGGAATTACAAATGGGAAACATACACTTCTGGGGGGGTGAATCAGAAGTTCAAACTTCAGCACTTAAAACTCTTATATCATTCATTAGATGCATGTAATAAATTGAAATGAAATGTAAAGCAAATGCATCAGAACATACAAGCATACACACACTTGACACTTGATATGATTACCCAAAAACCCTCCAAATGAGAAGGTAAAACTAGGGTGGGGATGACACCCACAATTCTTCACTACTGCAGTAATAAAGTGTCACCTATTAAGGTTATAATAAGTTGACTGTAAAACATGATCTGTCTTGTGAAAGGCCTACCCTAGTAAAGGCTTACAATAGGCTATCAAATCTCACCCTGTTAAAGGATTTTACAATGACTATTAAGTCAACCTTAGTCCAAAAGATTTCACTTTGCTGATACAGTTGCTATCAAATAACAGTAGAATGTTTGATCTGATGACTTACAACTTTAACTTGCTAGTTTCAGATCACCATTCTGTCCTTCTTAATCCTTTCTGATCTGATTTACCAATGCTGAGTCTTCAATCCTCTGTTCTATAAACTGATTTTGCAATTCTTTCACTCTGTTAAGTCATCTTGAATGCTTTCTAATCAATTCACCCCTTCTCTTCCTTCGACTCTTCACTCGCATGCATGCATACTGAATTATGGGGTTTCATCTTTCTTATAAAGACTTTGGTGGCTTAGGGTTAAGTATGAATCCACGACTGAGATTCATTCATTTTTCCACTTAATCCCTTCTAATTTTCTGATTGGTTGCATGTTGATTGCATAGGGAATTCAAATATATTCATCCTTATCTTCAAAGCTCTGAGATTTATCTATAAATCAGCATAAAAATGGTTTACATAGTTGTTTGTGCCATCACAAACAACTAGATCTAATTTGTGTTACTTGACACCTGATAATATTGATGCTCAGCACATACTATAGTTTTTTTTCTAGCTTGGCACCTGAATTGCTTCGCATCAACTACTTGCTTGGCATTTGAATCACTTAGCATGGTCTATCTGCTCGACACTTGAGTGACTCGGCAATCATTTCAACTTGGCATCTATACATATTATACTCAGCATGTATTACTAGCTCGACATGAACTTAGTAAATCTCTTAAGTGTGTTGACACTCAATTGTCAAAAGCAATTTGAGATCAACATTAACAAGGTCACATAGATAACAATATGTTTTGTAACCTTTAACATGTAGACACCTAAAAACCTTTAGAAAATAAAGTTTTTTTTTTTCTGAAAAAATCCTGATGACATCATCATTTATTAATTAATTAATTATTTAATTAATTAATTAATTTTTATGCCATTAAATCCCTTTATCTTAATTAAAAATATTTAATTAAGGAATCCCTCCCAAAAATCTTTAAATCTTATTTAAACATTATTTCCTTATTTATTAATTATTTAATTAATAAATTGACCAAAAAACCCAAAAAAAAAATTTAAAAAAAATTTTGCCCAAAACTTGGCCAATTTCCTTAAGACCACTAACCTCTTCCAAAATCTTCTAAATCCTTCTTTAATTTTGATTAAAGGCTAATCCCATCATTTCCTACCCCTAATCCCAACTCAAAATATTTAATTAAGATTAAATATTAATCCTCATGTTTATTAAAAAAGTTTTAATAAATATCTCCTCAACCCAAACCCTTGAAATAAATAAAACTTTATTTATTTCCTAAAAATATAATTTATCCTCATCCTAAGAAGTTCTAGACTCTTCTAGAAAGTCTTCATCCTCATCCTAGGAAATTCTAGACTATTCTAGAAAGTCTTTATCCTCATCCAAAGTCTAGACTCTTCTAGAAGATGTCTTTAAACCTAATCCTAATCCCCTCCTAACCTTGTCACATTCCCTAAAAATGGGTTAAGACTTACTAACCCAAGCCAAAGTTAACAAATATCTCCTCCTTCACCCACCCTCATTAAATGCCATCCACTTGCCTATCCCTAAGCTAATCCTAAACCATCCTAATCCATCCTCTAATCATTTGCACAAGCCTAAGCAAGCTTAAAACCCTCCTAATAAAGCCCAAATCGAAATCGCTCTCATCTCCCTCAAAATATCTCAACCATAAAACTTTATGAAGCCCACTAGGCCATAAATGACTCTTCCAAGCCCTTTTATTGCTCTTACAAGTCATTATGAGGGTCTTTATGAAGATTTTATCCCTTGAGCCTCCTTTGTTGACTCATCCTTCCCCTTTCCTCCATCCTCTCACCATGTGACATGTGTCACTCCTTGATTGGTTGTAAGGAAGCACAATCCATGTGCTCTCCTCTCATGCAATCTGAGCCCTCCATGAGCTTTTTCCCATCCTTGCATCTTAGCCCTCAATCCCTCAAGCCTCTTGCCTATAAATTGGATCCTTCCCCTTTGCAAAATAACACAATCCATGAAGTAAAGTCATAATTCCATTTTAAGAAGCCATTTTACATCAAAACCATACACTCACACCCAAATTCCAACTCCATTTGAAGCCATTTTTGAAGCATAAGCTTGAGCATACATCCTATCTATTTAGACAAAGCCACTCAACAAGAGAGCTTCTCATTGAGAGAGTCCATTAATGGCTCATATTCTCAATTGAGAGCTCATCTTAGTCTATCTTGAAGTTTATGAATTTTGTTTAGTTTGTAGAAGCTTTATTTAAATTTGGTTTTTATTAGCATACTAACATTGTTCATATACATTTTGGCACGCCCGGTGGGACCCTGCATGGGTCATCTTCATTAGCTTTTTTAGTCAAGTTTTGTATGTCATTTGCTTTGGCTAATTTTGCTTGTTTTTGTGATTGGTAGGATTGTATAAATTGGTTTTGTAGGTCCACATGAGCATGAAGAAGACAAAGGCACTCATAGTATATCTCATAGTGTTTGCAGATTTTTCAAGCTTATAGGTGGACAAAGAACTTGAAATTCTTCTTCCTCTTCTTGTCTATATTCTTCTTATTCCATCTACTTCTTCTTCTTCTTCTTGTGAGAGATCTTGGCCATTTTTTTTTAAGGAAGCAAAATCATACACACTTCTTTTTAGTGCTTAAAATGAACCCCCAAATCATACTTAAATCCATTAAAAAATTAAAAATTTGCAAAAAAGAAAAAATCTTTTAACAAGTGAAACTAAACCAATCTAATCATTTGCATCCTTGCAACATCAAGGTTTTAGATGCATTCATGCAAAGTTAGGAACACTTCATTTTTGGGAATTTAAAAAGAACTTCAAGTTTCCATTTCAAAAGGTTCAAAATCAACACTGAGTGCACACTAAAATCTAAATCAAACTCAAAGCATCAATCAAGGATAAAATGAACCTCATTTGCAAATATTTTAAAGTTCTTTTAAAAATCTCATAAAAACTAAGAGTCCTAAATGGTTGCCAAAAATTGTCCTAAAAGCTTTGTTATTTGTTCCAAACAAATGTCTTGTTGCAAAATCTTGAATGTTTCTTAGGTTTTTCATGCATCAAAACAATTTAGGAATATCATTTTTGGGCTTAAAATATGCAAACTAGAACACAAAATCTTGAATGAAAACCAAAGTCCAAAGAGTCATTTTCACTTTTGAGTCCAAAACAATCTTGAATGATCTAAGGTTAAAACAAAGCACTTCAAAGTTTTTAAAATAACAATCAAAATATCAATCTTGAATGCTCAAAGGAAAAAACTTGAATGTTTAACCACTTGTCTTTGAATGCATGTTGCTAAAATCACTCTTGAATTCCATGGATTAAAATCAAATTTTTCTTGAATGCATGATTAAAACAACAAATCCAATCTTGAATGCCAAGGATCAATTAACCATTGCAATATCAAACACTTCATTTGGAGCTTCTAAAATTGAACAAAATAAATCTCTTTTCCACATGCAATTTAGGTAAAGTTTGATTTTTGGACATTTAAGGAACTTTGTTAAGTTAAATACAAATTTGAAAAATCAATTTGAGTAGTTCCTTAGACTCACCTCTTTTCTAACCACCCATCAATTCAACCATTGGTTGCAATCTCAGCACCATTTATGGGGATGGGTCTACTTGAAAAAGGTGTTAAATGTTCCACAATCTAACTCACTCACTTGGTCCTTGAACGTTTGCTTTAACTTTATCAAAAAATTTAAATGACCAAAACTCTAGATTAAATCAATCACACTTCAAGTTTGGGCACTAAAATTGAACAACTATTGACGTGGACGGCCTCCGAGCGCGCGCTTGACAAATCAAGTCTCACACATCTTTGCTTTGAGCTTAAAACAAAATCACACCAACTCTTGAATGCTTTAAAGGAAATTAATCGATACTTGATGTGGAGGGCCTCCAGGTGCGTGAGTTTTCTTTTATTGACCCTAACTCTTCTTCTTGTTTGCATTCTTCGATCGATTTACTTTTGTTGGCGCGTCAAGTTGGAATTGAACATTGTCTCTTAAACATGAGTGCTTGCAAAGTCTAGATTAGCACACATAAGAGTCAGTTGTTAAAAGAACAAGCGTGATTTTTTTAGCCCAAGGTCATCCAAGTATTCTCTCCCCTTGTCGTCTTTCGAGGCCATCTTGGGTGCATAAGATTAGGATCCAAAACCTTGTTTCTTTTTAGAAGACTTGCTTGGGATTTCATCACCCCTTGGACAACCTCAACTCCTGCGTTCCAGTGGAGTATAAGAATCGGGAGGTGAATCGAAAAACACCTCTCTTGGGATCAAGATTTTGTCACTCAGGCTAAGCCTCAAGGAACTTTATACCCTTGAGAAGTGAAAGAAGAGAAGTGGGTTACCGCTCCTCTCAGCTGTGTGACATCTTTTTGGTTTCATCTATGAATTTGGGCCTCACGTACCTTGGGTATATCGAGGACTCCCTAACTAAACCAACTGTCAGCCTTGTAGACAAGCATCTAGGATGTTAATGTGCTTGAAGTGACTAATCAAAACATTTTTAGAACACACGCACTCCTTGGCGCAAGTATCACATTCTGGGAATCAAAACTTCTATCTGGTTGTTTCTATCTCTTGCTTGGTCTTTTACTTATTGAATGAATGTTTGCCAAACTTGGTCAATCCTAGCTTAGGGTACACTTAGTGTAGTCACTGCCTATTCCAGAAGTTGAACAAGTTGAAGAAAAATAATCGAGGTCTCTCAAAGCCAAGAAGATTCAAGAATTCATGTCAGAGCAACCCAAACCCAAACAAAAGTTTCACAAAGTTAAACTCAAGCCATCTCAGGCATACCAAGAACTTTCAGGCAAGAGAAAAGAAATAATACCAAGCTTGCGAATTGCCAAACTCCACAAAGTAGAGGACAAAGTTGCTGACGAAGCACTTCAAGAGGCTTGGTTAGAGTGCACCATCAAATTTAGCCAACATCCAGGAGTTAATCCTACTTATGCCTTACCAACTAGGCATGATTTCTATGATCAAACACCCTTGTTTCTCCACATCTTCTTAGATAAGCTTCACTTTAGAGTCATATTTGTAGAAAAGCCAGCCATCTTAGGTTATCCCCTTAAGAATTATTAGCTCATCCATCTCATTTAGAATCAAACCATCTAGCCAGCAATCCAAAAACTGCACATCTAAGCTTTCAAAATTGTTGTCACCTTGTTAAAAGTTTGCCATTCCTAAAAACTTTCAAAACCACCAATCTCGCCAAGGTTATCCCTTTTGACAAAGCTCTGTCTAGGGTATTCTAGCTTTGCCACTTGTTATCCCTCATCACCTTGAGCTAAAGGTTGGGATCCACAAGTGGTCAATCTCGTGTTCTTCCTAAAGGATCATCAGTCTATCCTTAAGTTGACACAATCACCACCAAGCTTGCACATAGGAAAGTAGACCTTTTGTGCTTTGGCAAAATATCTTTGAAGTTAGAATCCCCAACCCAATCCTCCTTAGGTTTTGTCATATAGCTTTGTCTCAACCTAGGAAATCATTTGCATAGAAAAGCCTTCCTCCCTTTTGCATCGACCAGCATTTGTTGCATCTCATCCCTAGGAGCATTTTTCATGCCACCCGTCACTCGCTTAGCCAAGAAGAAAGAAACAATGGAGCCCTATCATTTGGATCGAACAGCCTCACCCCCCTTGAGCACTCAGCCATCCTTTTGCCCTGAGAAAGCTATGCCATCATCTACTGACATTGAAGCTTTCATGAACCAACCAGGAAATGCAGTATTGGTAAATGCCATTATAGACAAGAACAAAGAGACAATAATGGCTAATTTTTGAAGGGAAAATGTAGGAACCTTTGACTTTGGAAGACCCCCTCCATTATCAGATCCATCTCACCCATTTTTTGGGCAGCTGCCATCACCCATAGGCTCTTATGATCCAAATTATCCTCAATATATGCCAAAAGAAGAGCCTCCATCCAATCCATATGATCCAATAGACCCAAACATACCATCATCCACCCAAGTTGAAATCTCCATGCCGCAAGCTAACCTAGCCACCACCACTCCATCCTTGGTTCATACCTCTCCGCTCCAAACCCCCTTTACCCAAAACACCTCACCGTTCACCCCCTTCACTATTGTTGCTGCTGCTCCCCAACCCAGCCTTCCAAATCCACCCATCTCCCAAATCAGTGCTAGCATCTTTGGCCAACCTCAGCAATATACAATAGGGATGCTGCCCATGGGGCCAAGTAATCAACCTTTCATCACCCCCAGCTTGTTCACCATAGCCCAAAGCACAATCCCATCATTTCCATTAGGTCTTGGAAGCTCAGTGCCATCAACCACAAATCCACAAGCTAATACCCTCACTCCACAAAGCTATCAAACCCCACAAGCTACTACCAATGTTCTGCCTAGCTCTCAAGTGACCCAAGCTCCCACCACCACTCTACCAAGCTTCCAAATCCAGCCACCAAGCTATCCAACCCCATCAATTCCATTTCCTAGCTTTCAATTCCCACCACCTCCACCACCAACTAATCCATTACCTCCTATTACCAACTACTTTTCAATGCCACTTCTAGGAGGTAAACCTCCAATCCATCCAACCACCAATTGTTTGCAGGTACCATCCCAAATGGGGGCACAGCCCACATACCTTGGTCAAACCCCACAAGCCCCCCGATCCTTTCCCCAATCTTCACAACCATCTTATACCTTACCTCCACAAAGCTATTCATTTATCCCACAACCATCTTATGTTCCTCAATCTCAACCTCAAATCCCATATCAACAGGAAGCCTCGTAGCACATGCAACAATATGCGCCACATCCCCCTCAACAACCTGTCATCCACCATGCAGCTGCCCAAACAATGTACAATCCCTATCAACAAATCCCTCATAGCCATCCATATTTAGTGGCCCCATCTAGCGCATACCTACCTCAAGGCACTCCTATATTGGGGGCACGCCATCCATCACCTATCAATTCAGAATGGGAGCAAATGAAGACAGCTCTGAAAGCCATCCAAGAAGGGAATGATCTGAAGAGATTCAAGTTTGAGAATGTGTGTCCTTACCCATTTGACAGAGCCATTACCATGACACCATTTCCCAAACACTTTGAGGTACCCAAATTTGACAAATTTAGAGGAAAAGGAGACCCTGTCACACATATCAAATAATTTTACATGCACTTCCAGGACGTGGCATACAATGATGTCTTCCTCTTGCGCCTTTTTCCCAAAAGCTTGGCTGGACCAGCTCTTGAATGGTTTTATAGAATCCCCTATGGCACAATTAAAAGCTTTGCTGAATTATCTGAGGCATTTGTAGCCCAATATGCCCATCTTATTGAAATAGAGCTATCAATAGTTGATCTTGTCCACACCAAGCAAAAAGGTGGAGAAAACCTTGCCAGAGCGCCATGTGGTGAAAATGTTTATTGATAATGCCCATCCTAGCTTGGCTCACCACATGACCATGAACTGTTTGCAGACCTACAAAGATATCAAAGAGAAAGGAATGATCCTTGAGCAAGGAATCATTAAAGATGGTGTGGTCAAGATTTACAAGGAAGCCAACCAAAATCAATCACATTCCAATGACAAGTCTAGGTATTGGAACAAAAACAAGCACGTTGCAATAGATGGCGTCACTGACACCAGACATGTGAATACTGTTGGTCCTTCTCAAAACCTATCCAACCCACCATATCAACCAAACAATCAACAAGCTATTAATTACCAACAGCATAATCACCAAAGCTATCAAAACCACAATCCAAGACCCAACTTTCAAGGATCTAGCAATCAAGCTAATGCCATCAATGTAGCTGCAGGACAAAAGCCCAGATTCCAACCTGCACCTAGAAATTATACACCCCTTAGTGAACCTTTGGATGTCATTTTTGAGAAATTAGTCAAGGAAAACCTCGTCAAATTTCCTCCTACCCAGCAAATTGACCCAAGCCAATCTAAAGCTGCATGGTACAAAGATAATGAGTACTGCAAATTTCATAGGGTAAAAGGTCACACTACCCTCAGATGCATGAAACTGAAAGACTATGTGCAGGACCTCATTGATCGGAAGGAAATCACTGTTGGTGCCCAAACTTCTCCCAATGCAGGCTTACAGATCTATCAAAATGCTTATCCTCCACACCACAACCAAAATCTTGGAAAAGCACCTATCCAAACCAACAATAACAACACCAACAACCGTCAGCCAAACCAACAGCATGGGAAGAACAATGACCACACTTCATCCTATATAGACTATGGTAGCCTTATAGGTTGTATATCCAAGAAAGAGCCTTCTGTTAATGTTATCAATATCCAAGGACCAAACAATGAGTGTGCAGTCACCACTCAAAGAGCACGATTTAACATCGCAGGCCCACCCGTTACACCAACACCATCAGCTCCATCAAAAATCCAGTACAATATCTTGGAACACCTTGGGAACATGCCAGCCCAAATCTCCATTTTTGACCTTCTTCGCACTAGTCCTGTGTACAAGAACATCCTTGACAGTGCTCTCATAGAATCTCGTGTCCCTTCTGATATCAATGCTACTGATTTTTGTAATCTTGTTGGACACCTCTCATCCTCATGTGCCCTATCGTTCAAACCCACCGACATACCCGTGGTCGAGCCAGATCACACTCTTCCGCTTCGCATAGCCATCATGGTATCCAACTTTGCTATGAAAAGAGTAATGATAGATAATGGATCAGCCTTAAATATTTGCACCCTAAAATTCATAAAACAAGCTGGGTATACTGAGGCAGATATCATCAGTGAGGTTATCACCATCAAAGCTTATGACAACTTGGAAAGAACCACAGAAGGAACTATTTTGTTGCCAATCAAGGTTGGGCCAGTCATCCAAGAGACACTCTACCATGTTATTGATCTAAACCTACCATTTAACATCCTCCTCGGTCGCCCATGGATTCATGCCATGAAATTCGTTCCATCCACTTACCATCAGTGCGTCAAATTTCCGCATCAAGGCACTGAGGTAACCATCCATGCCGATCCAGAACCCTTTTCTTACTGCAATGCGGTTGAAGCTTCATATACAAACCATTGCCCTAGAATTGATATCGGCACATCCATCGCCAGCTCATCCCACACTTATAATGACCCAGAAACCATCCTCGCCTCTACCCTGTCTACCGTGAAGATCAATAACAAAGGTTGTGGAGAGTATAGTCTGTCAGATGCATTTCCTATCGGGGCACTGCCACTTGATCCACATGCCCATGGACGACCGACATATCACAAAGCTAAGGAGATTCCACCTCCTCGATACAAACAGTTTGGCCCAACAACCTTTGTATCCTCGAAAATCCCTCTTCATGAGGAGCTCACTCCAGATATCAACAAATGGTTACATAGGGATGCACCTCAAAGAAATCAAGCACGCCTTGATCACTTCAGCCAAAAGCATCCCCAAGAACATAAGCTCATCACTGACAAATGGAACTATCAAGGTGGTGGTCTAGGACCAGAAGAAAGAGGCATGCAGTGCCCCATCGACGCACACAAGTGGGAATCGAAGTCAGGTCTTGGCTTTGGCATACCCACAACTGGGGGCACCAATGAGAACGGTCACACTTTTTCAAACATTCACCACAACCTTGTCAAAATCGAAGACATTCCTGAGGAAGTTGAAAAGAGAGCCTATGACAATATCCTAGACCAAATCTCCCTCGGAGACTCTGTTCTCCAAGAACTATCCATCCACCTCATTGACCTACCACTCACCCATCCACAACTCATAGATTGGGACCAACCAAGTGTCATACACATCGATGAGTTCACATCAAAGGAGGCACTTCTAAGATTCATGGGAGCTGAAACTCCTCACAAGAAAACAAAGCCAGATTCTGCCTATATCTACAAGCTAGATCCAAAGGGGTATTTTGGAGAAAATCCCCAACCTAGTTTCGATACACCCAAAAATGGAACTAAGGTGAATCTGAGACTAGCTAAGGCAGCGAAGAGATCCCCTCAGTAAGAAAATCCAGAGCCACAAGTAGAACATGAGGATTTAGCATTGCCTCCTCAAGATAATCAACCAGAGATATCTTCTATTCTAATTGAGGATACTAGAGAAGTCAACATCGGTTCTTCAGAGATCCCTAAGCTTGTTCACATTGCTGCATCCCTATCACAAGACCAAGTTGATCTCCTCTTTGAGGTCTTAAGAGAGAACATTGGCCAATTTGCATGGTCATATCAGGACATACCAGGGTTGGATCCAAAGCTTGTAGTTCACCATCTTGCAGTCGATCCAAAGATCAAGCACGTCAGACAAAAGCTTAGAAAAATGCACCCCAAGGTGGCATTATTGGTCAAAGCTGAATTAGAAAGAATGTTAGCTACTAAGGTTATCCGCCCTATCGACTACTCAGAATGGATCTCCAACATGGTCCTCGTCACTAAACCTTCTGGTGACATCAGAATCTGCACTTATTTTAGAGATCTTAACAAAGCTTGTCCAAAAGATGATTTTCCCTTACCCAACATAGATATGATTGTAGATCTTACAGCTGGACATGAAATTCTATCCCTCATGGATGGATTTTCTAGGTATAATCAGATCAAGATTGCAGAAGAGGATCAGCATAAGACAGCATTCACTACCCCTTGGGGAACCTTTTGCTACAACATGATGCCTTTTGGCCTAAAGAATGCTGGGGCTACCTATCAAAGAGCTATGACAGCCATTTTTCATGATCTCATCCATAGCATTTTGGAGGATTATGTGGATGATATCTTGGTCAAGTCTCATACCTTCATGGATCATCTTGCTAACCTGGAGAAAGTCTTTGATAGGTTAGCCAAATATCATCTCATGTTGAATCCCAAGAAATGTGTCTTTGGGGTCACATCTGGCAAGCTTCTAGGCTTTATAGTTTCTAAACGAGGTATAGAGATCGACCCTAAGAAGTTCAAAGCTATCTTAGACATGCCTCCTCTCCAGACACTGTGATAGCTTCGTTCTCTTCAAGGAAAGCTTCAATCTGTTTGGCGCTTCATCTCCCAACTTGCAAATAAGTGTACACCATTTTTACATTTACTGAAGAAGGATGAGAACTTCAAGTGGGATCCTTTATGTCAGCACAGCTTCGACCATCTCAAGCAGTATCTCATCAATCCCCCTATCTTGGTTCCACCAGTTCCTAGTCGTCCCCTGATTTTGTACATATCAGCAACACCTACTGCTCTAGGGGCACTTCTAGCACAACTCGATGACTACAGCAAAGAAAGAGCCATCTACTACATCAGTAGAACCCTAGTTGGTTATGAACTCAATTACACTCCTATGGAAAAAGCTTGTTTGGCAGTTGTTTTCTCAACCCAAAAGCTCTGCCACTACATGCTAAGTCATACCATCCAACTAGTCTCCAAGATTGACCCTCTCAAGTATATGCTCTCCAGAACAGCACTTACAGGCCGTTTGGCCAAATGGGTTATGCTCCTTAGCGAATTTGACATCCAGTATGTAGATAGAAAGGCAATAAAAGGGAAAGCTATAGCAGATCACCTAGCTGATGCACCTCTAGTAGATGCATATCCTTTGCTCACAGAATTCCCAGACGAGCATATCTGCCTAATTGAAGAACAGCCCCCATGGAAGCTTTATTTTGATGGCTCATACACATCTCATGGATCAGGGGCAGGAATATTGTTGGTCACACCTCAAGGAGATTACATTCCAAAAGCCTTCAAGCTACAGTTCCCTAGCACCAACAATATAGCTGAATATGAGGCCCTCATAGCAGGATTAAAGATAGCTACAGAATGGAACATTGCTGAGCTACAAATCTTTGGTGATTCTCAGCTCATCATCAAGCAAGCCCTAAATGAATATCAAACCAAAGATGAAAAGCTATTACCCTATAAAGAGCTAGTTGATCAGCTAACCCAATATTTTACAAGGCTTCAGTTTACACAAGTGCCTCGAATACAGAACAAAGTAGCCGATGCTATGGCTACTATCGGCTCGCTCTTGGAAATTCCCCAAGCAGCTACACAGTATGAGTTTTTAGTGGAGCAGCTCCTCACACCCGCCTACGTGAATGAGGATTCAAACCGTGTTTGTATCTTGGTTGGTCCCCAATCCCCTTGGTACCATGAGATTCACACTTACCTTAACGATGGTATCATATCCCCTCACCTCACACATACCCAACGCCAGAACCTCATCCGAAAATCATCCCGTTATGTTATCATAGCCAATACCCTATATCGTCGGGGTTATCACGATACTCTCTCTCGATGTTTAGACCAAAACGAGGCCGCGATGGTGTTAAAGGAAGTACACTCTGGACTTTGTGGTGCCCACACGAGTGGTATTGTCCTAGCATGACAAATCCTTAGAGTAGGCTACTATTGGCCTACCATTGAAGAAGACTCCTGTGACTTTTTCAGAAAGTGTCTCCCATGTCAGCAGCATGCAAATCTTGTGCACGCTCCAGCACAGGATCTACAGCCTATTGCACCACCTTGGCCTTTCGCTTGTTGGGGCCTTGATCTAGTTGGAACTATCACACCCCTCTCATTTGATGGACATAAATGGATCATAACAGCTACAAACTATTTCACTAAATGGGTGGAAGTAGTCCCCCTCATCTTAGCTACAGGAGTTCAAGTCTCCAAATTCATCTTATACCACATTGTTTTCCACTTCGGCATCCCATCCACCATCTTCACTGACCACGGAGGTAACTTTGAAAATCTCAACATGGAAGAATTATGCACTTCCCTCTGCATCCATCACCGCTTTTCTAGCCCATATTTCCCACAAGGTAACGGCCAGGCAGAGGCAACTAACAAAACCCTCCTCAAAATCCTAAAAAAAGTTGTCAATGATTCCGGTCGTGATTGGCACCTACAAATAAATCCAGACCTATGGGCCTATCGAACTTCCTTTCGCACATCCATAGGCACAACTCCATACTCCCTAGTCTATGGTGCCGAAGCGGTACTACCTATAGAGGTTGAACTTCCCTCCTTGCGCATATCTTTGCAAGGGAAAATATCAGATGAAGAATACAGAGTAGCTCGGCTCACCCAGCTAGATCTCTTAGACGAGAAGCGACAACAAGCCTATGATCATCTCACTGTCTATCAAACTCGTCTCAAAAGGAATTTCAACAAGAAGGTGCTTCCACGACAGTTTCATCCAGGTGACATGGTCCTCAAAGAAAACATGAAAGTCCAAGCAGATCGAGAAAAGAAAGGCAAGTTTGAACCTACATGGCTTGGTCCTTATGTTGTCACTGCTTCCTTTGGCTCCAGAGCCTATCAGCTATCTACACCAGAAGGAGAACTCTTGAATGATCCTACTAACATCATTCATCTCAAGAAGTTCTATGCTTGAAGATCCTTGGTATACCTAGCTTTTGAAAAATTTAAAAAAAATAAAAATAGTAAAGAGAAATAAGCGTCCAATGGTGAAAACTTGGCAATTCAAGCGCCTTGGATAGGTACCTTGGTGAAAACCTGGTAATTCAGGCGCCTTGTGTATTAAGACTAATCCATTATCTATCACTATCCTATCCCTCATCCATTCACCCACCATCCCATAAAATACCTGCTTGTTCTCTTGGTGTTCCAACCAAATATGCAAAATCTAATGGAGCTTGTGAATAGCTCCTGTACAGCTTGTAAAATCTTGTACCTCAGCTTTTAAAATCTTGTACCAAAGCTTGTATTATACCTTGTAAATCTTGTACCATACCTTGTATATCCGAATCTTGTCCAAAGTTTTTACCATATTCCAGCCTGTAAATAATCTTGTATCCTAGCTTGTATACTATCACGTGCACACACAAAACCCCATTTTCACTCAAGCTTTTTGCAAACCATCTACCTATCCACCTATCACCTATTATAGACATCCCATCCTTCACAAACATTTCCATCTCACAAAAACCAAAACATGAATAAACTTGTACATTTGTAACAATCTTGGTCGGTCAGCTTGTACATCCTCTTTAGCTTAGTACCATTGTATCTATCCAGCGTTCGTGTTAGTTCATCCTTGATCAGCATCTTACACCCATCGCACATCTTGGTTAGCTATTCCAATGCATCCTTTAGCTAGATTTCCTGTCACCAAAGTGTTATCTTTCTTAGTTCAGCTTGCCAGACACATCACTCATCCAAATCCACCAGCTTAGGTGCTCTCCGATAGGTCCTTGCAAGATATAGCTTTCCTCATGTCTGATCTTGGTCTGTTAGTAACTCGTCCTACCCATCTCGTTGGCAAACGGTTCTCTTTTGGATTTTTGCTTTCTTTTGCTTTGGACTCTTCCCTGTTGGGTCTTGAAATATCTTTTCCAAGCAATCTCCTTGTTCCCTCCTCAAGGTTGCCACGATCCTCCATATCATGGTATGTTGTGAATGGGGCAATTAGAGTGTAAGGTCTTGATCAAGTCTTTCATTTATTTTTCTTTTTTGCTTGTGGGTTCTCCAGTGTCGTTTCCACGCTGCTTCCTCTGGGATTCATGTGTGATGTTGGGGCAATCCTTACGTGTTTGTTTTGAGTTAGTTAATCAGTCCTCTGGACGGTTGGTGAAAAGGCCTTGATATTCTTGGTAACCTTGGCAATTAACCAATAGTCCTATAGCAAATCTAGTGCTCAACTACATGGTGGTACTTCTCTTTGAAGTATCCCCCCGCTCAAAAAGCTTTAATGGTTTTCCTTCATCTCTATTATCCCCCATCCATATCCAACATCCATCTCTCTTACCCTAGCTTATGCATTAGTATCTCTTTGAATCACTCCTCACCTTTAGTTGTAGGGATCCACAATCCTAGTCTTAGGGATCCACCAATCCAAATCAATCCACCAAGCCTCATCTTTCGAGATCCACAATCCTAGTCCTAGGGATCTCCGAAACCCATCTTCCACCAATCTGACTCTTTGAAATCTTGTTGCATCAGCTTTTTAATCCCCTCATCCTGGATTCCTTTTATAGCACTCCGCTCCTTCATCCTCCACCTTCCCTAAAGTCTTAAGCTTGCTTCCTCTTTGCATCTGATTCTCCTTTATCATTCTCCCATAGTGAGAGTTTGAGCTAATTTAGCCCCTTCTCTTTGCCCATCTGAATCTTCTTGCTCATCTCGGATTCTTATACTTTTCAAGAAGTCGTCGAGCCTCGCTTTCTCTCCCCGCCGCCTTCTTGAGGGGGCATCTTGCAGTCCATTCTCTCCTCTTCTGCTCTAGCCTTGGGCATCTTATTTTCTTATCTTTGATGCCATGCCACTTGCGGCATCACATCAAAGACGGGCAAAATGTAGACACCTAAAAACCTTTAGAAAATAAAGTATTTTTATTTTCTGAAAATTTCCTGATGACATCATCATTTATTAATTAATTAATTATTTAATTAATTAATTAATTTTTATGCCATTAAATCCCTTTATCTTAATTAAAAATATTTAATTAAGGAATCCCTCCCAAAAATGTTTAAATCTTATTTAAACATTATTTCCTTATTTATTAATTATTTAATTAATAAATTGACCAAAAAACCCAAAATAAATAAAAAATTTATTTTTTGCCCAAAACTTGGCCAATTTCCTTAAGACCACTAACCTCTTCCAAAATCTTCTAAATCCTTCTTTAATTTTGATTAAAGGCTAATCCCATCATTTCCTACCCCTAATCCCAACTCAAAATATTTAATTAAGATTAAATATTAATCCTCATGTTTATTAAAAAAGTTTTAATAAATATCTCCTCAACCCAAACCCTTGAAATAAATAAAACTTTATTTATTTTCTAAAAATCTAATTTATCCTCATCCTAAGAAGTTCTAGACTCTTCTAGAAAGTCTTCATCCTCATCCTAGGAAATTCTAGATTATTCTAGAAAGACTTTATCCTCATCCAAAGTCTAGACTCTTCTAGAAGATGTCTTTAAACCTAATCCTAATCCCCTCCTAACCTTGTCACATTCCCTAAAAATGGGTTAAGACTTACTAACCCAAGCCAAAGTTAACAAATATCTCCTCCTTCACCCACCCTCATTAAATGCCATCCACTTGCCTATCCCTAAGCTAATCCTAAACCATCCTAATCCATCCTCTAATCATTTGTACAAGCCTAAGCAAGCTTAAAACCCTCCTAATCAAGCCCAAGTCGAAATTTCTCTCATCTCCCTCAAAATATCTCAACCATAAAACTTTATGAAGCCCACTAGGCCATAAATGACTCTTCCAAGCCCTTTTATTGCTCTTACAAGTCATTATGAGGGTCTTTATGAAGATTTTATCCCTTGAGCCTCCTTTGTTGACTCATCCTTCCCCTTTCCTCCATCCTCTCACCATGTGACATGTGTCACTCCTTGATTGGCTGTAAGGAAGCACAATCCATGTGCTCTCCTCTCATGCAATCTGAGCCCTCCATGAGCTTTTTCCCATTATTGCATCTTAGCCCTCAATCCCTCAAGCCTCTTGCCTATAAATTGGATCCTTCCCCTTTGCAAAATAACACAATCCATGAAGTAAAGTCATAATGCCATTTTAAGAAGCCATTTTACATCAAAACCATACACTCACACCCAAATTCCAACTCCATTTGAAGCCATTTTTGAAGCATAAGCTTGAGCATACATCCTATCTATTTAGACAAAGCCACTCAACAAGAGAGCTTCTCATTGAGAGAGTCCATTAATGGCTCATATTCTCGATTGAGAGCTCATCTTAGTCTATCTTAAATTTTATGAATTTTGTTTAGTTTGTAGAAGCTTTATTTAAATTTGGTTTCTATTAGCATACTAACATTGCTCATATACATAACAGAGCTAGCTTCTAACATAGCTCACTTCATAAGAGTGAAAAATTGGTGATGTGTTACTGGCATTTTTTTCCAATTTGGGTTTCCACATTAAATCCTAGTGCCAAACTTGTGTGGATGTTATTTATGGAGTTAGACTGATTAATGTTTACATTTTGGAAGTCTATTATATTTAGGACAATGGACAACTAGATAATGTTAGTAAAAGTTGACTATAGAGATCGAGCTATGGAATGATTAGATCTGAAGTTGTTTAAGTAATTTTTTGTTCAATGGGTACATCTAGATCTTGGATAATTGATTCACCGCCTCCCCCCCCTCGCAGGCCCTCTTAGTTATTCTGAATATTCTAAAAATTGGTATCAAAGCATTGGTGCTTGTAAAGAAAATTTTGAAGGTACTCAAAGCTAAAGATTGTGATGTACAAAAATGAGGTACCAAAGTTGAATAAAGAGAATTTTCCTTCATGGAAAAGGTTGATGAGGCTATATATAGTTGGTAATGGTGATGTTGCACAAGAGTTTTTGGACAATGCATATGTGAATATAACAATAGTCCATCTGACCACTCAAAAAACAAGAACACAATCAATTAATGTTGGAGATTGCTTCAGCCCTAAGCTATGTTGAGTTTGATGACATAAAATATTGCAAGAATTCAAAGGAAATGTAGGATAAACTAAAGAGAATAAATATATGGAGGAGATGACAATGTCATGAGAGCCAAATCAGAAAACTTGAGAGGAAAATTTTATGAAATGAGAATGATAGAAGGTGAGAATATAGTTCTATACCATGCAAGAATCAAAGAGATTGTCAATGCTATAAGAGGTGCAAATGGAAAGATTGAGGATGAAATAATAATAAGCAAGGTATTGAGATCTCTACTTTCTATTTATACTATTAGAGTTTCTGCAATACAAGAAATGAGATGCACTCCATGTAATACCCTAGCTCTGGAAGTTGTGATTGGTAGGCTTATGGCTTTTGAGATGTCTAATTTTGATAATTGCAATCCTAGTACTATTGAATATTATTTTTAATCACATTTAGTTCTTAGCAAGAAAGGAAATGAAAAATATGTGAAAAGTGATAGTGAAACTTTTGATGATGAACTTGATGAGCTTGAGGCACTGATGGCTAGAAAACTTGGAAGAGGCAAAGGAAAATACAAAGGTAAACTTCCTATAATCTATTTTCATATAAAAAGTTGGTCATATTGCAACAAGATGTCCTAACAGGGAAGAAAAGGATGAGAGAAAGGAAAGCAAGTACAAAGGAAGAAAAGATGACCGAGATAACAAGAAGAACAAAGACTACAAAGAAAAAGGTAAGAAATCTTGTTGTATTACTGAAGCAGAAACTGATATTGAATTTGAAAGCAATGATGCAAAAGTAGTCTATCTTGCTATGAAATAAGATTATAATGAAGATGAGAAAATTGCACTAATCTTTTATGTGAATAAAAGTGATGTATGGATAATTGATAGTGATTTTTCTAATCACATGACCGATGATAGAAGTAAATTTGAGAACATTGGACCATACAAGTGTAGATGTGTTAAATTTGGTAATGATGTTCCATGTCTTGTGAAAGGTAAAGGATTAATACAACCAATTGACAAGATCAAATGTGATAATGTATATTGGATTGAAGGACTTAACAATAATCTATTGAGTGTTTCACAGTTAAACAAACCAGGTTACATAGTTGAATTCCATCATAGAAAGACCAAAATATTTGATATTGATGGTAAACTGATTGGAAGTGGTGATCAAACAAGAGGTAACTTGTTCTATCTAGATTTATCTGATGAGACATGTTTGTTTGCACAATGTGGAGATATTTGATTATGACACAAGAGTTTATGTCATGTAAATTTTGACAATTTTGGTTAGCATTAATTAAATGAAAAGAGTATAAGGTTTGTCAAAATTGAAGAAACTTGATAATGGTATGTGTAAACAATGTTAATTGGGAAAAATGACAAAGTCTAGTTTCAAGAGCAAGACATATTCATAAAATGATATTTTAGAATTGGTTCATACTGACTTATGTTGACATATTGGTGTTCAAAGCTATTATGGAGAAAAAAGGGGGAAAAAAATTTGTTGATGACTACTCTAGAATGATGGTTGTGATGTTTCTTAAAGAAAAATCTAATGCTTTTAAGTTATTTAAGTGGTATTTTGCCAGAGTTGAAAAGGACATAGGGAAGAGTCTGAAATGCTTGATATCTAATAGAGGTGGTGAATTTATTTCAAATGAATTTAACATATTATGCAATGATAGAGGAATCAAGAGACAAATGTTAGCACCTAGGACACCTCCTCAAAATGGAATAGCTTAAAGAAGAAATAAGTCGATCATGGATTGTGCTAGAACATTGATGATGGAGAGAAATGTGTCACAACAATATTAGAGAGAAGTTGTAAGTACTATTATTTATACCCTGAATAGAGTGCAAGTCAAGAAAGGTACAAATGTTATACCTTTTGAATTATGGTATGGATATGCACCTAATATAAAGTATTTCAAAGTTTTTGGAAGAAAATGTTACATACTTAAAGATAATAGAAATGGAAAACTTGATGCTAAAAATGATGAAGGCATATTCCTAGGTTATTCCACTAAGATAAAAGCTTATAAGTGTTTGAACTCTAACACTAAACAAGTTGTGGAAAGTGTAAATGTAAAAGTTAATGAGTATACATAAAGGAATGAAAATAAATGCAAGACAAAACTTGAAGACTATAGTTCATTCATATATGTGAATGATAGTGCTCCTAGCACTCCACTTGAACAAGAGAACAAAGTTGCAGATCTACAACAGATAGGGGATGCCGAGTTGCAATAGCCAGTGACTGAGCAACAGACTGTGGATGCTAAGAAATAGGGAAATGACACTAAGTCATAGATGAAGGAAGCCAACATTAGGAAAATAATTTTGAGCATGCAGAACATGAACTTGAACCTGAACAAGAAAGAGATAATGAACTTAAAATCATTTTTCAAGATGAACCTATTGAAGAACAAAGAAGAAAAGAACATCTATTAGCAAAATATGTGACAAGACATTATGCACCTAAAAAAATCATTGGAAATAAATAATTTGGTGTTATGACGAGAAAAAGACTCGAAATGATGCATGCTTACTTTGTGAGTTTGAGCCCAAATCTATAAAAGATGCTTTGGAGAATGAGGATTGGATACAAGCAACGAATGAAGAAATTGGGTAGATAGAAAAGAACAAAACATGGACACCAATACCTAGACCCAAAGACAAAAATATTATTAGAACAAAGTGGGTATTTAGGAACAAGCTGAATGAAAATGGTTAGGTCACAAGGAACAAGGATAGATTGGTATGCAAAGGATATGCACAAGAAGAAGGTGTTAATTATGGGGAGACATTTGCCCCTAGAGAAAGACTAGAAGGAATTAGAACACTGCTTACATGTTCTTCTTATAAAGGATTTAAGTTTTATCAAATGGATGTCAAATCTTCATTTTTGAATGTGATACTTGAAGAAGTATACATAGATAAGCCTGAAGGATTTGTGGATCCTAGCAAGAAAAATGTGGTGTGTAAGATGCACAAGGATTTATATGGTTTGAAACAAGTCCCTAGAGCATGGTATGAAAGACTGCACAACTATTTGGTGAAGATTGGATTTGTAAGAAGTAATGATAACAACAATTTGTACTTGAAGACTGGCAAGAACAACGAGGTATTACTATTTGAATTTTTTGTTGATGATATCATATTTGGAGTGAAGAAAGAATTATTCAAAACATTTGCTGATGAAATGAAAAAGAAATTTGAAATATCAATGTTTGGTGAGATCAAATTCTTTGTTGGGTTACACGTATATCAAATAAAGCAAGAAATCTTCATCACCCAATCTAAATATATCAAGGAGATACTAAATTTTTTTGGAATGGGAGAATCAAGACCAATTAGTAAACCTATGGTCACTAGACACAAATTATCTAAGAACGATGATTCTATTGATGCGAACCAAACATTATACAAATCAATAATTGGAAAATTGCAATAAAATGTTCATAGTAGACCTAATATTGCATTAGCAATTGGGATAGTTGCAAGATTTTTATGAAGTCCTAAGGACAACCACATGATGGCAGTAAAAAGAATACGGAGATATCTGAAAGGAACAAAAGACTATGGATTGTATTACAAAAAGAATGATAGGTTTGAACTAAAAGTATTTACTGATTGTGATTGGGAAGGAAATGTCGATGACATAAAAAGCACAAGTGGAGGTAAATATCTTTAGTAAAGAGACTATTTTCATGGACAAGCAAGAAGTAGAACTACATTTCCCAATCAACAACTGAAGCTGAGTACGTGGCGGCAACGATGAACTATTCAAATATCGTATGGATCAAGCGATTGTTGAAAGGTATGAAGGAAGAGATTACAGATCCAGTGGTTATTTATTGTAATAACATTAGTGCTATTAATACATCAAAGAATCTTGTAATGCACACAAAGACAAAACATATTGCTATCAAGTATCATTACTTGAGAGAGCTAGTTCAAGACAAAGAAGTGAAATTGGAGTATGTAAAAATTGAAGAAAAAATAATTAACATATTCACCAAAGCTTTACCCAAAGATGCTCATGAATATCTTAGAGGTAAACTAGGGGTGATTTCCCTAAATAAAGCTACTCAAGTTGAAGTGAAGCTTTGCATCAAATATGTTGATCAGACTATCTTGCAAATTGATGCAAACAGTTCTACTTTAGGTGTTGCTTAAGATAGTAGTGAAGAAGTAAAACATATGATAGAAAATGAATTCAGAACTAACATAAAGTTATCTACATCAAAAGATACACGAGTTAAAATGTTTTTGGCATTATTGTCAAAGAGGGAGATAGTGAAAGTTCTTACCATAAGAAAGAGGAATAGATATCTAGAGGGGGGAAAATAAAAGTAAGATATCCATGCAAGAGGGAGATGTTACTAAGAGAGAGTTCATAAGACTCACTAGAGGTGTTACCAGGCTTGATATGATAGAAAGAGCTTATGCGTTGGATACAGAGTTACAAAGATGAGAATAAGAATGAAACTAAGGATACTAATGAAGATCTGATACATTGAGGATGTTGCTCGAGATAGTACAAATATTGAATTGCATGGTAACTGGAGGTGTTGCCATCAATCCCAAAGAGAGAGATTGTTGGAAACTACAATTGAAATAATTTTTATATTGTCATTAATGTCAAACCTATTGGTGACACAATTTGTTATCTGATCTAAGTGTCATATCTATTTGATTGATGAAGAAGATTTGAGAAGTTGTTCATAACAAAAATATTTGGAGGAAAGGTTGAGTTATGAAGAGGACACTATAAATGAACACTTGATTAGTAGGAATTTGACAAGATAAAGTGATTGTTTAAATCATGTTGCAAGTGGAGAAGATAGTTAGACTAAAGCTTGGAAGGAGAAATCAAAGATAGATAATGCATAGGCTTGATCGAGTAATAGAGTAAAAGATTAAGAAACTTGAAGTATATGTCGAGTGATGCTAGTGTCGACCGAGCATCAGAACAAGCTGAGAAAAATTAGTGTTGACCAAGCATCAATATTAACTAAGTGACAGTGTATGTACCGAGCAAGAAATTTAGTAGTGACTGAGTAACCCAATGATGATCGAGTATCAGAATATAGTGTTGGTTGAGGAACATTATTTTGAGAGTTTATGAGAAATCATAATTTCCAGCCAACTAAGTTGATTTCTTGGGATATGGAAACCATGTTAAAGATAAGGATCAATGTGTTGGATCATTTAATGTTAGGAGAGGATTAGGTAAATGACCTAAGGAATGGATTCCAAGAGAAGTTTCTAGAAAAGAAGAGGATAAACAAGATGTCAATCAAATCCATTGTATGTGGTGAATCTAATTGTAAACCCTAAGATCCACGATAATGTTTAAGCTGCAAAAGATTAAGATTACCTATTTAAGGAGGTACAAGGGAAAACTAAGAGAGAGTTCCAGAGTATTGCTAAAAGTTGGAGTATTTGTTGATGTTATTGACTACGAAATTTAAGCAGAAGGCTGAGAAGAGTTGAGAAAAGGAGAGTGATTACTTGAAGGGTTGCCAAGTGAATCAAAGACTAAGATGACAATGGAGGCCATATAGTGAATCAACTTATGAGTCAAACTAAAATTTGTGCATGCAAAGTGGGTTGCACTTAACATATCAAAACTTCTTATTACTTTCTAATCATTGTAAACAATATTTGAAATCCTTTAATCAAGGTTGACCTAACAGTCATATGTAAATCATTTAACAGGGTGACATTCTGATGGAATGTTCTAAATTCCTCTCACAAAGACACTCCTAATAGGGTGATTAAATCCTTTAACAAGGTCACATTTAACAGTATGTTTTGTAACCTTTGATAGGGTTGGCTCCTAATAGAGCTCACCTCAGAAGAGTGAAAAAATGGTGACATGTTACTGGTGGTTTTTTCT
Source organism: Cupressus sempervirens (assembly GCA_028749045.1). Taxonomy (NCBI): domain Eukaryota; kingdom Viridiplantae; phylum Streptophyta; class Pinopsida; order Cupressales; family Cupressaceae; genus Cupressus; species Cupressus sempervirens. Next base: position 52,861,492 of record CM053792.1, on the reverse strand, counting down.
AAACTGGGTTTCCACATTAAATCCTAATGCCAAACTTGTGTGAATATTATTTATGGTGTTTTACTAATTAATGTTCACATTCTGCAAGTCTGTTATATTTAGGATAGTGGACAACTAGTTGATGTTACTAAAAGTTGATTGTAGAGACCGAGCTATGGAATGATTAGATTTGAAGTTGTTTAAGTAATTGTTTGCTCAATTGGTACATTTAGACCTTAGATAACTGATTCACCCCCTTCCTCTCAGTTATTCTAAATATTCTAACAATCACCCTTGTCACTAGCCAAAATATGATTTTGCCTTTGTTGTTAGTTGCCTTTTGCATGTGATTCTTATGTATATTGTGTGGGCTGTTTGAAGTGAAGTCAATCTTAAAATGTAAATGCATGTGGTTAGAGTTCATCTCTACAGAGCAAACAACGATGTTAAACTTGAACATTTTAGCTAAAATATTTTGTGAGCAGATTACATAGTCAACCACACTTTGGCCATTATATGTCTTGCACATGATACCTTTGATTTGACCATCTTTCCAACCAATTGCAAAATATTTTTTAAACATTTTTTTAACACCCACTTCCAATGTTTGTTAGAACAAATGTTAATGTTTGTTGGAGCAAATGTTAAGATTTCGAACAAATCTTGGAAGGCAAATAATAACTTATGTCCTACGTGGCCTTGTCAAAACATTTTTTTACGCCCACTTTCAATGTTCTTTTGGAACAAATGTTAATATTTGTTTGAGCAAATCTTGTAAGGCAAAGAATAACTTATGCCCTTTATATCGTATGCTATTCACGAGCTTAGAAACGCCTGAAATTAGAGTGGACAGTCATAAAAACCTAAGTCACAAGGTTTAAATTCGAGTTCGAGTTCGGCAACTATGAAATTTGAATAAAATTTGACATGTCAAACAAATGATAAAAATTCAACATTAAATTTGCCTATATAAATTAATTTTTAAAAACTATAAATAATATATTTAAATTTAAATAAATATTTATATAGAACAATATTGTAATTTAAATAGATAAATTATATTTGCTACTATTTATCATTTTAAAAATTAATATTATCTAAATATAAAAAAACTATATAAATGATAATAATAATATTGATAACATTAAATTTTTTTAAAAGTAAAGGACATTACAAATATCACAATACAAATAACAACAAGGTTGCAAAGTAACTAAGTTCCTGCCAATTTGTGGTAGGTATGTTTAAGCCTGTAGAACAAAAATGATATTGTAAAATAATAGATAAACTTTAAAATGTGAATTTTATTTCATAATTTGATAGTTTGAATGTACTAGTTTTTTGTTTAATTTAATGATGTATTATTAAAGGTTATTTAAACATTGAGTATATAAAATTTTGATTTAACTTATTCTGAAAATAAATATTAGAGCAAGTATGTAGTAGAGATGTGTATTTGAAGTTAATAAATATTAATAATTTTCTAAAAAGTAAATTTAAAATTTAAATTAATCATTTACATAAGTTTGTTATAGTTCTTCACTTTTGAAAATTTGAAAAGCATTTAGAAACTTTTATATTTAGAAACATTAAACGTTAAATTATTTATTGTTATTTTAAAATACTTTAATATGATTTTTCTTGAAATATTTAATAATTTTTTAAAGTAAATATCAAGCCTGTCCATATTTGATTGCATATGTATTATAAAGCAAAGGATTTTTTAGCATACGAAGAAAAATCATGATAGATACTATTAGTTAAAAACTAAATGAGGAGATTCAAACTACAATAATTCCAAGGGCTTATTGACGAGAAGACTTTTAATCGCAATAGCTGAGAAAAATGATAGGTTAAGGAGCATGAGTATTGTGTACTAGTAAATTTATTTGCTTTTATTGTTGTTGTTGTTATTATTATTATTAGGGCATGTATTTTTTGGTTACTTGAGTTGTTTCATTTTTTCTTGGTAGGTATAATTCGTCTTTGACTTCTGTACAGATCTACATGAAACTTTGGGATGGTTCTTTGTATTTGGATTTTGTAGTTAATAGATTATTTTCATAGTCATGTTCTGTATATAAACGCATCATTTCTGAGTTCAAAAGTATTGGCTACATAGCAACAGTTTCATATTCTAAAAGCGTAAGGTCATGATGAGATTTATAGTAGATGATTGTTGCACCAGTTGATGCTTTGGAGCTTAGTCATCTTTGGATTTAAGGAAAGACTTTAAGGGATGCACTCTACATTCTTTGAGATCAATGGGTCATTGCTTTTATCATAGCGATGAATGAATATACAATAAACATTAACAATAGAAACATAAACATGGGCAATAACGCAAAATAAGAAGCATATAAAATATTATAAAAACCTATAAGCTACCAAAAATACAACAAAGTCATTCTACTCATAGTTGCATTATTCAAATTCAATTTAAGAAAGAGTTTACATTCTTTTGAAATTATAATCAAATGTAACATATTATTATCATTCTTGTACCTTATACCTCAAATATAGCTACTTCTATGCAAGGATTTTAAGAAAAGAAGGAAAATATATTTTACATATAATATGGCACTAATCTATACAAATTAATGTCTTTTGATCTTTTGCTCTTAAGTTAAAACTTTATTAAACATATTTACTACTCATATGAGACTTAGTGTAGAACTCCTTGAATCACAAACTTTAAGTGCAAAATTGGGAAGAACAGAGTTTATTTTCCCTTAGCTCCACTATAGTTTTCTAGTAACAATAGGTAGAATCAATAAAAATAAATGTTCCCTATTACTTATGCAGTTTCTAAAGGAAATAACAGGTATTGGAATCTTAATATCAGTTTGCAAAAAATGTGCTAGACCTGTTGATTGGGTTTAGACATTTCTTGATATTTCCAATCATTGGTTTGATGGAGAAAATAATTAGTTTAAAATAAATTTGAAAGGTCTTTTGTATGGGGTTGCATGCTATCAATTTACCGTAGGCTTTTGTTGGACTTAGAAGCTATAATTTGGCTGGGCAAAACAAAGAAAAATCAATATTAAATAATGTGCAGAAAGTCCCTTAGTAATTGTGATTGTTGGACGGAAATTCTTGTTTCTTTATTTTTTGTTTTTTATGTTCACATCTGTCAAAATGAGTTGCATGTTATGCCATGGATTTGGACATCCCTTGTCCATCAAAGTCACCACTTTTTGTTGTGAGAATAAGATTTAGATAAATCTGAAATTGTTGCATGGAATTGGCTTTTAAAGTTCAGCCTTGGTCACAAAGTTGAGTGTGTCATTACCTCAAAGGGAGTGGACTTTGTATTTGTTACTGTACAGTTATGTACACCATTTCACAACTTCTTCTTTTTTCTCTTCAGAGTGAACATATTGACAATGCCAATGGGAATGGTATAGAGTAGGCATTTTATAGAATAAAATAACAAATTTTAGATTGCATATTTGGCAGAAAATGATAGATTTGCATGAAAAATAAGGGCAACACTGTCAACAAGTAGACATTTGTATGTATAGTAAATACATATTGATATAAAAGGTAGATAAGAAGTACAAATTTCTATAGCACTATGGACAAAAGATTTCTGATTATGTATCTTAGTGTTTACATATTTACAAATCTTTTTATTTTGTTTACTGCTTTCACGTCACTATTCATAAGACTCCATTATTGTGATATGTTATTGAGTTCGGCTATTCTTCTTTAGCCTGCATAATTGCCATATAATTGTTAGAAAACTTTGACTAAGATATTAGTCTTAAAAAACTTTGACTAAGATATTCATTATTATTGAAGCAATTCTATTTTGAAATGCTTAGTTCATTGGATTGTTTGACATACCTTTTCACCTGACTGAGTGGTCTGCATTAGATTAACATGGACAATTGCATTTGATTAAGTTAGTGTAAAACGACCTTCAATGGACAGTTGTCCAAGTGTGAATACAACCTTGGATTTGTTCTACATGTAATCTTCATAATTGAGACTACGGACTGCTGGGATTAATTTGTCAATCATTGAGTCATCAATGGAGCAGTAGATTTGCTAATTTTTTCTGCAATAAGCATTATTTTTAAATGTAACTTGTTGGTATAAATGACATTCTAGTTGCATCTGGTACAGTGAGCTATTTCATTGTCAGGAAGTCTGTATCCTTCAAATCTATGTTGACAGTTTGGACAGAAGACGCTGAATGGAACAGAGAAGTGATTTGCAACTTTCAATACAACATTTACCTGTTGCACAATAAACTCTGTAAGTAGTAATTGTAGCAGAATCTATGAGCTTTTTATGTTCAAAAAGTGCACACATATTACCTCTATATTTTTTTGCATTATTTCACGTAACATTTACAGGGTAATTTTATCATTGAGCTTACATATGAATGTTGATTGGCCTGTGTGGAGTGTTTGTTTTTTGTCAGTTCTTGTAACAATGTTCTTCAATAGTAAAACTGGCATCTTATTTTGAGCAAGTTGATCTTTGGCTAAGATGTAACGGTGAAGAAAATTGGGATGGATCTCTAGCTACAGAGACAATACATATGTAAGTCTAGAATGAAAAACATTTAGTTTTATGTCCTAATGATTGAATTAATTGTATTTGTATTTATTTTTGTTATTCCTTGTTACCTGTACATAATCTTCCTCTGATTGGCCATCCTTTATTTCTAAGTTGGCATCCCCTTGTTTCAATGTGCCAACTACCAATGCACCAACAGTTCCAATAGGATAATTGCTAATGTTGTTTAGGAGAGTTTGGAATGAAGTTGTATTGATTGCATATGCTATTGATTTTTTCCACTGTGCTTGAATCTTTCAGTACAAGTACATAGTCACAATCACCTCTATCATACTCTGATTTTGGTGCAATGTCAAAATCTTCTATAAAAACACCCATGCCTAGTACTAGTTTGTCTTCAAATTGTTGCACTAAATGTGTGTTGACAACTAATGTTATTATCATTTCTACTTTTTGGTATGTTGGATCTGCACATAGCACTTCATGAGTTCTATTCACCTTGTCAAGAGTAGCTTTGTACACAAGCAAAACATCTGCTTCAAATGTGTTTCCTGGCTTTCCTGAATTGAGCTCTTCAATGGAGATGTGAGCACTAGTTTTAACTCTTGTCCTGAAAAGGTTGTTGTGTTAGTTTATTATGCATGCAAAAATAGAAAAAGAAATGATGTATGTAATGAGGAATAGAGAATACCTTTTTGTAGATTGTTCTTGCCTTGTTTGTGTAGACTTTCTTATTCTTTTATTTGCATCCATTGTTCCTATAATTTTGGAAGAAGTTGGTTATCAAACTTTTTAAGAAGTCAACTTTTTGGTGCAATATTAGTTTTGTTTCCTTTGTTTCAAGTATAATCTTGTGAGCAAGAGAAGAATGGGGGAATCTTTTTTTTGGTGTTTGTTAATTAGGTAAAGTAAGTGTCATTGTTGAAGTAACTAGCCTAGTGTGTTAAATACAATTGCAATACTATTGGGAAATGGTCTAACCAATATGCCTCTGTTCTATGGACGGAGCATATATTGGATGTTGTAGTTGACCAAATGTGATCGATGAGTGGTTTATTCATGGCATGTGTGTGGTTGAGAAGAAATTTTAGGTGAAGATGTTGCATATGTGTTGTTAAGGCTTTTGTGCTTTTGCTAGTAGACATCATGTCAATGTTGAAATCTCCAACAATGTAAGTGTTTATATTTCAATCTATTGCATTTGTGATATTGTCCAATGCTTTTTTAATATCTATTATGGGAGAATTTGGCCTTGCATAGATGTTTGAAATGTTCAATGTATTGTTGAACTTTGAAATGGTCAATGTTATTGCTTCTACATATTGTGATGTGTAATTTGTTTTTCTTATTATTGTGATTGGATTTTGTATCATTGTCATGACATTGTGTATTGCATTGTTGCAATGAGCAGTGAACAATCCATATAAAGTATGATTTTGGGGTAGGGAAATGTGTGCTTCTTGTAAGCATAGTATATCAGATGACATAATTTCAAAGTCATTTAGTAGATCAAATTCATTGGTATATAAACTCTGTGTATTTAATATGCACAAGAGGAAATGTGGAGTTGATTGTGGACATGCAGGATCAATGTCAAGGTGCCAAGATGCATTTGATTGCAAGTGTTCCATCTCTATATTTATTTTGTTTTTCACTCGAAAATGTTTAGGGCTTAGAGGTTTTACAAGGAACAAGTTTTCCATTGTTTTTGTTCGTGATAGCGCTGTATATGTAATTCCATGTTGTCATATTACTATAGGATCAAAAGCTAATGTGCTCATTTTCAAGCCTTGTGATCTGTGAATTGTGCGTGCACATGCTAGTTGTATAGGGAATTATTTTCTGATAGTCATTTTCTTGCTGGTTGATATTTTCTAAATCGATCTTGAAATGCATAGAATAGGGATCCAATCTTTTTGAATTTATTGGTTATAGTATGTTGTATATTTCTTTCACTATTGATGCCCAACATTAGAATCATTAAGCTTAACCCAGACAATGTCAAAAGTATCATGTTTGGTGTATTCTTTGAAAATACCATTAGAACCATTTACCAAGCCATCATTGGTGTTGTAATTTTCTGAATATAACTCTATGAGCATGTTATGTTTTAGTTTTATTTCACTTGGTAGAGTAGCTATATGGGAGTAGAGTCGTATACCATCAATGTTGTTGTCATATTCATCAATGGACTTTAGAATAATGATTTGTCCAGCCATAATTGTAAGCATTTTGTTGTTATGTGCATCTACATCAATTTTTATATAAAAGAGAAAAGGGAGTGTTGAGTCAATTGGTACTGGTCTAAGATAGTGGTAGTTGAGGTACTCTATATCTTCCAAAGTTTGTTTCACTTTGCGGGTCCTATTTAATATTTGAATAAAATTTTCATCTCTTTGTCGCATGGTAACATGTAAAGTGTAATATTTAACATTGTCTTTCCAAAAATTATACAACAACAAGTCTTTGTCTGTAGGTCTATTTTCAAATACATTAGAGTCTAGTATTGGTTGTGCTTGGTACAGGTCGCCACAAAAAATTGTGTCCAGGTTTCCAAAATAAGTTGTAGGTGTGTGCATAATTTCGCGTAGTTGTTTGTCTATGAAACGTAGGAAGGATGAACCTACTAAGGAGATTTTGTCAATCAAAATAAGTCTTGGTTGACTGTAATGTTTTGACATTTTGTCAAGTGCGTCACCATTTAGTGGTAAGAATTTTGATTTGTTAAAAGAAATATGTAATGTTGAATGTATTGTTGCACCACCAATGTTGTATGCTACTTTTCCTATATAAGTTGTAACTAATCCTTTTGGTTTATCAAGATCGTTGTCTATATTGTTGTTATAGATACGCAAAAGTGCTTGATAAATGGCCTTTGCTATAAATGTTTTCCCTATCCCAACACCTCCTATAAGGAATAGGTTAATTGGAGTTTTTTCATTTTTCATTTTCTTCATAACAATGTCTTTGACTATTTGTTATTGTTCTTTGTTGAGCTTTTGTCTAAGGTTAAAGTAGTCAACATTATTGAGTATTTGTGGATGCTTTGCTACTTCAAATCTTGAATATGTTGTGTTTATTATTTTCTCATGTGATTTTGCTTCAATGTCACTATGAATGTCATATTCTTCTTGAGACCTATAGGTTTGTGTTGTTTCATTGTTGTTACTATTTTCTATTATTTGCATGTTCATATCATTCGCTTTAGCATCAATGTCACCCCATGCAGGGTTGGTTTTGAAGAAGAATTTTGAGAAGTTTATTTTTACTGTACCTTCGTGATGTCTAAATGTTGATTCCTAGGATGTAAAATTTTGTTTGAGATGAACTTCATTTTCTATGAATGGTATGAAAAGAAGTAATTGCTCTCTACAATAAATTTTGACATCAATATGCTTATTGTAATTGATGAAACATATTATGGTTTCTTTTTTCTTTGTTATATTTTGCATTGCTCTAATATTATATTTTGAGACAAAATTAGCCAAACATATGTGAGAGATACTTGTTGATCAATTTATGTAGTGGTCTATTAGAGATTTTGATATTACATTTTCGGATTCATCTGGTTCTTGGTTAATTTGAACACTAGGTTTTAGAACAAAGATACATTCATTGTCTAGTCTTGTGTCAATGAAGGTACATTTGTGTGAACTTTTATTGAGTGGAAGTGATAGAACTAAGTGAGCAACTTGTTGTGCTGACATTTGTTGCAAATCTTATAAAGCATTTCCTAGTTTTCTTATCATCTCTATTGCATCTATATTTTCTCTTTGGTGATCATCTCGTATTCTTTTGAAAGCATGTGTCATAGAATTGTCTACTTTTTCCATGTACGAGTTGTAGTACATTGCTGCAGCATATGCATTTAAGATAAATTGAGCATCTGTGTTTGCTCTCCATAACTCTGGCATTTGTCTGCAGAAACTATTGTTGTATATCTCTGATGGTTTTCTCTTTAAGAATAAAGTTGGTTTGTGTAATGTTGATCTCACCGATATAATGTATTCTTTATGTGTTGTTTGTAAATCTACTAAGAGCATTTCAAATGTGTAGAATGTGTCAAATTGTTTGCTCTCCAAAGTTGCAAAAAAATTTGAATCAGGGATTGTGACTGTAGCATCATTATCAAACAATGGCTCCAAAATCATGGTATATGGTAATGGAGGTATTGGAAAATTATATCTGCATTTTTTCTTTGATGACTTTTTGCATTGTCTTGTGTGGTGGTGTTTTTGCAATTTAGCAATATGTGTTTGCAAGTGGTCAGTGTTGCATGTTATATGGTGATCGACAAATTTGACAATTTCATCATTGCTTTCATTTCCATATATTGGAGCATTTTGAATCCAAATGAGCATGTGGTCATATTCACTTCTCCCATTTTGAAATTATGTCAATGAAAAGTAGTCGACAACTTTCCAAAAGAAGGAATTATCTATCAAAATTAGTTTTCTTAATGCATTAATCCTATGTCTATAATACCTGGCGCATGTAATCGGATCCTTTCTTACTAGTTCAACATTGTTGATGTCATTGGATTCAAATGATGTCATATGTTGCATTCTTTGTTGACACAATTTGTGCAAATATTGCAATGTTGTGACTATAGGGTCCCAATTTTGTTCAGCGCTAGTAAAAGTGAGGAAAAATGTAGGTGGTCCAAGTTATCGGATCATTGCAAAGACATTTTTTTAAAATTGGTTTATGTAGTCTAGATATATTCTTATTCTTTTGAAGTCAACATATCTAATGTCATATTTTAATATTTTTTCTAAGTTTAGTTTTTGTTTCACATCTTTTGCAAGTAACTTTCTTCCTTTTAGCTGACCTTTTCTTATTCGTATCCACATTGTTGACATCACTTGATGTATGAGTAATTTAATTGTTTTGAAGAAAAGTTTTGTTGTGTGTAATGCAAAATCTTGATGATAATGCAATAATTCTCATTGTGCCAATTTTTGGTAAGTAAATTTGTCTATAATGTTTGTACTTCGTGGCTGACCATAGAAGAGTGTTGGGAAGTTCATTTCCTCTGAATATTTGTCTTTGAAAATTCCAATTGGATAAAATTCCTCGAAAGGAGCAATCTCAATGATTTTATCTTGCATGTTTTGAATACTCATTGAGTTTGTGTACCCATGAATTAGAGTTTGTGTTGGGTTTTCAATTTCAGTATCACTTTGACTTTCTGAATCAGTTGAGTCCAAATTGTCCTTGTCATCATTGTCAATGTTGGTATCTAATGTTTGTAACCATTTGACATTTATTTGTACATTTTTCATTTTATAAAGTGTTGTCTTAGTCAAATCAATCAAAGCATGCATGACAATGTTTGGTCGCACCATGCCTTTTTGGAAAGCATTCTTATATTGTAAATATCTTTTGAGCGAGACGACAATCGTTGATGTGTTTGATAAAGATTGTGGTAAAGCACTTTGAACTATGTGTATGTTTACTGGAACATTTAGGATGGAACCAGTTAAGCCTAGTTGTGAATTTTTGTGTCCTAGTTCCCATATTTGTCCAAATGTAATTCTTAATGAGACCAAGTGCTCTTCTAGTTGAGTCAAATTATGTACACTATTTATTGGAATGTTTTTGCTAATGTTTAGAGGAACAACATATTTTGGAACTTTATTTGTAGTTAACGCATTTGCACATGTTTTACATATGTTCTCACTGCAAAACATGATTTTATGATTTGTTAAGTTGTAATATGTAATTTTGTGGCTATGTTTAAGTTGTTTTACATCTTTTTTTAAATTGAGGAGTTGGCATATTACACAAGGATGTTTTGGTGTGTCCTCTATTATAGCTAAATATCATTGCACTTGTGTGATGCTTTTCTTTTTTTATGGTCTTTTAGTATTGATTGTCATATTTGGCTCCATCTACAACTTCTATTTAACTTGATTCATTGTTTGAGAGATTCTGAAATTGTCATCCTTCTTTGTATTTTCATCCATTTTTTGAGCTTGGCTTCTAATAAATTTCTTTGTTGCATGCAAGTTTTTATGTTTAAGGTTTTTCGCATTGTTGAGTTTACCAGTATTAGTCAACTTGTCATTTGTAGAATGATTTTTTCTTTTCCTATTTATGTTATTCATTTGTATTTAACTTTTGTCTCTAATAATTTTTTTAACTTGATGCAAACTCATGCTTTAGCTACGTCTTTTTTTGGTCTTTGTAATAACTAATGGCTCAAAATGGCCACAAAGAGGATTTGCATCATGAAACAGAATGTTGTATGCAACAAAACTAACTGACTTGTTGAAGTCAAGATATTGTTTTCCAGAAGTCGAAAACCAAACAAAAATTTGAATATTTAACCACTTAGAGAGCCAATGAATGCAAAATATATCACCCCATAAACCTTGATCTTCTCTTGAGCTAGTTGTGTTTGCCGATAGTTGCATTCTTTGTAAATAACTATTACGATCAACTATATTATGTAGCTCTTTCAATGTTTCTGGATGCAATTCATGAGTGAAAGAATGTGTAGCCTCTTCGTTAGAATTTTGAAGGCAAGTGATGAATATTTCAATTGAGGTAAGCTAAAAAATGAGTAAAAATGCAAATGAATCAAATAAATAGTCACCAACATTGTATTTGAAGTTATAAAATCGACATAATCCATGTTCTTGAAGACTTTTGTCAGTATCAAATTTTTGTAAATGGAATTTTGTATTGTATTTGTGTACTTCCATGTTTGTTTTATGAGTGAAGAATTTCAATTTTGTTAATTTAGCATAAGAGTATTCTAAGTAGATTGGATGTGAGCATTGTTAATATGATCGCTTCTATCAACTTTGTTCATGTGTGTGTGATTCTATAGGTAGTTGTCTTTGAGATTGTAACTATGTCATGATAGATGGAGATGACGAAACATCGAGCAATGCTTATAAAATAAAGTTAGTAATCAACCTACATTTGTAGAAATTGAAATCATTGTCAAATTTTCATATGAGAAAAGCAATAGTTATATCAACTAAAGATATATGTAACTCTAAAGTAGCATGGTCAAATTTTGAATAAGAGCTATGACATGCACAATAGTTTATGGAAGCTTATTCTTTGATACACATTTTCACCTATGCATAAATAAATTTTTATTTTCTTTCAAGTATTTGATTTTAAAAGAAATAAATGTTTATATAGTTCCTTTAGAAACAACTTTTTACCATATGCAAAAGCAAGTTTTCTAGTGGCTAGAAAACTATTTAGGCAATATTGATCCCACGGGTAGATCCTGATAGCTTTATACTTAGGATCTCAAAGCCACTATGATCACGGGTATGAAGATATTCATAATTGGGGTGTGCTTTGAAACAAATAATTGCAGCATGGCAAAATATGTGACTTCATTAGCAAATCAAATGTCTCATAGCATCGATATAAAAATTGGGATATAATAATAATAACAACGTTATGATAATATGAATTAAACATAACTATTATTGTATTTTTTTAGTTGACCGTGGAAAAAATTTCCAGATCACTCCTAAGATTCATCACTCTATTTAAACCTAAAGAACCATTTCTTAATATTTGAAAAGAGCTTATGATCGATATATTTTGCAATAGTAAATTTGTGATATTAACTTTAAAATATATATCATATTTCATACTAAGATAAGAATATTTTGTATGCATTTCATGCATAGATTGTGGAAAATTGAACATTGAAGACAATTGATAAGTAGGAGATAATTTCCACAACAAATCAAATTGTGATATTGCTATCAAGATTTAACTATGTGATTTTGAGTCAAACTCATTGATAGCAATATCACACAGTTAAACCGTGATAGCAATATGACACATTTAAGACAAGTCAATTTATTGGCATTGTGAATAAAGTGGTTCATGGTGACATATAAAACACTTATTTTATTTTAACTCTTCCTCACGTCTCCAACACATATAAATATAATACGATACATGAAGATTTGGAGATGAATTAATGAAAAGCTACCTGCTTTCAGTTGTCGTAAACCACAAATTATTTTTATTGGAAAATGTGCATAGGATGGAACACGGGATTTGGTAAACAATCCATATAATGCCCAGTTGTTTGATGTTTATAAAATATGTATAGGCAAGGTGGAGAAGAGATAAAATCTCAACCACAAAATGGGTTTGGGCGGTTCCCAAAGTTGTGCAATTTATGCAGATCAATGATCATGATCCAACCTTCATAGACAGGAGAAAGCAAGACATTTATACTGGAATCAAATGGGAACTACTTTCTGGAAAAGGAAAACAAGCTCACTTAAAATAGACCTAAATTTCTTGCAACAAAATAAGTAATCAAAACACGAGTTGAAATTGAATTTGACTCGTTTGAAGAAAGTAGTCAATAATAAAACATTTTCTTTATACAATAGCTTGGAAGTTTAGCACATATGCCATAGCAGAGGAAAGATGAATAAAATTAAGAGAGCATACTTTAATTTCGTAAGGAAATACTCAAGAGTAATAATTACCATAAATTAAATGTTTCTCTATAAATATCTATATCGGATATTATAATAATTATTTAAATTAATTTAAATAATATAAAGATATAAATTCAATATGAGTCTCCCTAAATAGTGTACATGTCTTCCACATTTTTTTCAACATTCTTTATTACAACTAACAAATATGTGTTTCACCACACCAAATATAGGTGTACAACCTATTTAACAGTTCATTGTGATTATCATGCGGAGAAAATTGCATGCAAGAATCTTGTATATTAAGTCTGAAATGTATGGAATATATGCTTTGATTAGTGTAGTAGATGCAAGAGAAGAAGATGACAATTTTGGTAAGAAAAATCTGATGGAATGTCAATCCACAATCTTGTAGAATCCTACTATCTAGTTAGAAATGTTAAACAAATGGCAATTGCATATGATTAGAAACAAGTTCTATTGAGTGCTAAAACAATAACACTTCACAATTAAAATTGTCTTTGATCTTTCTAAAAATCTAGCTTCAACTCCTTAGTTCAAAATGCCTTGAAAGGGATGGTAGCCATCTCAGAGCAATCGATGATTGCTTAAATAAAGTGCTCGGTCCGTGCTCGCTTGAATGGTTTTCGGCAATGGAATATTTTATTCCTTCATTCATTTTTGTATTCATTAACACGAGGAATGATGAAACAAGCTTTGAGACACAACCAACACATTGTAAATGATAAAAAAGAATTTCACATAGTAAAGAATTAATTTTGTACAGGTAGCTACACATGGTAGGCACAATGCATGATGAGGTACCTACAATGGCATAGTGATCCTGTTGAAAGTGTAGAATCATAATCGGATAGTCTTTTGCAATATTTACCACCAACACCAATGCTTGTGATTGCTTTGTAGTTTAAGGAAAGAGTGAAAGAAATACATGGTTAAAAGGGCCCCAACCTTGAGGACAACTCAAAGAGAGGTATGAAGAGATAAAATCTCAAGCAAAAAATGGGTTTGGGCGGTTGCCAAAGCTGTGCAATTTATCCAGATCAATGAACCTGAATTTCTTGCAACAAAATGAGTAATCAAAATACAAGTTGAAATTGAATTTGACTTGTCTGAAGAAAGTACTCAAGAATAAAACATTTTCATTATACAATAGCTTGGAAGTTCAACACATATGCCATAGCAAATGAAAGATGAATAAAGTTAAGAGAGCATACTTTAATTTCTTGAGGAAATTCTCAAGAGTAACAATTACCATAAATTAAATGTTTCTCTATAAATATCTATATTGAATATTATAACAATTATTTAAATTAATTTAAATAATATAAAGATATAACTTCAATATGAGCCTCCCCAAATAGTGTGCATGTCTTCCACATTTTTTTCAACGTTCTTTATTACAACTAACAAATATGTTTTCACCGCACCAAATATAGGTGTACAACTTATTTAATAGTTCGTTGTGACTATCATGCAGAGCAAATTGCATGCAAGAATCTTGTATATTAAGTCTAAAATGTATGGAACATATGCTTTGATTAGTGTAGCAGATGCAAGAGAAGAAGATGACGATTTTGGTAAGAACAACCCTAGTATTGTCAAGGCTAGTGTTGTCTTCAATATAATGTAAACTATTCGAAGGTAATATTTACTTTTTGCCTAAACCATAAGTATATTCATATGTTAATTACTTTTCAAATTCAAACAGTAGATATTGGTAGCTGATACTGACTTTCTTTATTTATAAATATTTATTGTAGTTCAATGATTCTCTACTCTTATTCTAAGGTATAATTTCCTAAGGTTACAGACATGGTGATGAAAAATCAAATGGAATGTCAATCCACAATCTTGTAGAATCCAATTATCTAGTTAGAAATGTTAAACAAATGGTAGTTACATATAATTAGAAACAAGTTATATTGAGTGCTAAAACAATAACACTTCACAATAAAAATTGTCTTTGATCTTTCTGAAAATTTGGTTTCAACTCCTCAATTCAAAATGCCTTGAAAGGAATGGTAAGCATCTCAAAGTAATCAATGATTGCTTAAATAAAGTGGTTGGTCTGTGCTCGCTTGAATGGCGGCAATGGAATATTTTATTCCTTCATCCATTTTTGTATTCATTAACATGAGGAATGATGAAACAAGCTTTGACACACAACCAACACATTGTAAATCATCAAAAAGAATTTCACATACTAAAGAATTAATTTTGTGTAGGTAGCTACACATGGTAGGCACAATGCATGATGAGGTACCTACAATGGCATAGTGATCCTGTTGAAAGTGCAAAATCATAATCAGATAATCTTCTGCAACGTTTACCACCAATACTAGTGCTTGTGATTGCTTCGCAGTTTGAGGAAAGAGTGAAAGAAAGACATGGTTAAAAGGCTCCCAACCTCGAGGATAACTCAAAGAGAGGTATGGAGAGTTTTGAAAGAACGAATGGAAGGAGAGGCGACATAATGAATTGGAATGAAAGAATAGTTGGTAAATCTCTTGAGGAGTTTTTGTAATACTGATATATATTTAGCAATATAGAGTAAAATGAGAGGTTAAAATGGAAAGCCTTTGGTACTATATTAGATCCATAGATTCTAAGTTTGGTTAGAAAAGGAAATGGGAAAGTAACCACATAGTCTTAGTCTATAAGGAACCTAAGTGTTACTCAGCTCTGCAAGTAGTCATTTTTTATTAGAAATACTTACCTAGACATTTGATGGAGGTGGCATTGTACATATACGCAAATGCATAAATGTTGAAATTGATGAACAATCAAGCCCACAACTCCCAAGAATAACCTGCACACAAACACCTATTATAGAAGAGAGAGGCAAAAAGATGGAGGCAAGAATTGCCAAATCCATAGACGAGACATTCTTGATGAGCAAAAAAAAGATTGCTATTATCAAAATTGAATTATCTCAAGTTAATGTTTACAATTAGAGATCATCCTTATAAAGGAGATCGAAACCCTAAAAAAGGTCTAACCTAGGTTGCATCAAAATAATTAATTATTAGATGCCTAAAGTTTAGCTTAAGCAACTAGAGTTAATTAGGAAATATCTAATTACTCTAACACCCCCCTTAAGATAACTTAGGGAGTAGCTAAAAACCTAGAAACTACTGCTAAAAGTAGAAATGGGTCCCAGAAAACAAGCCTTGATGAGGTACCCAAGCACAACCAAATCTCTAGAAAGAGGAGAAATAAAGAAAACCACATGGGAAAAACCCTACTCCAAAAAGAGATGGAAAAAAATGCTAAAAGAAACTAGTGAAGGATTGACGAAGCCTCCAAACTAGGGAATGTCCCAGAAGATAGGAATAAGAGATGATCGTGAAGAACATCACTGAAGCATGTAGAAGCTACAGAGCTCTGTCGAAGGATGACTACTGATCTGAAGAACCTCCACTGAAATAGAACCTGACTAGGTAGAGAAGACTGTAATTTGCATCAAACCTGGAGACAAACAACTAAACTCAAAAATATAGATGGTATAAAACACCAAAGCCTAAAGAGTTGATCAATCAAACCAAGGAAGCATGAGAAACAACTGTAGAATCTGTCCCTAATGTAGATAGGGTGAGGTGACATGCAACTAAAAAAGTGGGCCAAAAGAACTACAAGTCAAAGAACCACGATCAAGATGCGCAAAAAAGTACATAAATGTGTACTGAGGTGATCAATCTCAGACACATCATGAGGCCAATGTCACAGAAGGGACACACACTTGGACAAAGGAAGGTGGCAAACAAAGGCAAAACATCAACCCCCCATGGCACTTTATCAAAGTAGTGCATGTACAATAAGGCACAAGATATAATGAATCCCAAGAATACAGTAATCTATACGAGTGTCCTCAGATGACACTACTCAAATCAGAAGGCAAAACAAGGCAAAGAATTGAAATGAAAAATACAGATGCAGTAAGGCACTTTATCTTAGTGCATTTGCAAGAATGCATACAAATGATGTCTACAAAGACTAGAAGAGACATAAGACTGATACAAAAGATAGTACAAGTCATAACGAATCATCTGAAGCAACAAAATTGATCCCTGGACCTGAAATAGCCAGGATATCCACCAGAATGCAAAAAAGTAGAAGACTTAATAGAATGTGCCTAAAGTAGAATCTGGAACAACAACCAACATCATTAGAAAGAGCATGAAAACATCTTTCCAATGATATAAAGAAGTCCCAAATTGGAGATCGAATGCTCAAGATATGTCTCCTGGAGCGCAAAACTATACCCCTGACTTTGATAGTAGAAAAAAGCCACCAAAACAACATCAAAACTGAAAACTACCTATACCACTATGATGGGCTCTGAACTAGCTATTCGGTGATATCTTGTTTGCAAAAAAACAGAGTCTGTATGCCCAAGATATGAACAAAAAACCGAAGATAGGTCCAAACAGAGGCTGAGGAGGTGACATGAAGTAGTGATATAATGCTGACATGATGCTGATGTCAGCAAATGACAAGCCCAAAGTTGATAGTCAAATGACCATGGAGGCAAAAATTGCCATAAAATTGACACTTGTCAGAAAAAATATCCAATCGCCAGAAACAAGTGCCAAAAAACTAAGGGTTGGTGCCAGATTAAAATCGGTGGCCAAAAATACATGTGCCAAATAAAGATTTGTTTGGTGGAAAAAATTAGTGTTTTCAAAGTACATAAAAAATGAAGCACACAAGCCAAAAATAGTGTGTTTTTTTAGTTAGAGCTGGAAAAGGAGTTTTGGTGGCCATTAAATCGCACTATGACTCTGAACCACCAGAAAAAGCTAATCATATAATATAGTCAACTCCAAGAACAAAGCATCAAGAAAGCCAAAAAAGCAAAGGCATAGGCTCGTCCTTCATGCTGGTAAACCTCTCTCCAAAAGACAATTACGGCTTCAAAGTTCCCTACAAACCACATGCAAGGGTGATGAGGCATCAAAATGGACCCCCCAAAAGCATGTGGTCTCCAAGATATTATAGATCCAAGTTAGGAAGTTGTTTGATCATTAAAGACCCCAATCCAACAATCTTCAGATGACTTTGGTTTTAGAGGGGAGATGGAAGCCACAAACAAAATGTTGCACACAAAGAAACAAACTGCCTGGCTAAAAAGCGAAATTGCTGAAGTGTGGATGCCTTGATTATTAGCAGTGCCATCACTCTCAGGAGCAAGAAAGAGGAGAAGACTCATGTTTTGTACTTGTGCTATGACATCCATGGAAAATACTTCTCAAATAAAAGCACTGCCCCAAACTTCAGATAATACTTGCCAATAATGAAGGCATTGTGCAGAGGCCTAGGCAAAGCTGGCCAGTTTGGGCAAAACTCCAAAACTAATTACCAATCTCCAATATCGGCACACCAATCACTAATTTCCAATCTTGAAAAAGAAAAAATCATCTCACGCATGATGAAGACTCCATCACGAGCAAGACTACATTTGCCTTCCATCATAGGTAACCCTGCTAATCACTGGTAATCGATAGCAAAGAAGACCGCCCAAGATGTCGCAAAAGTTGCCTTCTACTCCAAAATAAAGCCAACCACTATCAGGGGCAATAAAATCACCAAAGATTTGGAGAAAAATAAACTGCAGTGGAAAATCCATAGAAACTGCATCATCTCCCATAATCATGCAAAAAATAACATTGGTAAAGCCCGACACATAGTCCACCAAAGACGTGGCAGTAGGTGCTAGGTGCATGGACTGGAGTTAACACCCAAGGAAGGTGATTGAAAGGAGTTGAACTGCCAAAGAATGTCGATAACCAACCAAGTTTCTTCAAAAAGTCCGCTCCAAGCACAAAGACTCCACCAATTGCTCATGGGAATGGTGCAGGTTTTCCAAGAATGGGACAGTCCTGTAGGGGTGACAGCCTACAACTTTTGAAATGGCCCCAAAAAGTGTGATGGAGAAGATACAGTGCAGGGGTGGGCTGGGGCAGCCTGCATGGACAAAGGATGCCACGTGGAGGAGAAATCATGCCCAATTCCATAAACCAGCGTTGGAATCAACCATTAGTTAGAAGAGAATCTGAAATGGCCTCAAATAGAATGCCCCCAAATCCACCAAATAGAGAAAGCCACATGGACAATGGAGTCGCAGGGGTCTTTAAAAAAAGGCCATAGTCCTGGGAGACATTGTACATGGGATGAAGCTCAAAGAGGATGTGGCGCAAGGACCAAGGCACGACTGAGGGGGCTCCATAGAGTGCTAAACTCCATGTAAACAAAATACCCGCGAAGTCCCAAAAAAGAACCACCTGTGCAATAGAGAGCCCAAGAAATAGTGCACAGACCAAGGATTGGCTGAGCATGCCATAAAAAAATGACACGTCTCTGAAGCCTCATGGCAACCCAAAAATGGACCCAATGGATAAAATATCGTCCAATCTCCAAAAAAAGCGCAAAGGAAAAACTTGGGCAGAACACACATGTACCAGTGATGGTCCCATCCAAATAAAGCAATTTGTCTCGATTTGCGTGCCCAAGTCACAATGACCTGGGTGCAAAACATTTTTGCCTCAGATTTCAACAGCATCCAAACTAGACATATTTTATATGGAAATGGGGGTTTTCAAGTGCTCTGAGCTCAACGCTGATGTCCATTTTTGCTCAAAGTGCCTCGAAAATCAGTGCCCCCAGATCCAATAAAAAATCCTCTTAAAGCTCAGATCTGAAAATCGATGCCAAATCTCTCAAGAGCAGAACAGGGGCATAAAGATTTGGAGCTCTGATACCATGTTGAAATTGATGAACAATCAACCCCACAACTCCCAAGAATAACCTGCACGCGAACACCTATTATAGAAGAGAGAGGCAAAAAGCTATGAAGGCAGGAATTGTCAAATCCATAGATGAGACATTCTTGATGAGCAAAAAAAAGATTGCTATAATCAAAAATGAATTATCTCAAGTTAATGTTTACAATTAGAGATCATCCTTATAAAGGTGATCGAAACCCTAAAAAAGGTCTAACCTAGGTTGCATCAAAATAATTAATAAAAGAATTAATTATTAGATGCCTAAAGTTTAGCTTAAGCAACTAGAGTTAATTAGGAAATATCTAATTACTCTAACAATAAAGGCCTACAAAAATTGAAGAAGTTTTAGGACATCTCAACTCTAGAATAGAAAAATTGAAGTAGTGACTTTTCTGAAAAGTTTTGAGCTTTCTTGAAAGTTTTGGAATAATGTTCTAAGCTTCATCATTGAAATCATTTGCAATGGCTACAAATGCTTCTTTCATCTTATGGCATTGGCATTCAATTTGTTTGTAATGTCTGCAGAGTGCCCTTAATTTTCTATAAGCCATTTTTTGACTTAATGCTTGCAACATTCACACACTTGCTATTACTAAGTTTTTAATTTCTAGTTTCAAATGCACCAAGTATTACCTAAGAAAGCCCCAAACCTGAGTTCTTAAACAACAAATACAAACATTCCATCCTATCATGTTAACTTAATAAATCTCTCCCCAGTTCACAAGAAATGAGTATAATCACTCAACTGTCCAATTGAACATTGTATTTTCTTAAAATTGTCATTATAGTTAATAGATAGCTTATAACATTTGATACTATGTATTTAAAAAAGGGAATACATAGTTAGTTCTCCAACAGGAAACAATTTAGCAATACTCAGTATTGACTTTTGTTCTTCACTACGAGCATTACATATATTTCTCAAGTACACAGAGAAATGCATAGAAAATTATTACATTGAAAGCCAACAATGAAATGAAAATAGGTGTTTCATTTATAGTGAGAAAGAGAACCAAGAGAGAGCATAACTCAACTACAAATACTATTTTAGCAAGTTCCATAGTCCTCTAAAAATTGACCACAGTGAGTTGCAATCATCTTGATTGATTATTGATGTGAAATTGAAATTTAAATGTAACAGATGTTTCCCTCAAATTTGTCAATCCCGTTACATGAATATAGTCACTTTAAGTCATCGTTCAAATACAAATTATGACTCAATGTGAAGAGAAAGAACAAATTTATGTTATATATTCAGTCCTGCATTTTGCTCTACTAATTCTTGATCTTGATCAATAAAGGAGGCATTTTTGAAACTTGTATAAATAGAACTATCTATTCACATATGTTGCAAGAATTAAATGTGAATTCATGTACACAAATATGCAATAGTAGGCGTCGACAAGACTGCTGCAGGAATCTTGTATTAGAAAATTGGAATCATATATATCACAAGTCTATATATAATAATTGACCTTTTCAATGCATGCATAATTCTCATATGATCATTACAACTGCGTTATGCAATAGATAGTGCAATACTCATAAACTATGACATTAATGTAGCAAAAAAATTTATATTGCAAAGAGATTACAACCTTCAGAACTTAGATATGCACACATTATTCAAATGCAAATGACCAAGATACATATTGTACTAGATTTTTCCAATCCATGCAAATGGAGCCTAATCTTATACAACATAACTATTACTTTTGCTAATTTACCTGTGGTAACAGTTAGTTCATCCATTGAAAATGCACCATCTTCCAATATCTGCTACAAGATGAATGCTAGGTGACATGTCACTATTTGCAAATAGAAACAAATAATGGTAAGAGTAATGGTGCTCTATGGTTTTAGCTGATAGGGCTCTTGTATCTTTGTCATATCATTGTCCCACAAGCTCTACATTGTCATGTCTTATAATCCATTCAAGTGTAAGATTTGGATATGATATGATAAGGTTTATTATGCACAAAAGTGTCTCGCTTTCAACAGTAGCCCTAAATGATGATAACTGACAAGACAATGTTTTACATGCTGGATTGAAAATGGTAATCAATTCTTTTGTGGTGTGATTTCCATGAGGGAAATGGATTGTAATATCTTGACAACGAAAAATGATATGAGCTTCTCTATATAGTCGCACCAAATATTTAAGGTAAATCAATTCTCCTTTTGTTATGAATGGAGACAGAACACAAATTTGATTGGTCTCTAGTATCGACTGAATGTTTCCCTATCCATTGTATGGAAACATGACAACATGGTTGTCATAAAAATATCTTTCCAATATTTTACTCTGGCATTCACTTGGAAGTTGTAGGATTCTTTCAAGGACACTACATTGTGGCCTTTCAAAAAGATGATATGTTGGTCGGTCTATTGGAGCAAATGCATTCATGGTATTCATACTTGTGCAATGTGGAGAGATGAAACATGTCGACAACAAGCAATAGATCTTAGATTTTTGTAACCATGATTGAATTACAAGATATAGGTTAACTTTATTGTTATTACATAGTGCCTGGATAATGTTGTCTATCATAAACTATTTATCCATCGTTTTTTCCAGTTGTCTAAAATGGTATGTATTCAATAATGTTGCCATCATATTACTTATTACAGTCTTCATAATGTTTAACATTGTTTCTTTTCAATTGCCTTACAATTTTATTATATTTTACAGCAAAATGATGTTGATCACTTATCGCCAATGTCAAAGTGGTCATCATTGCTAATAAGCAAAGAAGTTTGGAAACATGATTTTTTTTTCTCAACACAACTATAGTTTACCTTTGTAGTTTATTTTGTGACTATACTAAGTGTGGTCTAAACAATGTGAAATAAAATTGTAGAATTCTTGATATATCTCATAAATTATGCAAACATGCGTGGAATGAAAAATGACTCAAGAAAGATAAAAAATGGAAAATGTAAATGTGCAAAAAAATAAAGACGATTAGAAGTGAAAGATTGGTTTCTTTTTAAGATGTAGTAATCTCAACTCTATCTATATATTTCAAAGAAAGAAGTTGATATTCTATTTGAAAATAATGACATGGAAACATACCAGATTGCTGCAATTGATGTTGTTAGATATGTTGAAAATTCAAAGCACCCTAAAACTAAAAATGTTAAAAACAATGAGCCATGTAAGATTTCTACAATATTAATATATGAATCATTTAATGCATTTGCAATATAGAAATTACCACCTATTTAGAGAATAGAGTACAAGATACAAAAATACATAGCAAACATTCAAGTATCCATGAAAACTATTTTTTCTACATAATCAGCCATTGGTTATGAAAGAATAGATCCATTCATTACTGTCTTTCTTTCTTCTTTCCAAGTTTTCAAATGGTATGCACGAAAAATTGCTATTAATTTATTATTGCTTTCATGCAATAAGCCTTCATTTAAATTTAGATGTCTTATTTTCTATTCCCATTTAGTATAATTATGAATGAAGACATGTTGAAGTAGGAAAAAGATGAAGAACGTAAAACTTTTTCACAATTGCAATTGCATCTTCATAAGGTACAGAGGAGTAGTCAAAAGTTTCTAGTTAGGTAGGGATAGGTAGAGAACAAGCAGTCAAAGATATATTAGGTGATATAGTAAAACAATAATTACAACAAAAGCCAATAGAAACCATCACTAAAACCAATACAAACCATGACTAATATTCTAATTTATTAAAATTCAAATTCATATATGACGGACATTTTTGAGAAATATTTCATAGCTTATAGTAGCTCCCTACCAGAGGACATAGTCATCGAGCAATTGGTCTCAACATAAGGAAGCATTGGAAGAGGAGACATATGAACTTGTAGGAATATCATTGCATCACAAACATCTAAAATTCTTGATGCATTTTGTGGAGACATCTACAAACGGTGAACATACAAGGCATGGTCTATGATAGGTTTGTACTTACTATCAATTGCAATTTTGAGGGAATAATATAGACACGTAGTAACATTGCATGAACTTAGAGATTCCAGGGAGAACATGCCACCTATGAGGGCACGACTCATCTCTATCACATATGCACTAATGTATGCATCATAGTCATCAAGAGGTTTGAACTAATGGTTTACATATGCATTTGCCACTAGCTTCACAATTTCTACATTCTCAAAAAGGTCCATGCAATTAGTGAGGAATTTAGAGACAATGTCCTTGTAGCGTATGGGACTAGATATATTCTTTAAAAATTCTTCACCTAGAACAATGCGTAATGACTTCTCCACATTTACACATTCTATGACAAACACATTTTCCAAAGTTTGTGTTTCAATGGTGCCAATGATTGGGAAATCCCACTCAGTGTTTGGACTTGGAATATAAACTCGGTCATAGATCTTCAGAAGACAAAATCTACCACAATATATTATAACATCAGATAACAATAATAAATCATATGATAGACATCATTCTGTATAATATTTCAAATGGAGCTTACTGAGTATATTATTGACTTAACATACGAGAGTATTAAGAATATTGTAATTGAACCAAGTACAAAATCATTTGGTTTTGAAGATTTATTATAGGGATAGGTCATTCAAAATAATTGGTAGGATTTAAAATTCTATGAAGAGCCGGATCAGATGAGATTGGATCGAGCTAGAGTATTAAGAATATTGTAAATGGACCTAGTACAAAATCATTTGGTTTTGAAGATTTATTATAGGGACAGGCAATTCAAAATAATTAGTAGGATCTAAAATTCTATGAAGGGCCAGATCAGATGAGATTGGATCGAGCCCTTGGCTACATAATCATCAGCGTACCATGATTGAATTGCAAGATATAGGTTAACTTTATTGCTATTTCACAGTGCATGGATAATGTTGTCTATCATAAACTATTTATCCATCGCTTTTTGCCAGTTGTCTAAAGTGGTATGTATTCAATAATGTTGTCATCATATTGCTAATGACAGTCTTCATAATGTTTAACATTGGTTCTTTTCAATTGCCTTACAATTTTATTATATTTTACAGCAAAATGATGTTGATCACTTATCGTCAATGTCAAAGTGGTCATCATTGCTAATAAGCAAAGAAGTTTGGAAACATGATTTATTTTTTGTCCATGCAACTAGAGTTTACCTTTGTAGTTTCTTTTATGACTATACTAAGTGTGGTCTAAACAATGTCAAATAAAATTGTAGAATACTTGATATACCTCATAAATTATGTAAACATGCGTGGAATGAAAAATGACTCAAGAAAAGATTAAAAATGGAAAACGTAAATGTGCAAAAAAATAAAGACGATTAGAAGTGAAAGATTGGTTTCTTTTTAAGATGTAGTAATCTCAACTCTATCTACATATTTCAAAGAAAGAAGTTGATATTCTATCTTAAAACAATAGCATGGAAACATACCAGATTGCTGCAATTCATGTTGTTAGATATGTTGAAAATTCAAAGCACTCGTAATAGACTCCAACAATCCTTGAAACTAAAAATGTAAAAAATGATGAGCCATGTAAGATTTCTACAATATCAATATATGAATCATTTAATGCATTTGCAATATAGAAATAACCATCTGTTTAGAGAATAGAGTACAAGATACAAAAATACATAGCAGACATTCAAGTATCCATGAAAACTATTTTTTCTACGTAATCAGCCATTGGTTATGAAAGAATAGATCCATTCATTATTGTCTTTCTTTCTTCTTTCCAAGTTTTCAAATGTTATGCACAAAAAAATGTAATTAATTTATTATTGCTTTCATGCAATAAGCCTTCATTTAAATTTAGCTATCTTATTTTCTATTCCCATTTAGTATAATTATGAATGAAGACGTGTTGAAGTGGGAAAAAGATGAAGAACGTAAAAAAATTTCATAATTGCAATTGCATCTTCATATAGTACAGAGGAGTAGTCAAAAGTTTGTAGCTAGGTAAGGACTTCAATGGTGCCAATGATTGGGAAATCCCACTCAGCATTTGGACTTGGAATATAAACTCGGTCATATATCTTCAAAAGACGAAATCTACCACAATATATTATAACATCATATAACAATAATAAATCTTATGATAGACATCATTCTGTATAATATTTCAAATGGAGCTTACTGAGTATATTATTGACTTGACATATGAGAGTATTAAGAATATTGTAAATGGACCAAGTACAAAATCATTTGGTTTTTAAGATTTATTATAAGGATAGGCCATTCAAAATAATTGGTAGGATCTAAAACTCTATGAAGGGCAAGATCAGATGAGATTGGATCGAGCCAGAGTATTAAGAATATTGTAAATGAACCAAGTACAAAATCATTTGGTTTTGAAGATTTATTATAGGCATAGGGCATTCAAAATAATTGGTAGGATCTAAAATTCTATGAAGGGCCGGATCAGATGAGATTGGATCGAGCCCTTGGCTAGAGAATCATCATCGTGGGGAGATAAGATTTTTGGCTTATAATGTGGATTACTAAAGGCTTTGAATATGTTTTCTATCATTCCTAATCTTTTTCCAAAGTTAATAATACACAGTAACAAAATGTAAATTAACAATTTTCATATATTATTTCAAAGGATTTTAGTTGCATAGAAGACTTGTTCAAGAACCATTGAACAACTTCATACAAAATATTCCACAGTTTATCTTTCTTACTGTACAATACCTCTTTATCCATATTCTTTATTTTGGAGGAGAGCTCAGAGAAAAAGAACTCAATTATTACATGAAAATATTTAACAGTATTCTTGAAAATAATCTATGAATCTTGTAGTAAGTATTTAAGGAGTTTTTATCAGCAATATTATCGACCAAGAAAATTAAGTCAAAAGTTCCTATAGATATTATTAATTCAAAAGATATTAATTAATATAGATACAATATAACAATTTTAGATCTGTATTATTGTTCTAAAAAATATGAAAAATATCATGTAATTTCTATTTAAAATGCTATTTTTTTCAGAATCAACAACCTACTATAAAAAAAATCTTTCCATTATACAAAACAACTTTGGAAACATTAAAACAATTGCTACAATTAAAAAGAAAATAAAACCTGTAATTATGCACAAAATTTTTAATCTAAAATAGATGCATTGAAAAGGACGTGTAAAAATTTGGAACCACACACAAGCACGTGGGCTCTCTAAACTTACAGACATGTTATTTTTCGTTTCATTGAATACAACAAATAGATAAAGCTTCTACCAAAACTTTATATTGTGTTACTCTTAATATTTATGCCAATTATAAACATTTAATCTTTTCAATTTTTTCCTTATTGACAAATGATAATAGATTAATTTTATATTAAATATAAATATTCTAATTTTTAATTTAATATTTAAATTTTATTTATTTATTCTAAAATATTTAATAAGTCAAGTCATTTTTTAAAAAAATGACTCAATTATTATATAGTTATATTTAATGTTTATAATTATTTATTTAAGATGTTTTATATTTATTTCAAATTAAATAGTATAATAGTTATTTTTTCAAAGTATATTTAAAATGCAATTTTAACATATAATTTTAATTTTAAAAACTTCTTTTAATATTTTTGCTTGTCTTAAATAATAATGCACATTAAAAGCAACCAATAGCCTTAAAAGAGGTTAAATTTTTAAAGAATTATTTTTATTACTTTGATTCATGTCTATAAATTATTAGTTGTAAAAATCCAATCCAATCCCATCCACGTCAATCTTTTGAATAGGGGGAAAAAATATTTAAAAATATCTAATTAGCTAAAACAATCTAATTATTTTTTTAAAAGTAATCTTTGATTCATATGTCTTAAGATATCTTATTAGTTAAAAAATCCAATCTAATCTGATCTTTTGAATATGTGTATTGCTTTTTACTTACAAATAGTGTAATATTTCTTTCATTAACGTACATATCGCAAATATAATCTTAATATCATGTACATGATAATATTACTTAAAATCTACTTATAAAGAAAAAAAGAAGTAAAGGTTCCTAAGAATTCAAGCAATCTGTAAAAGCAATAAAAACTATATTAAAAAAGCAGTGAAAAATCCTACAGACCTTCGTCACCTTCACAAATATCCAAGTAAAAACTGTAAACAACACTAACTTTCAACACATCTTATAAGAGATATAGCAATAAAACTGCCAAAAAGGGTTTCTGAAGTCTTATTTGTGTAAACATAATGTATATAAAACAATGGACTAAGTAGGAGAAACTAAGTAAGTGATTTTATTTGAAGATTAAAAAGTTTAGAAATGAATTGTTTTGCACACTTTTGTCAACATTAGGATTTTAAAAGCTTAAACTTGCTAGAACCCAAGTCAATAAAGATTTGAAATTTTTGCTTGGAGAACTCAACCATGACAAAAATGGAAAGCAGAAACCAATTGTGTCAAGTAGTACCTGTTCAAAATTGTAGGAATTGAAAATATTGTAGATGCCTAGGTTTGTAGATCAATTCTTCCCAACAATTTAAAAGAGTACCCACACCAATCTAATAAATCTTATATGTATAGGTCTAAAAAAATTGTAAAAAAATATTCAGCAAACATGGCTAGAACAAAGTTTGGGAATACATTTACTTACAATTAGATGCAAACAAAAGTTCAATGATCTGAACCAACATAAATAATTTATATAAATAACTTGAGCACTAACATAAATAATTTATATAATATAAACAGACAAAGCTTACAAGAAATAGAAACCTTGCAGAGGACTTAATCACATATATAAGTGATTTTTGCCTTAATGAATATAATAACATACATGCCTAATCGCGAATCCTAGTTTAAATTTGTCTTTACAGAAAATTGCAATGTTGAAATTGTATTTATTTAAATATTAATATGTGTTATTTTTATGTGACATATTGGCAAATGAAAAAGTATCATGAATGTTGAAATTGGGGATAACTGAAATAGGCATAGAGGCTGTAATGAATGTAACAAGGAAAGGTGTGGACATTTGGCTAGAGACATGTTAGACGTATGCTACAATTTCTTTGCACTTGGTAAGTAGAAACAACTAGTTCTAAGAAACCTTGACAACTGGTATCGAAAAAGTCATCAATATAAGCACTACAATATAAATGAAATCCCTCATCCAAACTAGCGCATGGCATCTTAGGAGTCCAGGAATGCTAGTAGAAAGGTTGGCAAACAGGGGAGACGGAGGAGAGGCCAGGCTAGGGGCGCAAGTGTTGTTGGTGCCAAATTCGACAGACGTATTAGAGCTAGTCATGAAAAAGTTGTAGAGAAGAATGAGAAGGCTTCAAAACATGACAATTTTGGGGAGCCCTTATCTAATGCCTCTTATGATGTGGAAATTCTTTAGTAGGAGGTCATGAATTTCTTTAGTTTTAGGGGGGTTATGCCCTAATTTCTACAGAAGAAAGAGTTTTTGTTTTTGGTTTTTCATATGTGCGTGTATTCGGGGTGGTGTTGTTTATGTCGGTGTGACAAAGATAATTATAGGAAGAAAAATTATGGCCACGACAATAATGGCGATGGCAATAGGAGCAATGACGCTTTTCTATTACACTTTGAATCACAGATCATCTGTAGCTGAAGATGAAGACAAGAATTTTGAGGAGAACGAGATTGAGGATGAGAACACTAGCAGGAGGCGAAAGGTTTCAAGGTCAAAGCGTGCCGCAAGGAAAAGACTTGTAGTGAGGCTCGCATAGGGCCCTGCCATGTGGCTCGAGACACTATCTACATAGTTAGAGACTTTGAGGTTTACTTATTTTGAAACACTGGGGAAATGGCCCATCAGAGACCTTGTGTTTGACATAAATTTTCTTTTAAGAAGACAGGTAGTTTTCCTTTCACTGAATTCAGTGTTGTGCATATCTTGCTTAGTTTGGATGGGTCGTTGAGGGTTCAAGTCTTACAAACCTGATGAGGATTTGTGGAATGCAAATTTTGACCTGATAATGTTGTTTTCTAGTTGAGTTACATTACCTTTTAATCATCAGATGGTCAGGGATATCTATGGGAATGAGAGGGACGATTTCAGAGATCACGACAAGTCTGGGGGGACCTGGGTTACTGCCCACAATAGCAAATAACAACAGCACCTAACCATGGAATATATGGATGGGAATGGATTGGAAATGTCGTTTGATATAGATATTAGGTCAAAGCAAGACGTAAATGAGTTCTTGATAAGGGAGACAAAGCATAAGCAAAAAAAGGCAAGCGTTCCAGTCAGTAGGAAGCTCGGAGAAACATATCTTTACAAAACACATAAACAGGCTCAGAGAAACATACCTTTACAAAAGACACTTTTTGGAATCAGCTAGAATTACCTCACTGTAAATATGCACAAAAGGGAAAAGATAAAATTGCACAAAAGGGAAAAGATAAAATTACAAAGTCAGTAATTATTTTTCCACATTAGACAACTTTGCAAACAAAATAGATTGCAAACAAAATAGATCGCAACACTTACCTGATAAACCTTATCACTTTCTCCAGACATAACACAAAGCGACCATGTGGACTAAGTACACCCAACATACCTTTCTATAAATGTCGTTGAGACACATTCTCCTAGGCATTAATTGCTCTACAACTAAATGCAAACACTTGTGTAAAATTTTCAACAATTACTGGCACCTTGCAACAATGAAATAGCGCAATGCAATTCTAGTCCACAAAACAAGATTTCATGAGATTTTATTTCCTTTCATGTCAGAAGAAAAAGAAATGACAAGAAATGTGAACATCAGTAAACCATAGTTGACTCACCTAACATAAATTTATGCAGTCCACCCAGTCCTAGATTAAATGAATTGTATTCAGAAATCTGCCCAGTCTCAAATTAAATGAATTGTACCCAGAAAGATTTCATTAGATATTGCTTCGTTTGTTGGTAGAAAAGCAAAAAAAATCTTACATTACAGAGAAACGATGGAAGCCCTATTGTTCACATAACACACCCATAGCCATTTGATACGTAAAGATAAGATAAAGATAAAATTTTAACATCCACGAGGCTAAAAATAGCCTATGGGACAGCAAGACAACTCAAGCAGACTTAAGGAGCAATGTTTGTTGTTTGTGTAGGATGATGATGAGTCCACCCAATTGCTCAATGTACTCTTCATTGAATAGGTTATGCCAAGAACTATCACATATAGTGTCGTCAAATTTATCTCTACTACTCTTGTAGGCCTCACATTCTAAAATAAAGTGTTGTTCAGTTTCCACTTTCCTAGAATTGCAGAATCTGCAAATTCTCTCTTCCCAAGCCTCCTTTGGCCTCTTCCAACGTCCAGTCTCACAACGAAGTTGGTGAGAGTTGGTTCTCAGCTGAGCAATAAGAATTTTAGCCCTCCACCAAATGTTGGCTCCTATGTATGCTTTTTGGAGTTGATCACAAGTGGGGTTGAACTCATTTATATAATATAATTTCTTCCTTTCGATCTCGCTTCCCCAATTTCTCTTGTAGAATTTCTTCATGACAAAGACCTTTATCTCTTTATTATTTGTGGGGCACATATTGAGCAGACTTAAGGAGCAATGTTTGCTGTTTGTGTAGGATGATGATGAGTCCACCCAATTGCTCAATGTACTCTTCATTGAATAGGTTATGCCAAGAACTGTCACATATAGTGTCCTCAAATTTATCTCTACTACTCTTGTAGGCCTCACATTCTAAAATAAAGTGTTGTTCAGTTTCCACTTTCCTAGAATTGCAGAATCTGCAAATTCTCTCTTCCCAAGCCTCCTTTGGCCTCTTCCAACGTCCAGTCTCGCAACGAAGTTGGTGAGAGTTGGTTCTCAACTAAGCAATAAGAATTTTAGCCCTCCACAAAATTTTGGCTCCTATGTATGCTTTTTGGAGTTGATCACAAGTGGGGTTGAACTCATTTATATAATATAATTTCTTCCTTCTGATCTCGCTTCCCCAATTTCTCTTGTAGAATTTCTTCATGACAAAGACCTTTATCTCTTTATTATTTGTGGGGCACATATTGAATTGAATATTCCATTTACTCATCCATTTGATGTTTTGTTGCATCCATGACCTTTTTCGCTTACATAGTGTGTCACTAAAGACAACTTTAGGCCATCTATCCTCTTCCATTTTTTTGATTCTTTTTAGATAGCTTAGAAGGCGAACCATAGCAAGTGCCTCAATAGGAGCAGCCCCCATTTCACTTAGCATGATATCATATGGAACGGTGCTTTTGATTTTAAACTTGCTTGTGATCAAGCGCTTCTAGATTCCTTCAATTTGTTTCCATTGTGCTATAGTAGTGTTGCTGGCCCATAATTCACACCCGTAAAGAACAACTGGCAGCACAAGAAGACCGAACAAAGTTTGAATAGTTTTCCAATCCCACAACTCTACTTCACGGCACCTATTTTGAAGAGCATAAAAAGCCTTCCACCCACCTAATATCCTTTTATACCTGCAGCTAGACCAGCTTAGTTTTTTGTTGAAATCGATGCCAAGGTATTTATACTCCGCAACTTCTTCAAGAGCACTTCCATTGCAATAAAATTCATGTTGGTGTTGTTTTTTATTATTAGAGAAAATCATAACCTTAGTCTTGCTGATATTAACCTACATCCCCGCCATTCTGCAAAAGTGCTCAAGAGAAGATAGATGATCTTGCAAACCACAAGCAGATTTGGCAATTAAAATGAGATCGTCCGCATATAGGAGCAGCTTTATAACAAATTCACCTAGCTGAATGCCTTCACCCTTTTGCATGTTTAACCACTCTTCCAGTTTGTCAATATATAAACCAAACAAAGTAGGAGATAAAGGGTAGCCTTGTTTGACCCCAATATCGCTCCTAAAACATTCTAAAATGCCCTCTAGAGTTCTGATTTTAAATTTCACCTCTTCGTACATTCTATGAACAGTAGCTCCAAGATGCATAGGAATTCCCAATTCTTCCATCCTAAACCAAAGCTTGTCTCTCGGGACGGTGTCAAAAGCCTTTTTAAAGTCAACAAAGCAACAAAATACCTCTTCCTTTTTCTCCCACTCTTTTTCAATAATGTGTCTCAAAGTGACACAGTGATCCACTATCGAGTGCTTTGGCCTAAAACCAGCTTGCCCTTTAGCATGTTTATGGTTTTCTTCTGCCCATTGGCTAATCCTAGTTTCTATCATGCTGCCAAAAAGTTTAGCAAAGAGGGGATTGATCATTATAGTCCTGTAGTTGGAGGGATTGTTAACATCACCACTCTTAAAAAGTGGTATTGCAAGGATGATTGTCCAATCTTTCGAAAACCCTTCTTGGCAAATTTTGTTGAAAATTTCAGTGATGTGCGGTGCAAGAGTTTTCATACCCCACTTCAGATATTTTGCTTGGAGCGCAACAAGGTCTTTTGCTTTACCTCCACCTAACTTCTTAATCCCTGCCTCTATCTCTTGCACAGTGAAAAGATATGTATCATCATTGACTAAAGGTGTTGTCCCACTCCACCCTCTTGTTCATAAAGTTTCTTAGCATATTTAAACCATTGGGTGGCCGTAATATTATTATTTTCAGTTTGTTTTCTCCTTGGTTGGAGTTCTTTCCAAAAACATTTGGGGTTATTTTTGCCCAAGAAAATTAGCTCCTCTCTCCTTGTGAACATAAAATCAATTTTTTTCTTCTTTAGGATTTGTTTGCAGGCCTTAATGTCAAGGTTAGTTTTATTTGACTCCCTTAGGTTTCTCCTAGCCCTCTTGCATTCCTTATCAAACCAAGCATTGGCTAGAAAATAATTAGTTTCAGATTTTCTATTTTTTGCTCTTTTGCATTTTGAAAGAGCATCATGAATTAGATTTGATAAATCATAACTGTTAACACCATGTTTATACATAGGGTGTCCCATACAAAGTTCCTCAAGAGTAGCTCTGAAAGTGTTACTGTTTTCTAAAGTTAACAAAATTCTGCCTTGAGAAGGGGGGTATTGAGGGCCTTGGGTTTTAGCTCCAATCCGCCTATCCTTTGCCCAATACAAATTTACGTACAACGGTTTATGATCTGATTTGAGATCCAAAATGTGCTCTCCAATTTCAACTTCTTCAATATTTTCATACAAATTCTGCAAACAAATTACATAATCTACCACACTTGCCCCATTGTATGTGTTGCAAGTGAAAGTGCCTGACTTAGCCCATCTAGCCAAACCATTACAAATTATGAGATCAAATGTGCCACATAGAGTGATCAATTCTTCCCCAAAATGATTGCAGCCTTTAGCATCTTCGGATGTTCTTTCCCATTGATGATTTCTTTCTTCTGTGAGCCAAATAGGGTTATCATTTACTTTGGAGCTGAAAATACTTGCTTGCCAATTTGTTGTCCTAGCATTGAAATCTCCAACAAGAAGAACATCCCCATGCTGCGAAAAAATAGCAACATCTTTCTTTAACGCAACATAGGGGTCATTGTGATCTAAGCCACACTTTTTATAAGTTTTAGATACTTGTGGAGCAAAGTAACAGGCTGCAATCCTGATAAGAGTGTTATTTTCTATGATTTTGAGCCATATAAATTGTCTATTAGAATCAGTCTTTTCCAACTGAATGGCACGACCTTCCCTTTCTTTTACTAGAACCATATACCTCCATGACCTTTACCATTTCCCGCTGTCTCATTCCATACTGCCATCTTCCAGTAGCCTTCAAACAATGGGGTCTTACAACCCTCATGCTCATGTGTCTCTATGAGACAAATAATGTCTTTGCCCTCCGTAATAGGTCCTAACCCAGGCCCACGTCTCCATGGATAACCTCTGTGATTCCAACAAACTAAACTTAAGGACGCCTAGGTTAAGCTTGGTTGCTATTTGTTTTGGTATGAAAGACTCGAAGTTGAGTTATTATCGCTAAGCGTGATTGCTAATCTTGTTGTACCACTACATGCTAATGTGTTTGTTGTCACACCTTTGTTGCCATCTTGCTGCTCTTCATTGGAGTGGTGTCCAAAATGAGCAATAATTGCTTTTCCCTTGAACATCCAAGCTCTCTTGCCTTCATTTCTAGCTGTTCTGATTTTTTCCATTTCCATTCTTCTTTCTACTTGCTGTCTCATGGTTAAATCCTCCTCTACAACGAAGCGAGAACCCCTCAAGAGCTATTTTTTGTTAAGTAGATTTTGTTTGTCGCTAATGCTGGGCATGACTACCTTGATTGGCCTATTTCTCTCAGTGTGTGGTTTGCCAACCCTCCAAGCTTGACAGATTTGTCCTAGCCACAACAACACATCTTGTAGGAAATCCCTTGTTAAGTCGAGGGTGTGCTCACCTTCCCCATAATCTTTTATCCCTTTGATAATTATGTTGGATGCCCTACGCTGCCTTTCCTTGACCTCTCCATCTTGTGTGTTCACACGAATCTTTGCCTCTTCTCTTGCCATATCAAGGTGTTTGCTATTTTTGTCCCAATTTTTGGTGACTTCTGAGAAACTTCTCCTCTCCTCTTCAACTCTTGCCTTTCCCAGTGAATTAGTGTGAAGAAACATTCTCTCCTTATAATGAGATGACTCGGTATTTGCTGTGACCTTGTTTGTTTCCAATGTAGCATTCAGGTTTTTCCATTCATTCTTCATGTTCTACCATTCAAGCTTCCCTGCTAAAAGTGTTTCTTGTATTGTTGAGATTTGAGCTTTTAAAATGTTGTTATTATCTGTAAGAGTTTTATTTGTTGCAATTAACACCTGCATATTATGGTAACTTTCTTGTTCCTTAGCCTCTAGGAGTTCCAACCTCCTCTTGGCCCTCAATAGTTCTTGTACATAAAGATCTGGACACCAAGCGAGAGGTGTGAAGGTAGGGCTGTAAGTGATAGAATCAACCAAGTTGCTGCTACCACACAAATGACTGTCACCATCTAAGTGTGGAGGAGGGTACATTTTGACAACATCTTTATGTTTGTTCTTTGGTTTATGCAATCTCTGCCTATGTTTCTGCTTATCATGTGTCCCTTTCAAGCGAGCGAGTCTGTGTTTTAAAATGCCCTTGAATTGTTTAACGTTGACCCAAATATATTTCCCTATCTTGCCAAGTGATGCCATTTTGACTTGACCTAAATGGTTAGTTTCAAAGTGCACCAAAATTTCTTGACCGTTTTTTACCAATGATATGGTTTGTTTTCCCATGGCTTGCATATCCATAGTTTGTTTTCCCATTGTTTATGTATCCACAATTGGTTTTGCCATTGATCAAAGGAAAGAAGGACGAAAGAAACCTAACAAGAGCAAATATATAAAACAAAAAAAATCAGAAAGTGCACCTTGAAACCCTTGGCTTAAAAGCCTACCACTATCTTGCTGTGGGCTGGGCCCAGTCGTCGTTTTTCCCTTGGAAACGGGCCTGTCTGGAATCTGAGCCTGTCTGGTATTGTGTCTGCTGCCTGGTCCCACTGTGATGCTTCGGTGTGATGTCCTGGTCCCATTGTGTCGTTACCTGCCTAGTGTCCTATCTTTTCTGCCCTGGAGAAATCTGCTCTCATCTAATAACTGTGGTGTGACCATCGTTATGCACCAAGCGATCTCCTCGTAAATGCCCTTTCTCGCAGCCTGGCCTACTTGAATATCTTAAGCGCCTAGCACCACCCGCAACCTGTAACCTTTACCAGGAAATCACTAGATTTGTAATGATTGAAACTAAAAATAAAACTCAATCCAAAGCAAAAATACTATCCAAAAGATTTTTATATTTATAAATAATTGTTCCTATTGATCAATGTTAAATTGGGAAAAGCACCCACTTGAATGCTATAATTATCCTGCCGAAGGGCAGGAACTAATAATAAAACAAATAATATTAACATATAAGATAATATTATCTAAGCATATAAAAGTACAATATAAATATAAATAATATTTAGTACCTTTAATTAATCGATAGGCTTTCACCTGGGCGATAGCCCACCGAAAATTCCTCACACTGCTGCTTATACTAGCCGGTCGGAATCGTCTCACGATCGCCTCTGACATTGGGTGCCACAGACCTGCTTACGAATAGGGCGGTGACTAAGCAGCCTAGATGGATATGCAGCCGCTTCCCTGTTAGAGGGAGGGCTGGAGTCTCCCGTTAGCGTAAATGCTAGATTTCCCGCACCACCTCTGCTTTGCTGCTTGTTACGGGTTCTAGATGTTTGGAGTTTTGCTAGGCTCACGGGTGTCACCATAGACATTCAATTTGCCGACTGATGGAGGCCATGGGTCTACGGTTAGGGCGGATTGTAGATTACGTGACCTTATACATTGCGCAACTGCCTCTGTAGATATTGCTTGTGCACGGCCAGAGCCCCCTATAAATTCGGCCAATAATGTTGCTGTGGTAAGGGGTCACACGGTATCACTTGTATGCTACAAATTAAACAGGTATTGTTTCGCTGCTAGTTCCTTTCCATTTTGTTTACATTCTTACTGCTTCTCGACAGCCTTGCTTAGATCATTTTCTTTTGCTTTTTACAGGAGCTAGGTATAGAGTATAAGAGGCAGACAACAGCGGCTTAGAGTTTTCCTGAACAATTTTGGTAAGACGGCATTATGCAATTCCATGTTTGTGTATTTTCTTGTCTTATTGAGATCAATTTTAATTGATGCCCTATAAATGGCAATGATGATAACACTGATATTTTACTTTATGAATTATGAAACAGATTTTGTGATTGTCATGGGTAAATAGCTCAAGATGCGTACACATTTCTTCTAAATTGGTCTGAAAGATTTTCACAGTAGAAGAGTCGAGTTTTGTATATTGCAGGGGAAAGCTACGCTGGTATGTGGAAAATCATGATTATGCAATTTCATTACTACAATTGGGTCTTTTTACTTTTTACCCTTTAATAGTTGTAGACATCTGATCATAAATCTTATACTTAGAAAGGAATTTCTGTTTGTCGTTTGTCAATACATTTGTCCTTGGAGAAATTCTAGTTAAAAATAGATTCAAAATAAAATTGGAAAGATCATACGTAAAAATGGGAACTTCTTAGAGAGAAGCCAATGCAAGACAACATCCCACAATGAATATATTAGATTTATATGCGTTGCTTATAGCTATGTTACAAGTATCATTTCACTGTCAATATAACCAATTAAAAATGGGCAAGAAGCCAAATTATAAACAATGTTTACAACAGGGGCGGAAATTGGTACTGTTTGGGATAGTATTTGACATGGCTTCGTTACGGATTACAATTGTTGAGTGAACAGGTCAATGTAAATGTTGCGGTCATGAGTTGGTAAGTAGGTTTAATGTTTTCTTACCGGGAAAACAATTCCTCCGCTTGTTCCAATGTCAACTTTGTCTTCTTATCTGTACAATATTCATCTAAAGCACCGTCCTCCTCCCATAAGTTTTCATCTGAAACATCTCTCCACACAGTGGCAACCATTGATCTCTTTCCTGCCTTTTCAGGAGATGCATACTCTCCTACAAATGGATGGTCTGCAGTGCACCATAAATATCAGGTGGGTTATCATGTTAGCATTATTAAGATGATGTGTGTAAACAAGTTCAAACTTAGAGAGCATATTATTTAAGTTAAAGAGTTTAAAATCAATCACACAGTGAAATCACATTAATGGAGATGACTAAAAAATCATGGTCGATATAGACTGATGAAAGAAACACATTAGATAGACTGCTTGCAGTGATATTTTATCATTGAGTGGATTTAGTTATGAATTATGATGTTAGTATAATTCAAGATAAGCTATCCAAACAAGCTCAAGTTTGGAATGTGCAGTTTAAGTTGAAATCTATAGAAACCTAAAATCCATCAGATATTAAGTCTACCAATCTTGAACTCACATTAATGAATGTGAAGAAAAAATCATAGTAACTATAGAATAATCATCCTAATCATCCTGACTCAGAGAAAATAATTCGAAGAAATTATAGTGGGTATGAGTTGGGTATCAACAGCCTAGGAAGGAAAGAACATGAAGAGGAGCATGGCCAGATTATCCAGGGACTTTTCAGTGGTTTGTACAACACATTGGAAAAATGGAAAATATGAACACTTAGAAAGGTTGGAAGATTCCTATTTTCATCCCCATAGAAATATCTTATGCAAAGACACATTCTGATTGAAATTGATCGTATGCTATTTTTTTGTGACTGGTTGTATTGATTTCTTAAGTGGAATTATTTGACATATAAGAACATACAAATTTGATTACAATGAGGGGATCTGGGAATGGAGACCAGCGTCAAGAGCTTAGACAACTCAAATTGTCATTATTGAATGCCAATTGTAATATCATGCTATCAAATGTATGTAGTTTTGCAACAACTACCATCATCTATTTATAGTTATACTGATGGAAATATTCAAAAGATTAACCATTGGATACTGCTGATAACGAAAGCATTATTATTATATACAAGTCATTTTAATATGGCTAAGTACTACCAATGGGGTAGCTCCCATGATATATGATCCAAAAAAAGGAAAAATGCATACCATATACACCAGCAGTGCAACACAAAAGCAAGACAAAGTTGTGCTGCCAATTTATCCTACTCATTAAAGCATTAACAGACAACAGAACCATCAACAACCCTCAAAGGGCAGAAATTTAGATATAAAGTAGGAGAGATTAACCTGTTATAATGTCCATGCCAAAAGACTGAACAAATAGGCTGATTTTGACGCTTTGATATTATTCAAAAACCCTGTTTTTGGTCCCAGAATGTATGTATAGTAGCGACTTCTTCAATACTCTGATGTTGATGCTGGAATGATAAGCTAATCTATGAATTGAGCTTGTTTAATTAACTGCACTGTGACTGATGGGGCATAGTCAAATCCCAGTAGCATTTTGTTGGCCATATCTCTATATATGGATTATATGAATTTTTAGCTCTAGACCCTACTGATTCAAACCTTTGAAGGAATGATTGTTGTTTGCTGATCGGCCACCATGCACCTGCATAAATGAATTTTAATTCATTGACTTATCAATCCAAATCACCCTCTTGCCTCCTACGGTGCCCAAGTTGAGCAATTGAGTTCTGACTAAAGATCATTGCTCTATCTTCTGCAAGGGGAGTTCATCCGCATCAATTACCACCAGCATTTGTCCCAGCTAGCGAGAATGTAAATTATACTGGTTTATCTACTTTACAAAATCTCAGACATTCTTCAATGCTACCTGGAAATTTGTCTTGGTACCCATGTTGGATTTCCTCAGGCGAACGGACTCCTACTTGATGATCAATGTTTACCCCTATTATATTCACATGGAAGGGAATGGAGTTGAGGATCTGGACTATGCCCTGTTTAGAGCCCTACCTCCTAACAAGGAAGCGGTGGACTCCAACACCACAGTCTATTGCACTGAGTCTCAAATAGATTATTGATGTTCATTCACTTCAATAATCTTTATAGGCTTTTTTGAAATACTATCATGGGTGACTTCTCTAAAAAGTCTAATCCAATCCGTCAGTTATGTGAAATCACCCAGATTCTATAAGTGTTAAGTTTATCATTCCTTCTCATAAGTAATAATTTGATCATGAAATATATGCAATTGAATCTTAATAACAATATCATCATTTGACTTATAATTTTTTTATTATCAAAATTGATCATTTTATAAATAACATAAATAATGATAGATGTTTACAATCTAACTTTTTACCAATCTAGAGTGCTTCATTGAACATGATTTGTACACCTTGATAACAAGACTGCAAGTACAATTCTTTGAGCCATCTTGTTGAAATCATTCAGAGGCCTTGTTTTTGCTTTGATGGAGCCGGGGTGACCTCTCTAGAAAGTCTAATCCAATCCGTCAGTTATGTGAAATCACCCAGATTCTATAAGTGTTAAGTTTATCATTCCTTCTCATAAGTAATAATTTGATCATGAAATATATGCAATTGAATCTTAATAACAATATCATCATTTGACTTATAATTTTTTTATTACCAAAATTGATCATTTTATGAATAACATAAATAATGATAGATGTTTACAATCTAATTTTTTACCATTCTAGAGTGCTTCATTGAACATGATTTGTACACCTTGATAACAAGACTGCAAGTACAATTCTTTGAGCCATCTTGTTGAAACCATTCAGAGGCCTTGTTTTTTGCTTTGATGGAGCCGGTACTATGTTGAGAGCCTCCATTTTCAAATAGGGGTGAAGGATGTCGGCAAATGTTCTGGAATGATGTCAATAAACCTGAATCCACTTTGTGCAATCTTGTAAAATACATTCCATGA
Source organism: Cupressus sempervirens (assembly GCA_028749045.1). Lineage (NCBI taxonomy): Eukaryota > Viridiplantae > Streptophyta > Pinopsida > Cupressales > Cupressaceae > Cupressus > Cupressus sempervirens. The sequence goes on along the minus strand of CM053792.1, from coordinate 52,820,522 downwards.
GACGACATATCTTGAGAGCACACTCTAAAATAGATTGCATGCATGAGTGTGGAGATGATATATCTTGAGAGCACACTCTAGAACAAATTGCATGCATGAGTGTGGAGAGGTATATAGCATTTTGTACCTTGACTGCATTCATAAGAGTTGCATTAAATTGATTAATAAAGGAATCATATTTTCTCACACAATAGTTTTCATAACAGAAGTAGTGTTTCACTTGCAACCAGAGCTGAAATAAACTAAATAATTGTTGTCTTATTATGCTAATCACCCAACAGAGGAATGAGCTATAGTTCTGATGGCTCAACTAGGACATAAAAAAAAGCTCCCAGTGGCTCAACTAAGCTCCACACTTCCATGGAAAGTGACATATATAAGGTGTTGATTGAATCAATATTTCCAGTCACAGTCTTACTCAGAATAAAGATTATTTGTCCGTTGAATCTGAATTTATTTCCCACCAAAGCAACACAGAATCAATCTGCATATGAATCAACACCTAAGAGCAATCAATCAATTTAAAAGTTGATTTCAACAATTTTAAACAGGATAAATCTTGAAGACAATTTTATACAATATGGTCCAGTGCATTTATTCTCAAAATCTTCGATTACAGTTATTACAGAATCTAATTTCAACACTGTATTTTTGGGTATAGTAAAGTTAAAACTTCCCAACATAAACATGTCTAACACCTCTATTTGAAAAATATAACATTGTGTCCATTTAGAATCACGGTGACAAATCCCTGAGTTTACAACATCTCTTTCCCGTATTGAAATTCACTTTACTAGCTGTCGTCAACCATTCTGCAGCAGCTGACAGAATCTAATTTCAACTCTGTATTTTTTGGGTATAGTAAAGTTAAAACTTCTCGACATAAACATGTCCAACACCTCTATTAGAAAAATATAACATTGTGTCCATTTAGAATCATGATGATAAATCCCTGAGTTTACATCATCTCTTTCTTGTATTGAAATTCACTTTACCAGCTGTCGTCAACCATTCTGTAGCAGATGTTTATCGACACTCAAATGCATTCTTCCAATTTTATATTATCCATGATATTTTGGGCTGAGAGTATATTCCTTTTCTCATAGAGATCAATTGACAATAGTGAACCTTATCAGACAAGGGAAGATAATAATTTGACTCTGTTCTTCGATTATAGGACAATTTGGTCTTTATGAGTTCCATTTATTTCTATGTTGACCTATACTGATTGTGGTCTATGAACCCTCAAGAACTGCAAAGAGTATCATTCTGAACAATAAATATAATTTTCTCTATAGCCATGTTGCGATGCAGGACCACTGTGACGGATGACTTCATCCAGCATGCGGATATGTACAGAACCTATACTGATGAAACAGAAACCTCTGTGCTTGCTCAGGAGTTGTTGGTGCAGCATCGCTTGATTACATATCGACTACCACCACAACGCAATGTAGGCCATCTCTTTACAGACCCACCTATCTCGGAGTTAATCACCTGTCGTACTTGCATTCCGATGCAGATACAGTACATTCCAACTGAAATTTGGTTCCACTCACCACTTGCAAGTGATCTAGAGATTGGGTATTTACTGGCTGGAACTACTCGACTGTGGGCAGGACAGATGTTGTCAAGGCCGCATGTGAGTAGTCCGACATTAGGGTCTTTGCACTACCATGGTGAGTTATTCAGACTACAATTTGGCTCCATCTCAAGCACCATGTGGAATCAACATTTGGTAGAAAGGTGGGGGCCACAAGGGGTGTACTTAACGGTTCCAATCGCAAAGAGGATCAGAACAATCACTACCGAGCAAATACCAACATGGACACGAACGGATTGTACCTTCTCTTCAATATTGCACCCTACCACAGCCAACTGGGGGTTCAAATGTTGTAGACTTGAACATCTTTATTGGTTCGATGAGTTGTACCCAATGTCTGAAGAATTTGTACATCCCTAATTTCAGCATCAGCACATGTTTATCACAGCTGCTGCATTAATTGTTTCTGCGATACAGCGTTCCAAATGATAGTATGCCTATGTAATTATTGTACTGCATTGTGCAAAGATAATATGTATGTAACTACTCCACTGCCTTAATGAAGTATACAACATTCTTCAGCTATAATCTTTTGGATGCATTATTTTACACATATTTAGTTGCTTGGATGTCTTAGTACGATATTTGACATGAATGTGAACGAGTCATCTTGTGATCAATAGTTTTCATAATATTATTTATCCAATTAAAACTAGATTAAACACCCTTTATTTTGCTTTGACATGAATATGAAACAATCATCCTGTGAGCAATAATCGTCATAGTATTATTTATCCAACTGAAACCAGATTAAACTTTTTGTATTTTGCTTCAGAAATCCATTCGTGATAATTCTGTGATATATAGATTTACAAACATTTCAGCTTATTTTCTAAATTCTTGTAATTGGTCTTCCTATTGTATCAAGATCCTTCCTCGCTGATTTCATGAGGCGTAGACAGTTACAAGCTCTATTTCTTGCATCAAATCTTATCAATGCCACGTCTTGGTGTAGTATGAGCTTCATTTCTGTATTCTCATTGTGACTCAAATGTGTGACCCAATCTACCTTTGTTTGTGGAATAATCTAGCCACGTAATGGCTTTAGAAGATTCAGATGATGTGATTACCATCTCCAGCAGCAGTCGGGAGAGCAACAACAGGGCACAACCAAACAATAGTGATGTAGAATCAGAGGTTGTCTCTGCGCCTGTACACGGATGTCCACAGAATGCCGACATCGATGAAGTCTGCCACAATATTGTGTAGTATTGTGAAGCCATTGTTCATGACATCAGGCGTGTGTCCAACACAATGGAGATCGCTACCACCACTAGTGTTGAAAGAATCAAACATGTTGTAAATACAGCGGAAGCAATGTGCAATGTGGCAGATGCGTTCTACAAGTCATCGTGTCAAATTGTACATGCAAAGTTCTATGATATGGATGTCTCTGACACATGGAAACAAGCATTCAACCATTATGTGAATAGAAAATGGCCGCCTAATGATGGGTAGGATACTATAGCCTAGAATGTTGACAGCCCCATATTGGTTTGCCTATGAACATGATTATAGATAGATGTAAGAATAATTGTACAAATCAATAGGAAATGTAAAAACAATTTTTCCTCATCTTATACCGTTGAGTCCTTGTAACAGTGAAAGCACATACACACAGATATGTAGAGGCATAGAAGGTCTGAGTTGGATAGCCATATGAAATACACACAACTTTTGAATACATAGAAAGTGTTAATCAGGTTTATGAACAGCCATGTACAACTCTATTATATACATCGGCTTCTACTGTCTGTAAATGATTTTGAAATGATTTTCTCTACAAAAGGATTTTGTACTTACGTTGTTGGCTTGCATTGCTGTAAATATTCCAAAGTATAAACTTCCCAGTGATGTTTTGGGCCTCCACTAATTCCATTTAAGCATTACTCCTATGCTTTGGATGTTCCAAGGGATATTTGATTCCATTTACACATTTGTCCAGTGCTTTGGATGTACCAAGGGGTATTTATATTGTTGTCTACGGGATTCTGCCTCTAAAATTTAATACCCAAGATTCTTTTTTTCCTACAGCATTTATTGCACTTAAAAAACTTAGAACACAACTATTGGTTTTAAATGTTGTTCACTCTTCCTTTATCTTTACCCAAATGGAGCTCCAACTACGAAAGATTGGAACTCCTCTTAAAATTATGTGAAGAAGCCCACCACATTAGTTTGGACTTTGGAGACTAAAGTTTCGACTCACATGTGACTGGCGAAAACCTCTACTTGCAGACTGACATCACTTCTTAAAGCGGTGATAGTCAGCGTCAAGACCTTGGGGAAAGCTTGTCCAACTTAGCACTAGTTACTGGTAACTTTACCCAACTCAACTTCGTTTGCCAAGTTTGACATCACTTCTAAAAGTGGTGATACTTAGCTCTCAAAGAGGTTGGGGAAAACTTGTCCAACTCAGCACCAATTACTGGTAACTTTACCCAACTCAACTTCGTCTGCCAAGTGTTTTCCAACTGCCTGTCAGGATATTACAAGTGGTATCTTTGTCACCTCTAATCTGATGTAAAATTTGGCTTGCACCCCAAGCTACTAAGCTACCTATAGAACAAAGGAGGTTAATATCATGTGTACTTGTATTACCAGCAGAGCAGATAAATGAGAATAGTATTTGTATCCATCAGATAGTTGTAATCTATATTAAACACATTAATAAAAAGTGTTGCTGCAACATTTTAATTCACTTCACATTTCTATTGTATGCTTTGTTATATGCCCTGATTTATACTTCGTTTCTTTACTGTGCTACATTATGATGGTACAGGAAATGTAAGGTTCTTTACTGGCTCGGTTTTATAGCATATTATGATATTTAATAGGTTATGTATGCATATAAATAAATAGCCCGACATGTTGAGGCTTCGCAAGCTATCTGGGATTGGACCAATTAGCAACTTCGTTCTTACATCATCTCTCCAATCAGAACTATCTATTTTCCACATCACACATGCTGTAGTTTAGATAATGTAGTTACAGCTCTTAGAATTTATGATTAGCAGCAACAAGCAATATATACGGTCAAATTCAGATTTCACATTATCTAAAAAAAGCCCAGGACAGAACTCATGTAGATCCTCTACATTGTAGTTGAGATCAACAATTCTTCATTCATCACACACTAATCTTGCATACTACGTAGATGACTGTCATGCACTTCAAATACTAAGTTTCTACAATGAACAAAGATACCTTCTGATACTGCTTGTTCTAATATGTAGAAATGATTAGAACATAATATGTGTTATATTCATTATGATTTTCACAATAAAGTGGGATCTAACATAAACTTAACTCCACCTTTGTATCCACTCTACATTCCAGTGCAACCAAAGTATCGTACATTATGGATACACTTACACCAGATGCTATACATCAATTGATTGTTGGACAAAATGTCATTTTGCCTATCGTGCGAGTATGTTCAGTTAGTAAACTCCGAGAAGGATTAGGTGAAGCAAGCCGCTACAGCTTAGAAATTTTTGATGGTATGCATGTGCACCAAGCTTCACTACCTACAAAGTACAATGAGAATATTGCCCAAGGCAAAATCAAAGTGGGCTCAATAAGACAACTGACAAAATACAAATACTCTACAACAAACAAAGCACGATAAGATAATAGATGTCACACAATAGTTATGTTTCGTTCTTATGTCCTTGCATACCTATGATAGTTATCATGCTAACATTATGATTGTTATAAAATGTTCATGTGAAGGTGGATTATCATTCTCACACTAGAATTGATATCTACATCAAATGACATAATCGGATCACCAACAAAGCTCACATTGGAACACACAGATGAAGCAAGAACGACTCTACTGCTGCCAAATATGCATGAACAACAAAAGAACCGTTTTGGCCTAACACCGCCACGTCATCTCAAAGAGTTACAAGATATAATTACACCAATAAAGAATATAAATCCATACCAACCACGGTGGAACATTAAGGTTCGGGTAACTGCAAAAAAGGAGGTTCATCACTATAAGACACAAAGAGGAGCAGGGCAAATGTTCAGCTTCGATGTAATAGACATCGATGGAACAGAAACCCGTGTGTGTTGCTTTAATGAATTAGCACATAACTACTATGAGAAAGTGCAAGTTGGTTCTACATATCTCCTATCTAGAGGAACAATAAAACTTGCGAACAAATTGTACAATAAATTAAATAGTGGATTGGAAGTAACGTTGCAAGAAAGCTCAAGACTAGTAGCTTGTGAAGATGACAACAGCGTTCCAAGCCATACATTCTCATTCACACCACTAGAGATGATTACCACCCTACCTGACAACTCTGTGATCGATGCCATAGGGGTTGTAATATGTGTGCAACCAACCTCTATGATAAGAAGAGCAAATGGAACAGAAGTTTCTCGACGCACCATACAATTGCTTGATATAACTCGCATGCCCGTCAATCTAACACTCTGGGGCTCAGCAGCGGAGCGAGTGGGCAACGAATTGCAACAAAGATACTACTTGCAAGACACTACAATTCTTGTGGTCAAGGGGGGCCATGTTACCGAGTTCAATGGAAGAGTACTCAACACCACAGTTAATACACAATTGATGATCAATGTCCAAATTCCAGAGACAGAGCAGTTGAAATCATGGTTCAATGACAATGTTAAGGGCAGTGGTGATGCATCAGCTAGCTATGCCCCGCAACCTCCTCCAGTAATGAGAATGACAATTCGTGACATACACGATCAAATTGGGCATTGTACTCGTGCTATAAAGTGCATCGTGAAAGCAACCATTATAGAGATCAACACAGACAAGCTACCCTACCCAGCTTGCCCCAACCAAGTGGCAGGAAAACAGTGTAAGAAAAAATTGTCTGAAAATGCAAATGAAGAATGGTATTGCGAAAAATGCAATAAGGAATTTACAGAATGTAATTATAGCTACATGGTCCGCATACAATTACAAGACCACACTGGGGATCTATGGGCAACCGCATTTGATGAAGGGGTGACACAACTACTTGACATGACTGCGAATACATTGCTAGAACTAGCAGCTGAAGATGACGTAGATGACAAAGCACAACAAGTTATCAGGGATGTACAAAACAAGCAATTCATAATTACCTTGACATGTCAAGTAGCGACATACAATAATGAAGAACGGCTGAATGCAACCATCATACGAGCTGAACCTCTGGACTATGTCACATAGAGCAATAAACTCCTCGAACAGATCCTTCAGATGAGTGCTGAAATAGAAAATAGCCCAGGACAGTAAATAAGCACAAGAGGCATTTAGGAGCATGCTTGCTTGATGTACAAACAATGTTCATACTTAGAAATGTTGCTCGAGTTATATATTGAAGCTTAGAGATTTACCTCATCTTTGTGTGTTTATATTTGTTCAAATCTCGCTGCAACTGAATACCAGCATATTATTCTACAATACATCACAACAGTATACTGTAATATTCGTCTACATCTTCCACTTATATATTAGTCAATATATGAGCCCAGTTTATGTAATAAATATTCCAGAAAATGCATTATGTTCATAAATAAAAATTGTTCCTACATTTTATAAATTGCCAATGTTGATCAAGTACAGTGCCTTGCTTCCCTATCAGTATATACTAATGGACTGATCTATTATTCTTGCTGTAACATTCATAAACAAAAAACCACGCTGAATAGGTTTCCTACAATATATTTTCTCTAAAGCATTTTTATAATCATAGTTAAAAAAATATATTTACCATTACTTTCCACTGTGACATATGTTTAATTTATGCTCTTTTAAGATCAACAAACCAGCATGCAATTTGCAACACATTTTTTTGCATGGCACATGTAATTTGGATGTTAGGCTAGTATATATTTCAGCCTAAATAAGACAACAAATTTCTAACTATAGCACTGCTTATACTGTGAATCTTCAATTCCTAATGTTTCATGCAGAATTTTGAATGTATTTATAGGATGGATACACAGGACATCATTAAGCTAAGGCAACAACAATGCAGACAAAGGAGTAGAGAATACTATGAATGACATAAAGAAGACATATGTGCACGTAAAAAACTCAAAAAACAACAACAAAAATTAGATCCACTTCCACAAACAAAAGCCAATGCATCAAACAATTTTACTAACAACCCTGGGTTCAAGGAAGCACTAAAAAGATTTCGCCACCAAATAGATGCCTTGGGCACCTTGAAAACATGCACCATTTGCAAGGAATCATACCCAGGCATGCCTATCAACTCCAGGAGCTCAGCAGTCACATGCAGAAGATGCCAACGTGAAAATGGTATACATCGATTCACACAACTGAATAACATGGATCCAGTAGAGAAGCCGACTATTTTGGCAAGGTTGACAGAAGTAGAAGAAATGCTCATCGCTAGGGTCAACCCAATCCTACAGGTTACACATGCTATAGGAGGCCAATATAAGTACCACGGACATACAACAAGTTTTCCCCAAGATATCAGCCAGATAGCAAAGGAGTTACCCCACAAAATTCAAGAGTCAGTAGGTCAGATGGAAAGGGACATTCTTATGAGTGCTATGTAAGCAGGAATCATGTACAAGAGGCATTAGAATACGAAATTAGATATGACCCACTATATCGAGATGTAATTATTAGTACTGACCACCTGGAAAAGCTTCCAAAGAAAAGAACCAATGTAGCAAACATCATTCATACAATCAAAATAGTAGAAGATGTAATAAATAATGAATTAGAGGAAGAAAGTGAAGAAGAGTCCACAAATAATGTCTACACAAACACATCATCCTTTGTACCAGCACCGCACAATAAGCAACAAGAACTTGATCTGATCAAAGAAACATTGGATATCACCAATACAAATAGCCAAAAAATTGATTGGCCGACCATATCATTATCACTGATCAATGAATATGACACAGACGGATTGCTTGATATGGCATTCCCAACATTGTTCCCAAACGGTACAGCTCTACAATTGCAACCAAGGCTGAAAGAAGTCAAAATGCACGAGTATATAGCACATCTCCTAAAATTCCATGACCAACGATTTGGGAGACATCCAAGATTCTGTTATTTTGTATTCAACCTAATGATGAGACATCGCAGCCAAAGCTTAGCAACAATATTCGTAAAGCAAAATGCTGAACAAAGTATTCCACTAAGCATGGATGATCTACGAGCCCATATGAATACCCTTCCTAACACCCAACTGGCTGAGGAGCTTTTGCACTATGGAGGCACAATGAGAGGAACGAGACCATACTGGAGCATAAGGCGTAAAGAACTCTCAAACATGATTCATCAACTTGGCCCTCCTACTCTCTTCTTCACACTCAGTGCTGCTGATACAAAATGGCCAGATTTACAAAAGATCCTTTCCAGAGATAGCAACATGTCCCAGCATACAGGACGTCAACAGTTGGAGAATGTAATCAACAACCCGCACCTAACATCACTGTACCTACACCAACGCTTCACAATTTTCCGTGAGGAATTAATTGAAAAACTATTTAAAGCAAAAGAATATTGGTACAGATACGAATGGCAAAGTCGAGGCACAACACATGTACATGGATTCATCTAGCTTGAAAATGCCCCAGATATGATAAACATAGACTGGCAGAACAACGTGGCCATAGAACAAGCACATGAGTTCTTTGATGTATACATCACTGCGTGGAACCCACGTGATGTAAATGAAAGGAGCAATATAGTTCACCGGTGTCCTAGTGATGACCCATGCCTGCTAGACACCAACAACATCCTTGCCGCAAATGGGTATGTTGATTACATAGAAATTCTCAATCGAGTACAAAGACACACTAAATGTAAAGATGGGGCCTGCTTATGAAGAAAAGGCCAAACAAAGGAGTGCCGCTATAAAGCCCCTTCGAAGGAGCAACCTTACTCGACACTAACATGCGATGAGTCAGGTAAAAAGCAATACGCACCTGCAAGAAATGATGATAGGCTCAATGTACACAATCCTGAAATGTTATCAATATGGCGAGCAAACATCGATTGCCAAGCTGTGACATCAAAGGACCAAGTTCTAAAATACATAGCCAAATATGCAGCAAAAGCAGAAAAAACATCAGAGACTTGCAAAGACATGCTAACTAGAATATGTACAAGCAGTCAGTTAGAAGAATAGGTCGTGAAAGCATACCGCAAGTTTATGATGGAACTTGTAGTGGAACGTGATATAAGTGCTCAAGAGACATCCCACATGCTACAGAAGTTGCCTCTGGTCATGTGCAATAGAGCATTTACCAACCTCAATGTAGGACGCAAGATACTACACCGATTTACTCAGGAAAGAAATAGAACACACATACAAAATAGTTACTTACAGACATACATGAACCGACTTAACAAAATGGAAGCAATATCACTAATAGAGTCTGCCAGGTCATTCTCGTATGCAGCACAACGACAAGGGGACAAATGGAAAACAAGAAAAGATAAAGCCATCGTTAATATATACCCAAATTTTTATAGCATTCTAGCCAGTGACTCTGAACAATTCCAAACATTCTGTTGGAGTGAATTGCTATTGTACAAGCACTTCAGAAACATTGAATAGGACATCAGACTTATAGAAGATGTAATTATTGCAAATTGGTACCACTTAAGTTCAAATGGATACACCATATGGCATGTACCCCGCACCACTACATCCACCTCTGAGGCTGATAACCAAGAAGACAACAATGACGAGACAACTTCATTAGAGAATATAGAAATGCAGGAATGGGAACTATTGTCACGCATGGGCCACATGACTTATAACGATGTTGATGATATGCAGATGCTTGGTAGACGCGAATTTGATATGAATCAAAATTGGGAAGAACATACTATACCACCAAATCTACATGATTGTGCATCAAATTTCGTAGCCTTGAACAAATTCTGCACAAGCACAGATGTTACCAATCAAGACAGTGCACCCATTTACAAATTATCCCTCAACCAAGAGCAGGCTCTCAATATAATTATGCAACACAACAAAAGCCAATTCGTCCAGCCCCTACGCATGATAATCCAAGGTATAGCAGGAACTGGAAAATCACACCTAATAAAATGCATACGCCATGCACTAAGGGATAATGCTCAACCACAAAAACAACAAATCTTGATACTTGCCCCGACGGGAGTAGCTGCATTTAACATCAATGCAACCACTATCCATTCAGCCCTTAAAATCCCCATAAGAGACATGCACCCACTTAATGGCCAAGGACTGACAATATTCCAAGAGGCCATGCGGTATATCAAATATATCCTAATTGATGAGATGAGTTTCGTTGGTCCAAAACTACTACTAAAGATCGACAGCAGACTGCGTGAAGCTTTTCCTAATGACCAATCAACACATTTTGGAGGAAGATCCATCATCCTAACTGGCGACCTTACACAACTACCCCCGATATTAGACAAGCCCCTGTATGCGTCACACTGAGACGCTCTTGCAATTTGGAGACAATTCAGAATTGTCGTGACACTGCAGACCATATTCCGCCAAAGAGGTGAAGGCCCTGTAGAAATACAATTCAAAGAAGCACTGACCAATATGCGAGATGCAAAACCAACACAACAAGATTGGGAACTACTAATGACACGATCAAAACACCAGCTACCGGTTGAAGAAAGCAAAGAGTTCGACAACTTACTCCACATCTTTGCTACAAATGATATTGTAACTGCACACAATCGAAGCATGTTGAAACAACTCAACCGCCTAGTCGCCATAAGCACTGCAACAACTTTTTGTAGCAATCAAAAAAATCGATCAGATGAAGAACAACTCCAAAAAAATGTGCTTCTATGTAAGGGTGAATGCATTATGCTCAAAGTAAATATATGGACACAGACATGACTTGTCAATGGAACACTTGGCATCATTACCGAAATTGTCTACAGCCCTGGCTCCAAGCCGCCTGACATTCCTATGTATGTAATAGCTAGGATTGACAATTATACTGGACCAGTATGGGATCTAGCAGATCCAAAATGCGTTCCAATAACACCAATGTCACTAGGCAACAGAAGACAGATACCTATCACTATGGTGTGGGCCATCACAATTCACAAATCTCAGGGTCTCACACTAGACAAAGCGACAATTGATATTGGAAAGACAGAATGACAGGGCCTAACATTCACAACAATGTCACGAGTCAAATCAATTCAAGGACTTCGGATTGACCCAACTTTTTCTTTTGATAGATACAAAAAGATGCAGAATAACCCGTTCACCAATATCAGAAAGAATGAAGAACGACGCCTACACCAACTTTGTTGCACAAGTAATTCGAACAGACCTTCCTATATATTGGTATTGCTTGTCTCTCTAACCTACATTACTTTCCAACCTCAAAGCTCTGATAGGACTACTGCTAGAAATCATTACTCATGATTTGTTTCTTCTGCACTTTCAGGGGCCACGAGAAGAATCCATTCATCACTAAAAGCGAACTGAACATGTTGGCAGACACAAAGTAAAAGCCAAGAATTGTAATCATAATTTCTGAATCTATTTGAGATATTAATATAAAACTAACTTGTGTTTGAATATGATTACAGGTTATTGGAGGTCAGCAATGATTGCTGTTGTGTTGAAGGTGAGAAGACACATTATCAAGTATATCAAATTGAAAATACAATTATTTTAAAATTTTAACTAATTACCAAAGTTTGGTCAATAGTACATATTTTATGGTATACTTAGTGTAAAGTTTAGACTTACAATCATGGTTTTGATGCTTTAAGAGAGTCGTTAACATTGTAAGAAGAAATAGTTTTATTCAAATAGACCTTCCTATATATTGGTACTGCTTCTCTTGCTAACCTACACTACTTTCATCTAGTATGTTCGCTTCATTGCAAACTCTGCAAGAACTTCATAAATCTTTTGTGAATTGCCTGCTTGAATAGCAGAAAGAAGGATCTGTGTAAGATATGTATAGTCTCGTTTTAATCACTACATGATAGTAAATGTTTTTAGAAATAATATTTACAACAATTTCTTTTCACTTGAGTTTTGAAGAACTATTATAGTAATCATAATGTTTGAATCTATGTAAGAGTGTTTGAATCTGATTACATGTCATTGGAGATCAGCAATGTTTGCTGTTGCGTTTGGTCAATAGTACATCTTGATTCATGAGAGCACTGCAGATATTGAAAAGGCCAAGTTATGGTATACTCATTTTGTTATGGCTTCTTGATTAACTCAGCCCAACAATCTACGGATTATTGCACATTCTTGTTATTTAGTTGGAAAAAATTTCAATGCCGCAATTCCTCTGAACATAATGTATTATACTTTATTATTGGTGGCTGCTTCCCCTGCTACTTATTTGATTGATTATCAATTCAAAATAAGAGACTTTGAAATATACAACCAATAAGATTTATTGAAATTGATGGGCATTTTCATTAGATCCGTCATTTCATTTCAATCAAATATGTACCAAAATGAACTGGAAATCGAGGGAGAAAAGGATTTTGACAGCTGAGAAACTTCTAACACATTCAAATGGCTTTCATTGGAGAAAGACTGTATTTGGAATGCCATCTTGTGCCAAAATGAAGAAAAATGAAATAGTTAGCACATTTTAGATATTTGTGAGCTTCCACTGGTGAACAGAATATTTCAGAGAGTACATAATTGCTTCCATATCACAGTTATCAAATAAAACTCAAAGTCACACAGACTATTTCAGTAACTTAATCACCTATAACAACAGGGTTCAATGAAGCAAAATCTTCATACAAATTGGAACCATGTGTCCATTGCACATTGCAATAGCCATGCCTATCGGCTGTACTCTTGGACCCTAACAGGGTACAACCGCTAGTTATTATTCAATTTCAAATGCAGGACATATAAACTCTATGAACTTAATAACATTAAAATATAAAAAATTAAAGAGACACGTGACGGCATTACAATTACTATAATACAAAACAAAATAATTTTAATATACAAAAATATATAATAGATAAATAATATTATTAACATTAAACCATCCGTCAAATAAATTCACTAGCGGTAAATCTTTGGTTCGTCCCGAATGGCGCTCTTGATCTACGTCTGATTTCACCATTTGTCACCATTTGTCAAGTAGGTGCCCATCTAGAAGCGATAGCGCAGATCTGGCGAACAGGATCGAAACCCTATTTCGCTCTCTCTGGTTTGCTTGGTTCGTTCGTACGTCGATTGTATAGTTAAACGTAAACCCTAAAGCCTATGTGCTCTCGCCTGCTTGCTCTGCATCTTGTTGTGTCGTCCGTTTGAACTGTTCGCCTATCTGATAAAATGGATTAAGGCATCAAAATGATGCGAGAAAAAGCCTCTGCATGCAGGGAAAAAACACGGAAACCCTTAAAGACCTTTTATCGAAGACTGCTTGATATATCCGTACGAATGCTAACGAATTATAGTCGAACTTCAACGAATTTTTGTTGTTGTTTTGAAGTTCGTCAAATTTCGAACCTGATGGCAGAAATTCGCCAAACTCTGTGACTTAGATAAAACTATTGCAGTCCTTACAGCTCCTATTGGATGCAAATGCCTGTAACGTTTTGTAACCACTGCAGCTGGTTAAATACCAAAACTTGTCTAAAATTCAAGAGTTATATAACTGGGTGTAAAATAACTTCTAGAGTTAAGTAGAGTCTTGCTTTGCTTAAAATATGCTCTTTCAGATTACTGGTCGGTTCAAACATTTGTTTTATTCTTATCATATATTTTTTTATACTTTCAGACAGACTATTACTCTATTTCTCAAGGCACGTTAGGGTTACTGCTATCATGTCTGGGGATCTTGTCCTTAAATCATCATGTGGTGGCTGTGGCACAACATCAGATTTATATGGAAGCAACTGCAAGCATATGACTCTATGTCTGGCTTGTGGGAAATCAATGGCAGAAACAAAAGCATCTTGTTCCCAATGTGGAGTTCCTGTTACCCGCTTGATTCGGGTACGTTGCATATTATTGTGGAGGTAGTTAGCTGTAGATCACTACATGCAAGCAAGGGTTTTAACTGACATATCTTCTACAGTATTCAGTTTGTCGATTATTTTATTTCATATCATTATATTTCTGTCAAAGATTGAAAGGGGTTAGAACTTGAAATCTATTTTGCTATTTATTTTTAAGAACTTTTATTTGGCATTAGTTGTTGCCGATGTTACTGGCACCCTTTTAAATTTTAAATTTTTTTTTTTTACACTTTTTAAGGCAAAATTATAGCTTAGGAGTTGTAATTAGAATTCACAAACATTGGTTCAGCGACTTTTAACAATATTAAATAACTGATAAATGAAATCTGTGCGAGCTATATGCAGGAGTATAATGTCCGAGCAAGTAACAGTAGTGATAAAAACTATTCGATTGCAAGATTTGTACAAGGTTTACCAACTTTTTCCAGGAAGAAAGGATCTGAAGCAAAGTGGTTCCTAAATAAAGAAGGTCTTAAAGGCCGCCAGATGACAGATGCTTTGCGGGTACAGCTTCTACCTTGGCAGAATATAGACCTTTCTTGAAATGTTTTGACCAGCTGATGTCTACGAGAATCATTTATTTCTTAAGCAATTTTAAATCTAGATATGTTACTTCTTATCTAGTTGCACTGAAGTATGCCTCTAATTCTGGATTTAAATTTTCTACAGATTTACTAATGTACTGCCTACTTCTGTGTATGTTTAGTGTAGTTTACGTTGCTTATGATTGTAGCAATTCAACGTTTTCTTGGTTCAGGACAAGTACAAAAATAAGCCTTGGATATTGGAAGACGAGACAGGGCAGTACCAGTTTCAAGGGCAACTTGAGGGTGCACAACATGCAACTTACTACCTGTTGATGATGCATGGGAAGGAATTTCTCGCCATTCCTGCTGGTGCATGGTATAGACTGGTTTTCTTTTTTTTTTGTATCAAATGGCTATCTGAGGTTTGAAGTAAACAACATATTCAAATGAAGATGTAGAAGCCTTACCAAAATCCGTGTTTCTTGCTATTTTTAATCCTTAATTGTAATGAAATGATTAGTTATGCAAATTTAATGCGGACACAACTTTTGTTCTAGATGCCATTCCCAATTTGATTTTCACAAACTGTCATATTAGGTTGATTTTTATGTTTGTAATTATATATTTGTCAGGTACAATTTTAGCAAAGTGGCTCAATATAAGCAACTCACTTTGGAGGAAGCAGAAGAGAAAATGAAGAACCGAAGGAGAACAGCTGATGGGTTTCAGAGATGGATGATGAAAGCAGCAAACACTGGTGCCGCTGCATTTGGCGAAGTAGAAAAGCTTGAAGGTGGTGGAGGCGGAGGGGGAGGTGGAGGTGGCAGTGGGGGTCGGCGTAAAAAGGGCGATGATGAGGATGACGATGCTGTTCTATCAGACAAAGCAGAGGAGGATGAAGATGAAGAGGAGGAAAGAAAAAGTCGGCTTGGTCTAAACAAAAGAGGTGGTGATGATGATGAGGAAGGTGCAAGGGGAGCTGATCTGGATGGTGATGATGATGATGTAGAGAAAGGCAAGCTCTTCTCTACTTTGACTTTTTCTTTCCCTGTATGTCTGTGCTCAGTCTTGTAAGAAACAGATTGTTTTTCCTCTGTATTCGCTGTTTTATTTTGGTTTTCTAATCTGTGGAATTGGCTTTGTTTGTTCAATAGGAATTTATAGAATAGTTAGTGCATTCTACTGAGAGAGGATATCTCCTAATACACTAGCTTTGCACTTCATTAATATTGGAAGGGCTATTTATCGATTCTTTAGCCAACACATCCTTTTGTTCAGAGAAAGGAAGCGCTTCTAATTCCTAGCTAATTCATTTTACTCTTCTGAGGTAGAATCAAATGATATAAGGGAGTTTCTTTATGCATTCTTATCTAACTATAATAAGTAAGAAGGATATGCCATTGTTTTAACTTTTTATTGAACCTCCAGGAATATGGTGGGACGTCTGTTTATTGAACTCATTGTTCCATGACTCTCCACGAGTTGGCCGAGTGTCCTGGGTCGGCAAGTCAGGTCAGTCCTGCCAAGTCCAGGTCGGCGAGCCGGGTCAGCCATGTCAATTTCAATATATAATAGCAAAAGGGTGAAGACAAGGGTAAATCTCCAAAAAAATTTCAAGGGTTTTGTTGTTTGCCAAGCCACTACCAAGTTCGAGCCGGTTCATAAGTCGAATTACCCTTGCCAAGTCAGGGCCAGGTCCGGGTCTGGGAACTTTGGTTGAACTACAACAAGCTATCTTTGCCTTAAAACTCACTTAAGAGAGCTTTCATTATTCCCACACTCAGCTATACAAGCAATCTACAACTCTAGATGATTTTAGACGAGGAAGATAAAATATCAGACAGATGGCACAGAAGTTTTAAGAATGTTGCCTTTCTACAACTGTAGATGATTTTAGATGAGTCCAATGGAAGTATTTATGCTTCTACAGAATCAAACAAATGGCACAGGGAGTCTTGAAACACCTTTCCATCTCAACTGTTTTAATGTGGAATGTCATGGTTTCTTTTCTGAGCGGTTGTTCTTTTTTGTAATATGGACCTATTGGCTGATATACCCTGTCACTGTTGAGGAAGGTAAAATATCAGACAAATGGCACCGATGTTTTAAGAATGTTGCCTTTCAACAACTTTAGATGATTTTAGATGAGTCCAATGGAAGTATTTATGCTTCTACAGAATCAAACAAATGGCACAGAAGTCTTGAAACACCTTTCCATCTCAACTGTTTTAATGTGGAATGTCATGGCTTCTTTTCTGAGCGGTTGTTCTTTTTTGTAATATGGACCTATTGGCTGATATACCTTGTCACTGTTGACAAGTACATTTGGCTGGAGTACAATGTGCACGTATAAGGTTATGTCAACATCTAGGTGACATTTTACTGGAGTTGAATGTGCATGTTAGTATGTTGTGTGCAGGTTACTCATTCTACTGGAGTCAAATGTCACTTATCCCGATTCCTTTTATCAGACGTTCTTAGGTTCTGATCAGGCAGGATGAAAGTTGAAATGTGACTAGAAACATGTCTTGAGCTCATTGTTGATAATAAAATTATGACTTAATTTGAAACAAATTATGCATACTGAGATACTAAAAAATGGATGATACTATTTGGACAATGTCCATAAGCTTGTACAACCGCTACTGATCCTTTGCATGATAGCAGAAGTTTCTTGGGTTTCATCTGGAAATTTCTTTTTATCTGCGGTTCTCTCTTGAATCTTGATATATTTGGGGCACCTCAATTTCCCTGACCATACAAAATTCAGTATAAAAATATTAAATAGAAAAATAAATGTACAAGAATGTACAAATATAGGAACAAAGATTTTTACTCTTTATTCATGTAATATAAGATACACATGGTTTTTCTATAATATAAACAAATACAAGTAGGGAGGATATATGAGAGATCTAGCTGAACATGAATAATCATTAGAAGTTATGCTAGCTGGACAATGAGCAGCAACCAGTTCCCACATTGAGCACAGTTACTAACCACAAATAACAAGAAGAAATAGAAAATGCCTATACACAATCAGAATATTGCTAACCTTTTCTACTTGAGTACATGAAAACATAAAAACTCTTGAGTGATGCAGGTACATAATACAAACTAGCGCACATTACGCCATATAAAAAATGGTTAACAAAATTAAAAAATCGATATATAAGCTCACTGGTATCCATAAGCTTCTTGTTGATTAGTGTAACTGTATATACTTTAGCCGAACGATATGTCTAAAGTATGAATATTTCTGATTTGCTTTACTATTCTTTAGTCCAATAGTGTACAATGATTGCAAAGATAGAGATCATCAT
Source organism: Cupressus sempervirens (assembly GCA_028749045.1). NCBI lineage: Eukaryota > Viridiplantae > Streptophyta > Pinopsida > Cupressales > Cupressaceae > Cupressus > Cupressus sempervirens. The sequence goes on along the minus strand of CM053792.1, from coordinate 52,802,045 downwards.
TCTTTGAAAGTTTTATTTAATGTTTAGATTTTGCAAGCTTTGCCATCACAGTTTATAAACTGATGAGCTTTTATTTCTATATGGGGTTTTCTTTTCTCAACTAATTTATCATAATCGCTGGTTTGACAATCTTACAGGTATTGTATTTTTGTTTGAATTATTTCTGTGGTTATATCTTGGGGCCGCAACCCCAAAAAACAACATAACAATGAACAGCAAAATAACACATCTACAATGACTCCAAATGAGTGAATCAGTGTAAGATCCTTACCAAAACCCATGCCTGCAGAAATCAGTCCAAACCCATTTTTCGGTATAATTAAACCCGTTTTTGAAGGAGCAACTTTTGTATTTATGATAGCAGCCTAGCCTACAATATTGTTTTCCTCATAATTTGGCAAAATAGATGTAGTTAGAGATAACAGATTGAATAATATGTTCCATAAGGAGTCTAGAATGTTGGTACTGTGACGAGTTAGAATTGACTCAAGCACTATGCAAGTGAGTCAATCTCCGGGTGTTATTTGCTTGCTAGTCTCTCTTACTCATTGCAAGAGCTAGTAGTGGTATGCTGTGTGGTTTTCGCATCATCAACCCATTGCAAACGAGGATCCCCTCTTTTTGTTTTAGCAAGTAGCAATTGTTGCCTTAGATGGTTTTAGTTGGCAACATCATTTTTTTCAGGTCTCCAAGTCTGGGGTGAGTTGGAGCATTTTTTTTTGTCTTGGGTTTGTGAAGGCATTTTGGTGCCACTTTGATGAATTTTCGTGGCCTAAGTCCAAGTGGAGAGTGAAATTTTAGTCTGGGAGAGAAGGGCTTGCGTGTTTAACAAAGTTTGTGAGGGAGCCAGGCCTTGGGGAAATTTCCCATCTTTGGAAATTTCCCCACCTCCTCATTTCTCCTAAAAATCTCAAGACTTCCCCCTTTGGGCAAAAAGAAGCACAAATACTTTAGGAGGCCTTTATTCAGTTATAACTTAAGCATTGCAATATTAGAACAATCAGGGGAAGAAATTGATAATTTTCCAAAGGATTTTCCTCTTGGGGCAATTTACCATCTTTGGAAATTTCCCTCCTATGGAAATTTCCCATCGTCGGAAATTTCCCGACATTGAGTCTCCTAATTTTAGCCATGTTCTAAGGCAGTAGAAGACTGATTTATGGCATGAGAGCAACACCATGAACAAGAATAGAGCAAGGGAGGCTCCTGGGGAAATTTCCCATCTCTCAGACTTTTCCCCAGCCAACTATCATCCTTTGTTAATTACCAAAACCATCCTACCTCCCCTCAAAAAAAAAAAAATTGAGAGAGAGTGACAAAAATTAAAATAAAATAAAATAATAAAAAATGGTTTTGGATTGTGATGTGATGAAATTTGCCTCAACTTTGCAAAATGGTTGGTTTAAAATTGGGATGAATTTTGTTTATTATTGATGTGATTTTATTGTTAGATATTTTTTACAAGCTTAATGTTCTTCTCCTTGGTTTTGCAAGGTGAATTCCAGGAGGGTTGAATTGAAATTCTTCTTGAACATCTTAGAAAACTAGAGTATGGTTGGTGCACATACTCTCCATCGTAACACCAATAGAAATCGGCAAGGTGAACTCAAGAAGGAGAAGCTAGAGGGCAAGGTGATAATCAAGGCCTCAAGACTTCAAGCGAATACTATAAGAAGATGGCTAAAGCCCGAGTACTCAAGTGAGAAGGAAGGATTCATGGTCAAGCTATCAAACTGCAAACTCAAGTCGAAATCAAGAGGAGATTCAGGAAAGCACAGAGCATCTGGTTGCATGATGACATATTCAAGGAGAATCAAGAAAGACCAAGTTTACAGGTTCACAAAGATGTAAGTGATTCGAGTCGATTCCATGAGGAAATTTCGAAGGATGGAGAAAATCACAAATGTTGGGGATACTCTACAAGCCAATTCCAAGCACAACATAAGGATGATAAGGTGGGAATTGTTTGTCCCATCCATTTAGAAAATTTCAGTGTCAAGCACACTTGATCACAACGTGCAAAGTGTAGAAGTTGGTGTACAAAATAGATGCAAGACCCGACTTCACAGAAGCCACAACGATCACTTGCAAGCAAATGACTTGTTACATGAAAAAATGAAGCAAAGAAGAGAAGAGTGGTTCTCAAGATAAGATTTGTATTCAAGAGAGGAACAAAAATAGTGTTACAATATACAAGGAGTGATCTTTTTATAAAGGAAATCAACTAACTACTTTAGGAAACTTGCAAAGCAAGTTAACCTAACCGTAAAGGGATAATGTGACATTTAATAAAAGGAAATTTTAATTAAATGTCACCCACATGATTCACTTTGAATGTCATCCACATGAAGAGACAAAGTCAAACTTCAATAGTGATTGAATAGTGAAAGCAATAGTGAAATCTTAAGTGTAGATGAAGGTAATTAACCTTTAAAGTGCCTATTTTCTCATTGGCTATCAAAATCATTGCAATTTTCTTATTGGCCCATAAGTTGGTTACTTGATGTGATTGGCTGTAAATTCAGCAACCCTAATTAGGGTTTGTGGGAAGAAATCTCCCTTGATCTTGAATTGGTCTTGGCCCTTCATTGTAATGGAACTACTATAAAAGGCCAAGGCCTTCTCATTTGTATTACATTAGTTTTAGAGATTAGAGGAGATTAGTTTAGAGATTGGAAGTAGTAGAGAGCTAGGAGATTAGAGTAGGCTAGCTAAGAGAGAGACTTGATGAAGTTGTTGTTATAATGCTTGTCAAAGTAATTGATAGCTCATTGTTGGCTCTTTATGGTGGATTACTTAATATTGCTTTGTAGTATTGCACGGTTTCCTCAATCTTTCACTTGGAGTAGATTTCTTTTTCATGTTGAAGTAGTTTAGTAGAATGGAAGTTATTATGGATGTTTTCTTGTTTGACTTGACCAAATCTAGGCCACTAGCCTCTTGCCGATGGTAAGGGTGCCTTGCGTGGTAAGCCGATGAAAACATCTAACTTTAGTTGATGTTCAATCTTTGGCTTGCATCTAGATGATGAGATTGGAGAGAGGATATTGATGTGAAAATCGTGTGTATTCCTTAGAAGCTTGCACCAGGTGGGTGGAGCCGTTGGTGAGATTACATCTAGAAGAGTCCAAGTCATCCATGATTCCTTGCATTTCTAGTTAGAGATAGAAGTAGTAGAAGTTTAATTTGAAGTGGATGTTTGAAGATCAAAATCATATTTTTGTTGCATGTTGTGAAACTAAATCTTTAGAAGTGCAAGATTTGATATCCATTGAATGAATAGCATAAGTCCTTTTGTGATAACCAACAAAACACATTATTTCATTGATTGAAATCATAATTAAGAAGGAGCCTCGAAGTCATTTCATTATCTTACTTTGCTAGCTTAGCATGGGAGATGACCTTATATCAAGAGAGGATTGAGCGTTTGGTGTTTCTCCTCAAAACATTAAGTATTTGATTCTGCATATTGTAGTGGAACAAAACTTGCATCAATATGGTGGAACAAATGGGTCTTTTGCTTTGTGTGGGAGTGACGCAGGGAGACACGAAGATTTAAGTACAACATGTGGAATAAACTCTAACATTCAACACTCCCCGCTTAGAGATGCACACATAAGCTACACATAGATTAATGAAACCACAAAAAACACAAGGCCATACACAACATATTTGAAGGTGTAATTATTTCACGTCACATATAAAGAAACCACCACATGCCTAGTTGTGGGGCCTTTTAGGTTGCATTCTTATACAAGACAAGAATTTACAATCTCAGAGCCTTAGCTCGCATCTTCTATCTTCTATTTCTATCTTCTATCTTCCTTCCTATCATCATTGCTTTCCTACATCTAACCAAGCTTCTTTTATAGCCAGCTAAGCCACAAGTCGGCTAGTTAAGCATTTAATTACAATATAGGTCCATACTTGGAAGAGTAATCCAAGGTTCACACAAACAACAATATGAAACGATGCACACTTAAAGATAGGTACACACGTGTTAGGAGTTGGCTCCTAACTGCGCAAGATGCCACATAATCAATGAAAACCACGCCAATTGGAACAACACGCTACGTAGAATGAAAGTTGCAGGAAAATAGGTCCGCAAAGAGTGGCACAAAACTCGAGAAATATGGAACATAAGAATTTGCGTGCTTAGGACAAGGATCAAGAACATGTCCTTGACATGATGACAACTGTGCATGACATGAAAACAAAAGCAGGAACGGCTACTTCACAAATAACAGTCTAGTTTGCCTAACAACAGTCCATTAAGTAGCTTTTTGGGGATTTTGTGGTTTGCCTAACAGCAGTCCACAGTAATATGTCATATTTTGGGGTGTCTTCTCTATTTTAAAGCTCTTTTAAAGCTCTATTTTCATGTTAAGCATTTTTGTTTTAATACAATGTATAAGTTGGAGCCAAATTTTGTTAGGCAAATCTTCTTAAATGTCTAACAATGACTGAATCCTAGCAGAAATAAAGTTGTATCAGTGCACTAGTTTTTTAATCTAAAGCCAAAAGTCTTCCCAATGCATGACAAATACCCTGAAGATGGGGTTGACACAAAACTGAAGCGAGATCATATAGCTGGCCCCAAATCCAGTAGGACATAAAAGTATTCTGTCATAGGTTGAAGGTAGGGCATGATGGAATTATTTTTCATTGATGTCAAAGGTGTGAAGAAGAATCGTCATCAATAGTTATACAGATATTGAAGATACTATGATGATGATACAATAGTTACTTCTGTAAGGAAGCAAAGGTGCGCGGAATCGCTCCTTACACTAATCTTGAGAGGACGATTATGCAAATTCAACTAACTATTGCAGAGATCTTAGAATGCATAACAATATAATCAAAATAACAATGAACACATCACACAATGATTACCGTGGGGAAACTCTTTCGGGAGAAAAACCCCACCCTCCAAACCCGCACAATGTATTCTCAAATTTGGAGGATTACAATACACTTGCAATGCAAGTTCTTACAGGAGCACATCACTACAACTTGAACTTGGACTCGGACTCAGAGAGACTCCTTCTAGCACCAGTTTTGCAAACTGAACTCGATGATTCAAACACCTCCCCAAGCCTTCCTTTTATAGTGATTTGCCACTTGGAAACCATTTGTGGTTTTACAAAACCATGGGCCAAAACCATAGGCAAAACAACGATGCCACATGTTACCCACTTGTAATTTGTAATTCCAAGAATACTATTTTCGTCCATAATTTTGTCCTCTAGTTTAGACCCCCATAAAAGTCATATAATGAGTTGTTTACACTCTAAAAATAGCCCTTCTACATTGTTCTAGAGACTAGACACATTTTTAACAACTCATACACCTTTTTCCAACTCATATAAACATGTGGAAAACTACCACAAACAAATTTTAGGATTTTCTAAAAAAATTCTAGAGTTTTCTGAAAAAGCTTGCAAGGTTGAGACACAATTCTCAACATTCTCCCACTTGTTGAACACCTTGCAAGAGTCAGGGGATTCATAGTGTCATGGACTTAATTGCTAGGGGCCGAGAGGCCCATAGACTCTGAACACCATCTGAACTTCTCTGTGCTCATGGGCTTAGTTAATGCATCAACAACATTCACCAAAGTCTCTACCTTCTCCAGCTTCACGTTGCCGTCCTCAACCATATCTCTCACAAAATGACATTGTACATCAATGTGCAATGTCGGGTTCTTTGCTAGGTAGATTGCACTCTGACTGTCACTGCACCTTGTTTGAACTCTATATCTGAACACAGTCTCTTAAGCCAGATGGCTTCCTTGCAGGTATGAGTAGCTGCCATATAATCTGCCTCTGTAGTGAACAAAGTGACCACAGCTTGTCGCCTGCTCATCCAACTGATTGCACCATCGGATAATGTAAACACATATGCACTGGTGGATCTTCTTCTATCAACATCGCCAGCCTGGTCTGAATCTACATAGCCTTGAATATCCAAGGAATGCTCATATCCTTTTCCATGGAAACATATAAAGTACTCTGAGGTACCCCGCAAGTATCGAAAAACTCTTTTTACTGCATCCCAATGTGCTCTTCCTGGATTAGACAAATAACAGGAAAGTAATCCCACCGCTTGCGCAATGTCTGGTCTTGTCTAGACCATAGCATACATCAAACTTCCAACAACACTTTGATATGGTACTCAACTCATCTCTTCCATCTTCAATGGGGATGTAGGATACTGTGAGCTAGAAAACTTTGTTTCCATAGTAACAGGAACACTCAATGGTCTGGAATCTTGCATATTGAATCTTCTCAGAATAGTACCAACATACTAACTCTGTCCTAGCCAAAGCTTTCTATTTTTCCTATCTCTTATAATTTCCATTCCCATAATGTACCTTGCTGCACCAAGATCTTTCATTTCAAACTTTGCTGAGAGCTAAGATTTTAACTCTGCAATCAAACCTTTTCCTTTGCCAATAAACAACATGTCATCAACATATAAGGCAATAACCAGGAAATAATCACCACCAAACTTGTAGTATATACAATGATCAGATTTGGATCACACAAATCCTAAACTCAGTACATATCTATCAAACTTCTGGTACCACATCCTAGGACTTTGTTTTAGACCATTCAAGGATTTCTTTAATTTACAGACCAAATGACTTTTACCTTTCACTACAAAGTGCTCTGGCTGCATTGTAACAAAAGAAGACTCAGTTTCTCTAAAAATAACACTTTTGGAGTAAAATACCTTTTGTGCAACAGGATCCCAAAGCTTGTATCCTTTCACACCATAACTATATCTGACGAAGATACATTTGATAGCTTTGTTGTCCAATTTTGTTCCCTTCTCCTTTGGCACATGAGCATATGCCTCACAACCAAACGCTCTCAGATGTCTAAGTGAAGGCTTGTGGCCCGACCATGCTTCCATTGGTGTCTTATCAACAAGAGCTGATGTAGGAGACCTATTTATCAAATAGCAGGCAATGGTGACAATTTCGGCCCAAAACTTTTGTTCCAGTGCAGCTCCACTCAGCATACTCCTAGCCTTCTCCATCAAGGTCTTGTTTTTTCTTTCTGCAACTCTCTTAATACCACAATCTTTACAAAATGTTTTGAACTCATTGGAGCAAAATTCACTGCCATTATCAGTTCTGAAACACTTCATCTTCTTTCCAGTTTGCAACTCAACCATTGCTTTAAATTCTTTGAAACGACTGAAAACTTCAGCTTTACTCCTAAGTTAATAAACTCATGTTCTTCTACTGAAATCATCAATGAAAGAAACATAATAAACTGATCTACCAATAGAAGGAACATCAATTGGACCAAATGCATCCGAATGGATTAGATCCAAAATACATGAGGACTTATGAGAACTTGAGTAAAGTTGAACGCAGTTTTGTTTACCATAGTTACAATGCTCACAAAAATCAAAATCAATAGTGTAATTATTCAACCCATCAACAAGGTTTTTATTCTTTAAGGTTCATAGACCTTTCTCACCTATGTGGTCGAGTCTTCGGTGCCATAACATAGTCTTCTCTGCAGGTAACTTTGATTCAGTAGATAGAGCACCCTTGAGTACCCAAAATCCACGACCATCTGTTAAAAGAGAAACCCTCTCTTTCTCCAACAAAGTAGTCTTCTTCACAATCTTATTAGAAGTACTATTGCACTCAACCTTGCATGCATCACGCTGGTACAATGTGCCCAACCTGCTTCCTCTTGCTATTACCATAGCACCTCTCACCATTTTCACACCTGCTTTAGAAAACTTTACATGCACACCGACATCTATTAGTTTGCTAACAGATAACAAATTCCTCGCTAGTCCCGGGATATGCAAGACACCATCAAATCTTTTAATTCTACCATTAGAAAATTTCACACGAATATTTCCACAACCAACAATATCAAGCATTGAGTTATCACCCAAATACACCTTACCATCATCAAAATTTTCATATTTACTAAACCAATTTCTATTAGGAGTCATGTGAAAAGATGCACCCGAGTCTATCAACCATGCATTGTCACCTGCATGAGTGGCCAAGGCTGCGGTGAAAGCATCTCCATCTTCCGTCTTGGACTCAAAATTAGAATCTTGCTTCTTCTTCTTTTTCCTTTCCTCTTTGCAGTCCTTTCGGAAATGTCCAGGTTTGCCACAATTCCAACAGATCACCTTGGACTTACCACTAGATTTTGATCTCCCCTTATTCTTGGACTTAGAACAGCCATGCTGCTTCTCGTTCTTGCCTCCTTCCTTTGGTCTTCCTCGAACACTTAAAGCCTCTTTGGCATTCAGAGAGACCTTCTTTCTCATTTCTTCAGAAAGTAGAGAACCAACGTCCTCCATCTTCAAGATGACTAAAGTGTTCCCTATGGCCATGACAAGGCTGTCCCATGAGTTTGCAACGTACATAGCAACATTTGGCATCTTTCTTCTTCATCCATCCACACCCGAACTGAAGTCAACTGAGTCACCAACATATTAAAACTTTCAAGATGCTCAGAAATCTGTCCACCTTCTTCCATTCTCAAGGAATACAACGTCCTCAAGAAAATCTTGTTCACAAGTGATTTCGCTTGATAGATCTCACTTAGCTTCTTTGCAGTAGGTTCTTCATGGACATTAATCAGTATAGAGTCTATAAGACACAATCTGATGAGACTTTTAGCTTTTCTGTCTCTCACATCGTACTCTGTGGCTGAAGTTGGATCTATGGGCCTCAGCTTCTTTTCATAGATTGCATCCCATAGATCCCGATCAATCAATAGATCTTCCATCTTCAGCTTCCACATTTCAAAGTTTGTGCCAGAAAACTTCTCTACATCAATCCTCCCTGATGTGCTTGCAATCTTTGCAATCCTGCAACACAGAAATAAAAACCTCTGCACAAGCTCCCTCTCAAACCTTGATTAGCTCAAAAAAACCTATACCCAACAAATAGAACTAAAACTAGCCAGGCTTTGATACCACTTGTAAGGAAGCAAAGGTGCGTGGAATCGCTTCCTACACTAATCTTGAAAGAACGATTATGCAAATTCAACTAACTATTGCAGAGATCTCAGAATGCATAACAATATAATCAAAATAAAAATGAACACATAACACAATGATTACCGTGGGGAAAACCCTTCGGGAGAAAAACCCCACCCTCCAAAACCCACACAATGTATTCTCAAATTTGGAAGATTACATTACACTTGCAATGCAAGTTCTTACATGAGCGCATCACCACAACTCGAACTCGGACTTGGACTCGGAGAGACTCCTTCTAGCACCAATCTTGCAAAATTGAACTCGATGATTCAAACACCTCCCCAAGTCCTCGTTTTATAGTGATTTGCCACTTGGAAATCATTTGTGGTTTTACAAAACCATGGGCCAAAATCATGGGCAAAACAACCATGCCACATGTTATCCACTTGTATTTTGTAACTCCAAGAATACCATTTTCGTCCATACTAGTTTAGACCCCCATAAAAGTCATATAATGAGTTGTTTACACTCAAAAAATAGCCCTTTTACATTGTTTTATAGACTAGACACATTTTTAACAACTCATACACCTTTTTCCAACTCATAAACATGTGGAAAACTACCACAAACAAATTCTAGGATTTCCTAAAAAAATTCTAGAGTTTTCCAGAAAAAGCTTGCAAGGTTGAGACACAATTCTCAACTTCATTGTGCATTTGTAACGTGAAAAGAAACATCAGATATATGAAAAGATGCATGGAAAGAAACATAGGAGATTAATATTGCCTATAGTATGTGAACTAAAAATAAATAGTGAAGTGATTATAACATCAGTATAAAGAACATTGAGATGATGAAGAACATATAAAGAACAATGGCAGAAGATGTAATTAAAGTAAAGATTTGCAAGAACAATATTATGTCAGCATACAACATAAAGACTTCAGCACACTTCAGATAACAACATACATTGGATAGCATCACAGATTGTATCTATTGTGTTGAAGATTATGATATGAATAAGGGTCCTCGAATAACATGGTTGCTCGGAATGGTTTAAGTAAAAGATGTGTAAAAATTGACAAAGCAAGGTCAATGGTAATAATATGAGACAAACTGTATCGTCCCCACTTTAGTAGTTGACCAAGCGTGTGTGTGTTAGCCTAGTTCTACATGGTCACGAGGGCTAACAAAGGGTTTAAAGGGATCCTAGAGTGTTTTGGTCTATTCATCTCTAGTTTGGGCCAAAACGGAGTTGATTTACTCAGTCTCAGGCATCCTTACTTTTTTTAATAAGTCAACAGGACATAGGGGATGCTAGTTTTGGTGATTGGATTTGATATTTCTTGACGAGAGCTTTTCGACGAGCTATCACTCGTGCTGTTTGGAGTCCGATAGCTAATATATTTTTATGTTTGAAGTATTATTAAAGTAACATTTAATTTAGTTGTAAAATATTTGAAGTGTTACTTTAATATTAAATTTTATGGGAATGTATGCAAATCAAAGGGGTGCCTAAAAGAGACATAAGTGAATATTTTAATATGTTTTATATGGCACATCTTTTATCCCACATTGCTCATGAAAGTGAGTCGACCCTTGGAGAAAGAATAAAAGGGAGTGTTGGTGACTTCATTCGCCAAGGTTGAATACGAGGAGAAATTGATGTGCGAGTTGCAGATCTGTTCTTGGCATTAGAGGATGTCTATCCTCTCTTGTGACATTCTAGACGTCATTCCCCTGGGGTGTGGCCTTCGGAATTCATTGCTATCAGCTTCATTAACAGGGAGATTGGGCACATTTCCAGCTATAGGTGCTCATATCCTCCCTACTTCTTGTCCAATGCTTATGCCATTCTGAAGGGATGATTTTTATGAAGATCTTGGACTGATTGAAGACAAATTATACTATAGCAGCATTGTAGCGTGGCACTCTTCAAGTTACTGTAGCACAACACTATTCACGCCATTGTAGCGTTACACTATTCACGTCACTGTAACACGACACTATTCATGTTACTGTAGCAGCAAGATGGGAAGTCATTATTGGAACGTTATGTTATAATGCTGGAGTAATTTGGGAGTTGAAAAGTCTGCTATGTCTTTGATTTTATTAGTTGTGAAAATAATATTATTTCAGCAGTGGTTCAATCTTCAGTTTGCATATTATTATAAATTCCTTCTTGTTCATGTTATGTGATGTCAAATCTATGCAAATACATAAAAACAATCATTTTATTTCCAGAGCCATAAAGGGGTTTATACATTAAACTGAGAAATTAAGAGTTGGATGCAAATTATTTTACTAAATTCCTATCAGCAGTTGGTAGTTCTTGGGCATTTCTTGGGTGTACATTTCACAAATAGGGCAATAAACAAATATTAAACAGCAGTGATATGATGGCACTGGAAGACATATCGTGTAGTTCAGACTAAGGATATTGGCATAATCGGTCAAAGCATATTTGTGTCAACAGAGGATACAAATAAATAACTTCAAGAGCCTGCTATGGAAGGATACAAAGGGTGTATTGTGTATGTGTATGATAAAATCATTACTATTGGCAAACAGATTGCACAACTGAGTGAAGGATATGAAATCAAGAGACATCTGAAATTAAAACGTCTAATATGCAGAGAACGGAATTTCATTACACAACAACAACACTAAGTATTACTGTGTGGGAATAGAAGATCGGTGGTTTCGGCAACAAATATATTTCAGAACTATCACGACCCCCGATAGCATGGAAGAGTATTTGTCATTGGCAGCTTTGAACATATTGCGAAACAAACATGTTAAAGGTTTGTGGACACTTAAACTACAACAAATGCAAACAAGTAATATTCCACATCATGCGAATAATAAAAGGATATTGTAGAGGTGATGTTCCCGACAAAAATAAATGTATTTAATTAATTTGTGTAACGGGCCGATTATTTTTAATTTATCTCGGACCCATATTTATTTTTGTCTTAGTAGATTGTGTTGCCATCGACTATCTTTGTACACCCTTGGAATGTTTCCCGATGGGTATTTAAGCACGGCTATAGTTTGTTTGTAAGTATGTTTTGGATTATATCTCTTTGCGCTACGGATTCCTGTTGGAGTTCGACATTGTTCGCCATTTCAGAAGTGAAAGACCTTCCCTATTTCGCTTGCACGATTTCGGTGGGATTCAACCCTCACCCTATTCCGTTGGTGTTCGACGTGGTCGGTATTTGGCAAATTGAGGATTTAACTGCATATTTGTTCCTGTTGGTGAATCTGTGGACTTTGTGTATGCTAATTGTGTGTGTATTTCCTGCAACACTAAGTAGTATCATTTGGTTTGCATTGTGATCATTTACAGTGTGGTTCTAGGCACTAAGTCTGACTGTAAAGCTTGGTATTGCCTTGTATGGCTACACTATCATTCATTTCCTTCTCCTATACACCGTACGACATTTAAAATTCCTTGTACGACAATCTTAACCCATCATATGACCGACTGCACTCCCACCACTTCATTACATCACCGTACTGCACACTGGAATTGTTATATTTCCCACACCATACGGTCTCCTTGTCATTCTCGTACAACAACTTAGTGATCACCGTACACCTTCATTCCTCACCGTATGGACTGACCCAGTCACTGTACGGCCATTTCATCCCACTGTACGACATCCCAAACTCCCTTTCGTACGGACTGTTCCTGTTGACAACACTCCACCACCGTACTGCTAACTCAAAGACTCTTCCCCACACCGTATGGACATCTTGTAGGCCCATAATTGCATCAAGTTTCAAAACACCAGTTGATCATTGCTAGCCGGTACATTACAATGGTATCGGAGCCTTTGATCCTGCTAGCTTGTGGACAATGAATGAGAGTTTATAGCTAGAAGAGAAGGACACATTCTGTTGATCGAATGGCTGAAGAACGGGAACGGGATCTGGCAGGTGCTGAACTCGTTGCACTTTTGAGGGATCTTGTGCGAAACCAGGCACAGATCATTGATACGCAACAGTTCATGGAAGAAACTCTCAAGAAGTTGGTGGAAAACAAAATATCTGGAGAACAGAATGGGCACAACGCGGACTTGATGGCGGGCAGATCACACCCTCACTCAGCATGCTCTCGACCGTCCATGCCGACTTTCCCACCACGGAGAGGGACACATCACGGAGAAAGACTTCCAACCTTCGAAGAGATAAGGGAAGACTGGAGGAATGCAAATCTTGAAGAGGACATTTCCTACAAGGATTATGCAGATCTAAGAATGAGATACGCAGGAGGCGGAAACAGAGGAGGATACTTTAACGATGATTTGAGGAGAAAATTGAGTAAAGTGAACTTGTCTCCATTTGATGTTTCGGGCTCCATTTCAACATAGGCGTGGGTGATGAAAGCCGACACCTACTGCCAGCTAAATCCTATGCTTGAAGAAGAAGCGGTCAAATTTGCCGCGTTGCACTTGGAGGGCGTTGCACATGAATGGTGGCACCACGACACTATCACACTTGGGCATGATCAAATAAAGACTTATGTAGAGTTCATGGAGAGATTAATTGAACGATATGATGGAAAAGACCCTGAACTCAATTTCAAAGATCTGGCGCAACTGAGGCAAAGGGATCGGTAGATCAGTTCATTGCAAAATTTTAGAGACTTTCTGTGTTGGTCACAGACATCTCTGAACGAAGGCGGGTTGTGCTCTTTATGGACGGGCAAGCAGAACCACTGAAGGGTTGGGTGAAGGGATTCAATCCGTCAACCTTGTCGGAAGCAATCAGTAATGCACGTAGCATGGCATCATCGTCGACATCATCCTCATCCTCTCGGAGTCACTCATCCGAAACTGCCAACATTCCCAAGGGACAAACCTCTACCCAAGAAGCCGTCATTGGATGAAGCATCTCGACAAGAACATTGAAGGAAGAAGTTGTGTTTCAATTGCAAGGGGCCTTGGGAACCTAGCCACCGATGCCTCGGGAAAGGAAAAATTCATTACATCGAGGTAGTGTTCGATGAAGAAGACGAACAGGAACAAGAGGAAATGCCAATGGAAGATATCCAACCTAGCGTTGACACCAACTTGGCCAACTTAAACCATACAGAGAGGATTGCCGCCTTGGTACAGCGCGGTGGATCCATTGCTTTGGCTGGCAGTCTGAGGTGCACAGTTTTTTGTGTGCGGGGTACCCTTCAGGGACAGAGGGTCATGGTGAGGTTGGATAGCAGAGCTACATTGAATTTCATAAACTCCTTCTTGGTTAAGCGAAGAAATCTTTCGACAGAGGCATACACAGGTTTTCAGGTCAAGGTTGCCGGAGTGACATTCCTGCCCTGCACGCACCTTGTTCCTCAGTTGAGCATCACGATGTTGAATCATACGGTGATGGAGGACTTTTTCATAGTGGGCCTCGTCGACATGGAAGTCATTCTTGGCATACAGTGGATGGAGACGCTTGATGAGTACACTTAGAGTTTCAAGCGAATGGACTTCACTTTCGTGGTTGACGGGAAGAAGGTGGTCCTCCAAGGGATGGCAAATGAAGGACCGAGGGAAGTGTCCGCGCATCGGATAGAGGCAATCCTGCAGCACGATGATGTTGTGTGCACTGCGCAATGCTTTATCTCGACGGAACCTATAAAGGGGCACCGAACACCTCCACAGGATATAGAGTTTCAGGATATGTTAAGTAGGCATGAAAGGGTCTTCATGGATATTCTTTCTGCCATACCACCGCATTGGAGATTTGAACACACAATAGAGTTGGAATCAGGGGCGAAACCTGTCATAACCACACTGTACCACCACCCCAAGAAGTTTAAAGATGAGATTGAGCGGATGATTCAAGAGTTACTTGAGAAGGGATGGATTTGTCCCAATTCTAGCCAGTTCGCGTCATCCGTGGTGTTGGTAAAGAAGGACGAAACATTACGCATGTGTGTGAACTATCGTGCACTGAACAAAAGAACAATAAAGAACAGGTACCCCATCCAAAGGATAGATGAGCTGTTGGATGAACTACATGGCACGGTCTATTTTTCAAAAATAGGTCTCCATTCCAGATACCATCAGATCCGAATGAGGGAAGAGGATGTGGAGAAAATGGCCTTTCTTTGCCACTACGGAGACTATGAGTTCCTGGTCATGTCGTTCGGTCTGATCAACGCACCTGCTACATTCCAGTGGTGCATGAACCACATCTTTAACAAACAGTTGCATAAGTATTTATTGGTATTCTTTGATGATCTTCTCATTTATAGTAGGATGTGGGAAAAGCACCTGAAACATTTGAACAAGGTTCTGAGTATCATGGAAGAACAGTCCTTGTTTGCCAAACAGTCCAAATGTGAGTTCGGAATGAGAAATATTGTACTTGGGGCATGTCGTCAGTCAATACGGGGTTCAAGTGCATTAGGAGAAGATTTAGGCTATCCTCGATTGGCCTCCCCCAAAATCACTCATGGATCTGCGAGGGTTCTTCGGATTGTGCAGTTACTACAGAAGATTTGTCAAAGATTTTTCTTAGCTCAGCGCGCCTTTAACGGATTTGACGAAGAAAGGGGCTTTCTAGTGGGACGAAGAAGCACAACTCACATTTGATAAGCTAAAAGAGGCCATGAGCACTTGTCTAGTGTTGGCACTGCTCGACTTCACCCGACCGTTCATTTTGGAATGCGACGTGTCAGGGGAAGGCATTGGAACGGTTTTGATGCAGGACAGACACCCCATCGCCTATGAGAGTAGGAAGCTTACACCAGCAGAACGCTTGTATTCTATTTATGATAAAGAAATGTTGGCCAGTGTTCACGCACTGACCAAGTTTCGGCAATATCTGGTTGTTGCCAAGTTTGTTGTTCGTACGAATCACAACAGTCTAAGATATTTCCTAGAGCAGTGGGACTTGAATGAACGGCAACAAAAATGGTTCAGTAAGGTTCAATCTTTTGATTTCGACATTGAATATGTAAAAGGGAAAAACAATGTTGTAGATGCCTTGCCCCGAAAACCCACCATCTGCTCACTAGAACAGATCTCAGCCGACTGGAAGGCACAACTGTTGGTGGAATATTCCAAAAATACGTTTGTCTGTGAGATAATGGATGGTCACATCCACGACGATCAATATAGTGTGGTGAATGATATCATCTATTATAAGGATTGGATCTACCTAGTGCTAGAGTCCAAGCTGAAGCAGAAGATCCTGAAGGAAGTGCACGACTCCCCCTTGGCTGGACATCCCTGCTTCCTTAAGACCTACAGAAGTATTCGGGAGAGATTTTCATGGAAGGGATTGAAAGGGGATGTGTTGCAACATGTTAGAGAATGCACTGTTTGCCAACAGAACAAATTCGAACACACTTCTTGCCGGACTGTTACAGTCTTTGCCAATTCCCGAACATAAGTGGGAAAGTATATCAATGGACTTCATAACAGGTCTTCCCAGGGTGAACAGAAAGGACTACATCTTCGTGGTAGTTGACAGATTGACAAAGTACACTCACTTCTTTGCCATCTCCTCGGACCTTCAGGCTGCACAGGTCTCCGAACTATTTTTCAGAGAAGTCTTCCACCTGCACGGGTTACACTGAAACATTGTCAGCGACTGGGATGGACAATTCGTTAGTATCTTCTGAACGGAATTGTTTTGGATGGTAGGGATTGAATTATCACCGAGCACAAGCTACCACCCACAGACAGATGGCCAAACTAAAATTGTGAACAAAAGGCTCGAAGGCTACCTACGGAACTACGTCTCGGCACAACAACGCGCGTGAGTGAATTTGGATCCATCTTGGGAAGTACTGCTACAATACCACGTATCACATGTCGTTCGGGATGGTGCCGTTCAAAGCTCTATAAGGACACGAACCACTCTCCTTCATCGATACAGTTCTGGGCGACAACTGCGCTCCAAGGGCGAAGGATTGGCTTTAGGAGGGACAGAACATTCTGAGGAGCTTGAAAGAAAACCTTTAGCAGGCACAAAATCGACAGAAGGTGTACGTCGACAAACATCGGATTAAGAGGAGTTTTGAAGTGGGGGATTTGGTCTATCTCTGACTTCAGCTATATCGACAGTCCTCATTAAAGGGAATAGGGAAGGAGAAACTGAAGCCACGGTTTTATGATCCCTATAGCATGATCTGTTGCATTGGTGAGGTAGCATATGAACTAGAGCTTTTGGAGGGTAGCTAAATTCACAATATCTTCCATGTTTCTTGTCTGAAGAAGGCTATCGGAAAAAACATCACCGTCACTACCAACCTTCCACCACTCAATGAGGAGGGGAAACTCATTTTGGAACCTGCTGAGATTCTCAAAGTGCATGAAAAGGTCTTGTAGAACCGAACCGTCAGGGAGTACTTGGTACGTTGGCGACATCTACCGTTGGATGACGCAACATGGGAAGGCGAACACATCCTCCAACACTCGGCACTGCACTTGCTTGGGGACAAGCAAATTTTGGGACGGGAGGATTGTAATGTCCCCGACAAAAATAAATGTATTTAATTAATCTATGTAACGGGCCAATTATTTTAAATTTATCTCGGACCCATATTTATTTTTGTCTTAGAAGATTGTATCGCCATCGGCTATCTTTGTACACCCTTGAAATGTTTCCCGACGGGTATTTAAGCATGGCTATAGGTTGTCTGTAAGTATGCTTTGGATTATATCTCTTTGCACTGCGGATTCTTGTTGGAGTTTGGCATTGTCCGCCATTTCGGAAGTGAAAGACCTTCCCTATTTGGCTTGCACGGTTTCGATGGAATATAACCCTCACCCTATTCCGTTGGTGTTCGATGTGGTCGGTATTTGACAAATTGAGGATTTAATTGCATACCTGTTCCTGTTGGTGAATCTGTGGACTCTGTGTATGCTAATTATGTATGTATTTCCTGCAACACTAAGTAGTATCATTTGGTTTGCATTGTGATCATTTATAGTGCGATTCTGGGCACTAAGTTTGAGCGTACAGCCTGGTATTACCTTGTACAACTACTCTATCATTCATTTCCTTCTCCTATACACCGTACGGCATTTAAAATTCCCTATACGGAAATCTTAACCCATCATACGACTGATTGCACTCCCACCACTTCATTACATCACCGTATTGCACGTTGGAATTGTTATTTTGCCCACATCGTACGATCTCCTTGTCATTCCCGTATAGCAACTTAGTGATCACTGTACACCTTCATTCCTCACCGCACGAACTGACCCAGTCACCATATGACCACTTTATCCCACCGTACGACATCCCAAACTCCCTTCCGTATGGACTGTTCTTGTTGACAACACTCCACCACCATACGGCTAACACAAAGACTCTTCCCCACACCGTACAGACATCTTGTAGGCCCATAATTGCATCGAGTTTCGAAACACTAGTTGATCATTGCTAGCCGATACATTACAGTAGAGACGATTCTTATAAAGCAAATAGGTCAGCAGAGATGGCCTCCGTACACATCAATGTGGAAGATGACATGAAATGATAGTATATAAATGAATATAAGGGAGACATAAGTGAATATTTTAATATGTTTTATATGGCACATCTTTTATCCCACATTGCTCATGAAAGTGAGTCGACCCTTGGAGAAAGAATAAAAGGGAGCGTTGGTGACTTCATTCGCCAAGGTTGAATACAAGGAGAAATCGATGTGTGAGTTGCAGATCTGTTCTTGGCATTAGAGCACGTCTATCCTCTCTTGTGACATTCTAGATGTTATTCCCTTGGGGTTTGGCTTTGGAATTCATTGCTATCAGCTTCATTAACAGGCAGCTTGGGCACATTTCCAGCTATAGGTGCTCATATCCTCCCCACTTCTTGTCTGATGCTTATGCCATTTTGAAGGCATGATTTTTATGAAGATCTTGGACTGATTGAAAACAAATTATACTGTAGCAGCACCGTAGCGTGGCACTCTTCAAGTTACTGTAGTGCAGCACTATGTCACTATTCATGTCACTGTAACACGATGCTATTCATGTTACTGTAGCAGCAAGATGGAAAGTCATTATTGGGACATTATGTTATAATGCTGGAGTAATTAGTGAGTTGAAAAGTCTGCTATGTATTTGATTTTATTAGTTTTGAAAATAATATTATTTCAGCAGTAGTTCAATCTTCAGTTTGCATATTATTATAAATTCCTTCTTGTTCATGTTATGTGATGTCAAATCTACGCAAAGACATAAAAACAAACAATCATTTTATTTCCGGAGCCATAAAGGGGTTTACACATTAAACGGAGAAATTAAGAGTTGGATGCAAATTATTTGACTAAATTCCTATCAGCAGTTGGTAGTTCTTGGGCATTTTTAGGGTGGCCATTTCACAAACAGGGCAATAAACAAATATTAAACACCAGCGATATGACGACATTGGAAGACATATCGTGCAGTTCAGACTAAGAATATCGGCATAATCAGTCAAAGCATATTTGTGTCAACAGAGGATATATTAAATAACTTCAAGAGCCTGCTATGGAAGGATACAAAGGGTGTATTGTGCATATGTATGATAAAATCATTACTATTGGCAAACAAATTGCACAACTGATTGGAGGATATGAAATCAAGAGACATCTGAAATTAAAATGTCTAATATGCAGAGAACGGAATTTCATTACACAACAGCAACACTAAGTATTACTGTGTGGGAATAGAAGATCGGTGGTTTTGGCAGCGAATATATTTCAGAACTATCACGACACCCGACAGCATGGAAGAGTATTTGTCATTGGCAGCATTGAACATAGTGCTAAACAAACATGTTAAAGGTTTGTGGACACGAAAACTACAACAAATGCAAACAAATAATATTCCACATCACGCAAATAATAAAAGGATATTGTAGAGATGATTCTTACAAAGCAAACAGGTCAGCAGAGATGGCCTCTGTACACATCAATGTGGAAGACGACATGAAATGATAGTATATAAAACACACAACAGGTTAGTGATAGATGGAATATTAATTTCAAACAGCAGCGTATAATTTAAAAAAAAGGAGCAAACATATGCAGTCGTGAGTATGAAGTAAGGTAATGGAATTCAGGAGTATAGCGGCAGCCTATTCAAATAGCAAACATTTGAAATACACAATGGATAGCATATCATGAGTTTGGTGCAAGATAAAAATAAAATAACAGATTGAGGAACCCAACGCACATGATTTCTGATGGTCATAAGCAGCGATAACTTAAAAGGATGATATGAAGAGTTTCCAAGTCAGCATACAAGAAGATGAAGTCTGATAAGTTGAAGAAACCGGATAAATAGAAGATAGACAGAGCAGGTCAAAGCACCATTAGTTTTTAAGAATAACAATTCATGTGCATGCATCAGAAGATGTCAGTGGCAATTATAAATAAAATCGATAAAATCAGAATAAAATGCATTGTCTCAAATGTATTGTGGAGAAAGGAATTTAATATTTTAAAATGAATATATGCCCAGCACAAGTCAGCATATAAGCAAATTGAAGGAGCCTGATAAAAGATAGAAGGCGGATATGTTTGACAGAACGCTTGAAATGGAGACGTATATGAGCAGCATAAAAGATATTCTAAAATTGGACATCTCAGCAATAGCAAGGATATGCGGGAATATTAAAATGTCATCACCAAAGAAATAAAAGTGCAGTATATTAAGATAATAAAGTTTGGATGAGCCAAGAGGTGTTCGCAGATGGAAGACAAATAAGAAGCCAAAAAGTAATTAGAAGATGTGATTAATGTAACACATTCCAAACGTAAAGATTAAGAGGAAATTTATAGTAACTCATAACAAAATTTATATGAAGTCAACTTAATGATGAGTTGCAGCATAAATGAATAAAGAGAAGACACGTTAGTTCAAATAAATGTTCATTCAAAAGAAACAACTCTTAGGAAAGAGGAGAGAAAAATATAAATTAAAAAGAAAGAAGTGGTGTTGTGTAGAGATGTGATAGAAATGTAAGAGAGAAAATTGTGTAAACAGAAGAAGCGGGTGAAATAAAGATGAGAAGTCAGTATTGAGATGCAGTATGTAATAAAAATAGAACTTTTAAAAATGTTGGAAGTGAATAGAGCATATGAATAGATAGAAGTTGAAGAAAAGAATATGCATGGAAGATAAAGTATTCATTTGGATGAGTCGAAAAGGAAGTCAACAGATTAAGGATGAAATGTAATAAAATTGAAACATATGAAATGAAAATCTGTAGTCAGGAAAAAAAATCAGAGAAGTAGTGTGAGAGGTTTAAGAAGAGGATTATATATATAAGACTGATTTCAGATTGAAAAGAATATATTCAGATTTGTGAAGAAAAAAAAGGAAGGTGTTAGTGTTGAAGATAAAGATCTACGCAAATATAAATAGAAAGTGTTGTGGGCTAAAGATCTCCATCATCGTCAAGGTGGAAAAGAAGTTTGTGTGTAGTGGGTCTGTGCTCACGAAGATAGTAGTGGGGGTTGTTG
The DNA here is from genome assembly GCA_028749045.1 of Cupressus sempervirens. Lineage (NCBI taxonomy): Eukaryota > Viridiplantae > Streptophyta > Pinopsida > Cupressales > Cupressaceae > Cupressus > Cupressus sempervirens. The sequence continues at coordinate 52,780,597 of CM053792.1, read as the reverse complement.
CTTCTAGTAGGTCGGAGCCTACGAAGTATGGGAGTCGGAGCTTCCAGTGAGTTGGTGCTGATAAACATAGAGGTTATAGCCTTTAGTAGGTTGGAGCCTACAAACCATTGTAAAAGAACAGTTTATATAAGAAAACATTTATTTGTCGTGGTTTTCTCCCGCATGGGGTTTCCACGTAGATTTTGTGTTATTGTGTTCATGCGCATAATTGTTCATTTTAACATTTGAAATTAATTGTTTGGATAAAAGTTTTAAATTGGGAAATTTGTTATTATACTGATTCACCCTCCCCACCACCCCGCTCTCAGTATAATTGTGTGCTCTTCAGGGCATGGTGGCTTAACCATTAGAGCATATTTGTCCCAGAATCACGAACCTTTTTACAAATTTGAAAATTGATCTTTTAGCAAATTATATTGGAAAAGATTTCCACCATGATTTGAAGGCTAGAGTTCCAAGTTTTAGAAATTAAGCGTGCAGATTAGCAGGGCTTGACCAAAAAAAATTGAACATGCAAGTCAGGCCTAGTTAGACTATATTTCCTGTATCTATTAAACATTCTTCCCAAAGGATAACATAAAGTGAACTCCTGTAAAGAAACAAGATCAAATTGCTGCATCTGGGTCTTGAGCACCTTAGAAGTCTCGCACTTTAGAAGGTTCAATTATGGAAGACTTAGTAATGTTTGAGTTTGCTAGTAAAACGCTTGAGATTATGGGGTGAGCCCGAATTGGCATATTAAACCCCAAAGCATTTTGAGATCCAGTTTCTGGGCCTGACTTGCAATGTGTGACAGTATTGGGTGCATGAACCGTATGAATAGTTGGGTCCTAGCTATGGTCTATAGAGGTATTTACAGATTTGATAGAAGTGTCATGATTGGTGTTTTCACAAAGGCAGTTGCACCATCAGTATGAAACTCTCTAATGCTCATTAACAGAAATTTAGGGTTTGACATAGAAGACATGGGAGAAGGACTAGTAATCATAATATTTTAATGAGGCACCTTACAGGTATTGTAATTTTATTTATAAGTTGTATTTGAATTTCCTTTTATGCGATTAACATTTAATTTCTTGTCATAATCTTCAATTGGCACAAACATTTTACAATTACTTCATAAATATGCATAAAGAAAGGTCTTTCTGAGTCTTTTTTCCCCTTTGCCTATCCTTTACCTTCCCCAATTCAAATTTTGCACATAATTTTGACTCTATAACTCCATGCACTGTTCTTTGCTACTCTCACAGGGAATGTCATTGTCAGCATCCACTTACAGCTAAATAGCTGTTATTGAGATTCTCATTTTAACAACATCATGTTTGAAGATTAGTCTTAGTTACTGCAGCCCAACTTTAGTGCCTGGAGGGTTGAGATGGGATTCTTGATGGAATGTGCAGTCAAATATTTAGAGTGAACTAAAGTTGGCTCTACTAACTCTAATTATTCTTCATATGTATGTATGCATGCATGCATGTGTGTGTGTGTGTCTATCCATATGTATGTATGTCTGTGTGTCTGTATGTATATATGTCTGTGTGTATGTGTGCATGCATGTGTGTGTAATTGTGTATGTGTGTATGTTGTGTGTATGTATGTGTCTGTGTCTGTGTGTGCTTGCGTGTTGTGGCTTTAAAATGACTATTTCTGATCAAATCTATTCTGATTTGGTGATCAAAATCATGGAATTGAACTGGCAGTCTTTTAGTTTTCAAAACGATATGAGAATTTGTTCATCTTTCTTAGTTGTAAAGTGGTGTATACAACGATACTAGCACTAAAATGGATGCTACAGTCTGTACACATGCATTCACTTGTCTGCGGTGACACAGACAGACCCATATATATGCATGTAGATAAAATTATATGGCAGCTATGGTGAACATGGAATATTTGAAATCATACTGGAGTTCATTATGGGGAAGAGAATTAAGTAAATTGAATGTCACTGAGTTCTGGGATGATTTATTTGACATTACAAGCAATATAAGATTTTTAAGAATGTAAAGAGACACCAGAGGTATGTAGAGTGTCCTGCATTGCGAGGTTTTGAATATAGTTCACGAACTACACATGCACAATTTCTCTAAAGAAGATAATGATTTTTTGTTGCTTTGCTAAAGATCTTGAGGTGATTCCTCAAACTATAACTTCAATCCCATATGACTTATTTTTCTCTGAAGATAATCATTTGGTTTTTAGGTGATGATTGGGAGCATGAAGAAATATTCACAGATGATGATGAAGCTGTTGGAAATGACCCTGAAGAAAGAGATGAATTAGCCCCTGAAGTTCCAGCCCCACCAGAAATCAAGCAGGTTTTGTTGCTCAACTTTTATTGAGGACATCCTTTCTATTATCTATTAACTAACTGATTTTGTTTATGATTTAGCTTTCTGCTGATGCAACCGGTTTTAATAATTATACTTTACTAATCATATAAAACAATGTCTGGGAATTGTGTTATTGTTGGGAACTTGGTGGTATTAATGTAGATCATTGAATTTATTAGTTGCTTGACTTGTTATTGAACAGAGCAGAGAATTACAGAGATAAATGGAATATCTGTTAGTGCCCACATATGACTGAATGGGCAACAGTACTGTACAAAGGATCAAGTTCAAAGAAATAAAAAATAGTAGCAAAATTAGGTCAAGAACTAGAGATTGAAGAATGCTATAGCTCAAGTTCCCTCCACAAGGGAAAGATGATATACATGAATCTTTAGAACACTGAAGATGGTCATTGGAAGTTTACTGATTTTAATGCCAACTGTGTGTTCTCTGGCCTCCCATGGTCAATAAGTAGTTTTCCTGGGATTATGCTAAGTAGACCTTTAAATCATTATGACGTTAGAGTTTATAGACTGTCTTCTTACAATACATTATCCTTTAGCTAGACACCTAATTATCTTTTCACATCAACTTACTGAAACATGGATAGTTGACTCTTCTACACACACACACACACATCCACATTAGCAAATAGGGGCAATGCATGCTGAGTTCTGAACGTGATTTTTTGTGATGATAAGCATCTGACAATACATCTAGACCAAAGCGTAGCAGGTCAAGGAGAAGTTGGTAAAGTGTTAAATTTCCCACTAGTCATCATCTTAGCAGTACTAGCAGCCAGGCTAATATGAGGGACCTATTACTGGAAGGAAATGAATGTCAATTGCTAAATCTCTAACTAGTCACTATATTATCTATATTAATTGTCTTTGTGCACTTTCCTAAGGTTGAAAACTGGATGCATTGAGCTATAAGGTATAAGTTCAATTGGTTTTTATTGTTGAGAATCTTGTTTGTGTGGGCCTACTTGGTGGTATTGAAAATATTTGAGTGAATCATGGGAGTCCACAAATGGTGAAATTTACCTTGAATCTTGTAATAGAGGTTGCACCAGAAGATGCAATGCTTCTTCCATCATGGGTCCAGATTGCATATCTTAAGTTCTTATGGTAAATGGCTGTAGTTTGTTAAAGTGTTAGTAGATAATTGATTGCAATTTTTATTTATTGAGGTTATGTTATTATTGTATTAATGTACATTTTGACGTTATAGGATGAAGATGATGAGGACGGTGAAGGTAATGAAGAGGAGGGTGAAGGTCTAAGTAAATCTGGAAAGGAGTTGAAGAAGTTGTTAGGAAGACAATCTGGTTTAAATGAATCAGATGGTGAAGAAGATGACGAGGATGAAGATGTATGCTTTTGCCCTTCTGGTTCTGAGTGTATTTTCATTATTTTGCCAAAACTTTTATCCTAAACATTGCACATTTAATTTTATGTTCTTATATGGAAATGGATGCTAGAAAACATTACTGCTAAGGAAACTTTAACATTTTTCATTTAGAAGATGCTCCAAAATAAGGGGGTGATATTTTCTTGCTAGTTAATTAGTGATTACTAGTTGCTATTGTGATCAAGCAATTCAATCTGTATTTCTTTAGCAGGACTGACAAAATACATGATTTATTTGAAATTATAGCAGGATTGTATGTGCTACTATATTGTTTGGCTTTCACATTTAGTTTAGTCTTTAATTCTTCTAATCCAAGGTCCACTTGCAAATATTAAAACACTAAACAGACAACCCAAATGGTTGGCACATTCATTCTCTGGTAAGTGAGGCAAGTCATTGGAAATATCTGATTGTCATTGCATTCGATAAGTTAAAACCCACTCAGGCTAAGCTTGCAAATGAGGATTTAAGATTTATAAAAATATTTGGGACCTACTGTCGGCATTACATTCCAGGCTCATCTATGAATAGAATGTTTAATCATTGGACCATCCCATGCCTCAACTTTGATTTCCTCCATATCCCTTAGTTCAAAAGAAAAAACATTCTTCGTTTAGAATGGTAAAGTTCTAAATCTTTTCACCCAATTTTGGCAATGGTATACTGTATCACATTCTAGTCAAATACAATTTTAAATTAACAGTCCCCTACAAGAGTGTCACTCTTTAATTACATAACCTCAGTAATCGACCCCATTGTCTTAATATCAAAATCACAGTAGTGAGCATAGCACATTCCAACACTTCAAATCAAAGGTCTCCATTCACGACATCAATTAAATGAACACAGTATTGTATGGACAGAGGGAGAAAAAAATGTACCTGGATTCCTGACTGCCTTCCTACACCTCTAGTGCCACACTTCAAAGATGGTGTCTTCTCAAAAAGACACAGCAGTAGCAGATATTGAATAGGATGAAATCGATGCCACTACTACTTGCTTCTTTGTTTGGGAAATGCATTTATTTTTCTCCAAATCTATCCATTTGTTTTAATATTTGATAAAAGTGATACACTTTTTGTTGCTCGTCTGAGCCAATTCAGTATGAAGCAACATGTCTTGTCAGAATAATGACATCACATTCCATGATTTCGTGATGAAGCTCTTTAGTCAGAAATCTTCCACATATCTATGTATCAGAGGCAATAAATTCAGGATGATTTATCAACTGATTCCTCTAAAGCTAGGCATTCCTATGCACATAGTGATGCAAAACAGAGGGTAATCTCATCGAGAAATACATGAATGCCAATCTGTATAATGAGTTCCTCCAGAATCTTTAACATGCCTCCTAAGGCTTGCAGAAGAAAGGAAATTCTAAGAGACACAAGATGCAGAGCATTGAGAACACAGCAAGGATGCAGCATTACAAAGGAAATACAAATCAGAGATAGGTGTCTTCACAATCTCAACACTCATTTGAAGATGTACAAAAGAAAAGGAAATCTTAGGCACACAAGATGCGCAGCCTAAAGAACACAATGAGCAGTGACAGCACTATGGAAAAAGCACAAACCAAATATGTGGATGAAGAGGAGCTACTATTCCTTTGACAACTGTTAAGTTAATCTATGTTGTCAGTAAAATCTATACTGTAGCCGATGGGTAGAATTGTATCAGAAAGGGCGTGTGATGGTTGAGTCACCCCTTCGGGAAGGTATATATACATCGTCCGAATCAACTATTGGAACATCATTATCATTGTAATCATTGTACTTGGAGTTGCATACTGCTTATATGAATAAAGTATCTTGCTCTGTGTTACATTCTAATACCTTAATGCAATAAGTATCTGTTTACCCTATACAGTAAACATTTGGTGCCATTGTCAGTCAAACTTGGTATAGGAGAGGTGTTATGAAGATTATTGCCACATCTGCTTAATAAAGATAGGAATAAAATAAAAGACAAGGATGATATATGCACAACACGGGGAGCATTAATTTTAGCACAACAGGCGGAGTTCAGACAAAAGTTTCAGTAGCTTATTGATGGACACCGAGGGGTTGAAGGAGCACTAACGGAGGGAGTGCATTCACCTAGCAAACCAAGGAGTGCCAAGGAATTGCTCGAAGAAACACGACGGAGGTTGAATTTGGTGGAAGAGACAAGGGAGGAGTTCCTTAACTTGTATACATTGAGGGTAGAGAACCCGAACGAAAGAGAAGGTACCCGCATTGCTCGAAGTGCCAAAAGAGCACGAGCGTGGGCTGAACTCTTCGTTCCAAAGACACCTAACGAATGGATACAGGTAGAGAATCGAACAACTTCGTTTGAAGAAGATCCCTTCATACTGGGTAGGGCGGTTGTCCAAAGTAGTGTAGTTGTGCAGAACGTGGGTACTCAGAACAACTCAAGTACACAAGTACCACAGATTCAAAAGAAATTAGTAATGGTAGGACCAAACGAAAAATTGTCGAAGTTTAATGGCAATGAGACGGCTGATCCAATTAGACACTAAAACATGTGAAATGATTTGGAGGGTGAACGATGTAACGGATCAAGATGACTAGATCCGATAGTTTCCGACGACCCTATGGGGTGTAGCAATTGATTGGTTTTCGGAGGCCAATCCTCAAAAATTAACTACATGGTCGAACATCAAGAAAGAATTCATAGTAGAATTCCAACTATCGAGGGATGATAAAGAAATAGTAGCAGCAATATACAATACGAAACAGGGAAAGAACAAAACAATACGTGTATATGCAAGAAGGTTGAAGGAATTGGTGGGGAAAATGGAAAGCCAACCAATTGACGGATTAAAGAAAAGATGGTTTGTTGAAGGACTACGACCAACATTGAAGAAAAAAATGAAAATTGTACCTCCAACATCATACATAGATGCATATAATCGGGTGATGGATCTGGAGATTGAGCAGAAAACAAGCAAAAAGAAGAAAAACAAATCGTTGAACTCAAACGATTCATCTTCTGAAAGCAACATCAACGATGAAGAGGCAAGAAAGAAGGTTCGAGCATTGCAGAAGGACATGTTACGGATGATGGAGTTCAAAAATCTGAAAAAGAATCCTGACCCAATGAAAGGGGAACTGTGGTGTACGGACTGTAAGGAGGGCCACACAAAGGGCTCTTGTCTGAAGAAACAATTTTGCGATATCTGCCAAATCGCAGGACATTCCACCAAGGAATGCCCGTTCAATATGAAGACGAAGGGACATTAGCAAGTGTTACGTAGGAAGTGTCCACCGCAAGAGCAGGAACGAAAACGAACAATGACACAACTTCAGGAGGGTATCGTAACAATAACCGACGCGGATGAGGCGGTAACAATAATAATAATAACAATAATGGAGATCGAAGTTGGATGCAATACGATTCAAGTGGACGACCAATGATACAATGCCGTGCGTGCAACCTCTGGGAACACTTTGCCAGAGACTGTGCCACGAAGGGAACACCATGAGACCATGAGGATTTGAAATGCCCTAAGCAAGGGGTGAACTTGTTAAGTATTGAAACATGTGAGGAGACATTAGCCATCACTCATGAGCAAGCAAAGAAGGCAACGTATCTAGATGTAAAAGATGAAAAGAAAAGGTTGCAGCAAGCACGAGAGAAATTGTAAAAACAAATGGAAGCCAAGGAATCACAAAAAAAAGTCATTGTCGGCACCTCAAAGAGGAACCTGGCAGAACAAAATATTATACGACAGGTAATGCAAATGGAAGTTCCTATGAAACTGAATGACCTCCTTTCAATGCCTTAGTTATGAACTGCGATACTGAACATGACCACTCTCAAAAGCAACGAAAGAGATAGGAAAAGATGGTAGCGGAACAACTGTGACAGACCCAATGCTACTAGCACTCACTATGGGAAGACATCCTACAGTAGTAGAGATGGGTATCCTCGGAACCATTCTTACGGACACAATTGTCGATGAGGATCAGGAGTGAATATATTATAGGAAGATGTATGGAAGAAGTTGGGACAACCTACGTTGTGGCCCTACATTTCAACTACTCACTGCCGATCAGCACGGGATCAAGCCTTTAGGGACCTTGATGGCACAACATGTAACCATCGAGACAACCATTCTTATTGGATTTCGTGCTCATATCGTTAAAAAGGAAAGAGTACGACGCCATCCTCAGACGGGGCTAGTTGGTATAGGCAAAGGTGAAACATGATTGGAAACATAATACTCTGTCCATGGAAGGAAAAGGCCGAAGATTTGTGATCGACTTGCACACAGATGATAGGAGAGGAGGCAACATTGTCGTATTTCGAAGGCGAAGGTGGAGATGATGAGGAGAAGAAAAGAATGGAACCTGATGAAGAGGGAATATTGAGATTGGAAGGAGGGTCTAACGATGATGACATGGACTCGGTGAATGGCCTACTCCATTGGCAGATGGAGGACTACAGACACTTTTCGGGCTGTAACATGTTAGGGGTCGAAGATGGAAAAGAAGATAATGAATTCCCAAAGGAGTATAGAGAAGTGAAGGAGGGAGAACAGATAGATGAAACGCTTGCGCATATGTTTAGTGAAGACAAACCTATTAAGTATGAAGAACCTACAGTAAAAATGAACTTAGGGGATGAGGCTAATTTGAAAAATATATTTGTGGGAGATGAGTGGAATCCAGTCCTGAAAGCTGCAGCATTCAAAATATTCATCGAATATAAGGATGTATTTGCGTGGATGTATAAGGACTTGAAAGGGGTACCGTCGAAACTATGCATCCAACGTATACCACTGATAGTAGTACCTATATGGAATTGGTTGTACCGGATGAACAGAAACTATGTCGTACGAGTCACTGATGAAATCAATTGAATGCTAGAAGCAGGCATTATTTTCAGGGTGCAGACAAATGAGTGGGTATTTCCGATTGTGATATCTTTGAAAAAGGAAACCACACAAATAAGAATATGCGTGGACTTTCGATGCCCTAATGCAATAATGATCAAGGATCCGTTTCGGATACTATTCACCGATAGCATTTTGGAAGAAGTTGCGGGGCACGAAATCTATTCATTCATGGATGAATTCTCTAGATACAACTAGATATCCATCTTGGAAGAAGATAGGGTTAAAACAACCTTCATAGTTGAGGATGGAGTATATGCCTATGATAGGATATCGTTCGGACTGTGTAATGCTCTGGCAACATTTTAGAGAATTTATCTTGTACAAATTTGATAAGATGTCAGTCGGGAATTTCAAGGCATTTTTGGATGATTGGTCAATATTTAGTGCGGAGGACAAGCATATAACCGCACTCAGAGAATGCATGGAAAGATGCAAATGGGCGAAATTGGCACCGAATCTAAAGAAGTAAAAATTCATGGTATTGCAGGGGAAGCTATTAGGGCACAATATGCAAAGCAGGATTAAAGATGGATCTTGACAAAGTCCGAGTAGTCTTGGAAATGCCCTCGTCGACGGATGTAACAAAGGTAAAATCGAAGGACTGAAAACTATATAGCCTTCGAAGGACTGAAAACCAAACTAGCTACAGCGCCTATCTTGGCTTATTCGAACTGGGATAAGGAGTTTCATGTTCATGTTGACGCGTTGAACTATGCAATTGGAGCAACGTTGGCACAAATAGGTGACCACGGATTAGATCATCCGGTGTACTTTGCGAGTAGACTACAATCTAAAGCGGAGAAGAATTACAGTACTACAAAGCGAGAGCACTTGGAATGGTTTAAACCGTACAAAAATTTAGACATTATCTACTAGCGACACTATTTGTATTTTATCTGGATCATCAAGCATTGTTATATCTAGTAAACAAACTGATCATCCAGGGAAGGATAAGCAGGTGGTTATTACTGTTATAGGAATTCACATTAAAAATTGTGGTATGACCTGGAAAAAGTCATGTGAGCACGGACCATTTATCAAGGATCAAATTAGGAGAAGGAAGTGGTCGATACAGTGAAATGGGTTGGGCCATACAAGATTCGTGAAGTTGGTGATAATAGAGCAATAAAACTATGGACGATTGACGGGAAGGAAGTGGCCGATACAATGAATGGGTCGAAGCTGAAAGTCTATCATGAAAGAAATAATGTGCTTCTGTGGACGAACAACTCAGAGAAAGTATTAAAATAATTAGAAATGTATATATGTAAAATAAATAAGTGTAAATAATAATAAAGAATGTATAAGTAAAACACACTAAAATTTTCTTAGTACGACCATAGACAAAAGCAAGAAAATAAGAAGCTAAAAGAGAAAATTATAATTGGTTAATAGAGCAATGCTAAAATTGTAAACTGAAGGCCATATAATGCACCATATGGTCAAGGAATTGTTTGCAAGAGATGATTGTATCGTACGACTTTGATAAAGCATGTGTATTGAGTGCAACAAGAGATTATAGCCATCGTAAGGCCCGAAGGAGTAATGAGCATAAAGAGGTTTTTTTGTTTGAACAATGACACAAAGTACCATACGACAATCACAGTGCCATTGATTGGGCATTGTACGGTCAAAAAGATTGACTAAAGAAGGTGACCGTATGACCATACGATAACAGGGAAGTCATAGCATGAAGCAACCAAGAACATCATCGTATGGCTTAATGAAATCGCAATTAAGCTTGGCAAATGGACATCGTACTGTTATAGGGGGAAAGTAAACACCATACAGCCTCGAGAGTAACCCAGTAGCGTAGCAGAAGGATTGCCGTACACCATATGGTAGGAGTTGCATAGAGCATCATCACATGCTTTGTACGACCCATATGGAAATTGCAACATAAAAGCCAACTGCATGAGCAGACTACTATGGATAGGAGAGATTATATATGGACATATGATGAATTAAGGCGCAAGTTCCATGACATTACATACTGTACGGATTGCAAAGGAGAATCAATGTTGTCTTTGTACGATTGTACGACATACATATAGAACAAAAACACCATCATACGCCATTAAGAGGAACAAGGGATCACTGTACAACAACATAAACATGAAAGCAACACCGTACGACCAAACCAAATAATAGAGAAAAACAGTAGAAGGTTATTGTATGGTGTACGGATGTAGCAACAAGGTAAAGTGAAATCATACTCTAAGGTACAAATAAGTAGATCTGGAGGCAGTGTATGGTCCTGGCAGAGAAGAACACATCAGTGCAAGAGCAGTGAGGGGAGGAGCCATACAGATCTGTACGGATGCCAAAAGATAGTAGAAGAAACCTTCAAAATAAGTTATATGGAAGTATTTAGCAACTGACCTAATGGTTTGTGCTTTGTTCACACAAAAAGACAAAAGAAGCAACAATTATGCAGTCAGCGGGAAAGAGGGCTTGGAAAAAGAAGTTGGAGGAAGATACAACGACTGCAACCATGAACAAAAACGTGAAGACCTTGACGTCAGGAGTAAGTGTTATAGGAGTCACAAGCACGGAAGCAAGTAAAAAGAAAGGCAAGCAAACAGCGCAACCGACTGCAACTAATAATCTCACAGCACAAAATGTCTCGTTTGAGGGTTTGAATGGAGCATAATGCAGGAAATGGTGGTAGGAGATACCTGATAAACACCTGTGAAAACCAACATTTGGAAGACATAGGTTGAATGGGCAATACAGATGCCTGTATCTTGCATTCGAGACTACGAAGGGTTTTGCGCACAATGATAGAGACATACGATAGGTTCTCTTGAACCAATTCGTTCGCCTATCTGGAACACAACTTGGTAATATCATTCAGACCAGAAAACTTCACACCGGCATTCGAAAAACTTGGTCATGCACAAGGTGGAAGGAAAATCGACAACAAACTGAAAAGATTGTGTCAAGAGGTGAAGTCACAACTAGTACAGTTGATATGTGGGGATTTGACACAAACAGAGAAAGAAGCCCTCTTGGACACGTCAAAGGGTAGAGGATTGAAGAAGTCCTACATTCAGGAAGGTCATTGGCGTTGTTTTATGGGCTTAGTAAAAAGTTGCCTCACAGGATCCAGGCGCATTTCAGACATTTCATTCCCATAGGTGGCGATGATGAACGGGATCCTACATGGAAGAGTGTACGATTGGGTTGCACTATTGGCAGAAAGGATGTATGAATTTATAACATTGCAATATAAGACGTTCTACGTGCCGCACTACGCAATCGAGTTGTTCTTGGAGGAAACAACACGAATGATTCCCCATGATAGGCTGGAGGCCAAGCCTGGGCCACTTGCGCTAGGCGAACCCCCTATCATGGAGTGGAGACACCTTGATACACTTGGCAGCAAGACTAAGTTCAGACAAAAATGACTAAGACCAGATGGAGGAGATACTGATAGTGGTCGCCAGGAGACTTCTTTAGACGAGAGTGAGACTGACGGGGAGGACGAAGAAGAGGATGAGGAGGTAGAAGTGATTACATTGACACCATTAAGATTTGTGCGGCCTACACTCTTGGCGATTACACACTTGGCTCCAGTAGGTACACACGACATTCCAGGTTTTGGTTAGTTCAGTCAGCCAGTGGTGATGACTTTGGCTACCGCGATTCAACCAACTACAGACACTACCCATTCCAGAGGCCATAGTCGCAGCAGCGCTAAAGTCACATTTGTCACCAACGACGACAGCTGTTTCAGAGGTAACAATGGGGTTTCCAAAAGGGGTTGTCGGAGAGACTTTGCCAGTCGTACCAGAGGTAGGGGCTGAGATACTTATACCGGATGAGGAAACAAACACTCAAGGAGGAGTGATGGAGATACCGGCAGGTGAGGGTTTGAGGATGTAGGGTGTTCATTTGGATGTAGTGGGCACAGATGCAGTTGTTACAGTAGATGCAGCATTGCTAGCACCGCCTGGGGAGCCAGAGAGAGAGAGTAGAGCTCAGGGGTTGGGCACATACTTGAGTATGAGGTTTAATAGTATACCAGCCCCACGGGCAACTGACATCCTCACGCTTGTGCAGGAAGTAGCCCTTGAAGGAGATCCTCTACAGATATAGGTGGAGGAGAGTCACCCGACACAGACCAATGGGAGTCCATGAAGAGCATTGTTGAGCGGATGGCGGAAGCAATGGAGACGACCATGGGTGCCCAACAACAACCTACAGTAGGGCCAGAGACAGTGATGGGAGAGGTTATGGAGACATTCCTCGCTGATGTAGCGACTTGGGCTCATCAGGTGGTGGCCTTTGTACAAACACATGCCTCGGATTGAGTGGTAAAGGAGCTAGAAAACATAATATCCTTATGAGAGTAGGATGTTTAACGACCTTTACAGTTTGTTTTGAGGAGCGCTGATGACCAAGTGTAGAGATTGTGGAGATGCGCCAGGATTGGGCCACTACAAGGGAGACAAGTATGGAGAGCCGCATAGAGGCTCTCATTGAGAAGATAGTCCAGATAGACAAGGATGCTTAAGACCGGGTAGCGGCAGAGGGCTCGGGAGGAGTCAACTACTAGGGTAGCAGCGATGAAGGCAGAACTAGCTATAGAAAAATCAGCTTGGGAGTCGGAGAGAGCAGCCTGGGAATCTGAGAGGATAGCCTTTTTGGCCCAGTAGAGTCAGCTACAACAGGTGGCAACGGAGAAGGATAGGAGCTTGGAGAGATTGTTGAAATGATGCAAACAGCCTTGGAGATTCAGGTGGAGGCTGAAGTAGATTTGAAAGTACAGACTAGACAAGTGCGTGAGCTATGAGTAGAGTTGGACGAGCTTAGAGCACGGAAGTCTACTTCACTAGGGACGCATCCCTCTTCCTAGTTGTAAATCTTGATGCAATTAGTTGTTTTGGTTATAGTTTGAGTTTGTTGTGAGGGTTGTCTCTATTTTGTCATCCGAAGATGACTTCACTTTTTGGGGGGATGATGTTGTCGGTAAAATCTATATTGTAGTTGACCGGTAGAATTGTATTCGAAAGGGCACGTGACGGTTGAGTCACCCCTTCGGGAAGGTATATGTACCTAGTCTGAATGAACTATTGGAACAACATTATCATTGTAATTGTTGTACTTGGAGTTGCATATTGCTTATATGAATTTAGTATCTTGTTTTGTGTTACATTCTAATACCTTAATGCGATAAGTATCCGTTTCTCTTGTATGGTAAACAATCTACAGAGTAAACCCCTATTAAGAAATTAAGGTAATCTCTTCCATAACCCCACTCTCTTGGATTACAACAATTCTCCATTCAGTGCTTTACGGAGTGAAGGTGATTGCTCAAGGTCAACCCAAGTGTTTAAATTTTAATCCAACCTCTCCTAAGAAGAGCATTAAGAGAGATTCAATTCGCCATAGAGTGTCGTACATCCCAAATTTTCAGGACCATCTTGCTATGGTGATCTATGGCACTCCCCAAACATACCTTAACCCTGCAACTTCAACCCCCAAGAGCTACTTAATAGGTCCTACCTGAGAGGGACCTCATCGAGGTTCAAATATCTTCAATACCATCAATTTGTTGAACATCCTTGTGTATCTGACTAATAAAAAGGCAAATTGTATATGATATTTAATCAACAACAAAGTAACTATTTGAGAGGTCCTTAAGAGGCCAGAAGTTCTATCGGAGAATGCGTGATGGTCTATTGAAGCTTCTTGTTTTAATGGTCTACATCAATAGTATAATTGCATCCTTCATCTTTGAAGGGTCAAGGACAACTCATCAGTTGCCTCTTCTATTACTCCGCACACTTTCAAGAACTTGCAAGTAGAGTTGGAGCAACCGATACCATCCTTACTATAATGTCCCCATTTTTAGGAAGCTCCTGGAGTTGGCTTGGTCAGTTCACTGTCGCGACCCTCGTGAGCTGACAGTGGGATTTGAGGGTCTCAATTGTGGGGTTATAGGCTTTCTAGTAGCCTATGCTGTGTTTTGGCTCCATTTGAGAGACTTACTATTTATAGTAAGTCAAGTTGTTGGTTCCGATGAGTTCAGTTGAGTTAGAGGAGTTGAGTGATGCTCTCAGTTTTTATTTTTGGCTTCTGGTTTGGGCTCCAAGAATCTTGGAAGGAAAGTCTATCTATTGTAAGTCACTCCGTCAAGTTCACGTTCACTCATCATCTCTCTTCGTCAAGATTGCTTTGGTATTGTCAGATTTCGATTCTGATGCTTCTTTAGTTGTTTTCACAAGATGGGTGAATTATAATTAGTATTCATCTAAATATGATGAGGTTGCTATTTTTGTTGGTGTTGTATATTAATCACCTCAGTATCATAGTTCATTGGAACCGGGATGAAAAGTTTTAAATAATGGGCATAAGAAACAGTGGCCTTGTGTGTCAGAATATTATGTTATGGTGGAAAAGGTCATTTTTGGAGCCAAAAGCAATTAATAAATTATATTATAATGGCCCTTTTCATTATATTTTACTATTATGTGGAGGAAGCTTCTTAAGTGAAGTTCTTTTGGGAAACTTGTGCCATTTGGAGATTATAAATATGAGGCCATTTGATGGGAAAGGCATTCGATTGATTATTTGCTTTTGTTGCCTATGAAGAATTTCTGAGTTGTTTGTAATTTGCCCTTGCTGAAGTATAAGGGTTTGGATTTGAGAAGCACCTGGTAATTCACAGCTGAGGTATTGTGAATTAATTCTGAGAATTGTTATAGTCTGAATTCTGGAGTTTTCCTTCTGTTTTGACTGTAGTTGGGAGACATTGTTGTGTGGGGAACTTAATTGCATTTCAGCCTGCGAATTGGGAAGGGTTTGTGGCATCATTACCTAAGCTAAACCACTACTAGCATGGATATTAATTTGTGCAAAATTGCAGTCATTTCTTGATCCAGGCGTGAGCTAATTGGAGCTGTTGTTATCAAAGTACACCTGCGAGTTGGAGTTTGGAGACGCCTGTGCATATTTCAGAGGCTGCTGTTCATCTCTAGAGCAGCAATTGGTTTGTTTATAATCTGCAAACATGTCTATACAGCCCACTGTTATAATCTTGGAGGCCTGCAATTGTTTCCTTGGTGGCCTGGTTCAATTTCTAGTGGTTTGCGATCAGGTTTGATAGTCAAGGAAAATCCACCATTATGCTTAGTTTTTTTTATCAATTAATGTAATTTTCAGTACATGATATGAGCAATTTAATTGCAACATCAAGCTTTTGTTAAAAATAGATCAATTCATTATTTTTTTTCAGAAATAGTGTGAAGCATTTATATTCTAAAAACACTAAAAAAACAAACATATACATTCCAATGTCATATACAGTTATAACAGACTTGTGCGCCAAGTGTTTGACGAAATGTGAAACCATTGAATTGTGAAGAAAATTGACTCACATTGGAGAAACAACAATCAATTAGCTAAGCCAATGCAGCACCAACACATGTCAAGGGATGGGCAATCCCTCACCATACACCCGTCATAGATCAATAGAAGCAGAAGGGTGAATGCTCTCAAAGCCTTTTCGTAGGAAGGAAAATTTGAAGGTCAAAATGATTGAATATGGTCACAGTTGATGGCATAACTGTTGTGTACAACTTGTGTCTGCTGGGAAACACTGTTCTTGATCAGATGCTAACAAAAATTGTATTTGACTCACTTCTTTCTTTTCATATTAAAATAGATGCAAACTGGCTATAGTAGCTTTGTATACTGCTGCATTTTCCCTCCTCTAGTTGGAACCTCCCTATCTAAGGATTCTGACTTCGTTCAATGCTGTTTGCTATAAGTAAAATAATGTTTCTTGTTATCCAAAAGCAACGTGATAGATTATAATGCATTAATGGAAGAGAATGAGAGAGCTAGAAATTGAACTAGATATTATCCACATGATGTTTAACTTTATATGATGTACTGAAAATCTCTAAGAAGAGAGGTAAAGCTACAATTCTTAAATCTTGCACCCTTATACATTGCATTTATACAGAACTACATACAATAAAAAATGAAGAGACATTGGTAGAGAATGAAATGGTTCATCTTATGGTTACTGGAAAATCTGTGCTACATCCAAAAGATTGACATGAGATGGCAAATTGGGAATGTTGCTGGAAGATTGTATTCACTAGTCAATTTGTTGTGGCCACGACTTTTTTTTATTGCTCCTATATGAATAACCCTGCTTTGGAGATAGGAAAAAACCAGGCCAAGCAAAGTGGCATCACTCGACCAACTCATTATCTGGATTTTGGTTGTTTCTTCAGTTATTTATGTCACGGCCTTTCCAATTTGTCCTTTTATAAAATACATTAAATCAGTTTTCTGGACAGTAACAATTGGACAAATTGTGTCCTATGCTTCAGACACCGAAGAAGTGTGTTTGAGGAATTCATTTGATAGCTGCTGGTCCAGTGGATGTTAGCACAAAATAAATCTAGGTAGTTTTTTTATGGTAGTCTGTAATTTCAGCGCTGTGATGTAACCTTGTGTGATGCTTAATAATACTGATCTGATCAAATTGCATCATCTTTTCATCAACATTGAAAGATAGTTTGCAAAGCGTTTCATATTCTCATTGGTTGTTATATTATGTGTTGAAAGGCACTACCTCCTGGTATATGTTAATATTCTAAAGAAAGTAATTCGGCTCTTTGCCATCTACAATAAAGGTAACCTTCCCATAAGTCAGAAAATTATGTTATCACTTGCATCTGTTCATGGATTCTTGCTACATTAGAATTCTAGCCTTCCTACGATTCATTTCTGAAACACAATGAACAAGGACAATTTTTTTTTTGTGTAGAACACAATTATTCTTCTGGGGGTTACGGGATTGGAGGGCGAAGAGGCAGTCAAAGATGCAACTTTTTGATCCTTTATTCTAAGTTACTGATCTTGGTTCTGATAGGTGTTCAGGTTTGGGTTCTGGTACACAGGTTTGGCAAAAATACGTTTTTGCTTGAGTTCTGGTTCTGCATATATCTATCTATCATTCCATATACATATTGATATATTATAAAATATTAAATTTATATGTACATCATAGATTCATAAATGTAATATGTTCAATGTTCATTCATCATTGGTTCAAAACTTCAAACATAAAATAATAATAAAAGTTAAAAGCATGATACTCATAAATCCATAATTGCCAATAAAGTTATAAACCAGCGCTTGCACCAAGAACAGGTGCAAGGATATAGCCAACAGTTGCATGCAGTCAAACATCTCCGAAAGTAGTGTATTCCAATAAGTCGAGGTTTACATCTAATTAGAGCACATTAATAGTGAGAAGAAACTCTTATCCCGGTAAACCAGAGTTTTAGAACATCTCCGGAAGTAGCGTTTTCCATGAAATTGGTGTTTACACCTTATCATAGTACACTAACTGTAAAAATGCCTTTGCCCTACAAACCCTTATAAGTTCTGAAGGTTGTCCTGTCACACAAATTCCAGTGGCACTTTTCCCTCTCCTATTGTATGGCAGTAAAAAACATGCCCTGATAAATGGCTTTTCCTCCTTTCACCTGCAAGTTCCAGTTCTTACATTTATAAGTTTATCTGATTCCCTGGAATCAACTGGATCATGAATATAAAATATATAAGCATCAGTGTTACACCAGTACAAGGGTACTTCAGGATGGCGGGATGTGGGCGCGAGTTTCTGGGATGCGGGGAAATGGACCTCATTTTCGGGATGGCAGGGGAGACGGCCAGGGGATGGCGGGAATGGGGGGACGGGCCAGAGAGGGGTGTTGTATAGTATACATATAGAACTTGAAATGCTAGTTATGAAATGATGTTTCAGTAGTTCACTAGAACATACCAAATTAAAATGCTTGAACATAGCAAAATTGCAACATGAATTAGAATTATTGACATTCAACATAGTAATGTATTACATAACCAATAGTAACATTCAAAAATCAAAATTCAAAAAGAAATTCAAGTACACATCCCAGTGGCGATATGGTTGCGGAATGGTGGAGGTGGGGGTGCTTGTGTACTCAAGTACCTGGTGCGAGGAGGTCTCGGGGACAGGTACTTCAAGGTTTGGGAGGGAGGTGTGAGTCTCCAGGTTACACTGATAAGAATTTTTCTACTGATGTGAGCTGTTAATCCAAATAACAGTGCAACAGACTTTTTTTATTTGTTAACTCCCCTTGTTGAGTAGCCTTCAGCCAAGGATTGATTTTGGAGTTCTGCTATAAAAGTTGCAGTGATTTTTTATTTGATCTCATTTAGCCTGTAAAAATTTCTTCTGGGATGTTTTATTATGGAATATTGTATTTTTTTGGAGCCAAAAATGTCAATGGCAAGAATATTTTGGATCTAAGTTCAGCACAGTAAGGCGGGGTTTTATGGAAGGGAGTTTCTTAAAAATGAGAATTTCAGCTAGTTGAGACTTTTGTCAAATATTTTAAAGATATGAGAGTGAGGAAAAACAGGTTTATCATCTTTTTAAGACTGTCCTTGTGGGTAGTATGTCTTTTACTATGGACTTTCCAGGAACTCGGTATCACAGAGCTCTTGAAGCACGCTAAAAGATTGATGGAATTATGTGTTCTTTAGTAGAGAAAAGAAGAACAATTTTGAGTTCAGGAATGAAAAGTAATGATGATGATGATCTGCTGTCCACCTTGATTGGATTCAGAGATGAAAGGGGGAGGTAGTCATAGAGAAGGAGATCGTTGATAACTTTATTTAATACTTCATGCTTATTCACCACCTCAGCTGTGTGCCAAACAGAGATTACATGTTTAAACCACACAAAATGCAAGAATTGGTGATCAAATGACATTTACACATGCCAAAAATAGGTAGATATAAAGCTATGCAAAAAACAATTCAACACCAAATAGTGGAGGTTTGAATCCAAAATAGTGCTGAGTCAATGCCAAGCAGAGCAAATCATAGCCAAAAGATTCTAATCGATCCAAGCAAATTCTAGTGCCAAATTTTCAAAGCCCTGTGGCAGATGTGAAGGTTGCAGGGGAATAAAATAAAGAAAACATAGCATAAAACAACAATATGCTACAGCATACACAGATTGAACTGTATTATTAAACACTTGTAGATACAAATAATGTATGCAACAACATATAAGAGAATTCTGTTCTCAAGAAAAATCACTTTACAGATATACCCAAAGATACATATGTATAGAGAACATCCCTTCCGATCATGAGCAAAGGTTGTTTAGTTACTTGCATTACAGAGTCAGTAAAAATCAGAATCCATTTGCAGAGTTCAGGCAAATCTGATTGTGGACAGCTCAGATTGTGGCAGTGAAGATGGCAACAAATCAGATAACAAATACCTGCCGAAATGTTTTTGGTGAAAACATGATGTTTTCTCGGCTAGGGTCCTTTTCACATCTTTTTCTGTAGTCATTAAAGTTTTTTGATCTTGCTGGGAGCCGTAACGTGGTTTCCAACTGATTTTGCCGGTTGCATGAGATGATTCTAGCAGGGTTCCCCACATGAAAAACCCTATCGGCTGATAAAATACCTCAAATATCATATTAATAATTTGCACAAGTCTCGAAATGTCATTTAAAAAATGAAATCTCAAATTACAAGCCAAATTTCATATTCAATATTCAAATTTATATTTATCATGATCATGGGAATCAAGGTCAGCATTTGGTTCAAGTTCATTTGAACCACCATTCATGCCATTTGCAATGTGGGGCCTGTTTTTAGATGTCCACAGCCTTGGAAGTTGCAACTTCTTCCAACTAGGCATATAGTTATAGCCAGATCATTGGATGGAACCTTCAGGCATAGCTTCTTCATTCGCGATAATCAGTATAGACTGCAAAGCTCAAATACAATATGACAATTGAACACAACCAAACAATTTTCGGTTTGTGCAGGTGACAGAACCAAATCTTCACATTACAAAACTTGATTGTGGCATATTACTGCTTCAATTCTTGAGCCCGATAAATAAAAGTTCAAACATAGTGCTCTGAAGATATATAAGCCAAGTCCAACACCTTATGTGGGCAGAAATATACCTGATCGCCATGAGTATTTATATCTGATAAATGAGCCATGAATAACAAGAGGCATATGAAGAATGCGAACCTTTCCTTTCTCAGCAAAACCACAGGTTTCATCTGAAATACTTGTACAACCATATATATATTGCTGGCCATTTTATGTGAATGCAAAGTTCAAACTTCAGATTATAATATCCAGTGCATTGGATATATGGTGATAAACAGAGAATGATGCTTACATACAGTTGCCGTGATCATTGATACTTTACGACACTTTCTGAATTCGAAGTATTTCTTATTAACACACTATCATGTTATAAACATGTCTGAGAACAAACAGAACTAGACAATCTAACATCATCCTGCATTGTCTTTGTGACATCAATAACAACTTTGGCTGATAATATGATAAATAATGAAAATTATGGAGTATGCTTTACTTGATCCAAATATTGTCATTTCCAATACACAGATCTCTTGTAGCCATTCTTTGCTTATTGATCTCTTAAAATACGTTCCCATTCTTCAGAATAAAAGTGTACACCAATGTTGTCTTCGCTTGCGGGATGCAGTTTCCAAGATCTTGATGGCTTGATATTTATATGATTGCAGCAAATAAATGTATTATTCATTTCCCCCTGGCCGTTTGCATTTGTTTGTTATCCTCATAGTCTGTTACATCTAAACCACAATTCAAAATGTCTGTTCATTGGCTTGAAATTACAATGTAGTGAATTTGGAACTTTCAAACATTAGATACTTTAATGTTTTTCATTTAACTTTCCTCTGATGATCTGTATGCAAAAGTAGTGCTTCACATTGAAATTGCTAATATTTAATTTCTTATTTTTTCCCTTCAATGACAGGTAGATGATGAGATTGGTTTATCACCAGTCTTAGCCCCCAAGCATAAAGATATCCCAAAAGAGGAGCCTGTAGACACCACTCCCACTAAAGAGAAGACTCCAGCATCTGCTCGTGCCTCACCAGTAACAACTAAATCAGCTAAAGGAAAGAGGAAGTCAGGTAGTGATGATGCAAAGCCAAGTGGATCTGTATCTACAAAGAAGACAAAAACAGAGGTAAGTGATCACTTTTCCAAGGTACTTAACTAAAATATTCTTAATTTCATCTGGAATTTTAAGACTCTGTTAAACTTTCAACAGTTCATTTGTTATTCCTAGATGTACCTGCCTGAATAGCTTAAGTTGAAAATGTAATAGGATTCAAAGTCCACTACTCAAGCAACCATTAAAGATGAAAGTATAATTGCAACAAAAAATGTTTCACCATCTGGAAAACAAGTGATCCCAAATTCTAGCAAGGCCACTGGTGCGCAGGCAACAGGACCAGTGACGGAGGAAGAAGTACGGACTGCTTTGCGGCAGATGGCTCCAGTCACTACCCAAGAGCTTGTAGCAAAATTCAAGGCCAGACTCAAGACGCCAGAGGTTTGGATTGTATAGTTTATTAATTTATTCTAATAATGGGGAATTGTCATAATTGTCAAGAAGTAAATGGAAAAAGTAAATCCAACTATATTGTTCAACTCTAATTTTTAATCCTCTCTCATAATCTTTACTATTATACTGCAAAGTTTTTTCCCATAAGAAGGTTGCATTAAGTATTCACTGGATATGTTGGCTTCTATCTGTAAGTTTAAAGAGAGTGCAGGATACCTGGTATGTCAGTTGCACCAATACTAGACTTAACATGTTTTTTTCTTTACCCTATTTGTAATACAGGATAAATCATCCTTTGCAACAATATTGAAGAAAATTTCTCGCATTCAGAAAACAAATGGCGCGAACTTTGTTGTATTGCGAGATAAGTGAAGCTTCTAGTTGAATTAAAATGTAGCTGATTTCTCCCATGTGGCACTGCTACAAGCTAGGCTTGGTAATCTTGTGGCATCATCAGTGCACAATCATTGGATTCAAGGAATTTGGATGGGTCTCTTACTTTTGAGAATTGAATCTGAGATATGTAAGTGTATTTGCAATGGATTTGTAGTACCATGATTCAGTATAATTGGTAGTGTAATTAATGCATTAAAATATGCTAGGTTATAATTAATATCAATATATTTTAGAAAATATTAAGGTATGTTGTACTACATTTTCCTGTAACCCTGTAAGATTTTAAGGTATGGATATTATTTTTTTTATGTTTGCACTGTTTAGAATCACACTTAATGATCCATCGAGTGAGAAAAAAATAATATAGTAGATTGCAAATTTTGGTACTTAAAGAGGGAGGAGAAGTTTGACTTTGAGAATGAGAGCCCTTAGAAAAGAATGAAATGAAAGATTTTTAATGACGTCCACAAGACCAATGGTCTATTGGACCAAAAAAACCCTTAGTTAATCTGCTGTGATTTCTCCAGGCTGCCTCTTTTGCTGTGGATCTGCATAAGTAAGATGGCCCCCTTGTGTCGAAGTCTTGTCCCTTTAAAAAACTCTTCTATGTTGGTCCCCTGTAAAGTGTCCTTGTGCTGGTTGCAAATGTCATCGTAGGTGGTGCAATCTTTCACATAATGCCATTCCATTTCTACCACTCCTTTGCAAAACCTACAAACTCCCACTTTTCTTTAGGGACCTTCCATCTACCAGTTTCACATCTCAACCAATGCAATCCAGACCTCAGTTGGGCAAAAGGTTATAAGAAGAAAGATATCTAATGTTTAATAATTATATTATAAAATTATAAGATATTAAATGGCTAAGAATGTAACAATGTAAAGTAAAATGGTGTGCGAAGAATTATCAAATGTTAAGATTACAAATAAGTAAAATTTAAGAAATATAAAGAAATATTTTTTATTTTTAAAGCAGCAAAATTAGGGTGCTGCCCCTTAAATACAACAGCTCGGTGGGCATCCATGAACAGATTTGTGTTTTCAGCAAATTAACAACATTAACAAAAAAAAAGAAAAAAAGTTGAACTTCAAGACAACAAAAGTGGCTAGAATCTATGGTCATAGTATCGACTACTAACACTACAACCATCTACAATACTAACTAATACAGTAATAAGAGTCTTTAAACCAGGCCATGGGGGCCACACACAACACCAATACTTAAAAAGGGCTCTCAAGTTGCTAAACTTATTTTGCTTGCATGCCTTGCTGGACATACCCATTGCCCAATCTTCTGTAAGAAACTTGTAAATCTCCCTATAGTTGCCCTCATTGTCATCCATATTGAGCATGTTCTTTTCTAACAAGTATAAGGTAGTGTTTGAGCTTTACATATTTTTTTAATGTGAAGGATAATGCTTCTTGTAGCCCATTCTCTATTTTTGCAATCCGTATTTTGCTTTTTCTCACCTCCAACATGGCTTCACATTACACTGCACCTAGAGAGGTAGTGCTACTATCAATAATACGTTGCAACATTTTCCTCGAGCACTAGATTTTGGGTGAGGTCTAAGGATTTAGTTTTGGGTGAGGGAGGGCAATAGAAATGGGAGCCTCCTAGATAGTAAAAGGTATGGGAGGGCAAAGAGTAAGGTAAAAGGCTAAAGCCTAAGAATAAGACCTTGGTGTAGGAGTATTAGCTTTTTGCCTCGATTCTTAGTGGTCTCAACTTCATTGACAAAATTCTCGGAGACTACAGAGTAAAGAACATCAAAGCAATCATGTTAATGTTTTTGAAATAATTCAAGAGTGAAATGAAAAAAATAATAAACTCCAAATCTGTCCTCAAAAGTAAAATACTTCATAACCATCAAACACACCTAGTTCCATTGTTTTGGTGATTGTTCATAATCATAACCACCATGCCTTGCGTAACAATTGATTTAAGCTCTCTAGATCCATAACCTTGCAAGTATTCTTCTACTTTCTCCTTGTCATAGAGGCATTGGTTGTTATGGCTATTAACTCATTGATTTTGAAAGAAATACAACCCATTGACACTCTTCTATTAGCCCATGGGGACAAATCATTTAGAAATATTTTTATTATGGCCTGTTATGTTCACAATGAATTGAGCTATCCCCCTTCTTTACAAATATGCCAAATCATTCCATTATTCTTGAAATCATTAAGTTTGTTAGACTCAACACACTCTTTCTTGTTCCATTGCATTGCGTTCAAGAGTAGAAAACATTTTGTTAAACACAAACCCCAAATTGAAACTAATAATGAAAAATGTTTCTTGAGCCCATAATGAATGATGGGAATCAACACACACTTTCATAAATTTTTATGTCACCCTCTGCATCCTTCTCCAACATGGCTTCATGCATATGTGAACAATCTTTCATAATTATACAAATAAGAGACATACAAATATAAGACAAATTGTTCAATTTGATGTTTTTGAGCTCGATAATAATTATGATTTTATTCTTTGAGTCAGAGATTGAATTTGGCTTGAACCAAGGGTGGATAGATCCAGGGAATCCCGGAATCCCCCTTCCTTAACAAAGACATAGAACCAAAGGTCGATTAACAAACTTGAATCAAGATTTTCCAGATTTAACTCCCTTTGTATTCAAAGAGTCATTTTAAAGGACCCTAACTTCGATTTCCTACTCTTCTAGACTTTTATAATGTGCCAACCATCTTCCATTCTAGCAACCTCATTCTGCCAATTCGTAGTATATGCCATATCCTTGACCTGACCATCAAAGTACTTCACCTCGATTGTTCTTGATTTTCATCTATCGTTTGATCATCCACTGTTCATAGGTTCCCACATAAGTGTTTTGTTCCCTTCCAACTGAAGTGACAACCCCTTTGCTTGACCACCTGATAACCTACCACCTCAGTTCTGTTGAAAGACTGTTTTGTCTTCTGCTTAGGAGTTGATTACATCTTTTCTCCACCTATTGCTTGAGCAAAGCTGTTTTGTTGCTCCACCTTTCTCTCAATTGTGTAGTATTGCACGAAAGAGTCCTTCCCTATTAAGTATGATTGTGTATTTTGCCTTTATCACACTCATGTTGTCACACGTCTCATCTGAACACAACGCCTACATCTGAAGGGAATCTCTTTCTAATCCACAAGTTGAGTCCAAGAACCTTATAAGTCTTAATCACATTTTTTTGTCGGAAGCCCTTTTACAACATCCATTTCAACTAAGAGATGACTAAGGTAGAATCGAGCAAAGTCGATGAACCTTCATCCACTATGAAAAATTCCCTAAAGCATCACTTAAAACTTCCAAGAAAGAATCAAACTAAACATGTGGAGGAAAATTATGAAGTTTCACCAATAGCTAAAGTTTATTAAAAACTTCATTGGACACGTTAAAATCTTGATGTCATGGCTTCAATGTTTAAGCAAATTTACAATCCCAACACCATTGATGATCACATCATATTCGATTTCTATCGTATGAATGTTGAACAACAATAAGAAAATATTTTACTCTACAACTCATCCCTTTCTGCTTGTAGGAGAATTGCTAATGATAGTCAAAGGGATGGCTAGAAAGTGTAGTTAGTGTAGTGGGGCTACAAAAAATTGGTCTAAATTTTGGGTCGAAAATGTCATTTTTGGATCCACAAAAGAATAGTAGGGGTGGGGCTTTTGAGCTTTTGCAAGAAGTGCTTGGAGGTTTGTCTCAGACCCCCTTATACACTTCGATTGTAAGGATTAGGATCTACACACATCACTTATGCAACAAATGGATGATGTCATTTTCCATGTGTCAAAACACTTGCTCAACGGTGTCGGAGGATGAGTTGGATGAGGAGGTTGACCACAACCAATATCATATGTAGGTCTAATTGGTCATTTCAGAGGGTTTTGACCTAGCTTGATCGATCTTTGTAAGTGGATTACATAATTTTAGGATGAGCAAATTTACCTTCCAACGGAAGATTTACCCTGTAGAGCATTGCAAAGAGCTTAGATCTCGCTATGTTTGTAGAGCAAGACCAAAATACTCTACAAAAGACTCCAAGAAAACATGTTAATTTTCATTATGGAACATTTAAGGGTTTTCTCCTTCCATAATAGGGACTTATATTTTCGAGTAAATATTGTTCTTGCCTCCAACATCTTAATCCTTTGGTTACTAGGCCCATGACATTCAACATTTTGAGCTTTTGCAAGAAGTGCTTGGAGGTTTGCCTTAGACCTTCTTATACACTTTGATTGTAAGGATTAGGATCTACACAAGTCACTTATGCAACAAATGGATGATGCCATTCCCCCGTGTCAAACACTTGCTCAACGATGTTGGAGGATGAGCTGGATGAGGAGATTGACCACAACCAATATCATATGTAGGTTGGTCATTTCAGAGGGTTTTGACCTAGCTTGATTGATCTTCTTAAATGGATTACATAATTTTGGGATGAGCAAATTTACCCTCCAACGAAAGATTTACCTTGTAGAGCATTTCAAAGAGCTTAGATCTCACTATGTTTGTAGAGCACGACCAAAATACTCTACAAAAGACTCCAAGCAAACATGTTAATTTTCATTATGGAACATTTAAGGGTTGTCTCCTTCCATAATAGGGACTTATATTGTTGGGTAAATATTGTTCTTGCCTCCAACATCTTGGTCCTTCGATTACTAGGCCCATGACATTCCCCTTTCTAAAAATGTGTTCTATAGTAAAAGATTCAAATCATGATAGGAGAGCCCAACATCTTCTAAGATTGATATTGTGTTAAGGTCTTCCTTGTTGCACGTGAATAATAACTTGTTACAATGATTAAATTGAAGATCTTCAAATGTAATTGAAATGCTTATCTAAACATAATAATCAAATAATGATAAATTGAACATAAGAGAGTGAGATGAGAGAAGACAAAACACAAGTTGATAATGAAGTTCACCAATTGGCCAAGTCTCTAAGCCCTTCCAGACTCTCTTCACATTATTTTTGCTTGTAAATTACCACTAACTCATCTCCCCATTTTACCTCCTCTTTTATACACACAATTTACGAAGTATGGTGTAAAACGATATAATTTGAAAAAGAACCCACACCTCCCTAATTTTATATTATATCTTCAAGACCCCTTAAAATTTCCTATAACCTTTTTAAAACAATTCCAACCCTTTTAAATGGATCATACAATTTGATCCTTAACATTAAATAATTTGGGTTGGTTTATGGTTCTTATTTTAGTTTATATGTTATAGGGAACCACCAAATTTCAGCTAAAGAGATCTCTTGACTTAGCAATCACTAATTTTTAGCTAGTGGGAGGTCGAGGGTTCAAACTTTTAATCCCCATTATTTGCTTTTCTTGTCTTTAGATAAATGGCAATACTAAATATAGTGAATCAAAGATTTTGAGGTGTAGTGGTAGATAGTTAAATTAAGAATTGAATGGTCATTGGTTCAACCCCCAAGGACACTACAATGGTTTTTCTTAAAAAATCACAAACAACCAAATGGGAAACGATGCCTTGTGGCACCTTGTTATTGTACCACATGGTCATATTCAGTACACCTTGCAAGAACAAGTATCGAGCCCTGATGCCACCTCATCAAATTTCCATATATGCTACCGACTACACTGCCATGCCATGTTGATGTTAGAATAGCCAACCCTTTTCCTACACTAAATTGACAGTCCCTATCTTAAGCAAACAAACTCCATTTTCAACAATTCAAATGGCATAGAATTATGTCGACAAGCCCTTCAATATGAGAACACATTAGCCTAATTTTGAGACGGTCAAAATTCTAGCTAAAATTCACTCCAAAAACTTCCTGTTTGACCAAACTTTGTCTGATCACAACTTTTGCACAAACTTCTTTCAAGTCTGTTCAAGTTGCAGTGGGTTTGTATTGTTGAGCACTTCGACATGGTGATGATTTTTTGGAGTGTTTGGAACACTTCATTTTTGGGTGGAAATCCACATGGATCAATCCTCTCATGAAGAGATTTTGGACCTCCAAAAGTGACATATATTAAGACAATATGTGTGGGCTTGGCCTCTCCACTTGTCCTATATTGTTTGTGCACTTGCATAGCTAACTCACAATTACAATGAATAATGCAACAATATTGTTAGAGGACATAAATTATTTTATCACTTCCATAAGCATCTATATCAACTATCATAGCCACTAACCAACAACCATTGACTAGTATCAAGTCGAGCAAAAATGTACATATGAAAGAGAATAAATCAATATCGTATCAATCTTTCAAAACAGGAATAGTTTTTCCAAAGGGAGCCTCCAAAATTTCAGCCGTAGGTTGAAAATTTGGACCATCAATGTTTTCATTATGTGTCCCCACAAGCTATATTCTTGGTGTATCCCTTGAAATATGTTTAATAGTAGCCTTTTCTACCTCAAGTCTCTGCCTCCAAGCATTTGTATTGATAGGAATTAGAGTTAAATCCTTACTCGCAAAAGAATGATAAGTATTAATTCTATGAGCATATACAATATATTGAATGCCATCTTTAAACAAATGATAAAGATTCAATTCCCTGTAGAAAATAGCCTTCCAGTCATATAAATAATGGTTAACCAACACTATCCCAAAGATATCTAGTGGAACCACATCAAAATGTACCTCATCAACAAACTTACTTGTGATTGCAAATCTCAAAGTGCATTGGCTTTTACTTGCAATTTATTCTTTTCACAAACAAAATCGGGTGGATAAGGTTTGTTGTGTAGCTTTTAATCCCAAGTTCCTTACAACATCTTCATCAATTAACTTGAGATACACTATTTATGTGAGCATTAATATTAGTATGCTTAGCAACATCACTTATCAAAAACTCATTTCTTTCTTATCTTTAGGAACATCATTAGCTTAAGAAGTGAAAGCACATTATCAAGAGAAACATCAGACAACACATTCCTCTCTCTGAAAATATTTTGTATAGTAAAAGATTCAAATCATGTTAGGAAAGTTGTATCATCTTCCAAGATTCTCTCAATGGTCTGACTTGCTTGCATCAAACTTTTAATCACCACAATTATAATCTTTGTGTCAATTTAATTTCATTAGAGTTAATTCTAATTGATAAGTCTATTCTAATCCCCCCAAAAAACTCCATGTCCTCCACATGGGTACTAATAGAATCATTTAAGTTGCCAATATAAGCATATAGTTAAAATTAAAATTATTTCCAAGTTCTCTTAGCCCTCTAGTTATTACCACCCAACTTTATAAGAATCTAAATATCAAATCTCACATTATCATCTTCTCGTCATGATGACGGATCATAGAGTAAGTGATATCTAAAATATTGAGTAGAAGATTATACTCTTTTCATCCTAATAAGATAGATAGATACATGATTTTTCATGTCCACAAGGCTAAACATAGCCTATGGGACAACCTTTCAACTAAACCAACTTTAACAACTATGTTATTTTTTTGTGCAAGTTGATGATGAGCCCACCTAACTTCTCAATGTTCTCCTTACTGAATAAGTTGTGCCAAGAGATGCCATATATAATATTTGCAAATTTGAAGTAATATCCTTTTATGCCTTACATTCTAACAAAAAGTGTTGCTCGGTTCCCACCTTTCTAGAGTTGCCAAGCATGCAAACTCTTTCTTCCCAAGACTATTTTGGCCTCTTCCTTTGCCATGTTTCGCATCACATTTGCTTATAATTTGTTCTTAGTTGTGCAATAAGACTTTTAGCTCTTCAAGAAATGTTGGCCCCAATGTATGCCTTTTGGAGTTGATCACATGTGGGGTTGAACTCGCTGATTTAATAGGTTTTTTTCCTTCCAAGTCTATTTCCCCAATTTCTCTTATAGAATTTCTCCATTAAAATGATCTTTATTTCTTTATTATTTGTGGGGCACATGTTGAAATGAATATTCAATTTTCTCATCTACTTGATGTTTGTTGCATCCATGTCTTTTTACGTTTGCACAAAATATCATTAAAGACCACTTTAGGCCATCTACCTTCACACATTTTTCAGTTCTTTTTATATAACTAATGAGGCAAACCATAGTAATTGCCTCAATAGGTGCAACCCCAACTTCACTTAACATTATATCATATGAAACAATGTTTTTGATTTTAAACTTGTTTATGATCCAACGCTTTTGGATCCCCTTAATTTATTTCCATTGTAAGGTTGAAGTTCTGTTGGCCCATATTTCACAAGCATATAGAACAACCAGTAGCACAAGAAGCCCGAATAAAGTTTGAGTAGTTTTCCAATCCCAATGCTCTACCTCACAATAGCTATTTTGAAGTGCATAAAATGTCTTCTATCCTCCTAATACTCTTTTCTTTCTACAACCTTCCCAATGTAGCTTTTTGTTGAAATCAATCCCAAAGTATTTATACTGTGCAACTTCCTCAAGAATGTTGCCCTCAAAATAGTACTTATGCTGATGTAATTTTTTGTTTTTAGAAAAAATCATGACATTAGTCTTATTGATATTGACCTACATCCCTACCATTTTACAAGAAGTGCTCAAGAGAAAGTAAGTGATCTTGCAAACCACGAGTAGATTTGGCAACCAAAATGAGATCATCCGCATAGAGGAATAGTCTTATTAAAAATTCACCTAATTGGATATCATCAGTATTTTGCATGCCTAACCATTCTTCAAGTTTGTCAATATATAGCCCAAACAGAGTAGGAGAGTGGACAACCTTGTTTGACCCCGATATCACTCCTAAAGTACTTTGAAATGCCATCTAGAGTTCTGATTTTTGACTTCCAGCTCTTCATACATCCTATGAACAACAACTCTGAGATTTGTAGGGATTCTCAATTCTTCCATCCTAAGCCAAATTTTGTCCCTAGGGACAGTGTCAAAAGCCTTTTTAAAGTCCACAAAGCAGCAAAAAAAACTCATCATTTCTCTGACACGTTTTTTCGATAATATGCCTCAGGGTTATATAGTGATTGATTGTTGAGTGCTTTGGCCTAAAACCAACTTTCCCTTTTCCACGTTTATGATTTTCTTTAGCCCATTTGTTGATTCTATTCTCTATCATGTTGCCAAAGAGTTTTGCAAATGAATGATTGATTATTATAGTCATGTAATTGGAGGGATCATTGACATCACCACTCTTAAAAAGGGGTATAGCAAGGCTAATTGTCCAATCTGTAAGAAACCCATGTTGGTTGATACTATTGAAGATTTTTGTAATGTGCGGTGCAAGGGTTTTCATTCCCCACTTGATGTACTCTTCTTGAAATTCAGCCAAGTTTTTTGCCTTACCTATACCCAATTTCTTTGTACCCATCTTAACCTCTTGCACAATGAAAAGATCCTGCATATTATGGATCAAAGGTTGCAGGCCCACCTGATCTTTTATTATTATTATTAAGTTTTCTAGTATACTTGAACCATTGAGTGGTTGTAATAATATTTTTAGCTTCTTTCTTTCTTGACTGTAATTCTTTCCAATAATGTTTGGGGTTATTTTTACCAAGAAAAATTAGCTCTTCTCTCTTTGTGAACATAAAGTCTATTTTCTTCTTCTTTAGAATATGCTTGTACACTTTAATGTTGAGACTTGTTTTATTAGACTCTCTTAGCTTTCTCTTGGCTAATTTGCACTCCTTATCAAACCGCACATTGGTTGGAAAACAATTTGTTTTAGATTTCCTTTGCTTTGATCTTTCACACTTGGAAAGAGCCTTGTGAATGAGGTTAGATAATGCACGGTAGTTATCATCATGTACGTGCATGCCCTCACACTTATAATAGATCATACAATGCTATCCAAAATATTGATGCAAATATTCTGCCATAAGAACTAGAAACACTAGCTTGCAAATATGTACCATGGAAATATTGTTTCTAAAATGACAAACTATTTGTATTTCAAGATTTTGTGTAGATAAGCTTTAGAGGCTCATATTTATTTTATTTTTCTAAGATTATTTTGTGAAAATTGCATCTACAAGAGTTTTATTAGTTTTATCCCATCATGAATATTTACTAGGATCCAACTTGCATCTTATAGATGCACAAAAAGTTGGCTTTAAATACAAATTGCCAACTAAGAATAAGATGTTTCTTTGTTAATTCATTAATTCATGTCTATAGTAGAGTATGTTTACATAATGGGTAGTTTGTTTTAAATTTTTCGTTTCTTGGAATTTGATATAATGATTGTTACTCCCTATTTATATAAGGCAGGGAACTTACATTTTCATTTGCCTATATCTTATTGATCTTTATAATAAATTTTTGTGAAGTTCTAATGTTTAGAGATAGATATTGTTTTATTTTAAAATGTATTTCTACCTAGTGATTTCTTTTTTGCAGCTGACTATTCCTAGTTTTTTTTCGAGGAGTTTAATATTATTGCAATTCAAAATAACAATAATAATAAAAATGAAAAAGATAACAACACAAATAATGCCCTCTAATTGGAAAAGTATATGCAAAGTTACCCTAAGGATAATCAAAGAATAAATGATAGAGGCAGGCATTACAGATATATGCAAAAACAAAGGAGGAAACCAGATTAATAAGGAGTGAGTTTTAAAACAAAAACAACATAGCGGATAGGCAATTTTAGCAAGCTACACACACATATATAGAAGAAATGAACGAAGGGGGTTTGAGGAGGTGAATGCATTGTCAACGTGGACAAAGGAACATGTAAAATTCAAGCACTGATAAGAGGAAAAAAGGAGAGATAGCGAGTGGGAAGGTAACATGAGAATAAGGGCTTCCCTTTGATGATGTCATCCAAGCATAAGAGAGCACAATAAGAAATTAAAACGAGTAGCTTAGAACTACTAATATGTGAGTGAGCAAAGGAAGACAATGTGAATTTAGCATTGTCTGCTTTTAGAGAAATAAATCTACGTTTTGAGCCATATCATGTTCTTCTCACTGAGTGGAGATAAAAGAAATCAAAATTTGAAACCCTAAGGTGCGAACACCATTAATCAAGTGCGAATTCTATTAAGTGTATAGACATATTCCCAGAATTATAAGTGCATATCAGAATCAAGAGAAGACAGTTTGTAGCAAAAAAAGAAGCACAAATACACAATATCAAAAAACGAGTGAATTTAGAATCTTCAAAGGAAATAAATTCTCAATAACAAAAATAGTTTTATAGGCAGCGAATACAATTCATAGACCATACACACAAGCATCTAACAATTGCATGATCACTGTTGACCAAACATCTGATCAATGAATTTCATTATTGGGACAAAAAAATTCCCAGTCTTTAGCAATGACTTTCATTGTTAATGAAGCAAATTGATTATCAATTAAAAGTGAAAAATAACTGAGCGAGAAGGGCATGGTTTTAGCTTTAGCTTGTGCAGTTTTTGAGCCAATGCATGAGACATTTTGAAGAGAACGAATGATTTCAGAAAATTTGACGAAATGAGTGATTTTTTTGTTTTGTTGTGTTAGGATTCCCTTTTTTTTGGTAGGGGTTGTAATAAAACAAGTTAATTTTTGAGATTCTTAAATGCATTGGTGTTTGAGTAGTGCATGGTTGTAAGACATCATTTATGGGAATCAACTTTTTTTTTTATTGCTCTTTTAGCAATTTATTTAGAATTGTTTAAACATTATTTTGTTTATTTAAACGTAGGGCAGAGATCTGAAAATTTTAGTAGGTCAGGAAAAGTTAATTAAACTTGAGTTGTGAAAGCCCCTGCATCTATCCTCTATATGTTCTTTACAATTTTCTGAGCATTATCTTGTTTATTTAAGTGAACAGAAAAAAAATTCAAAATTTTTGGCACGTCAAAAAAGTAGAAAATACTTGACCTATCATTGCCCCTATGTCTATTTTCTGGAATTTTATTAGAGTACATGTGTGCTTTTATTAAAACTAAAAATTAATTAGAATTGAAAAATGATGAATTATTTCTCTAATTTTCCAATGGTACCGAAGATAATACGCTCATTTATGGTGAACGAAGTATGCTCTTCCCTTCTATCAATTGTTGAAATTGCTTCCGAAGAAAAAACAATATGAGGAAGGGTGGATAAAGGTCCAATCCCATAGACCCAAGAAGGATAGATCATATCACCTAGGAGGGAAAAAGCTTAGACCTGTGGCTAGGTTCCCTAAAAATAATGGAAGAAGGTGTCCAAATCAATCTAATGCCTTTGACCTCCTTCAAAAGATAGATTTGGTAGAATATGATTCTCATCTGATCTCGTCTTCTATATCAGATAGAAGGAAGGACTCCCCAACTCAGGGACCTCTAACAACTTTGAATCATGTCAAGGAAGAAAAGAAAATGGATCGAGAAATTATCTGTCTATGATAACATGAGATTAATTATGTTCAAAGAAGATGCTAGGATTGAGGATTTTTTCCTGATGGACATGCCTCGATATGGAGGTGTGTTCTATTTCTAAGTAGCTTAAAAATCTTCTAGGAAAGTTGGCTAACCTATGAATTATGGAAAATGAATTTATATATTTGGCTTGTGATATTTTAGATCTAAGAAATAAGATCCTCTACAAGGAAACCCTAGTTTTCAATGATTACACTATAAAATTTCTCTGATGGAGCTCATTCTTTGATCCAAAAAAGAAGCCAAATTTGAAGTAGGAAAAACAATCCTTCTTTCTAATCTCTTGATTTAATTTATGGTTAAAGATGCACTAAAAACTATAGGCCACAAATTAGATTCATATATAGGGTTGGTAGAATTTGATATTTCTTTCTCTAGTCCAATTATTGTAGTTAGAGTAAATGTTAATGCAGATGAATTCAAAACACTAGATATTAATGTAAATGGTAAACTCAACAATGTCATTCAAGACTTGCCAAGAGTCTTTTTAGAGTAGAACTAGTTTATGTTGTTTCTCAGGCTCAAGATCTGTGTCATTAGGATCTTTCAAGGAATTCCCCAAGGAAGTTTTGATCTGGTCAAGAAGCAGAGGAAGGGGAGGTTTTCTCCAGTAATCCAACCCAAACAGAGGAAATCCAAGTGAAACCCCAGAATGAAAGGAAGTGAAAGTCAATATGTTAATAGAGTCTCTAAATAATATGGTAGTGGATGATCTAATGAATCAGTTTCTGGATGAGATTTGTGATTAGGAGGAGGTGAAGTTGCAAAAATCTATTTTAATCTCTAAAATTATGGAAGCTGACCTTAGGAAAGAGGAAATAACCTATATTTTTGATCAAGAAATGATAGATTTTGAGGTCAATGAGGAAATGGTGGAGGATAACTTAGGAGCTTTAGGTTTGGGACTTTCTCTCCCAAGAAAAGGAGCTCCAGATTGTGCAAAAGTGTTGAAGAAGCAAGGTCGGAAATCCTTACAAGAGTTGAGATCTAAAGATGGGGTAGCTAAAGGTCAAGTTGAACTTATCGATATTCTTTATGCAGGGAAGGGGAAGATCCTTCCCACAACACCATGAATATTATTACATTGAATGTTAGGGGCCTCAATGCCCCTAACAAGCAACAACTCCTAAAGCATTGCATATCTAACACTAAGGCTGACATAATTCTTCTTCAAGAAACTAAACTAAATAGCGAAGAGATGGGTAAATTTAAGAGGTCTCTAGGTTGGAGGGAGGTAAGAGACTCGCCAAAAGAAGGAGCTTTAGGTGGGCTTGCTTTGTTATGGGCCCCAAGGAATGTCTCTATCTCCCTCTTAGAATTTCATAGGAATTGGATTTGTGAGTTAGTAAAGGGTATAATATCTAATTTTATGTACAAGTTTTTTAATGTCTATGGTCCAATCAACAACAGAGATAATTCTAGGCTATGGATGGAACTGGAAGAAAGTATCAGTGCAGAACAAGATGGTCTATCCAATCTTGGAGGGGATTTTAATTATGTTATCCTTCGTCCCTCAGAGAAAGGAGGTGGCAACAATTCTCTCTCTTTGGCATCAAAGGAGTTTTTTGATTGGGTTAATAGGATAGGTGTGATGGAAATAGCAATTTCAAATAATACCTTTACATGGAATAATAGAAAGAAATACTAAGATTTTCAATAACAATTCCAAAAATAGAAGGACAATTAATCGAATTACATCTATTAAAGGGAGAGATGGAAACATAAAGAATTATCCTAAGGAGATAAGATTGAAGGAAGACTCTTACTTCTAAGATATCTACAATAGTTGGGTTAGGTCTAATCTGCTTGCCCAACAAACTGTTCTTTCCAACATCCCAAAGCTATTATCTAGGGAACAAAGCAATCTTCTACTACAGAAGATATCTAGGTCATAATTTGAGTTAGCTCTTAAACAAATGCATCTGGATAAATCACTTGGACCAAATGGATTCCAAATGGATTTCATTGGGGGTGATATTACTAAGGCTCTGGAAGGAGTTAGGAATTCAAGAAAATTGCTTTGTGAAGTTAATAACACTTCTATTGCCCTTATTCCTAAAAAGGAAAATGTGGATTCATTTAATGACTTTAGACCCATTGCTCTATGAAATACTCTTTATAAGCTCTTTACCAAGAAAATGACCTCTAGGCTCTAGAAGTTTCTATCCAACCTCATTAGTGAGGAACAAATTGTTGGAAATCTAATCTGGAAAGTAAGATAAAAAGTGTGGGGGAGGGGGGGTTTGTTGAATCAGAATCTATAAAACCTTTTTACACTTCAAACATATTTGATATCATCACATAAACCCTCATTTAAACTATAATCTCATATCAATGTAATCATTCATTTCAACATAATATTAGATCTAACTTCTAGCTGCATGAATGAAAACTCACAAACACATAACCCATTAACACAATGATTTGGTAATGCAGAAACCCTCCAAGGTGAAGGTAAAACTTTGGTGGGGATGACACCCACAAAATTTTCACTACTATAACAATAAAGTTGTGTTTGTTAAGCCTATAATATTTTGATGACTTCTAATGATCTACCTTGTGAGGGGTCTGCCCTGTTAAAGGCTAAAATAATTGTTAAGTCCTACCTTGATTAAAGGATTTTTACATCACAACTAAGTGAGTACTCTGTTAGGAGATTTACAAATTCCTATAAAACTACTATGTTAAGAGATTTAACCCTAAAACACCTATTAGAATGTTTAGTACATGATCCTTCGATATGCACTTCAATGTTGATATCAGATCTCCTCTATGCAAATATTATCACCTTAATGTGATTGATCTTCTTTATCTCTATTCAATACTATTTACTACACTGCTCAGTCTCTTCTGCCTTAATTCTCCTCAATACTTCACATGCAACCAAATTATTAATCACATTTGTGAACTCTCTCCACATTCACCCTCACACATGCAAACTAGTTCATAAAACCTTCTTAAATAGTTGTATAGGTGAACCTTCTAGATCCCAATCTAGATTCATTTCTTTTTTCATTTAGTCCATGCAATTTTATGATTGGTGGATTGGCTCACATGGGGATTAATGATCCTCTATTTGATGCATAATTAACTCCTTGATTATCTCCTTAATTTGTAAAACATGCTTCCAACTTGACAAAATGGTTTACATAAGATTATGTATCATTCCAAACAAATATGCAAAACTATCTTGCTTGACACTTATACCCTACTGATGCTCAACACTAAGTGTTTCATCCTTCTATCCCTCAACCTTAACTATGCTCAACATATACCAAATTACTTGGCCGCTATATCACTCAACTTCTACTCCTTTCCCTCAAAATATCTATAATCAGTAGAGTACTCAGCAACCTCTAGCTTGCTCGATAGTAACTACTACTCAACACATGACTTGAAATATATACAAGTCTTCAACACATGACTTGACCTATATAGGCTGACTCAGTCGTAGTGATGACCGAACAACCCTGCCTTGTGAATGACTAAGTGTTTGACACTAATAGAAAACTTGCCTTAGGGATCAACAATCTCCCCCTTTGACTTTAGCGAAAAAAGTACTTTGTCACGATTAAAAAAATTGCATTAAAAAACTAAAACATAAGTGCTCCCCCTTAGAATATGATTCATACCTTGACTTGGTAAACATTGTACATGTGTTGACTCTGCACTTGGTATATACATGCCCAAAACTTCAAAATGTCAAAATTGAAAAAATCCCTTTTGATCATCCTTGTGCATCATCATTATCATCTTGATCATCATCATTACCCCCCTTATTTTTGTCGCTCATGTCTGCTGGGGTCTTGGAGTCAAACCAAAATTATCCAAAAATGGTTTCTGGACTTGGAAAATGTTACCTAATGTGTTGTCCCAGTTAGTCCTTATGGATTTAATGACATGAATCTCAATCTCCAACTTTTCTACTAGATCCATCATATTATTAGCAACTGACAAATTTGGATCTACCTAAACTAACTTTTTTGCATTCTTCAAATGCATCTGCATAACCTCAAGATGATGTGTCATGATGGCTTAAATTGAAATCAAATTTTCTCTTATTCTATTATACTTTGTAGTAAATTATGTAAGCCTTCCCTACTGAAAGTTAAGCTTGGATAAGTGGATTGGACTTAAACTTGTGTCTATCATCAGTGCGTTTGCACTATGCTACAAATCCTCCTCTAACTTATCCAATCTTCCTCTTATGTCCTTTGTGAATGTGGAAGTATCACACAACTTCCTAAACAATGTATGCACATTTAAAGTAACGTTTTTCAAATTATTCACAAGATTTAAGAGTTCAACCTATCTAACAACAATATCTGATGCTACCTTCTCCATGACTCTCTTCTCGAATTTCATTTCTGACCATTACATTAATCTTTCATTTGCATCTATATCTAGGTCATTTATTTTCTCTACAATCTTAATCAATTGCTCAACAATGGGAGCATTCTCATCTAAATTATCAATAAAAAATAAATCCTTAATATCATATAGAACTTATTTTTGCGCTTGTTTCTTTTGATGTTCTCTTCTCAGCCCGACTTGCTTAACCTTCCTAGCAAAAAATTCACTTAATATCTTCATTTGTTCTTCTATGAAATTTGACTTGTCCCAATTAGGAATTATGTCCTCATGAAGTGTAACAGGCTTAGGTTGAAAAGAAATGTTGGATTGTACTCTCTTCTTCTTTATCTTCTTTCCTAGAGTACCAAAGCTTGACATTGATACCTACAGACTTGGCATTTGAAGTTCCATACTTGGTCTTTGAGTATCAACTCTTATTTCTTTGGCCTTCTTAGGCTCTTCACTCAATTTCTTCTCCTTTGTAGGTTTGAGTTCAATTACATAACTCTATTGTCTGGCCTCCTTTGTTCCCTCAATTTGAGGTCTCGAGGCTTGTGGCCTTTTCTTGATAGTTGTCGATTTCTCTACTTGATCATTCTGAGCCTTATCTCTCTGTTCTCCTTCATCATTTCCATATGTGGCTTCATCTATCTTTGTAGTCTCTTTTATAATGACCAACCCACTCTGTTGCTCGACAACATTAGCCTATACATCTCCTTGGCTGACATCTTGACTCAATTTTGCAATAGGGGCAGATGCAAGTTCAACCAACTATTTTTCCACCTGTGTCTCAATATTTGGATAATATTTTATCTTTACTATCAGAGGATTGGAGTCCAATAACTTTGTGTGGATTGGCAACTACATAGACTTGGTATGAACTTGGCTCAATAATTTCCTTAACAAGAACCATGTCTAGTTCACCATCAATTGTCATAGTCTTTATCCTTCCTTCACTCATATGCACTAGGTTAGTGAATGTGTTTCCCAGATTTTCCTAATCATCAAAATCCTCTATATTGTCAATCTCAACTTGACTAGCCTCTTTCTCTTCCTCTTCCTTATCATCCTTATCATTCAACATTAAGCCATATATCTTCCTCCATGACATTTTCTATTTTGTTTTTCAACACAAAGTAAGATCTCCTCTTTGGTATAAATTGATTGGTGTATTTCCGCAAGGCTAAACTAATTTGTTCTTATTGAATTCATATGTTATTTGAGCCAATGTGGCTTCCCTTATCTTCCTTTAAGTGGTTAGAGCATGCTTCCACTTACTATCTAAATTTTTATATAATTCCTCTAGAATTAGTTTTCCTAGTTCTATAGGCATATATTTGAAATTTATCATCATATCTATTACTACCTCTTCCACTTTCACCTAATCTTCTCTACTTAGTTTCATACTTAATAAAGTGAAAACTTGATAAACGTGCAATATTTCTAAGGCTATCACATACCTCATCAATGTTCTAAGGTTTCTTATGTACTACAACTTTAAACTTACTCAAGTCATTAGACTCAGTCCTTTTTGCTTCTTCTTCTTCTTCACCCTTCTTCACCACCAGCCTTCTTCTTGGTTTCTTGCTTTGTTGTCTTGGCTCTACTTCTTCTGATGTTTCCTGTCTCTTTAATGCACTTGACAGTGGTGCAGGCTTGGTGATTTGAGAACTCCTTTCTTTAGTGGCTCAACAGCTATGGTACTAGTTGCCTTGGATCTCTATCTTGTGACCCTAGATGGTGTGGTTGTTGGCTTAACAACCACCTCCTTCAACTCTTTCTTCACCTTTGGTTACCTTGGGCTTGGAAACAACTAATTCCTTACCTTTTCCTTCTTGTCTTTCACCATCATCACCTTCATCTTCATCTTCACTACTAAGATATCCTTTTCCTCCTATAATCTATAGTAGTGCCTCACCAAATGTGCCTTCTAAACACTCGATCATCTTCTTTATTTTCCTATCCATCTTAGGAACCTTTCTCTTCATCAAAATCTTAATTTTGGTTGTCTCATAGGTACCAAAAGGTTCAATGTTCTTATCAATATCCTTGGCCAATAATGTAGTAATGGATGCAACGTTTACCTCATAATGAAGAGGTCTTAACCATGTCACTTGAGGAATAACAATTTGAACATATGTATAGTCAATATCCATTAAGAAGCATACGTCATCATAATATTGATCAATATTCGACTTAGGTATCCTAAACCTCTTCTTCATCTTTTACTTAAAGTTTTCAAAATATTCATCCATAATTGTCTCAAAATTGTCACCTACTCAATTGACAAACTTAATTCATTGATTTTATTAGTGACTGGTTTCTTCTTATCCCACACCCCATCTCCTATTGTGGGGAATGAATTTTGTACATAGAAGAATATACAAATAATGAGTGAACCGAACTTACATGAGCTATTCTTTTCCTTTCTTATGGCTCCTAGGTTCTCTACCAATTAAATAAGGTGTAGCTCGACTAGATCATAGCTATGGTATTTCTTAACAATTTTGTAACCCATGTCCACAACAACACACGATATGCTATTGAGTCGGCTCAATAGGTAGAACTTGTGTGTTATCACCCTAACAACAAACTCAATCTATGGATCTTCAATGGTGGTGATTGACATGCCTCTTCCTTTCCATATTTCTTGAGTATTGCTCTCAATTACATCACTCCCTTGACAACGAATAGTTTTTACCCAATCCAAAATAGGGTATTCAGGAACATGATGGATGATGGTATTTTTTATCTTTATTGGTCCATTTTATAACTATAGTTTCATGTCATAAATGCATCTCAACACAATCACGATCCAGTCTACCTTGAAAACCTTTGGCAAACTTAGGGCAAGAGTCAACCATTTCTCAACTACTACTTTCTGTTCATCTTTCAACCTTCCATTATCACACAACTTGTCATATGCACTCCTTAATTCAAAATCTCCAATTTCTCCAATCTTACAAATGTAACATGATCTGACATTGTGAACCATGATAACCCTTGGTGGAATCACTGACAATGCTCTTGAAGAATATCAAGTTAATGCAACTTTAGGCTATGCCTCAAATTTTGGTGGATGACAAGGTTTGTTTCAAACAATTTGTGCATTACTACCCTTCAACACATCCTTCTCGTTTGTAGACACAATTGATGCCATCTTTCCAGATTAGGGTTTAAAATACAAACAAATTCACAACTTAATCTTAATTTTATTGTATACAACTTACTTAGGATACCGATGGAACACACTAAATCTTCGGTAACTTCACACAAATTTTCTTTGCAGTTGCCTTTACAATTCGCTCTATAAATTCTTGAAAACTTGGTGGGTAAAATGAACTTGAAAATATGCTATATAGGTTCAAATGGTCCAATTAGGTTCCCATAAATGCTTCATACATATATTAGGTGCATAAAAATGTCTCAGCCAACTCAGTGAAACTCAGAAAATAAACTCCCTTCAAATTTTCTTGACGAATACCAAAAATCGGTTCATATTGACCAAATTCCAATCTTGGCACTCGATCTCTACTAGATTTTCAACTTAGTACCAAAAATTATTTTCTTTTTCAAATCTTAGATTTTTCCTTGTACATCTTCTATTATGTTGATTTGGAATTACATGCATATAATGTTAGGACCTAATTTATGATTTATTAGTTTGAAACATAGTTCCATAGATACCTTATTATTTAGTTTAATGTCTGGGAATCACCTAATCCATTGGATTTGGTGATCACAGCTTCACCATTTTCACTACTGCCTCCAATTTTTTCTTCTAGGTTCTCACTTTTGCATTGACTTTTTCCTTTCCATTGCTCTCTTCATCATTATGTGTTGGTGCTTGATTCCTACATTCTCTTCTTAGACGTCTGACCTTCTAAAAATGAAAACACATTGGACCAAAACTTTTCCAGTTCTTTCCTCTGAAGTGTACCTTCACACAATTTCCTACGATATGTCCATTCTTTCCACAAAACTAACAAGTTGCCCAAGTGTTGTAATCCCAACCTATAGTATTGCCTTGTTTAGGTGCATTCCCTTGATTCTTACATGCCCAATTAGTTTTGACATTAGATCTGCAATCTTGTTCCTTGTGACCATTGACATGTATAACAGTAACCTTCAAATCTAGATCCCTTACTGACCTTTGATCTACACTCACGTTCTTGGTGTCCATGTTTGTTGTAATTAAAATAATTTCTATTGAATTTGGGTTTAGGGTTTGACTTACCAATTTTGCTTCTGCAAAAGTTTGTTGTATGGTCCGCTTTTCCACAATAATAGAAAGTAGGATTCTTGTTCTTTTGTTTTCCATTCACATTCCTTTCTTCTCCTTGCTCGAAACTAGATAGGAACTCGACATAACC
Source organism: Cupressus sempervirens (assembly GCA_028749045.1). Classification (NCBI taxonomy): domain Eukaryota; kingdom Viridiplantae; phylum Streptophyta; class Pinopsida; order Cupressales; family Cupressaceae; genus Cupressus; species Cupressus sempervirens. The sequence continues at coordinate 52,737,012 of CM053792.1, read as the reverse complement.
TAGTCCAAAAGTGTCATTAGGTCTTCTTGGTGCATTCATATGTTCATTAAGTAATCTCATGGCCTCTTTAGGTTTTTTTAGCCTCTCAACAAATTCCTTTTCATCTCTCAACTCATTCACTAATATGTTATTCTTAGATTTCATATTTGCAATTTCCAACTCCTTTCTTGCAATCACATGATTTGCACTTAGTAATTGATTGACCATGTCAAAATGATTATGGGTCAATATTTATACTTCATTGGATCTCTCATCAAGTCTTGTAGCCATTTGCCTTTTGTCTTCATCAGGGGTTGCCTTATCATCTTCATCTTTCTTCTTTTATTCCATGACTTCACATAGCATTACTGAGTGCATCTCATGCTTTCTTTTTAGTGCTCTAACTTCTTCATTCAAAGTATTGTTTCTCTCCAATAGATATGCTATTATTGCATCAAATTCATTGGAACTTCCTTCATCAAGTAGTTATTCAATCATTTGTTCCTTGTATTGTGTGTCACCCTACTGAATTGCTATCTCTTCTCTTCTCTTCAAGGATTTCCTCAATGTCTCCTTTGTAGACTTGACTTGTTCAAATGCAAGTTGAATATTAAGCTTCTTATTCTTAATGATATTTTCTAGTTTATATACTTTCATCTTTAAAATCTTGACTACCAAGTGGTTAGAATCAGCTAAGGGAACAAAGCTTTGATACCGATTGTTGAAAATCTAATATGGAGTGGGAGTGTGAAGCAAATTCTTCAAAACCTTTTTACACTTCAAACATATTTGATATCATCACATAAACCCTTATTTGAACTTTAATCTCATATCAATGTAATTCTTCATTTCAACATAATATCAGATCTAACTTCTAACTACATGAATAAAAACTCACAAACACATAACACATTAACACAATGCTTTGGTAATGCAAAAATCCTCCAAGGTTAAGGTAAAGTTGTAGTGGAGATGACACCCACAAAATCTTCACTACTATAGCAATAAAGTTGTGTTTGTTAAGCCTACAATATTTTGATCACTTCTGATGATCTACCTTGTAAGGGGTCTATCCTATCAAAGGCTAAAATAACTATTAAGTCCTATCTTGATTAAAGGATTTTTACATCACAACTAAGTGAGTAATCTATTAGGAGATTTACAAAATCCCGTTAAAGCTAGTATGTTAAGAGACTTAAACCCTAAAACACCTTATAGAATGTTCAGTACCTGATCCTTCGATATGCACTTCAATGTTGATATCAAATCTCCTCTCTGCAATATATTATCACCTTACCATGATTGATCTTTTTTTATCTCTGTTCAATACTATTCATTGTACTACTCGATCTCTTTTTTCCTTGGTTCTCCTCAATACTTTGCATGCAACTAGATTCTTAATCACATATGCAAACTCTCTCCACATTCAATATCACACATGCAAACTAGGTCATAAACCCTTCTTAAATAGCTATATAAGTGAACCTTCTAGATCCCAATCAATGATCTAGACTCATTTCTTTTTTCATTTAGTCCATGTAGTTTTCTGATTGGTGGATTTATCACATAGGGATTAATGATCCTCTATTTGACATGTAAGTAACTCCTTGATTAGCTCCTTGATATGTAAAATACACTTCTAGCTTGACAAAAATGTTTTACATAATATTATGTGCCATTCCAAACAAATATGCAAAATTTTCTTGCTCACTACTCATACCGTACCGACACTCGACACTAACTGTTTCATTATATTTTACCTCAACCTTAACTATGCTCAACATATACTAAATTGATCAACCTCTATATCGCTTGACTTCTACTACTTTCCCTGGCAAAACTCAACAATCACTAGAGTACTCTACGACCTTTGGCTTGCTCAAGAGTAACTACTTCTCACTACATGACTCAACTTGCATAGGATGGCTCGGTTGCAGTGATGACCGAACAACCCTACCTTGTGAATGACCAAGTGTTTGGCACTAACAGACAACTTTCCTTAGGGATCAACACAAATAGGTTTTGTCCTTGAAATATTTATATATGATGGTATCATTATAGCTCAAGAAGATATTCATTCTATTCAAAACAATAGATCTCCTAGTATTCTCATTAAGTTAGATATTAGTAAGGAATATGATAGGGTAGATTAGAATTTCTTATGTAAATACCTATACGCATATGGATTCTCAAAACAGTGAACAAAATTAGTCTTTGAATATATATGAACCCTAAAAATGTATATTCTAGTAAATAGCACCCCAGTAGGTTTTTTCAATATTTCTTGGGGAATCATATAGGGGGACCCTATCTCCTGATTCTTCTTTATTCTAATGGAAGATGTGTTAGAAAGGTCAATCTCTTAGGCTATATCCATAGGAGAAATTAAAGGTATTCCCATAACAAGTGACCGGGATCCTACTACTCATCAACTTTTTGTAGATGATACCATGTTATATAGGGAAATATCAGTAAAGGAAGCTTTAGCTCTTAAAAGTATCTTGAATAAATATGTTGAGGCATCATAGCAGACAATTAAGAAAGACAAATCAAACATCTTCTTCTTTAATATTGATCCTAAAACGGAGCAATTAAATGTGCTATCCTTGATTTTTAAAAGGGTACTCTACCCTATAAATATTTAGGCCTCTCCCTAAACTGTGGTCATAATATATCAAAGCTTTGGGCTCCTCTCATAGAGAAACTAAAAGTGAGAATGACTGGTTGGAAAGGCAAGTGGTTATCCTTAGTAGGCAGGAAGACCATGGTTTATTCAGTCTTGTCAACTCAACCTATTTGTCAAATCTTTTGTATGGATCTTCCTAGTAGTAAACTAAGTGACATAAATAAAAGAAAGTTTTCCCATCTCTCTTGGAAGCAAGTTTGTAGATCAAAAGAACTAGGAGGGACAGGCATAAAAAATATCAAACTTCAAGGGAAATTTTTAGGAGCAAGGTTGATTTGGTGAATGATTAGATTCCCCAACCTAAAATTGGTCAAGGCACTGGCTCATAAATACCTTTCATCCCCAGATCCAGTAAATTTTTTCAGAGAGATTGATCCTCCTAAGGATCAAGGTTTTGGAATTTCCTGATGAAAAGCAAACACATTATATAGAACAATTTGTCTTGGAATCTAGGGGACAAAAGAGGTCCTTTGTTCTAGATAGACTCATGGGGATGATATAAGGCCCTTGATCTTTATCCTTCCCTCCATCTATGTAAATCGTATTTGGAATCAAAATGGAGATCTAAGGTTAGGGATAATGTGACTTTTGAGGACAATGGGATGAACTGGAAATGGAAAGATTTAGATTGTGAGGATATTCCACTAGAAGATACAAATTTCCTTCAATCAATTCTTTGTTTGAGGAAAATTTCCTTCAGCGGAGAGAAGGATTTCCTCATCTAGGCTAGCAGTAATAATAGAGAGTACACTTCTAAAGTAGGTTATAGATATTTAGAACCACTTCAAGGTTTTTCTAAAAGCATTCTTCCTATTAGATTTTGTTGGAATAAGTTTTTCCTCCCTAAGGCAGGATTCTTTTCTTGGATAGTCCTTCACCAGAGGGCCCTTAGTACAAAAATACTAAGAAAGTTTGGATTTCAGGGTCCAACTAGGTGTCCATTATGTGGAGTTGAGGAAAAAATTGCAGATCATCTCTTCCTTCATTTCCCTTATTCAATTGTGTGTTGGCAATAGATTTTCTCTCAACTAGGCTTGTTGATGGCATTCCCTAGTTCCATACTCAATATGTCGATGTCTTGGCCTCTCTTAAGATCATATAATATCTTTTATAGCCTTTGGATCTCCTCCTCTTCCATAGTTCTTTGGGAACTATAGAAGCAAAGGAGTAGAAGAATTTTTCAAGATAGCAAGATGTCATTTAATCAACTTATTAACAAGATAGAAATTTTAGTCATTGAGTTAGCAAATAATAAGTTTCTTAATTCTAACATCAAACAAGCCAGGATGACTTTGGGATGAAAAAATGTGTTGAGGGTGGATTGATTTAAAGATCTTGCCATTTCTAGGTAAAGGGGTAATTGAAAGTAAATCTTTAATGGAAAAATGTGTATGAAAAATTCCAAAAAATGGATGGTGCCAGCTAAATTTTGATGGAGCATCAAGAGTTTACCCAAGTAAAGTTGGCATATGATATTTCATTCCCAATGACAGGGGGGAATTGCAAATATAACAAGATACATTGGAGAAGCTATTAATAACTAGCCAAATTTTTTTTGCTTTAGTAGAAGGCCTCTTGTTATGCAAATAGTTTGGAATAAATAAGTTAGAAATTGAAGGAGAGTCGGCCATAATTATAAATTTCTTAGGAAATGAGCTCTTTCCAACTAGAGGCTAGATGAAAAGCTCTGAGGAGCTTTATAACTATGCAAGTGTTCAACAAAATAATATTAAACCACATTTATCGGGACGGTAATAAGAGAGCAGACAAGCTAGCTAATCTGGGGATTAATCCCTTCCAACTAATTAAATAAAGTATCAATCTCGACTTCAATTCCCTTTAGTAATTATTATTCATAATAGATTTAATTGATATATTTTCATACTTTCAATATCCTTAGAAGGTTTTAAAATTATATTCCCTTTTTTTAGTGATCGATTCCCTTTGCACGCTTTTAAATCTTTGAGTTGTGGGAAAATATTGCCCATATGAAGGCATTAAATTTTCCTTTCAATATCTTAGAAAAAAGTACTGAGCGATAATTTTGGAGAGAAGGAAGTGCATTTACACAATCATTCTTCGAGTAGTTCTCAGTTACAAATCCATTATGCATTTACTACTAAGCTAATTGATATCTTACTTAGAATGACATTTCTTGGCATGGGCGACAATTAGTTTTGTTCTACCCAATCATTTCCTCTTTTGATCCAACCAAGGTGATTGAATGGTTCCAATAATTCATAGGAATGTATATTTCTTCTTGTGTTTTCTATATGTCAAGAAGACTCACATGAGAAACTAGCTAGAGAAATATGTGACTAGAGAGTGTATTGGAGCTTGGGAGAAGAAACAAAAGTGAATCTAGAATGTTTGGAACTTCCTCCACTAGAAGAAGAGGAGGTTTCACAAGTAGAGGATTCACCATCCCCATTTCAGATGTATCAGCATTTTCATAGTCCTGAATGAAGGTTTTTTTATTATTAATACACTTTTTTGTTTGTTTATTTTATGTTTCTTTCTTATTTTAATTTAATATCTGTTGGTTCCTTGCTGTCGAATTTTTTAGGATCTTAATGTCTTTAGCAGATTTATGTCTTTCTAAAGATTTTCTAACCTCGTAATAGGTAGTATAGAGTTTTTTTGGATGTTTATTTGTGTTATTTCAGGTCATATGAACATATGGGCTAACTAAGGAATTAAGGAATCTTTCCTAAAGTTTTATTCTATTTATACACTATCATCCAATGGTTTTGATATGAAAAAGGCAATACTGAAGGACTATCACCCAACATCATCCTCTCAATGTCCCTTGAGTTGGGTTGTATTACTATTTTTTCAATTAATATATGGCTTCGACCTCTTGCTTATCCATTAAAAAAACAATAATAATAAAAATAATAGGTCAAGGATCAATTAAAAATATTTATTTAGAGGTAAGAGTCTAGAGCACAAATGACAACTTGTAAGCCTCTCATCTCAGAGGTCTTGGATTTGAACCTAGTCAAGCTTAACACATAATAATAATTAATCTCAACAAATATATAATAATTAATCAAGAACAACTTTTACTTGACAACCATGATTGGACACTTGCACATGGATGAAATGAAGCTACGTATATCGCACAAGTCTTCTTCATCTTCATTTGTTCATGATGGTTAATTTATATTTTATCTTATTTTTGCTAGATTTTTTAATGCTTCTTGTCTATCGTACACTTGATATTTATGTAGATTTCTAAGCCCTAAAACTATGTCATATTTCTTTTGTAAGTATCAAGTCGCTTTTGTAAGTAGTTATTGATAGTTACATTCACCACTATGATTTCTATCTCTAGTTAGCATATGTGCTTTCAAAGTGGAATTTCTAGAGGCTCTATGGAGTTTCCACCAAGATATTTAGGTCAGAGTAGTTCCAATTGTATACAATTGTATTAAATTTTTCATTTCAATTCAATTGTATAGAATTATTTAAAAAATTATTTCTATATTATTTTATACAATATAAATTTATTATGTTTAATATTTTTTAAAACATTATGTTATACATATCTCAATTAGAAATGAGAACTCTAATTGCATATCTTAGGTTTAAGGTTTATATCATGGTTGTACTTATGGTTAGGACTAAAGTTTTTATTAGAGTTAATATTTAGGTTTAGAGTTAGGAAAAATTTTGGGTTTACATGATGGTTAGGGTTAGGATTGAGCTTACAATCTTGTTTATGATCATGTTTAGGATTGCAGTTTAATGTTTGGATTATGATTAGGGTTAGGGGTATAGTTATGGTTAAAATTAGGGTTGTGAATAGGGTTTAGATTTATAATTATGGTTAGGATAATGAGTCACATCATGGTTAGTAATAGGCTTAGAGTTAGGATTTTGATTAGGGTTGAGTTAAGGTTAGGAATAAGGTTAGATTTAGGAATATGACTAGTTTTATTATTAAAATCAAGATTTTTATTAGGCTTGGGGTTATGATAATGATTTAGGTTTATGTCATGACTAGGTTTAGGGTTTGTCAAACATTCTTGACTAAATAGGTTGCCAATTGACCTCATTATTTCATAATTATATTTTTTTTTAAACCATCTTTTTCCTCCTAAATTTCCTTCACTGTCTCTTCACTGTACCCATCGTACCCTAAGGTCTGATTGTTAGTTTTATTGCAATATCTAACAATTAACTCTCTATATTTTTATTACAAAGTTTATAGGAATGGTCACAATATTTACATAAAAGTTCTTATAAGCATTCAACTCAAAAGATGTTAGTGATAAGGGCTTCAGTGGATTTTTTATTTTGTCATCTTTCGCTAAAGAAACAAGTTCTCTATACTCTCTTAGGAATCCATTTGAGGTAGAAAAGTTATTTTAAATCTTTGAGATAATAACTTAATGTGTTTGCATACTCTTCTACATGTATGTTCTGATTGTGTTTGTATGTCAGTAGTTTCCATTTGAAAATGTGGATACTTATTTTATTAAATTATGCAATCATTGACATAATTTCAGATACATGGTGTTTACTAATAATTTTAATTATTTTTTATCATTATATCCTCCAAATGTGTTGATAATCACTGCTACATTTAGACCCAAATTGTGACAACAAGACATCACAATTGTGATGGCCTACAATCACCCAAGCGACAGTACCAAGAATTGGCTCCTGTCGGATGGGCGTCAGACTTTTGGCATCACACATTGCGAAAAAAACCTTATCTGTCACAATTATGAAAACAAAAGATGCCACAATTTGGCAAAAGGAAAGGCCAAGAGGTCACCATGACATTATCGTAACTGTGGCAGGCCATCGTTGCAATTATGACATCTAGCAGTTTCACTTTGCCATCTGAATAGCGACGCTTATGCTATATGGCCAACAGTGAAGCATCTGAATGTCCATCGCAATTGCGACAGCATGCGATAGTAGTGTTGTGGGTGTGACGGCTCTTTGTCATATTTATCTATCACAAGTTTGACAAAAATGCAACAACAGTGCCCTTGTTCCAATGGTGATCCGTCGGATGGGCATCACAATTACGACGACATGTTGATATATTTTTTTAAAAAAATGCTTTTCTTTGTTAGAAATACATTTTACTATGTTGATCACATGCGTACACTATTTAGCGTAGGTCATGCAGTTTCCTCTTTGGCCTCTCTCATCGAGATTGTGTTTGACATTCTTCTAAGAAGTTTGATTGATACTGCTTCTACTAAAGTGTTTCACAGATAGTGTTGCATTTCCAATTCTATTTTATATTACTTTACATAAGAAGCACAACGTCATGATTATTTCTCCATGCAGGAAGCCTTGGATTCAACATGCATTTTGTGTGCAACATTAGTTTATTGAGGACTTGACATGAAAATGGGCAGACCGCCGTCAAATTTTTCCAAGTGGCCTTTTGGCGGTGGTCCATCTGTTTTCATGTCAAGTCCTCAATAAACTAATGTTGCACACAAAATGTATGTTGAATCCACAACTTCCTACATGGAGAAATAATCACGATGTTGGGCTTCTTATCTATAGTAATATAAAAAGGAAATAGAAATGCAACACTATCTATGAAATGCTTGAGCAGAAGTAGTATCAATCAAACAACTTAGAAGAATGTCAAACACAATCTTTGTGATAGGGGCCAAAGAGGAAATTGCACAACCTTCACTAAACAATGTACATGTGTGATCAACATAGTAAAATGTATTTCTAACAAAGAAGAACAATTTTTTTTAACATGTTCTTCAAATGTTTTCCTTGTGGTATCATTCAATGTTTGTTATATCTCATGTCTTGACACATTATGAGATATTGTGTTGTATTTACTTATCTACACATATCCCAAGGGATTTACCACGCCTTTTTATTGCTTAAAATTTCTTTTATAAGGTCATTCCAATGTGGTGTAGCTTCATTCATGTCTTTAACTATTTTCTTCTAAATCTATTTGTCTTTTATTATATTTTTATAATAGCTAATTTCAATAGAAAATATTTAATACATAGCATTATATAAGTATCCCCTAAAATCAATGAGCAATGAATGTGATTTTGTGGAGTGTTTTCTGAGAATCACTTGCCTCTAAATAACGTATACTAACATATTGTGAGCATGATCTTAAAATCATGCTTAATAACTCACAACATTATGTAGAAGATCGTGTGATTCAAGAACTTGTTGTGATGGTTCCAGTTGCTCTTATCGCGGTTCGAGTTCCTCTTGTTATTGATGGTGTCGCCAAAGCTCCTTTTCTTTCGTCGATCCACTCACTAATGGGGGATTTGTGTCTTCCTTGCTCGTCTCTTGCTTGGAGGTTCCTCTCTCTCATATGGTTTTGGTCACAACTTATGTTGGTGTTGTTGTCCTTGTGATTGCTAAGATTTGAACTATGTAGGCATGTATATTCCATCTCTAAATTAGTATGTCGTGACAAGGCTCATTGAACAAAACACAGATCAAACTAATATTCAATAAAGGTTAATTAAAATCAGATCACAAAAATTAATCAGAATGCAGTACTTAACCAATGGAGAAAGTGGTATCCGAAGGACTGAAAATGTCTAAATTATCATATGGAAAGGTCACATGTACAATGTTGTGCATCTCTTCTTTACGCTTATACATATATGTTGTACTGAAGTTAAATATTTGCTAGATATATTTATTGTTGATTTGTTCATTGTTAGTTGTAACTTACTAACATAGACATGCATGTGGTTAAGAAGATTACTTAGAACTCCACAAAAGTTGTTAGAAAAGGAATGACTGTTAAAGCACCTTCCTTTGAAAAGTATATCAGTAGAAATTGAGAAATTCGGCAACCCTCTTCAAAAAATCTATAATCTATTTGGGGTGGAAGACTGATTTCAAATGTTGCAGATTACTTTTCTTTTTTGTTTGTCCATTATGTGAGAAGCCCACCCATGCCAAAGTTGATACAATATTTCCTCACCTTTATGAATTGTGGTTACCTTATGTCTCCATGTTATTAGTTCTTCTTGACCAATATTTGTCAATCTTTCAACATGATTATTGTTGCTTTGATAAGTTTTTGTTTTCAAATACATCAAGAACTTCTTCCCTGGATGAATTATCACACTCTAGAGTCAAAGATTAGAATGGCAAAATTATTGTGCACTTATGAGAAATTGGTTACATGGAAAATATCTTGACCTTAACCTCCTCCACAATAAAACAAAACAAATTGAGGACAATACAAATACTACTACAATAGGGTATAAATAGGTTCTTTCTTTAGTGTTAGATACAAATTGCATGTAGCATATCTCATAAGATCTGTGCAATAAACTCTTCATCCAAAAAAAAGGACCTATTTCATGTGAACATGAAATAGAGTGATCAACCATGTACTCCATAACTATCTAGATCAGAAGCCTCTCCATAACACTCTAAATCTTCTTCATCCAAGATCCCCCAAAATTATCCGACTGCATTTTTCTCTTGGAATATTTTTTCTATGCTGATACCATGTAAGACTTTGGGCAAAATTATGGAAGCATGCAAAGGTTTTACACAAATAATATTGCACTTTGATTCTTCGTCTCTATTTAATTAGAATAACATAATTCTTTGCTTTTTCAAATCCTATATTATAGGAACCACCCTAAAAGGACTCCCTAATATATGAATTGTTTTAACAACTCAAAAAATCAATCTTATTAAACCTTAAAAAAACTATGAGAATGGTGTAATATTCCCCCAACACCTGGTGTATGCATTCAAAATTTCAAAGAAAGAAGAGTCATAATACATTTCAGACACCTCCCAAACAACCATTTGTCAAACACCATGACACCTATGCCATCCTTTTATGCTTTCTACACGTTAAATTCATGATTCAAATTTCAAACATTGTCAATAATTACAAATATAGGTATGCACACTTTATAATCTCCAGTGACATTGTAAATAACAAATATACAAAATTGTGGTAACATTCTCTGCCACTAAATTTAAATGGGACCATAATTTTTGTGGAAGGTGGCTAGACGATGCTGTGATAGGGTCTTGATCAATATAAGTGTTTGCCAAAAAATTTGTTGGGTTTTCCATACTTGTCCTTTGTTTCTGCTCTATTTCTCTTATCATTTGCTACTCTGATGTGATCATGCCTTGCAAATATCCATGACAATGATTGTTAAAGCACCTTCCTACATTTATTTTTTAGACAAGTCCCATAAATGCAAAATATTATTGATTGCTATTATTTATTTCTAATCATATGTTCAAGGATAAATGATGAACTGTCTCTAGTGTGTGTTTATTTCTATTATGACTAACATTTCTTTCCATTTTTTATGTTTGGGCAAGTTTTTTATATCTTTATGTTGCATAGTCATGTTTTAGTGATCAACAATCTTTAGTGTGTGTTCAGCTCTATCATGGAAGTTTGATATATAGTAGAATGATTATTCTAAATATATAAGTACACCAAAATATGCTATGACAATAAGAAGTTCAATTCCATTAAGAGAGTTTTAAGATTGAGCAATCAAGAAGAAAACTCTAGGTCCCACGAGACATTTGCAGTTTTGAAGGTTTAGTGGTATGCTCAATTTTGAGAGGTACGGATACTGCTCTTAATTTTTCATGGACATCAATTTTGTCCTCTGTTTGGATCAAATATTGTGTTTTTTCATGCATTTCTTTTCTTATACATTGTGGTCAAATTACATGCATTTTGGTTATGGTGAGTTAATGGGCAACTTTCTCCAATTGCTATATAAAGCTGGCAAAATGTGAATGTAATAGATAGAGTATACTCATTCAAGGCTATATGGTCATCATATTTTTAGCACAATTAGCAATCATGCATCTTACAAATGTGATTGATCTATGTCTAGTGAACATTTTTAGGAAAGTATAACGTTAAAACTCTTTTGTTTCAAATTCTCAAACGATGTTCTACTCATACAAACTTTATTTCATCCTTGTATTTCAAAAATCTGCATTCTGTCATGAAGGTGTCAAGATATAAAAGAGATTTTGATCTTGGAGAGAGCATGAGTTGTGAATAAGGAAGCACACACAAGATTAATGCAGATATATTAGCAAAGATAAAGTGCAGATTTATGAAGGTTTCTATGGATAGATTTATGAGTATATAAAGGAATACACAAATTTACAAAGCATTTTGAAGAGAGTATTGTGAGAAGTTTCTATGGAAGTTTTATGAGACTTGAAATAAGTTTGGTGACAAATTTTTTGTCATCATAATAGGAATTTGAGGAAGAGGAATTATGGAGAACAAATTATCCATCATCTATAGAAGAAGCAACATTTTAAACAATTTCTTGGCACCTCTTTAGGATTATATCTAAACAAGTTGAATTTGCATTATATTGACCAACTCTACATATTAGTGGATATTTAATACTAATTTCATATGTCTCATCTAATAGAATGTGCATTCAAGAAAGGAAAAGAATTATTAAATTTATCACTTTTTTTGTAAATTGCACCAGACACTCTTCAATTGCAGCTTGCAAAGACTTGTCCCAATTTTTTATATCATCACTGAGATTGGAAGTCTCATAAGTGCAATGCATGCTCTTACACAAATGCCTTGCCAGATTAGACATGGCACCAACCATTGCTATAGAAGATTGTGATTTTGACTGTTGTGCAAGGATAGCAAAAATTTCAATGATATCAATCTACATTTGAGAATGGCCTCATAAAAGAATGAAATATCATAAAATATTAAAATGAAAAGGTGAACTTGGCATTTGGAAACAATAACTAAAATATTCACATATAAATAATAATTTAAAGTATTTTGAAAGTAAAATTCAAAATTCAAATCAGTAGATATCATATATAAACCTAGCTAGAGATGCAGCCAATGAAGTTTAACTTTTGCACATTGTAATTTGCAACAAGGATTATAAATTGTGAAATTATAAATGTTACCTACTTTCTCCATTAAACATTGCATGCCATATAGACTTTACTATCCTCTGCTTCCTCCCTGTAATATTATTCAACATATCACCACACTCAAAAGAAGCAATGAGAATAGTTCATGAATTAATGTATACTTTAGAATGATCTAATATCATTTGTTTCCACTATTCAAATTCTTCTTCATGTCTCCCAGTTTACAACAAAAGTTATCAAATGCAATCAAATATGATTGCAGATAAATAGAAATAGTAAAATATCTTAGAGAGGAATAATTTGAAGCAATCTCATAGAAAGCCATTCTTTCGAATACTTCATACACTGCAACTAAATTTCATAAATAAATGAGTTTGACTATGGTGTCCTTATGCATTGCCTGAAACTAAGAGATTCACATAGTTAGTTGTCATGCAATCATAGGTTAATGTTGAGCTTCACTTTGTTTCGAGAATAATTTAGTGTTCTCTAATAATTATGTCCAACCACGTGAAGGTGGAAGCTCATTCCACCCCACTCTCTCCCCAACATCTACATTCCCCATTAACATCTAAAATTCAATTATTCTATTAATAAAAAGTAACATTCATGAATTATCGCATGATAACATTCATTAACACATTAGTTTCATTAGAACATTCACATTAACATTCAAACATATGATTCATTAGAACATTCACATGAACATTCAATAGAACATAAATAAAACATCTATACATAAACATCAGTCATTATCAAATAAGTTACCTAAGTTCACATGAATCTTTTTTCTTTTTTCTTTTTTCGTTCTTTTTTTTGTCCTTCCCTATATTGTTGCAAAGGCATATCCATGTCGTCATCAATATTTTTTCTCACCTGTGGATGTGCACTTGTTGTCCTTTGCAAAGGTTGGTCGTCTGCAATTACAAATAAAAGGGTTAAATTTTAAAAAATTAAGACTTCAAATATTTTAAAGAACATTGTAGTGCTCTTTACCTTGTCCAAGCACATGATCTTTCTCGTCGGCTTGGACCTCAACACATTCATCATCTACATCCCCTGCAACTACAATACAAGATGTTTCTTAATCCCAACACATATTATAGTTACATTTGTATTACTACACCAAATTCAATTTACAATGTTTACTTGTATTAATAATTCAGAAATAAAAAATTGAATAAAAAATATTTACTTGTATATACATTGATATTATTCTTCATCCATCTCATCATCAAGATCATTTTCGTTGTTGTCGACATTGTCACTACGACTATCCTGGTCATCGTTGTCATCATCATTGTCATCATCATCCTCATCATCATCGTCGTCGTCGTCGTCGTGATTAGTAGAAGCATCATCATTGTGATCACTAGCAGCATCATTTGCTTCAAGAGCATCATTGACTAACTCTCGATCATGATCCACTTCTTCCTCTTCCTTGGTATCTTCTTCTTCCATCACATTATACTTTATTGGTCTTCCCCTTGGATCATGTCTAACAACAAATGACCAACCCGATTTATGTGAAACCTCTAAGTAAAATACCTGTTCACATTGGCTTGGAAGAACATATGGCTCATCCCCAACTAGCTCAAATATGTTGATGGTGATAAAAAATAGTCACCTATCAATCTACAACAAAATATTATTCGTTAGTATAAAAAATCTTAATGGTACATATTTCACCTTTTATAGACTATAATGATGTTGGATAAACCATTCATAACCTTCAAATTCACCAACAAAAATACATCAGAGAGAAGAGTTGATTGGGATCCTTCATAAAGGGTTGTGTTTTCCTCCTCAAGTATAGGTATATCATGGATGGCCTCAATGTCATCCTCATCCTCATCATCAGCAACAACACCACCAATATGAAATGTGTTATGGATCAATGCATTTGTACCATCATATTCAAATGTGTTCTCTAGCGTATGATCATCATCTTCCATGGGATCATGATCTTCTCCTTCAATATTCACACTTCCATGTTCCTCTATATTCACACCTCAATGTTCCTCCAAGATTTGTTGGTCTGTATCATGTACTACCCTAGGGAGATCGAGCTATATAAAATTGATGATAATCAAACCCCCATTCTATGGTTCATAAGTATATTAATTGTGAAAGCAATATAACAAATAACTTACTAATTGATGATAATCAAACCCCCCTTCACTGTGATCATTCTCCCAACAATGTCTCTTAGTTGTTTTGATTTTGATTCTTCTCGTCTTTAAGCCATTACAATGCTTGCAAGGACAATAACATTTGCCATCACCTGGTCTTTGAAAGTTAGACAACAATCTAGCGATTGTCTCCCTATTTTGATCAAATTCCCTTGTATTATCTGACACGATCCTTCTTCATATGAATAACTTATTCGTGTACCTTTATTGAGTTGGTTGTAGTTAATGCTTATATCTATATGGTTTTGAAATAAACATTTGGTGTAATTAATGTGTATATCTGCAAAAATATTGGACATATTGTAATTCATGTTTATATTTGTACATATGGTTTTGAAATAAAAATTTGGTGTAATTAATGTGTATATCTGCAAAAATATTGGACATGTTGTACTTAATGTTTATATCTGCACATATGGTTTTGAAAGAAACATTTGGTGTAATTAATGTGTATATCTGCAAAAATATTGAACATTTTGTACTGAATGTTTGTATTTGCACATTTGGTTTTGAAAGAAAAAATTGGTGTAATTAATGTGTACATTTGCAAAAATATTGAGCATGTTGTACTTAATGTTTATATCTGCACATATGGTTTTAAAATAAAAATTTGGTGTAATTAATGTATATATCTACAAAAATATTGGACATGTTGTACTTAATATTTATATCTCCACATATGATTTTGAAAGAAATATTTAATGTAATTAATGTGTATATCTGCAAAAATATTGGACATCTTGTACTTAATGTTTATATTTGCACATATGGTTTTGAAAGAAAAATTTGGTGTAATTAATTTGTATATTTGCAAAAATATTGGGCATGTTGTACTTAATATGTATATCTGCACATATAGTTTTGAAAAAAACATTTGGTGTAATTAATGTGTATATCTGCAAAAATGATGGACATGTACTTAATGTTTATATTTTCACATATGGTTTTGAAAGACAGATTTGGTGTAATTAATGTGTACATCTGCAAAAATATTGGACATATTGTACTTAATGTTTATATCTGCAAATAAAGTTTTACAAAATTAATGTTTTACAAGAAAATGCACTTGAAGAACTATTATCTTAGAAGCGAAAACATGGTGTTGAAATAGTACAGAAAGTGCTTGACATGAGAGGTTCACAAGTGAGAGTGTTGACCAATCTTGAAAACTTGAATGTTGAAATGAAAGCTATCAAGGATCAAACACCTATGTCAGAGTTACAACATAACGTGAAGTTAAAAGCTATTGAGGATCAAACATCCATGCCCCTTGTCCTCTATCCCCTTCCTCTTCATTCCTCTTATTTCTAACTCCTTGTCACTCCCTCCATTCTTCTTCTTGTTTTGGCCTTCTTGTTTTCTTGAACATTTAGGGAGTTATTCACATGATTCCTCATTAGTTCATATTTAAATCAAATTCTTTTTTCCTTCAACTTAACCATCTATTATTTTATCCATTTGCGAGTGAATGGTGTTAAACATGAGTCATTATTGTGTCAAAACTTCATCTTTGTTTGACCAAAGCATAGTAGGAATTACATTCTTTCTTGTTTTGTCATGATCACCTCGGAAATAGTATCTACATTTGCTTAAACCAACATATCCTAATGTTAGCATGAATGCTAATGATACTACATTGTGGGAGTATCCTAAGCATTGGAGAGTATTGATATGTTTCATTCATGATTGTGATTGTCATTGATGTCAATATAGCATTGTTTAATGACAATATAGCATTGTTTCTATAAAGAATGGTAGAGTAGTAGACAAAGATCTTAATGGTATAGACAATTGTTTAATTGTCTGGTCATGCATAGTTGTGGACATGTACAACACAATGTCCTGATGATGTGGTTAAGTGTGTAGAGCCTGAGTTGAGGACATACAGGAATTGTGTAAGGAAACTTACAACAAAGAATATAATTGTTTCCACATAACTCGTAATCGATCTGAAATAAACATGCAATTGAAATCCACATGCAAGAGAGTAGACAACATACCCACAAAAATTATGACACAAGATATACCCTAGGAAATCCTCATAGAGAGAAAAACCCAACCTCTAAAAGCATCCATCACCATGTATTATTCAGCAAAAAATGTCATTGCAATACAACCATGGAAGCCTTCAAAGCCATAGCCACAACCAAGCAATCTATGTGAACAAGCATGAATCCACACATCTCATCCCATGCTTCCAACCTTCACAAATGCTCTCTTGACTAACCTATCAAGCCTTGTCCCACTTGAAAATTTCCCCTTTTTACCTTCTTCTCTCTTATCATACAACAACTACCCTTGTGGTTGCTTATATAGTAGCAAGTCCCACAAAACCACCAAGTAGTATTACATAAATCATGTGCTAAAACCATGTGTTACCTAACCCCTTGACCACACATTTAATATTAAATTTTTAATTGTTTTCCTCAATATTAAATAATTACATCAAATATTATCACAAAATTACAATACAACTCATCAAGTATATCTCATGTAAATCTTTACATGTTGCACGTTCATTTATGATGCAAGAGTATCCTAAGCTTACCTGCAATCCTGCATGTTTGGAGGGATTTTGGTTAAGTATTGAGGAGCATCGAGCTTGGATTTTGGTGGAGTTATATTTTCATGGTTGGGATGTGTTTAAGGCACATTGGGGAACCTTTCCTCACGATTGCATAGAGATTGAATGGATTGAGTTGAAGTTTGAACCATTTTTACCTTGCTGATAGAGTTGCATTTTTTGGTTTCTGGGAGTTTTTTGTAGGCCATGTAATTAATTTTTCACAATAAATGAGAGGATGTGCATTTCAGGAATTGAAGAGGACCTAGATTACTTCCTTTTTTCAAAGGCACAAGTTCTAATTCTTTATAATTTGGGAGATATGATGATTCTCCCAAAGTATTGATTTCTAGAAGTTTGCATGACAGGTTTTTGTGCATGACTTTCAAGATGGATACACAAATATTCTTAATGAATCAACATTTGTGCATTTCAAAGGTTGTAGAGGACCTAAAGTACTACCTTTAGTTTGAAGCACAAATTCCAATTCAAATAGGGCTAGGAGATATCATGATTTTTATCAGGCATTGATTTTTGGACATTTAATTGTTGTTGGAGGTCAACTTGTGGCTCTTCAAGTATTTAATGTTAGTTTTCGGCATTTTGGGCCTACTTGTGGCTTAGATTAGTATAATAAGGGGTTGTGGTGAAGTATTTTAGGAATTATTAATCTATTTTAGTGAAGAGGAGGTGGTAGAGGAGCGAATTTTGAGAAGAACTAGTGGCTATGGCTTGGGAAACAAGGAGATTGCTTGGTGGGCTTGTAAGTACTAGTTGGATTTTCTCTGAGAGGTTTCTACCAAAGTGTGAATCTAGACTAGCTAGTGTTTGGGTTGGATCTTGAGGGATCTCATAGAACTATTATTGTAATTGCTTTATATTTGACCATAACTGGGAAGGCCTTATAGTCCGACACATTGCATGTAACAGTCATTTTATAAATAAATTATTGTAATTTGGTATCAGATCTTGCATTGTTGCTTCTTGCTATTGTGTTTCCACTGTGTGGTTATATTGTTGGGGCTAGGACATCTCCTTTGGGGATTCTCCTACCTTGCATTGCGTCAGATGTTATCAGAGTCGATGTTGTTTCTAAGTGTGTTGACGAATCACCGAATTTGAGGCAGTTTAACATCATGATTTGCAAAGAAGGTTGATCTTGTGGCTGATTGATCTTCTGGATTGGTGGATTTGTTGCTTAGGGTTTGCTAAAATTTTGGAAGATGCCTCCAAGAAGATTGGACCCTACGGCAATTAATGATCTTAGTGATGTTGTAGAAGAACGGATCTTAGAGAAGGTTAAAGTAGATTTCAAATTTGAGATGGAGGAGGTTAAAGCTAGACTCAAATCTTAGATACCATTGATGAAGAGTGACATGATTGCTAAAATTGTATGTGCTTTAGGTGGTGTAACTAGGAAGGTGGGTACTGAAGGTAGTTATGAAGAAGTAGCCGAAGACTTTGAAGTTGCTAGATTGAGTAGTGAGGACATAACTGATCATTTGGAGAGACCTATTGGAATTATGGTTGGTCAATTTGCTAGACCTAGATCTTAGTTGAAGCTGAAGCATAAAATGGAGGTTTCTAAGTTCTTGAGTATTTTGAATCCTGAAGACTTGATTGATTGGATTGGTGAATTAGAAGACTACTTTGAGCTTGAGGATATTAAGGATCCACTCATAATAAGGTTAGCACAAACTAAGTTGAAGGGACATGTTGCTCTTTGGTGGAAGAAACTACAAAGAGATAGAGAAGAAGGTGGAATGAAGATCACTAGATGGAGATTGATGGTGACTAAGTTGAAAGCTAAGTTCATTCCTACTGATTATGAACTTGAGTTGTTTAAGAAGTTATAGAATCTGAAATAGAAAGATATAACTATGAAGTATTATACCAAGGAGTTCTACAAGTTGACTATTCAGTCTGAGCATAAAAAATTGTCAAAAGAGAAGGTAGCTCAGTATATTAATGGTTTGAGATTCAATATTCAGGATGAGGTTGGTATGCTAAATATTTCTTCAATTAAGGATGCTTATCAGTATGCTTTGAGAGCAGAGGAGAAGCTAAAGAGGAAGAATCATGGTAGTTTCTGAGCGAAGGAGAAGCAGGATAGTTTGGCACAAGCTAAACCAAAAGCAAAAGGTGAACCAAAACCTGTTGAACAGAAATGAAAGATAGGTGGAGTTGGGTTTAGAGGTAATTGTTTCAAGTGTGGTCAAGAAGGGCATAGATCTTTTGAATGTCCAATTGGGAGGACAACTTCTATTGTGAATGAGGTTACAGTCCAGGATAGTCAGCCTAAGCAAGGAGAGAGTTTATTGGCTTAACAAATACTGATTGGTGAGAGGAAATTAGATTCTTGTCAGAGGACTAGTTTGTTCAGAACTTGTTGTAAGTCTGGTGGCAAAATCTGCAACGTGATTGTGGATGGTGGTAGTATTGATAACCTTGTTGCTAATGAGATGGTTTAGAAACTTGGTTTGAAGAGAGTGAGACATTTTTATCCTTATCAAATTCTTGTTAGAGTAAATAATTATTTATTCTATTAACTTAAGTTTACTTAGGTTAATTCATGTAGTTAATAGTTGTAGTGATGAGTTGTTGACAACACGTAAGTTTGTTCCCTTCTAGCATGTTCCAACCTTTTGTGGAAGTGTTCTTAGTTGTCAACCTTATCTTCTACCACCTTCCAGCTTGTTCTACAAGCTTCCTTGAGGCCTTTATATTCGATCTCTCTCTCATTGCAAATTCATTCATTCACATATCAATTTTATTTTCCTATTGTGAAATATTTTCTCCTACTTTATTTCCTTCAAGCTCTTGCTCCTTCGGTTTCTCTTTAGTAAGCTATTTGCATGCAGGTGATCTTGGCGAGCTATGGAGTTGGATTTCATCAACTCCTATATGGTATCAGAGCCTCCCTGCTACTTCTTGGTCTCAAAGATTTTTGAAGCTGCAATTCAGAGACACAAACTCTAGTTTGTTTGTGATTTTTTCTTCAATCGGAAGGAAGAATATTTTTGTAGTATTTAGAAAAAAAGGAGAAAGATGGTTTGACATAACAGATCTGACATTTTTTAGGCTCTTTTCTTTATTTTTTGGAGGTGCAACGGCGGCCATTTAGAAAAAAACTACAGAGGTGATTTTCAAACAGCAATATCTCCCTCATACGGACTCATTTCTTTGAGCAATTTTTTTTGTTTTGGGGTAGAATTCCATGATCTACACATTGGTGTAGGTGGTTTGAGATCTTTTTTCCTGAATTTTTCTATGACTCGCAAATCCCAATTTTTTCCACTTTAAACACTTTGTACGGGCTCATCTGAACACATAATCAAGTTCCATTTTTTTTTTAACGTGCATTTTTTTTTGTCTACTTTTTAGATTTGTAATTAGATTATAGGTTATGTGGATAGAAATACTACTTTTAGAAATAGGCCCTAAATTGGCTGTTGTAGTCGCACTAAGTATAGAGTGCCCAAATCATACATTAGGGGGGGTTAATTGAACTCTTTTGCATTGTGGGGGGGAGCATTTTATTTTCTACAATTTACCTCAGAATAGACCCTTCTGCTTCCATCTTCTTCTCTCAATGTCGAATCCTTCTGTGACCCAGTTGATGTCGCACAACTATCACACCTAGAAGGCACAAATGACAAGGCTTCTCATGTCAAGAGACTTATGGTTATGTCTAGATGAGAATCAACCTACTCTAACACACCCTTTTGAGGTTCTTTAGCACATGAATAAAGTGGATGAGGCCATGGGATTGATTGCACTGAACATTTTAGACAGTTTGCTATTTCACTTGGATGGTTTGACCACTCAACGGGCTTATTGGCTCAAATTTCAGACTTTGTTTGGCACAGTGAATGAGTTTTGGATACTTCAGCTTGATGCAGAGTTGACTTTGTTGACACCTGACAGCTTTCCCACCAATGAAGACTTCTTGATGAAGTTTAAATCTATGCGTACACTTTTGCAGGGATGTGGAAAAACTAAGACAGATGATGAGTGTATCTTTTTGATACTCTCAAAGTTGAGGGGACAATATCAAATATTCTCTTCCACTTTCTACTCCACTATGGATGCCTTGGGTGATAGACATAGGATGCCTTCATTTGAGATATTTTGTGATCGGTTAACTCATGAACAATCCAAGATCACTCAAATGGATTATCTTTTAGGTTCATAGTCCCAGGCATTGCTTGCCAAGGATACACAGGATCAGAAGCCAAAGCAGATATCAGATTCCCCTTCTACTGGTTCATCATCTTCTTCTAGGAAGAAGGAGAAAAAGAAGACTTGGACTCCTACCTATTCCTATTTTCAGAAAGGATCTCATGATGAGGCACATTGTTTTCAGAAGAGATTTGATGGTTATGAGAAACAAATTGCAGATTTGCAAGCTCTTCTTCAAAAGAGCACTATTTCCTCTCCATCCTCTTCCATCTCTTAAGGGTCTCTTTTTTAGGCTTTTTCCACCTCTTCAACATCTATACCAGATCTTGGAAAGGGTCATGCATTATATGCTTCTATTGCATCCCCTACCCAGGTCCCTTGGATACTAGATTCAGGTGCTTCTCACCATATGACATCTTCTCACCGTGTCTTCTCTACTCTTGAGGCTTCTCTCATTCCTCATATTTGCATGGGGAATAACACTACCTTGCCAGTCTATGGGAAAGGTTCAGTTAGCATTCAGGATGGTATATTCAATGATGTATTCTATTTTTCCATCTCTGTCTGCAAACCTTCTCTCAATTTCTCAGATTACATGCAGTGGATCAGGGAAGATAGTTGAGTTCACTATAGATTCAGTCTTCATTTGGGATCATGCAACATCCGGGCTTATTTCTATAAGGGTAGTTGATCCTTCCACCCATGTCTACACCTTCTCGCACTTTGGTCTACCATCTCTATTATTGGAGCACACTTCTTCTCTTTCGTAGGAGCATCATGTTGTGCAGTCAGGATACTTGAACCTTTGTATCTTTCCTGAGATTCCTATTTTGACTTCCACACCACATCTAGTTGAGGTCTTTTCTCTTTAGCGGGATTCTTCTTCTGCTCTGCCTGATCCTCCAACTCCATTCATCAAGCCTCCAAGTGCACCAGTTGCAAATTCTATAGTGGACATTAATCACAGTATCATCACACTTGCCTTGGGGATTCCCTTTCAGAATCTTCATATTTTCTCCTTTGAGCATCAGCTAGGCCTTCCAGTTTTCCCTCTCATTCAAGGGTTCCCTTATTTTTCTCCCTTGTTTCCTCTGCATTGGAGTTTCATTGGTTTGATTCTTTCTCCAGGGGCTCCATTATTCTGGGGGGGCTTTGGTGTCTTTTCTATCTCTCATGGAGGGGCTAGTTGTACTTATAGTTTTGAGAGAGTCTCTTGGAACATATCTGGTGGAAGTTGTCCTTGGGGGGTCTTGTTGAGGCCTTCCTTCCTTCCTTCATTTTTTAAATATGTTTGTACTTACCTCTTTTTGGGGGAGGGTTTTTCCCATGAGGTTTTTCTTATTTCCCCATTTTTCGAGGTTGTATTTCTTTACATTGTACATGGGTAGCTAACATGGCCCTATTACCAGGACCCATTTTGCATTTTATCTTAGTTTTGTGAGCGTAAGGCATTCCCCTAAAATGCACTTAAGGGGGGGTGTTAGAGTAAATCATTATTTATTAATTATTTATTCTATTTACTTAAGTTTATTTAGGTTAATGCATGTAGTTAATAGTTGTAGTGGTGAGTTATTGACAACATAGGAGTTTTTTCCCTTCTAGCATGTTCCACCTTTTTGTAGAAGTGTGCTTAGTTGTCAACTTTATCTTCTACCACTTTCTAGCTTGTTCTACAAGCTTCCTTGAGGCCTTTATATTCGGTCTCTCTCTCATTGTAAATTCATTCATTCACATAGCAATTTCATTTTTGTATTGTGAAATATTTTCTCCTACTTTGTTTCCTTCAAGCTCTTGCTCCTTCGGTTTCTCTTCAGCAAGCATGTAGGTGATCTTGGCAAGCTATGGAGTTGGATTTCATCAACTCCTACAATTGGCTGGTTGCAAGGTGAGCATGCTTTGGAAGTGAGGGAGCGTACCTTGTTGATTTACAAATTGGGTAGTATAAGGATCAAGTGTTGTGTGATATTGTGGATATGAACAATTGTCTTGTGTTACTTGGCAGACCTTGGCAGTATGATTGCAGGGCTATGCATGATTGTGTTAGGAATGTGTTTACTATTGAGAAAGATGGTAGGAAGTTTTTCCTAATTCCTTTGTAGAATGAAGAGCTCGGTAGGAGGAACCTGAGTATTGCACCCAAGTTGAGTTGACAGATTCTGAGAAGGTTAGAGATCAGCACGAAAAGTAGACCTATGGAACACCTGTGGTGGATGTGAAAAAGAAGAAGAAAAACAAGGGAAAGAGTGTGCAAGTTGAAGACTTGGAGGACATGTATATGAAGAACCAGTTTGGGATTTATGTGTTGAATCCCAGAAGATGTTCTTCCAGTTATTAGAACAACTTTTTGAACTTGGGGTGTCTGATATAGGAGCATCGTAGGCTTGCTTGCCATCCTGCATGTTTGGAGGGGTTTTGGTTAAGTATTGAGGAGCATCGAGCTTGAATTTTGGTGGAGTTATGCTTTCATGATTAGGGATGTGTTGGAGACACATTGGGGAACCTTTCATCATGATTTCATAGAGATTTGATGCATTGAGTTGAAGTTTGAACCATTTTTACCTTGTTGCTGGAGGTGCATTTTCTAGTTTATGGGTGCCTGTAGTAGGATATGTAACTAATTTTTTGAAATGAATGAGGGGATGCAAATTTCAACGATTGAAGAGGGCCTAGATTACTTCCTTTTGTCAAAGGTGCATGTTCTAATTCTTTGTAAGTTGAGAGATATGGTAATTCTCCTGGAGTATTGATTTATGTTAGTTTGTAAGACAGGTTTTTGTGTGTGACTTTTGGGATGGATGCACAAATATTCTTAATGAATCAGCCTTTGTGCATTTCAATCATTTTATAGGACCTAAATTACTACTTTCAAGTCAAAGCACAAGTTCTAATTCAATTAGAGCTAGGAGATATCGTGATTTTTCTTGGGAATCAATTTTTGGACATTTAATTGTTGTTGGAGGCCGACTTGTGGCTCTTCAAGTATTTAATGTTAGTTTTTGGAATTTTGGGCTGACTTGTGGCTTATATTGGTATAAGTAGGGATTGTGGTGAAGTCTTTTCAGAATTATTCATCCATCTTGGTGAAGAGGAAGTGGTAGAGGAGTGAATTTTGAGAAGAGCTAGTGGCTACGACTTGGGAAATAAGGAGATTGCTTGGTGGGCTTGTGAGTACCAGTTGGATCTTCCTTGTGAGGTTTTACTAGATGTGGATCTAGACTAGCTAATGTTTGGGTAGGACCTTGAGGGATCTTGCAGAACTATTATTTTAATTGCTTTGTATTTGGCCATAACTGGGAAGGCCTTACAACCCGATACATTGAATGTAATAGTTGTTTTATGAATAAATTATTGTAATTTGGCATCAGATCTTGCATTATTGCTTCTTGCTATTATGTTTCTGTTATGTGGTTATATAGTTGGAGCTAGTACATCTCCTTTGGGGATTCTCCTGCCTTGCATTATATCAATCTAGGTGCAACATTAAATAAAAAAAAAAAAAAATACAATATAAGAATATTATGCAATGTGCGCAACACCCATTATCTCAACAATCTCCCACTTGTTGTATAGATTGCATAGGGTCAATTTGTAGCCACATAAATGAACAAGGGAACAATCCCTCCTAGTACATCCACCATCATGGATCAAAGTACACAAAGTGCTTCATCCTAGTACCCATAACAAAAATCAAAGTATCCAGCATCTCAAACATGAATGATCTCACCTCCTATTATGTCACTGCCATCGAACATACATAGAAGCCATTCAAAGAGAAAGCCACCCAACCTGTCACATTAGAAGATCATAAAATCTTGTACCAACTGAAATGCCAAGCACAAAAACTGGATCCAAAGGTAATCGCATGTATCTGTAGTTGTCAAAATATCCATAGCTAAAATAGCACCCATAGCAAGTGCCAACCCATCCAACTATCCATACCTCCAAAGGTATACCAAGTGAATATCACATCATCAACATATCTAATTTTTAACCTGCAATCACAAGCCTCAAGAACAATATCTACCACATATATACTAAGAAGCTCCCACTGCAAAAGATGATGTCAAATCTATAAAAAATTCACTCACATCTCAAAGTAGTGAATCCATGTAGTCTCAAGGAAATCCACAACACATAAACCAATAACCTACAAGAACAACTCTCATAAAGAATCTCCAACGGTCTCCTAGGCTCTCCACAACCAACAAAGGAAAGAGATAAAAGAATAACCATTTCATCTCTCATATGACATACATGAGCACAAACTAGTGATCACAATCTCTAATTAGTCCCAAATCCAATGAAGAAGACTAAAGAGAAATCATGCAAATCATAACCTGTATCATGTCCTTCTATACACACCTCTAGATGTAAACTGTGCAAGTATGATCTCCTCCACAAAACCCCAACCAAGAAGCCTCCACAACACCTAAATCATACCATATAACTAATCATGGATGTAAGCCTCTTACAAGAAGATCAACTCATAAACCATTCCTAATCCAAGGAATATGCACAATATAAAACCATCTTCAAAACTCAACCAACATAACAACAACATATGGACATGGAGATAACCAATGCTAAACCATCTCTCAAAAGAACCCTCTAGAACTAACTCATGTACCATAGCTCAAGATCCATATCCATGAAAAACAAGCATAAACATAATGCAACTGAGATAAACAATGGGCTATACCTCTCAAGAAGAAAACCGCCAAGTAGACCAAGAGTGGAGAATGAGTATGCTCATCAAGATATCCAAGTCTCTAACCGAGACTCATCTAAGAAAAATTTCCTCTCAGGTCCATATCAAGTGAATGCCCCTCAAACTTTTTGTTGGAACTAAACAACCATCCCAACAAATACTTCTCTAATCCAAAAAAAATCAACATCACCACCGTATCTAAGTATCCATGAGCACCTATAACCAATCAATCCATGCCAACTCTAAATACAACATAGCAATATGATGAAGTATCCAACTTATGACCAATGTACTCAATACCAAGAAACTAAACCAAGATCATTGTCAATGTTCTAACCATGGCCTCAGAAACATAAACATGACAATATGATCTAATCATCTCAACCAAAGAGACATCATGCTCCATATGAACACACCATAACATGTCAAAACTCTAAACACGTATGAAGAGTATACCATGACATAAAAAATGAAATCATCCTCACACCAAGGATAACCTGTCAAATGAAAGCATAAACCACACCTTTACCAACAACCTTATAAGTCTTCAAGTTGCAACCATCTCCACACACACCATGAACAAAACCATCTCCACATACCATGAAGAACCATCTCCATACATCATGAAGATAACCAAGAACCCCATGAGTCCTCAATATCTAACCATCTTCACACACCATGAAGATAACAAGTGTACCATGTAAATGTCAAAGATGATTTTTGCAGCAACAAGATCTGAGAAAAACCTCCAACATATGCAAACAATTAATAAATATATCAATGCCAACAACTCCCAATAAACCGTGATACCAAGTCACCTATGGCATCATAAAATCCATTTCCTACATTGAGATCCTCTAGGTCTACACTCACACAACCAGACTGTCGATACCAAGTGAAACTAGGATCTCCAAACTAAGAAGATACAAACCAAACCAAGAACTAATTCTACATTGTCACCTCATCACTATCAAAGGCTCCCACTAAACTATGTATCCAAGCTATCCATGACATCATGATGAAAAATCCATCCTCTAACCATGAGAATCAACCAAGGCATCAAACCATCAAAGAACTCAAAGTGCACATCATGAGATCCTCAAAAGAAACTAAATAACCATGATCCTCAACCAAGAAGATATACCACCATAATCAAATTAGAAATCCAACTAATGAACATCAAGGATGTACCTGTATATCCAATCATGTCATGCCAAAATCTATGACCCTATGATCACATCTCTGAATCAAAAAACTAACTCTCAATATGTCCTACCCATTAGCATAAAATAGTCAACGACAATCCTCCATCATGATTGTACCTAGTAACAACATCTCATCCCTTCTACATGAAGAAAAAATCAATAGATCATGAACTTAGGTCATATACAACCCAAATCCAAGTCACCAATCTAAATATGCATCAATAATGAAAGATCAATGAGTAAAGACAACCCATAACCAAGCTATAAATGCAATCTGTAAGTATAGACCGCTTACAACACTGCACAACTTGTAGACCCAACAAGTCATCATACATATCCAAACCAAATACTGATAATCATATCATCATGAGACCAATCTAAAATATAAATTGAGTATATACTGACATCAAATCTTAAATCTCCTAACATACAATGTCATAAACTCATAATGTTACCATAGTCAATATATACCATAAACTGTTTAGATTAATATATCACCAAATAAACTATGTCAAACTTACACCAAATCTAAACCAATGTGTAGAGCTTTTCGTTGACTACTCTAAGTCCAAATCTGACTTTGTATGCCCAAGTTATGCCCTAATCTGTGCTCAAAATAAATAATATCTAACTTTCAAGCTCTTAAAATCTGACAAAATGTCAAAATCACACCAAACCTACACCAGGTTGTAGTGCTTTGAATTAGCTTTCCAATGCCTATAAGAAGTTTGAAATCCGATATCCTGAGAGAAAGTTATGGTTATTTTACTAAGACAATATTTTTACCATTTTCATTGTGAATTTTATTTTTTGCGATGAAAATTCTGACAGAATTAAATTTGATGGCTAGCATAGGCTGAAACTAAAAAACTCTTTCATTTCCTCTGAACATTGCCAAACTAGGGCATATTATATATCAAAATTTATGAAAACATTGACCCGGATCCAATGATGAGGTATGTTTTTTCCCAAGAGGTCATTTCTGCAAGCTCCCCCTAAAATCCTCATTTAAATGAAATATCCAAAAAATGGCTTTGTGCAACAATTTTACATGTCCAAAAATTTACCAATATCTCATCATAATAGCAAATCCAAAACCCTTAGATCTGCAATAAACAACTCATATATCTTGCCTTTTCTTTTATCCTCTCATGCATTCTCATGGATTTAATCTAGGGTTACAATAATAAAATCATAGCTCTTGTACAACTTGTAAGGAAACTTGCAACAAAGAATATAACCATTTTCACATAACTCATAATAGATCTGAAATAAACATGCAATTGAAATCCATATGCAAGAGAGTAGACAACATACCCACAAAATTGTGATACAAGATATACCTCAAGAAATTCTCACTGAGGGAAAAACCCAACTTCCAAAAGCATCTGTCACCATGTATTATTCAGCAAAAAAATACCATTGCAATACAATCATAGAAGCCTTCAAAGCCATAGCCACAACCAAGAAATCTATGTGAACAAGCATGAATCCACACATTTCATATCATGCTTCCAACTTTCACAAATACTCCCTTAGCTAACTTTTCATACCTTGTCCCCCTCAACTCTTTCCCTTTTTTTCTTTCTTCTTCTCTCTTGTCATACAACAACTATCCTTGTGGCTACTTATATAGTAGCAAGTCCTACAAAACCACCAAGTGGTATTACATAAACCATTGCTACCTAACCCCTTGACCCCACATTTAATATTAAAATTTTAATTCTTTTCCCTAATATTAAACAATTACATCAAATATTATCACAATGTTACAATACAACTTATCAAGTATATCCTATATCAATATTTACATGTTGCATGTCCATCTAGGTGCAACATTACATAATAAAATAAAATAGTACAATATAAGGATATTATGAAATGTGTGCAACACCCATTATCTCTACAAATTGTACCTGATCTATAGAGAGAATTTCAGAGACAGAGTATTGGGAAAATAGTTCTTGATGTTTTTCAACTATCTTTCATCTGAGATGTAATGAAGAGATGTGTAATTAGGTAGTAAAAGAGGATAGTTAGATGATGACATCAGCAAGTGTGCAAGTCTTAGTATCGCACATGTGAAGTTTTGTATAGACTATGAGCCGACAATGTTATTGTAATTGTAATTAATTAATTATCTTATTTTAATTAATTGGGAAGGCCTCAAGGCTAACTGAAGAAATTATTATGAAGATGTGGTATAAAGGAAATATATTTTCCTTGATTGTGAAGTGAGTTTGTGTATCTATTGATGTAAGGAGTGTGAAGTGCAAAAAGGAGCAGAGTGCTTACTAAATGCATGTAAGCGATCCAAGGGATTATTGGATGCGCAATTCATGATTTGGTTACAAGATCTAAAGGAGCAGAAGTCTGGTTGACATGATAGAAACAAAGGAAGGAAGTTCAATATAGTTCTATTACTCTGTAAGGAACAATACAAAGATCATTTGGATAGTGGGTTCATTGGTCTTTCCCTTGAAGCTATTTGGACACTGGGTCCAACGGTCTTGCACAACTCCTAACAGGTTTGGGATCTCCTAACAGGGATTCAAAGTCTCCTAACATGAACTCATATGTATTGAATGTTGTAACACACTCCTGACAGGGTCTATCCTGTAACAAGGAATATTTATATTATTTATATTATGTGATTTCCCAACTTAGGAGTAAGTTTTAGCAAGGAATATGAAATTAAATTGTCAAAGTTCTAACAATTTTACACACACACACGTACATATATATATATATATATATATATATATATATATATATATATATATATATATATATATATATATATATAATTAATATTAAATTATTATTATGATAATACAAATTAATTATAAGATAAATAATATTAAATATATGTGATATATATACTATTGGATATATCTAAAATATGTATAATAATATATCATTATTTATTAATATAATGATCTTATGGTATGTTTAATAATTTATTGTAATATAAGATTACATAATATTATTTAAATTAATAATATTATAATAGTCTTATTAATATTAATAATAAATTATATAATTAATATGATAATATAATATATAATCATTAAAAATGATATATAATTAAAAAAGTACATAATTACCTTATTAATATAATTAATATTAATATGAAAGGACATGATTCTACGAATACACTCATATATATATATATATATATATATATATATATATATATATATATATCAATGCATTGGAATGGTTATCAAATAGAAATACTATAAAATCATTCGAATAAAAAGGTAAATAAATGAATGTCTAGAAAGGGGATATTACAATTGGTATCAGAGCAAGTTTTATTGCCAACCTATGATAAATAACTGATGTAAAGCACTACTTCATATTCTCACCTGTGTATTTATTCAACATGACAATTCTCAATAAATATTGAACTAGCATGAAAAATATACTGTTGTTTACAGAACCTTGATGATTGTGACGGAACAAAATCATTGCACCTGAAAATTTATTAGAGAGAAATATGTGTGCTAACGTGTTGTATCGATTTGTAAATCTCATCATATTGGAATTGCATGAATCCACAATTTTAAGCATTCAGTTTGATTGTCGTTCCAGTATTGTTGTTGCATGTGGATTTGGGCAGTGCTAGTGCGACAATTACCACTTAGTCACTACCGTATAAATACTAATCAAACTTTTCCCCGACCGCAAAAGGTCATCTAAAGGGGAGAGACATACAAGTATTGGGGAGAATAATAAGACATGGTCAATGACATACAAGTAAGAGAAATACTCTAAGAGACATTAGATTATTTCATATCATTAAATCAAAAAGTTATAAATGGAACATTGATATCTAAATTATTTAGGAAATGACAATTAGTTGCATAATATGTATAATCCTGAATAAGAGAGAATAACAAAGTAAGAAAAAAGAAATAAGTTTTGGTGCAGAAGGATTCTACATCAAAATCGGGGAGCACTTTGCAAGTTAACAATATAATTGGAGCAACTTCATTGTTACAGGTTCAACTTTGGAAAGGTAGCCAATTACAAAAATTAAGCATCGACGAGTGGTACACGTGACTTTCCAATCAACGTGATGATCATTACACCAATAGGCACAAAGAAAAGGATTTAAAAAATGGAACTATGAGCATTTAGAAAAAGAATTATCAGATAAGCTTAATGTAAAGATTGCATGTGATAAAGATAGAAGAAAGTATGGCAAGGGGCATCAATTAATATTTAA
The DNA here is from genome assembly GCA_028749045.1 of Cupressus sempervirens. Classification (NCBI taxonomy): domain Eukaryota; kingdom Viridiplantae; phylum Streptophyta; class Pinopsida; order Cupressales; family Cupressaceae; genus Cupressus; species Cupressus sempervirens. The sequence goes on along the minus strand of CM053792.1, from coordinate 52,705,357 downwards.
TTACAATTATTTATATATATTCCTAGGCATATATCACATATACTGAATAATCAAGGTGGAACAAGGAGATTCAAGAAAGGAACACATACAACGAATAATATGTCAACTAGTGACAATTGAATTACGTCCTCTAGCGAACATATCAGAGTCTGATATAGTTAGAAAATATTTATACAAGTATCAAAATGAAATAGAAGCAACATGAGTACATGGGTGATTCTATATTCACTCAAACCTGAAACACAAAGTTATCTATCATTTGCAAGGCAGCTATAATATTATAAGTGGGAGAAGGGAGTCATATCAAATAACAAGAGGAATAGTGGTTCCAATTCATATTATTTTAGGAATTTATCTCCAAGGATACCATGAGAAAATACATGTGTGTGGAGAGTGAAGCAATTAGTCATTGGGTTCATTGTCACGTTCATTTAGTGTGGGTTGAATTAAATACCCTATTTGTAATGTATCTCATCACATAATTAATTAGTGGCCTCATGCAAAAGGTATTATTACAGTAAGGAAAATAAAGGTGATCAAACCAAGGATGAGACCAATTAATACATGATGTGGATTCAATTGAGGTACATTATAATGTTTTATTATTTATTAAACTTTTGAATATAAAACCTTGAACAGAAAGTTAAGATATATATGAAAGCAATAAGTACTTTATAAAGTTATGTTTGTATAAGGTACAACTAGATATAGTAGAGTCATTGGATAGATATCATAATCAAGACAAAATTATTGATGTTTTAAAAAGGAGATTTGAAATCTTTTTGATTATAGATTTATATAAGTATTTATCTTTTCACTATGAACATGTTATTTGAGTGAATATTGATTAGAAATTGGTTAGGATATAAAATATTAAATATATGAGCATAGATCTAAATATACACATATTGAATATATGTGATAGTTATTCAATTTATGGAATCATTTTATGGGGAATTATTATTGAAAATAGAACAACAAGGAGTATCAATAATATTGTGTAACATATCAACATAAGTAAACTTAAGGGACAAGGAATATTAATGTTTTAATTTTACTAGTTAAATGGGTAGGAATCCCTTTATGTTGCATTACATGATGTATAGGGAGTGTGCATAGGGGGAGGAGAAAACCGGTTGTATTGGGGCAAAAGAATCCCAATATGGAATAAAATCTGAGGGAGCCCCAAGCCAAGCATGTCCAACCTTGAGAAGCAGTAAATCTACCATCCACATCAAAATTAAACATGTTCCTAGTGGGTAGGGAGTGTGCACAAAGGGAGGAGTAAATCAGTCATGTTGGGGCAAGAGAATCTCAATATGGATTAAAATATGAGGGAGCCCCAAGCTGAGTGTGTCCAAACTCAAGTAGCAGTAAATCTACCATCCGCTATGGAATTATACACTCTATTATAGTACTAGCTATAAAAAAGTTATTTAAAATATGCATCTTCAAGATATTTTGATTTTGATGATAGGGGAAAGGAGCACAACATTCACAATCAAGGAATTGCATAATGCGTGTCTTCATCTATCTGCATCGTGTTTGATTCATGTCTTCAACTATCTACATTGTGTATACTTCATGTCTTCAACTATTTGCATCGTGTATACTTTGTGTCTTCAACTATTTGCATTGTGTATACTTTGTGTCTTCAACTATCTACATCATGTATACTTCATGTCTTCAATTGTCTGCATTGTGTATGCTTCATGTCTTCATGCATTCAAGTGTCTTCCTTATGTCTACTTTGTGTATTTATTCATCAATATGTAAACTCAATATATGCTTATGTTTTGTTATATCATTTTTTTGTGGATACTAACTTTACATGGAAATATTTGTTAGTAAGTCAGTAAGTTTTAGTAAGGAATAAGGAATTAAATAGTCAAAGTTCTAACAATTTTACACACACATATTGATAATATATATACATATAATAATAATAATAATAATAATGAATTATTATGATTATAATACAAATATTAATTATAACAAATAAGATAAATAATATTAAATGTATGTGATATATATACTATTGGATATATCTAAAATATGTATAATAATATATCATTATTTATTAATATAATAATTTGATAATATAATAATCTTATGGTATGTTCAATAATGATATAGCTATAATTTATCATAATATTATTTAAATTAATAATATATTATGTAATAATATTATAATAGTCTTATTAAAATTAATAATAAATTATATAATTAATATAATAATATAATATATAATCATTAAAATAATATATAATTAATAAAATGCATAATTACCTTATTAATATAATTAATATTAATATGAAAGGACATGACTCTAAGAATACACACACACACACACACACACACACACACACACACACACACACACACACACACACACACACACATATCAACCAACACAATGGAAAGGATATCAAATAGAAATATTATAAAATCATACGAATAAAAAGGTAATTAAATGAATGTCCAGAAAGGGGACATTACATATTAATACATCATCTTGTTGGTACCATCCCCATCGGGGTTTTCCCTCGAATCAAGGGTTTCCCTAGTTAACATATATGGTGTTATTGTGTATGAATATCTTGTTGTGGTTTAAGTTCATATTACTCATATGGTTAAATATTGTTTAAAGTTGTTATTTGTGATATTATTTGGATAATTGATTCACCCCCCGCCCCCTCTCAGTTATATTAGCAGAGTATATATTCTAACAATTGGTAGTAGATCCTCAAGTCCTTAAAGGATAAGCTTAACAACTTTGGAAGATCAATGGTGAATATGTTCAAGATGAATAGTCCAAGATTTGATGGGGCCAACTATGATAGTTGGAAGGAGAAGATGAAGACTCATCTGTTGTGCATGGGTTTAGGATATTGGATCTTGACAAAAATTTAGAAGACAATCATTGAAGATGAAAAGCTTGAAGGATGCAATGAAGAAGAGATATATCTATTCATATGTAACATGAGAGCAAGAGAGGCCCTACTAACAGCTCTTCTAGAGAATGAATACGGTTAGGTAAAGTCACTTGTAACATCTCATGAAATTTGGAAAGCATTAGAATCCACTTTTGAAGGTGATAATCATGGAAAGAGAATGAGATTAAAGAATTGGATATGTGCATTTCAAGATGCTAGAATGATGGAAGATGAATCTGTAAGAATTTATATTGGAAGAATATTAGAAATGGTTGTAGGAGTTTGGTCTCATGGTGGAACCAAATAAGATGATGAATTCATATGGAGGATCTTGAAAAGTTTGACACCACCATTCAAGCTGATAGCTTAGATGATTCAACTAGTAATGCCTTGCACTAAGGATTTCATTAAGGAAACATTGCTTGGAAGATTAGAATTAGCAGAAGCAGATTTGAGATAGTCTGGAAAACTTGCAAGACTCGAAATAACTTTTAGTGCCCTAAACATTCGACCTAATTTAACAAGAAGTGCAAGCACTTGTAGAGATTTTGCTGGCATCAACAAAGCTAATGAAGACAAGAAGATTGAGGTAGGAATAGCCCTTCTAGTGAGAAGAGAAAAAGATGGTAAGAAAATCTTTAAATGTTAGACTTGTAATGAATTTGGTCATTATGCATCTAAATGTCCTAAAAGAGAGAAAAAGTATAAGGGAAGGTTTAACCCTAGAAGAGATAGGGATAGAAATTGTTTGTATACAAATGAAGATGAAGAATCTGATGAGAAAGGTCAAAGTGAAAGTGATGATGAATTAGAATTTGTGGCTATCAAGGAAGATGATCTTGATAGAGAAATTAGTGAAGAAAGAGCTCTAGTTACCCAAGTAGAAAATAAGTTTGATTGGATAATTGACAATGGTTGTTTACATCACATGATTGATGATATGAATAAGTTTGTTAAGTTCAAGAATCATGATGGAGGAATTGTTAGAGTACATAACAATGAAACCTGTCATATAACAGGAATTGGATCCATTACTCTTGATCATAAAAATAACACCGATGATGTCTATTTTGTTGATGGATTGAAGCATAACTTGTTGAGTACTAGATAGTTAGTGGACAAAGATTATCAGTTGCAGTTTATTGAGAAGACTTGCACTATCAAAGATAGAGATGATAAGATGATTGGAACTAGCACTAGATCCAAAGGTAATGTATTTTAGTTGAATCCTACTGAGATGACATGTTTGGTAGCTAAAGTGGATAACAATTGGTTGTGGCATAAAATATATTGTCACATAAACTTTGATAATATTTTGCAGGTTAGTAACACTTTTGTAGTTAGAGACTTGCTTAAGATTGCTAAGCCTACTAATATTGTGTGTAAGGAATGTATTTTGGCTAAGCAGAAGAAAGTATCATTCCCTAGAAAGAAGTTCACTACCACAAAGAAGTTTGAGATCATTCATACAGATCTAAGTGGTCTTTCCAGAACAAGAGGATTTTATGGTGAAAGGTATTTTATGATTTTTGTTGATGATTTCACTACAATGATGTGGGTAGCATTTCTTAAAGAGAAATATAAAGCTTTTGATATGTTTAAGATATTTAAGAATAGAGTTGAGAATGAATTTGGTGTAAGATTAAGTGTTTATGATTTGATAGAGAAGGAGAATTCACCTCTAGAAAATTTAACATATTTTGTGAAGAAAATGGAATTAAAAGGAAACTATCTGCACTTAGAACACTTGAGAAAAATGGGATTGCTGAGAGAAGAAATAAGTCTATAAAAAAAGAAGCTAGAGTGATGTTATTTGAGAATGATGTTTCTAAAACATTTTGGAGAGAAATAGTTAATACAAAAGTATATACTCTGAACACAATACAAATCATAAAAGGTATGGACAAGACACCTTATGAACTATGGTTTGGAAATTCACCATCAATCAAATATCTCAGGATATTTGGGAGCAAATGTTATATTAAGAGAGAGGATGACATTGGTAAGTTTGATCCCAAAAATGATGAAGGTATGTTTCTTGGTTATTCATTAAAAAGTAAGGCTTATAGATGTTTCAACTATAGAACTAAGACAATAGTTGAATGCACAAATACAAGGATTGATGAGAAGTTTGGAACCAAAGAAAAGATGGTAGATTATAATTCAGATAAAGAAGAGAGTAACTCTGGAATTGTTAGACAAAATGTTGAAGTTTTTTTTAAGAGTAATAATGACTTGCAGAATGATGTGCTAAATTTTGAGCATAGAGAAGAAAAAAGTTCCGAACCTAAAGAAGGGATAAGAGTTGAGATGTCAACTCTTACCCTAATAGGAATTTGACAAAGAATCACCCTCCTGAGTAGATAAATGGGAGTAAAGATAAAGACACAATGACAAGGAACAGAGTAAATGAGGAGATATGTTTGATATCTCAATTTGAACCCAAGTGCACAGATGAAGCAATCAAAGATAATCATTGGATCCAAGCAATGAAGGAAGAATTGGATCAGATAGTAAAGAATGATACATGGGAGTTGGTTCCTAGACCAAAAGACAAGAATGTGATAGGAACAAAATGGGTTTTTAGGAATAAGATGAATGAGCAAGGAGAAGTTGTGAGAAACAAGGCCATACTTGTTTGTAAAAAGTTATTCACAACAAGAAGGCATTGATTATGAGGAAACATATGCACCAGTAGCAAGAATGGAAGTAGTAAGGATGTTCCTGGCTTATGCAGTGAATAAGAAATTCAAGATTTATCAAATGTATGTTATATTAGCCTTTCTAAATGGAGAATTTGAAGAAGAGGTTTATATTGAGTAGCCTGAAGGATTTCCTTTATCAAAAGATAAAGACATGGTATACAGATTGAAGAAATCTCTTTATGGTCTGAAGCAAGCACCAAGAATCTGGTATGCGAGGTTAGACAATTACTTGGAAAAGCTTAGTTTTGCAAAAGATATGACATGTTGGGACTAAAAATTGAAGCCCTGATTTTGAGTACCATCCAAAAAAAAGATCTATAAGTGCCTTTTGATGCATGTGTATTCGATTGTCTTTTTGAGGCCTAATAGGTGTTTAATGTTTATAACACCTTTCATTTAGTATATCCACTCATCCCATGAAGATACATTGCCATTCCAAGCCATTCTGTGAAGTTTTGTTTTGAGCAATGTCCAAATCTACATTTTTGCGTATGTTAAACAATGACAAAGGGCCTTGTTTGCAATTGAATATCTTGCACCCAATAATTTTTCATGACTTGCTGCTTTGGGAGTGTTTAGTGTCTATATCAGAGAACCTATATTTTAGATTTTGAGTCTTTTCGATATGTTTTGACTAGGTTTTGAATCCCTCAAAGTTGGTCTTTTTTTGTTGTCATGTTGATGCAAATTGTTCAGAATTCTAGAAGGCCCTATTTGACTTGTTATAAATTTGATCCAGTTGACCAAAATGATATAATTCATTTTGCATTACATTCTAGAGGTCAGAGACTTTCTATGTTTCAATTTTGAGCTTATGATGAATCCATTTGATCAATTTTCAAATGTGATTCCAAAAGTAATTTATGAAGTTTTATTGGTGTCAAGAAATGCAGATTGGTCAGTACCCCTGTTCAAGATGCCATAAATCTAAATCTTTGATGGGTGAGATCAAATGGATTGTACTATTGTGTTTTACTGTAAAAATTCTTTTAAGTGTGCCAATTTTTATATCTTGATGAATCCATCTACATAGTTTTCCAGGTCCATTCTGTTTGCAAAAACCACTTTTCTGTTAGTGTTTCCACTCTACAAATTCTGAGTAGCCCACTTTGACCGTCCACCAAATGTGCCCTATTATTTTTCATGAGCCCAAATCCTAGATTTATATTTTCCTCATGACAGTGAAGCAATGCCCCAATTATCATACCTCCAAGCGTCAGTTTTCTCTGTCTTTGAAGCTGAATTTGAATGTGATTTATTATTTTCTGACATGTTTTCTTGCAAACAGTTATGAGAGGACAACTTTGACAGTCAATGTCCTTTGACTGACAACTCATCATGAGACAAGATTTGGCAAGATATAAGAATGTGGAACAGAGAATCAATGTGTCTGTTTTCAAAGCCTAGTCAGGTGTTTTGGTCACTTTTTAAAGTTGGTCAAAGGACCCCTTGGCAAGAAATTGATAAATTGTAGATAGAGGTAAATTGAGTTTTAAAAGTTGAATCGACAGTGATCAATGGTTTTCAATCAATGTTGGATGTTCAGTAGGCCCATTTGAGATGTCAGATGTTTGAATTCAAAAAAATTTTAACCGGATCCACTTTGGGATCCGACTAAAGCCTGTGGCCTAATAAAGCAGTTGGAGTTTCAAATATGTTTTTAAAGCAAGGTGATTATTTTAACAAGTGGGCATGACTTTGCTTAAGACTTTTGCTAAAAAATTAACTTTTAGAGTGTGATTCTAATATGATTTCTAATTGAGGAGGTCTTTTCTTTCGCTTGAACCATGATGTGAGTGCAAATTGTGTTGAACAAATTGTTTCCCATCATAACTTCACCACAGATTGAACACTTCCTCAGATGTATGCATCCTTTTCTTGTATTTTGAATGTGTGAATTTACATTTTTGAATACTTCCTCAAATGTATGCATCCTTTGCTATGAGATTATTTTTAGAAAGGATTGGATCTTCCATTTGTTTGAACAAGATAAGTTTTGTGAAGCTTAGGAAGCACAACCTTCAACTGGTGCACGTGGAATATAGTTGTTTTTGCTAGTATTACAATTTTGACTATAGCTATCACTTGAGAAAAGAAGAGGGCACTAAAAGGAAAACAACTATCCCCCATAGCATGTTATAATGTAGTGCGAGTACAATAAATCACAATGATGAAAAAGATCCCAAAAATGCAAGGAGTGGAACTTTATCTTAGTATGTTTGCATAAACATGTTTATTAATGATATCAACAATGATGAAAAAGGGAAAAGAGCTATTACAATAGAGAGTATAGCCCAAAAGAAGAAATACCATGCCAGAAAAATGATCCCTAGACCTGAAAACCCAAGATATCTACCATAGTGCAATAAAGAAAAAACCATAATAGTTCTAAAGAGCATGGAGCAAAATTTGGAAGACAAACTAGCATTTCTGGAAAGAGTACTAAATCAACTTTCCAAAAATATAACGTTTTCAATGAAGATGGGATGCTCAAGATATGCCCTCCGGAGTGAAAAACTAAACACCTAGCTTTGATTGCCCAAACAGGCAACCAAATTGCCTCAAAACCCAAAAAATCCTACGCCATTTTCTCTGCCTCAGAACCATCTTTCTAACACTTCTTTTGGATAAAAAAAAGAGCTTTGTATGCTCAAGCTATTGAGAAAAAACCAACAGTAAGTTGAAAAAGGACTTGATGGGCATGCAAGAGGGATGATGTAGTGTTGACGTCAACATTTCACTACTTTATAATTGATAGCCTGGGGGTCGTCATAGCAAAAAAAAGAATGTCACATGGCATCAATGTGGCATTGGGCCCAAAAAAGCTGACATGACACCTAACATGTGGCAAGTGTCAGTGATGCCATGTGGGTAGAGGAGGCAAAGCGACCAGAGTGGTGGTGGCCCTGTGGTGGTGGAGGATCATGAGCAGAGCGGTGGTGGTGGATCTTAGCTAGTGGTGGTGGGAAGACTTCTAACTACGATGGAGGAGATTTTGGCAGTAGTGCCGAGAAATTTTGGTCGTGCTGGGAGACAACCGGGTAAGATCGTCAGGGATTGGGAAAGGCCGCAGCGGCGCCAGGAAATAATGCGCGTGCTGAAAAAAGGCTCTATCGACCGAAAAAAAGGGTTGCAAGCTAGAAAATGGCTTGCAACCTCTTTTTTAAATTTCAAAAAAAATTGCCTTAAAGAGCGTGAAGGACGCCATATAGCCTTGTGGACAATATTTTTTGCCTCCTAGATCAACTTTGTTCAAAATGGACAACCTTTATATGGAAACAAGGGTTTTGACGCTTCTAGATCCATCTGTGAAGTCTATTTGACCTCAAACTGCTCCAAAAATTAGTGACCTCACTATTTTCTCAAGAAATACTTGAAAAAACTCTAGATCTAATCTGTCAAACCCTTGCTCTCTTTTTTCTGTAAATATTGAACAAGTTAGAGCAGATCTAGCTCTGATACCATGAAGGATTTAAGCAAATATGCAAATCAAATCTATGAAGACCTCGAATACCTTTTTCTCCAAATACTAAACAAGCTACAACATATATTGATCTCATATCATGAAGGATTTGAGCAAATACGCAAATCAAATCCATGAAGCCCTCGAATATATTTTTCTTCAAATACGAAACAAGCTACAATAGATCTGGCTCTAATACTATGAAGGATTTGAGCAAATATGCAAATCAAATACACAAATCCCAAAGAATACCTGCATGTTAAAACCTCACAAAGAAGAAAAAGACAAGAGGAGGCAAGGTTTTGCTTTGAAAAATATGCAAATGTATTCTCAGATAAAGAAAAGATGTTAGATTTTTATAAACGATCTATTCTTATAGGGAGATCGAAACCCAAAAAGTGTAACCTGAAAGGTAAAAGCCATTTAATAATTACTAAATAATTATTAAATGTGAAATGCAAAAGTACATAAAGTGAAATCTTAAGAAGGGAGAAAAGGTAATTTAATTAATGAAATTAAATTAACCTTTTTCTCTAACATTACTCGGAGGGCTAAATGCTCTTAACATGAAAGTGCTTCTATTTTAAGATGATACATTAAGCCCCCACTTGAGCAAGAGTATGGACTCGATGCAAACTCTTGGTTAATTAGATCATAATGAAAAGATAATCTTACTAAAATCAAAGGGACAAAGAAATCCTCAAACCCCCAAAGACTCAAGTCTTTGTTAACTCCAAGATCACAATAAGAGAGACATCTCTTAAAAAAGAGAGAAAAGGAAAAAGAGTGTGATTATCTCGCCGAGTGAGAACTTATGTCCCATTGTGAACCACATAAGGAAACTACACAACTGGAAAGATGGAATTGAATCGCCTGGTGAATGTGGAAAATCAATAGTCAACCCATCAAGGATTCACCCTCAAGAATATTCTATTCTATAAGAGTAAAACCAAAAGCCAAAAGAAATCCAACCTTAAGGACACCTTCAACATTAAGGGATCAAAAATATTTGAAACTGGAGGGATCAAGAGATCCTAAAATATAAATCCATGCTTTAAGGATTAGTCACTAATCCGAAAAGGGAGAAAATTTATCTTGGAAAATAATAAATACGTATTAAAAAGTGTGTGTGTGTGTGCAATAAGTGAGTAGAGCATATGCCCCCATGTAAAAGTCATTGCTAACACTTTAATAGGAGAAATGACTTTGACGAAAACATAAACAACTTCCACCGATTACATTTCCACTATGGGATGTCCCAAGACAAAGACAAGTCAAGGGAAATAGTATAGAAACATACAAAGAACACAAAAGGGATCTATCTACTGTGGGGTCAGTATGATCATAAGATTTTATATATATATATATATATATATATATATATATATATATATATATATATATATATATATATATATATATATATATATATATATATATATATATATATATATTACAAATGAATTGACATCATTCCCCAAAGAAAGTAGAATTACAATCACAAAAAAGCAAAGATCACATAAGAAATACAAAGAAGAATTTTCTTGGACCATGACCTAGAGACCAAAAAGAATAAGTGCTACCAAGTTGTGGATCCAAGTAGATTACACAAGGAAACATGTACGAACAATAGCACAAGTACAATATAACATGAAACAACATATGGAAGAATATAGATACATATAGAAGAATAATACAACAGGTTTGATTCTTTTATCACCTTGCACTGCACCAATGAAGCAAAAAAGATCGTATAAAATAATCTAACAACATTTAAACACATCACGGGAGAAACATAGTACAACAGACAAACATACAACAAAGACTTACATGAAAGACAAGCCAATCAAGCGTTTTGCCTACTCTCCACATCTCATTGTATATCATTTAAGGAAGGTGGGTAGCTTGCAAGAGGGACTATATGCAACATAGTAGGAATGATAGCCAGTTCCAAACAAAGATCCTCTTGAGAATCACAATGTTCAATACTAGGTGTAAGTATTAATTGTGAGGAAAGCATATTAGGTAAATCAACATCAATGTTAATAATTTCATATTCATCATTAACATCATCAATATCATCAAGAGTATCTTTTTCATCTAGATTAATCAAAATAGGAGCTAAGATACAAATAGAATCATTAGAATAAGGTAACTTAACATCATTATTAGTAACAACTTCTTCTAACACATCATGCGTAGTTTGTATCCAAAGAAGATAAAGATTTGTGAATAACAGAATTACAAGCTTTAGCTTGAGCACAACGCTTCTTATGGCATTCCTTAGCAAATCAGTGACATTTTGCCTTACTTGAAATGTGTTGAGAACTGGGAGGAACAGTTACTGAATCCTTCATAGGTTCGATAGGAGGATTAATAGAATTAACAGGATGCTGACAAGCAACAAGAGGAGCTTGATTAATAGATGTAGAAGCCATAGATAAAGGAGGTATGGAAGGTGTAGGCAAAATACCATGATTAAGATCCATAGGAGGTAAGCTTAACTCAATAATCTTTCGCTGCTTATAGACTTGATATAAACGAAAAAGATAATCAGGTCAAGTAGGACATGAATTAGGTAATGAAGACCAAAAGAAGTCAATGGTAGCAGCATCCCTGGGCCTAGAAGTATGGTATAAGCTATGATTAACTATTTTTACTTCATCATCATAAACAAAATTAAGCCATTTATGAATAGGTAAAGCAAAGACATGCATGACATTTAACCATGGTAAACCAAGCTCAACTTGAAATTGATCAAAAGCAGGAACAACAACAAAGGTGGTGTTCACAATCTTTCCACAAATTTCAACTAGTAAATCAATAGAACCAAATGATGGATAAAGAAAACCATTACAAGTTTGAATCTATACATCTAATTTATCATATAAATCACATTGCAAAATTTTCATAAAAATATTTTCTTCTGTAATAACATTGACTAAGGAGGTAGGATCAACAAGACAACCACAAGTAGGTATCTCAACCACCTTAGCATAAATATAAAGGGGACCATCAAGAGCTTTAATAGTCTTAGAATCATCAAAGGTAATCAAAAGTTTCCGATGTCATTTTTTCTTAGGTTGTTGTGAAGGTTTAGGTTCAGGCTTCAATTTAGGCTTAGGTTTCAGTTGAGATGGAGTTGAAACTTGAAATTGAAGCGGAGGTTGAGATTGAGGTAGATATACAGAGGGAACCACATGCTCCACTTGATTAACAACATGATTACGATCATTCATCTTCGAATCATACACAATATCCATTTAAGACAACTAAGCAATAGTACTAGTATCATGTGTAGGTAAAGGATTCGTATAGATTTGTAAATTTTGATTAGGAGGAAAAATAGATTTATTCCCACTACCATCAAAATTATCAATAGATAAAGCATTAGAATCAATTAAGTTCTGAACCTTATGTTTTAAAGAATAACATTTCTTAGTATCGTGACCATTTTGGCGATGATATGACAAAAAGCTTTCGGATCAAAAGATTTAGCCACCATTGTAGCAAGTAAAAGAAGACGAATAGGAGGTAAAGTAATCATATTAGAAGTTAACAACCTATTCATAACATAATGTAAAAAATCAGAGAGAGGAGTAAACATACGATCTAATAACAGTGGATGCAGAAGTGGCATTGTGAGATGCAACAACAACTTGATCAGCAACTGCATTTTCTTGTTTATTTATCTTGACATAGTTGTTGAATTTTTTTAATTTTATTTGAATTAGGAGAAATATCACTTTTATCAACAGGAACATGAGCCATTGGAGTGGTGCTCTCAAATTGACTCACTTTTAATTGATGATGATTAAGCACTACACAAAGTTATTGAAAAGAAGTAAATTGAGTAAGAAAAATCTTATCTCTTATATCCTTTTGTAAATTTGAAATAAACATAGATTGAATATTAATATAAGGAACATGATAGGAAATTTGAGCATGCAAATGCTTGAATCTACCAATAAATTGAGTCTAATTTTCCTTAGAATTTCATTTACAATGCATCAAATCAGTTAAAGACACTTGTGGGCCAATGTTGTTTTGAAATTGTTGATTAAAAGCATTAGCAAGTTGAGAAAATGAATGAATAGAATAAGGAGTAAAAGAAAAAGACCATTGTAAGGCCTTGTCACAAAAATTTTGAGCAATTAACTTCGCTAAAATCCTATGATCATGAGCATAATCACTACAAAGGATTTGAAATGTTTTAACATGATGAACAAGGTTTCCCTTACCATTATAATTCTTAAGACAAGCTATATCGACTTGTTAAGGAATAAGAGTATGAATGATATCTTGAGACAAAGGACTTCCCATGTCATGCAAGTAGGGATACTAACATTGTTTTGAGTCAAGGATGCAAGTTGTTGTTGTAAAGATGACACAATTTGAGCCAAAATGGTAATTTTTGAATCATGAGAAGAAATAGGAGGAGACTCAAGCAACATACTAGGGAGTGTCATCACATGGTCAAACTACTTGAGTTATCCTGGACTGGTCTCTCATTAGACCCCGAACCCTTAAGCGTTGTGTTACCATGGACTAGTCACTCTGGACTTCGGACCCTCAATGTGACCCATGCAAAACTAGAATATCCTCTCATGAGGATGAGGAACAACTAGTCATACCTCTCACTAGGTATCATCATATACCCATCCTTGGCCTATATAATCACTCAAGGCATGGGCGAGGCAAACATCTCTAACTTATCTTTTTAGTGTGTTTCTCAAATATTAATTACTAATTATCACTTATTACATAACTCATAAAAGGTTACCCCGGTACTGACCACTTTGGGTCCCAAACCCCTATTATAAGCCACTCCCAAAGACATGCACCTAGACTACCTTCCCAAAACTCACAAACCATAATTGTGTCCCATACCACAAAAGTAATATTAATCAAATTTAGTTCCTTAATAGACAACTTGAAGATGACACTGGTTCTCAAAACCCAAGTTCTCTTAAACGCTTATTAAAAGATATCTCATAAAATAAATCTCAAATTAAATCTTAAAATACATCATGACATCTAGTCAAATAATTATAAACAAATCTCAAAAACACCTCTGGTGCACATCCTAACTTGGCCAATTAAACAACCCACAAAGAAAAATCATCACAAAAATAAATATCACAAGGCTATAAATAGAATATATAATAAAATACATAGTTTTCAGCCATATGATTTAATTCCATCATCTCCTCTTATTTAGTTTGAGTCATAAGGATGTGTTTAAAAATAAAGTAAGAATATACATGTTAATAAAAATTGTTACTATGTTAATATAATTATTTAAATCAATAAGTATTTAAATGTCAAATCACTTTGTGCATATAAAATATCATGCAATATTATCATGTTATTAGTTAATTTGTAACTCCGCCTGCATTAATAAATATATAATAAATTATATCCCATTAAGAGTTTTAAAAGTAATTAATATTAAAACTCACTTATAAGAAAATAAATAATATTTATTTATTTAGTTTTTTTAAAAAATATTTTTAATTTTTAATTTTTTTTGAAATTAATAATTAATCAATAATTTTTTATTTTTTTGATATCTAAAAATTAAACTATATTTTTATAAAATCAAAATAAACATATAATTAGTATTTTCATATGCCTTTAATATCTCAAATAGTGCAAGCATAATATACTTAATTTTCTATCTTTAGTATACCTATTTTCACATGCATGTATAAATTTAATTACAGCGTGCTTTCCTCTCAATTGATCTTTTTCTTTCCAATAAATTTTGCAACCAAATTATTTTAGATATAGGTAGAATAGTTATCTTTGTTCAAAAAATTTATGATAATCACATGGTTCAAATGAAAAATTTAAAGTTGAAACCCTAGTTGTTCAATTTATTATTTTCTTCCAATTTTCTATAATCAGATTTTCCTTATATTAGAAAGGGTTTTAAAAGAATAAAGTCATAATAATTTTATAATTTTTTGTACAGTTTTCTTCAGTCAACTTTTCTTGATTAATAAGTTTTTCTTTTCAAAATTTACAACATAATTCTTTATCCAAAAATCAATACAATAAATTAAGAAGCATTATGCAAGCACCCAGGAAGACACGAAGTAGACAAATCTATTAATAAAATTCTACAGTGGATTTTCAAACCTACCTCAAAACAATAGCTAAAATCTGAGATATAATCTATGAATACATGAGAATCTGAACCCTCCGAAACTTTCAACAATTCTTTTGCTCCAATTCTAAATTTTACTTCCCAAAACCAGTGTCTCTCTCAAATGAACTATAAACCCTTTAAATATAGAACCATAACCCTAACTAGGGTTTCTGTTCTCCAATATTTTAAAAGCTACTAACTTTATTAAATAATAATTTTTTAATTATTTAATCCTTTCATGCACACTTATAGGACTTTTTAAATTTAAATATTCTTTTTTCTTTTCTTTTCCTCCACTTTATTAATTAGTGCACACACTATTTAAAGCGTAGTTTATTATTTAAATTAATAATAATAATTAAAGCTCATTATTTATATGCAACTATAATTTAATTATTATTAATTAAATAATTATAATAAAATAACATTAAACCTTTAACCTTTTAATATTCCAATTCTTTTTTTAATCCAACTTTTCAAATTAGATTTTTTACTAAATCTTTTAAACTAAAACACATATTTAATTAATTTCTAATTAATTACATATCATTATATTTTAATTTCTCTTTAACCAATTTTCTAAATTAGACATCCAAATTAAGTCTTTTAAATTAAAACACATATTTAAGTAGTTTTTACTTAATTAAATATTCTCATGTTTTAATATTTTCTTTTTAATCAAATAATATTTAATAATTTTCAATATTATATGATTAACCTAAATATTACAATTCAATCATTTACCAAATAAATCCCATAGCCAAATCCACATTAAAGCAACATTACCAAAATTGACCAAAACTCAAAATTAAACAACACAAGAAAAGATAACCTCATGAGTTTAAAAATGGTGGAAAGTCAAATACATGCCCCCCTTCCCAAGACAATTAATTAGGTTATGGCTGGGAATAGACTTGGACATTATCTCAACATTCTTACCATTGAGTTATTGCAATAAGACACACTCATCTTGGCAATTTAGAAAAGTTGATGTCTAATACCTATAAATCTGTATAAAATATGAGTGCACGCACACAACACACACATATAACAAACAATGACATGGAGTGATACATCATGTAGATCCTGATTAGCAAGTGACTATGACTCCCTCCCTCAATCATATCAGGCACGTCAAACATAAATGTAAAACATACCCACACACCATACACATGCAAGTATGGGGTAAGTACAATAGTAAATTCTCAATATAAATAACATTATATTCTAACATGAATATCTCATCATTGTGAGGACACAATAAACATCTTTCTAAGACACACCATATGACAACATCATCAAAGTAATTTCATTAACTAATTAAGAGCAATTAGGATATCATTATTGCAAGTAGGAAATTGTTATAATCAGACATAATTAATTACTTAGCATATCAAAGTATTGCATTTCAAATATCAAATAAGGGCTAATACATCTATTGAAGAGTCATATAGAACTTTAACAACAAAGTCCACAATGATAGCAAAGGAGGGGTATTACATCGATATTGTTTTGCACCCTTTGTCATTGATGTCAAAGGTAGAGAGATTATGTGAAAAAATCTCCTACTATTTTAGGGGGAGTTATTTTTGAGGATATTAATAAAGTTGTATTGAGATGGTGTTTTTGGATTGATGATTTTTGACACATACATGTTGTCATCAACAACAAAGGGGGAGAATGTTGGACAATGAGGGATATTGTTGGATATTGGGATGTTGACATTCATTTTTTGTCATTGATATCAACATATGTTCATATGATTTAGTAATGAGTGGGATAGACTATGATCACAAGGCTTTATATGTTTATTTAAGACAATTGCAATTGTTTTGGGAGTTATGCCAAAGATGGTTATTGCATTTTGATTATAAGTTCCTAGCAAGTTGGAATTATTGTATGCACACATAAGGTATAATAGAAGACTTGGATTAGATAATTCTTCACTATTTTTGGCTCATTTGGTTCATGATGTGTTAGTCACTGGCACGTGGCATTTGGATGATTGCATTTGGGAGCTGACTAGATGATGTAGCATGTATTAATAATTGACAAGTGTTGATTATGAATCATGGTGTTGTTAGTTTTAGGTAGCTTGGACGACTGTTCATCCTTATGTGATTAATTGATAAATAATTGTTAGAGTTAGAACAAATATTTGTTAATTAATTGAGTCTTTCTAGAAGTCACTAGTAACCTATTGGTTAGGTTGTTTTAATCAAGAAGCAACTAGAAACTTCTTGGTTAGGAAGCAACTAGAAACTTTTTCGTTGAGTTGTCTTGATCAAGAAGCAACTAGAAACCTCTTGGTTAAGTAGTATAAAAGGGGGTCAAGGGAGGCATTTTGAGAACAAAATAGAACAAAACAGTATAGGGAACAACAACGAGTTGTAGAAGCATTTGCAGTGTTATCAAATGAGTTTGCAGTGATAGAAAACAATCTTGCAATGTTAGCAAGGGCGCAGTGATAGCGTTGGGGATAGCAGTGGGGAATATCAGTAGGAGGAACTGGGAGGTTGTCTGAATTTTACCAGTGAGAGGCAAGGAATTCTATATCTCTTGATTTGCTGAAGTTCATATATTTTCCATCTGCAGAACTAGTTTTCCCTTAGGGGTTTTTCTAGGGATGATTTGTTTGAAAATATTGTGTTCTTTGTGTTATGAATTTCTTTCCGTATTTTATTGGTGAAGTTGCAGTTATGTTATTTTTTGATATTAGCTGTGAATTTATTTATGACAATTTAATAATTATTTACAATAGGAGATTAATAATTAGTGACTGCAATAGTGTTAATTTTCACATGGTATCAGAGCAGTGTTGAGGGTAGAAGAGTTTTGCCTTAAGAAAGAAATTTTGATCTCTTCAGAATTATTGCTTTAATCCCTTGAGATGGCTTCAGTTGGTTTGAGAGATCAGGATAGATTGGATGGTGCCTCAAATTTTGGTGTCTAGAAGGCCAAAATTTATTTATTGTTGGAAGAGAATGGTATCAAGGATTATGCTACTAGTGTTGTACTTGTACCAATGGATGTGACACAACTTACAACATATAAGAAGGACAATGCCATGGCGAGGGGGATTATCCTTAATGGTGTCAAGGATCATATTGTTCCACACATCACTAAGCTAGATACAACAAAGAAGATGTGGAATGCCATTCTAAATCTGTACTAGAATGCTACCACCAATAGGAAGATGATTCTTAGAGAGAAGTTGAAGAATACCTCGATGAACTAGGGAGAAGATGTTACAAGTTACCTCGCAAGGCTTAGACTTGTCAAGGACGAGTTAGTAGCTATTGGAGATAGTCCCAGTGATGATGAGCTAGTGAGAACAACCCTAAATGGGTTTTTTAAACTATGGAGTGTCTCTGTTCAAGTTGTTAGTGGATGAGATACCTTACTAAGTTGGGATCGACTATGGAATGATTTCATTAAGGAGGATTTTAGACTAAGTCTTGTCAATGGGGCCAACAAGAGTCAGAAAAGTGAGGCAAAACATGAAAATGTTGCCCTAGCAAGGAAAGGGAAAGCAGAGAAGGGATCTAGCTCACAAAGTGAGAAGAAGAAGAAGGACCTTTCTAAGTTCAAGTGCTTTGGATGTCACGAGTATGGTCACTATGTCAGTGATTGCCTAGAAAAAAAGAAGGCAAAGAAGTAGGTGGCAGCTTCAACAAGTGCAAAAGAACTCTCCAGTAGACTAGAAGATGAGTTTGCACTTATAGCTTATATGGTGAACTCAACCTCACAGACTATCTGGTATATAGATAGTGGGGCATCATTTCATATGACAGGAGTTAGAGAGTACTTCTCCAATTATAAGGAGGATAACACCAATATCCATATTTCTATGGAAAACTTGTCCAAACTCAACCCAGTTGGGAAAGGGACTGTTTAGTTTCAGAGGGAGAATGGAAAGATAATTCCAGCTCATGATGTATTGCATGTGCCAGGCTTATGTATGAATTTGATTTCTGTATTTGTTCTTTAGGATAGGGGGTATAATGTACTCTTTAGAGGGACACGTGTTGATTAAGCACAAGCATTGGAAATCACCCATAACTATTGGAGTTAGGAGTGGTCGCGTTTATAGGTTGCAATTTGATACTCCTGAGGCACTCATGAGCAGATGTAATCCTAGATATCTTGGAGAGCTATGACATAGGAGGATGGGCCATATTTATCATGGAGCACTCAAATTGCTTCGTGAGACAATGACAAGTGTTCCAATGGTGAGCACAGAGCATGATGATGTATGTAAAGGATGCATGTTTAGGAGGTTTGTGAAAGCATCTTTTCCAAGGAGTAACACCAGATCTAAAGGTGTTCTTAATTTAGTAAATTCAGATGTATGTGGACCGATATCGAAAAAGTCTACCAGAGGATATGAGTACTATGCTACTTTTATCAATGATTTCTCTAGGAAGATCTGGATATACTTCTCGAAAACCAAGGATGAGGTTTTCAGTTGGTTCCAAGAGTTCAAGGCTCTAGTGGAGAATTCGACAGGAAAGAAGATAAAGGTTCTTCAGTCGGATAATGAAGGCGAATACAAAGGAAATAATTTCCAGGTGTTTTGTACCATGGAAGGAATCAAGAGAGAGTGGGTTGCTCCTTACAATCCACAATAGAGTGGAGTTGCTAAGAGGAAGAATCGTTTTATATCGGAGGCAGAAAGAGCCATGCTACATAACTAGGATATTCCCCGCTACTTATGGGAAGAAGCGTGTAGTACAACAATCTACATTCATAATAGGGTTCTACATAAGGTACTAGGGAGGATGACACCAGAGGAAGCTTTCACAGGTAAAAAGCTTGATGTTAGCCATTTTAGAATATTTGGGAGTTTGGCATATTGTCATATTCTAGGTGATACATGTACCAAGTTAGATTAGACTATAGAGAGGGGGTACTTTGCTAGCTGTAGTGAAACCTCAAAGGCATATAGGATTTTTATCCCTAGGAACATAAGAATTATTAGCCGGCATGATATAACGTTGATGGAGGACAAGACATTTAGAAGATCTAGAGATTTGCCAGCAGATGATCAGAGTGAGTAGCCAATAGAAGCTCCAAGGTCTAGTCAAGGGCAACAAAGTGCAAGTACAGTTACCAGTACAAGTGTAAGCTCAGGTGGTGAAGTTTCACAGAGCATGGAGCAACAAGAAATGCATCTAGAAGACTTAGAGTTTGATATCTCATCCTCTACAATTGGTAGCAGAAACTGTGAGGTTCAAGAGACACTAAGGGATACTTAGGAGTTTATGGGACTCGTGGGAAGAGTACTAGACAACAGAAACAACTAGCCAAGTTTAATGATTGTGGCATTAGTTAGTCAATTGGTAGATAGTGAACCTTCTAGCTATCAGGAGGCTGTAGAGCATCAGGTATGGCAGGACACTATGGTTGAGGAGTATTCCTCAATAAAGAGAATGATGTGTGGGAGGTAGTTCCTAGACCAATAGATAGAGCAATAGTTGGATCGCGCTGGATCTATAAGATAAAGCACAGTGTAGATGGTAGCATTGAGAAATATAAGGCAAGGTTTGTGGCCAAGGGGTTCTCTTAGAAGGAGGGAATAAACCACAAGGATACATTTGCTCCAATGGCTAGATATACTTCTATACGAGCTGTGATCTCGTTTGCAGCACAGATGGGATGGCGGATCCATCAAATGGATGTCAAGACAACATTCCTTAATGGTGAATTGAAGGAAGAGGTATACATAGAGCAACTAGAAGGCTTTGTAGCACACAACAAAGAGACCCACTTGTGCAGATTGATCAGATATGTCAAAGGTGAAGGTATCAGGTTGATGGACTATACTAATGTAGATTGGGCAGGAAATACAATAGACAAAAGGAGCACTTCAGGGTGTTGTTTCAGTTTGGGATCAAGAGTTGTATCTTGGTTCAATAGAAAGCAAAAGTCAGTGGCTATGAGTTCAATAGAAGTAGAATACATAGTAGCTAGCATGGTGACATGTAAAGCTATATGGCTTTGGAAGTTGTTAGTAGCCTTGTTTGGTCAGGAGGTTGAGACTATTGTGATACATTGCGACAATCAGAGTTGCATCAAGTTGTCTGAGAATCTGTGAAGAACCTCCTTATAGCAATATCGTGAGAATGCTCGAAATAACAGAATACCAAGTGATAGCAGAACTCAGAATGAATCTATTGATCGCAGGCCACTTCGAGGGGGTAACCTCCTTTGAGCAAGCTCAATACAATAAATTCGTCCGTACCCATCAAGGGCCTCAACCTATTCTTATATACTGGGTACGATCTAGAAAAGTAATACTACCTATGCATGTGGGATAATAAAATATACTCACGGGACGACTTACAAAGCATATGCGTCCAACAACACTACTCTAACAAAATAAACAGAAGGAACACACAGGTTCCTAACATCCCCTCTCCCTTAGAAAAAAGCTTTGTCCTCAAAGCTTAAGGTGTGGAAATTGTTGTTGAATCTGAAGAAGGGGTTCCCAGGTAGCATCCTCTGGTTGCATGCCATGCCACTGAATCAAGACCTCAGAGATGGAGCGAGAGCGAAGCTGGCGAGTGCGCTGGTCAATGATTGCCACCGGCTCCAGGATAATGGATCCTTCCGTATCCATTTCAGGGAGAGTAGTTTGTGCTCTGACAGTGGTACCCAGAACTTTCTTTAGACAAGAAACATGAAAGACTGGATGAATGCGGGAAGAAGGAGGAAGTTCCAGTTTATAAGCAACCGAACCAATCTTCTGCAGAACCTTATAAGGCCCATAAAATTTTGGGGCCAGCTTATGACGCCCTTTCAGCTTTAGGGAGGATTGTTTGTATGGCTGTAGACGAAGAAAAACCATATCCCCAACTTGAAATGAGCGCTCAGAACGGTGTTGATCTGCTTGCTGTTTCATCCGATTACGGGCCATGTGAAGATTATCCTGTAAGGTACGAAGAATCTGATCCCTGCTGCGGAGAACTATGTCAACTGCCTGGACTGGTGAGCTGTTGGGAGTGTAGGGAAGGAGCACTGGAGGTGCCTGACCATAGACTGCTTCATATGGAGTCATTTTAGAGGCAGTGTGGTAAGAGGTATTGTACCACCATTCAGCTAAAGGGAGCCACTTGGCCCACTGATGTTGCTGCTCGGAAGTGAAGCAACGAAGATAAGTTTCCAAGCATTTATTGACAATTTCAGTTTGACCATCAGTTTGTGGGTGATAGCCCGAACTCATCTTCAGTTTGGTGCCAGTTTTCTGAAACAGTTCAGTCCAAAAATGACTGGTAAAAGTTGCATCACGATCAGAGACAATGGAAGAAGGGAGTCCATGAAGACGAAATATCTGGTCCATGAAGATTTGTGCAACAGAGGAGGCAGTATAGGGGTGGCTGAGGGCACAAAAATGACTATATTTCGAGAGACGATCAACCACAACCAAGATCACTGTCTTGCCACCGGATTTAGGAAGCCCTTCAATGAAATCCATAGAAATATCAGTCCAAATCCGTGTAGGGATGGGCAATGGTTCGAGCAAGCCAGGAAGGAGGGTCGTTTCACCCTTGTGGCGTTGGCAAGTATCACATTCAGCCACCATCTGTTGAATCGTCTGTTTCATCCCTTTCCAAAAGAAGTTTCTCCTTGCTCGCTCATAAGTTTTGAGGAAGCCTGAGTGCCCTGCTGAAGGAGAAGCATGGAGTTCATAAAAAATAGCCTGATGTAGAGCTGGGTTCTGAGGAAGCACTAGCCGACCCTTGTATCGAAGAGGAGCACCATCCCAAGAGTAATGTGGTATAGCAGAAGGATTATTGGCTAGCTGGTGAATGATTTGAGATAAAGAAGAGTCACTGTCATAGCCCTGCTGAACAGACGCTAACCAATTGGGAATGGGCATAGAAATAGCGGAAAGGGAAGCTTGATTATCAAATGTGCGAGAAAGAGCATCTGCCACAATATTCTCCTTACCCTTCTTGTAGGTGATCTCATAATCATACCCCATGAGTTTGCTGACCCATTTCTGTTGTGTAGGAGAGGATACCCGTTGTTCCAGGAAGTATTTCAGACTTTGGTGATCGGTTCTGATGCAAAAATGACTCCCTAAGAGGTATGGCCGCCACTTCTGTACAGCATGCAAAATAGCCATCATTTCTTTTTCATAAGTAGAGAGGGCTAGATTCTTACCAGAGAGGGCTTTGCTAGTGAACGCAATAGGATGGTCATCTTGCAGGAGAACAACACCCAATCCATTGCCGCAAGCATCACTCTCAATAGTGAAGGGTTTGGAAAAATCTGGCATCGCGAGAACAGGTGTACTGCACATAGCCTGTTTCAGTTGTTTAAATGCAGTCTCAGCAACAGGGGTCCAGGAGAAGGCATCCTTTTTTAACAGAGCTGTCAATGGTGCTGCAATTTTTCCGTAATCTTTGACAAACTTGCGGTAGTAGCCAGTCAACCCCAAAAAACCCCGAAGGCTCTTGAGAGTTTTAGGATGCGGCCAAGTTTTCATGGCATCTATTTTTGTAGGATCCACCCGCACTCCATGGTGTGCAACAATATGCCCGAGATACTCCACTTCCTCCTGGCCAAACACACATTTAGATAGTTTTGCACAGAGTTGATGATCAGAGAGAAGTTGCAAGACAAGCTCCAGATGATGGAGATGCTCAGCCCAAGTTTTGCTATATATGAGGATATCATCAAAGAAGACTAGAATGAATTTCCGGAGGTATGGTCGAAATATGTTATTCATCACTGCCTGAAATGTTGAAGGAGCATTCGTGAGGCCGAAGGGCATGACTAAAAATTCATAGTGACCATCATGTGTGCGGAAGGCAGTTTTAGGTATATCCTCCTCATGAACCCGAATTTGATGATACCCAGAACGAAGATCTAACTTGGAGAAAAAATGAGCCCCATGAAGTTCATCAAGAAGTTCATCAATAACTGGAATGGGAAACTTGTCCTTTATAGTGAGATGATTAAGTGCTCGGAAATCAATGCAGAGTCGCCATGACCCATCTTTTTTGCGAACAAGCAGAACTGGAGAAGAAAAGGAACTGGTACTAGGGCGAATAATACCTTGCTTCAGTAAGTCACGGACAAGTATCTCGATTTCGGTCTTCTGATGAAATGGGTAGCGGTAGGGCTTGATGTTGGGCGGAACACTGCCAGGAAGGAGCTGAATACGGTGGTCCTCTGGACGAGAAGGAGGTAATCCCACAGGTTCAGCAAATATACCAGAATACTTGTCCAAAATGTGTTGGAGATCGGCAGGAGTGCTAGAGACTGCTGATGGCTGCATCTAAATGGAATGGAGCTGAGCGATGACAGCATGTGAATTCTTCTTAAGAAGTTTTTCCATACGGTGTGAACTGATGATGCTGAGAGACCCTGGTTGTAAGCCTTTCAAAGTGTGTTGGTGCCCCTCGGCTGAAAACTGCATCCAAAGTTCAGCAAAATCCCAGAGAATGGGGCCAAGAGTGCGTAACCATTGGGCACCCAAAACCACATCACAGCCACCTAAGGGTAAGGCAAACATGTCAGAGCGCATGTTATAATCTCCAATAGAGAGACGCACATTGCGACATTTCCCTTTACAAGGTAAAGTGCCCCCATTGGCAATCATGACTTCAAAGCTAGAGCAGGGATGGATAAAGCAATCAGCCTGTTTGGCTATTCGTGGATCAATGAAGTTATGAGTGCTACCAGAATCAATGAGTATAGTAAGAGGGATCTTCTTGAAGAAACCCTGGATCCGCATGGTTTGTGGAGTAGTGACTCCTGCCAAAGCATGGACAGATATCTCTGGTGGAGCTTCTGGTGAAGGAGGTTCAGGCTGGTGAGGCTCAACCTCATCATCCACTGTTTCCTGAGCATCTACATATTCTTCCAGTTCCGGTGGAGAATCCACATCCAAGAGATAGAGCTTTTGCTGAACACATCTATGGACCCGAGACCATTTCTC
This sequence comes from Cupressus sempervirens, assembly GCA_028749045.1. Classification (NCBI taxonomy): domain Eukaryota; kingdom Viridiplantae; phylum Streptophyta; class Pinopsida; order Cupressales; family Cupressaceae; genus Cupressus; species Cupressus sempervirens. The sequence goes on along the minus strand of CM053792.1, from coordinate 52,680,147 downwards.
ATCACAATTATAACAAAGCCCTTTGTCTCGCCTGACTCGTATCTCTGTTTCAGACAAGTGCTTGATCAGAGTAGTTCTGGGAGCTGGTATGACTGGAGGGTTGTGAGAACCTGTATTTCTGAATGGAACAAAATTAGATCTGGAGCGTTGTAGAGCACTAATCTTGTCTTCCGCTAACTTAGCCAACCCAAGGGCTTCCATCATTGTAGTAGGTCGAAACATTTTGACTTCTGAGCGAAGTGCATCCTTCAGACCATTGACAAAACAACTACGGAAGAATTCATCAGACAAGCCCTCTGTGTGATTAGCTAATTTTTAAAACTCTGTCTGGTATTCTCTTACAGTGCCTGTTTGACGCAGTTTAGTGAGTGCTCCTGTGAAATCATCAAAGGAACTAGGGCCAAAGTGCTCCAAAATGAGGGTGCACAATTCGCTCCACGTTGGGCCTACATTAGCCTTGATGTACCAACAGAACCATTGAAGAGCTTCATGTTCCAAATGAAAAGATGCAAGGGGGACTTTGTGGTTATCCAAAGTATTATGCAAGCTGAAATACTGCTCTGCCCTATAGATCCATCCAGTCGGATCAGAACCATCGAAGCGTGGAAAATCAAGCTTTGGTCCACGGAAATTGCCAGAAGAGGACCCAGTATCTCCTGAATGGTTTCGGCTCATGGCTGACTGCTGAAAGTTAAGACCCAGAATTTTGTCATCCAGATCTTGAAGTTTGGTTTTGAGGGATGCAATTTCCTCTTCCATGATTTTTGCTCCTGTACGCGTAACAACCATAAAACAAGGTTTTTTTTTTTTTTTTTTTTGGAATGGGTAGAAGATGAGAAACAAAAACTTTTTTAGTTACGGCAAACTTGGATTTGGGTAAAACTCATATAGGAAATGGGTGTTCGACGGGTGGTGGGAGACTACCTGGGGACAAGGGAAAAAGAAAAATGAGGGTTTCAAGGGTAGGGAGGCGAAATGAGGCGAACAGTCCAAGAGGGATAAGGGAGCAAAATGAGGAATCGAATCTTGTGGCTCAGTTTGGTGGCGATTGGATGAGAGGTGAAAAAGATAGGGCAAACCCTAAAATTAGATAAATGAGGGATTTAGGGCTTTGATATGTAAAATTTGGGGTTGGGTCGCCAAGGAAGGAAGTATGCGAAATGATATTGCAGACGTTCTGCGGAAGTATGAGCAGAAACAGAAAGCAAACAAGGAAGCTACGACTAAAAAATAGAAAAATTTTTACTCTTTTTTTTTTTTTTTTTCGTTTTTTTTTTTTTTTTTTTGAACAGTCGACTTAGAAAAATTCACTCACAGACAGAACAACTGAAAAGAGTTATTGCAATAACAAGAGATATTAGAAGTGAGAGGAACCTGAAGGCCACGACAGAAAAAAAATTTGATGTAATTTTCACCCAGCGAGCCCAAGAGAGTGCTCTGATACCAGATGTGAAGAACCTCCTTATAGCAATATCGTGAGAATGCTCGAAATAACAGAATACCAAGTGATAGCAGAACTCAGAATGAATCTATTGATCGCAGGCCACTTCGAGGGGGTAACCTCCTTTGAGCAAGCTCAATACAATAAATTCGTCCGTACCCATCAAGGGCCTCAACCTATTCTTATATACTGGGTACGATCTAGAAAAGTAATACTACCTATGCATGTGGGATAATAAAATATACTCACGGGACGACTTACAAAGCATATGCGTCCAACAACACTACTCTAACAAAATAAATAGAAGGAACACACAGGTTCCTAACAAATCCAATGATTCATGATATGTCTAAACATATAGACATTAGATATCACTTCATCAGAGATTGTGTACAATGGGGGGTTGTTCAACAACAGTACATACCTACAAAGGAGCAGGTAACAAACATTTTGACAAAGGCATTGGGGAAGGCAAAATTTATCTTCTTCAGAGATAAGTTGGGTGTCATGCAGCACAACTTCCTCACTAAGAGGGAGTGTTAATTTTAGGTAGCTTAGACAACTGTTCATCCTCATGTGATTAATTGATAAATAATTGTAAGAGTTGTGACAAATATTTGTTAATTAATTGAGTTTTTCTAGAAGCCGCTAGTAACCTATTAGTTAGGTTGTTTTAATTGAGAAGCAACTAGAAACTTCTTGGTTAGGAAGCAACTAGAAACTTCTTGGTTGATTTGTATTGGTCAAGAAGCAACTAGAAACCTTTTGGTTAAGTAGTATAAAAGGGGGTCAAGGGAGGCATTTTGAGAACAAAACAGAACATAACAGTACAGAGAAAAACAAGGAGTTGTAGAAGCATTTGCAGTGTTAACAAATGAGTTTGCAGTGATAGCAAACAATCTTGCAATGTTAGCAAGGGCTCAATGATAGCGTTGGGGATAGCAGTGGGGAATATCAGTAGGAGGAATTATGAGGTTGTCTGAATTCTGCTAGTGAGAAGCAAAGAATTTGGTATCTATTGATTTGCTGAAGTTAATATATTTTCCATCTACAGAATTGGTTTTCCCTTAGGGGTTTTTCCAGGGACTATTTGTTTGAAAATATTGTGTTCTTTGTGTTTTGAATTTTTTTTCGTATTTTATTGGTGAAGTTGCAGTTGTGCTATTTTTTGATATTAACTGTGAATTTATTTACGACAGTTTACTAATCATTTACAATAGGAGATTAATAATCAGTGACTGCAATAGTGTTAATTTTCATAGGTGCATGTTTTGATGCTTGTAATCAATGTATACTTGTAATATGTACCATGTGTACCTTACCATTATTTGTGCATTGGGGAAGTCCTAACATGACAACCTAATTGCTTATTATAGGTTGTATGAAGGAAAGAAATTCCTTTGTTATGATATATGGAATAAATGTGGATGCAAGCCTTGATGTTGGATATCATGATAAAGTTAAAAGATTGGTTACATGCTTTAGAGAGGTATGAATGGAATTTATAATTATTCCTTGTACACTTCAATGAAGCTAAAAATAATCAAATGTGATTGCATGCTTAAAAACAAGGATAAAGATTGAGATAACAAGTACAAACATGACTATGTAAATCTAGCACACAAAAGTGGGCATAGTTTTGTAGAAAAATATAAATCTTGTAGAAAAATATAATTTATTTTTAGTAATAAAATTGGTTTGTAAAAACAAAGAAGGAAAGGTCTACGCCGTACCCACCATAATCGATTCGTAGGATGGAGGAGGGCGGCGTTAGGGTTTATATATTGTTTTCCCCTTTTCCCCCTAAACTGGATTTGAACATAAACCTGAGAAGGAATGCTGAAAAGATCCCGTCAAAAAAGCGAGCGTCTATCCAGCCATCACAAGCCTATATCTTAGCGGTAAGATATAGGTCTCTGATGACTATATAGTTGTCTCCGTCAAAAATGCCGTGGGATATGTGAGAAGTGAAAGCCGGCCAGCCTCCGGAACCGCCGAACCTGCGCCGCTGATTCGGCGTTGCAAGGCCTTGTAACAGAAAAATAAGTTTAGCGGCGCAGGATGCAAGCTACAATATCAGAATTATAATATCTTTACAGCTGCTGAAACGTTCTTTTGCCAGCTATTTTGCACATTAATCTCAGTGAGTGTGTTTGTTATAAGTAGACGTTTGTAACATAATTATATACACGTCTGATTGACATTTGGTATAGCAAGGCGGATTTTTTCGTTTCTGGCCAAATCAAGCTATTGTAAAATTTAATAATAGATGTCAAGGACTTTAATGAATGTCAGCCGTGCTCCAGCTTTTGCACACATGAAATTGTCTTTGGAAATAAATTTCAAACGATTTCATATTGTTCATTTTGGTTCATATTCACGATAAAGCTAATTTTTGTTCAAGTTGTGGGAAGTGCTCGGACCAATTTTACTCTAAATTGGTCTTTTAGTTAGTGCTCGAGTACACTTCTCATGAACAATACAGAGTAAAAAGCAACAATGTTTCGAAGTATTTTAGGAAAAGGTTAAAATAAATGAAAGATTAGTCTTTTGTGCGGGTGGACACTCTTATATGTGAAGAGTTACAGCAAGTGGGTGATTGGATGGATAGATATAGCGAGAAGAAATATATAATCAAAATAGAAATTTTTTAACCTCCACGAAGTCAAGATAGTCTACAGTTGTCATTTTAGTTTCGGAAGTGCTGATATTCTATTATTTTTGATGAACACCCCCATCTTTTAAATTTCTCTTCTCTTAATATATCTTGTAAAGAAGCTGCAAATGCCTATTTAGTTGGCCAGAATATAACTGTAAGCTTCACTCTCTAAAGTAAAGTGTATTTTTTTTGGTTCAGCTGTTCTAGCTGTGCAAAACAGACATGTTCTCACTTCTCATTCTTGTTTTGGCTGCTTCTATTTACTTATTTTATATCAAGATGATGTAAGTTAGTTCTCAATTGGGCCATGAATATTTTTGCTCTCCAATGGCTATTTGACCCTATATATCAATGGCATTAGGCAGAAATAGGAAATTTAAGTCTATACAGGTTAAGTCTTTTTTGAACTCCAATTTATCTGTTAAAGTTAGATGGTTACTATTTGGACATGATTTCAAGTGAATGTTCTATTTGTTCATCCATTTGCTGTTTAATTTAATTGAATTTTTTATTTAAGACCACCTTAGGCTGTTTATTTGCCTCTATCTATTCAATTTTCTTAAGATATCATCAAGAGATGAACCAAAGAGCGGGACCAAAGATTATTCTGCATCCATTTTAAAGAGTGGGTTATTAAAAGTTAGGAGATTATTTCCATCCTCGCGCTTAAACCAATCTTCTTATTTGCCAACTTTGTACCTGCAAACTCAAGAAACTTTTCTCAATCTAAAACTTCTTGGAGCCTACCAAGTTTAACAATCTTCAGCTTGATTCTTTAGCCTTTTCCTCATTTTTTTTGCTCCTTGAATTGTTCTACATCATCAAGCTAGTTTTTTGCTTCTAAACCTAAAAGTGCTACTTGTATACTTCCTATTGATTCCTTTGTTAATTTAATGTCGCAGTTGAGCTCATCAAATTCTTCTCTCTTCCTTTCAATGCTTCAACAATCTCTTCTGCAAATGTGATATTAGGATCACTATTCAAAATCATTTATAGGTATCTGCTTTCATTGTTTCGTAAGAATCTTTGACTATCTGCATATCTGCAAGAATGGATCCTCTTTCAATGCCTTTCCGTCTCTTCTCAACTTCGGCCTTCCAAATGAGACTTCCAATAGAATTGCGTGCTATCACTTCTTATTAAAGCTAGGACATGCTTCCCTTTTGAGACTGATAATAATTTATTTGTTAAAGCTAGGATCTGTTTCTTTTTTGAGACTTTACTGCAAGTATAGATTTGAAAACAATTCCAAAACAGAGCACTGTTAAAGCAGATTTAAGAGAACCACTGTCATTAGTATATCTGATATTCACTTTCAAATTACCGTCCTTCCTTGGAAATCAATCTCGTACCCCAGCCTGCAAGTTGTCTTCAGAATGTCACCACCAATATCGATTCAACAACATATTCATCATTCAATGCTTTCCTTCAGTCCGCATTTGATTCCTCACAACTTCAATTGTTCTTCAAAATATATTAACTATACGCATCAGACTTCATACAATAAACATCTTCTTTTTAGACTCTTCATAGCATAATTTTTTTGCACCTTTTTGTTCAACACTTACATTCACATTCACACCATGATCTCCGCCATCAATCAAATGCAAGAATGAATCAATAGAATGAGTCTCTAACATCATTGGTTCAGAAGTTATAACAAGTAACAACCGGCCAGCCAACGACTGCCTATAACTGACAATTGCTACCAAGTTTAGACATGACGACATTTTATAAAAGCATTCTTTTGATGACCAAGGATTGCTTTTATGTGTATCAAATAAAATCTTCTAATTCTGACATATGTTGATTATAATTTATAAACAGGCACAACAATGATAACAAACACAAGTTTGAAAAAAGTATATTCTGTTCTAAATTGATATCTTGGAAATCTTATAGAAGATTGTATTTGTAAAAATGCAGACATACGATTTGATATACCTGTTCAGCGGTCAGATTATCACTCTTATACAAATTCTGGATATCAGGTATTAATGTCTGTTCAGTGATCAGATCACCTATTCAAAATATCAAGTATTGCTGCCATTCAATCCGTCATGCACGTGATTATGTCTTCTGTTGTCTCTTATATAACGGTGATTCAATCTGAACTTTTTATTCTAATATAACAGTGATTAATCTAATTGCCTTGTTCTTATTGGAGATCAATGACAAAATAGTGTAACACACCCTTCTTCAAATTAAAGAAAACTACAAGCTGCTGTTATAATATAAAGTCACTCTAAGATAAGATAAATTTATTAATGTCCAACAAAAGATCACAAAGAGGGTCAATCTGCCAACATGAAGTAGAGGGTCAGTGAGCAATGGGAACACCAAACGGTGCTTGGGAAAAGAGACCAAGACATCCAAAACAAGAAGCAGAAGCAAACAACAAGCTAAATTCTCTGAGCAGGCGAGAAGAAATTCAGAACCGAAGGATAGACACCTTGGCGAGAGGGAGCCCCAAGCCATCTCTGAGTACCACTGGAAGAAGGAGGCTGTCGCCATGTAGAACTTCTCTTGAGGCGTCATTGAAGGCCAAGTCATGGAATTTTATTATTATGATTTAATTTCTGCAGCTGACCTGTGTGTTCTATGCAATTAATTTTGACAACCAAAGGGGTATAAAAAGGTGAAGCATGTTAACAAGTATGTGGTGTGAGAAAATGTTTTATCATTCAAATACAGAGCAGAGCAGATTTAACATAGAGCAGATTTGGTGAAGTGATAAACTGTAAAAACTATGTTCGTCATCCACTGAAGAAACAACATCGAAAAGGTGAAATTTTGTAGAAGAGAATGTGTCTACTGCTAAGTTGGCACTCAGTTGTGCTGACTGATGTCTCTAGTTGGTTGGTGCTTGCAAATTTTGAGTGGAGCTCGGTGTCTCTAGTGGGTTGGTGGCAACAAATATTGTAAGATCATTTTACTTTTTTTGGGGCTAGATTTGGATAGTAGGTCCAAGTAGTCCTTTATGGTTATACTTCGAAAGGGTTTTCACATAAATTTCGTGTTCTTAATTGTGTGGATCTTGTGTGTTTGCTAGTATTGTGGTTGTTAAATCTTAAATAAGTCAAAGTTTGTCTTATATTGATCATCCCCACCCTCTTAGATTAGGTGTATGTTCATCAATTGGTATCAGAGCTGGTTCCATAAAAAATGGTCACATTGCTAGAAGGTTGATCTTGGGAGCACACATGTAGAGTCAAGAAAGTTTTTTCTCAAATAGAAATCCATTGTATGTTGGAACAAATTATACATTGCTGAGCATGAGGAAGCATAAACGTATCTAATGATTCTTGGATTTGATATTTGGCAATAAGTAGTGAGTTTATAGCTCCAACATCTCCACCGATAGATTAGGATGGAAAGAAGGCTAGTGAAAACAATGCAAAAGCCATGAATGCTATCTTGTGCAGTCTGAGAGAGTCAAAGTTTTTCAAAGTGACACACTGTAGATCAGCAAAAGGGGTTTCGTGTGAATTTCACAATATCTATGAAGATGATGACAAGGTAAAAAGGGCTAGCTCCAAACTCATATAAGATAACTCGAGAACTTGAAAATGAAAGGTGAAGAAAAAGTTGCAGACTATCTTCTTCATGTGATTGTGTAATGTCCCCTCTTTAGTATGACATGGCATTGTTCGTGGATTTGCCTATTATAGACTCTTGCAGGCAGAAGGGATTGATGAGAGAGCCATTTTGGCGTTTATTGGGTGATTGGATGGCTCATTATGCTCTTGGAGATATTATTTTATTTATATTTTATCATCAGTTTTTTATACGGGGCCTACATGTTATGATTCTAAGTTGAGTTGCACTTTTTATATATAAAGTTATTTATTATTAAAGTGCATTATAATGAGATTTTATAATGGATGTTTCTAGAAGTTCTTAGTAACTTCTTAGAAAAGTAAATAAATAGAGGGCTTGGCCTCTCATTTGGACACACCGGATTTGATAATTCTACTACATGTTCTCTTGAGCATTTGTGGGGCTTGATACTCTGCAAATATTTAGCATAATCCTTGAGAACAATACCTCTCAAGAGATTGCATAACTGAGGAGGTGAAAGATCTTCTGAAGGGTTGCACATTGGAAGTGGTAAATTGACCATTTCATGTTGAGCTTCAATGGTGTACTCAGATTTGGACTGAGGGTTTGCATTTTTCAGTGATCCAAGGACTGATTTTCCATCTACTTATTAGAAGAAGTGCATTGGCATTGTTTGGAGAACATTTCAGGGGTTTTTTGTGGCTTCCCAGCAAGGATCGATTTCCAACCAGAACTCACATTTTTGCTTGTATCTCCTATTCGGCTGGGAGGTTGATTTTTATATTGTGGGAGGCACTTACCCTAGCCTAGGCGTCCATGTTTATAGCATTTTCGGCACATGTTATTGAAGACAAAAAATTAATATAAAAATCGCACCAGACAGTGCAGTACGGCCTGACACAGCAGCAGTGTACGGACTTCATTTTGGGTGCAACAAACAGTTCAGTTTTCATCTACAGCATCTGCATTCCCAATGCAATCAACAACAAATTTCCAGGTTTCTCTAATTCAATTGCATTTGCTAGATAGATGTCAAAATTGTAACAAGGGTGTGAACTTCCAGTTATTGCTGTAACAGTCATTAAAAATCAGTCATTACTTGCATTGCATATTTCATTTTGTGTCTATTGTATGTGACAAACATTCATGATCAGCTCAAACCATACGGTCTACTTGCATTGCATACTTGTAGCAGTTTTCTAGTGCCAAACAATTGCAAATCGGAACGTTGTCAAAATCAGGAAGTTGTAATTGGCAATTGTATTGAACACATAAATATATTGGCACTGTTTTTGCATCATTTTGTGGATTTATTGCTAAACAATTATCCCTCTTATCATTTTCATAATAGTTTAATTCAATTGCATGCCAAGTGTTTGACGGAATTCTTCTAGAACATATTCACTGCAGTACAGTCCAGATTGTATGCCAAGTGTTTGACAAAATTCCATACTTCAGCATTGGTAAATATTAGTGGTATTTTAGCAAGGGACTTTACAGATTGAAGTTGTCAATACCATGAAAGGACTAAAAGATTGAAGAATAAGTAATTGTACAAAATGTGCTAAGGTATCTCTCTATAAGATCTGATGGAAAAGTTCTTGCCGTTTAAGAAATGAAAGACTTGGATCCGCTGCTCACTACATACAAACTGCGGACTGAAAATAAGAAGCCATCAAAGCTCTAATGAAGGTGACAAATGAAGAGCTTGAATCAAGCAATGGGTCAAATGCAGAGAAAGGTGATTTGTGGGAAAGCTGAAGAAAGGATCTAGCAAATTCAAAGTTAAACTACCCTATAATGTTTTAATTGTGGTAAAACAGGACATTTTGTTGTTGTATCCATGTGTAAAAAAGGAAAAATGACAAAGGATATCACAACAAGAAGAAAGGGAGTAGACATTATCAATACAAGAAGAACTTCCACAAGCACAAGAAAAGCTTCAATTTCAAAAGGGATGGTAGCTCATGTGAGGTGAGTGATGAAAGTGTTTCGTACAGTGATAGATTAAAAACTTTGTTAACGACAAAAGAAACAAGTGTCAATGTCATGAAAGATGAAGACAGTTGTGCGCAAAAAGATAGATTTAAAGAGGAGTGAGGTGCTGAAATTGAATGAAATGTGGATCTTGAAGAATAACTCAGTTGTGCCCTAAGTGAGATCAAGAAGCTTAAGAAAATAATCTGAAATAAAAATATGCAGCTACAAATTTTTTAAGAGGATTCTGATTCAAAAGAAAAAATGTCACAAAGCCTTGAGGATTCAGAATAGATCATCATCAATTTGAAGATTCAACTAGATGAGGCAAAGAGGACAAAAGAGGTAGTGAGAACTCATTTGAAGACAAAGGAAGAAAGATTGTGAGAAGCTAGAGCTTGAAATTGTTTCATTGAAGAATGAACTGTGGTAAACTATTTCTCAACTAAACATGGTTCAAAGTTTGAGAAGTGTATTGAAATTTTGGATGACATCATAATTTGCCAAAACCCGCCATTCATTAAGATTGGTCTTGGCTATGAAGAACACCACATGAATACCAAAGAAGATGGGAATCCTATTGACCAACCAGAGGGGATAATTGTTGAAAATCCTAAAAGCCATTTGTAAGAACAGCCCCTGTTCTGGAATTGATTATTTTTATATTTTATATTTTTCCCCTCTCAGCTCATTTGCATTTTGAAAAACAGCTCACTTGCAACCCACATGCTAAAGTGCTAAAATTTCTTTTCTAACAGTACGCTGATGGTTTGTTTGTTTTTAAAATGATGAGATGTGTTAATTGCATGAACGGATTTAGGAAATTAAATAGCAACCATGAAAATTAATACAGATAATCTGAATTGCATCAACTAATTCATCAACAATATTCAGTCATCTCCTTTTTTACACCATAGCTCTGATTACAGGAACAACAATATATTATTCCTGGATATTTATCAACAGTGCAATATAAAACATTGCATACCAGACTAGCTGTAAGAAACAAAACAGTTGTAGATCCTAGATGTCTCAATTCAACATGGTCGTGGTATTTGCGGCTACATACTAAAGCATTTGGTTGATCATAGTCATGTACTAACAAGCCCCCAGTGTCACCAGCTTGTACAAACCAGATTGCTCTTTAGGATATTACAATTCTGTCCAAGAAGGTTGCAGACCAAATATAGTGCCTTCTAATGGTCTTCAGACCAAAAACATCACATTGCCAGATGATTTTCAGCCCCCAATCAGACTACTGCAGCATTACTTCAGACTTGTACAGATATTTATCTCATATACAGTCTGCTATGAATTTGCATGGCCCTTTCTTTCAGTCAGTATACTTCAGTAAAGTAATATAGTCTTCAAATGAATCGCCTCTTGTGCTAAGGGTTTGGCATTCAAACTCAGCTCCAGTCTTCCAATTCTAACCCTATACCGCAGAAAACTAAACTCTCATAAACTTTAGCTTTTACCTTGAAACTCCAAGATGAATCCCAAGGCGATATCTCTCAATGCCATTAGGTTTGAAAGAAAGGCAGTTTAGCATCCTCTAAAGCGCAAGAAAGAAATCTGCTGAAAGAGGGCATTTCCATCTCTTTTATAGCATTTTACAAGAGCTTATTCACTCACCTTGACAATGTGGGATAAACAAAATACTCTTTTGGCCTTAACTATAATTTTGGGATTTTTCTTTTTCACCCCTATTTTTTGTGGCTGCTTTTTCAGCCCCTATTTTATCACTTTTGTTGTTATTTTCTTTAATATTTCCATGCCATGTAACAAGATTTTCCTTCACTTTAAGTCTCCTCCAACTTTTATTTATGCTTCAAATTTATTATAGAGTAAAGAGGGCCATTTAATTAAATATTTCCCACAACTATAGACTGCATTAATAAAGTTGAATAATTAAATTTAACTTTATAAAATAACTTTATTAAATTTAACTTTATGAAATAACTTTATTTAACTAGTAAGATGCATAATTGCAATCTCAATAACTAACATGATCTTGGGCAATGGAAGAAATATATTCTCATGAAGTTCCAAACAAGAAATGGATCTATCACAAATGAGGGACTAGTGAAACTGTTTGTACAACTAACTCTAAAATCAACTAACCAAGTAGTGCATCTGTGTTCAACAATTTGAATCATATCACTGGCACATAACTTCCAAGTGTCAAGATAGAAAGCTTGAGTAGGGGAGAGGACCCAGTAGTTGTGCACCTTAACTTCGTGCTTCTCAAAATCCTATGTAGAAATTTCAAATCACTCTCATTTTTTGATAGTAACTTACTTGGCAAGTCCTTTGCTTATAACTAAGGTTTCAGAGCCACATCATCAAATGTGATGCCACATCAGCATGCCTTTTGTCAAAGTGTCCAAAACAGCCCAAAAAAACAGTGAGACCAATCATAGTGCATTGGAGACCCCTAACTTGTGCAGCTGATGTGGCATCACACTATTGGTTGTTTTTTGGGAAAAGGGACACTTTTCATTCACTTATGGGTAATCATCATTAACAAGAACAACTTTAAAGTCACATCGATTGGTACAATCTTGTCAAAAATGTTGGATATTAAATCAACAAGTGTGGGTATTAAGTTAACAACTACTGTCACAACTATTGAAACATGCTCAAGTACTGGGTCCTCTACCCTACAACAACAAACCCAACTTACTGCAATCAACCAATAGAATTTGAACTGCAACAACTAATTCATCAACAATTCCAATCACATCCTTTTTGACACCACAGTTCTGATTTCAGTAACAACTATATATTATTCCTGGACGTTTATCAACAGTGCGGTATTAAAAATCACATACCAGACTTGCTGTAAGAAACAACAGCAGTTGTAGATCCTAGATGTATTCGTTCATTATGCCCTTGGCATTTGCTGCTACATGCTTCAGCATTTGTTTGATCACAGTCCTGTACTAACAATCACTGATTGACACTAGCTTGTACAACACCTTTAAATTGCTCTTTAGGATGATACGATTCTGTCCAAGAAGGTTCAGGCCAAAGTGCCTTCTACAGATCATGTCACCTTCCCAGATGATTTTTGGCCCCCAATTAGACTGCTGCAGTAATACTTGAGATTTGTATAGATATTTATCTCATATACAGTCTGCTATGAATTTGCATGGCCTTTTCTTTCAGTCAGTATACATCAGCAAAGCAATACAGTCTTCAAATGAATTGTCCCTTGTGCTAAGGGTTTGGCATTCAAACTAAGCCCCAATTTTCCAATTCTAACACTATAACACAGAAAATTAAAATCTCATAAACTATAGATTTTACCTTGAAACTCCAAGATGAATCCCAAGGCGATATCTCTCAATACTGTTAGGATTGAAAGCAAAGAGGGTTTGGCATCCTCCTAAACACGACATAAAAGTGGATACCCTTGCTGAAAAAATGAAGAGCCTTCAAGAGTGTCGAGAAGGATGCAAGAGAGAAGAAAACAGTAGAAAGAGGAGTCTATTCTTGTACAAACTCCTTTTCATTACCAAGATGACAGAAATCAATGGTACATTGACAGTGGATATTTAAGCCCCATGATAGGGGACATGAAGGAAGTAGGTAGAAGAACTATGAAATTTGGATGAGTCTTTTATTTTTTTTAGTTTTTGGAGCGTCAAGAAATTGTAACTTATTGTCCTTGTTTTGGAGTTAAGGTTTTTGTCAAATTCCTATAATAAGTCTTCTCATAATGTTGTAATTTCTAAGCATCATTTGCAGTATAGTGGTGAGCATTCCTGCCTATCACGCAGGTGTGTTGGGTGCAATCCCCAACAACGATGCCAAATGTTTACCTCATAGGGTAAAGTTTAACACATGAGAATGCAAGTAAATGTAGTAGAACAGATATAATATAGAGAAATCACAATTGCATTTCCATTAATCTCATGAATGCTTCACAATGTATGAGAATGACGCCAGCAATATTTCTATTCTATCACAACAACAACATAACTTGGAGACAAATTCATGAACATAAAAAGAGGTGTCGAGTGGGTGCGAGTGTCAACCGTTGGCAACCGTCAGCCAGCTACGTAGCCCTTGACAACGCTAACAAACATTAATTACACGAATTGCCCGACAACATTATTTGAATCAAAGTGTTGTCCAAATTTTTTCTTGAAGGTGTTTTCAGTGTACATTGACAATTGAGAAAATTTGTCAATAATACTAAGATGGTTTTTGTTGGCATTTATTGTCAGTGACTTGCTTTTTAATGAGGTAATGGCTATCAAACTTATGAAATGTTGTTAAACCTTGAATTCCTTGACATGCTGTTTGAAGTTTGTTTGATAAATATAATGTCAGCCATTATTTGTCAGAAGATTTTGCCCATTTTTTAACTCATGAAGAAATATCAATGAATCCTAACACTATATTGAGTGACCAAATCACATATTTTCAAAATTTTCGTCTAGAGCATATAGAGGCTATTGTTGGGTGTTTTGAGAATCCTAATAATATTATTTAAAAATTGTGATATTGCTATCAGGATTCAACTATGTACAGTTGGAGTCAAACTCATTGACCCGTGTTTCATGAGTAGTGGTTCGCAAGAAGGCATCTCTCATAAGAATTAATGGACAAGTTTGATTTTGGTCGGATCTCTCAATTGCAGACATTCTTCCACAGTTTCTTCAGTTTCTGCCTGACATTTCTGTTTTCTATCTCAGAGCATTTTGAATCTTTTGTTACCATGTATGAGTAAATAGCCTAATTTTTCAGGCTAAACACCATTTTGAGAATTTGACATTCTTGGTTATTTAAAAGAATGAGTAAAAAATAGTTATATGATATATAAATTGATAAAAATGGTACCTTTTCTTATCATGCAACATACCAACATTGGAGACCTGAAAAGTATAATGCAACTGTACTTGGTTTTTCCAAAATCAGCTTTGTAGATTATTTAGACTTTAGACTACTCCATTTCTTGTTAAAATATAATTTCTTAATAAATTTATTTTCATGTATTGCATCACAGGTAAAAGGTTCTTGCATTTGACTCTTCCATGGCATTACGGTTTGAGGTATATTGCTTTTACTAGATTTTCTTCTTCTTTTTTGTTTCCTGAAAAGAATTTGTCCATTGAAGGACCAAGTATAACACACATTATAACTTTAACAAGGAACTCTGACAATGAGTTATATACATAAGATGTAGGGTAAAACAAAATTTCTATGTTGCTCTTGATTGAGCCTTGTCATTGATACATTAAATTGAGAGAGATTATTAATGATATAATGGATTTAACCTCCTAATAGATTACTTAGAGGATTATTACAAGACTTCTCATGGGTACTTGAAGTCAATACTATGAGCATATTGTTGAAGGCATCAATAAAGAAATATCATTTTAAACTCTATTTTTTCTATGCCTTTAACAAATACTCTAAATTGCCAATTTGGGTTCAAGAATTGGATTCATGGATTTGTGATTTTTTTCCCATTATGATTTGTAAGGATTTGTGAGTATGTGTGTGTGTGCGCACATTATATACTAAATAAAAGAGAAATATACATAATTGTAAAACTAAATCATTTCATACTATGAATCTATATGATGATTGACCATTGATCAACGCCAAACTAAGTCACAAGGTTCGCCGAATTTACGGTTCTAGGTTTGAAATTCGGCGAACCTAAAAAAATCGTGCAAATTTGTCATAAATTCGTACGGGCCAGTAAACAACAGTTTTTCTAAGATTTTCAATAAAATAATCAATCAATTGATGCCTTTGTTAACTCCACGACTAGGGCAATCTATGGCGGAAATTATCTGCTATTCTGCTTGAATGGTCATTGCCTGCAAATCGTTGTGGGTTGCCGTGAGTTGTGACTCGTAGGTTTCAAATTCTTTTGCAATGCTTTTGGTGTCTCCTGCATAACCTATGAAATCTCTGACAATCTTGCGAGCAAACTCTCATATCCCTCGGTGTTTCAACCAGGTTGGGCATGATTATTTAATAGATTTAGTAATACTTATAACGTTTGAGATTATTTAATTTTAGGTTTAACAATAGTTTTGAATTATTGTTATTAGTTTATTAGTGATATTAATTTTATATTATTTATCAAATATTCAAACGTATTAATCTTATATTTTGTTTTTAAATTGTTATTAAGTTACTTAGTTTTATAAATTTAGTTCTTATTCATTTAATAATACATAAAGATTAAATATTTATTATTTGGTATGGTTGCTTATTAAATTTTTAATTATTTATTACAATAATTTTATTATTTTTAATTGATTTACAATAAAATATTGAAGTGATTATTTTACTTTTATTTTATGATTTTAAATTATTATAGTTTAATAGTTAATGCCGAAAGGCATTCTACAATGTCAGAAAGGGTGGAGTGGGATGATGAGAGTGTGTTAATGTTAACCTTTACCTTTAAAATTAAATTTGACAACCATCTACATGTCAAAATCTTAATATTTGTTATAAATAGAGTATATTTTAAAATAAAATATTTGCTAAAATTATAAATTATAAATAATCATTTAAATTAAAATAAAAACTTAAGTGAGTGCAAAAAAAAAACTGGATATCCAGGAAAATATAAACATTGTTTAGATGTAGTAAATTAAATTTTAATCATTTTATAACGGATATCTATCGTTATTTTTTTAGATAGATATATTTAAGATATCTATACTAGTTTTATGTTGTTTCTAATATATAATTTTGCATTTAAAATAAATATTTTTTTCTGTTCTTTTTAAGTCTAATAAAATTAATAAAATTATTTATAGTGAAGTTAATTAAGGTAGAATTTAATATTTATTTAATTTTCATAATCGAGTTTATTATTATATTTTTTTATGATTTTAAACTATTATACTTTAGTAGCTTTATTTTTATTTTAAAAGTTAATATGATGTTTAAAATTTAATTTATTTTTAAATTTAATAAATTTATTTAGTTTGTAGTTCATTAAAGTGGAATTTATTATTTATTTATTTGGATTGTAGAATTTAAAATAACTATTCCTATATTTAGTTTTAATGTTTTTAATGTAAATATTAAATGATTTAAAATAAAAATAGTAATTTTCTTTTTTATCATACAGGTCTAAGCATGTGACAAAAAATGGTGCTAAACTGTATTGTACTAAACGTATAAAAGATTTTATTTATGAGAAGTTTAACAAGGGAAAGTGGCCATTTACTTGGTATTGTTGGGGTTGAGGAGGAGGTGTTAGAGCTTGTCCCCAAGTAAGGAATTGAAAAGTTCTTTGCATGAAATTCATAAACTTATAATAATAAATAACATATACTTATACTTTTTTGGAAAGGCACATAAGGCAATTTTTGTTCGATTATTTTTACTTGTCGAACGTAATCTGCACTTCATAGTTGTCGAATTTGAACTCGAACTCGAACCTTGTGACTTAATGCCAAATGTCAAAGATAAAAATTATGTTTCAAAAGAAAATCATCACATCGAATTCATGAAAATAATTATAGATTTATCTCTTGTTAAAGTTTGCTGGATTTGTTGCAGATTGGAATATGTATACCTTTTCAACATTCTCTTGAACAATGATCTTACTAACTAATTTTTTCTTTTGCAGATTATAATCAAAATGAAGATAAGTATTATTTTTCCCAATGAGTTTGAAACAATAATAATAAGTTCTGATTATTATATTTGTAAAACTGAATATAAACAGAATCCTAGAAAGGCTCTGCACTATTGATTTCTGTGATTGCCTTCTAGACTGGTTGGGCTGAATATATATATGCACGATTTTGAGACATGCCAATGGATAGGTATGTCTCCACCAATGAATAGTCATGTCTCCACGTGAGTGGAGACATGCCTATTCATTGACATGTCATTTCACAAGTAACAACCTTTAATTACCTTAATAGGGCCGATTCAATTTGACACTGATGCACTTGTAACTAATGCTTATTGTTATCAGTAATCAGAACATATATGTTATGAATAATATTTTCTTATATATTGATTGGATATTGATTCATATAAATGGCAAATACAAATTGGTCAGACAAGATTTATACTTGGAAGTAATTTTCAAATTATCGTGGTTGGTAATTATAATCAGTATAATGATTTGTATTTAATGTGCATGTGTAGGGTATTGATGTATATGCTTGCATATTATCTACAGATCATTGTATTAATATTATCATCAATTTTATCTAAATGATGTTATTATTTGAACACTCCCTCTTAGCTAGGGAAGATAAAATCTACCCAAGTATAGATCATAATAATATCACCTTACTCGTGGTATAAGAAGATATGCTATGCTTAAGAATATCAAGTCACATGAGATTGTTCTAATACAAATATCCATATTATGGTATGTGTACTGACATCAAGTCTCATGATGTCTACCATAATAATTTATAAATCATGGTATATCCATGGATAGAATATCCACCATGACTATCTCTTAAGGATCATAATGATCTTCAAATGATATCAAGTCTCATGATATCTATCAAAATGTCTAAGAGATATTAACTATCATGACATGTCCACATATATCAAGTCACGTCACATGATATCCATCATGATAGTGAATTAGATCATTGTAAAGTCATTACTTTATAATGTCAATTACAATTGTTCATCATTTGAAAAGTCATCACCTTTCAATAATGTTCAGAGGGGCCCATAAAGTCATGGAGTCACACACATGACAAAAATGTTTACACATTAAACAAGTTTAATATTATATTAGTACAAGCAAATAATAATTTGAGACTTGATCTCAACTTTGACTTAAATTTCAACCATACCAAGCTTAATCTGAACGTGTTCAACTTTCACCTTGGAGAGAGGCTTGGTGAGAATGTCTGCTGTCTGAGCGCTTATACTAATACACTCCAACTGAATCACATTAATTTCTACCATGTCCCTCACATAGTGATAAGGAATCTCGACATGCTTTGATCTATCATGGAATACTGGAGTCACTGAAAGCTTGATACAACTTTGATTATCATAGTGGATAATAGTGGGATTCAGGGGGTCACCAAATAATCCCACAAGCAATTTCCGGAGCCATATTGCTTCTCTTGTTCCCATAGTGGCTGCAATGTACTTCTAATGTCCTCATTTTCGGCGAGTCTTTGCAATTGATTGAGTCAGTTCATCATAGCAACCCTTGTGAGTTGACAATGAGATTTGGGGGTCTCAGTTGTGGACTTACTGTTTTTAGTATGTCTAATATGGGTATTTGCCATATTTGGCAGTGCAGTTGGTGGCACTGGGAGTTGGTCACTGTTTGCATTGGATGGGGCTATTTATTACACGGGTTCACATTAATTAATTAATTATTAAGGGTTCATTATTATAATGGCATTTTATTGTTATATGTTAATAAAATGATGTATTGGTGAAGCTTCTTAAGTGGAAGTTGTGTTTGGGAAACTAAGTGCCATTCGGGGATTATAAATATGAGCCCTTTGTGGAGGCAAATGCATCCAATTGTCTATTTTCTTTTGTTGTTTGGTTGAGAGGGTTTTCTGATTTGTGAATTTGATTCCCTTGCTGAGGTATAAAGGTTTTAAGGCTGAAGTATTACTCCATTGCTGAAGTATATTGGAGCTTGGAAATTGTGATTTCTAAGAATTTCATTGTGGCTTCTCCTACTGCTCTTACTGTACCTGAAAAGTCAATTACTTGGTGGCAAATCTGGAAGAGTTTATTCTCTATTGCTGAGGGTTCAAAGTCAAACCATTTGGGAAGAGCCTGTGATTGCTACAATGTTACTTATTGAGGAATCACTTGCATTTACAAGAGGCTGCTGTCTCTAAAAGGGCAGCATTTGAACATGATCGAACTGCATTTAAATGTTAAAGGCCCGCATGTATAAGTTAGAGGCCTGTGTGCTTTAATTTGAGACTTGCAATTGCATTTTGGGAGCTTGCGTTAGCCTTTGGGATGCCTGCATCAGCACTCCGTGGGCTGCAAATCATTATTATCAGCCTGCGATCACCTTATAGTGGTCTGTGTTTGACCTTTGAGGGCATGTGCTCATCAGCAAGAGCCTGCAATTCAGATAAGAGGGCTAGCATTCTTGTTGTTAGCCTGCATTTGGGAAAATAAGAGGCTGTTGTTGAACTTATTGATCACTGTCCAGGTTCCTTTGATTACGTAATTGTTATTTCTAGTACTGTTACAAATTGTGTAGTTGAAAATTGCAAGGAAAGTTAAAACTATGTCAATTGGCATTATATTGAACTCTCAACTTCATCTCATTCTTAATTGGGAATTTCAATTGTTGAAGCATTAATATTCAAATAAGAGGTATTGTGATAATTGAAATAGTTAGTCGTGAGATGCTTTACTGCAAGCAATAAAGTAACATTTGAATTTTGATAGGTTCTTGACTAAGCGGGAGCATTCCAGAGTGAGGCCGACACCTGAGAGACAAAGGCCTTAACAAACTGATTTGCAGGAAATGACCAATAAGATGACCTTGGAGCACTTTGATGGTAGTGGTAGAGTGACAACTCGAGCTTCGGTCTATAAGCTCGACACATATTTGGCTTTGTGTCCGATGAGTAAAGGGGAAGCTATTAGATTTGGAGCGTTGCATCTTGATGGAGTTGCTCACAATTGGTGGTATCATGGATTGGATTCACTTCATCATGATCAGATCACTTCCTATTAGGTGTTCGTGGACCAATTGATCGAGATATTTGATAGAAAGGATCCAGAGGTGTACTTTGGAGAGTTGGTTTAGGTGAGGCACTCTGGTGGGTTAGAGGGTTACATCAGTGAGTTTTAGAGGCTCTCAGATATGGTCTATGATATATTAGAGCGTAGACGAGTGATGTTGTTCATGGAGGAATTGGTTGAGCCACTCTGCGGATGGGTTAAGTCATTGGACCCATCTTCCTTACAGGAGGTGACGAGGAAAGCACAAGATTTAGAGTCATCTTCTTGAGGCAAGGTTGCCTCGAAATCTTTTGTTCCTCCGCCTATTGAAGAGGAGTTCCAACTAGTTGTTGAGGACAAAGGCAAGTTAGCGAGGAAGATGGATGATACTTCTAGAGAGGATTTGAGGAGGAGACAACTCTGCTATTGGTGCAAGGAGCCTTTTTCTAAAGGTCATACTGCACATTGAGACCAAAGGGAGTAGCAAACCGTGCTATGTGGGTTTACACTGATGAGGTTGAGGCAAAGTCATCACAATAGCCTGTGGGTGGGGATAGGGATGATCATAGCAACAATAGAGTGTATATGGTGACGAGTGCACACAGTCTCATATTTAACATACATGTTCAAGACTTGTATTGGCCACAAAGTTGGTCTATGCCTAAGTTGGATTGTTGGTAGGATGTTTGGATAGATATAGTGAAGGAGAGTATGTTGAGATATCCTATGGAGTTGACTTCTAGTGATGTCTTGACTTCTATATCATCAACATAGGTAGTGGATACTATGTTGCAAGCTATGTTGTTGGCTTTGATGATATTGTTGGCATATAGTTGGTTCAATGATGACAAGGATTTTACATACTTCTTATGAGATCCTGGTGGAGGTTCTAGTATGTTACCAGATTGCTTGAGGACAAACAATCTTGGGGAGGGAGGATTGTAGTGTCCCCATTTTTGGCAAGTTTCTGTAGTTGATTGTTTTAGTTCATCATAGCTACCCTTGTGAGTTGACAATGAGATTTAGGGGTCTCAATTGTAGACTTTTTTTTAGTAAGTCTAATTTGGGCAATTGTCATATTTGGTAGTGCAGTTGGTGGCATTGGCAGTTGGTCATCACCTGCATCGGATGGAGCTATTTATTGTATGAGTTCATATTAATTTAATTAATTATTAAGCTTTCATTTTGTTGCCCTACTTTTTTTTTAGATTATTGGCAAAAATGAGTTCTATGTGTTTTAGTTGAAGTCAGTTTTGTTCTTGTGAATGTTTGAGTTAGTCTAGATCCCTAAAGGCTAGGCAGTCTTTATTGGAATTTCCCAAAATGCCTTCTCTATTTACAAAGCCGGGCAGATTGTTGCTATTGTCTTGTAATTTATCGGGTAGGTATAGTACCCAATCCGATAAAGATCATTTTTCACTGATTACAAATGAATCATACTCACTACTTCGTTCCCACGCTCTCGAAAGTTCTATAAAAATTACGTCTTTACAACACTAGCAATGTGAAGAACTATCGCTATGATTTCAGCAAGAATCGGCGATCGGGTGAAGCAACTTCATGTCATATTGATGGCTGATAAAATAAGACATTGGCGGAAAATCTCATGTTGCCTTCTCGGCGGGTTTTCAACCCATGAAGGTGGCTTTCCGCAGGAGCTCAATTGAAGATGCATCTAGCTTAAAGATATTCAAAAGTCACAGATTCCTAAGTAAATTGATGTTTGAATCTGAGATTTGACTCCCAAGCATAATCTGGATTCACTGGCACTCAAGTACAAAGTCTTGGCGAAAAACCTCGGTTTGTCGTCTCCTCTGTGGGTTTTCAACCCATGAAGATGATTTTTCGCAAAACAGATATATATGTGAAACGCAAGATGCCAAGTGACATTCGAGCGGATCAATATATCTTAATTAAACATCTTGAACAATCAAAAATGTATTTATGAGAGATTCAACCAATAAGGAAGCGTTGGCGAAAAAATGGAAAATGCCTTCTCCTTGGCGGGTTTTCAACCCATGAAGGCAATTTTCCAACTATGCAGAGAAATAAAGTTAACAGGGAAAATTTGGCTCCAATGTTGAATCTAGTACATGTTAGGATGATGAAATGAACTATTGCAGAAAGAAGATGTGATTAGGATCTCACTTGGCGGATTTTCATCAACGGAGTACTCCAGGGGCAATTTTTCGAAACTAAAAAGAAAATGGAAAAGTAAATAATGGGTTAATATAATGTTCCCGTTCTAGCCAACGGAACGGTGAAAAGACTTAAATATCTGTTGAACCTTTGCATTTACTTTTAATAGATATTTCCTTGAATTATCACTTGTGTGGCGCAAGTTATGAAGTTTAACGGATGAATCAGGGTTCTTATATAAACATGCATAGACAGTTGAATAAGTTACATTGTTTTCTTGATTCGTCATTTTTACCAGTGCGAATAGCTTTGGAAAGCCGGTGATTGTAGGTCTTTTGTCTTATTCGCCTTTTGATTCAAAATCCTATTTGTAAGCTATGGCCACTAAGTTCGCGGGTTTTGACGGTTTGATTGGGATCAAGTCTCAACTGCAAGACTTCCAAGACATGTCCCTTCGTTTCTATGATTTGGCAGATTTCCAAAAGAGGTTGAGGGCTGAACGCATTCACCCAATTACTGAGAAATTATGGGGAAGCAATTTAGTTGAAGCTGCTGGTTTCCTGGTCGCGGTTCAAGCCCCAAAGCTCATTTATGAATGTGTCCACCATTACAATCCAGAAACAAAGCAGATAGTTCTACCTGATGACACCGTGTTGATCTCAATTGATAGACAAAGGGCGGTGAATTGCCTTCGTGTGCCAGAACAGGAGGAGTTTTCTGACCTAACTGTCAGTGGGGCCATTTTGGAATTCTCAGTGAAGAAGATGATTTGGAGGAAGGAGATCATGCGGACATGGTTCCAGAAGCCACGGAGCGACAAGAGCAAAGTCCCCAAAACCTTTTTCGGATCCGACCTCAAATCAGAGATAATCGACATTCTGGTTCTTTTGCATAGATTGAGAGGTGAAACCGAAGACTTAAATTTTGTTGAACAATACTTCTTTTTGGGTCAAGTTATATGTTTAGATATGTAGTATAATGATTGGGCGCAGGAGGTAAGTGAAATTTTGCCCCATGCTTTCCAAGCAGCCAAATTCTATAATTCATTCTACATGTCCTCGTTCTTGATATATATGCCGACATCCTTGCAATAATGGCCCGGTCTCCCATGTCTAGATGATTTCCTGGATGATGTCAAGTCTTATGAATTTTATCCTTGCCTTAAGATGCAAAATAGTTCTGCAGAATATGTAAGAGTAAATGATGCCTTTACCATGTGAATTTGTAAGGAATTGCAGGGATGCCCAGAACAGAGATTCTCCCTTGAAGCCATGGCCGCCATCAGCCAATTTGGCTGTTATTTTATCCAATTTTCATCCTTTTCTTACCTACGTCTTGCAGCCTTCGACGGTTTTCCCCTGAAGCTACCAAGATATCTGAGTGACATGATAGTGTTGGTCGAGATCATTCAACAAGCTTTGTGGTTGAATGTCTTGAGCGGAGTCTAGAAAAGAAGGGGTATGAATTTCCCATGAAGGTTGGAGCATTCAGCTATGACTCCAGATGTGATGGTAAGAACATGATGAAGATTTTTGAGAAGAAATACAAGCTGGATATGTATGAGGTCTTAAGACCTATGTTTGACTGTAACGGGTATGCCAAAGATGTCTTGCAGATTGGGAGTGTGATAAGGCACATCAGCACAATTGAAGACTACTGGGCTGACTTCAAAGATGAATTTGAAAGCCATGATCGTGCTTTTGCAAGGTTGACAATAGATCAAATTAAGCTATACAAAGTCAACATAGATGTGGAGGGGGTTGAAGATGATGGTTAGAATATGTACAACATGACTTACTTGACCAAATTAAGAAATACCCCTATAAGCTCTGAACCGGTTGGAGAGGTTGCAGAGGACTTGGACGTGATGATGGCAAGAATCTACAAGAGAATCGAGAAGTGGGTCAAGTGGACCACGACTTGGTGAAGAAGAAGCAAAGGTGCATCCGCTCAGCCTTCCCCAGATGTAACAACAACGTCATCTTCCCTTGGCAGCGCTTCAGGCACAATTCCATCTCTTGCTCAAGGACCAACTCAACCAGCTGGTGGAGGTGATCAACCTCCTAACAAGAACACCCCATTAGACAAAACTTGTCAACATGGTTCGATACCCGTGATTGGGACAGAGGCAGAAGCTGGAAAGAAGGCAGAAGAATCAAAGGACACTACAATTCCAGTGGCTCTGCAATCCCAAAGCAATCCTATCTCACCTACAAGGGCGACACTACTCTTACCAAGTAGTCCTCAGATACAGATAGTTAACCTTGGAGATGGCGGGAGCAGCGAAAGTGAATCCACAGAGTCGAATGAAGTGGTGAAGAAAACATCTGAAGTAGAGAAGATTAGTGAGGCTCCGAAATTCATTTCCCCTGTTCCATGAAATCCTTTCTCCTTATCTTCGAAGGTCTTGACTCCCGTTAGAAGAAAGATGTTTAGTGTGGATACACTAGGAATTGCATCCAAAGTAATCGGCATCGAGTCAT
This sequence comes from Cupressus sempervirens, assembly GCA_028749045.1. Classification (NCBI taxonomy): domain Eukaryota; kingdom Viridiplantae; phylum Streptophyta; class Pinopsida; order Cupressales; family Cupressaceae; genus Cupressus; species Cupressus sempervirens. Next base: position 52,655,201 of record CM053792.1, on the reverse strand, counting down.
GGCTTGAAAACACTTTGGACAAGAAGAGGAAGACAATAGAAGATGGGGCTTCGAACAAAGAGACTCTATCATTGTCCATCCGCTTTGGGTCGACATTAAACAAAGTGAAGAAGCCAAAGACTTTGTCTATCCTCGGCTAAGATCTGGACACGGGACACCTCACTATGGAGATCGCCAAGCCCTTCAAAGAAGGTAGGATCAAGGATGTGACTACAACCGACTTCAAATTATAGTCTCTAGATCTAGGAGAGGTTAGGCATGACACCAAAGTGGGCTAATGGAAAGCAACTGTTGAGGTGATAGAAGAACTTAGAAGACCTCAAGCTTGCCAAGGTTAGGTTGAAGGCGGAGATCCATTGTCATGTCCCCATTTTGGAGGCAATTTGATTTAATTAATTTAATTAATTAGGTTGTCCACAATGATGAATATTTTATGAGGATGACTAATTAATTATTTTAATTAAATAAATAAGTGGTATTAAGTTAATTATTTATAAAGTTATCAAATAAATAAATATTAAAAGGTAACTTTATATTTAATTAATTTAATAAAGTGACTTGAATTATAAAATATTTTATAAAGTCACTTTATAAAAAAAAAATCAAGAGTTTCCCTTTTGAGTACATACATGGACTTTGTAAAAGGAAAAAAAGAAGTAATATTAAAACTCATGTATTATCCCACATTGGCAAGACGGAAACGTGGAGCAAGTGAGGAAGGGATTAAAAGAAAGAGGATAGCTCTCATTTAAGCATGCTTGGAAATATCAAAGAAATTGGGGAATTTTTTGGAGATTATATCTCAATAGTTTGAAGGACAAAATCCCTTCAAGCTGAAAATCTTGACGCCATTGAAAGATATGGTCTTGAGATTCAACAGGGTAGCAGTCTGAAAAAAGCAGCCCGAAAAAGCAGAACCAAAAAAGCAAGCCGAAAAAGCAGTCCGAAAAAGCGGAACCGAAAAAGCAGGCCGAAAAAGCAATCCGAAAAAGCAAATCGGAAAGGCAAAACAGAAGGGGCAGCATTGAAAAAATTTATTACAGCCATCTACAACCAGGTTCCTTTATTAGTATTGTTTTTTTTAGGGTGTTATAAGTTTCAGCGGTAAGTGTGCATTATACCAGCATTATCATTTTGTAATCCATGTAAATGCCAAAAGTCTTGGCCATATTTCATGAGCATTGTATCAGAAATTTCATTGCAAATTAAGAAGATAATAGTAGCTGGTGTCATTTAAGCAATTCAATATCATTATTTATTAGCTAGTTAGTTTGCACACCAACTGTTTGTTAAAATGCCAGTTGGCTGTAGGTGTTCATTTCTCATGCTTAGATCATATATATGCATTGAATATTGTCAAAAATTAGTAGCACACTCATGTTAGGCCATTGTGTAGTCCATTTGGAGTCTTCTAGCACAAGATTCTCATTGATGCAAATTGAAAAAGAGTCATTTAAAGCCAGCTGAAAAACTATATCAGTCATACGTCCCTTGCATGTGAATTGTTTGATGAAATTCCTTGAGCTTTCATCAGCATTTTTTGAGGGCAGATTTGAGGAGGGTTATTACAGTGGTATTAGAGTGGTTTCCTGCCATCTTGTGGAGGTCTTATTGGGAATTTGGATTAGTCAGATAGAGAGAAAAATGTTTGACAAAATGAGTGCCAGTCCAGATCAGGAAAAGGAAAGATTCTTACAGTTATTAGACACCTTAGCACAGGGACAGCAATCAATAGAGCAGAGAGCACAGGAACAGAGTCAGAGATTGGAGCTTATGATGCAGATGATGGCTCGTCAAATGGGGTTGAATGCTAACGTAGGTGGAGGAAATAATCAGAATGGTAATAATCAGAATGGTAACAATCAGAATGGGAATAATCAGGATGGGACACATAATGGAGGTGAACAAGTTGGGAACAATTTCGGTCATGCACCCCAGCAAGCTAGGACAGTGAGTTCGAGGCCCATTATTCCCACATTTCCTCCTAGAGCTCCAGAGCAGCCTGTACCAGAGCCCCAGATCACTGATATACAGGACCAGCTGAGGAGAGATTGGGAAGCCGGAGATCCAGATTTTACTGTTGCAATTACCTTTAGGGAGTATATAGATGTGCGGATGAAGCATATGCCTTGTGGACATGACAAGAACCAGAGCTATGAGCTACGGAAGAAAGTAGGGAAACTTCAATTACCATATTATGATGGCTCGGGGAAGTCTACAGCAAGAGCTTGGGTTCAAAGGCTTGACACATACTTTCAAATGAACCCTATGCCTGAGGAAGAAGCTATTAAGTATGCAACAATTCACCTGGATGGGTTAGCACACAAGTGGTGGCATCATGGTATGGTCACTATGGGTCATGCACACATTACCTCATATGTGGAGTTTAAGGAGAGATTGATTGAACGTTTTGATAGGCCTAAGGATCCTACCTTCCCTATGACAGGCAAAAACTTGTATGAAGAGTTTAACAGACATGCTGATTCGATACAGGGAGACATTAGCATATCTTCAGGTAATGGTTTATCTGCATCATCTTCACAGGTAGAAGGGGTTACAGGCGTTGTGCAGGTTGAGCCAGAAGGTGATATCACAGGCACACCGAATTGTGCGATTGACACAGATAGTGATTCCAGTATAGTTGGGCTGGATGAAGTTATAGCAGTTGAGGATACTGTCATGTTTGAGGATAGTACAGTTGATTAGAAAGTGAGCATTCAGGACTTCGCAGAAAGTGAGTATCAGACACAGTTGGATGCTTCTTCACATGAGATAGAGGCTAGTAGCTCTTTACTTGGTTTGGCACGCCAGTTGAAGACAAGGGACAAGAATATTGTCACGACTTTATCTCATCATGATAGGATACATGGATTGATTGAGAATCACATTTGGATGATTCAACTGCAGGAGAGACAGAAAGGAGTCACAACAGGTTCTTCTTGTGACGACTTACAGCAGATCAAGGAAGGCATGGAGGCAATGAAGTTGGCTCTCCAAGATTCTGAGAGACATGTGGACGAGCGTTGTCTTGAGGTGAGTTCAGTTCGGGAGTTAGCGCATATAGCAAGGACTCAGTTTCCTTTTACAGTCGGGTCACATATTGATGATGATATGAGTACGTCTAGCATTCACACTCCGGATTCAGAGACTGTAGACAGGTGCGTGAAGTCAGTTGGTATTGTTCACATTGCTCAGGTGAGAAGTTTACTTGAATTGCCCGTTGGTTTTCGTTCATGGATTAGATGTTGGGATCCTTATCTTAGTACTTAGGATCGTTTTGATTGGAGATATTTATCATTCTTTGGTAGTAGTATCTGTTGCACCATCATGGACTTGATTAGTAGCTTGCCAGGTGTAGTTCTCATCCATGCCAGCAACTTGTTTGATGGTGGAATTAGTTTTTACACACTTTTGTTGGGCATTTTTCATGTATCCAGTCGACCATTCTTGTTGGAATGGGTTGATGATCTCTCAGATATGACAAAGCTTACAGAAAAGTCCCAGGATCTAATTATTACAGATGACACCCAGGGGGATGTTGTGGACAGTTTTGAGGACTTAGTCTCCTCAACAGTTTCCTTTGATACGGAGGTTTATGTTAATGCCTCAGTCACTTTGTTTGATGATACAAGTTCAGCAGTTGGATTGCAAAATTTGGATGGCTGTATTACAAATGATAGCCATTCTGAGGTTACTCCTTTGGACAGTGTACCAGGGGTAGTGTATAGGAGTTTGACTAGTCAGCACAATCATGTGTCTAGTCAGCTGAGAGTTTGCGAGCGAGACATTTCTATCGCTTGCGAGCATTTCGATGTTGCTTGTCAGCTGTTAGCAGTTTATGGATGGGGTTCTCCTGCTAGTGATGAGCAGGGAGGTAGTTATCTTTCCTTGACAGAGATCCACTCTTTATGGGAGGCTATCCGAATTCTGAGACAGAATTATATGCAGTTGGTAGCTGATAGAGATTATCTTATGGAGTGGGGCAGTACAACATATGACGCACTATTGGTCAAGGAAGATGAGGTGAGTAAGCTTACTCAGTAGCTTGAGGTGACTTATGAGTTTCTTGAGAGTACACAATTGGCTTTCGAGGAGTCACAGTTTCATTTAGCTGAGGTGACCATGGAGTTGGAACAACTTCAGTCTTTACCAGATTCTGTACAGTCACTAACCGCGGTGTCTGGTGATCCAAGGATGTCCATGGTCGAGGTTGATAGAGGCAGTGGAGATGAGGATATATCTATTATCTATCGATGACACTAGTACTGGCATATTTGGTCCGTTTCCACTGGAGGCAGGTTCAGCTGAGTTGGGCGCTGCAGCTGAGCATTGTGGTATGTTTGACTTTGAGGGCACAAAGACTAGTGATGTTGTTGATTCTGCACTCTTGGCTATATCATCCTCTGACTTAGATGATGATCAGTCACAGTTGGTTGTATCATGTCTGCAGGATGAGTCTTTGACTGGGATTGGTTCTTTTTACTGGCATTATACTGTAGAATATGTTCATCAGTTAGCATTTGATCCTTGTGTTGAGGAGTTGATGGCAGGCAAATTTGGTTTGGGTTCCATTTCTTGCTGTTTATCTTGTGATGTCTTTTCACCATCAGCGGTGCATGGGAGTTATGGTTATGAGACAGTGGCCGGTGATCTGCAGAGTTGTGTTGACTGCAGGAGTTGTACAGTGTGTGGATTTTCCATACTTGGTACAATTTCATTCGGGAGCGTTCACCATTGTTGCAGAGTTGGATTATACATTCCGTATAGGCCAGTAGGATGCGTTGTTGGTATTTACTGTGTTTGCAGCTTGATTTGCCCACTTTACTTGGGTTCTGATGTTCTAAGAGTTTGTGTCTCGTGGGTTTCTGATTGTGGCAGTTGTGATTTTGGAGTTTGGTTGAGCTGTAATTGTCAGTTTGATTATGGATTCCTCTTGGTTGTATTGCAGAGGATATTGCAGGAGCCTATGTTAATTAACAGTGGTATAGTTCATGACTACATTTGGGATCCAGGCGGATTGATTGGTTTATTGTTCAGCCATTGCTTGGGGACAAGCAATTTCAGGAAGGGCGGACTGTCAGTCCCCATTTTGGAGGCAATTTGATTTAATTAATTTAATTAATTAGGTTGTCCAAAATGATGAATATTTTATGAGGATGACTAATTAATTATTTTAATTAAATAAATAAGTGGTGTTAAGTTAATTATTTATAAAGTTATCAAATAAATAAATATTAAAAGGTAACTTTATATTTAATTAATTTAATAAAGTGACTTGAATTATAAAATATTTTATAAAGTCACTTTATAAAAAAAAAATCAAGAGTTCCCCTTTTGAGTACATACATGGACTTTGTAAAAGGAAAAAAAAAGTAATATTAAAACTCATGTATTATCCCACATTGGCAAGACGGAAACGTGGAGCAAGTGAGGAAGGGATTAAAAGAAAGAGGATAGCTCTCATTTAAGCATGCTTGGAAATATCAAAGAAATTGGAGAATTTTCTGGAGATTATATTTCAATAGTTCGAAGGACGAAATCCCTTCAAGCTGAAAATCTTGACGCCATTGAAAGATATGGTCTTGAGATTCAACAGGGTAGCAGTGTGAAAAAAGCAGATACGAAAAAGCAGCCCGAAAAAGCGGAAACAAAAAAGCAGGCCGAAAAAGCAGTCCGAAAAAGCGGAATCGAAAAAGCAGGCCGAAAAAGCAGTCCGAAAAAGCAGTTCGAAAAAGCAAATCGGAAAGGCAAAACAGAAGGGGCAGCATTGAAGAAAATTATTACAGCCATCTACAACCAGGTTCCTTTATTAGTATTGTTTTTTTTAGGGTGTTATAAGTTTCAGCTGTAAGTGTGCATTACACCAGCATTATCATTTTGTAATCCATGTAAATGCCAAAAGTCTTGGCCATATTTCATGAGCATTGTATTAGAAATTTCATTGCAAATTAAGAAGATAATAGTTGCTGGTGTCATTTAAGCAATTCAATATCATTATTTATTAGCTAGTTAGTTTGTACACCAACTGTTTGTTAAAATGCCAGTTGGCTGTAGGTGTTCATTTCTCATGCTTAGATCATATATATGCACTGAATATTGTCAAAAATTAGTAGCACACTCATGTTAGGCCATTGTGTAGTCCATTTGGAGTCTTCTAGCACAAGATTCTCATTGATGCAAATTGAAAAAGAGTCATTTAAAGCCAGCTGAAAAACTATATCAGTCATACGTCCCTTGCATGTGAATTGTTTGATGAAATTCCTTGAGCTTTTATCAGCATTTTTTGAGGGCAGATTTGAGGAGGGTTATTACATCCATGAGCTCAATTGCTTCATCAAGCAATTAGTTACCCCGTTAGCAAGCATTTCGAGGATACCATCTACCAGTGATCCCTTAGCAAGCATTTCGGGGATACCATCTACTAGTGATCCCACAGATACAGATATTCAAGCCATCATTTCTCAGCTGCAAAAGGACAAACATTTTGGGCAAATTGGTAGAAGTTGGAGTGAAAAACTCAAGTATGAAGGACTTGTAGTTATAGAACAACTTGGCAATATAGTGTTGAGGCTCGAGATAGAAAAGGATAACATCCAAGCTAATCGGGCAACTTTGTCAGCAGAAAAGGCAAAATGTGAAGATTGCATCTCTCTCCTACATATGATTATCCAAATGAAGGCCAAAGAAGCAGTTGAAGCCAAGATTTTACAAAAAGGAGACGAGGCTTTGTTTGAATTGCAATAGAGCTTGCAATTCAAAGCTGACATGATCTCTTCGATAGAAGGACTGCAGAAGATGGAAAGCAAAGTTAAAGAGGAGCAAGACAAGAATTATGAGTTCTTGAAAGGCCTACACACTGAATCCCAAACAAGTGGACAAGGAAAAGGAGTAGTAGGAGTCACTGTTATGCAAAAGGCTCTCTCTGGCTACTCAGATAACTTAACAAAGAGATCTTCTAGCCATCTGGACAGAGTGTCAGATCTCCAACAATTCAGCGGATGCATACACGTAGCAACAAAAGAAATGCCAGAGCGGTTGAGCGCAATCAAAGACTTGGGCAGAGAACACTCCAAGTGGCTTATTAGATACACCAATGTCCACATCAACAGACACGAGGAGCTCATTCCAATCATCGTTGTTACCAAGGCCTATAAAGCAAAATTGGAAAAAGGGAAAGAAAGTGAAATGATTTTGCTCTCGCTCGTTTTGTATTTTGATATGACTTTGTAACTGATAATTGGCTTCTTGCCATTTGTTATTTTTGAGAAGATGAACCGATTCAGTTAACTTTTTGTAACGGTTTATCTCGGAATCCTATATGTACTTGATTGAAAAATTTAATGAAAGGTCGGCTAAATTTTGGTGTGAAATGCTTTAGATTGTAGAGACAACTTGAATGTGTTTTATATCAATTATTTACTGTTCCATTGCATGCCTTAGTTAGAAATGTCTCTCTGGGTTGAATTAAACTAATGAACAAAGAGAGCTTTGTTCCCCTGTTTTAATACAACAAACTGAAGATAATCGTAGTATTGTTAGAAGTTAAAAGAGACTTTTCCTAGTATTATTTCTTAAGTTAGTTTCTTACATTTTAGAGTTAAAATCATTCTGTTAAGCATTTTATTCATATAAATAGAATTCCCTATTGCATCACCAGATTTTTCGAGTTCATAAGATATGTGGGTTCACAAATTTGGTTAGTATTAAGACCCAGATTCTAGCCTGAGTTAGTTACTATCTAGGCCTAACTTGGTTTTCCTCTCCCGTTCTCTGATCAAGAACAAATCCCATCTTAGAATTAGAAACAAACAAATTCATTGCAAATCATAAACTCAAGGGAGCTGTACCTATAAATTCAGAGGGAAATTAGTCACTTAGTTAAGGTTTCCCAACTGTTGTAATCAGTCATGCTCATAGATATTGGGCATTTAAAGAGTTAATTGAAAAGGAACAATTTGTTTACCAACACATTATTATAACGACACTTAATTATTAGATGTTATAAAATGATGTTGTGTTGGTGAAGCTTCTTAAGTGGAAGGTGGTGTTTAGGAAACTAAGTGCCATTTGGGAATTATAAATGTGAGCCTTTTGTGAAGGAAAAAATATCCAATTGCATATTTGCTTTTGTTGTTTGGTTGAGAAGGTTTTCTGATTTGTAAATTCAATTCTCTTACTGAGGTATAAGGGTTTGAAGGCTGAGGTATTACTTCATTGCTGAAGTATAGTGGAGCTTGGAAATTGTGAGTTCTAAGAATTTCATTGTGGCTTCTCCTATTGTTCTTACTGTACTTGAGAAGTCAACTACTTGGCAAATGTGGAAGAATTTATTCTCTATTGTTGAGGGTTCAAACTATTTGGGAAGAAGTTGTGACTGCACTAGTGTTATTGATTGAGGAATCACTTTCTTTTATAAGAGGCTGCCGTCTCTGGAAGGGCAGAGTTTGAACCGGATCAAATTGCATTTAAATGTTGAAGGCCTACATGTATAAGTTAGAGGCCTGTGTGCTTTAATTTGAGACATGCGATTGCATTTTGGGAGCTTGCGTTAGCCTTTGGGAGGCCTGCGTTAACACTCAGAGGGCTTCAAATCATTATTATTAACTTGCGATCACCTTCTAGTGGTCTGTGTTTGACCTTCAAGGGCATTTGGGAAAATAAGAGGCCACTGCTGAACTTATTGATCACTATCCAAGTTTGTTTGATTGTGTAATTGTTATTTCTAGTACTGTTACAAATTGTGTAGTTGAAAGTTGCAAGGAAACTTAAAACTATGTCAATTGGCATTATATTGAACTATCAACTTCATCTCATTCTTAATTTGGGAATTTTATTTGTTGAAGCATTAACATTCAAATCAGAGGTATTGTGATAATTGAAACAATTAGTTATGAGATATTTCGTCAATATTCTCTATATTCGATGTTTGTGAATTAATCCATTAGAAGATTTAAAGAATCTAGAATTTCCTAGCTAGCATATTAAACAAAAACTAAGTTCACTGTTTCAGCCACATCAGGGCATTATTGCCAAGTGTTTGACAAAATGCTAAATTGTTGATTAATGAGAAAAATTGATGTTTGTCAAGCTATAACCAGCTGAGGGTTACTACATTGTGCAACTGATGATTGTTTCCTGCTGATCCATGAGACCATTACTGATCCTAAACTGAAGCAACATCCTTATGTGCTTTTTTGATCAGTTATGCTTCTAGCCCAATTTGAATCAAAGTATCCATGTAGATCTAGGTCTATATTTTTGTATTTAAGACCATATCTAGTTGTACCTCAAAGGTATCTCAGAATATGCTTTGCAGCAATAAGATATATCTCCTTTGGTTCACAGATAAACTGGTTTAGAGCATTCACTGCATAACATATATTTGGTCTTGTGTTGGCCAAATACATTAATGATCCAATTATCTGTCAATAGATAGTGGGATCTACAAATTATTCTTCTTCTATGGGATTCAGTGCTGGAGTTGTGTTTATTTCACCCGATGGCAAATTTTTCCCTTTTTCTTACAAATTGCAATTTCCTAACACCAATAACACAGCTGAATATAAAGCCTTGATGTTGGGGTTGAACATGGTGCAAGCTAGAGGAATTCAAAATTTGCATGTAAAGGGAGATGCTGAGTTGGTAGTATGTCAAGTCAAAGGTCAATATCAAGCAAGAAATGATCGACTTAGACATTATTGTGATTTAGCTTGGGATTGCCTCAAATTGTTCAATGCTTTCAATATTTTAGTAATTCCTAGGGAGTTGAATGATAGGGCTGATTCACTCGCTGTTTCGGCGACTCTGCTACTTCCACACCAAGATTTTGAAGACAATATATATGAAATACAATTGGTTTACTGACCAAGTATTCTAGATAATTGTGAACATTGGCAAGTGTTCAATGATGATACTCAGATCATCAATTTTCTTGAAACAAAAGATGGTTTTGATGAGATGTACTTTGAAGGGAGTTAAAATGCCTCGAATGAAGTGATTTCTGAGATAGATCCTGAAACTGGTCATGAAGTTATTCAACTCAAAGAAAATAAGATTCCTAAGGGTTTGATTTCTTTGGAAAAGCTTTTTGACAAGCATGATAGATATGTTAAAGAACAACAAAAGACAAGGACGAGATCTTTGGAATAGTATGAGAAATATAACATTGGGATTGAAGAAGAGCCAAAGTTGGTTAACATTGGTAATTAGTGCATGGAGGAAGAGAAGGAAAAGTTTATCACCTTGCTTTGTGAATACACAGATGTGTTAGCTTATTCTTATGAAGATCTCAAGTCTTTTCGTCCAAAAGAAGTGCAACATGATATTCCCCTTAAGTTTGGCGTAGTTCCTTTCCGCCAAAAGCAATGACAATACAATCCCAATATTTCGGGTACCATTTTGGCTGAAATTCAAAAGATGCTTGAAGCAGGTATTATTTTTCCTATTCATCATTCATCTTGGGTAGCTGATATAGTTCCTATTAGAAAGAAGAATGGAGGAATGCGCATATGTGTGGATTTTCGTAATCTTAATCAGGCGTCTCTCAAGGATAATTATCCACTACCAGTCATGGACCAAGTTTTACAAGCTATTATTGGTTCATAAATGTTAAGTATGTTGGATGACTTTTTAGATTACAATCAAATTGAGGTTTGTGAAGATGATCAATATAAGACATCATTTACTACCCCTTGGGGAACTTTTGCTTATAGGCGGATTCCTTTTGGTCTTATCAATGCTGGAGCAACTTTTCAATGAGCAATGGATCTTGCTTTTGATGGTTTGATCAATGACATCATTGTTGTATGCTTAAAATGGTTTGATTGTTTATTCCAAAAAACGTGAAGATCATTTCTTTCATCTTCGATAAGTCCTAGAAAGATGCAGACAACATGATGTGTCTTTGAATACCAAAAAAATAGTTTTTGGTCCGACGGAGGGAAAACTTCTAGGACATATTGTGCGGAAAAAAGGTATTAAGATTGATCCAGAAAGGGTATAGGCAATACAAAGTTTATCTTTACCATAAAGTGAAACCGTAGTTCATTCTTTCTTTGGAAAGGTGAATTTTCTGAGAAGGTTTGTATCAGATTTTGTTGAATAGACTTGTCATATTGTTGAAATGATGAAAGGAAAGTATGCTTTCCATTGGAACCAAGAAGGAAGAAAAGTATTTGTGGAAATCAAGGACGCTATAGCACATGCTCCTATGTTGGTCTGTCCTAATTATACAAAAAACTTCATTATGTACAGTTATGCTTCAGAACATACTCTTTTTGCCATTCTAATGCAGAGAAATGATGAAGCTATTCAATCACCCATTTCATTCATGAGTTGTCCTCTGAAGGTTCATTGATTGAAATATAGTCAAAAGGAGAAACATGCTTATGCTATTGTTAAAGCAATAAAGCATTTCAGGTTATATATTTTGAATTCTCATATCATTGCTCTAGTTCCAGAGACGACTGTCAAGACTATTTTGACTCAACAAGATTTTGGTACTAAAAGAGGAAATTGGATAGCTAAGATTCAAGAGTATGATATGGAGATACAACCTAACAAGTTAGTTTTAGGTAAAAGACTTTGTCAACTTATGGCTGAAAATGAACCCTTGCAGGTAGAAGATGAGAATTCTTCTTCTCTTCCTACTGTTTTGTTTGTTAGCACTACGGATGATTGGTGCTCTGATATGGCATACTATTTGAGCTACGGTGAATGTCCTTCACATTTGACATACAAAGAACAAAGGACTTTCAAGTGAAAAGCCTCAAGCTTCATTTTTTGGGAAAATGGTCTTTACAAGCATGCAATGGATGGAACATTCCTTAGATGTATTGATAAAAGTCAGCAAGTACGACTTTTGGATTCTTTTCATAACCAGGCATGTGGTGGACACTTCTCAGCACCTGTCACTGCACGTAAGATTTTGAGAGCACAGTACTATTGGCCCACACTTTTTCGGGATGCTTATCAGTGGGTAAAGGAATGTGAGTTATGTGAGCAATTTGTTGGGAAGCAAAAACTTGCTACTCTTCCATTAAAATCAGTTCTGATCGATGAGCCATTTCAACAATGGGGAATTGATTTTATTGGTACTATTAATCCATCTTCAAGAAAGGGTCATACTTATATCTTGGCAACGACAAATTACTTCACCAAGTGGGTTGAAGCAATTCTGGTGAAAGGTTCTACATCTAAAATAATTTGTGACTTTTTGAAGCAAAACATTATTTCCCAATTTGGTGTCTCAAATAAGATTGTTGCAGATAATGAAATTGCTTTCTCTTCCAAGGAGGTCATTGAATTCTATTTCAATCACAGGATTACTTTGGCACATGCATGTGATTACTATCCACAAGGCAATGGTCAAGCAAAATCAAGCAACACGAATTTAGTGACTATCATTAAGAAGTTGGTTGAGTCAAATCAGAGAACTTGGCACAAAGCTTTGTTTGATGCTTTGTGGGCAGATCGGATGACTCCAAAACGAGCAATTGGAATGTCACCTTTCCATTTGCTATATGGGATCAATGCTAAGATTCCAATAACATTAGAGCTTCTAGCTCTCAAGTTAGTGCGAGCCATCAAAGATGAAACTTATTCAGTTAGGGTTTTGTGGAGTCTTTAGCATAGCCGGAGATTTGATTCATTTAGAGGAGTGAAGGGGATTGTGTAGATACAAATTATGAAGAGCTAGGACTGCGGCTTGAGAACCAGAGGAATTGCTTGGTGGACTTGAGGGTACAAGTGTGGATTTTTTGGTGTTCTTATCCAGCTGTGGATCTGGACTAGTTGAGATTGGGATTGGGATTGTAAGTTGGATCTTGCAGAACTGATATTGTAATTGCTGTTTGTATTTTGCCCTAACTCGGAAGGCCTTACAACCGGGCATATTGCATGTAATCAGTTATATCTATGAATAAAGAGTTTTGATTTGGTATCAGATCTTGCATTATTGTTGTTTTGTTGTTGTATTTCCGTTGTGTGGTTGTTTGCTGGGGGTTTGGATATCTCCTTTGGGGATTCTCCTGCCTTGTACTGCGTCATAATTTATATTTTTAGTAATCTGTATTCTCAAATCTTATCGGATCTTCCTTAGCAAGGCTCTGATACCATGCTAACGTTTACTAGGTTTGTTGCATATTAGAATATGTATACCTTTTCAAGATTTACTTGAACAATGATCTTACTAACTAATTGTTTCTTTTGCAAATTATAATTAGAATGAATGAGTTTGAAACAATAGTGATAAGTTCTGATTATTATATTTGTAAAACTGAATATAGATGGAGATCAAATCCTTGAAAGGCTCTGCAATATTGATTTCTGTGATTGCCTTCTAGACCATCATACTGAATATATATATGCACGATTTTGAGGCATGCCAATGAATAGTCATGTCTTCACGTGAGTGAGGACATGCCTATTCATTGACAAGTCATTTCACAAGTAACATACTTTAATTGCCTTAGCCGATTCAATTTGACACTAATGCATATTGTTATCAGTTATCAGAACATATATAATCAGACTCGGATCTGATATATTATGAATAATATTTTCTCGTATATTGATTGCAAATCGATTCATAAAAATGGCAAATACAAATTGATCAAATACAGATCGATCAGATCAGATTTATACTTGGAAGTAATTTTCAGATTATCATGGGTGGTAATTATAATCAATATAATGATTTGTATTTAATGTGTATGTGTATACCATAGTTGGCATAATCGCCAACTACTCTGGGATTAGCCGAAAATTGCGGAGTTTTTCCTAGTGGCGATTTTTTCGTGGAAACAACGGCCATTTCAAAAAATTGCTTCCCTACAAAAACTCGCCAATTAATGGCAGAGTATTTAATAAAAAATCACGAGTGTTTACCTGCGACTCACCCATGCACACAGACCAGTGATATAGGCAAAAAAATCAATTTTTTACATTGCAAGTTGTCATTTCTGTGGTTAGAGGCTTGAGAAGTGGAGAGAAAAGAAGGGTTCCAAGGCATTCTTAGGTGATTGCAAGCTATTCAAGACGGATTTGAGTGGATTTGACGAGGATTAACTCATTAAATGCATTTTCTCATTGAATTTTGTAAAAAAAAATATATTTAGTTAAATTTTATCAATTTTTTTTAGGTTCCCAAGTTTTCCCGAGTTCAAGAAAAACTTGGCCGATTTTTTCCCAAAAACATTTAAGGGCTTGGCGAGTTGTTGCTGAGCGAGAGTTTCCCAACTATGGTGTATACAACAATATACACAAGGGTATTGTGTATATGCATGCATATTCTCTACAAATCATTGTATTAACATTATCATCCATTTTACCAAACAATGCTATTATTTCAACATAGTTCAATAATGTTTGAAACATGACTCAATAATCATGAAAGTGTTCTTAGGCATCAAATAAATTATCTAAAAATGTGGATGATTGGGGTCTTGAGTGGCTGCGAGTAATAAATCCTCATCATCATTGGAACCAAAACCGTTTTCTACTAGGACCAAAGGGCGCAATGTCATCCTCTTTATCATCTAGATCAAGCAACGTGGCTCTAGCAAGATCCTAAATCGCCATATCCAAGTCAGCAGTGTCGGGTGCCACATCCTAAAGCTTCTTGGCCCCCTTCTTGTATTTTGGATCCTTACGTGATAGGAGGCGCAAGTTGTTGTGAACAAACACCAAGTCTTCTGCTTTTTTGGAGCCCAGTTGGTTACACTTCACTGAGTGGATAAAGTAGCATGTATTCCAATTCCGCTCAGTGACACGAGCTAGCAATTAAGAGAGAAAATAAAAAAAAGTAAGTGTTAAAATCTACATTGCAAGTGGCCAAAAAAAATGAAAAAACCTTAAAAATTAAAACTTACTTTGATAAGATCTTTATTGCAAGAGGCTAGAAGTACACATAATCTTGTCCATGGAGGTACCACCATGTAACACCATTCATTCTACTTTGATTATTCACAACAATACCTGATCCACATCTTTTCGCAAGATGACTAATCCGAATTCTGTCTCAACATTCACTCCCACCTTTGGATTGCTGAAGATCCTACTAAATGCTCTCTTATACCCACTAGCAACCTCGACATCTCTATAAAGTACCTTTGGGCTATAATAGTTGGGGTTGAGAGCATAAGCTAAGAGATGCAAAGGTTTTATCATCTTGTTCCAGCAGTGAAGAACAATTTCTTTCACCTTTTTGTATAAGGTCTCTGCTGGGTCATTCTTTCTTCTTTGTATGATCTAGGATGCGAATAACAAATGATGTTCATGTGAGTTACCTTGGTGTAAGTTATGCAAATTAAAACTTTTTAAAATTTAGCTATTTCTTAATAATAATAAACTAGGCTAGAGGATTGTATTGCAACTTACTAATTTGACTTTCTCCAACATGGTATCCATGGCATCATAGATGCCCCCCCAAACATGGCCGATCCGTGTCTGCAAACCTAAGCATATACATGATATGCTTGGTGAACTCCAATATGTAATCAACTCGAGCCCACTAATTATTATCCAATATCACAGCCTTGACCCTTTGGGCCCTTGTTGTATTGGATTGTTTCCAAATGCCCCATTGATTGCTAATCACCATTTGTGACAATGCATCCTTCACCCTCACAAGTTGTCTAAGGATGACTGTGTGTGATGCAAAGTGGGTTTCAGCCACCTAAAACCTGTTAATAGTTAGTAAGACATTTAATTATGTAAAACATGACATAAAATGATTTTTTCGTAAATGAAACTAAATAAATTAAATTTTAAAATCTACCTTCAATAATTCCAATTTTGATTCTTGGACATTGGGATTATCTATAGTTGAACTGAGTCCCTAAATTGTTATGAGTCATGACTATCTCTCTTGTTGAAACTCACCCCCAACAGCTTTTCCCTGATTCTTTGAAAGTTTTATATCATTTCTAGGTGGGGAAAAGTCAACAATGTTTGAGGTAATGTGATAAAGAACAATATCAAATATAAGCTGTGTTAGCTCAATTGGGTAGATATAGCCTTGTTTTGATGAGTTGTATTGCAATTGGGTATTGATCCAAATTGCCTGGAGAATTGAGAACGGTTTGGATATTTTCTGGTAGAAATTGTAAGACTACTTGTCATTGATGTGAAAAGGTTGCAGACTAAACAGATGTATTTTTCACACAGTTACCAGTTTCCCAGTTTCCTCTGTTTATGCCATTCTCAGATTCTTTGGAGATTATTATCTATCAAAATCTATTTCAGTCAGTGCTTCAGAATTTCTATTTATAGTTCAGACAATGTACTGGAGGCAAACCAATGGCGACCAATAAAATATCATAATGGAGAGTATCATGAAAAGTTTCTAATAACATGACTATAATGACCGTATAAGATAATACTCATAATAATGAAGGTATGAAAAGCTCTTAGAAGAAAATAATAGGTTATGGCTATAGAGGGATACATGAAGTCATTTATTTTAATGCTGAGATCATATGAAGAAGAATTTGATGCTAATCTGAAAGAACCCTTCAAGGCTCTAACTGCTGGACTGAATTTTTTTGTTTGGTTTGTTTACTTGTTTGCAATTTGTTACTATTTTTGACGAGTGTTTGCATAAATAGCAAGTCATAGACAGGAAAGAAAGTGCTGAAATTGAAAGCTAATTATATATTAAGTGGTAAATGACATTCTTTATTCATTCCTCTTCAATATATAACATTAAATTGTTTACATCAAGATAACATACCAATTTGTTGATAAGACCTCATTGAAACCCTTGCTGATCTCAAAAGCAACGAGAAGAAGACTCTGTAATTGTACCTTCCAGCTGTTAAGACTCCCAAATGTTGATGCTGTATTGTTCTTCATTCCTAGGCACTTCCTTCTATGATTTTTAATATATTTTTTGAAACTCTCAACCCCAAAATCGTTCTATATGATGGTGAAAGGGTATGACTGGTAACAAACAGCCCAAAAAGCAATAAGTATGGCCCTCTACAATCAGCAAATAAATCTTTGATTCGATCAATGCAATCTGCTCAAAAATATGTCCATAGTTTGACAATAAAATTCTGAAAATAATCCTTCAATCAGCCCAACACTGACCTCTTGAGTAAAGCCAAACCTCACAAGCACAATCAGATGATATTGCACACCCTCTAAATGCTGATGCAATGAAGTCTGTTCATTCTCCAATGTTGACTCTCTGGAACACTGCAGAAACCCCCATCTCTTCTCTAAAGCTAACGACAACTACAAGTCTTCTCCACAAAAAAAAGATATTCACATAATGAGCATGTACCATTTCCAAAAGAGTAACCCTAATTCTGAAAGAGAATGTAAGCAGCCCTAATTAGGCTTCGAAAAACACACTAATTCTCCCTTGTGCGATTTCTAAATGAGTAATAAATATTACTTTTATATTTGTTTCAAATCTCTATAGTCCGAGCGCAAATAATTCTCTTTTAATTAAAATGTTCACCTGGCTCCACCTATGACACAGCGACTCTCAACTTGAGAGATTATTATAAAAATATATTATAATTTATAACCTTATTATATAAGCTCAACTATTAATGTTTATTTAAAACAAATAAAGATCAGTATCTCCATTATTACTCATCCATTTTGCACATCGTTTGAACTGGAAACTGGCACAAGGAAACTGCATTTGACCATGCCCTATTGCTAAAAATAGCAGGGGTCCATTTTTGATACAACTGAATTACTATAAATAGTAAGTTTTGCATCTTGAGTCTCGTTGACCTCAAACTAATAGCAATCCTGCGTATCTCTGACTGCTGAAGGAGTTGCACGTCTCATAGGACTCTCTGTCCATCCTCATTTGCCTACGAGGGTCAGTAGTAGGCTCATTTACTCAGCTGACCGATGTCATCTAGAAGGGGACATCACACAACTATAGTATGGGCTTCAATATTTGAAACAGAGCTCTTCCATTGGTCACAGTATCTACAGACTTTGGAGTATTGCTCGCAGAAGGTTTAATATCTGTTTCTATTCTTATTTATGTGTCATTCCTACATTGGGCACCATGTTAAGGAGGTTATCCACAGATGGGAAGTTCGGAAACTTTGTAGCTCAAAGATATCATCTATGAGATTCTCTATTCATTTACAGTATGCAGTCACCACCAGACTTTGCAGTGTCAAACTGAAATTTGTTTTCTTTGTATCAGTTATGATTCATATCGGTCATTGGAAACGGCAATGATCTCCGCAGAAGTGCAAATAGAATTTGACATATGCTACTACACTCCCTCAGAAATACTTCGTTGTATGTGCATGATATAAGATGGAAATATATTTCAAAGATCATAATGTGGTTATAATGTTGCCAGTTGTATTGAGAAGTTATGGTTATATGATTTGTAAGTTGTGTGGATCAGATTGGTTTACACAGCAATGGAGGGTTTACTTTTGTTGAAATTGTCAAACTGATTCATACATGGTACAACCATAAAATGACTAAACAGTTGTCAACTGATTTGGAAACCATATTATCAATTGATATAGAAGTTCTATTCATACTTTGCCTTGAGGTTGATGAGTGTGATGTACACAATGAAGGAATATCATTGATAGAAATATTCAGAGGCAATGTGAAGGAAGCATTGTTTATGATGAAGAGTGTTTATGTTGATTGAAGGAAAAGATGGTATGCTGTGGATGTTGATTATAAATGAAATGCTGGTCCATCATCAATAAAAGAACTCTGATTGATTCATCTCATTCTCGCTATTGCAGCTCAATTTGGATGGAATGTCCATTAGATGGATGTTAAGAGTGCCTTCCTCAATAGTGAGTTGTAGGAAGAAGTCTACATGACGTAACCTCCCTGTTTCAAGGTTGTTGGAAAAGACCACCAAGTATGTCACCTCTAGAAAGCACTCTATGGACTCAAACAAGCCCCTCCAGAGTGGTACATCAAGATTGACAATAGTTTGTATATCAAATGCTCTGGTGATGATGTTCCCTTTCTCATTGTCTATGTGGACGGCTTGATAATTACTGGCTGTTCGACACATTTGATTGCAAAAATCGAACAAGACTTGTGCTAGAATTTTAATATAACAAATTTGGGACTTCATTATTGTTTAGGTGTTGAGGCTTGGTGGACTGATGATAGCATCTTTATTTCTCAGTCTAACTATGCCAGAAAATTGCTTGACAGGTTTCAAATGTAGGATTGAAAATTTCCTTCCTTGCCTATGGAGAAAGGATTAAAGTTGTCAGCCAAGTTTGATTCTTTTCTTGTTGGTAAAACCACTTACAGGCAACTAGTGGGCAGTCTCATCTCTCTCACTGCCACTATATTTGATCTCATTTTTGCAGTGAGCTATATTTCACGCTCATGAGAGCCCCCAAGACTGATAATTGGGTAGTAGTGAAGCATGTGTTGCATTATGTGATGAGCACCTTTGATTTTGGACTTCTTTACTCTAGGAGTCATGATTCTAAACTCAGTGAGCTCATAGATTCATACTCGGCAGGTTGAGTTGAGAATAAGATGTCAACCTCTGGATATGTGTTCAGTTTGGGCTCTGGTGTAGTTACTTGGACTATTAAAAAACAACATACAATCTCACTCCCCTCCACAAAAGTAGAGTATTGAGGAGTTGTTAAGGAAGCTTGTGTGGCAGTTTGGCTTTGTTGGATGATTGCGAACATGGAAATATCTCATGTAGGTCTGACTCCCTTGCTCTTTGAGTATCAAAGAGTTCTCAAACTTGCAAGAGTTTGGTCTTTCATGAAAAAAACAAACATGTGGATGTTCACTGTCATTACATTCCGTAGTTAGTTAAAGACAATTCACTCCACTTGCATTATGTTCCGACAATGGATCAGATTGCATACATTCTCACCAAGCCTCTTGGTACAGATAAGCTTACGAAATTTAGGAAACAACTTGTTATTGATAGATTGATCAGAAGGGAGGGTATTGGAATATTATTATATTACTTTAATGGTCATCTATTGTATATTATCTAAAATGGGTAGATCAGATCGTTTTTACGATCTTCAGTTTCTTATTAGAAAGTTTCAAATTTGTACATTTGTAAATTCTTTGTAATGATCATCTGGATCATTTCTTAATATATCAAATATTTTACCAATTACTTCTCAGTAATAGTAATAATTGCAATCGCACATGAGAGAACATAGATTTATGTAGAGAACCTCTGAGAGGAAACCTTAGAGAAGAACTACTTGGATCTACTGTCTATATTTAGTCACACAAAATAATTTAAAAGATCTTACAACATTTGTAGGCCCTGACCCTTGTACACACCATTCCCCACTTGTAGAATTTGCAGGCACCAACCTAATAGAGCTATCAATCCCCATAATTGAGCATCGACTCAGCAAGAGACATTAATCTCTTCTTCTTACTAAAAATTGATTCCTCGATGGTTGAAAAACATTTAACTCTGCTCCAACATCTTACTCATTAGAATGATATCAACTTTTACTTCATGCTCAACATTTTGATCTCATTCATAAATATCTGCTAGCATTAAGTCTCCTTAGAATTATATTTCCTCTGTTCAGCCTTGCATTAATTATGGATCTTTTTCAAATGTACAACATTTTGGCACATCCATCAGTGACTCTAATTGTAAAAAAGCCCTCCTTTATTTACCTCCTTTTGGATACCAAAATTCAATGCAATAAACACATAGGACAGCTACATTTTTCAAAATGTTGGCTAAATACTTTATTTTGTTTTCACCTTAGAAATTCTAACATAGATGAAACCAGGTCAGATTATCAGTGTTTGAGGGTTTCTAATACCACATGCAAGTCATTTCATTTAGTGTGTAAGTGAAAAAGCACAGTGAACACTTAGACACAATTTGCCTGTTGGCTTGTTAGGGGTTGTGGTTCTTCCAGACCTTATTTCAGAACAATACAAACATGTTAAATAGAAAGCCCAATCACCTATGACAAAAGACCTTTGCTAAAATTACAATGTTTAGCTCCTTTGAGGTTTGGGGTTAGGCTTTATCCCTTACCTTTTATCAAAAATTGACATTTATAAGCATTGCATGGAATGTTTGGTATTCGATGAACAAAGACATTTTGGGGTTCAATGATTACACTTTCCAATGCTTCATTTTTCCAAATCAAATCACAAGCCTGAATTGTGAAGCCTGATCAACTTGGCAAAACTTGCAAAGTGAAAATGCCTTCGTTGGAGTTCATGGTCCGTTATATCTCTTTCCAAAAATGTGAAGCCAAAAGTCATTTAGGGGGTCAAGGGTCATATTTTCACCCTACCAATCATGAAATTTGTAAGAGTGAAATGCCAATTCCAACTGTTGAAGAGTGGGTATATTTCAAAGATTGGGGGTCAACTTTACCTCACACCTTCTACCAATAGAATGTTGAATACCAAACTTTTGAGGTCAGTGCCTAATTCATTCCTCTAGTTTGAGTCCCAATGTTACTAGCCTCGGACTTGGTCAGGCCCAAATTAGGCTCGGACTCGGTCTTGACGGCCAGACTCGACAGATTTAAAAAATCCATTAAATTCAAAGATTTTTAAGGATTTTAAGTTTTTTCATGCATCATTTAACCAATTAAGATCAAATACACAATAATTGAGATAAATAGAAACTACTTTGCACACATATATAACTTTTCATAGATGACAAATTATAAATGCGAACTTTTGAAAGAAATTACTTAAAATGAATAACATAATAGAAATCTGAAATATAGTGTAATTGTCAAATGTCTACAATATCCATTGAATATGCAGTCCATTGAATCAAAAGTTCAAAACATATATCAAAAGAAAGGCTCATAGTAGCCTATGTCTTCCTACGAGTACGCCTAAGATAGGTCATCGAAGATTCTAGAGCCATCCTCTCTCTCTATGTTTGAGGTTGAACCTCAGTGACATGCTCATCATGATCATCCTCCTCATCCTCATACTCATCCTCATAATCCTCATCATTAGAGTTGGATCCATCACTCTTGGCCTCAGGGTTCTGCACTGGGTCTCCTCATGCTCTAGCCTTCTCCATTGCTCTGCCTCTCGGTCCACCTGATCAACCTACTCCAAGTCTTCATCATCGAAGACAAGATCATTAACCTCTATGTTTCACCCTGCTTTTATATTAACCTTCTTTAATACAATGGGAGATGTGTTGGTGCCCAAAATTTGTTTGTGGCTGAAGCGAAGGTTGTAGTGAACAAAAACAAGATCATTCAATGTTTTTGCTGCCAACTTGTTGCGCCTCTTCGAGTTTATACTCTTCCTAATTTCATTCGCATCCTGAACCACTAGATGGTTGGCTGAAGATACTCCAATTGAGTTACCTCTTCAAATTTGCTCTAGAAATGGAAATGTAACCCAAGTTTGAAGAAGCCTCCTCCAAATGCTTCTTTTAATTCCTCTAAATGCTTATATGCAAGCTACAAATTGGCACAAACAATCAACAATTGATAGATGAGAGCCAACCGATTTGCTAATCTATCTCCCAAAACCCCAATAAGCTTCCCTCAACTCTTATTTCTCTATTCTTATTGTTTGCAAGTGATAGAATTATCTTTTTAGGTCTTACTCATTCTTAAGATACCAAAAAAAACATTAAAAAATTGTTTTTGTCTTTTCCAAATTTTGCCCACCAATCGAGTTAGGCTGATGGGACTTGACGAGTTAGGTAAGACTCGACCGAGTCCGAGTCCAAAGGTGATGGGCTCGCCTCGGGACTCACCGAGTCCTGTAACATTGAGTTTGACATCTAAGACAATAATAATCTCATTCTTAGTTAATTAACACAACCTTTGACATCAATAAATCAATGCATTGACAACCTTTAACATCAGTGACTTCATATTGAACACAAAAGACAACCACCACTTTTTACTTTGATGACAACATTTCCAAAAATCTCCCCCTTTGTTATTAATAGAAACCACTACTTGCAATGCTCGCCTTTTTGGTATTTGTTAGGATGTAACCTCAGACATAAATAACAATTACATGCAAATATAAACAATATTAGAAAATAATAGATCACACAGAAGAGAACACAAGACACCAAGATTTAACGCGGTTCACCCAAACCTTGGGCTATGTCCACCAAACAACAAGTCCAATATTATTATTACGATCCAGTGATTACAACCTGATTACAATTCATAATCCTTTACAGCTCAATACTGCCACAAGAAGCAATTTTCACATCACCCATAATAAAACAATCCCTAACCCTAAGCCCTTTTATACAAGTATTTTGTCGCTTTAGGGTTAAAATTAGTTACAACATGTCGGCCATAAAATGCTAATAAAGTAGCCTCGGCTATATTGGGGGCTGCCACCCCCAAACCCTCGTTGGGGGCCCAGCTCGGCCCTGAACCTTGCCGAGGAATTATGGAGTATGTACAATACTTATCTGATTAGTCACCACAATCTAACAACTTGCAGAGTCTTAAGACATCCTATGCCTCTACAGTAAGGAGCAATCAAACGATAAGGAACATCACGAGATTCCACTCCAGATTAGATTATGACAGAAGTATTCCACATAATTAAGTTACTGACTCCAAGACATAGACGTCCCTCATTCTCAGTCAACATCAGCAACCACGGGAGTGACAGACTTCGGGTTGGACTGAAGCAACACATCCTGCGAAGAGCATCAATATAAATTAAAACCAATAGAGGACTAGACTTAAAAACCGATAAAAAATACATAAACAATACAGTCAAAGGTAAGGACTTCCCCAGTGGAAGTTATAAATTCTAGGATAGAGATAAAAATTTCTGAAGATCAATATATACTATAAATTAAAACATATGCATATGGAGGATTGGATATATTTGGAATGAATATCCGAGAGGCCTGGAATGAGGTAGATCTCTTTTAGGAAGGATGGATAGATTTGAAACCGACTATTGATAAGAACTTGAAGAGAAGAAAACGTAGTGGGAAGAGGGTCCTTAGTAAAGAACTGTTCTATTTTTACTAGAACCAAAGGAAGTTTAACTAAAGGCCCGACCACCGACTTCTCCTCAAGAAGGAATTAGATGAGAATTAAGAGTTATTATGTTCCCTAGTTTACATTTGTTTTGTTGCAGTTATAGATTTAAATATATATTATCTATTGGTATACTGACACTCTTGCAGGTTCATCAGTGCAGAAACTACAGACATTATAGTGGTATCAGAGCCAAGTTCTTGCCATCATGTGAGTAAAGGCCTATGCACACATACGAGAGAACAAAAACCACAATGAATGACCTAGCAAATG
Source organism: Cupressus sempervirens (assembly GCA_028749045.1). Lineage (NCBI taxonomy): Eukaryota > Viridiplantae > Streptophyta > Pinopsida > Cupressales > Cupressaceae > Cupressus > Cupressus sempervirens. Next base: position 52,630,932 of record CM053792.1, on the reverse strand, counting down.
AAGTCAGATCATATATGGAGCAAACCAATCAAACTAATCAAACTATTCTAAACCAAATGGAGAAATCCAACTAGGCCCTTTTAAATGCTTTACAAAATATGGGGAATTCCATCAATAACCTCAAAAATAACTCACCCCATGCAAGAAATATAAATTCAAATGAACCGGACAGTAATGAATCATCATCTTCTCAAATTCCAAGACCCCCCTTCTTGCCAAGAGAAGAAATATCTAGAGAAGAGGAAAGGATAGATCAACCCAATAATAGTACAACAGATAATGCAAGAGCTTATGCAAGGCTTGAACCTGAAATCAGAAAACTTATAACATTTGCGGAGTTTTGTGAGGATCAAAAATATGAAGTCCCTAAAAGAACAAGAAGACATTAATAATGATCTGAAACACAAGGTGAACAAAGTGATATTACCCAACTTTGATGGATCAAGAAAGATGACAGCCCATGCCTAGCTCCAAAAACTAAACTCCTACTTTACACTCAGCCCAATGACTGAAGAAGATGCTCGTAAGTTTTCCATTCTTCACTTAGAAGGGATAGCTCATGAATGGTGGCATAATGGACTTGTTTCCCTAGGCCATCAAAACGTAATCTCATACCAAGAATTTTCGCAGAAACTTATTAAACGATTTGATCAAATTGAACTTGAATGGTATTTTAAGGAATTGGCCCATTTAAGACAACATGAAACAATCAAAGAATTTGCAAATGAGTTTCAAAAACTTTCAGTCATGGTTCCTGACTTATCCCAACAGAGACTTACTTACCTTTTCATTGAAGGACTAAAAGATTCCATTAAAAACATAGTGAATCCTTTAGAACCTCAAATAGTAGAAGAAACCATTCAAAAGGCTCGAAAGGTAGAGTCAAATGTATTGAAAGAAAGATCCAAGACTTACACTTCAAAAAATCAAAACAAGTATGAGGGACAAAAGAAAGAAAATAAGGAAAATACATGCTACTTTTGTAAAAAACCATGGAATCCATGACATCGATGTCAAGGAAAGGAAGCAATTGGGAAGAGAGAGGAATTATCAAAAAAAGGGTTGTGTTTCAAATGTAAAGAACCTTGGGCACGGGACCATTGATGTAAGAGAGGACAACTACATAGGATAGAGGAAGCAAGTATAGATGAAAAGCCAAATAAAAGAATAAAGACGGATGAGACGGAGTTTGGGACACTAGTAGTGGTTACCCAAGAAAGTGGAAAGAGACCTTGTCACATCAAAGGAACATTAAAGGGGCAAAGAGTGATTGCCCTAATAGATTCTGGGGCATCCCACAATTTCATTAGCAAAGACCTCGTAACAAAAAGAAGACTGAAATCTCAAGAATTCAAAGGCTTTAAGGTGATAATGGGCAACAGTACCCTTGATCAATGCATGGAGATCATTTCACAATTAGAGATTACTCTAAATAACCACACTATAAAACAGATTTCTTTGTTGTGAAATTACAAAATGATATCATTCTTGGAATGCCTTGGATTGACTCCTTAGGCCACTTTACTATCAATAACCTTAATTTGGAAGTATGTTTCAAACATGAAGGGAAAGATGTAATATTAAAAGGATTACCTGACGGGTCTCCCAAAATAGTATCTTGCAATAGGATTGAACATATCCTTAGACATAATCAAGGAGAATGGATAACCGAATGTTTGGTTCTTGATAAATCACCTAATAATGAACATAAAATACATGCTGATATACGTCCCATCCTAAAAAGACACCAAAGAATCTTTGAAGAAATCCCTCCAGGTTTACCACCAAAAAGAGGGTTTGAGCATTCCATTGAATTAGAAGGAGCTAAACCTGTTATAACCACCCCTTATAGGCATCCCCATAAATACAAAGAAGAGATTGAAAAGACTCTCAAAGAATTATTGGAAATGGGACACATCCAACCAAGCTGCAGCCCATTTGCTTCTTCAATAATGCTCGTCAAGAAGAAAGATGGAATTATGAGGATGTGCATCGATATCAGAGCTCTAAATAAGAAAACAATAAAAAACAGATATCCAATTCCAAGGATAGATTAATTAATGGATGAATTACATGGTGCATGATACTTTTTGATAATTGATTTAAGATCAGGGTATCATCAGATCCGGATGAGAAAGGAAGATGTTCCTAAAACAACTTTCAGATGCCATTATGGACATTTTGAATTCTTAGTACTTCCCTTTGGTCTTACAAACGCCCCAACTACGTTTCAATCATGCATGAATCACATTTTTAGAAGCAATTAAGGAAATTTCTCCAAATTTACAACAAAACATGGGAAGAACATTTGCAACACATTAAAGAAGTCATAAATATTCTAGAAATCGAGTCACTTTTTGCCAAATTCTCCAAATGTGAGTTTGGATTAGGAGAGATACTTAGGGCATAAGATCAATGCGGAGGGAGTAAGTGTTGATGAAGAGAAAATCAAAGCTATAAAAGAATGGCCAAGACCCAAAAACCTTACCCAACTTAGGGGATTTATTCGGCTATGCAGTTATTATAGATGGTTTGTGAAAGGTTTCTCCAAGATAACTGCCCCCCTTACAGATTTAACCAGAAATGGTGGTTTTGCATGGAATGAAAAAGCACAACAAGCATTTGATGAACTAAAAGTAATTATGAGTTCTTGCCCAGTTTTAGCCATACCAGACTTTACCATACCCTTTGAGCTACAATGTGATGCATTAGGAGACGGGATTGGAGCAGTCCTCATGCAAAAAAAAATCCCATAGCATTTGAGAGTTGTAAACTCTCGGAATTAGAAAAACACTACTCTATATATGATAAAGAAATGTTGGCTATTATGCATGCCTTAGCCAAATTTCGGCAATACCTAGTCAATGTAAGTTCATTGTGAAAACAGAACATAACAGCTTGTGTTTCTTCCTAAGCCAGAAAGATCTTAATAATGGACAACAAAAATGGGTAAGTCGGGTACAAGCGTATGATTTTGACACAGAGTACGTTAAGGGGGTGAATAATGGAGTGACCGATGCTTTATCCAGACACGCTCACCTCAATATGGTCACTTGTATTTTAGAAAATTGGAAAGAAGACATTATTGCCAAATATGCAAAAGACCCTGAAGCCAGTGAAATACTAGAAGGGAAAGTCCCAATTGAAGATTTCAGAATACACATTGATGTTATACTTTACAAAGGGAGAGTGTTTTTGACCCCTAGATCGAGGATGAAGGAAACCATCTTAAAGGAATACCATAATAACCCAATGTCTGGCCACCCAGGTTATTTCAAAACATATAAACAAATAAGAGAAAAATTTTCATGGAAAGGTTTGAAGAAAGATGTCCAGAGACATGTACAAGAATGTATGACATGTCAACAGAATAAGGCTGAACAAACACATCCGACGGGGCTCCTACAACCCTTACCTATTCCCAAATAGAAATGGGAAAGCATTTCTATAGATTTCATAATAGGTTTACCCAAAGTACAAGGGAAGAACAATATTTATGTAGTAGTGGATAAACTCACCAAATATGCTCATTTCTTTCCAGTTACCACAGAATCAACAACACATTAGATAGCTGAACTATTTTTCAAGGAAGTATTCAAATTCCATGGACTCCCACAAAATATAATCAGCGATAGAGATAGCAAATTCATTAGTCAATTTTGGCAAGAGCTCTTCAAGCTAGCAGGAACAAGTCTAACTCCCAGCACAAGTTATCATCCGCAAATAGATGGACAAACCGAGATAGTGAACAAGTGGCTAGAAGGCTATAAAAGACTTGTATCAAATGGCTGCTGTTAGTGAACAGATTGTCCTTCGAGAGAATATGTGCAAATCTGGCCCTGAATGCCCAAGTGGAAGGACAAGCTAACACCAACAGTTGGATAGGTTATCATGGGATTGATAACCTTCCTCTGAATTTTTATCGGGTACAACTCCCCGTATAAGATATTCAATGAATCAAATGTGGATGCTTTTAGCCAGAAAGCACAAAAGAATATCAAACATCTACCTGTAAATACAACGTAGATGCGGAAATCTATACTACAGCATGAAAAGAAAGCAAAGAACAGCAGATGATGCAAAGTTCATTTGCTGGTCATTGCATTATGTGATAAGGATGAAACAGTGTCATTTATCTCCCTGAGAGAATTAAAATCAGAACCTTGCAGGATATTTGGAATGTCAATGTAATAAAGAAACAATGACAACAGACTGCAATTTCAGAGAAAACTGGAATCGACTCAAAGTCCAAATTCAGTGGAAGGAAAAATACATTATCACCAAAGTATAATATGTTTAACCTTCAGCCTCCCTTCCCTGACTGTAAAAGATTACAAAGCCTCCTTCACGCATTACAATTTGGTCATTATTCAAAGGAAACAGAAACTTTTCCTACAATATTACTTTAAACACCAAAATTTAATCTTCATTTCAAACACACAGTTTTGAAAAGAAAGAAAATTTCTCCTACTCTGCCTTTCCCTGTCTCCCAAGGAAATAGAATGGTTTTTTGGAAGATCTCCTCCCTGCCTGAAGCCCAAAGTCTGCAGCCTGGAAGAAGCCCGAATGGAACAGGAAAAAGAATGGGACCCCCTGTAGCACAAAGTCTCAGAGAAATCCAATCTTCCCCCTATCACTGTATTCACAGCCTCTGTTCTGCTGTAGTCCAAAGTCTCTCAGCCAAAACTCAGAAAAACTGGAACCCCTTCTAAATCCCTTTGTCCTTTATTTATTCTTCTCTTTGTCCGTCTCCATTTCCTTTCCCGTAACTGATTCTTGGAAATCAATATTATTTCTTAAGTCATTCCCATGGAAACTTTTCAATTTTCCTCTGCCATTGGTTTTTCTTGATAAACCTTATTTAAAGTTTATGTTTTTCCACTTTCTTCCTTTTTCTCTCATTTATGTTTTGATAATCTTATAAAACATTGATGTAAATGTTTTATAAGATTAATTTGCAATATTAAATGAGACTTGGACAAGTGGCACATTATTATATTATTCCAATACGAAAATACTCTTGATTCTGGGCGGATTCGAAATAACTCTGTCAGAAAAAATGGGCCTCGGTGTGGGAGGCATAACTATTTATCCCACCGTTGGATCTTGCTGAATTTTGGATATGTTATCCGAATCCTAGTTCTCCACATTCTCACCAAGACGATTTTGAAAATAATGTCTGAGTCAAAAGTTACAGATCTCTGTTTGAGGGTCTATATGACTGTCAGAAAATCCGACTTGCTGAATTGAAATTCCCTACTGATCATTGGACACTATTTTGAACATGCCTCCTTGTTAATAGGATTATTTTGCTGCAATAAATCTTGTTACTCCCGAACAAGATAGTAGCATAAAGTCTCTGGGGTGACGATGGGTTCTAACAGAGGCTTCATAACAGTCCGAACAATTTCTGTGCTGAATCCTGAGTCAATATAATCCTGTCTACAAATGCTATAACTGTATCGCTAATATTTAAATTGGGAGGTGCAAGGATTTGATACATGTTTTCCATCTGCACCATGTGCATACGTATGGCTATAGGCAGATCCGTGGGGTTCATGGTGGTTATTGTCGATCAAAAGGCCACCTTCATCACACTCAACAATCATAACATTCTGTGAGCATCATAGAAAACACGAGGCTTTGACAATATAAACTTGTGATGCTAGATCACTCTGTGCCACATGTGTAGCACAAGAAATCCAATAAATTTCATGGCTTCGAGGTCGCAGCACCTCCATATTTCAGTCGGGACCCGATACCATTCTGAGAAGAACCATTCTGAGTATATCTGTTTTGAATGGAGACATTTGGTTTGGCATTTATTTGAACCTCTATAACAGTATAAATGGCCACTCTCAATCCATGATGTTCTTCTTATTATCATCATCCAACAGTCGAATATTATCATCATCCAACATAAAAGCTTTACTTAAACTTCAAGCTTTCTATCTTGAATTTAAAGTGTTTGAGACTGTATACTAAAGCATTGGACTGTGTTCCGAATTCAGCAATGTGAGCCTCTGAATCTGCTTATGTGACCCAGTAGATGCCAGATCTTCAAACATCAGCATTGAACTCATGTTGAAAACTAGAATTTGCACTTCAACTTTTTTCAACCAATGAACTTGGAAGATGAACCTTTCTAAACCACTGAACTGGCCTCCATCTTGACTTGTACTTTGCACTTTCTCAAAACTATGAACTGGCAGAACTTAAGCTTAAATGATGAAATTCTGAACTTGTTGAAACTGATCCTGCATTTTCAAACCCATTTGAACCATCGAACTGCTTTGAAGCATTTTGAACTACTTCGAAATTCAGTTCGAAGTGGTTCAAAAACTCTGAACTTGAGGTTTTAAATGTGTGACCACATTAGGTACTAACAGCTGCATTTAGGCGAATTTTGCTATAATACGACCCATCACATGTCCATTGGGATGTCTCCCTTCAAAGCTTTGTACAGGCATGAGGCACCTACATTTGCAAACTTTCTTCCACAAGATAGTCAAGTACCAAGTGCGCAAGATTTTATTCAACAGAGTACTAACATTCTAGAAACTTTTAAGGAGAACTTACAACAAGCCCAAAACCAGCAAAAGATCTATGCCGACCAGAAGCGCATTGAAAGAACTTTTGATGAGGGAGACTTGGTATTCCTAAGATTACAACCATATAAACAAACTTCAATAAAGAGGAATGGAGCAGAAAAACTAAAACCCTATTTTTATGGACCCTATAGAATATTGAAGAAAATTGGACAGGTGGCATACGAACTACAACTCCCTGAAGGAAGTAAGATCCACAACGTGTTTCATGTATCTCGACTCAAAAAGGTATTAGGAAGAAAAATAGAGCCCTTTGCGGAATTACCCCCATTAGATGATGAGGGTCAGCTAGTCTTAGATCCCGAAGTCATCTTAGATACCCGAATAAGGAAATTAAGGAATATAACCATTACAGAACGTTTAATCCAATTGCTTGAGGACAAGCAAAATCAAGCAAGGGAGACTGTGATAACCCCTCAACAAACTGTGATAGAATTTTGTATTTAGAAACTATATTTTATCATTAATATCTCAAATCAATTTTTAGATAATTAATTAATTCTTCCATTCGTTTTAACATTAAAAACAATAAAGTAATTAAATTTAATTAATATTTCTTAAGGCAATCATAATTATTATTTTAAGACTAAACATGGTTATTATTGATGCAAACATGCTTATTGATTAAATAAGTGAAACATGGTTATTGTTTAAAAAGGCTAAACACAATCAGGCAAATTACGATTGTTTGAGGCTAAACATAGTGGTTATCCGAACCTAAGTTTTAATAAAGGATGTCGATCAACTATTGTGGTTTTTCATGTACTCCTCGGGCCGCATATAAAATTGCCTTCACGAGTGAAGATAGAGCACAGGAAAAATAGAAGAAAACGATAGATCAACTATCGAAAAGAAGAGCAGATTGAACATGGAAAAGAAGGTCAAGTCAAGCATAAAAAAAATAAAATCAAACCGAGCACGGAGGAAGAAGACACAACACCAGTCTAGATAAAAAGAAGACCAACGCATAATCTCTTGCAAATTCGACCACGGGAGTATGTGTATAGCAGATAGACACTAATTGGGAGGACGTATAGTTACAACTTCCAGAGTCTTAAGACATCCCATGCCTCTACAATAAGGAGCAATCAAACGATAAGGAACATCACGAGATTCCACTCTAGATCAGATTATGTCAGAAGTATTCCACATAATTAAGTTACCGACTCCAAGACATAAACGTCCCTCATTCTTAGTCAACCTCAGCAACCATGGGAGTGACAGACTTCAGGCAGGATTGAAGCAACACATCCTGCGAAGAGCATTAATATAAATTAAAACCAATAGAGGACTAGACTCAGAAACAAATAAAAAATACATAAACAATACAGTCAAAGGTAAGGACTTCCCCAATGGAAGTTATAAATTCTAAGATAGAGATAAAAATCTCTGAAGGTCAGTATATACTGTAAATTAAAACATATGCATATAGAGGATTGGATATATCTGGAATGAATATCCGGGAGGCCTAGAATGAGGTAGATCTCTTCTAGGAAGGATGGATAGATCTGAAACTGACTATCCATAAGGACTTGAAGAGAAGAAAACGTAGTGGGAAGAGAGTCCTTAGTAAAGAACTGTTCTATTTTTACTAGAACCAAAGGAAGTTTAGCTAAAGGCCTGGCCACTGACTTCTCCTCAAGAAGGAATTAGATGAGAATTAAGAGTTATTATGTTCCCTAGTTTACATTTGTTTTGTTGCAGTTGTAGATTTAAATATATATTATCTATTGGTATACTGACACTCTTGCAGGTTCATCAGTGTAGAAATTAGGGACATTACACAATCTTCACAAAACTCACTCTCTTTTGTTTTCCATACACAACTTTTACAGAAATCCATATTAACACATTTCAGACCTGGTAAAACGTTATTTGAATGAAGTAATTTCATACCTTTCTCACTCATGTGCCCAAGTCTACTGTGCCACAATGTTGTATTAGAATCTACAACAGCTAATTGTTCTGTCTGCTCAACTGCAGCAATTGTTCCTAAACATTCATTTTTCTCTGAAACAATCAAAGTAAAAGGAACAGTATGACTTGTACAAAGATAGAAGGTGCCTACTTTCACATCTTTTGCTACTACAAGGGAACTTTTGAAACCTTCCAATTTTCTTCATTAAAAGTAACTGCACATCCCTCATCATTGTGTTGCCCTGCTGAAATTAAATTCGTGCTTAGCCTTGGAACATGTCTTACCTCATGTGGTAGCCAATGATTCCCATTCTACAACTCAATCTTAACTTTTCCCTTTCCAACAATCTGACAGGGTTCAATATCCCCCAAATAAACAAGCCCAAAATCCCTTTGGACATAACCAATGAAATAACCTCTATGAGGTGTAGCATGAAATGAGGCACCAGAATCTAAAACCCATGAATCATTAATACTTTCTAAAGACAGAAGCAAAGCATCCTCTTTAGATTTGTTACCACATTTGCCTCCTTGTTCCCTTCTGGTATTTCTCCTTCATTTTTCTTTTAAGTCCAACAATCTTTCTTCTTATGCCCTGGTTTTCCACAATACCAACAGTCATTTAGTCCTCTCGATTGAGACCTCTTCCCCTTTGACTTTCCTCTTGATTTCTCACGATTCCTGTAATTATTTCCTCTCTTAGTCGTTTTGCCTTTGCTTTGTATGTTCAAAACATTTCTTGATGTAGATCCACCTGAGGTTTTCTTACGAGTTTCCTCACTCAAAATAACACCTGATCACATCATCATTTTGTAGGGTATTAGATCCAGAGATATAATTACTCACAGCCATTACCAAGCCATTCTGACTTTCAGGAAAAGAACACAAAATCAAGAGAGCCCTAATTTTTTCATCAAAATTAATGCCCACAGAAGAGAACTGACTAGTAATAGTATTAAACTCATTTAAATGATCCGCAACAAATCCACTTTCTGCCATTTTCATATTAAATAAACACTTCATGAGAAATACCTTATTCGAAGCGAAGGGCTTTTCATACAGTGTCGCTAGGGTTTTCATCAACTCTTCCGTCGTCTTCGCTTTTGTAATGTTAAATGTCACTGATGGTGCCAAGCATAATCGAATGCTTCCAAGTGCCTTTCTATCTAAAAGATCACAGTCCTCATTTGTCATAGTTCCCTGGTTCTTGGTTTTTCCTTCCAACGGCTTCCATAAATCCTTCTGATAAAGAGTCTTCCATTTGCATCTTCCATAACTGAAAGTTCTGCCCATTAAACTTGTTAAACTTCAGCTTACGCTCAGTTGGCAATGCTTCCACTCAACCGTGAGACTTCCACTCAACCATGAGACTTTCCTGCAGAGGATAACTGAAAAAACAACCTTGCTCTAATACCACTTGTTAGGATTTAACCTCAAACAGAAATAACAATTATATGCAAATATAAACAATATCGGAAAATATTAGATCACACAGAAGAGAACACATAACACCAAGATTTAACGTGGTTCACCCAAACCCTGGACTACATCCACCAAACAACAAGTCCAATATTATTATTATGATCCAATGATTACAACCTGATTACAATCCGTAATCCCTTATAGCTCAATACCGCTGCAATAAGTAATTTTCGCATCATCCACAATAAAACAATCCCTAAATCTAAGCCCTTTTATACAAGTATTTTGCTGCTTTAGGGTTAAAATTAGTTACAACATGTCAGCCATAAAATGGCAATAAAGTAGCCCCGAACCCCGCCGAGGAATTATGGAGTATGTACAATACTTCCTTGATCAGTCACCACAATTTAACAGTATCTTTGTCGTTGAGTACATCTTATCCACTTTGATATCAATAGCGAAGGAATTTTCAAAGTTGTACTTCAATTCCCCTTTTTGTACATGCCCCCTTTATTGCAAGTTTCTCATTGACATCAATAGCATTATTCTCACTTTGGAACATTAACACTTTTTCTCTAAACTGCCCTCCCATTTAGCAGTACACTAATTGATTTTTATTGAGCCTTATGTATGGGATAGGGCTGATGGTAAAATAATCATTAGCTTCTCTTGAACTTTGCTTCTCTATAATGAGAAGTTAAAGGAGTTACCACTCCCATCTCCTGCCCGAGATGTTTGAAAGTTTCTTTTGGAAGGTGGTTATTAACCATGTCTGCAATCTATTCTTTTGTGGTGGTGTATTCAAACTTGGCTTTTTGTTCTACAACTTTCTCTTTCATGAAATGATACTCGATATTGTATGCTTTGTCCTCAAGTGCATCACAGGATTCTTTGAAATATTTAGTGCACTAGTGTTGTGACAAATTCTTGAAATCAAAGGATCATTGTCCACCTTAATGTCCACCTTAATGTCCTTTGATGTCTTTTTCATCTAAAGAATCTGTATACAATATGACAATGCTACTATGTACTCTTATCTTGATTGTGGATTAGGAAATTAAAGCTTGCTAATTTCTTAACCGAGATACAAGATTGTTCCTGGGAAGGAATGCTCCACTTGTTTCTTTCTTTTCCTATCGTCAACACTACTTGCCCAATCTGCCCAAGTAAATTCTTCACCTTTGGGATACCACAGACTACAATCCACAAAGTCCTCTAGATACTTGATGATTCTCTTGACTACTTGTAAATGAGTTACTTTTCGAGCTGATTGAAACTGTCCTCCCATGCCAATAACTTGCATGATGTTTGGCCTTGATACTATCGTCTTGTTGGCTAAATATTTTGTAAGCCACTGTAACCACAACTTATAAAATAGGAACTTTAGGCAACGGTGTAGTGAGATAAACCTCTCCTCTCAGCAATAGGGGAGGCTCCCTTCTTATTGTAGGTGGCTACAACGGAGACCTAACTGGGATCAACAAATGGGTGATTCATTGGATGAATTCCTCTTCTTTCAGGAATGATCTTACACTAAAAACTACTATTTGTAGTTTTAATAAAAGGAATCTATTGCTACGGTAATACTAGTGGCTTAAAAGTTGACGTAAGAATAACCTTAAGCCAACAGTTATAACTTGACTTTTGTAGTTAATAGCAAGAACCCAAATTCTCCTACAAGCAACCTTCTGGAAACAAAAGGGCAAGCAGCTAACAATGCTCAAAGTCTTTACTCAATTATTCTGATATGAAATTATATACTAAGAAGTAAAGCTCAAAGTCTTTAAATCCTTGTACTTGCAGCCACTATCAAATTAGATCAATCTTGTTTATGAAAGCTCAAAGTCTTTGAAGAACAACACTAAATACTCAAATGTTTCACAAAGAGAGAAGTAACAAAGACAAATTAATCAATGCATCATAAGAAACAAAGATTGATTCCAAGCCTCATAACATAAAGTTTGGGAAAAACTTGCTTCTTTATTCACTTCGAAGATTTGCAACAAGAAATACAAAGCCTTCAAGTCACAAGCCCAACCTTCTATTAAGCAAAAGATGACAATTTTCAACTAGCTCGCTCGTTTATATAAGAAAAAACGAGGAGAGAAAGGTGGAGGAAAAAGTGGAACAACTTCAAAAACCTTGACTTATCTCTAAGTAACTACTTTGACTTTATTCAAAGTTGTATGCCTAATGCGATTGCAACTTAACTACATGAGCTAGTTGTACAAGTGCATGTTATCCTATACTTACAACATAGATGCTCTTTACATGTAGCTTTCCTATTGCTATTATACTTAAAACATATGAAAAATTGAAATGTTCACAGAGTCTCAACAATCCTTGCAAATTTCTGCAGTGAGTTACGAACAAATTCAGCATCGGGCTCACTGGTGTACTCAACAACCATTATGATCTTTTGATATGTACTTGCTGCTTCTTAAATTTCTTTCATAGAAATTTCCTTTTTGCTTTGTAGCTGATCTAGTGAACACTTCCAGCTTGCAAATGCATTCATTACATTGAGATTGAAATTATCTACTTCAAGCTGTTAGCGAATTGCTTCAGTGAACCTTGTAAGAATATCCTCTTCTTTCTTGAATTCTCCGTTCTTAGTGATAACTCAACATGACAACTTCTTGTAACATCTGCTAATCATATCTTCTTGCTCGCTAATTGTAATGTCCCCGTTTTTGGCCAATCTGTGCAGTTGATTGAGTTAGCTCATCATAGCGACCCTCGTGAGCTGACAGGGTGTTTTGGGGGTCTCAATTGATTACTTACTATTTTTAGTAAGTCTATTATGGGCAGTTGCTATTTTTAGCAGCACAGTAGATGGTTTGGCAGTTGGTCATCACCTGCGGTTGATCAGGTTAATAATTACATGAGCTCTTATTTATTTATTCATTGAGTTGCATTATTATAATAATGTTTATATTATTATAAGTAATGACTAAAAGAGATATTTCTAAAAAGGCAAGTTGGAAAGTTTCTAGTGTTGAGTTCTTTCGAGAAACTTCCATATTTTTTGAAGTGGAATTTTATGGAAACTTTTGGCAACAAAAAGCTTATAAATGAGAGCTGTTTTCATCAGGAAAAGGCACGCTTGATTATATATTTGATTTTATGCCTTTGTGGCTTCTTCCTAGGTTCTTAATTGTATGCCCTTGCTGATGTATAAGGGTTGGAAATTCTGAAAATTGCACTTGCAATTTAGCTGCTGAGGTATAGCTAAGATTGCCTAACTTCTCTACTGCCATCACTGTATTTGAGAAGTATTTTTATTCCACTGCTGAAGTATAGTGGATTTGTTATTCGCTTGATTCTCCTTACTGTGTTGACTGTATCTAAGGAGAGATTCATTCTGTGGCATGATTTGAAGAAAGATTATCTATTGGAATTTGTATTGGTGATCGAACTTGATATTGGGAGTTTACATATTAATTGATGCTAGCAGCCAGGTGTGAAATGAAGGTGATTATTCTCAAGAGGTTAGGTGTTAGCATTCTTAGAAATTGGATATCATTCGTAGCCTGTGCTTGAAGTGGAACGGTTGTCAAGCAAGCCGTGAGGCATTATAGTTGGAGTTGGCATCAAAGTCTGCAATCATACCAAGGAATTTGGGAAGCCATGTGGATAATCCGGCTCCCTTGCTTGCCGCCTTCTACACAACTTTTTGCATTACCGTGAGCAACCCAAGGACGGCTACCATCTGCACTAGGTTGGGCATTATGGAGTCACCTCGAATTATAGGGAGCTGTTGCATTTCATAACTTGACACAATTAATTGCAGTACAGGTGCCATGTTCATTTTATATGATTTACATTTATGTTCTCCAATGAAACTTGCATAAATAAAGAGTTAAGAGAGCTATCCATTTGTCATCTATTATCATTTCAAATTTCTTGAACTTGTTGATTCTAGTTGTCATAGAAAATTAAGCAAATACATTATAAAACTGTTAAAGTTGCAAAAACAACAAGTTGTGATCAATATCCAAGTTGGAAGATAGTTCGGGTATTTACACTAATCTTCATTACTGCTGCCTTCACGTCTTTACTAAGATGTTGCAAGACTTGTTCTTTCTTAATCATGAGATGCTTGTAATCATGATACATCTCAACATATGAGATGACTTTATAATCGCATAAACCATCCTAATCAATGTCCACCATGCTCTTCCAAGCACCAATGTCTCCATACAACATTTCTAATTGTCATTTAAGTGACTCTTGAATATTACTTAATTGAGTAGTAGTTTCCTTTCCTTTCCTCTCCTCAACATCTTGTAGATATCTCGAATGACCTGAACACCTTGTGATTCAATATTGGCAGCCCACTCATCTACAATTTGCACCTTTTTTTTGATTCTTTCAACACATGTATCTGGAATAGGTTCAATGCCCAAGGAAGATTTCATTTCTTCAATGATTCCTAGGAGACGTGTATTCTCCTCCTCGAGTTTGCTCTTCTTATCCCACAGTTCATCATTCTTCTAAGCTAAGACGTTGACTACCTAATGCACATCCTGTTGATAACTTAGCCTAGTTTGTTTACCAAGTTCAACTCTTGTAATTCTGTAATCAACAGGATGCATGTCTTTAGTAGATTTCCACAAGTGCTTCAGCCACTTTAATATACTTAATGTGATTTTCATCAACCACAACTCGAGAAACTATCTTGGCATTTTTATTCTTTGAATGCCTAGTCACTTGCCTGTCAGACTCCTTAGGTGGGATTTCTTCTTTCTTTATCTTTCACGTGACAATGGTTAACCATGGAGGAAGGTTGAAAGAAGATGTGCCAACTGAAGTAGTAGTCACCATAGTTAATTTTGGATTGCTCTGCATGACAGTGGTGACTATAATAGACAGCTTAGTTTGAATGGTTGTAGGAGTAGGACTACCATGTGTAACTTTAGTCATGAATTGTTCAAACAGAGCTGAAGTCACATCTAGCAATGCTGTAGACCGAGTAATAGTAGAAGGGATTGACAAGGAATATGTATCAAAGACACTCTTGTAGTCATACTGAACTCCTCTTTCCAATGCAAGTTCAGCCGAGGACATAGGCAATGCTGGAGTTCTTGTTACAGGATCCTCAAGAGATGGATGCTTGGTGGAGAATGCATCCATAGCCATGCTCAGGGGTGAATCATGAGATTCATTTGATATTGGTGCTGAATATGGCAGAGAGGTGGCAGCAAGAACCTCAAGAGGACATGGAACCAGTTGCGAGGGCTTCTTTTATTTCCTAGCATCATCATCACTTGAGTAAACTTTGATTGATTGAGTTTCAATCCCCTTTAGCTCAAGTACTCTCGAGTCCTTCCCTCCTTTGATAGATAGCTTGGGGAAACTCTAAACAAGAGGTTCAAATGTTGATGATGATGTCCCATCTTTACCTTTACCTTATATGTTAGATCTCAACCCAATTGGACCAGTAGGATCAAAGTCTTTTCTGGGTTTTATCTTGATGCACTTGAGACCCCTTCTTTCCATCCGAGTGTTGGTATTAGCAAGAATGGACTGAAATCGATCCCAAACTGAGGTGCTTTCCTTGCATGACCATGTAGGAGGAAGAATGGGTAACTTCACATTATGCTGAACATATTCGGGATCTAAGATTTGATCATCATCCTCAAATCTAGGAGGGATTGGTGCTAAGTTGAAATCCACAAATTGCTTTACAGTCAACCGAGTTTAGTCCATGCACTGTATATCCACCTCGATATGTACATCAATCCAGAGATCTTCTAGACGATGTATGTGTAGGAATTGCTTCCTCATTTTGCTGTGCAGTCCTCTCCAGTCAAAGCAACTCTTGGCTGCGAACCTCTTCAGTGTGATCCTTTGAAGTTCAAATAACACGTTCTTTGCTTTAGGCATAGTATCCAATGAATACCCACCAATCTTCAATGGGTTATGTGATGAAATCCCCACTCTTGGCCGGTGCAAATTGGATTGATAAGCCTGTACCTCCATGAGTTGTCTTGCCAATTCCATGATTATAATCTTTTCTATAGGGTACCTTGGCGAAGTGTATGGCTCTCCCTTGAAACATCCAACTCACAGATTTGTGAAGTTGGGAAACTGTAGAAACATGCAACCATATTCTCATTTTCTTTGTTCCACGCTTCATTAGAGACTCGCCTGTTTGGGAGTTCTTTATCAAATAAGCACATGTAATGCCCAAAGAAGGCATCTCAAACCCTTCGGAAATGTATCCTAATTTGCTTCAGAGGCAACTAAGCATAGTATTCCCATACATGGACTATAGAGCTGTTATTTTTTGTTGACAAACCTGAAAAAGTATGTTTACCGTACAAGGTAAAGAAAGATCAACACATGTAGTATAACATGATTCAACGCATAACAGATGCTTTATTCATGCATGCACTTATTGATTACAATCCGAATACAATGACTACAATGATCACAATGATGATTCCAAAGTCCATCTTAGACGTGTACATATACCTTTCCGAAGGGGTAACTCAAGCATCACGCACCCATTCGGATACTACTCTACTTGTCAGCTACACTTATACATATTACTGACAACATCATCCCCCCTAAAAGAAAAGTCGCCTCTGGATAACAATACAACAAAATTCAAAATAACAAAATACATCGATGCATAAGTACTAGAGAAAGGGATGCATCCGCATACTCAACTTGTTCAGCTCCATCCGTAGCTTGTAGACTTGTTCTTTCCTAATCTTCAGCTCTACTTCTGCTTCCATCTGAAGCTCTAGGGCTGACTGCATCATCTCTCCTACTTCTCCCAACTCCTTCTCCTTCTTTGTTGCCATCTTTTCTTTTTCTGTTAACAGGGCTGTCGTCTTGGATTGCCAGGCCACCCTCTCAGATTCCCAGGTTGCCCTCTCTGAAGCTAACCTGGCAGCTGACTCCTCCCGAGCTCTCTCAGCTGCTACCTGATCTGCCTGACTCCTCCGAAGCGTGTAGTACACCTCCCTGTATAACTTCGCTATCTCATGAATCAGAGCCTTTATTCGGCTTTCTATCTTAGGGTCTCTTGTCGTGGACCAGTCCTGCCGCATCTCCGTGGTCTCCACGTTTGACCATCCCCTCTCCTCAAAACAAACTTTAAAAGCAGCTGGACATCCCAACCTCATGAAGGATATGACTCCCTCCAGTTTCTTCACCATTGACTCCAACGCTTGAGTCTTTGTCGAAGCTAACACTTGGCGAGCCCGAGATGCTAGAGTTGCGACATCATCAAGAAAAACTGCCTTTGTCATCGCTATCTCCTGTACTACTGGGTGTTCTTGCTTTGCACCCATACGCTCAACAACATTATGCGCTACTCCCTCACCTTGTGCCTACCCAACCTCCTGTAATGGGTTCTCCGAAACTGTTTCTCGTGTGGGTGTCGGCAAGTATGTCACTCGAGGTGCCGAGGTTCGGTGGAACTTTGTACTCAAGAAAGCACTCACCTTCTGGGTTTGGCTCTCTCTCTCTCTGTCCTGCTCAGGTGATGCCAACAGTGCTGTATTTACTGTGACCACTGCATCAAAACCTACTACATGTAGTCGAACACCTGATGCCCCCAACTCCTCGCCTGTTGGTACCTCTATCACCCCTGTCTCTGTGTCCATCTCCATGTTAGGTACCAAAGTTTCTCTTGTATCTGGTAGAGTCTCACGAGCCGACTCCATCGGTACCTTCGGAGCTGCTATCTCTGTCGGTGACAAATGTGACTCCACTACAACTCGTGTCTCTACGGTGGGTTGCGTCATAACTGAAATTGGTGTCATCACCACTGGCTGCCTGAACTGTCCAAACCGTGGGATACCATGTATGCCTACAGGAGCCAAGTGTGTCGTAGCCGAAAGCATAGGTCGCGGATAGCTGTGATCACCTCAACCTCTTCGTCCTCTTCTTCTTCCCCCTCAGACCTACTCTCCTCTGAAGATGTCTCCTCTCGGCCACTATCTGTGTTTTCACCATTTGGGCTTGTTCGCTTCTGTCCTACGGTTTTGTGTCGAGAGTATCCAAATGCCTCCACTGCATAATAGGTGGTTCGCTAGGTGCGAGTGGTCCCGGTTTTGCCTCCAATGCATCATTTGGGATCATTCGCGTCGTTGCCTCCAGGAACAGACCAATAGCATAATGCGGCATATAAAACATTTTGTGCTGCAATGTTATAAACTCCGACATCTGTTCGGCCAATAATGCTGCCCAATCATATACTTTGCCATGCAAGATTCTGTTCATCATGGCTACATGGGGAAAAGAAATATTCGAAGCGTGGCTCGAACCTGTGAGGCGGCTTTTCACTATGTCCATCAAACAACGTGTAACAACCGAATTTCTTGGGTCTAAATTAACATCTAACATAGTCAAGGAATATAGTTATAATTTCGATTTCATAGGAAGACAGTTACATCATTCATGTTCATGTTCAGGTGAAAGATTTAGCGTTAAAATCAGTTGGACAAAATTTCTAAACTAAATACTTGAAATACTGTTAAATGAAATTACTTTGAAATTGAAAATCACATACATCGAAAAAACTGAGACTGAAAATCAACAAAGGATGCTTCTGCAACCACCCGGATTAGTCCACAAATACACTATAACAATTTCACGAGTCGACTAACATCTAAAAACCGTTGTCTCAAGAATCATATGATGATTACAACTAAATACCACTATAATTTAAAATTAGGGCATCACAAATCATTGCACAAATTAAGGCATCATTTACCATCGGTTCATTTAGGGCTCTTGATACTGCTTTACCACTTAGGGCTTCCGCGACCATGGATTCTTTTTAGGGCTTCCACAACGATGGATTCAACTAGGGCTTCGATACCACGGATCCAATTAGGGCTTCTAATACCACTGTATCATTTAAGGTTCCAGCTGTTATACAATCAATTAGGGCTTCAGAGTTCTTTTCCTTCCGATTACTTATCTGTGAGAATAATTCAAGATTAGAAATATATTTATATTCGATATTTATATAAATGAAAAATAATATATGAATCTATCCCTTACATAATGATAACAATGAAATAACTCAATTTAATCTCACCTCATAAATAAATGTGATATTACCTATTTCCGATAAACAAATGAATGCATAGCTTATCTCTTTCTGACGCCTAAGGTGAAACATTGTTAGGGGCTTTACCAATCAACCGCGGACCACAACTTATTCCCACACGTTCTTTGACGAGAAAGGCCCTCCCTACCCGGAATTGACAAGGAACATCTTACTATCCACTGGACTTCAAGATATAAACACGCCATACGACTTGGCAGCAGGAGATCACCATAACAGGATTATGCATGAGTTATTAATTGATTTATATTAAATGATGAATATTGAATTGCCAAAAACTGATACTGATTAATACTATTGAGATTTCCTTACTATTGAGATTTCCTTTTTCTTACCTCACCACCCATCATCTTGGCTTCACAGTTGGAAGAGTCCCAGGTATTCAGGATTTTCAGATCAGATGGCTCTTTCATTATTCAAGAAGAATACGTACAACTATTATTTTATATTCTATGATTATGTTCTTAAGAGATCTCAAAATGTCAATATTCCTGTATTTCCTTTTAACAGGTTCATCTACACCTTCTCACCATAATCAGGCCAACAGGCTGGTGACTCCTTGGTGCCTGAACGATTAACTTTTACTGATATTTATTGTACCTTATTCATTTTATTCTGGCTCTCAGCTTGGTGAAGCCCATGGTACTCTGTTTTATGATCTTATCTCTGTTTTTGAACAATTATTCCAAAATTCATAATAGAAGCTATCAATAAATTAACTCCTTTAAGAAAAAATTCGGAGAGATTGCCTATTCAGATATCATTTTCAGTTATCTGATTTGAATAGAAAATATGGTTGATATAATCGACTGATCTCCAACAGGTTACACTGAATTTGAAAGAAAAAATATTATGGACGACTTCATTCAGGTCTTACGTCACAGAAAGAAATAAGGGCAATCTGAAAAAGAATTACACTTAGCTCTAAACACAGATCGATGTCACAAAGGAGACTAAGCATCTGCCATGAAGAATGAGGAATTATTTACATCTGCTTACAGGGATGAATGCATAATTAATATCAAACATGGAAGGGAAGTGAAAACGTTTTTTAAAAAAAATACAAAAGATATCTCACATGACCTGGCCCTGTGATAATGAGACTCGAATTGTGGAATTAGTTCTTTAATTCGCAACTATAAACTCAGCCGTATATTCTGTAATACCTGCTGTAACCTCTGCACTGGGTTTGTAAGCTGGTTGAAGGTTTCGGTTGTGCTATGGCTTGCACGACTGGGAACAGTAAAGGACGCCAAGGCAAGGAAGAATATGGTGCCGAGAACAAG
The DNA here is from genome assembly GCA_028749045.1 of Cupressus sempervirens. Taxonomy (NCBI): domain Eukaryota; kingdom Viridiplantae; phylum Streptophyta; class Pinopsida; order Cupressales; family Cupressaceae; genus Cupressus; species Cupressus sempervirens. Next base: position 52,610,605 of record CM053792.1, on the reverse strand, counting down.
GATGACTGCCTCCATACATGTTAAAAGTTTCAAATCTAATATGGCTTGCAAGGCTGAGAGCAGAAAATAAATGCCAAAGGCTAGGAAATAAGGATGCCGAGTGATGATTAAAGTTCTCATATTACATGATGCTGTAGGAGAAAGAATGAATGCCTGCAGTTAAATAAGGAAAACTATTAAATAAAGATAAGCATGCCTCTACGCCTTCCTACAGTTACAAGACTCTTTTCGAATTCCCCAAAATAAATTTAAAAACATAAATGCCAACAATAATCGGTTGAAATCAAGAATAATAAAGAAGAGAATAGAATTAGAAAATAAAAAATTTGAAGATTATAATAATATAATTATTATAATCCGAACATTATTATAAAATACAACTTTTAAATTGTTAAACGATAATGGTGCCAAATCATGGTTATATTGAAATGATCATTTATAAACAATTATTAAAAATACTACGACAAAAGATAATTTTAAAATCCTTTATGATACGTTTAATAAATAATTTAAAATAATTAAATTATTTATTAAATACCACAATTATTATAATTAAACTATTTATTAAAATAACTCTTGCAATTCCACAAATGTATTCTGTTCCAAGTCACTAGGTCCTCTATCTGTCTGCCTAGTGATGGTGACGCCGTGCCTAATTCTTTTCTGACAATGCTTCACCCCCTTCAGCATGCTACCTGTAAGAAATTTCTCCGTAATTAAATTATAAATTATATAATCATAAATAATCATAACAGTTATCCTAATTCCATGAATTCGCGATTAACAATCAACTAACATGTCATCTACACTTGAAATCATAACGACCAACTAACCATTTCGCCAGATTATATCAAATTAAACTGTCAACTGACTTCATGCGAACCTCAACGGCTATATTTCAAACTAGGTCAAAAATTGGGATGTAACACAACGCTAATGACCCTCTTGGATATTAGATTTCTTTAACTGTTTGCCCTTGGACGTGTCCGAAAGAGCCTCCTGTTCCACCTGCGACAGGTCTTCGCACACAAGCTGTATCAACTTCAACTTCACTTCACAACTCATCTTTTTTGGGTTGCTTTCTATTTTTCTCCGGCCCTGAGCATGACCAGGTATGCCAAACACCCATGTAAAATCAACCGGTTTGAATGATACTACTAAATTGTGATCAAGATACTCAAACGTATTGGTTCGGGAGAACTTATCATATGTTTCAATCGTAATGCTCAAAAACCTTTCATAGTCTTTGATGCAAAATACTGGCATTTGCACTACCTATTCCACCTGAGCTTTCCTGATGCTAGCCTTCACTGGATGGTTGTCTGGAGTTTCTTGCCACCACTTTTAGCATTCTGCACCATTTAACCCTTCAAATGTAATACTCTGTATTGTAGGAATGTCTCCCGGCTACTTCGGTTGCTTAGCTTTCTTCTTATTTGCACCTGCACTAGTCCCTGCATAGGTCCCTCCTGCTACACGAATTCCAGAAGGTAGTGTCTTTGTGTTCCTATTCATGGTAGTGTCTTCGTCTAGTTTCCTCTTCCAAACTCTCTTTTCAGCTGACTGCATAATTGTCAGACTTTTGTTGTTTTGTGAATAAACCACAAACGGTTAGGGTAGTTATTCTCCATACAAACTTTTCACAATTTCCTCTCTTGTCCTGGCTTCTGTACTGTACGGCTTCTTCAAACTATGTGAAACGGCTCCTATGGTACAGCTTCTAATTTTTGATTTCTCTTTACCTCCTTGACAACTCTCTTGCCGTACGCCATACGACCCTCTTTCCCCTTCTTTGTTTCTTAACTTCGTACGGTGGTCATCTGTATCTCTACTTTGCTTCAAATGTTTTTTTATCTCTAACGTACAGTTTTCTTTTTTCCTTTCTTTAATTTACTCTCTTGTGCTCGTACGAACTCTGTGGTTCTAGTACTTAGTTTTTTTTCCTCTAGTCGGCCATACACTATCTTCTGGCCGTACGGTACTGCCTTCTGTGAAAAATGGAGAAATCAAACTCTCTCTTATGTGGTAACTCGGGTAAATCTTCAGGAAAGACATCCCGAAACTCCTGCAATATAGGATAATCGTCTATGGAAGGTATAGGATCTTCAAGATCTTTAATATGTGCAACAAAAAGCTGACTACGCTTCCTCTTAGCCTTCTTCAGCTGCATAGCTGAAATATGCCTAAGCACTATCGGCCTCTTAATCCTGTTCACTATTATTGGATTTCCAAAGTCATCCAGGCATTCAACTAGCTTATCTTTGCAATTTACTATTGCCTTATGCCCAGTTAGCCAATTTATACCAAGTATGACATCATAAGACCCAAGTGGAGCTACATATAAATTTACTTGCATGTAAAAATTTGAAAGTTCTAACTCACTACAGGATAGACATTGCTCTACTCGACGCTCTATCTGATTTCCATACTCAACTATCCAGGGGTTTTCCATGTAACCAACTCTAATTGGAAGTTTAGCTACTACACTAGGATCTACAAAAGACTCTGTAGCACCAGTATCAATCAAAATAGAGACTTCACAACCATAGAGTTTAACAGTCAACTGCAAAGGAGCTGCTTGAAACTTTGCCTGCCTATGGTCCACAACTGCATGAATTTGATGTTGAACCTTCGGTCCATTCCTAAGTGCACTCCTTTGAGGGCATCTAGCCGCATAGTGATTACCTCCACATACAAAGCAACCATCACGAGGTCCTGTTTGAGTTGCTGATTTATCATTCCTGTTCCAATTCCTGTTGTTGCCACCATTGTTATTCCTATTGTTATTACCTCCTCTACCCCTGTTCTGACCTTGGAAATTCCTGTTATTGCCCTTTTGAGAATCTTCTTGTCCCTTTCCTTTTATGTTATACATCTGCTGTCGACCACCCTGCTTCTTATTATTATCTTGAATTTTTCTCTTGAAAGATCGGTTATTGTAAGCTTTTACTGGAGCTGAATCTTTCAATCGTTGTTCCTGTTTTAGTGCATTTCTCAGTGCATAGTCCATAGATTCTGGCTCATGCATCTCCACCTCATTATAAATTTCTGGGCGCAACCCCATGATGTACTTGCGATTCCTAAACAATTCATCATTTTGGTACTGAGGAATGTATTTAACCAGATGACAAAATCGTTCATGATACTGTGTGACTGAGATGACTCCCTGAATCAGCTTATAGAACTCTGATGCCTTCTTATCATAAAATAGCTGAGGTAACCATCACTTACGGAAACATTGCAAGAAGTTTTCCCATGATATCTCACCACATTGTAATTTCTTCTCAACCATAACATTTTCCCACCCTGTTGCTGCTTCACCAACCAACTGAAAAGTAGCCCATATTGATCTGGACTTTCCAGTGAAACTATGAACATGAAAATATTTACTCTCCTGTGCCCGTACGAACTCTGTGGTTCTAGTACTTACTTTTTTTCCTCCAGTCGGCCATACACTTACTATCTTTTGGCCGTATGTTACTGCCTTTTGTTCCACTGTACGGCTTAGGTGTCTATTACTCTTGAGAATGTACTTGCTTGGTTGTATGACCTTGTTTTCAGTTTTTCCAGATCTCGTATAGCGGTCTTTTATTTAGTTCATCGTACTAGTTCTGCTGATTGCCGTATGGACTATGAAATTCCAATATCTAGGCAACGTATATTCCTTACATTACTTTTTTCCTTTGGTCGTACAGTGCCACCGTATGGTCTTCAGTATCTGCTGCTCCTAGTCGTACGATATCATTGTACGGTTTTATGCCTCTATTTTGGCCGCCGTACGGACTTTAATTGCCTCTCTTGTGCTCTTTCTTTGCCGTATGCTTCCTTCTATGTTCTTTTTTGGCCGTACGATCATCTCTCTTCTTTAATATTTGTCTGTATAGTCTTTTTCCTTGTCCCTCTGTGAAATTTTTTCCTTCGTACGGTTGCCTTTTCATATACTTTTAGTTGTATGGATATGCTATTTTTTCTAGTGTACGGTTTTTCTGCTTTTTGCTCTCCTCCTTGGCCGTACGGCTTCCAAATGCTCCTCTATCTTTCTCCATACGAACCTTTCTAAATGTTCCAAATGTTATTCTTGTTGCATATTACTTCTTTTTATACTTTGGACTTCCGTATGGTCTTTTAATTAATCCTCTTCTTCAATACTTATTTGAATGTTGTTTACACATTATGACCTGAAGGCCGTACGACAGGCCGTACAACAAACCATGTTCATATCTCACTACTTTTAATACTTCTTCATATTTTATTGCTTTATTACATACGTCTTCACTTTTAATACTTCTTTATATTACTTTATTACTTTATTCTATTCCTTCATGTTTTATCCTTTATAACCTCACACATAGAACTATAGTTTATTATTTCCCACTTTAAAACTATGTTCAACTTCGATATTTTATTTACTTATTATACATATATACATTATTTACAGACGTTTCTTTTCTTTCCTCAGTTGGTTGTCCGTGGGGGATTATTCCTTTCATGGTATGTCTTTAACTTCAATCCATTTACTGCATCCGGTATTTCTTTTCCGTCCAGTGTCCATAGCTTAATTACGCCATTATATCCAACTTCCTGTATCTTGTATGGTCTGACCCATTTAACTTTGAACTTTCCATGCTTGATTTCATTTCGCCCATTATACTTCAATACTAACTGGCCGAGTTGAAAGTTGTTTAATTTTAAGTGGTTGTTGTGCCATGCCTTCCTCTTGTTTTGTGTTACTTCGATGGCCCATTGTGCCTGCAATCGTCGCTCATCAAGTTTATTCAGATTGTATAGTCTCTCTTTTAAGCTCTCCATGTCGCCCAATTTGTTCTTGAGTGCTATCCTTAAACTTGGTACCATGAACTCTGTCGATACCACTACCTCCTGTCCGTACATTAGCAGGAATGAGGTATGTCCTGTAGTTACTTTATAAGAAGTACGGTATGCCCATAGAGCGGATGGTAACTTTTCTTCTCAGTCTTCTCCCTTAACTGCACAAGATTTATAAACTACTCCAACCGGGATTTTTGTTCGTTGTTTCGGCCTGTTCGTTAGCTCTTGGAGAGTACGGGCTCGACAGTGAATGGTAAATCTTGAATTCAGTAGTGAGTACTCTGATAACATGGTTAACAAAGTGTCCTCCTTGATCACTTGTCAACTGGAGTGGGATCCCATACCTTGTAATAATTTGCTCATATAAAAATCTTGCTGTGTTTACTGCCGAATTGTCTAGCAATGCACGTGCCTACACCCATTTAGTCAAGTACTTTGTCGCTACCACGATGTATCGGCACCTTGTTTTACTCACCTTTAGTGGTCCAATAAAATCCAGTCCCCATCTTTCAAAAAGTTCTTGTGCGTGTGAGGGATTCAGAGGCATAAAATCTCTCTTCAATGGTTTCTTGGTCCGCTGGCATGTATCGCATGCAATGACCCACTCCTTGGCATCGTTGTATACGGTTGGCCACCATAGTCCTGCCAGAAGTATCTTCCGTGCAGTAGTATCCGACCCCATGTGTCCTCCTGCCGGTCCTTCGTGTGCTTCCTTTAATACCTTCGAAATCTCTTCCTCTAGGATGCACCGCCTCAAAATCTGATTTGGTCCCATTTTATACAATAGCCCGTTGATTAAAGTGAAATGTTCGGCTCCTTAATACCAGCTTCCGTCTTCCATTTGGTGGCATGTCATTTGGAAACTGCCTCGTCGATAGGTATTCTCCGATCCGTGTGTACCAAGCCGGTGGTACTATAACATGAAATAGCTGCGCATCTGGAAAATCATTGTTAACTCCCTCAGGTGGCTCCCCCAATTTTATTCTTGATAAGTGATCTGCACTCACATGACTTTTCCCCGGCCGTACCACGATCTTAAATGTAAACTCCTGTAATAATAACAATCATCGACTTATTCTTCTTTGAATAATCAGCTTATTTACCAAGTATAGCAGCCCCTGATGATCTACGTAGAATACAAATGGAGTGGCCAACAAGTAATGTCTAAACTTTTGTACTGCATATACCATCCCCAACGTCTCTCGCTTCATGTTACTATAATTTTTCTCTGCCTTTGACAACAATCTACTTGCAAAGTACACTGGATGGTCCAACCCGTGGTCACTAGTCTACGCTGGTGTTGCCCTGATGGCATAATTTGATGCATCTACATGGACATGGAATTCTTTATCCCAATTTGCATAGGCCAAAATCGGAGCCGTAGCCAACCTTGTTTTCAGTCCCTCAAAAGCTTCATTTTGTTCATCCTCCCATCTGTATGATTCACCCTTGCAGGTGAGTTTGTCCAACGGATAAGAAATTTTTGCAAAGTTTTTAATAAATCTCCGGTAATAACCGATGTGCCCTAAAAATGACTTTACTTTTGATACATCTGCCGAAGGTGGGATCTCCAAGATCACGTTGACCTTGTTTGGATCTGTCTTCAATCCTTCTTTACAAACTATGTGTCTGAGCAGCTTTCCCTATGGCACCATAAATCTACAATTCTTTGGATTCAACGCCAATCTTGCTCATCTGCACCTCTCCGTACATTCTCCTAACACCATTATATGTTTGTCCTCTGTGCTAAAAATTGACCAATCATCAAAAAATGCCTTAAAATTTCCAACCGACATATTATCAAATATGTACAAGATAATCCTTTGGAACGTCGTTGGGGCATTGCACAATCCGAACGACATCCTGTTGTATGCGTATACTCCATCCTCCACAATGAATGTCGTTTTTAATTTATCCTCCTTAGCAATGGATATTTGATTATACACTAAGAATCTGTCCATGAATGAGTAAATTTCATGCCCCGCTACTTACTCCAGAATGCTATCTATAAATGGTATTGGAAATGGGTCTTTAATTGTTATGTCATTTAGACATCGGAAATCCACACATATTCTTATCCGTGTTGTGTCCTTTTTCAGGGATATCACAATCGGTGATACCCACTCACTTGTCTGCACTTTAAAAATGATTCCTGCTTCCAGCATCCTGCCAATTTCTTCTCTGACCCGCGCTGCATAGTTCTTATTCATTCGGTATAGCTGTTTCCGCATAGGTACTGCACCTTCGATTAATGGTATCCGATGGACACATAGCTCTAGTGGTACTCCTTTTAAGTCCTTATATGTCCAAGCAAAAACATCTTTGTACTCCATGAATATTCTGAATGCTATCGCCATGAACATTGGGTTCCAATCATCTCCTACAAGAATGTTCTTCGGATTTTCCTCATCACCTAGGTTCATTGTTTTCACCGTCGGCTCTTCATACTTCATGGTTTATCCTTATTGAATGTATGGCCGGTGTTTCATCCACCTACACTTCTTCCTCCTTTAGTTCATTGTACTCCTTCGGAAACTCATTGCCTACTTTTTCTTCCTTGACGCTCAAGACGTTGCAGCTTGGAAAAACCTCGTAATCTTCCATTTGCCAGTGTAGCGGTCCATT